>OX383253.1:12483754-14952509 GCA_947522985.1 Lithophane socia
AAATTGGTAGATATGTTATTCAGTAAACCTCCTTGATATAGGGGTTTATTTATAAATATAGTTAAGTTATGATTAGAGAGTGTTTAACAATACATTATTTATGTTTGAACATCACTTAACTTTAAGAAGCGATGTTTATAAATAAACCCCAAAATCAATAATTATCTCTTTAAAAGTTTAAAGGTTTCAGATATTTTTCAGAATGTCTCATTTTCCAAAATTATAGATTCAATATATTTAGAAAGAGAATATTTTTTTCATACAACAAAATAGGTGGACATGTTGTTCTGATGATAGAAAAGTAAATAATTAACTGATTTAATCATCTAAATCCTATTTAGAATATTAATTTTAATTCAAGTTTCTATTCAGAATTTTATGAGCCTAAATTCTCATAAAAATTGCCTTGTGGGTATCATTGAAATGATTATTATTGACACTCTGAATCTAAAACGCTTAAATTATCTACACGACATTCTGACTGATTACTTAGTTCTAAAGTACACTTGACATTTAAAATTCGCTCCAAATTAAAATTGTATTTTACTCACCAGTCAACAAAGGTTGCACAATACCATTTTGTCGTGCCATCTTTCTCTTGACATTTATTTCCTCACTAGACATTTTCGTTACAAGCGATGAAGTCAGTGCAGAAATGATTAGAAACGTGAGCTATAAATGGTATCTGTCGAACGACTAAAATAAGTAATTTCATCGTGATCAAGTGGTCGTAGTTATCAGCGCGCCAAACAAAATTTGACGGATAATCTACGCATGCGCATACGACTCATATTGACTGTAAAGTTTAAAGGTCATTATTGAAGGTCGACTTATTGTTTAAGCAAAATTGAATACTTTAGTTGTGAATGTATTCCAAACAACTTTAATTATAATTAATAATATACTTAATAATACATTACAATTCACTCACACACAAATAATAGATCAACATTTTTTTTACTTTGTGACACTGGGCCTTTTGACACGGTTTGGCCGGGTTAGGGTCAGTACACACCGAGACCCGAAGCGACGCGCACTTTTTTTATGATCCGATGCAATATCAAATCAAACCAATAAGGTTAAGTGGGCGGGCTCATGTTCGTCAGAGTATAGGTTGGAGTGTGGTGTGAGACAGGGAGGCCTGACTTCACCACGACTCTTCAATCTGTACGTGAGTGGACTGGTAGGTGAGCTCAGTGGGGCCGGTGTCGGTTGTTCAGTGGATGGTGTGTGTATGAACAACATTAGTTATGCTGATGACATGGTGCTGCTGAGTCCATCTGTCAGAGCCCTTAACATCCTCATAGGGATCTGTGAGAGGTACGCGGAGTCACATGGCCTCAAGTACAACTGTAAGAAGAGTGAACTACTTATTTTCAAGGCGGGTAATAAGAGTCCGAAAACTGTTCCGCCGGTCAGACTTGGAGGTATGCCTTTGAGTAGGGTCACTAAAGTCAAGTACTTGGGGCACTGGGTCACCGAGGATCTCTCAGATGATATGGATATAGAGCGGGAACGCAGGGCGTTGGCTGTGAGATGCAATATGTTGGCGCGCAGGTTTGCAAGGTGTACAAAAGAAGTTAAAATTGCTCTTTTTAAGGCTTACTGTCAGACATTTTACACCTGCAGCCTGTGGGTCCGTTATACGCGTAGATCTTTCAATGCCCTGCGGGTCCTGTACAATAATGGGTTTAGGATGCTGTTGGGGTTGCCTCGCTTTTGTAGTGCATCAGGTATGTTTGCTGAGGCTAACACAGACTGCTTTAGGGTAATAGTGCGAAAACGAGTGGCCTACCTGATGCGCCGCGTGCGGGGCAGCACCAACAGCCTTCTGAATACCATATTGGAGAGGGTTGATTGCCCGGTTGTGAGGCACTGGAATACCGTCCACGGATCTGGAGGTGCCCTATATAATATTAAATAGAGCAATTGTAAATAATAATAATTTACTAACATAGTTATAAGTACCATTTTACTAACAATAATTCTGAAATAAACGATTAATAATATCAAATTTATTTATTAAATAATAATGTACACGTGCTGCGCAGCATCGCCCATCTCAGCGTACTTTGATTCGTGACTTTCGCACTGAAATTATACCTTTTCGTGAAGAAAATAAGTTCGATAATTGTTTAAAAAGTGCGCGCAGCGTCGCGTCACTCACTTCGCGGTCTGTGCTGACCCTTAAGTGGGTGATAGACGCGCGTACTTAAAGTACGCGGTCTTTAGTTCGCGACCTTACTCGGCTTGCTGTCGGTGACAGACGTGCGTACTTAAAGTACGCGGTCTTTAAGTTCAAGGACTCGGCTCGCCGTCGGTGACACACGTGAAGCTTACTCAGAATTTCATTGTCAACGCGGCTCGCGGCTCGTGGCGGTGACGGACGACAAGCCAAGGCGGGCTACGATCAAAATTTCAAACCTGTTGGATCGCCGACGAACTTACTCGGCGGTTTTTAAGTCCGGGTACTTAGCATGACACACGGGCGAGTAAGCTCACCGAGCCTTAAGTACGCGGATTTGCTCGCACGTCTATCACCCGTAGAGCGTTTATTCTGAAAGTGGGCAACGTCGCAAATAGATGTCAAATATTTCGCTGTTTTGAATATTACTGTATGGAAATATGAAATATGGGTAGACAACTGTCTAAAATATTGATTATGAAATGCAATAAACAATATCGTAACACCGAATATTTAGTTTTAGTTGTAAAAAAAGGATTTGGAAACTTTCCACTTTGAAATAACGGCTCGGCCCTTCACCCCCTCTGACACATGAAATTGTTACTCCGCAGCGACTCGCCTCATGTTCTGAGCCGCCATTCGGTTGAATCTTTTGGTTAAACAAGGCGTAATGCTATGATAGTGATGATGCTTATAGTTAAAAGTATGCACGCCAGCAAGCGCCAATAGTCGCGTGCAGAATTTTCTTGCACGCACTCTAGTGTGAAGTACCCTTTATATAAATTTGTAATCTGTGGTGTGAAGTGAGTGACCTACTTGAGTGAGTTGTGTATATGTTGTATACATAGATGGTTATAACTTAGGTGTCAACTATCTCACTGTAGTCCAGTGATGCCAATTTGTGGGGATTTCCCCAAAATGCAGGGAATCTCAAATGATTGGGGATTTTGTGGGGAGAGGACCCATTATATGTGTGATTTGAAATTTGACCAAGTGAAACCAATATTACATTACAAACATCATTTTATTACCTACATACTCTGATATGGATCAGTCATCAAGTAAATTCAGACTAAATTTATATTTTTTATGGCAACATTACATAAATTTCAATAAATCTTTGGCCGAAACCCCTGCTGTAATGTAGCTGCATGACAAAGAATATTTTTTTAAATCTGTTATTAAGGTTTATATTTTTTACCATTAATAAATATTGGTGATTTTTGTATAGAAATGAGTTTATTTTATGAAATAATAATTTTGTGGCGAATCAAGATTTTGCTTTCTCCAAATTCGGGGATTTTCACGAATGATTTTGGTGAATCTGGAAAATAGGCATTGGCAACCCTGCTGAAGTTACCTGTGGCTGACTGAAAGACTTGTATCTATGGTCATGAATAAAAAATTATTTAAAAAAAAAAAAAAAACCTGTGGCTGTGCCTGTGGATAGATTGACACTGACAGATGATTCAAAATTTAAAATTGTAGATGTAGGTACCTACTGCACTGCACAGTATTTTCTAAAGTTTATGAAAAATAATGAAAATTGTGGGATGAATGCTAAACATAACATTACACTGGTATTAAAGTATTATAATAGAGTTTCATTTATTTTTATTAGACTCTCAACTTCAAAAACGAATAAAAAAGACAAATTTGAATAAAAAGGTATGTTTTAATATGCATCCTAAAATTACTATTTTATTTTACATATTTGAGCAGACTGTTTGGAGAGGAGTTCGTCCACCGCGTCCTCTTTATCCTTTCTTTTTATTGTATAATCGGTGGCGAGTCCTAGGGGACGAGTCTTTTCGGGGTGTTTGTTGTCGTGGTGGATTAACAAACCTCTTCTGGTCACGAAATCTTCTGAGCAGTTCGTGCATTTAAAGGGTTTTTCTCCTGTGTGTTGATACATGTGGTACTAGAAAGACAAGATGTGTAATAAATTACTCCTATAATTAAGTAAAGGCAGACAATAACAGTGGGTTGTAATAATATAGTAGGTAATCAGTATTTTTTTTGTAACCTCGCATTTGATTTTTTTTACCCGACTACGGCGAAGCAAGTTCTCTAGAGGACATATTATAGTCATAAAGGTACCTAAACCTTTATGTTTTATTTTTTCATTTTGTATATCATATGAAAAAAAAAATTAACACATTCCAAAAACGTATTAATAGGTAGGTACCCCAAATAAAAATTAATAAAAATAAAAGTTGTAAAACTAAAATCCAACTACAACAACAAAGTCAACTAAAAAGGTATTGTTTATACCTTTTAGTTGACTTTTTTGTTGTAGTTGGATTAGTCATCACAGACAGACAAATTAAAAATCCGGAGTCATATGTAATCTTTTCGATTTATGCCCTAACACATGTGACTCTGGATTTTTAATTTGATTTGACTTTTTTGTCGTAGTTGGGTTTTAGTTTTTTGTTACTGGTTACAACTCATCAAATTATTGGAACTGTCCTAAGTAATTTATAAAAATCACATATACGTTCTTCATAAATGCCCCAAATAACTACCCTTAACCATACTTTATAGCATACTGCAGTATGTAATACTTACATTGAAATTTTCCTTCTTCACAAAGCTATGCTCACATAGGTGGCATTTATATTTGATTACACCATTTATAGTCATAAGATTATTATAATATGTTGTATTGTTAGCTTTGGGTTTAGGTGCAATTGGTCGAAGCGTTGGAGGGCTAGCAGGGGTAGGGATGATTTTCCTATACCCGCGATCCTTTTTTTCATTTGGATGCATTCGGTTTCTATGAGAGTAACAATTTCCAGAGCTTGCAAAACACTTTTCGCAGAAAGGACATTTGTATGGTTTTGCCCCAGTGTGTTGGTTCATGTGGAACTGAAACAATATTGTACAGTCAGCAACAACATTTACTTAGTGATGATAAACCAAAAAATATTACAAGAGGCAAGATTTTCAACTTCTAAGTACTTTCGATAATTTATCTAGACAAAGGAAGCAATTACTGCACTATATCCGATGTTTATGGAGTTTACAGTTTGTTAATATTTTTATTTACAGAGAAAATAATTTAATAAGTCAAAATAACAATTGAGGAAAACAAACGTTTTTATATGTTTAAATGTTTTTTTTTATAATTTTTATCTTAAGAAATATTTTAAAGTGTAAATAGGTAAGAAGAAAAAATAAATTAATTAAAAAAAATATAATATTGTAAGTACATTATGTATAAAAATGTGGGAGGGGAGGAATCAGTCAACAGTAAAAGTACCCAAAAGGCTGGCAGCATGCCATCATTGCCATTCCATGTATGGCAATGATGTTTATAAATTGTTTATAATAACTTTTTAAGTATTATTATTTTATACAAAAACTGAAAGTTGTGTTAGAAATATATCGCAGTTTACCACTTACTTTTAAATCCTGGTTTCTTTTGAAAGTCTTCATACAGATCTCACATGAGTAGGGTCTGTCACTGCTGTGAGTGACACTGTGTGTCTTCAAACCTCCCCATGTGTTGTATGATCGACAACATACCTTACAGGTATATGACTTGCTTGATGGTAAATGTACTGACATATGGGCAACATATGTTCTTTCTGACCTAAACCTGGAAATATGCAATTTGGCACCATAGAATCTCAGCCAAATTTAGTTGTGGGAGAATCTTTAGAAGAATAATAAATAATTAGAGTAGGCAGATAGTCAATTCAACTTTCAAATTCAGAATCATAAAAAAGAAAAACTCACATTCTTCCACATAATTGGCATACACCATTTGTTCGATGCTTCTTTAGATGAGCTATTAAATCATACTTATAAAAAAATCCTTCTGAACATGTGTGGCAATTATAGTGTTTCTCATCCTTACTTTCAGGAATGTGGATCCAGGAATGGTTTTTTAAAGCCAAATCTGTACAAAAGCTGCGTTCACATGAATTACATTGAAAAGGTTTCACAATTTTCTCATCTTCACTACTTTCGTGTACTGGTGACTTGGTGGCATCCTCTTCCTTCTCTTCATCTTCTGAATCAGAGTGTGTATTTCCCTTCTTGATTAATTTTATGGTCACATTTTCTGTATCCAGCCCATGTAAATAAGTAACATCATCCATAGAATAGTTATGATCGTATGGGGGCGAGAGAGTAGCTTCGGAATTTTGAAGCACCATCATGGGATCCACGCTCACTTCCATTTCAGTATATTTATCATTTTCGTAATTTTCTTCTGATTCGGGCTTTTCTTGATTTTTTACTAAAGATATCATACACTTGTTTGGAATAATCTGATCCATCATAAAACTACGTTGGAGTAGCACATCCTGAGCTTTTCGCGCTATGTCTATAAAATCACACACCGATTGTAACTTTGTACAGCATTGTATACAAATGTTTTTGGGCAACTTGTCATCTTCGTCCACCTGTAAATTTTAAAATTTTGTGAGTGTTAAGTTTTAATTAAAAAATAACGTGGTGCGATTGAGCGCCTTACCTCAATTAACAAATATTTGTTCAGCTTGTTTTGTAGAAGCATTGCTTCGGCTTCTTGACTAAATATCATTATGGTAACATCTTGCTCTTCAGCGCAAAGGCGACAACATCGGTCAAAGCTATCTTCGAATTTTAATGTTTCCGTCATGACTAAACAATTACGAGCATAACTGTTGAGGCACTGTTTCTACTTATTCCTCAGAATGTGATGCACTGTAATGATTTTTTTCGACGTAACCATCTAGCGAATGCTTCAACAGCGCATGCGCGTTGGAAGATAGCGATACCGATGCTCAGCATTGTATACTTCGTTGCTATTGATATTTTTCCAAAAAGGTATACCCTACTCAGTGCATTTGCCGTGTGCGGGTACTGCGCAAACTCGAATCTGTTTTGCCTATAATGTGCGGTTACGAGATATTTTTATTTTGTGGTAAAGTAGTAGGTAGGTGCATATTATTTGGCTTATAAGACGTAGCATTGTTTAATTAGTTGAAATCCTGCAGTTTTTATTATTATATTTCGGGGTAGTAAATATTGCCTACCATACCCATTTCAACCTGAATGTTTGAACACTGCAGACTGCAGCCCATAGGTACCTATTCAGATAGGTCCTATATTGACCAACCTGTAGTGTAGGTGGTTCTGGTGGCCATACGGCTCGATCAAAAGTTAAGCTACGCTTGCGGGGGTCAGTTCATGGATGGATGACCATCCATTACATATCGAGACCCCTTCGTGTCTCGTAAAGCACGATAGGCCGTTGGTCTCGGCAGTCATTCGTAGATTTTTGACATTCGTTGCGGGTAGTCAGAAGCCGAAAAGTCTGTCAACCAGGCTTGCCAAGGAATATCGTGTTTCCCAGTAACTGGGCTGTGGAGGTCAGATAGGCAGTCGCTCCATGTAAAATAGGTGCTGATATTCAGCTGCGTGGGAGTAGGTGGCACTGGCACCAATAAGAGTTAGTAAAAGATCTAGGTATCTCGTAAGTGCCAACCTATCTACTTATAAAACTTGAATTTGGATAACTTTGCCTTTCATTCCATCATATTTATTTGTCCCTTACCTACTGTACTGTGAACAGTACCTACCTACAGTGAGTAGGTACCGTAACCGTACCTAAATATTATATTTCATCCAAAGCTCGAAATACTTAGTATCTGCTTCACAATAATATTACTTACTTCTGTAATTCATCCAAGAACAATATTCAGGTTATCATAATCATTCTGAACTTTAGATCTGCTTTTATATAGATTTCATTGTGATATTAGAACCTAGGTATATCCTATCAATTAATGGCGATGTGATTCTGTCAGACTGCAAAAGTTCGTTTAATTTTATTTAATTACGACACTTGGCTCGGAACACTTCACACCTGGGGGCCAAGTCTACTAATTTACAAACGTGTCAGTGGTCTCACAAGTATCAGTTTTTGACAGATTTTGTATGGCATATCTGAAAAACTGATCATTGTGAGACCCCTGGCCCCTGCCACGTGTGTAAATTAGTAGACTTGGCCCCCTGGAAGGTAGTCCGACAGCCTACATACGTATATGAATTGCTCTTAGAACTTTAATCCAATTCCAAAACAGTATGTGGATGGATTTCGTCGTATGTTCAGTTAGAAAAAAAATATATGGTTGATATGCCCGCGCTACACAAGCTTGTGTTGAATGTTGATGGATTTTACACGAATATTAGTTCACAGTTAATTCGGACTATGTATTTTGAAAAGGCAAAAAAAAAGGGTTTAGATCTTTGGCAGGAGTATATTGACTAATTAATGATCATAAGAAAAAGGGGTATGGTATCGAACTATCCAGCCAAAGATTTCTTGGGTAGGTACCTACCGGATTGTGACCTAATAAAACATTATTATTATTAGTTCCGGACATAATTCCATCAAATAAGTTTTATTAGAAGATATAAAATGATAAGATATTGGGATTTGTAATACCATCCTAGCTTTTCCAGTGTACCGATAAAGTACCAAAAAAGAGTTAAGTAGTACTTGCCTAAGATTGATTCACAGAAGATTGGAATCAACCATTTTGTATTTTATACCTACTGTACTGGGCTTAGCCTTATATCACTAATAATGATTTTTGCGCCATCTAAAGCAGTACAACGAAACTAAAGTACCCGCTGGCACTTATGTTTTCATATTCTCAATAGATGGTGTTACTACAAAATGGGGTTGGGTATTAAAATTGAGTTATATAAAAAGATGGCGCTGCAGTTGCGAAATTGTGGTTGAGCATTTAGCACAGAGTACTATATAATACATTTAGATAATCCCATAAGGTAGATTATGAACCACGCCATTGCTTCATGGAATACCAACGCGTTATCTTAGTAAGCAATTACCTGCCTGATCAGTGATCATTGAAGTTTCAAAGTTTATTACAATAATCATTTTCATTAATTAGTGGACATTCTCACTTGGTTTTTGTTGGAATAGTTGTATTTCTCACATTCTCACATTATGGAATGAAAGTATATTTAGGATTATTTAACATAATAAGTAAAATTTTACGACTCTATTTTTTTAATGCGTTGTTATGAATGGATAGTACGATAAGAAAAATAAGCGTTAATAAAGTCGAAGGGTTCATTTCAATGACTAGACTGGGTGTTTGGTAGAAGGACCGACATAATTTTCTTAGGGATAGAGGGAGTCTTAGCTATAAGTTTTCACCCATAGAAACTTATGTTTTAGTGGCACGGTAACTGAGCTAATTATGTTTTCTTCATGTCGTCATAATTATCTTTTTTGTTTGTGGTTGTAATAGAACGTAATAACTTTTGGTGTTGTAATAATATTGCAATGCAATTGTTTCTAGAAAATAACTTACTTAATTATGTGTTTCCAGTCTTAAAATGGTGGTATAGATCAAACATATTAAATTTTCAAATTTCTTATGACACTCCCTCAAAAAACTGTGTTGGTCCTTCTACTAAACACCCTGTATATGCAGGAGATGCTAAATTTATATCCACCATAAAAAATTTCAGATGTACAGATTTTTAATGAAGTTAATCTGCCCGGCCCACGACTTATCAGGTGGTGGTGAATCAGACAGTGGATAGTACCTATCCTTTCACTGTGAAATAGGCCCTTGCTGTTTTATACATTGTTGAAAAACTAATTATAATGACTACCTACTATAATATAGTGGTATCTATAAGTAATCCACAATGCTTGGAAAGACACTTCAAGGACATAATTGCCATCAGACATCATCGTAGATAGAATAACATACTTAAAGACCATGAACATTGTTTTGTGCGTTAAAATGAAATGAAATCCAGTGGAGTTAATTATTCTTTATATTAATGTAAATAAAGATTTAGACATATTTTTGCGCCCCCGTCACAATGGTTGTAGGTGCCTAGCAGCCTAGCACAGTATTTTATGGTGAGCCAAGGAGATAGTGGGTGAGCGGGGTGAGGGGCATCATTCTCGAAGCGAAGACCGGTCCGTGCACCATACATACTATGCGCAGCGCGGGTGGTGCGGCGGGTGCGCGTGGGCAGGGAGACTTGGCGGTGCGGGCGGGGCGCGCGTCAGTCGCGTAGCGAACGCTATATTGCAAGAACGTCGGGTGGCGTCGCGCCAGCCCGTCGCGTGCTAGTGTTGTGTCACAGCGGTGGGCCAGGTCGGTTTCGAGATTTCTTCGTTCCGACGTAAATCATGGCTCTCAACTCGGACGCTGAACAGAAATCGAACCTGGTCCTCCGCGTGGACCAGGATTCTGACTCGGTTCTACAGTCATTGTTCGACACAGTGCTTAAGCCGGACTCGAAACGACCGCTACAGGTGCCTCTCCGAATGCGACAGCTTCCAAAGTCGTTCTTTAACCCGCCGTCAACCGGTTCCAAGTCGCCATCTGTGTCTCACTCGCGAGAAAACTCGGCTGACTCGGCGTTCGGATCGTCGTCCGCGACTGGCGCCTCACCGGTGTCGCACTCTCGGGCTCATTCGTCACCCGCAAGCTTGCAACAAACTTATGCCGCTGGACAACAAAACCAACAACCGCCGCTACATCATCAGCACACAAAACAGAGATCCTATGACGTCGGAACACATCTCCAAGACGATCTTGGTCCTCTCCCGCCTGGTTGGGAACAAGCTCGTACGCCAGAGGGACAAATATATTATCTTAAGTAAGTTTTATCAGATAATTTTCTTAAATTGTATCGTAATGATAGTTCTAAATTCGCGGAAAAGCATAACCATATACATGAACGACAAGTTAATTATTCATATGAAAAAAAATCTGTTGTTTCACCAACAAAGATGAGTAGCAGTGAAAGCGATATTTTAATATGTTCTTTATATTAAACTCAAAAACGAGAAATATGTTAAAGAAAAATACTAATTACGGACAAAATATATGGGTACCTATTAGATATCTACCTGCTAGTGCTGCTCAGAAAGTTTGGTTCGCGGTATATTTCGGCTTGTCAATCCTTCGTAATAAAATGAAATGGTAATAATAACTCACAATTATTTTTTTATATTTTGCTATTTACATAATTTAGGGCTGTCAGATACTATAACTGGAGTATGGCATCTGACAATCTTTGTTATTGACCGCCTCAACCGATAATGCGTTGGTTTGAAGTTCTTTACTTCATGCTTCAGTGAAACTGAAACCTTCGACCTATAGAGGCTATTCGAATTTGTATGGTTTCAGTTCATATGCACGACATAATGGAAAAGCACTAATTGGTAATAATAGCACCTGCCAATAAACTTAAGTAAGATAAAAGGAAAGACGTTTAAATTTTAGGTCACGCTCTCATTAATCTGCTTTTTATCCATTGGTAGGTAGGCAGGCACTCCATTTATTTGGAAGAAAGAAGTTTAGAAGAAGAAATTAGAGCATCATTTTGCCAAAATGATTATCATGATCTTTTTCTCTCGATCTTCAAAGAAGCTGATAAAAAATCTTAGAACTACAATATTAATGAGACTTCCAAATTATTACGACTCAGCTCTTTTTAGCTTCCCCTTATCAATACACTTCGATATTACTTAGTTGAAACTATATATAGACCTAAGAAACTAGGTAGTTCATAAAGTGAACTCTTCTTATTGACCACACATTGTCGTCATACGCTATCTTATCGCGATATACCTGCCGTCAGTACATGATAAAAACTGATAAGACCAACTTAATGATTATAATGTACACCTCCGTATTATATATTCTGTGAATCATTAGTTTCTCTAACCTTTAAAAACGGTAATTTACCGTTTTTGTAGATCCGTTTATTATCAATTTACGAGGATACGCTTTGGTATCAAGAACTGCTTTCATACGTACGTTTCGGTACGTGGAAGATCTACGGGAGCCATAATTAAAAGTTCATCATCATCAGCCTATAGCAGTCTACTGCTGGACATAGGCCTCTCCAATTCCACGCCATTCAGCTCGATTCTTGGCAACTCTCATCCAGTTGCTACCAGCCACCCTGCAAAGATCGTCGCTCCATCTAGCCTAAGGGCGTCCTACCTTACGTTTTCCGATTCGCGGTCTCCACTCAAGAACACGTCTACCCCAACGGTCATCGGTTCTATACGGCTAATACGGCCGGCCCATTGCCGCTTCAGCTTGCTTATTGTGTGAGCTATGACGACAACTTTGGTTCTCTGCCGGATTACCTCATTCCGAATTAAAAGTTACTAATGTCCATTCTGTAACTGGCCCTCTGCTTATAAAAAGAGCAGAAAGATAAAGGTCACGCAATTCCACTGCATATTATCTGTCTTGAGGAAAACATATAGGTGTGAGTACTCGATTGAAGAAAAAAATATCAATGGTGACCTAAAGTGTGTCGATGACTTGAATCTGCACCCTAATTGCGTAATACACGATCAACCAGAATCGGAAACAGTTTGAAACAAATGTCTAATACATTGCTTCATAAGATCGAAAAAAAAATCTGCTCAACAGCGTAAATAACGCAATGAATGTTGTTGAACTGTTAGATAGCTGGGTAATCCATGAAAAGAAATATGTACCTAGAGTCCTAATTGCTAGTTCTATCTACATCAAGGACCTTCATTTAGTTGTGTACATAAATCTGAAATTCCATTTAATTCATACAAGTGCAGGCAGAAGTTGGAACTATGAATTGGGAGAAGAACTACTGGAATATATTATTGTTGTTTAGTTATATCCCACCAAAATCATAGGTTTTTTGTTGGATTTTGCATTTTGTTATCAATCCGATTTTTCGTTGTACCTACCTTGCCTTTGAAACATTGTAAACAGGCCTTCCGTTTTCTCACGGGTTTCAAAATTCATAGTAAACTTATAGGTAATTGGGTCGACTATCGCACACGCTTCGCTCGCCAATATGATGAAGCCTTGCTTCACGTTTGAAGTCGGTTGAGTGATTCGAAATAATTATATCGATAATCGGTAATAGCTAGTCGGTAGTCTGGCGCCGTTGCCATTATTGTCACGTTATGTTTTCAGTTGCGCAAACGGCGCTCAATAATTCATAATCTAAAATCCATTGGTGATTTAATATCAATATTCGTTTTATATCTGTAGCACAACATGAAACATAAATGTATAGGTGTGTACCTAGTTACCTACGTATGTCCATATGTTCAATGTTCACTGAAGCTTTTTAAGTACTGTGCTATACCTTCCCATCACTTATTCAATCATCAAGATCCAATCTAATATTGATACCAAAGAATGAATATGTCCATTCGCCTAAATACCTATTTAATAACTGAAACTTTTTTTGTGTTTATAAGATGTCTGAGTAGAAATGTGCTTATTGGAGTTAACCTGTTTGAAAAGGTACAAAAGTTAAGCGTATTTCATTTATCCATATTTATTTCAAACTCTCCCTATTCCTTGGGCTTTCTTTCATTGCAGAATAGGTAGGAACTTAGATATAACATAATAGCTTGAAACAGGATATTTTTCGTCTAATACAAAACGAGTTTTTAACTAAAACGATCAAAAACCCAAGTGAAATCAAAGTTTTAGGCTAAAGCTTTGATTTCCTAAGTGGTTCCGTCATATTATAATGGCCGTCATGAATATCTGACATTGCCACCAGTATTTGAAATGGGGCTTAGGTACCATTCCCAGTCCAAGACCCAGAGGTAGACCCAGAACAAGATGGAGGGCTGTAGTGCTAAAGGATATGAAAGTGTGTCGGGTCTCCGAAGACGATGTCGAGGATAGAGCGAAGTTGAAGAGAAAGGCTGACCCCACCAACATGTGGGATACATAGCTAGGAAGAGAGGGAGAGGGATTAGACATTCAGGTGTTAAAAACGCTCTGTATTCGGACAGTCGGTATTGTGTGATCGTTTACCACTTTCTTGGTCTGGTCTTGAAAGATCTGGTTTAAAGTCAGGTTTGGCAGAACTTTTGTACCTAATGAGACTTCCGTCTTATTACAAAACGAGTTCCAACTTTAGTTCTACTCTAAACCTTCGCGCCAAATTTTGTAGTTCAAACTTTATTCCGACTAAAATAAAGTTCAAGTAAGTTAAAGGTTTAAGCTTGGGCGAAATTTATAGAACTCATTTTGTAATGAGACAGATTAGGTAAATGTTTTACGTTGACGACATAATCATTTTTAGCCTTTATTAGGCCTACCTGTATCGTAGCCCTTTGAAAATAACTAAAACTGTGTTATTTGTTGGATCTTTATATTTTTAGTGAGAAGTCGATGTCACTATTTAGTTACCTACTCCCAGGTTTCCACGACGCTATTCAGCGTTAGTCACTTCGCGGTGTGGAAGTTAGCCAACGCGACATCAAAGCTTTTGCCACCTCATAAATAAACACTACCTGTTGTACTACACGCTCAGAACTAAGTAAATATAATTTTATGTTCTATTTTGACAAAATAACACGTGAAAATATCATCGACTAGGCTTAAAAATTGTATGAATTTTGAAAATATCGTTCGGTTATGTCGTATTTGTCAGGGTGGAATCGGATATTGATACTTTTATTACCGTTGTGAATATAGATCATATTATCTTACACTGTTGCTAGGAAAATAAATACCTACTTCATAAGATTTATATGTAAGTATTCCGTTTAACTCGGTTCGTTAGAGCGCATTAGGACTGCCAACGCGGAAGGCCTGCATGTTACATCTACAACGGCGCACTTCATAAGCTCCCTTAAAATATTGATATTTCGAATATCAAAGGTATTAATTTAGACGGGCGGGCGCTTGGCTCTGCTCTCGCCGCCGCCGCTGCAGGAGCATACCGCGATGGACCATTGCAAGCGGTGCGTCTCTTCCGTGTCGGTAAATAGACGTGCGCGTCGTTTCTTAATTGCGAGCTGGGGCCGATGCTTTATAAGCTCCATAACGTCCGTCGACGTGCGTCTCGACTACGAAATGTTTGCTTTAATTATTATTGGAATGGAGGGTAATTCTCTGTGGTTTTGTTCGGCTAGACTTGGCGATGTTCCGAAACGGGTAGCGATGCAAATTGCCTTGGCTAACGCCCAACGCGGCGCTATCAGGCCCAGTAGCTTCACCGCGTCACACCTTCCTCCTGACTCTTGACCTGAACATCTTACCTGCTTAGGTCACCACACGACTCTAACTCTATTTGTTCGGCTTAGGTCTAGAATTGTCATCGTTGATCGCTGTATGATCCAGTTTTTTACACATTTGTGTGTTCATTTCATGATGTTACCTTAACTTGGGGTAGGTGTAGGTAGGTACACACAGCTACACATCAAGCTATACATTTCCAGTATAAGCTGACCTCGCATTGTACAGAAATCCTATATAATGCGAGATCAGCATAAACTGGAAATGTATAGCTTGATGTGTAGCCGTGTGTACATAAGTGTATTACACAGTTTTATTTTGTTTTGAAAATCGAATGGATCACGTCAAGTACCTAGGTACGGTTATGTATTTGCATCTTTCATCCTCATTAGATTGAGGTTTTTTTCTAATAAGTAGGTAGGTAGAATATTCTTGCAAAGTTTCGGTTTCGATCTCGATTTAAATTAAAAAGTTTCCGTCATTTCCCCATGTTGGTATATTATTTACAGATATTCAGGTAGGTACATACACAACGCCAACGGGCAAATTGACCGGTCTTCAACCAATATTTCCTTTTAAATGTCGTCCTTTGAATGCCTAATAAGAGAAACTCCTTGCGCTGAATACAAAGAAGGAAATAGTAGTAACGAAAAAAATACATCCAAAGTTCATTCAACTTTTATTGTAACCTGTGTTCTTGTTATCGGATTCGTAAAATATACATGAAATTATCAATTTACAAATGTATACATAATAATATGTACCTAATTGGAATCAAAGCCAAGCCACAGCAAGCTACTTAATTCAAAGTAAAGATATTAATTTGTTAATCAGGAAGATTGACTACAGTTTTAACTATTAAATAAAATAAGTCGAAATTATTACAGATATAGGTAGGTAGATACATTATGGACAGTTCTATATCCATTCTCATCAAGGAATGAAAACAAACCATTCAGTTTATCAACTAAGTACTTGTTATCCTGCACAAGTTGTAAACGTCAACAGAGGCAAACATACTTATTACTATTCTATATGGCGATGCGATGTCACCTATAGGTACTTAAAACCAACTTAAATGTTTTTTTTTTTTTTTGATCCAGCAAATTGTGTTATAAGTACGCTTTTGGAACAATACTAACCTAAATCGTAAGTCTGATCACCTCTGACGCAAAAACCGTAAATATACTTACATAAATACATAACACATGCCTACATAAGTAACAATAATGAGGTAGGTACATGTTGAATATCTGCGCAACTTTGATATATTATCCTATGTATAAATACCTATACATAGGCATGGCGAAAGGAATAACCTTTTAGACGTCTTTGGCAAGGCCGTTGTTGTCTGCGTAAACAAGCCTAGCGGGTTCGGCGCTCGATAATTAAATTATTTGAGACTTGTATAAAAATAGGTTTTTATTATATCTATCGATTTGGTCACAGGATTTTTAAATATATTTTACTTAATTGTGTTAATTGCAATGAACGTTCAAAGTTCTCGCCGAGCAAGATGTTTTATCTGCACTCACGCCGTCTTATTTTGTTTATTAATAAGAACCTACTTAATGTCTACATAGTCATTAATTAATAACATCTATTATGTGTCGCGCAATAGATAATGTTCGAAATGTTTACCTGACGTGCAGTGCAGTAAAATTAACTAACTAGGTAATTAGATAAAGCTTCACGACCGTTTCCGAGAAGAGCATGGTGGAGTAGTCACATGCGCAACAAGTGGACTTATCGCACTGGTGTATTCACAGCGATAACATTAAAATACAGCTCACTATCGCCTTCTAAGAAGTCGCCCGTCGCGTTGCGTCGTCGCGTCGCGGTCGCCGGCGGAGCTGCGCCCGCGCACCGATCCACCGCACCGAGCGACGCGACAGGTAGTTCTAACGGCACTCGCCTGAGAATACAATTTTCGTTTTAGAACAAAGTATAATATGCCGTTAATATACTTTCTCTTGTCATTAAAACTAGCATTGATTAACATAGTGAAATCTATTCTTGGGGATGGATTACAAAACGTATTTTTACAAATTGCTATTATTTGCGAACTTACGCTAATGTACTAACTTAATTAGTACCTAAATTAAAGATGAATCATGTTAAAAAATATTGGATTTAATAATCAGGATTGACCGAGCTCTGCTCCGGTAAAAATAGATAAACATATCGTCCAGGTATACCAACGTTGTATCACATCACCGAGGTTGTGAAAATAGAGAAAACGAATTTTCCCAGATATGAGACCTAGCTAGAACGATTTTTCGCCTTCGTAAACCCCTATATTGCAACTTTCATCGAAATCGTTAGAGCCGTTTTCGAGAATGTGATTATTACAAATATGCATAGGTATATACACAATATATATATAAATATTTCTCATTTAATAGTATACGATAAACAGCATGTCGACTATCTATCTGATCTGAATACACTACAGACCTAACACACTATTAGCCCATTAATTGGTGCTATTACCGTCGAAGGGTTTATTTAGAATTAAAATAAAAAGAAAAGTTGGTGGAACTATACTACTTACTAAAATATTATGTAGCGTAGCGTTGTAAACAGATCATTAAGTATCATGTCATCTTTTTGTGAGACATTTTCATTGAAATCAAAACATGAATTTATCAAACTAATGATCTTATCTCTTACAAGACATAAATTACATTTACCGATGCCTATGTGACAATGTTACTTCCATGTGTGTACGATGGCAGCGTTGTATTGTGCTGCAGAATGCTTCTTTAGCAATATGGACCCTAAGATTGCGTCACAGAGCTGGTTATACCTTGCAGCATAATAGCAACAAGGTACTCACTCAGTTTCCACGCTCTGATTACTGGATGTTGGCTCTAGACAGCGTCTTTATCGGCACCGATCAGAAACTGAGCTCAACGGGAGTGTTTTGAGAAATCGATCCAGCGCTAGTGCTAAATTCTGGTAACACGGCATCTTATTAAACTTAATATGCGCGGAAAAAGGAACTTGATGTACTCGTATCATTAATTAGGAAGGTAGGACCTATTTCTTTTGTGTTAGTTCAACTTTCCAGTTTAGTAGAAAAGACCACGTGAACATAATAGAAACGAAGTAATTTCTTTGAAGTCATTACGGTTCCAATAGCTATACAAAATTATACCAATCCTTTTTTTCTTCTTCTGTGAACTTATCCTATGTTAAACAAGTGGTTTACGTAAATCATTATCGATTCTGGATAAATAAGTACTAGTTAGTTCATAATTCTCGAAGGATGACGTCATTGTACCTTTAACCTCAAACACTTGACTATTCAAATTTTTAAGTGTTTCCCTACAAGTGCATCTAATTTAGAGTAGTAACATAATATACATGTAGCAGTAGCACACAGTACGGGTTAACCGTCGACCGCCGTAATTCCTTCAAGGGCAGATCTTTGTTCGTGTTGCGCTGCATTATCAAGCCTTGTAGATACAGTTGGCTCTCATCGTCTTGTGTCATCGGTATTAATGTGCTTCCAATAATACTTGCCATGGTCAACAAAGCTGCTTGTTGCGATAAATGAGACAGAGTATTCATGAGACCACACCGGGCGGGCCACCGGCTATGTTATGTGGGAAGTTCTGTCTTGACCTATCAAAGCATTTTTGTTTTCAATGCTGATAATGCAGGTACAAACATTAAATTGATAATAATTATGCGCTTAGGCATAATTTCAATTGTGCTTATCATGATTGCATGATTGTTTTAATTTGGTATTGGGAGTTAAAATAAAATTTAAGAGAAATTGAACATTAGATAACGGGATTAGACGTATTTAATAAGTGATTTATGTTAAAATGGCACCTACTTATTGTATCGTAAAAAAATGTCTTATCACCAGGTACTGTAGGTACTCTACCAATATCTTGCTTCAGTTTCAGCTATATTAACAACTAGTTAGTAGGTTTTACTTAAGTGTTTTCTTTTGCCTGCCTGTCCCATGTTACTTAGGGTCGGCGCATATTGTTATCCTCTCCCATTCTCCTCTGTCAGCCGTCACGTTATCATGCACTCCGTTTTTTACCCGACTCTTAATTACACCATCCATCGCAATATCTTTTCTTCGGTCTCCAGTTCTCCACCTATTCTATTGATCAACATGTCTGTTCATCATACTCTTCGACATACCTTGCGTTTCTCGTTTCTCCATATGCGTTTCATTTTCATCCATCGTCAAATAAATATGCCCATAACAATACAAACTGTGTTCCTTTTTAACTTTTCTGTAACTGGCGTTCTTACCTTCATTTTGCTACTACACGTTAATTTCTAACTATGTCCATTCTTGTCACTTATTATACCTCCATACACCTGGGATAAGTACCTACACTACCTACATGAGAGAACTACACAAATTACAATTTGGTTTTAATATGAAAAACTATTTTTAATAGGTTTTACATGACAAGTTACTGACTTCCAACTATTGTGTGTAGATGAGAGTAGGTATTATTTACACGCATGTTTTATTTACACGTAGGTGGTTCTTCCAATAGTTGATACACATTTTGAAATTATTCAATATACACTTCGAACTATTTAATGTTGTAACAATGATACTTTTAATAAACATTAGCTCATCACATCTTCTGTTCTGTTATATGTGAGAGAGCGGACAGTATCGCCATGCTTAATTGTAGGATCAAGAGGGGTCAAGTGTGTATATTGACAAGCGCCTTAGGGCCAACGTCATGCCCAAGAAGGCCCGACCCGTCACGTCAGCGTTTCATTACAAAGAATTCGCTAATAGCGTTTTAATTCATGTATGTTGAATTGTTGTCTACACAAAATGTGAAACTATGCATATTACTGTGGAAAGTCTACGTGACTTCTCATTCAACTTAATTGTAATTGGAAGGATCGACGATTCTGTCTAAATTATGTGTTTTTCTCATTGTGTATTCTTTGTAAATCTTCCTACCTACCTACACTTCTCTTAGATATTGGAAAAGCGAAATAACTGATAATAGAAGATACTGTAACAAAGAAATGTCTAAAGCACAGATATTATAACTATAGTTTCTGTTATAATATGTTCTCACTTTTAAAGAACTACTTATTGTTATTTGTCCATCCTTTTTATAAAAATGAGTAAGCTGCACTTAACACTCATTTGTTATTGTCTTTTTTAATCGCTGTATATTCTTTCAATTTACTGTGATCAGTATATACGCCAGAAAAGGAAAATAGTTTGAACTGGTTCCCAACATTTACTTACATATAATTATTAAACTAGTTATAATATGTAAGATTTATAATATTGGCTTATTGAAGTAAATAACCTATATATCCTACTGTAGGATAAATCCTACTGCTTATTCAATCTTTCAACTCATTCCATGGTAGTGTGATTTTTTCCTTATGAAGTCTAAACTGAGTGATTCCCAAGAAACTAAAATTTGCTTTATGAATTTATGAATGACATGGGAAGTTACGTGTAAACATGGATTTAAAGATAAGTTCGTGAGTAATAGCATTAAGATCCTATTTGTCTGAACCACCATCATGTAAGATAAGCACTTTTCCCCCTCCCTCAATGCATTCTTTTAAAAAATTAATAACTAGCTACTATATTGTACTTTTACTCGGAAAATTTAAAACGAGATACGTTAGCGGTTTAGTTCTTATTTACCTACATGCAATGGGTCTCTACGTGTGGCACTCTACGTGTCTAAAGTCACAACACATTCGGTAGAGACGGTAGAGTTGTTGACGGCACGTTCGGGATTTAGGGTTGGATGATTTAATATTTATGATACGAGTCAATGTCTTTGATCCCCATTGTAGCAGGTTTGTTGTGCTCCTGCTATTACTCATACGATGTCGCAGCGCGGTACGACTCAGTTACTGGCCGTTTGCTACCGTATGCGCCTTTATTGAATACTGATAAGTTTACTCATACCACACCGTGAGTTATTGTTTTCATATGGCAATACTTTACCCAAGGCCGAGTTATACGTGTATATTGGACAGATTTGGTTATGCGCGTAACGTTTCCCGAGCGATATCAATGTTTATGCGGTAGGTAATTCAGATTAGGATTTAATTTTATGATTTTGCTACACCCGAGTAAGTACATTGACACCGCCCCTATAAGTACTGAATGTTGTAACTTGTAACCATGTATTGGTTCAAATCTTATGTATCTGTAAATACTGGGTACCTCCCTGTGTTTTATAACCTAAACTCTTTAGAATACCTACCTATCTTCACAACCGCCACCACGTTATTTACCACGTTTATTAAAGCAAATGTTTGACTAAATAAATGTTTCCATTATTTAGTATTTTTTTTATTTTATACTCAGTAAGTGCAAGAAATGGCATATTTTCTCCTCGTACTCATAATATCTGATATTAACATCGGCTTCTGAACACGAACCACCTTTTAATACTACAATTAAATATTATGGAGGTATTCTTGTTGTTATTGCCATGGTCTCACTTAGCAGACGGATCGGCCATTATATAGTTATCAACAGATGCTGCTAGGCCACCCGTCTTCTTGAGAAGATCTTTTGATTCCTTTTAACGTCACTCACGTAAACAATTTTTTTGGAATCACGTTTTCTTATTTTACTGGGTCAAGAGTCAGGAGTTCATGACTACTAGTACTTATTCTATTATCATCTTGTATGGGTATCTGACTTCATACTTACGAGTACCTAAGTATATCTTTTTACTTTCCATGAACCTAACAGTTCAAGAATTGTGTAATGTCCAGCAGTGAACTACTTTATAGCGGTCGGTTGGCTATAGCGGTAACTGGTCAGGGGTTAGGTCTTACACCAGTCGGATGCAATATCAAACAATAAAGAAATTAGTAAACAAGTTTAGTCACCACAGCCGGTTTTAGCCGTCCCCATCTCACTCTCTGTGCCCAAGCTGGCACACCATAAGTAGGGTCTACGTTCATCTGAGGAGTGCGATAGACTGACAAAAGTAATTAAATTATAGTAGGCCTCAAAGCAGTAGTCACTTAATTTTTCAAAACATTCTTCTCTGTCTGTACCGTCCAAAATTAGGAAAAGCGCTCTCAATACGGATAAACCAGACGTATGCCAAACCGTATGTTGAAATTTCAGTGCTTGGATGGTATTATAGGTGCGTGTTGCGCAGAGCTAAGTGAGCGTCGACGCCGGCGGCGCGGCGGCGGCGGCGGCGCCTCGTGCCCGTCGTGTTTACGTCTAATTTAGGCGCGAGCGCCGCGACGTCGCCCCCGCGCCTCCCGCGCGCTGTCCATTGAACACGCCGGTACGCGCGCGGTTATTTCGGCATGCCGAACGCGGCACTGCGACGCCACGGAATATCCTCACACTGCTACTTTCTTGTGGTGTCGAAGTAGGTTACGGAATAATATTGATTTATCTGCATTTGTCTTATGGAGATATCTCGTTTTAGAATCAATATTGATGCTTTTCTCCACTAATCGTAGAATGTTTCGCGGACCACCACTTGAAAAACATCAAATTAGTAACCACATGGACGAGCTGGGCATAGTCCGACAGATCGAGATGATGACTTAAAAGACTTAAATAAAATCGTCTCTAGTCTCTCTAAGACTAGTTGTATATAGCCTTCCTTCCCAATATTAGCTGAAAATGATTTGTAAATTGTAATGTTTTTATTTTAATATATAAACAATTTATCACTGGCTTCGGTGAAGGAAAACATTGTGGGGAAACCCACACAGTCATAATAAACTCAGAAACGTGCTGTTGCTAATGTCCTAAAAGCAGTTACAGGTAGAGTCATCTGGCACGAGGTGCAAAAGTGATGGTGAATAAGTCAGGGTTGCTACCGAAGCAATAAAGTATAACTTACTTATTAATTCATACAGCTACTGTCGATTTTACTCACAAGAAAACATAGACTGTCAGAGACATTGAAGAGGAACTAAAGCTGATTTCAGGTTTCCGATTTTCGGGATATTGAAGTTTTATGGTTAGACAAAAACATTGATTATAGGTACATAAACATACGTAGGTACTGTAACGTCTTACGGACGTTACCTAGATGTGTGGGGGTGTGTGAGAAGGGAATTCCAAAGAGGAGTAGGTTTTCCAAGGGTTTATTAATTAGAAGACACGTTTATACATATGGAGGGTCCGGGCTGCTCTCTCCTATTTAAATACCGACTGCTGGAGCGTTCGCAAGTTAAGGCTGCGGTCAAAACAGCCAGCCCAACGTGAGGTTGCATATCGCATAAAACCTCTACAGTACACACGGCTACACATCAAGCATATATATATATATATATACATTTCCAGTTTATGCTGATCTCGCATTGTATAGGATTTCCGTACAGTGCGAGGTCAGCTTATACTGGAAATGTACTTGATGTGTAGCCGTGAATACTATTTCTGCACACAATGAAAAAGATGAACAAAAGCCTATCTAAAATCAATATAAACAAAGAAAATGAATGAACATTAATAAAATGAACACCAAATGCGTACAAAGAAAGGCACAGTCTTCGAAAATTTTATTTCAAATTTAATTTAATCTGTTTAAAGTGGCTGGATCGCCGTTTTTCACCTCGAAGAGTTAACGAGCCCATATCCTGTGATGTTACCGCGGCCTAGCCTTGGAGGCTGCGGTGCGATCCGACTTCTCAGAATCGCTTCGAGCCCTCCCCGACACCCCCTCACCCCTCGTAATCGCCTTTCCTGTCAGGACACGCTTAGTTGTTTATGGTACCTGAAAGGGCAGCCCGTCACAATATCGATACCTGTCGAAAGGTGTAATTTTTGTATAAAATTTATAGTTTCGGATTTGTTGCGTACTCTCTCTCTAATCTTGCTTACTTCTTCTTCTTCATATTTATTTAGTAGGGGTTCATTTGTGGATTTCGCTTTCTGCGCGGACCTACCTTACTTTGAAGAAACATTGCTATATTTTGAAACTCAACTTTATTCGATTTGTGATAGGTAAATGTCTGATTCCTTTGCTAATAAAATTATAAATGAAGATTTACCGTTTGCCTATAATTTTGAATGATACTTTTGATTTGAAAGTCGATAAATATTTTGAAATGTTTTCAAAAGTTATCGATAGTATTTGCATCGTCACTAGCCACTGTCAGTTCAACTTCAGCTCTTTTTATTTTCTTTTTGTACACCTGAGTTGTTAGTAACAAAGGCATTGATTTTTTCTCTCGACTCCGCCCTGGCCTTTGAGTGCCTCGCCGCATTTCTTGGTACCGGCGCCGATCATTCAGTAATCTTCGATAGCCGGTCGATAGCGCTCTCTGCGGTGGACCATGCTGCTCCTCATTCAAACAGGCCATATATTATGAAAAAAAGTAACCGTATTATAGAGGCCGCCCGTAGAGCGAGTTTTAACGTCGGTTCTTTTAAATTAGCCGAAGTAAAACTAGGTTTCAATTGTCACAGAAAAGAGTGAAAATTTAACTCTCAACCATGTAACTATAGTAAACAGTGATGAATAATCATATAACTAATTATCATATTACTATTTAATACACTATACCTACATGTAACCTATCTTATCACGAGAAGATAGTAGGTTGCGATTTCGAACGGCACTTGAAAGAAATGAACAAACTAACATTAAATCCTTTTACCACAAATTGAATAACTAGGTACCCACTTCACTTGGCTAGAAAGGTGATAGCAATAATATGGTGAAGTAGGTAGCTTTCACTTGTTTATGTAGGTAGATGATTGACAGATTTAGCTATCCCTACCCATGTACCTACTAAGTTTATCCCTTTCCCATGGCCTATTCATAACCGAGAAAGTAGTTTATAGTATAGTGCCAGCCAGATGATGTACCAATTCTAGAATGATTGGCAAAGTAGACCACAGGTAGGAAACAAATGACCTACCTAAATTCATGCCGCGGCGCCTCAGGGGTTCATTCATTCGCACTGTTAACTAATAATGCAATTTCATATAACGACCTTGATTTGTCAAACAATCGAATCTGGGACGAATGTTATGTAAATCAGTACTTAGTGTAGTGTAGTGACATTTTACATCTTGGGGGCGAGGTGTCTGCGTTCCCTTCTCTCCTTTGGCATTTCGCAACTCAAGCATGCGCTTTGTTGCGAATGTTCGGCTGTCCTACATTTTAACATTAAATCTGTTTTAACACTTAACTACCAAGTTATCTAGTTTTAAGTTAACTCTCAGTAAGTTTTAATATAAGTTAGTTATCAATAAAATGTTTATTCTCCTCTGAATTTGATTGCTATTCTGAATCTAACGTAGGTGTTTTAAAACTTGTAAAGCAATAATAAAACTGGTCATGTAAATCTAATCGGACAACTTTACGGAAATTATCATCTTTGGCGCGCTAGACGTTAGGAGGTACCTATATGGTTTGACATTCAAAATTCTGTATTGAGAGAACTTTGTGGTAAGGTAACATTTACTTAAATTAAACAAAAAGACAAAAGTTCGAGTTACAATAAGATTGTAAAAACAATATAAACGAATGAAAATCATCTACCTGCTGGTTGGCTTTATCCTGTGGCATCAATGACGTAGCTGTAGCGCAGGAGGGTTCAAGGACCGCTAAGTCATTTAGTAGCCAGGTACAAGCTACTTGCCCCGAGGCGGGCGGCCGCAGCCGACACACTCGCTCAGCTCTGGTTGCGTGTGGGAAATGGTCTTTCCTCCTGTCGCCAACGGCCTAAAGCGACATAGTGCGACCGGAATAAATTAGCAAACTGTTATTTTACGGTTTAATTTTATAATCCGAAAAAAAAGAAGGAAAAAACGAAATCACTTGTTTCCGTTCGCAGTAAAAAGAATCAAAAGGATTCTGATTAAACATGATTAAATGCAACTGTCTCCATTACTTTGGAAGATCAAATACCATGGAGACAGCAAGAATCATTACTATTAAGAAGTGCAATACTTTTGGAATGTTGGTCATCGATAATGATAATAACTTTATGGTGAGGCATCATGGCAATGTGCTATTGACAGCAAAAAATGCAGTAATACGAATCACATCTCGGGCCGATTGATGAGGTAATGCGACGATGGTATGATGGACGGGAATTTCGTGAGTGCGACGCTGCACTGGTTGGAGGGAGTGAACGGGATGCAGATACAAACACGGTCGGGTCCAAAGTCCGCGACCGGCGACCGCCGAGCGGTGCAGGACAGTAGCCTCGAAGCTGCAGCGGCGAACTAGACTAAGCCGTGTCCCTACAAATATAGTTATCTTGAAAACAACTAGCTCCATACCTACGTAGTTCATGATATCTAACAAAAGAAAGGGTTTATAAGAAACATTCGTTATAAGTTAGGTTAGGTGATGAGTGATGATATACCACCGATCAATAAAGGCACCCAATGAATCTAAATCACCTTTGTTTATGCTAACAGCACGGTTTTATGTGTTTACTTAAAACCCACCGCTAGCGCGAAACATTAGCTAATGTGAAAAGGGTGTCCTGTCCGCCGTGTTAACTGTTTAGTTCCTGCCTACATCCAGTTCCGGTGCAGCAGCATCGAGCGAATGTCGACCGCGACCATTAGAGCTTCCTGTGCGTCCACCAGTGAATGGGCGCACTATCCGCGACCTGGCTCGTTCGCCATATGAATGGGTAGTGCGTACTGCACAATGAATTATTCGTGCCAGACTGGCTTCCGTTGGCGCCGGACACATGCTCCGTGTTCTGCCTTTTTCGCTGATTAACGTCTAATTATAGGGTACAGCTCTCCACCACATGACTCCTAGTGACTCAGTCCGACTTAATAACTGCACAATGCCGTTCGGGACTTATTAGTAGCTGTGCTGAGTTTAGGAGCGTTATGGATTTAGCTCAGTGGGTGTAAGTTCATGACTGCTCAGTGGATTATACGCGTTATACTACGAATGACTGATATGCGAGTGTGGGAGTACTGTCACTGATTGTGTCATGTTGATTATGAAACAATATATCTAATTATATTTATGTTTCACTTTCAATGTATTTATCAATGACGCCTTGCCTTACTACTTCAATGTCGCCACCACTTAATTTCAATGGGTTGATTCATGTTATATCTATCTAATTTCATGTTTTTAAGCTAATATAGTAAATACTTCGATCTTGTGGTCAAAGTATTTGCTACTATTAGACTCGCCACCACCGATTCAACCCGTCCATTGAATTCAACAGGAATAGCATTATTTTCTTGTCCTGAGACTTTCAAGTGGCTCCTATACCTACTAACTTAACAGCGATTCATCTTCATGGGTGTTTTTACTCATTTTACCTTACAGCTTGATCTAACAGTTTTAATTAATGTTTTCATATCAGTCAGACCACCACCCAGAAACTCAACAGATAATGATCCTTCTTTTTTTGAGCTATTCTGGACCGGCTTTAGATGTGATTGACGTAGTTTGCTACACAGATTCCCTTTACACGTCTCTAAAAGTGACTTTTATGAGCAATTTTGCGAAATATTTTATGACGTTTAGAAATAACTTCATTATAGCATCTATTTTCTCTTCGTAGTCTGATAACGGTTCAAAGTTGTCTGTTATGTTTATTTTTACGTATTAATTTTCTTTATAATTGTGTCCTATGTTCTAGCTTAGTGCATAAACTTTATTATTTTTTTTAGTTATTAGTTAGTCGTTAGCGTACCATACCATCCTCGTTAATAGCTAGTTTGGATAACATTGCAAATCTTGGATAATTTGTAGAATTTTGATATGTTCTTTATAGGTAAGTAAAAACCGAGTTGATTAAACAAATACTTAGGTACTTAATATTGGGTGTATACAATCGAATTGTTGTTTAATTTCTGGGAATCGTTAGGAAAAAGGAGTCAGAGATAAAGCGTTGTGCCGTCGACCCGGATGCCGTCTCAATAGCGGCGCCTACCTAACTGACTCAACTCGACTCGGAGCCAGGTCACGACGCTGCTATCCTTGTTCCACGCACGAATATAACGCGGTTCTTCCTATTTTGCATGTTTTGGTACGAATTAAAACAAGTAGGTAGCTACATAAAAAAACAAATGTTTGATTCATCAGTGACTAAGTTTACTTCCATTTGACCTGCTGACTGAGATAACTTTGGAATCGGTCGAGACAAGTGATTGCCGAAAACACATCTTTGCAATTTTTGTGCGTGGGCACGCTGAATGGAATGACAAATCATTTTTGTTTTCACAATATTCTCAGATAAGGCGAACGTTGTATTATCTCTTTACTTTCTAAAGCTAGATGAAAAAACACGTTGTTAACCTCTGGCAGCGAGAGGCAGGCCACCGCGCGGCAAGGCCGACTGGTCCGGTTGCCGCCGCGCCCAGCTTGCGCCCGCGCCGCAGCCGTGCGTGAGTGCGTACGCACCGACACATGTCTATTAGTACATAAACGCCTTAGCACATTTATTATGCGGATAACATAATAAAACACGCACCGATAGCCGATTTTGATGAGATTGATTAGACTTTTGGGTCCAGCCAGCGGCAAAGTAAGCCAAAAACTCTACCTACCGGTACGGTACTTAAATTGTTCTACCAAAGACATTGACATTGTCTAGGTAGGTATATAAATATTGCAATAATAACACGGTCCGTTTTAATAATAAAATAATGACGAATCTTTGCACTTCTGCAGTGAATGTCTTGTATAGTTGCTGATCTTCATAACAAGCGACGGCGATAGATCCGTTTATCTACCATCAAGTAGGTACTTTAATAACTAAGAGGGACCGCTGCTGCCTTTTTCATTACAGTTTATCTGCTGTTCTTATTTTTCTAATTCTTCTTCGTGTCGATGGCACTACATTGATTTAAATTTTGATGGTCCAAAACTTCGCCTTCGATTTTTAAGTGCCAAATTCAGCAATGAAACTGAACGCGATCAGCACGTCTAAACTGCGTTCAAGAATGACGACACTAACAGCTCTTGAGCGCTGTTTAGATGTGCTGATCTTCAATTTTATTGGCGAAATCCGCCCCAAGCATGTTTTTTTCTAAAATCCTGATATTCTACATTCTGCAGGACGTGTTCTACCGGTTCTACGTTCTGCATTTTAGAGAAGTGGTTTCGGACGCCAAAATCCTATATGCATAGTTGCATACTGTACATAGAGGTTACAGCGGTGCTGCCACAGTGGTGGTGTCATTGGCTCCTTTGAAATATCTAGCCTTGCCAATCAGAACGTTTGACTAACAAATTCTCAAAACAAACCTTCCCGGAATTGAGATTGGTGTCATCAAAAATAAAAGTTCAAAGAAAGTTGTAACGAGATTGTGATAATTCATTAGATCGCCTAAGGAAAATACGTTAAATACGTTTTGGCTGGAACAGTAGATCCCATAATAAAATCATCGGCCGGAAGTCGATGCGTCACTAGTGCGTTTTCGTCCACTTCTGTTAGTGTGAGTATCATGTGCGCTCTACAGTGTAGGTAGTACGGCGTAGACGCTATGATATTATCGCCCCTGATTGTCAACTCAAGAGTTTACGAAGAGACTTTGCAGGAATATAAAATAAACATTTTTGGATTCGACTTAAAAACAAAGTAAATCTAAATTAACTGTTATGTAGTCGTGTTCATTTGTGTGATGTAGTGGTTACACGTTGCTCTAACGCTTGTATAGTGTTACTGATTATTCGTGTGTGCGTTTATTTACGTACGCGAGCGCCGACTCGTCCGAGATTCAAATTTAGAATGCCGTCTCCGCCATGTTGTTCTCAGTGAAAAACCTACGATCCATCGTTTGGAAGCCGTGGATCTGTCGCAAGATAACGTGCAAATCCTTTTTGGTTTTCCGAAATTATAGCATGATTTCCAATAAGATAAAAGATAATAAGCTCTTGACATGAATTTCCTCAGCTTTCAATACCGATAACTAAACAATTTTTGTCTTACTTTATGGTACGTAGGTACCTACAGCTGTCTACAGTTCTGTTATCTTGAGGCCGTCTGAAAATTCAGTTAACGTAAATAAATGTTGTTGGTTAGTAAAACGTAAGTGTATTCATGTGAATGAATGAGTCACGCTCAGAATTGGTTTGGTTCAGTTATTCGCCTGATTGTTGCGAAGTAACCGCTTAGATCTGTTGGTACATGCGTTATGTCCCTTTGTCCTGCTTTTTCATGAAACACCATAAATTGTAATTAACGATCGGTTTTACTTAGATGTTTTCGTTCTAGTTAAAATTATGGTTGCTATATTCGAGATCAACGATAAGAGAATTGACACTGTTGATCCTCAGCATCTTGCGATTGCATCAATTAGCTTACTTTCATTATGGCATTGTCTGAATTTGTCTTTTCATGATCTTGTACCACTTAGCGACGATATTAGCCAAACAAATTATTAGTTGTAGTGAAACTGGTTTCGTGTTTATTGCATAACCCACGTGTCTGGTGACAACAACAATATTCACATTAATGGCGCAGTTTTATTTACACAGATACTGATCACTGACACTAGAACAATGTTTGCCAACAGTCGCTTTGTTGACGAAACGACACACTTTGGTTAACGGTACACATACGTACCTCTGTTTATGCTACCATCTATAGCATTACCACTACAAAGAAACCATTTGCATGTCAATATTGTGTCAATATTCCACGATTTCCACATGAGGTGCTGATTGTTGCACTTCTGCCGTTTTCTCAATTTGTAAGACATGGAGCTCTCATTTATTTATTTATTCAAATCATACCTAGTCAACACTCTGTTGTTGAGGTAGAGTAGCTTGTAGCTCCATTCACTCGCCAAATAATTTTATGTTCGGTACGAAAAGTAAATACTTAATATTTAATTTAATTCTGTCATCGCTTTGTTTCAAAACTAATTTGACTCGCGGACTCGTGCCTCTTCCGGGTTGCGCAGAATGTAAATGCTCTATCGTCTTCAGGTAATATGATGATACCTTACTTGGATTTTGACCTTAGCATTTATAACAGTGAAAGACCCGTTAAAATCTGTTTAGCAGGTTTTAAGTGAGCTTGTAAACAGAAGCAAACATTTGTACAACTTTAGTTTTGAAACTGTCCTTGCCGTAAGTTCAAATTGAAGTTAAGGTGGTTGCAGTAGGTACTGGTAGGCTAGGCTACCCTCGTTACCATCCACTAGAAATACTTGTAAGTTTGTTTCCTGATCATAAAGCAGCTATCACTTTCCATAATAACAGGTGCTAAGCATTGAGTACATTGCTTTTTTAACAAACAAAACGATAAATCGATCGTAGGTATTCGAACCAAAATCGTCGCCTTTTAAAGGATTTTTTAACTACATAGAGACAAAGCATTTGCTTATTGAGTTTTATACAGTTTAGGTACACCGGAGTCATTAATGTGTGCATTAGTTACCTTTAGCGTATTCCGTGGCCTTCGATTTTTAATTTATTTACGTAGGTATACTGATGCATAATTATTGTTTTATCGGATAACGATAAGCGTTGTCAGGTTAAAGGAAAAAACGCAGTGTCTTAAGAAATTGTGTACAACGTCGCTCTACATAACATATTGTAACCGCACATGAACTTGATTATGTAATCAATCCAGGAATAAATAAAGCTGATTCGTTTGTGCCTCGTGTTGTTGTGTATCGTGGCGTCTATTGTGTGGTGTTGTGTGCAAGTGGAGAAGTGGGAAAATTGCGCACCAGACGAGGATGTACGTCCGATATGACGCGTATCCGGTGCAACCAGTGCGGCGTCTTACACTCCGTCAGCCGCCTGGCCTAAACATGCACACTACAGATGCTGCTTGTGGAGATTCAAGATTCAGTGTTTGGATCGTAACATAGTCTAGATTTAAGTGGTTCCAATTGTAACTGATGCGGGCTATAATTGTTTATGACGTCACCTCGCGATTCAATTATAATCGATGTTTTGTACAGAATAATGGAAATCATTTGAATTACATATCAATATATTACCAACGTGAAGGTATGGTAGGGTAGCAGTAGTAGTACTCTTAGGTAAATTATTCAGTAATAATTTTAGTTTATTTCTTCTTAAATAGGCTTTACAAATAGTTATTGCATGCATTAGCAACTGCATGCAACATGATAATTATTACAAAATGTGTTATGCTTAATTTCTTAATAGATTTGTTGATTTTGCATCTAAAGTCCATTACACCTACTTGATGACAAAGAGTGAAAACATTTTATGTATTATCACAGCGTAGTCTCCCTGTTATAACTATATCGGCATCTATACGTAGGTACAATAATGTATTGGCATCTGAATGAGATTTTGCGAGCTGCTACTCAACCATCATAGTTATTTTAATGTTTATGTTACGTCGACGGACGCGATGCCAACTTTATTTTCCGTTTAATTGAAACACGAGGCATTTCACCGAATTCGTCATATCGTGCTCGCGAATCTGTTTACGATACTTCAGTACTTTGTTTGCGATGCAAGGTTCTTATAAAATTGAATGGCTAAAACAGTTTTCCTCTTCTTTATTGTAAGTCCCTCATTTGTACCCGTCCGCGCTCCTAATTAGTTACACTGTCAAAGTGGGGCGTCCTCCTAAAATAAGATTCAGGACTGGTTAAAATAATGCACAAGAATCTTGCGATTAAAATCTACTACGTTGAAAACTTGTTGTCATTGTAAGTGGTGTGTGAGGTACCTACTTGAGTAATTATTATGGACTGGTTAAAGCAGCCTGCTTTAGTTTGATATTAGCATCTCGATAACATTCGATTTGGACAGTAGGCCGACAGGTATCAGCGGCGTAGACACCAACACCGGGTGCGTTGTGCAACAGTGGAAGGCCTTCGCACGAGAGAAATGGCGGCTGTTTCTTAACGCTCCTTGTCATATGGCGATTGTTCGCTAGCAACTATTATGTATTTATTCTAATTTTGCGATTCTAATTTTGCGAGGCTTTGTGCGTATGTCATGTCGGTAGCTTGAGAGCTAGCTGGTTTCATTATTAAAACAAATTAGGTGGTTAACTTGCCTTAGAATTGCCTCCACTGAGGTCACGTTTATTCATATATTTTATTTGAATTTAATTACCTAATGGGTAGGCCATTATACCTATGCTACGGTCGAGGAAAGGAAGCTTCGCATTCGATGCTCAATGTTCGCAGTAACAAGAACACAACACAAACTATGAAACAAATGGTTTCATAAATTAATTTTGCATTGTTGTTCTGTTTGCTACAGTAACACAATTCGATCGCTAGATCAGAAAACATGGCAGTACCTATATGTATACCTACCATCTGGTTGAAGGATGATGCACATGATAACGTTAACGGTGTCATAACGGTTCAGCACAGGTTACCTATACTTTCTCTTCACTGATTCATAATTTTATCTCCGCGGAGGACACAGCCGAAACGTAGGTAAAACACTTTCTCATTTCGGTTTTGCTTTTTTTCATTACGTATGAAATCTGCACTTCGCGTGTATGTAGACGTCAAAGTAAAAGAACTTTTTTGAAACTAAGTAAGTATTTGGTACATCGTTAGATCTTTTCAAACGGTTTTCACCGTAAAGATGACTAAAGCTAACCAGGTATCCATCCGTGTTGCCAAATCCAGTCATCTGCGTTCTAAGAACGATCGATTACGTGTTTGCCTTTGCAGATTGTGGGCAAAATAATGTGAATGTGTACAAACAACACGGTGAGCGCGGGTGGCGAGTCGCATGTTAGATATAACAGTTTGGTCGGTGTTATGCAACTCGAGTCATCCTCTCCCCCGCCTCCCAGCGCCCCCTTCACCTCCCCACCCCGCGCAGGCGCAGGCTCCACTGTAATTACACACTTACCCGCGCACCCCGTCGCCCGCGCCGCTGTTCACCTGAAGTGGCGTGATGCACCTACAGCTACATCACACATTTCGTCCATATTACAAGCCATATTTTTTTCATTAAACTTGCAGATTGTGGGCAGGGACAAACAAACAAATATTTTTTTTTTCTATGTTTTACAGTTTTCCATCCGTTGCAAGTACCTATTCTAATAATACTTATTAACTAGACGTACCGTCACATGTCCGATGATGAAAATATTCCCGTTCACTTCGTTAACACAAGATTAAGATACAAGATCAATCTTAGTTCCAAAATACCTACATAAAAACCGATTGAACCTGTTCTGATGATTATGGCAAATAATAAGGAAGAAACAAGCAAACTATCCATGCCGAGGGCTTAGTTAACACACCTCTGTTTTATAGCTATCCTAATTCTCAATCAAATCTGGGGGTCAACTCTCTTAGCACGATGTCCGTAATTTTGGTCGAAGTTACGAACGATTCCTATTCCGTATCACTTACGAACAGATTAGTTCGGTTCGAATAACAACTCGATTTGACAGTTTTGTCCTTACGCCCGAGGTATTTTTGACCGTCCGCAAAATTGAATTTGACACTTGTTTTAAATGATCAACTATTTTCCGACGGGCCCATTATCGTTGTTGATGGACTTACAGAGTAGACCCCAGGTAGCAGTCCACTGCTGAACATGAACCTGCCCGTAGTAGCGCAAAACAACCAGGTTGGCGGATTGCGTTCAATGTGTGAACCCGAAGACCCCAATCTTTGATGTGCCACAGCTGCATTCTATATTGTGTTGAATCATTGGTTCTATCGACTTTAGGTGGACCAGTTTACACTCTCCACTTCCAACTTGCAATTTCTAAATATGTAAGTACTTATAAAATGTTAACATTTCTATTTATATCTCTATCAAAATATTCTTACACGAGGCGATCGAAAACAATGGCTTCATCTATATCTAATTAACTAGGCATAGGACTCATATATTATTGCCCATTGAAGTAAAATAAACCATGACTTACGTAATCGCTTGTCAGGTAAACTGTGACAACAATTATTGCAGCATTTCTATATAGAACGAACTCCATCACATATGTACCTGCTGATGTATCATATACCTACCATATTATATCACATCTATTGGTATAGGACCACTGTCCAACTAGCCAACGATATAGTCTTCTGAAACATTAGATTTGTGCATTGAGTACCAAACACTACTCTGTAGTGTTCAGCTTGCGAGCGAGACAGTCAAAAGTTAAAATTACGACGCTTTTTATTGGAAACCAATTTGTGCACCACAATTTTTGACACACCTGAAACCCAGATAAAAAAATAATTAGTACTTATTGTACCTTCAAGTTATTTAAATATGTTGAGTCGATCGTGTATCGACCTACGTTTGCGTGTATTGCATGTGTATCCCGGTTGGTCACAGTTGTCCAGCTGACGTTTTTCCTAAAGGTTACACATAGTTTGGAAGTAATGAGGAATTAAACGCATTTGATAAGTAGCGGTGCAGGTGCGCCCGCGCCGTGTCACGTACAGGTGCCTGGCGTGACATCGCTAACAGCTGATAGCGCGCTCAAGTTCATTACCGTTCCGTGCAAATCGATTTGTCGTGGTAATGCCCCCATCCGCTTTCCAATGCACTAAGTTTTTAGCATGGCAAAATAAGATTTCAAGTTCCAAAACTCAATACTGGTCTATAATGAAAAAAATTGTAAGTAAAACGTTGCAACTGTGGTCTTTGCCGTAATATAGCCGTCAAAATATGATCGCGGGCGCAACCACGAATTTGATAGTGCCTACTTTCAGTGTAAAGAAAGTAAAAGAGTCATTCAGTCATTCATCATGGCGGTGGCTATTCACTGGGTCGCACTCGCACACTCCGTGTCCGGTTTTGTCTACAAATTGGTCACATCGACCGCTAAGTGGGAAGATTTGGCTCACACGATGCCGATGTTGCTAACGGGTTTATAATGAATGCTTTACTATTCACAAGTAATGTCTTTGTTCGGAAAATACGTTTCTATTACAATTTATTTTATAGTTCTCTTGTAATGTAATTTTGGGAGTTCCCAGATATTTATTTTTCTAAACAGTTTCTAGCGTATTAGATCTGAGATGTTTACGGTGTTCATGTTTATTTTCAGTCACATAACGAAGACGACGACATGGGACGACCCGCGCAAGACCCTGGCGGCGCAGTCGGTGGCCGGCAGCGTGCAGCACCAGAGCACAGACGCGCTGCTCACGCAGGCCGCCTCGCCGCAAAACATACCCAACACACCCGCACCAGGTGCATATCTATTCATCTTGATAAACTATACTAACAAAAATTTAAAATTTAAGATGAAGGTAAGGACTGGTCAAGGAAAAATAAAACTAACGTAAAATGATTACCTACAACTTAAAACAATTAAAAGTGTCCACTGTTGTTTAATAAAATCCTTGGAAAAGATCGCCAGCTTTAGGTACGCAACTAGGTATATAATGAAGGGCATATTATATGTAAAAATAATTCCATTGATGAGGAAAAGAACACGCGGTTTAGCTCAATTTCCTGTGAATTCAATATATTCCAGTCAACAATTTAATAAATAAATAATACTTTATCTAATTAATTACCATTACAAGTAAGCACTAGAATTGCCTCGATGCTGTAATTAAAAGCCTCATATTTGTACTCATATCGAGCCATAGCGCTGAATGACGTCCATGGTATTTCCATAACATAAAATGTATTAACAAAATACTGATATGTTTGAGGATAATAACAATTATTGTTTAGAACCTAATGGCGTAAATCTGAAACTCGGTTCGTTTTTAATTAACGAATTAATCATTGTCCTCCATATTGTTTTTTAGCGTGAAAGGCAAAGAAAATGTGCAAAATGATAAAATTCAAGGGGTTTTTGTTATCCTGATCGTCACCCAGTAATATTGTAGTTTGAGATGAAATGCAAATAGATTGCAATTAAACCGGATTTGAACATTTCGATCAATCGATTCCACAGTCCTATTTATTCTTGGAAATAGAATTAACGGTGACAAACATTTGATATGTATTTCCTTTTAATATTTTTTCATTATCGGATCAATTATTTTAACAAGTTGTTTAAATAAACTATCTAAATTAAAAGTTACTTTTTAGAATAGTTCTTTGCATAGATTAGGTGGATTTCATTGTTTTTAACTCTAGATTCAGTTTTCACGTGATCTAATTGGCCACAGTGGCACGTTTAAAATTATCATGGAACTAAAATAAAAACAAGTAAATAACCCGAATTCTAAAACTGATTTTATGACGGGAATTAACGCGTTGTTTCCGTCGGTCGATGCGAGACGAGCGTTGAAAGGTGTTCGGAAAATACATCGGTGTCCCGGCGCCCGCGTAGCCGCCGGCGGCCATGGCGCCCGCGCCTTTCAGCGCCTTGCGACACATCCGCCTTACTCTACACGCAGACTACTACACCACAACTAACCAAACTACGCACCTCTTTGTTTTATCATACTGAATAACAGATTTTGCTTATATTTTTAATAGTATTGGTTTCTTTTGTGTCATATACATGACTTACCCACTAGTACTGGAGTGTTTGCACGTGCTTACTTTTGAGTTCATATTTAAAGTTATGATAGTTCTGTTAGTACGTGACCTGTTCACGTATCGGACCACGTTCAGTAGAGCTGTGCCAGCGCCACCTCGGCGGGCCGGGCGCCACTCATCGCGGCAAGTGACACTGTTACATCTAACTTTATCTTCGCCACAGTACAAACACCTATGTAGATCAGGTGACAATACAAATAATTGTGTTTCCATAGTGCGTTCCTCCTTAATCTCATGTCGCGATAACATACCACAACTCGTACGACTGAATATCTTTCGTGTAACGCATCTCTTGTCAAAAGAAGTTGTTTTAGAAGCATCTATCAAAATCTTGAGGGGATTTATTAGCTTTGACAACAGTAGCCTAACATTGTTGACCGCATTTATTCTGGGCTGTGTATAAACAATGAAGTGTTCAAGTGGCAATAGTTATTATTCACCCTGTTTCGTAGTTTAATCTTACAGCGGGTAACAGTACAAGCCGGCGGTATATGCGGTCTAATGTAATGCTAGCGTAATATCGCGGTAAGTCGCCGAGCCGCGCCGCGCTGTGTCGACTGTTGAGTAATAATGATTGTAAATAATGTGTAATTACATTGCACGGACCGGGACCGCACAAAGGCAACATAGTTAATAAAGAAATTATCTAGATTGCAACTATGATAAAGTGCATTGTTTTTAAGGGCGGTCATAAGAACTAACTTGGGGATTGCTTAAAGGTAGGTATTATGTAAATTCTCAAAAATTCACTTCATTCTACAAAGGGATTCATTACAAAGTAGACCTAGAGTGCTCTTAACTACCTAATTCCTTAAAACCCATATAACTACAGTTTAGCTTCTAAACTTAGGTAAGTTCTGCGACTGAAGATACGGGCTGCTGATGCTGAGTCAGAAAGTACTATTTTACTGAAGAATTTAATTGTATTTCCCAAAAGATCTGGGAAAAGAAAAAGTGAAACACGTAATACTTAGATGTAATCATACAACTTTAATAGCTATGATATTGGCTATCAATTAACCGCCCGTGTATCTGTGAATTGTTTATGAATGATCGCTTGTTTGTTGCGCTGCGCGTACACAAAACGTGAGTGCGCGCGCCTCCGCGGCACCGATCCGCGCGTGCGCCGTGATTCATTTTTGGAAGCGAGTGCCAAGAGCTGGGCAGATCGTACTCGTCTGGCGCCGTCGTTTCTTGGAACGAGCTCTCGCCGACCTTCCCGTTGTCCACCTGATTCTCAATCACGTGTGCGTACGTCTTAGTTCATAATGTGCTGGCTTGCAACTAGTCGCTGTTGAGAGAATCATTAGTTGTTTTCCTACAAATGACAAGTGTAACGTTTCAAAGGTACTGATTACGTACGTTTGATTGATTTCAGCAGCGAAGAGTACAAGTAGTAACACACCGACGGATCCACTAGGGCCCCTGCCGGAGGGTTGGGAGCAGGCCGCGACGGCGGAAGGAGAAATCTACTTTATAAATCATGCAGCTCGCACCACATCCTGGTTCGATCCAAGGATACGTAAGTATACAACATGTACAGTGAATGTCAGCAACGCATAATTATCTCGTGCGATTGTATAATTATACTGTGCTTGAGTAATAAGACTTGTATCACGAAGGCAGGTACTGATCCCGCAGTGTTATAGGAAGTGTCGTGCGTGTGTGTGCTGATGGTGATTGTTTATGTTTTCAGCGCAGCACTTGCAGCGCACGCCGGCGGCGGGCGGCACGGGGCCGGACGGCGGCTGGGCCAACGCCTCGCTGCAGGCCTGCCAGCAGAAGTTGCGGTTGCAGTCGCTGCAGCTGGAGAGAGAGCGCCTCAAGCAGCGCCAGCAGGAGATCAGACTCCAGGTACTAACACTTTTTATCTAGTTTTAAGACACAGTTAACTCCTCTTTCGGAGGGCTTGTTCAGATACAGACCCAAATACAACTCAATTTTCAATCACTGTTAAGTCTCATGTGGTCTCCATCACTTTTAAAATAACATACTGTAATGTTTTTTTTTTTTAATATATTGTAGTGTTAGCCTAGTATTTCAACATTATAATGGATCGGGAACTCGTTTATCATATTCGTTTTTTGTTGGGTAGGTTATTATAATGCACTCATTTGCATACGACAGTTAATTCCGTTTCCTCAGTATGATGACTTCCGCATTTATGCGGAACAGCTAGTAGATGACCTTTGCACCACTTTAAAAAACCTGGTTTTCTGGTTATCTGCAGAAGTACTCAATACTCAATACTTTATTGCATTCCACATGTAGGTATTCTTAGGTGGTAAACTTATAATTAAATCATATGGACCCTGTCGGGCACAGCAAAATAAGTGAGTTTGGAGAGAGAGAGGAAGCATTTTTTGTTAATTATATAACATGACTTATCAAACTAATTATAATAAAGATGTAGATGTCTTTTGAGATAAGACTAATCGCTTTAATACAAAAATATAAACAGGTGAGATGACGTGAGGTGAGGTCATTGAGTGATGTAATAATAATATAAGTAATAAGTCTAATAGAATATGCAGAAGAAGTAAAAGAAGAAGAAGTATAAGAAAGTCTAATAGAATAATAAGAAGTAGTAGTAGAAGTATTTCAGTGATACTGGAAGAAACTGCCCAAAGATCGATGCCTACTTTTATCATTATATGTAGGCACCTCCAGGTTCCCAAATGTCACTCCCACTTCCATTCAATACAGTCTCGGTTATTCTTTGAAGAGTAGAGCTATAAATGTATAATATTTTCGGAGCGTATAGAACGAATCTTGTTTTCCGAAAATGTTTAGTCACTATAATATTTCAAGTACTTAAACAAGATGAGAACCACGTAGGTAGGCTTTCTAAATGATAACCGTCGTGTGTTATCACTTATCAATGTTATCGTCATGTAGTATCCTGTATCTTCTGAATCATTAATAATGCGTGACGTTATTAGGTGCTCTAGTTTATTTGTCCGTTTGTATATCAGATTACATTTCACCTTGCTCGTCAAAATTACTGATTGCACACCTGCTGTATATTTACTAGCCTACGTTTTAAATGAATAAAGCATTTTTTTATTTTAATATCTCCTCACAAGTCACTTTAGTCAACAGATTAATAAAAAACGAGTCTGTCTCCAAATGTGCCATTAAACCAAACTTTCTTTCGGATTTCGTGAGACCGTTTGAGACACATCAATCAAAATAATAATAAGTAGTTAATAATGTCGGTACTTTTCCCGTATTCCAGCAAGAGCTAATAATGGCGCGGCAGTCGTCGTCAATTGTTTCGTCTCTGGCGAGCAGTACGGGCGTCGCGAGCACAGACCTGCCTCTGGACCCGTTCCTGTCGGGCCTGTCGGACCACCAGCGGCAAGAGTCCGCTGACAGTGGTCTAGGGATGGGAGTCCCGCACTCCTACTCGATGCCGCACACGCCTGAGGGCTTCCTCGCCGGCATGGATGACCGCATGGACTGCACCAGCGAGGCCGGCGCCAACCTAGACTCCACCGACATCACGCTAGCCGACAACCTCGACTCTACTGACGACTTGGTACCTTCTTTACAGGTATTTTTGCCTGTTTTTCTAACATTCTAACACCTAAATACAACAGCAGTATGACTGACTACGGCGTAGTCAGCGTAGTCGTAGTGTTCGATGCACTACGGCGTAGCCGGCGTGGTCGGGTTCCCTGATCGACTACGGCGTAGTCAAGTCCTTCTATGCTACGGCGTAGTCGAGACCCTGATAGACTACGCCGTAGTCAGCGTAGTCGTAAGCGTAGCCCCTTCAATAACTTTTCAATTTTTATTTTTTATGTATTCACAACTAAATTGACTGTTTTAATTTAATTTACTTTGTATTTTGCGAGAAATTAAATAAGACCTAATTTGGCTTAAATAATTAAATATTTATTTGCACCTAACACTGCCTAACAGCATTGACTGCGATTTAAAAAAAAACCTCTATAATTACCTCTTAGCAAATAATATGTTTCCGTTTGTTGTGATTCCACTAATAATTTAAAAATAACAACGATGACTCGCATGACTCACTGTCATGTCGTTAAAATGTTAAAAACAACGTCGTTTGAAGACATCGTCGAGATGATCGGTGCGACAAAATGTATAGAATGTTTAGTGCTTCATTTACGGTTGTTATAATGTGTGAAATATGGACGTTTCAGTTGAACGAGTTCACAAACGACATACTCCTGGACGACGTGCAATCGCTCATAAACTCGACGCCGAGCAAGCCCGACAACGTGCTGACGTGGCTGTAGGCGGCGCGGGCGCAACTCGGGCCCGGCTCGTGCACACCATGCTTACAAACTTTCAAATTAGGTATTATATGTTTAATGTAGCGTACTTACCGCTTGAATGACGTCGACCGCTATAACAGTGTCGGTGACAAAACGGTAACGATGGTGTAAATTTCACTTTGAAAATGACAATTATAGCATAACATGTGTAATGACTGATGTGGGATTTTGTGTGCTTATGATTTAGGATAGTTAGATACTTTCAGAACCAGTATGATGGCTTCCATGAGAGCAAGTACACCGATGCGGAATAACGCATTTGTTAAAAACATTCTTAAGTTCAAATGTAATTTTGAAAGCTGTCCGCATCGGTTTACCTGTTCCCTACTATATCTGCTCGCTTTTATGCAGAATTGGTTTTATCTCTGTCTCTGCATTTATTCGAATGAGATAGGAATACAAAATTGTGTGAGTTAAATAAGTGTTTCTACTTCGTTGTGGGATCTTGTATGTCTGACTTTACAACACATACTAATCGCAATTATGGACTTGGACTCTTAAGTATTGTAAATTAGTGCCTTTTCATCCATAGTTAGCACAGAAATGCTAAAGTAAAGTAAGGAAATAGTAATAATCTTTGTCTTTCGATGAGCAATACAACAATGGTGCTCAGATTCTAAAACGTTTCGCCCAGTTCAAGTAAGAGATGAGCTACGGAAACCAAGCCAAGTATCGCGAATCAGTAGAGCAAGACTATCACGAATGGCTAGTCATTGACGTTAGGTACGAGTGTACGCGTGTACAGTGACGACGCCGGCACGTCTCGGCACGCGGTGAGTGTACGCGTGTAGTGTAGAGTGTACACTGTCGACGCCAGCACGTTCCGGCGTGCGGTGAGTGTACGCGTGTACAGGTGTACAGTGACGACGCCGGCACGTCTCGGCACGCGGTGAGTGTACGCGTGTACAGTGTATACTGACGACGCCGGCACGTCTCGACGCATGGTGAGTGTACGCGTGTACAGGTGTACAATGACGACGCCGGCATGTCGCGGCGGTGGCTGCAAGCCTTCTTTCGTAGCAGAAAGTAGTTGCGTTGCAACGCATTCATTCGTGAACTAGGTTTCCCATATTCTTTTCATAGAGACTATCGGAAATCGTATTCTATAAATCGACAAACAAACAATAATATTTTATGATATATTTTAAAATTAAGATTGTGATAACATCTTGATGTAACAGTGCCTTATTGTGCCTTGATAAAAATTATTTATTGTTGTAATAATTTAGATAATGTTGAGATATTTTTACAATTTTCTATTGTCGAATTATTGATGTAATAGTGATTTGACAGAAAATAAACTACTTATGTACTTGTAGAACGTTGTTTGTCAACTTACACCGTCCTTGTGAATTTTCGAGATTATGAATAGACGTTAAGTTTTAATAGTTAATCAAGAAGTAGGTAATAATGTTGGCAACTATTATGTTTACTTATTATAGTTGGGTTGTAAGTGAACAATGTGACTACCTAAGCAATATTCAAGTGTATGGGTGCAGCTAGCTAGCTAATTTTAGGGAGTAATTGGAGCTCGAAATTTTGCCTCTAAGTGCCTTACTCAAAACATTGTTATTGTCTGATATTATGGATTTATTGAAATAATATCATTGTTAACTGCCATTGAGCAGACTCTACTATTGGTGCCAACAAAGTATAAAATCTATTTTCGATAACTAATGTTATGTAATTAGTATTACTTCATTAAGTTTAGTAATCAATTCATCAAATCATCGTTCATATTATTATATCAACAATTCAAAATATTTCAAAATTTTGTAAGCCCACCTAGTCTTTAGATTTGTGTATGAGTGTATTGAATTCAGCTAGCTTGATTGAATAATATGATAATGGAATTAGGCCTTTAATATCAAATGCTACATTGAAAACTTTGCCATATTAGTAAAAGTACTATTATTCTTATAAGACTTTAATGTAATCTTCAGTTATGACGCATAGCAATAAATAGCATCTGTGTAACTATTGTAATTAGACGTAACGGTGCTGGGTTGATGATACATTTAATTTTGTATTCTGTAGATCCATTTGTTGTATACTTTATATTTGTATTTGTCGTGTATTAATTCTAAGAGTCCGTAAGTTTGGATGCTTTTCATATTGTTCGGTTCATTATTCTTCACTCGCTCCCTCCGCGTTGTGTTCAGAGTCAGCGGGAGAGGGTGACAGCGGTCGAACATACTCACCCAGTCGTTCCCAGTGCCGCCCGCGCGACACGTCGACACACATTCCAAGTTACAGTAGCGGCGCCGGCGCCGCGCACGAGCACGAGCCCTGCCACTCGCTACAGAATAATATTCAGAACAATATCTCAAGTGTAAACTGTAATCAATTATTTCTAAGTATAGCCTTTATGAAAAACATATCTTTTCAGTCTGATAACAGATGCAAGTTTTCTATGTAGTGTATGTAACTACGTGTATCAATGTTATAACAATGAAATTACGTGTCAAAGTTATTAATTTACTATAATTTCATTGTAAATAATTCGATATTCTTATAATGAATTAAATAAATATTTGTTTTAATACCTATTATATATTTCACTTCCCATACTTTAACCATAATACATTCAATAACACGATGAAATATTACAATTCAGTTCTGGGTGTTGGTATCTGTTGAAAAAAAAAAGCAAAGTCTGAGAAATGTTTAAATTATTTATTTATTAATGATAACAAGCAGCGCAAGCATGCCTCCATTTAAAATAAATATATTATGTACAATATACTAGATGTTACCATGCTCGAGCCAACACCCCATCACTTTCTTGCCACCTGTCAAAACGTAATTAAGTACTTAAAGTTTTGTACAATTAACCCTAATATTAAACCAGTTGGCAGAGGAATAGACGAGACAAGACAGATCATAGACAGGTGACAGTTCAAGCAGGAAACACCATGGAAACCATGGACCTCAACATGCTGTTTTAAAAGCTGAGTTCAGCCGATTCATCATGCCTTCGATCATTCGATTTTTCAGTATAGCTTCAGACATAAATTAGCAGTACCTAGTAGGTACTTTGTGCAAAGGTAGATCATTTATTTGTTATAAACAGTATTAAGTAAAGAAAAGAAAAGTGAAATAGGAAGCAATAGGTAGTTATTCTTATTCTAACAGGCATTATGTTCAACAATACATTATTCCGAAGGGTTAATTTCAACATTGAAACTGAACGCGATCAGGAACTCAGCTGTGCAATTTCAAAACCTAGCAACTGACATTTCTCAAAAAAATCGGTGTTTTTGCATATTTTTACTTCATAGATATCTATCAAGATCTATCACCAAATTTTTTGACAAATGTCAGTTGCTAGGTCTTGCAATTGCACAGCCGAAATCTACAAACGTGTTCAAGAGCTGCCAGTATCAATATTCCAAAAAAAATTATGACGTCAGTGTCATTATTTTTCTCAGCTCTTAAACGTAGTTTATGTGCTGATCGCGTTCAGTTTTATTGGTGAAATTTGTTCTAAAATGTGGCAGTGGTTTTAGTTACACAGTTGGTTCTTACAGCAGGATCCTTGAAGCGAGACTCTTGCGGCAGCTCGCGCTTAGCGATCAGCTCCTTGTAGTATTCAGCTGACAGCTTCGCTGTGCGCGGGCGAGCCGGGTCCGTGATGTTCACGTGGTAGAAGCCGAAACGCTCTCTGGAAAATTATATGTAATATTTCTTATGGCCGTAAAGCAAATGGGTTCATCACTATGAGCTGGTAACTTTATGTGTTAGGGCTTCGGGGCTTACGAACACAAACGAGGCTTAGTATCATTTTCAGGCTACAAAATACCCCATAAAAAACGACATGAGAATAAAACGTAGGATTAATCAGAATTAGGCTGTCGTTAATCCCCTTTTACAACTTTCTACTACACTGGGTAACTAGCTCTTTTTTAATATAAATCAAATACCTAAGTATCTAAGCCATTAAAATTTAATAACTTACGAGAATCCAGCCCTCCATTCGAAGTTGTCCATGAGAGTCCACGCCGTGTAGCCGAGGACTTTGACGCCATCGTCGTAAATCACGTTCAGGATCTCGCTCAAGTAATCCTGAAATTTTCGAAATATGTAGGTAGGTAGATAATTAATAAATGAAACATAGATGATAGATCCTGGCTAACGAAACAAGACTGTTTATCCCTGTACATAGTGCGATAACACATGATGATACTTGAAATTTGATTTTATTTAAATAAAATTGATAATAAAAACTGTAGGCCCAAATAGCGCAGAACTGGTGCCCTGAGACAGTGAGACGGGGTCGCGGCAGACCACGTAGAAGATGGCGGGACGAGCTGGATAGGTTCCATCAAAACTGGAAAGAAGACGCGCGGGCTCGTGAAAGATGGAAGGAGTGGAGGGAGGCCTTTGCCCAAGAGTGGGACAGCATAGGCTAGGAAAAAAAATAAAATTCAATTATCAACACGAATTATCCCACTATGTATAGGGACAAGCTCTAATTATTCGTTCATAGATCATAGATTGTAGAGGATGGTTCTCACTCTTTACAAAGACTATTTTATATACTTCCTCTTGTCAAAATGTCGTCATGGTGACACACTTTTTCTTATTTCTTCCTAATAATCACAAATGTTTGATACCTACTGTGCATTTATAATGGCTTGTTATTTGCTATTCATGCCTACTTAGTGAATAAGGAATACACGAATAGTAACATCGAGTGTTTTTAATCCCACCGCATGTCACCTATTCCATATTTAAAAGATAGTTTCCAATCATCGAAATATAAGTACTGTACGTTAGTACTTATATCTCGATGTTTCCAATTGATTTTATTTCCACTCATACAAATGTCAACTTTATAACAGTGTAAATTAAGTTAATTTCAGAATGGCCAAGAACTATTGAAAAAGTCATAAAAATGTTGAATTTGTAACACAAATTGAATTTTATGCGTATTACAGTTATTTTTCCAAAAATACATATTTGTTTACATTTTGATCGCTTGCTTGCTTGCTTTTGAGCGCTTGTAAAAAGCCACTTGGAATGCAATGCTGTTGTCTGGTCGCCACATGAAGCCAAGTATAAACTAATGCTGGAACGGGTCCAGAACAAGTTTATGAGATTCCTGTACCTAAAACAGTATGGTGTGTATCCAGGGTATCCACTATTGTATCCTACTCTATTTGTGCTGGGCATGGCAGGCTATAGCAAACTGGAAGTAAGAAGGGAAGTAGCTCTAGCCACGTACTTGTTTAGGATTTTGCGGGGTAAAATACATAACCCAGGCGTTCTACGAGCGGTTGGGTTGTGTGTACCTAAAGGGCACGTGGGGCGACGGAGGCGACCGCCGCTGTTGTGGGTGCCGCCCGCTCGCACCAACCTGCTTCAACACGCGCCGCTGACGCGCGCCCTTCGTGCGCTCAATATGATGTCACAAGAGATTGACTGCTTCAATGGCACTCTGAGTGAATTCACTCGGGCCGCATTTGGTAAATTATCCATAGGTTGTTCATAATCTGTACATACTATAAATTAATCTAATCTAAATTTATCTAATCTTTAAATATAACTGCACTATTGCATTAGGTAATCCTGTAATGATAGTGTATGTGTTTTTAAATAAATAAATCAATCAATTTTTGGGGAGCGAAATCGCAAACGTAGGATATCTTACCGGTAGCAACTCGGCATGACCACGCCTTATATTGGCAGCGCAGACAAAACTACTTGCTCTGTTCAGATAGTTCGTAATAATAATTATGTTGTATTTTAAAGAACAAGTTAGATCTACAGAAGTCGTTGTTAGATTGCCCTTTGGAATGGGCGTGATTACGATTAAACACTTATCAATCCAAAACAAACCAATCCTGTTCTTAAACAGGATTGGTTTATTTTGGATTGATAAGTGTTAACGGACCTTTGTTCTACGTAGGAGTGGGCAATGTTGTCCTGCATTAGGCTAGCTATGATATGTCATACGTAATAAGGACCTGGCCCATTGCCATCCAATGGGCACAAATTAAATCAAAATCAAGGCAGTTACGGAGAATTTTCTAATGAAAAATAACAATAAATATATAAATAACAATAAAACTATTAATTAGGGTGCTAAGATTTCGGACCCCATTTCCGGAAGTTGCGCTTGCAAGCAAAAATATAAGATAGAAGTTCATTACTTACATTGAAATAGCTGATCCGGCCATAGTCGAGCAAAGTACCGCGGTCAGAGAATCCGTTCTCTGTGATGTAAATTGGTGGGTCGTTGTATGAGCTCTTGCACCAACGCAGCAGGTTCGCAAAGCCGGTCGGTACTACCTGATGGTTATACATATAAGGATAAGTAAGTTACACAGATACTTATACCTATGAACTAAAAAAATACAGGAAAAAAACCAGCCATTCGGATACCTAAGATTGGTTTAGTAATAGCTTTCAATAACAGGCATTTAGAACAGACGATTTTAGGCAATCTTTTTAAAATTGTTAAAAAACTATTTACCCTGAGCCACTCCGAAGCAGAATCGCCGCCGACTTCCATGGTAGTAACTGCACCGATGTCCTTTAACCATGAAGGTGACTTAGCGATAGGATCGACTCCAGCTCCAGTGATCAGATGCGTGGTGTAGTGGTTGATGCCCAGGAAGTCTGATGTACCCTTGATCCTCTGGGTCCAGTACTCATCGAACTGCTGAAGACGTGGTTTGGGGAGACCTTCGGCTGCGCTCTGGCGGGCTACATTCTCTACCATCACTGCTGGGTATCCACCTTCAGACGTGAAAATTGGGTGTGCGAACCAACCGAACTAAAAAGAGAAGAAATCATTAGTAGCTTGCCACCATTTAGCGTATTATAATACACCCCTTTGCAAAAAAAACAGGTGGTTTTGATTTTTGTACATTATTGGTAATCATTTAGTTGTAAACAGGTTTTAATAGCCTAACTATGTAACTGGCACTTAATAAAGAGAGAGAACTTCTCGTTATTTTTAGTAGAATAATTTATGTTTGTAGCATAATCCATCCTTATTGTGACATAAAAGTGATATCTTTCTGTCGATTGTAATGGCAGAAAAAGCAATAAGAGCTAGTAAAATTTGTAGCGCTGCTGTAAGAGTGGTGTAGCCAAAAAACTATATTCTTATTGATTATAACAAATTACTAGTCATTTATGCTACTGACATACTAAAAATATTAATATTATCCATACAAAAGCCAATGACTATTAAGGTGCCCGTTTTTTTTGCAAAGAGGTGTATATGCAATTGTTTTATCCCCTTACTTTGAATTGATTAGCAACCTCAGCGAGCGCCACTTGCTCTTCATTTTGCGGGTCGCTAGGTTCATACCAGATGGAGTTGATGGAGATCATGATCCTGCCATTCTGAGATGGACGGTATTTCTCGTTGTACAAGTGGTAGGATTCAGCGTGGGACTTCAGCAGGTTGTCACTGCATAAGTAGTTACCAACACCGTGACTGTCGATCGCTGGTGCTTTCTTGTCATCACCATAAGCATCTTCGCAGATCTCATAAGGTTCGTTGAATGTGATCCAAGATTTGATTTTGGTTCCGAACTCTTTGTAGCACAAGTCAGCGTAATCCCGGAAGTAATCAATCATCTTAGGGTTTGCCCAACCTCCGAGATCTTGGAGGGTTTGTGGCAAGTCCCAGTGGAACAGGGTAACCTGCAAGTATTAATATAAAAATATCATTTAAAAAATAATAACATCATCAAATTATAACCTTTTTAGTCAGATTCAACAGTGACGGATAAAATAATTGTTTTTCATTGAACTTACAAGTGGTTCGATGTTTTTCTCGGCCAGAGCATCAAGGAGGTCGTTGTAGTAGCGAATACCGTCAGGGTTGACTTCATCAATGCGGCCGGTGGGCAGGATACGGGCCCATGACAGCGAGAACCTGTAGAAGTCCACTCCGAGGTACTCCAGCTCTTCCACATCTTCCTGGTAACGGTAGTAGGACTCGCAGGCAATGTCGCCATTGGTACCATCAATGATCATCTCAGGTCGCGAGTGAGACAAGCGATCCCAGACATTTTCAGATTTACCTGAAAACATTAACAATTTTTGAAATTGGTTTTGTTTGCATATTTACAAGAGTTAGTAGGCACTACAAAAGAGGCTAGGCCCAACGGAGCAGCTATCAGAATTACATGTAAAGAAAATGTTTGTTTAAAATGATTTATTTTTTCACGCTCTGAAATAGGTCATTGACCTATTACACTTCAAAATAGGATCGTTAACCTTAATAGATGGAATTATATTTTCTGTTACTATCTTCGACTGTGGTTTTGAAATCTATTAATAAGTTTAAGTAAAAGGTAAAGCACTATTTATTCAAGAAATACCCATCGATTGTTTTTCTATTGTGTCATTTTATCCCATCTAGTATTTGTGCAGATAAAAGTTGATTGAGTATCTGTCGAGATACATATTATCGTAATTCCACTTCAAGATAAGATTTTGTCACAACTATGACATGATGTTATGTATTCGATGTTTTGATTATCATCAGCCTATCCTCCTATAAGAAAGTTAGATATGATAGGAAAGACTGACAGTATCCTCATTTTGCGATTGTTGCTCAGAACCATTGTTAATTAAGGTTTTAACGGGTTTGCTACTGCAATAAGGGTATCTTTGCCATTGGGTGTATGTTCGTAATGCTATGACATATCATATACTGGGTGAGCGTGTGACCTAAGTATATTCGTACACTATCAACATCCATAATAATATTATAAATTCGAAAGTAACTCTGTCTGTCTGTCTCTCTGTCTGTATGTTACCTTTTCACGCCTAAACCACTGAACGGATTTCGATAAAATTTGGCAAGGAGATAGATGGCATCCCGGGGAAGAACATTACAGACAGCCAGGAAGGCTACTTTTTATCGACATACCATGCGGGCGAAGCCGCGGGCGGATGCTAGTGAAAAATACTATTAATTTATAAAATCGATGACTGCCGAAAATGATTATTTTTCCCGAAAATTAAATTAATTAGGTCGAACGCTACTCACCGCTGACGTTCCACGCTCCCTCGATCTGATGGGCAGCTGTCGCTACGCCAAACGTGAATCCTTCAGGGAATTTAGTGTATGCTATGCTCCTGTAACATATACAATACTGTTTATGTCTGTTTACATTTAAACAACCGCCTTCCGGTTGTTTAAATGCTAGTTATAGGTATGTACCATACCAGCATATAGTAGGTAGGTACCTACAGCCAGATTTCGGCTGGAAGACCCGTGCGTATGCAACAAAGGGTGAGTCTATTGTCATGTCACAAATCTAAATTGCTGACTGCAGACTGCTACTGAGAAATACTTGGTGAAAAGCCCAATTTAACAAAGCCCGACCTAGAAATGAAACCCAGGACCCCACGTCCGTCGTAAAAATCTGACACGCCCTTCCGCTTCGCCGGAGCGGGAGAAGTCATTGGATGACAAAAAAAAAAAAAAAGTACCCACGTTCCGCAGCCGCGGTTGCAACTACTTGCGACCTCTAGACCAAGAAGCAGTCATCCTAATGCTAACAAATATTATAAATGCGAAAGTGAGTTTGTTTGTTTGTTACGCTTTCACGCTAAAACGGCTGAACGTATTTGGATGAAATTTGGCACATGGGTTGACCATAACCTGAAGAAGGTCATGGATACCTTTATCCCGATATTCCCACTGGATCGAGACTTACGCAGGTGAAACCGCATGACGCCGTTACTATTGAACCTGGTCAAAATAAAAGTCCAACCTAACAATGCATATTAGACGTGATAGTATTGATAATGTACCATTAGTATGTAGCACGTGTTGTAACGACTTATTGGTCCAGTCATGGTATGGTCACCACATTCACGGTTTGGTCAGGGGTAATGTCAAGGGTAGCCGGTAATGCTATCCTGTTCAAGGAAAATAAACTAACGCACAATTTCTGTCGGTGTGTTATAATTATAAATCAGTCAGCTAAACTGTTTATATGTCTAGGCAACAGAAAATTCTACATCTAAGGATGTAGAATTTTCTTTTTTCTCACTACACAAAAAAAACACAACCTTACACTTTCCTTCAATCCCAAACAATACGAATCATAATAACACTATTTAAATATAGAAATTACGGCTTTAATTGTTAAATGGTTCGCGACCACTGTCTGCTAATTTAATTGCAAGAGAATCCATACTAATATTATTATCATTAATTAGAAAGTAACTCTGTCTATCTGTATGTTACCTCTTCACGCCTAAACCACTGAACGGATTTCGATAAAATTTGGTAAGGAGATAGATGGCATCCCGGGGAAGGACATAGGCTACTTTTTAACGAAATACCACGTGGAAAAAGCCGTGGGCGGAAGCTAGTGTTATATAACCCAAAGGGTGGAGACCAATACAGATTTTTTTTACAGGAAAAATGCTTGTAAAGGCTTGTTAGTTTTGATAAACAGGGCACTGCACTAGTGTCCTGAAATACAGAGGCCTTAGTGCGAGTTTTTCACTGGCCTTCACTGGTGAAGGGCCAATCGGAGCGCCGAACGTGTTCGATGCGTAAAGTGAAGATAGTTAAAAGAAACTCGCACTAAGGCCTCAGGTCCCAATCCTAGTTTAGGCACTGTATTCACTTGTTCCCTAGAAACCATGTATTTAATGTGTATTGTGGCGGGAAAATAAAGCTTATTCTGTTCTATTATTCTATGTTTATCAATGCTTTGCTGGTAACGGTGCGAATCTGGTTCGTGGTATGAATCAGGTAAGATTTATGTAATGGGGCCAGCTAATTGCGATCTACCAAGGACAAAGAAGGAGTAAAAATAAGAAATTGACTTATGTAGATACGTGTGTACACACGGCTACACAACAAGCTATGCATTTCCAGTTTATGCTGAGCTCGCATTTTAAAGGATTTCCGTACAATGCGAGGTCAGCTTATACTGGAACCTTGGCTTATACCCCCCAAGCTGCACGCGTAGCAGACCACCGTAGAAACGGGTTTTGTTGACGGAATAATAGACAAAATGACAGATTTTGATTATTTATCTGTCATTTTCTCTGTGTCATGCTACGCGTGCTGGTTGTGTCGAAGGCTGGGTTAAGGTTGATACGAGGATAATGCAGCAACGTAATGGCTTTGGTCGGAGATTTATGTTTCATGATAGTAGGTAGTTAACAAGAGTTCAAAACTTATTTCGTTTTACGCAATTTTTAGGTAACTTCGTTAACTATCATCTCTGATGTTACTATGGGTGCCTACAGTATCTGAGGAGTATAAGCTATAAGAATATATAAGATAGAGTTGATAGACGAGCGGATAAGATTACCTATACATTGCAACTTAACGTCTTGTTGCGAAAAGTAGTAGCTATTTAGAGTCAAGAAGATAAGTTATTGGTTTTATGTCGGCAGTCCGTTAAGGGGATGTAGGAGAGGTCATTTGCAACCAAATGCCCCCTGATGATCCCTATGCCATTGTCAACCATTTTCGAGTAATTTGAAATTTTAATGTATGAAATAAAAATATAAAATGTCAAATGACTAGAATTTTTTTGAAATTTTCTTCAGTCAAAATGGGTCGTTTGATTGACGTTATTAGTTGGCACCTATTAGATTTTCCATCATCAGTCTGCAGCCGTTTACGTCCAGTTTCATCATACATAACGATATTTTTCAATGTTCTGTGGAAATATTTTCCAGGTCTAGATACACACTTCGCTGCGCAGGCGATAACCTATTTATATAACAATGAGTGATTTGTAACAATCGAATCTTCTACAAGCGATAACGAAAGTGTCAATATCCTTCCAGCATTTTAAAGTTTTTTTTAGGAATCCGATAATAATCAGGTCATTTGGCACTAAAAGTATATAATAGAGACTAATAATACGAATAAAATGTTATCTATGTATACATAATAATACAATCATAATTAATACAATCAACTTTTATGTTGATTGCATTAATTAACGATAGACTCGGATATAATTTCAAGCTATTGAACGTTAAATATATAAATTATAAGTTATTCCGCTCGTTTGGTATGCCCGCGACATGTTGTGATGATTGAATTGAACAGATTGAATTTCGAAACCGGCGCCTTTTCGCTTGTATGGTCGCCGATTTGAAATAAGGTTCAGCCTAGTAAAAAGTACTCTTTGGTTCAGCCTAATAACGGTGTTCAATCACACTGTTTTAAGGCAACCTTCTATTACTTTTATTCGTCCAAGTTTATAAACAAATGGATAAAAATAAAATAAAAAACTAAGTTATGTTTTGGCTGGAAAGTGAACCCTAACTCTTATCTAAGTAGAACAAGGAACAGTCAATTTGTAAGGTTGCATGATTTGTACTTCGATGCTTAGCATCAAATAAACAAGCGACTACATAGATTATATTGACGGTCAGTCGATTAATATTCAAGAGGTGCAACGCGGTCATCAATTAGAGCGCGAATGTATTAAATCCTTGAAGAATACTATTGACCTTCGAGACAGAGTTCGAGATAAATTGGTGGTTTGTTTTCATCATTCAAAGTTTGTTGTACGATTGTAAATACTCAATCAGGTTTTGTAACTTATAGCAGTACAGTATAAATAAACAGACTTACGAGTGGCACAGCGCCAGAAGCCCGATAATGGTCCAAGTAGTCATCGCCATAGTTCCGTGTAGCGCCGTCGACCTCCTCCGACGAACTGCTGTGTGGTGACAACCACCAACACAGGTTAGCTTGTCAATTCGTCAAGTGCCCCGAGAATCTTTGTCGGTGAGATAATTCAAGTATCGATATTCTGCAGATAGTCTATTGGGTGTGGTACATACTGACAAGGGATTAACGTGTTTAATCATACTCAAGTTTCCGTAGTAACAAAAGACGAGTAGGATCTCCTAGGTTGATAAACGATGCAATTTCTCGCAGTAATCAAGTACTTTTCGCAGCGAGAAACATAATTATTAACGTGGATTATAACTTTATGTGAGGGTTACAGATTATTCGCAATTCGCAACAATAGTTATGTTCGCTTCAGAATCACCTTATTGGATCGAACACCGTTCTTTATTAATTCCGCCAGATAGCACTGAGTTTGTTTAGTTAATTAACTACTTCACTTGTTTTTTCAAATCTCCAAATTCCTACTATAATGTAATGAAGTTTTAGTTTCTAAAATCTTCCATTAAGTAGTTAATTCACATAGTTACAGGTAAATTGTGTAAACCTTAGTTTTCACGACTTTTCATTGAGACTTTTCTAACGAAACTAACAGTTCTCATAAAGAAGAGAGTTTATAACCTAACAGCTGCATAGGATTTTTTAGTATCGGTCGAGGATTGTTCGCATGCACTCGGCAGTTTTCCTTTGATTGTATTATTTGGATCAGTGCGAGGTGTGCACGTTACCTATGAATTGTATCTCATTTCATCACTGTTGCTAAGCCCAATATTCGACAAAGAAACGACCCATGCGTATCTAAAGTAGTAATTTTGTTTTATTGTAAAATTAACAATGAGTTAATTTTGTATGGTCCTTTTTCATGTCTTCCATTAGTTTCAGTGTTTTAAAACGAACCTAATTATTGTTTCTAGGGATGACTACTTAAATCATACGTTGAGTTTGAAACACTCAAATTCATGGTTAATTATAGACGGCGCGCATGATAAGTCAGCGCGCGACTGAAATCGAAACTAATCGTATGCCGCCATCTTGCCGTTTACGTAAGTTCAAATTAAGTATAGAATTTTATACATCATCCGTCGTGCTCTTGCCACCGCCGGGGTGCCAGCTGTTCTAGAACCCAATGGCTTGGCACGCGACGATGGGAAGAGACCAGACGGAATGACCATAATGCCTTGGAAGGTAGGTAGGCCTTTGATGTGGGATGCAACGTGTGTCGACACCCTTGCGCCATCCCATCTTCCCAGCACGGCGGGCTGTGCTGGAGCTGCTGCTGCAGGTGCAGAAAACCTCAAACGGCGCAAATACTCCAATCTTATCGGGACGTATTTGTTCGAGCCGTTTGGGGTTGAAACCCTAGGGCCATGGGGTCCGAGTGCCCACTTGGTTTTTCAAGACATCGCCAAACGTTTGGTCGACTCTTCACGTGACCAGAGGGCTGGCCTATTTTTTGGGCAAAGAATCAGCATTGCCATACAACGTGGCAATGCTGCCAGCCTTTTGGGAACTTTTCCTGTTGACAGCGATGCGGACGAATTTTTTGATGCCCTTTGATAATTTTCCCGTATAGAATTATTTAATTAATGAATATTACCTAATATAAGATTAAGTTATAATATTAAGATTAAGTTATTAATAAAGATTTAATATTTTAAACATTACATTATATAATGAAGCACGCCAGCGCTACCTTGAGTTTGAAACATAATGATTAATTTAAATGAGTACGTCCCTTACCTACCTGATAGGTAAGAATAGTTGGGTATGTTTCATTTTAGAGATGATTTTCTAGAAGTTTTGTGTTTTATTAACACATAACTTAAAACTATAAAATTTTCTTTAAAATTATTCAATTCACCTATAAACCTAAATAAAACTTTTTAATTGTAGTCAGAGCAATAAAAGAAACATTAGCATCAATTAAGTTTATTACCAAATAATGTTAGGCATACAATTGGCAGGAACTTCGAATAAACTTACTTAGATAATAATTTCTTCACCTATTTCATTATAATGTTTGATAGGTAAGTAGTTGGTATGTAAGGTCTAACGATTTAGGTAGAATATTTTAAGGGGTGATTAAACTCATGAATACAACTTGTGAAAAAAACCCGTCCTATCCGTGAGCGTGTGGTTCAGTATCGTACTGAGAGTCTATTTATGTGGGAATTTTCAGGAAAAAATAAAAATAATACGCCGCATTTTTTTCAATGGGGTATTTTACCGGTTTATTACATGGGCCGCGGGCGGCCGTCGTTTTGCGGGTGTCTACAAGTTATAACTTATAACCGCTGTTAAAAATGTCCTAATTTTTAATGGAATTGGGCCAATTTTGGTAGGTACTATAACTGTAAATTTTAAATAGCAATAACTTATTTATTTTCAATACCTACCTAATAATAAGATTTTTTATTACTTTTTGGTAATGTTATTTCAGTACCAACTCCTTTTGGATTGGACAGGGTTTTTTAAAATATTGTATAGGTAATGCACAGAAACAGATGATAAAAAAAAATCTATTTTTCAAATTTGGTCCCTAAAGTTGTTCATATTCATGTCATTCATGAGAACTATGCTCACTGGAAAGGATTAAGACTATTTTTATTAGAGTTTAAATTCCTAGGCTTCATCGAGCAATCCCTGCATGACGCACAGATAATCGATGGAGGTGGCCAGCGAGTGTGTGAGCAGGATGCCGCGCGTCAGTACCTCTCGCACCTTCCACACGTCGGGTGCGCTGCATGGCCTGAATGCTGCAGACATCGCCCTCTTCACTATCGCAGACGGCATGAACCGCCACGGCTGGTCCAGCCACCAGCTGTGAAAGTGGGGTTTCTTCGTGAAGACGATAACTTTTGATTATAACGCTGCTTTTGGTTTAGATCAAAATTACTTTAGTCATGTCATGAGTTAATAAGATAAACCTTTCGCTCATTTAAGCTTGATCAAATATTGGAATTAATGAAAGATTTATCGTCGAATTTTCAATCATCATTAGATAAGTTTTATCTGAGGAATAAAAATTGCGGTTTTACGTCAAACAATATGTCAAACCGCCATAAGTACCTATTTATTCTTAAGATAAAAACTATCTGACGATTGAAAAAATGGCTCTTTAGAGAAGTAATCCATCTGAACTTCACAATAAAGAAATAAAAAAAGCGCTGAAACACTCACCTCAAGAAAAGGCTTTCGTATGTAAAGTAGGTGATGGCGACGACAAACACGGGGTAGATGAGGGGCAGCACGACAAGGAGGCAGAGGATGAGCGTTCCAATGAGTTTGAGGAAGGTGGGGAACGGCGCGCCGTACCGCCAGAGGGAGCGCACGTCGCTCGCGAACTCCCGGGCCAGCACACGCACGCGACCCAGCCTCGTCGCTGAGCGTAGCTGCTGGAGACAGCAGTTTCTAAATTGACTCCTGTTTGCTCTCAACAATTAATTAAAACCCGTTTTACGCTACGGATCCATAAACATTCCGAGTGGAAAGGAAGTCGTCGTTTTGACGATGCCCTCTCTCTCTCGCCACATTTATTTGCAAAATCCTTGGAAATTATAAAGAATGGTGGATAAGGAAGATGATGAAAATGGGTAAAATTTTGTTACGTCTAGTGGTAGGAACTCTCGGCACAAATTGCTAAGTTACGCCAGACACTGAATCACTGAATCAAGATCATTAGGTACTTAGTTAAAATTGAGATTATATAAAATAAATTAGCCTGATGCAAAAGAGATCAATCTGCCTAGCCTTTTCGCTACTATGTCGGCTTCCAGTCTAACCGGATGCAGCTGAATACCGGTATTTTACATGGAGCGACTGCCTATCTGACCTCCACAACCCAGTAACTGGGTAATACGATACAGAAAACTAAAATTCTAAGCTCATCAACCATGTAGCAATATAGTCAAAGTCGGGATCAAATATCCACCTCACGGTCCACAGAAACGCTACTTCTTCGACTCAACTTGACACAATAGACACTGAACTCTTGTCTTCCAAGACTTGGAGTAGCATAAACCTCTCCAAGGAGCGTTGGTCTCCGCCTGAGCATCTTTCCTTCTATCTATTAATCTATCTTCTATCTCCTAGCATCTAGAATATATGTCTATCTACTAGATATTGATGCTGATCATACTTCAACCATAAAAACTTTATTTGAACTGCGATATGGTTTCATGCTAATTTTCTTGACATTAAATTATTTGTGCAAGCAGCATTGTTGCGCAGATGTTATGTTCTTCGGATGATTTAGATTTATCCATGATTTTTTTTATTTGAACTTGTAATTTTTTGGTTATACAGCCACACATTTTTTTTTGTAAATTGTCCTAATATGACAGACAGTTGACATCGCTGTTGACAATTTTGTTGCCTGTGACAAAAACGTTTTCATAGTAGGTAAGTATTTATATGACCGACTACAAAATTATCTCTTCTCAAAACTCTCGTTTCACTCCTTTGTAAAATGTGTTTCTGTCATGAAGAATCATTTATTAAAAGCGAATTGGGACGCTGCTGACGTTTATCGTAACACTGATTACGATAAACTACCATTACATTTCGTGAGAGAGATTGGAGATTACATTTCATGAGATTAGTCATAATCACAGAATTCTCGGAGTATAAGAGATAGCAAAACAACCTTGAGCTGTTGTTCAATAGAAGATTATCCGGAACAAACACGATGTCGAACTACAGATGATAATAAGTTTAAGACACGAGGTTGAGTCTTTATTAGAAAAATAATATACTTTGTCAAAAAATTGGAAATTTTGGGATGTTATAAGAAGCGTCAGGATGAGAAGGCTCAGTTTGGCATGCAACAATGAAGTTACGAGCAAACGATAAATGTAGGTACTTATAGGGTAAGGATAGCAGTACACGGGAAAATCTTACCTTTCTGCCTAACCCCAATGCAGCAATGACAAAAATTTTTTTATTCCTAAGCCGTATATTTTTTTTTATCTGTTGTTAATAATGCTACTCCTCTTCACTCTTTTATCCTCTAGGACAATTTCGCATTCATTGACCAGTTGCTCTTTTAAAGTGACCCTATATTCCTTGCTAAGGGAACAATGGATGCTATCTTATACTACTTGTGGGCTTGCTATATGAATAGGTATAACATTCGTAAATCGCATGGCCTATTGAACAATATGCAGCACTAGGAATGACAATCAATTTATAAAGTTATTTTTGTTGTACGCCTCGTGCGTCAATCAATCGATAGTGCAGTAATTAAGAGGTTTGTATTCTTTTATTGTAATGGCGTCATTGGTAGTTAATATAAGTAGGTTGTGTAATATGTACTTAGTTCTGGAACTCTATAGGTAGGTATGCACTAGCGTTCGTGGGACAGTGGGAATAACTTACAGAGGGCACAATACTGTTTGTAAATGTATTGCCGTAGAACTTAATTTATATAAAGGCCAGTGTCAGCCATAAGTGATCTCTAACCACCGATTTCCGATTTTCTGATTTTAGTAATCTGACGAGGTAATGAAATCATAATGATTTATTTGTTATAACTATTGGTACCTACAGTGTTTGTTAGTCTTCAGACATTTGACATGCAAAACATGACTATGTGTTTAATGCTTATGTCCAATGGCATGCTTTAAATGTAGAGATGGTGCTTCCATGCAACCTTTATGAATATTTTTAAGTTGATGGCATAATTATAAGTTACTACCTTCCGCCCGCGGCTTCGCCCGCGTGGTATGTCGATAAAAAGTAGCCTATGTCCTTCCCCGGGATGCCATCTTACTCCTTGTCTATCGAAATCCGTTCAGTGGTTTAGGCATGAAAAAGTAATATACAGACAAACAGACAGACAGAGTTACTTTCGAATTTATAATATTAGTATGGATAAGTGAGAAAAAATGTTAATTCGTAAGAGTCAGTTTATATCCTTTAAACAGAATTAACAAATGAATTAACAAATGAAAACATATATAAAGTCACCGGCACATAATATAACTTGGCAAGGTATTGGCGTATTGGGAGTAAGTTTGCACACGTACACAACACGCGCCCGGCGCGCGCCCAAAACGCTTGTTATAGATAGTGCCTAAGAGCAACAAAAAAAAAAAAAAAAATTGCATTTCATTATTCTATGGTTATTCCGAAAAAATATTTTTGAAAATTTCTGTTGAGAAAAACATGCAAAAACAAATTATGGGCATCTACGACTCTTGTACGACACTAGACCTTGCTTCATATATCGATATCTGTTCCGAACAATATAAAATATTCAAAAGCCAGAATACAATAGCAGTGAGGCTGATTATTGTGACCTATAAATAGCATAGTTTTTGCGTCACTTTTGTCCGATAGTCGGTGCGCGGTGTGCCTAAACTAAGCGATAATTGAGGTCGATTGAGTGTTTGCTCTTACGAATAATGTCAGGCGCTGTTTTATATTAAGAGGCTTCTTGTTATAAAACATAACAAAGTATGACGGCTATTTCCCAGAGGAAAGGAGACACAATGAAGTTTAGCATACTGGTTAGAAGGTTGAAGTTTCCTTAGATATTCGCGCTCCGAGACCCTTCTGAAAAACTATGTCTCAAGGAATTAAGATTTGGCAGGCGTCTCTCTCGTAATATGCTTGTTTCACAATGGATTTATGAAAAAAACATGCCTTCAGTATCTAATTCTAAAAAGACAGTATGACGAGGACAGTGACCAGGGGGCCAAGTCTACTAATTTAAAAACGTGTCAGTGGTCTCACAATGATCAGTTTTTGACAGATATTGTATGGCATAACTGTCAAAAACTGATCATTGTGAGACCACTGACACGTTTGTAAATTAGTAGACTTGGCCCTGTGTTCACGATTTAGTAACTGAATATAACAATAGAAATAAAAACATTGTGTGTGAGTAAGTTATACGTTCAAACATAGGTCTATAAATAACTAAGACTATAATAGATAGTAAATACATCTAATACTGGTACATAACTCCATCTCATTAAATTATTCTTTAAAATGTAGGGAACTAACTCTTTCCTGTCAGGGTTGCGGGAAAGTCCGAAAGGGATACCGGGACCTTGGCAATAGGCAACTGAAGGAACACGGTGGGTTTAGTCAGTAAAAGTCTGACACGCCTTTCCGCTCCGCCCAGAGCAGGAGAAGTCATAGGATGATTTCTCCCACCCTCAAAAAAATAAAAATAAAAAAGGGTAATAACTCTTTAAATACCTTATTGCCAATAAAGCATCTAAAGATAAAGCAGAGAAAGAATGTGCCACTACTGGCACATATGAATAACGCAGGTTTCTCACTAGGCAGCGTACTTGGGCCAATTTTGAACGCCTGCGCCGGCCGTTTGTCCAGCGTAGGCGTTTGCCGGACGTAAGCACAGCATAGCCGTCACGTAAAAGTAGCGTAGAGTCTGCATAGATGTATCGTAGCGACGCTTCGTTAACGCTTTGTAGACGCGATACATGAACAGTAAGGAGCCCTATGTTTGGCTAAATACAAATTATGGAGGAAGAAGAATACAAACTTGCACTAAGAAAAATTACTTATTATATATATGTTTTGATTTTATTCGTTCCTGTGAATGTTCCGTACGAAGAAGTAATAATTCTAAATACACAAAAAATAAATTGTCAACGAATTTTCAAGAAAGGAGTCATTTCATTTAAAAATTCCTTTTGACCTTTCATTTTATAGTATTATTTCTTTTTATAAACAGGTTGTACTAAAAAGACAACTGGCGAAATGTGGGTGCTCTGACTCTGCAACCCTTCAGGGATTACATACGCGATCTTATCATCAGCCCTTTAATCCTCGATTCAATAATATAAAATGTCATGTAGGTCGCCTAAATTACAAAAACATCAACATAATATATCAGAATGTAAAAGCAATTTAAGCTGTCATAACAATAAATAGTCTCATCTGACTGGTTTGCAAATTATAGTATAAAGTTACCTATATTTGTGATAAGAGTGCATTCACGTCAGTGGGCTAGGTTCAAACTTCGTTCGACCTTTCGCCCACCTTGAGTCGACAGCCGGATCTGCCTGTTTCCAGTATTAGGCTGAAACTGCAGAATATTATAATGGTCAGGTCAAAAAGAAGGTTTCAAGGCAAAAAATCAGCTTATATCTACCGAGGATTGCCCTGTTTTTGGCCTTATTCGATTGCGCTTTATTACTCGACTGCCCAAAAAGGAGTGTAATGTTTTCAGGGTTCATGTTTTAAGATAAGAAACTGACTTGAGACTTGGTGTAATGGGACATTGACGCGCAAACTGTTCCCATGAAATCAGCAAATGACGTCGGTTATTTAAAAAAATCAACTGCGTTTTGACCACGTAGTTCTAGGTATTGCACCTTTGTATGAAACAGTTTTTTATTTTATAATAACTGAAGAAATTTTTTTACGTAGGTATAGTATATCAGACCAAACAAAAATTTGATCTGAGGTATGTATTAGCATGTTGGATCTTGGAGTCTAGGACTGGTCTGGGAGTCTGGACACTTGCTATCAAAACTTGATATTTTTTACCCACAGCCCATAGTAAATACAAAATTAAGGAAAATTATTGTGTTGGTATAGTAGGTACCTCCGCATGATTTTTTTTTGTCCATTTTGTTTTTGGTAAGTAGTCATGCTACCTGTGTATCTGCATATCAATAGGTAGTACGCTAGCCACATTAAGTTATGAAAATATAAACACAAACACAAATAACTCCCTTTCGTTTTTAATTAAGAAAATAATATTATCAGTTGATGCCTCAACAAAGGCTAGACGAAGCTATTATAGGGCATTGACAGTCTACTGATAAGAAGAGGTGTACCTACTGCACGCAAGATAATAATAATACTGCGCGTGTCTTGCATCGGAACTAATCGTATGCCGCCATCTTGTCGTGTGTTTAAGGTCAAATTAAGTATAGAATTATTTAATTATTATTAATATAACATTAAGATTAAATTATTTATATAGATTTAATACATTACATTCTAGTCCATTAAGCAAGCTAGCGCGCTGCGCCACCTGTCGAGCGCAGACTTATCTTGCGCGCTAACTATTCGGTGAACCATTGAAGTGATGTCACTTCAAACAAAACAGTGTACAATTACAGGCATTCATATTAGGCATGTCTGAAAATAGAAGTTAAAGTTTCGGGGTTAGTTTCTTTGTCCCTCATAAACTAATAATAATAATATTAAAGCTGTAGGTACTCCTGGACACGGCTCGCATTGTTAGGAGGTTCCTCTCTCTGGAGCCCTGACCGCCGGTAGCTTGGACCCTGTTCCCGATACCGGTGGGCTACTATTTTTTATATTTTTAAATGTTTTATATATTTTTTTATTCTAATATTTAAAAATATAATTTATATGTATGAAAAATGAAATAAAAACATAATATTAAAAAAAAAAATTGCTACGAGGTTTGAGAACGAGTCTCGATGCTGAAAATATAGATTTTAGATGTATTGTCCGTTCGTCTATTTACCTGGATGTGTGTTCCGGATTGGCCTAAAAACGGCTGGAGAACAGTAGTACGTTTCCGTGGGATGTTTTCCGACATGCACGCGGGGAAGCCGCGAGCAAAAGCTAGTTATTAATTCCATGCTCATACGTATCTGGCAGTCGTTACGGGTCGTCAGAGGCCCGAAAGTCTGACAACCAGTCTTGCCAAGGGGTATCGTATTACTGGGTTGTGGAGGTCAGATAGGCAGTCGCTCCATGTTAAAAACTGGTAATCAGCTGCATCCGGTTAGATTGGAAGCCGACCCCAACAAAAAGGCTAGGCAGATGATGACGTATATGACAGCCTGTTTTTACCCGACTACGGTGAAGAAAAAAGGAGGGTTATGATTTTGACCGGTATGTACGAGTATGTATGTATGAATGTTCATCTGTTCCCTACTATCTTCTAAACTACACATCACAATTTGACAAATGAGGTATCGTTGAAAGCGTCTTGATTGTCCGCTGGTTATAGGCTATGTGACGTCACATTAAATTAATAAAGGCACCCTCTAGAGGACATAAAGTCAGGAACTTAAAAAAAAAAATTGTTTAATCGTACCATGTTGGGTATCAAATGAAAGAGCTTAATGAGCACATTTCAAAAATATATATATTATAAACCCCAAAAACATTAAAAAAAAATAAAGTAATAAAAACTAAAACCCAACTACGGCTACAAAGGTATAAACAAGACACCACAGACAGACAAATTAAAAATCCGGAGTCACACGTAATCTGTTCGATTTATGCCCTAACACGTGTGACTCCGGATTTTTAATTTGTCTGTCTGTGGTGTCTTGTTTATACCTTTTTAGCCGTAGTTGGGTTTTAGTTTTTATTACTTTAATTTTTTTTACTTTAATTTTTTTATACTCGATGTGACATAAGTACATATAATGGAGAATCCGACGATCGGCAATATTGCAGACGACCACAGACCGCCACGCACCGCGCACCAAGGAACTTCCGATGTCTGCGATACCCCGCACGTACACCTTCCCACGGTCCGCGTCCGGGCTCGTCGGTCTGTGTCCGTCCGCAAAATCGCGGATCATGGGATTTCGGTATAAGGCCCTAGTATTTAAAATATGTAACTCTACGAAGCTTCCTATAAAAATAATTCAAAAACCAAAAAAAGCTCTATCTATACACATCATACGTGTATCGATAGAGGGATCCCTTCTTTTCGCATAATGTTCTTTGTCCTAATATACTTCGGCATAACGATTTTGGCACAATTTGTTTTGGCATAATAATACTTTGGCATAATTTTTTTAGACATACATTTTGTGTTGGCATAATCATCTTAAAGACTAATTTGTTTTGGCATAAAAATGATTAGCATAACGTTAGTAGGCCTAATGACTATTAGCATAATAGTGTTCAGGCATTAAAAAATATTCGAAACAAAGTTAAGTTGTTTTTACGTATTTATTACAAAAATAATGTTTGGTAGTTTAGGTTAGGTTAGGTTAGAACTGTGACCCCCTACGCACGAGCCGAGCGAGCGAAGCGAGCGGTGCCGCGGCAGCGGCCGGCGAAGTGCCAGAAACGACTAGAATCTATTAACGTGTATCTATTCTGTTGCAGTTAATTATTATGCGTATTTCTTATGCCTTTAAAAATTATGTTTTAATGTCATTATGCGTAAATATATTTATGCTTTTGAATGTTATGCTTATGCACTATTATGATTGGTGAAATTATGCTTAAAAAAATTATGCGTAAGCTGTTATGCGTATTTATATTATGCGGAAATATAATTATGCCAAACAAAATTATGCTAAGTTATATTAGGTCTTAAAATTTTATGCAAATGGATAGGGAACCATCGATAGAGCTTTTTTTGGTTTACGTTCTACCGACATGAAATATAAATTCGAGAAATAAGATAATACATTAATAATTAATAACTTATCAAGATTGTATAATCCTCTTAGAGCCAGATACTATTTAAAAGATAAAAAATCATAATCCTAACTATCTTAGCTAATATAAGGTCACCTTAGCCAATACTTATTTTTGTCGCTTAATCTAAGTGGCATACGTTATTTTAGTTTTTAAACAATAGTGCATAAAAGTTTTAAAACAGTAGTGTTCATGGTTGTTATATAAATTAAGAAAACGTTAGTATGAAAAATGCAACTTCTTTAAAATTCCCCATACTAAACACCAATTTCATAGGTGGGGGACCTAACATTAGAAATGCGGAAGTGTTTGTTTGTTACGTTTTCTCGCTCAAACGGCTGAACGGATTTGGATGACATTTGGCACATGGGTAGACCATGACCCGGAGAAGGACATATGCTATTTTTCATTCTGGACCGCAGACGAAGTTCCGGGCAACAGACGCAAGTCGCAACAGCTAGTCATATCATAACTTCCAATTAGTCAATTACCTACAGCTAACTTAAGATTTTCTCATTTCTAGGATGTAAGATTTAAGTAGGTAGGTATTAGAGATTCTCTTGTTTAGGTTTGTAATGACTATTATTAACCGGCTTTATGCATCGATTGTCCATGCCGAACTGCCGACGCCATATACCATTTTTAATTTCTGACGGCTATTTACGATTCTGCTAGCGTTCTCCGACAGTCGTTTCTCCTTTGGACTGGGGGCCAAGTCTACTAATTTACAAACGTGTTCGTGGTCTCACAATTATCAGTTTTTGACAGATTTTGTATAGCATATCTGTCAAAAACTGATCATTATGAGACCACTGACACGTTTGTAAATTAGTAGACTTGGCCCCCTGATCACCGACGGGACGTTTCGCGATCGTAAGTTTACAAACATCCGTACTTTTGCAAATTATTTACTAGAATGGAATACAGAATTTAGATTTTCATAATCTCTACAATGTACGTAGAATAATGTTGGGTTGTGGAGATCAGATAGGCAGTCGCTCCATGTAAAATACTGGTATTCAGCTGCACCCGGTTAGACTGGAAGCCGACCCCAACATAGTTGGGAAAAGGCTAGGCAGATTGATTTTTTTTTTGTACGTAGAATAGTGTTTTATTTTGGCACATACTTGAACTTTGCTTCTCATGCAATAAACCCTTATCATAGTTTACTTAAAGCCGGCGCCAGACACAGTCACATATTTGATCAAACACTTCGATAGACTTTGCTCACACATTTAAGAGGGCATAATACCTCAGCACAAATTCACTTTTTATCTCGCTCGCACCATACTACACGCGGAATGAGTGAGAGAGAGACGGAGTGGGTTGCTGGCGGATCAAAGACTCGAATAGTTTTGGTAATTGGTTTTTACGGTGAAAATAATGGTAATTAAAAAAAAACATAAGTCCTGCTTTATAGTTAGTTCGGTTATTATGCAAAGTTTCATGATCTAATGTGAAGTATTTTTTGAATACCATTTTTTTTCTCTCTGAAATAGGTCAATTGAATTATAAATCTGTTGGGGTGTCTGGTTTTGCGCATTTAACGTTACAAATTGTATAATTTTCAATCGCGGCGACGCCATACTAAATCTCCCTTTGGTGTCGCGCTGCGAATCGCCCCCGCGTTATGGAAGTGTGGAATGAAAGGTTTTAAAGAATTTGCGATAATATCGCAGAATCGCCAAGCGCCACGTCGCACAAGTCGCGCCTGTTTGCGGGAACCTTTATTTACGAGACACTGGACTTGCGGGCTACGCACACATTTAAACATTGAACGCTTTGATATGTGCTACGCAAACATTTGAACTTTTAACGCTTTAATCATCATCATCATCTGCCTAGCCTTTTCCCAACTATGTTGGGGTCGGCTTCCAGTCTAACCGGATGCAGCTGAATACCAGTATTTTACATAGAGCGACTGCCTATCTGACCTCCACAACCCAGTTACTGGGTAACACGATATCCCATGGTAAGACTGGTTGTCAGACTTTCGGGGTTCTGACGACTGTCAAAGATCCACAAATGACAGCCGGGATCAACGGCTTAACGTGCTTTCCGAGATACGGGGGAGACTCGGTATGTAAAGATGGTCACCCATCCACAGACCAACCCCGGCAAGCGTAGCTTAACCTGATGGATCGACCCGTGCGGCTGTTATTACGTAATCACGAGCTCCTCCCCCTTCTGAGCTCCTTTTGACGCTTTGATGTGCGCTCGTAAAACCGACACCGAATGGAAAAGTTGAAATAAGTGATCAAAATTTGATCGAATAGTCAAATATTGTTGCCATGTCTGGCGCCGGGTTTGATGTGAGCTCGAAAAACGACACAGCATGGCAATTTTGTAATACCTAAGTGGTTTTTTACCATCTTTTTATACCGTGTTTTTATGCAAATAAATATATTATCTTATCTTATCAAACTTTGATCAAAATATACCCAAACACCCGTGCCTCAGATTTGTTCAAACAAAGTGTTCAAATAAATGTTCAAATATTATTCCTATGTCTGGCGCCGGGTTTGATTTGAGCTCGAAAAACGACACCGAATAGCAATGTTGAAATAAATCAAACTTTGATCAAATACCCCAAACACCCGTGCCTCAGATGTGTTCAAACAAGTGTTCAAATGTTGTTGCTATGTCTGGCGCCGGCTTATTTTTAATAATTTACAAATTATGCTACTTTGATAAGGTAAAAGCTATTTATATACTAAACTGCCATTCAGTGGGTATCAGAGTTACATTTATTGACGACTTATTCGGACCTTATAGAACATGATTGTGTACTTATTGGGAATTGTAATATTTCTGTGTATTCTTCACATTATTTTTAACTACAATGAACGTGCTAGATTGATCAGGAAGATACCTGGACCTAAAGATGACTTTATCGTTGGAAATGGATGGACTGTTATACGATCTCCAGGTAAAGTTTTAAAGTATTGTAGAAGTAGATCTTAGGGCGTGATTAATTTACTGTAGAAACAGAAATAATTATATCCTACTAATATTAGGTATATGTGTGTTTGGATGTTTGTTACTCTTTCACGCAAAAACTAGAGAACGGATTTGGATGAAATTTGGCACACAGATAGGTAGTTTATAACCTGGATTAACACAAAGGATACTTTTTATCCAGATATTCCCACGGGAAACCAAATGATATGGTATGCTGGAAGAGATTACTTTAGAAATAAGCATTGCCTTTGTACGTATTTTTCCTCTTGTCTGTATTTATATGTGTGTGCATAAATGGTTAAATAAAAAAAAAATGATTGTAAGGCGGGTAGCTCACATCCACCGCGGAACCACAGCAGCGAAACTGCAGTAGTTCAATTCAACAGACTTGCGTCATGGTCCGAAAATGACGCGAGCCAGTTGAACTTAACTTTCGTGGGGGAGGTGTGCCACCGGCACCGGCGTGAATCATAAAATACGCAAAGAATATCGATCGGCCTTTATCTGCCTTGTTAAAAATAGAAATTATTTGTTATTATAGATATAATAACAAATAATTTCTATTTTTAACAAGAGAGTAATTTTACACCTAAATTCTGTAAACAACTTTAGAAATAAAGTATTCTGATCCACAGTGGAGATTATGGAAATGGGAAGAACACTAAGCAATGCATTTGAGGGAATCTTTAGAGTCTGGGTATATCCTATGGGTGCTGTTTTCATATACAATCCTGAAGACATTGAGGTACTTAATCAGTCTTAAATTAACCAAATATACTAACTAACTATTTATCTGGGATAAGTATTAGGTCCCCACCTATGAAATCAGCGTTTTGTATGGAGAATTTTAAAGAAGTTGCATTTTTCATACTAACATTTTCTTAATTTATATAACAACCATGAACACTAATATTTTAAAACTTTTATGCACTAATGTTTAAAAACTAAGATAAAGTATGATGACACTTAGATTAAGCAACAAAAGTAAGATTTGGCTAAGTAAAAAAAAAATATTTTTATGTTTTTGTTTTATTACTGTAGTTGTCTATGATGGTCATTATTCGATATAATACCAAGCAATTGATGAATATTTTAAATCATAGCAGTGATGAGGTTCTCTATTTGTGAGAAAAAAACGCCAATTTCATAGGGTGGGGACCCAATACTAAAAATAGGATGAAATAATAATAATGAAACAAAAATATTTTCAGATAATCATGTCGGGTATGAAGTATAGTGAAAAAAGTTTCGTCTATAAGTTTTTGACGCCCTGGTTACGAGATGGATTACTCGTCAGTAACGGTAATAATATAATTATAATAAATATTTTCTTAGCGTTTTCCCAACTATGTTGGGGTAGGTCCAGTCTAACCGGATGCAGTTGAATACCAGTATTTTACATGGAGCCACTGTCTATCTGACCTCCACAATCCATAACATTGTAACTTGGGTGATACGATACCCCTTGGTAAGACTGGTTCTCAGACTTTCTGGCTTTGACGACCCGTAACGAATGCCGGGAATGACAGCCGGGACCAACGGCTTAACGTGCCGAGTTACGGAGGAGTTTCGGTAAAGATGGCCACCCATCCACAGACCAACCCCAGCTAGCGTAGCTTAACCTGATGGATCGACCCGTGCAGTTGTTATTCACATGGGTAGACCTTGACCTGGAATAGGACATAGGATATTTTTTATCCCGATTTTTCTACGGGATAGAGACATACGCGGGTGAAACCGCGGGGCGCAGCCAGTAATGTCATAAATGTTGCAGATAGTAAGTCACACTCCCGGCTATGCTGCCCTTACTTTCCTTTCTATTTTGTTTTGTTTCCATCAGGTGCAAAATGGCAAGTTCGCAGGAAAATCCTTACGCCAGCCTTTCATTTCAACATATTGAAACAGTTTTTTGAAATTATCGAGGAAAACAGCCACAGATTCCTCGATAGCCTAAAGGAAACCGCTGGAAAACCTATCGATATTGTACCTGTTCTCTCGGAATTTACACTCAACTCTATTTGTGGTAAGTACTTTTCCTGTCGTGCAACTGAATGTTATTGCTATGTAGCATAATACGCCTGTAATGTTCCACAGCTGGGACACAGGCCTCCTATCTGTGAGAGGGATTATTGCTATTTACTCTTTAATTATTTCATGTTAATCAAGCTTATCATTTGTTATCATCCCGGATTGAGTTTTAGGGTACAGTGTGTCCGGACATGGACTAGCGATAAGATAAATACTTAATTATAAATTATATTGAAGTACAATTTTAATGATAATTTTTTTTAATGATAGTTTTTTTTTAATGACTTCCTGTTTAGGGTTCCGACAATTTATTTCCTTGCAAGAAGCACAAAGCTTGCGCATTCGCTATGTTCAAACAACAATAACTCTTAAAGTATGAGTCATACAGTTGTGAATTGTATGTTGTATTGTAGTTTAGCTCAAAATCTGCCAATCTAGTAAAAAAATAAAAAGTTGAATTTTTGTAGTAATTAACAATTATTGGTTGAATTGCATAATTTTTCATATTTTTTTTTCGACTTTCACATTTTTTTTCAAAAGTTATGGAATTCTGAACACATTGCTTTGTATTGCAGATGGTAGACAATATTATTGCCTTTCGAATAATCCTATTTTTATCTCAGTATGACTAAAACTGTGATATAATTTTTTTTGTACCGCATAGAGAATATTTCAACAAAAAAAACACCCTCCATAGTGTAATTGTACTTTAAAATAGTTTATATTTAAGTATTTAGAATATCGCTAGTACATGTCCGGACACACTGCATATATTCAGACATTATGAACACCATATTTTAGAAACAGCAATGGGCACTCAACTCAGTGATGACAACACGGCAGCAAAATCATATAAGAATGCCTTATATGATATGGGAATTGTATTCCTTAATAGATTTATTAGGATATATCTATACCCAGACTTCATTTATAAGTGGTCATCATTGGGACGGCTACAAAACAAATATTTGAAAGTGGTTCACAACTTTACTGAGAAAGTAATACAACAAAGAAGAGAATATGTAGAGAAGCATGGCATTAATATTAATGAAGAAATCGAAGCTGACGATGATGACTCATACACGTACAAGAAAAAGAAGAAAACTGCAATGTTGGATTTACTCTTAACCGCTGAGAAAGAGGGACATATTGATAGAATTGGTGTTCAAGAAGAAGTGGACACATTCATGTTTGAAGTTAGTGACTACAAACTGACAGTTGTCGCTATCATAGTACAACCCGTGCGCATTAACATGGCAACTGGCCTCCCTCGCTACACACGCGGCGCCCCGCCGCTCGTGAAGCGAGGGGACGTACAAACGTCATTAAGCCAGGTGCCATGTTAATGTGCACGGGTTGTAAAATTATTTTAATTTTAATTGTTTTTTTTATAATTTCCAGGGACATGACACTACTGCCAGTGCTTTAACATTTTGCTTTATGTTGCTCGCCAACAATAAAGAAGTTCAGGTTGGTACTAAATCCCTCCATTCCCAGCCTCTAATCTTCAATGTACCAGTGAAAATAAATTAATTACTTAACGAGAACTTTTTAGTGGCTAGAAACAATTCTGCACCAATGTAACATTACCGTGTTTAAAGCTGTAAAATAAAACAAGGAAAGAAATATAAACATATGAATACTTGAAAGGTCTGGAAATAAAAAAGGGAAATTAAAAGAATTAAGGTGATTAATGTTTCAGGATAAAATCATGGAAGAGCTAAATTACATATTTGGTGAAACGGATCGACATATTAAGATGGAAGATTTGTCAAGGATGAAGTATTTAGAATGTTGCATCAAAGAGTCCTTGCGCCTTTACCCTCCAGTACACTTTATAAGTCGTAATTTGAAAGAAGACACCGTATTAAGTATGTACCATTCACCTGAATTATCTCTACATATTACTTACGGTTGTGGAGTTTAGCTAGCTAATTTAATGTGACCCTGTATCATCATCTGCCTAGTCTTAATGTGACCCTGTATATGTGTGTAAATATTTTTTCAGGTAACTACACAATTCCGGCTGGCATATTATGTCACATCCTAATTTTGGATCTGCATTATCGTGCTGACTTGTTCAAGAACCCGAAACAGTTCGACCCGGACCGATTCCTGCCTGAGAACAGTGTTGGTCGTCATCCCTATTCGTATGTACCCTTCAGTGCCGGTCCCAGGAACTGTATAGGTAACATTGACATTCAATAATGCGAATGCACCAACACACCATTGTAAACAGCCAGTCGAGCCTTTTTGGGCATCAACTGGTTGGTCACAATCGCATGTATAAATCCATTCCCTTTATTTCCTGCATTTTCTCTTCTTGCATTTATATCTTCATCAATCTTTCCATCCCTTGTAAACAGACTTCCCAAATATACAAACTCACTTTCTTACTCCGTGTGGAGTAAGAAAGTGAGTTTATCTTATCATTTATTTTCATATCACATACCGATACATCCTCTTCTCTTTCAAACACCATTACCTTCGCTTATTCACATTTATTTTCATCCTTTTAATCTTATATGCTTCATCCATCACAGTCAACATGTCTCGCAACTGTCCTGCTGACGATACAAGTAGAACTTGATCATCTGCGTAGAGAAGGCATTTGACAGGTAACTCATGCAGCCTTAATCCGCACTCACCCTCTTTCAAATCTGTCAGACAACTATCCATGTACAAGTTGAGCAGCCATGGTGTCACTACACAACCCTGTCTAACACCCTTCGAGATGGAGAACCAGTTCATGTATGCCCCATTTATCCTCTGGAATCCTTGTATAAAAATTTCAGTGCCCGTAACAAGCTCTAGTCTACATCGTACATGGAACGTGTCAACCACAATTCTTTCCTTCACACACTGTCATAGGCCTTCTCTAAGTCAACGAAAGCACAATAGACTTTATTGTGCTTTGCCAGATGATTTCGGCCATGCACCTTAGACTAGAGAGAAGATTTGATCTCTAAATCCTGCCTGCAATCCCATATCTTACCGACAACACTTCAAAAGACTAATGCCGCAGTAATTTTTACACTCTTGCTGAGAGTATTTCATTCTCAAAATAAAAATATCCAGATCTCTTGCAACGTTCAGACATTATTGAAGCCCTGCATCATCAGAACCCAAACTCGGTCTGAACTTAAGGATTTTTACTGTGACAGTAAGAAATATCGGAGTTCTATCTTCCCAAGTTTCGACTCTATCGACTATTAGGTATTATAATTTCATTACGGATATTGTTCTAAGATATCACCCACACAATATAGTCTGTGTTTATGTAATTTAATAGCTAATCCAAGATAATGTTTATTTTTATTTTTTATTATCTCGTTTGCACAATGTCAGGACTTTAAGTGCAAATAAGTAGTACGACGTTATCATTGGCTAATTACCTAAATCTACGGTATGTCTGCTTCAAAACTAGTTAATTACTTAGTAACTACTATCAACGTGGTAATAACTAAATCCTACTAATGATACACTTTGGCAACCAGGCATATCTTAAATTTCATATCGGCAAGAATGGTTCGATTGTGGTATGAGAATAGCAAAAATTGGTGGTAGTTTACCAATTTTTGCTATTTTTCAGTCAGCTAGGTGGTAGGTACCGGTATGCTCACACTCAATGTACACTGGGCATGCATCCAAGGGCTAGATTCTGCACTTTGACTCTGCTAAGCGGCGCATACGAATGTGAACATTAAAAGTAAGCATTAATTTCAGTTCATATTTCAAAATGAAACACTTGCTTACTTTCGCATATACGAATATGAACATTATTTGTATTCAAATAAGTTTCATATTAACACTTACTTTATTCAGCAAAGTTAAACTGCAATGTGTGTATCTCGCCACACGTACCTATAGGCTATTTTAATACCCCTTTTTTAACTTTTCACAATACTTTCAGGTCAAAAATTTGCAATGATGGAGATGAAGATAGCCGTTGCAAACGTGTTGCGAAAGTTCGAGTTGTCCCCTGTCACTCACCCCTCCGATATAAGATTTACTGCTGATTTAGTGCTTAGAAATAATGGACCAGTGTTTGTGAATTTCAATAAGAGAGAAAAATAAGAACAAAGAAGCACAAACAAGAAAAGCACCAACTGTTTGTTTTTTTTTTTTATAACGAGTGACGTGTCATGAATAAATAGTGATAGAATTTTTGTTTTTATTCCTATCCGCTGAAACATTTTTGTGCGGAATTGTAAATAAGTGATCTCAAGTATGTAGTAAACTTTTTGTCAATGTCATCTCGGTTGATGTTGCAATTTCGTATTTTCTTCTACAAATTCCACCCCGTAAAATGTAAAATGATTTTAGAAAATAAAAATAAAATGTTATCTATTATAAATATTAAATCATAATTACATTTCGAAGCATCGCGCGCCCGTGCACTCCGTGTACTTATCAATCATCAACACTTAGTTGTAAGTAGTAGAGTCTGTTCGCGACATAGGTGTTATATGGATTCATGTTTGCATTTCAACCTGCACATCGTTAGTATAATAAATAAGGCTTTTCAAATGTATGGCTTCGTCATGAGATCCTAAAAGGACTTTGTGCGACCCTCTACTTTCTTGATATTTTATGGGTCTTTAATACGCTCTCAAATGGAATACGCAATATATCTATTTGGAATCCATGTGTTGTTGTTGTGTGTTTTTCAACAACAATGTTAATTTGTTTATGGGATAAATTCGTCCTAACTACGGAACCCTTCATTCTGCATGGTCCGACACGCACTCCCGGCTCTTGGTAGCAGGAGTAGCCGTGTCGGCGTCTCGGTAGGGGCCGAAGTAACTCTGCATTCTCCTAGGAAAAGGAAAATTCTCATGGAAACCCACGGAGTCTTGAAATTTTCCCATCGAAAAAAAGGCTTTTAATTGAGGTTTAAAAGTTTGGGGTATTAAAGGTTTTTAATGATTGATTGGTTTGAACAATAACTTAATGACGGTCGGTAAGTGTTACATTACGGATACTGTTTTTCTTTTTATTTATTGTATTTATTTTATCTTTTCAATCAGTTTTTACCCGACTACGGCGAAGAAAAAGGAGGGTTATGATTTTGACCGGTATGTATGTATGTATGTATGTATGTATGTATGTATGTATGTATGTATGTATGTTCATCTGTTCCCTCCTATCTTCCAAACCACTTATTACAATTTGACAAATGAGGTATCGTTAGAAGCGTCGTGATTGTCCGCTGGTTATAGGCTATGTGAAGTCACATTAAATTAAAAATGGCGCCCTCTAGAGGACATAAAGTGAACAACTTAAAAAAAAATATGGTTTAATCGTACCATGTTGGGTATCAAATGATAGGGCTTAATGAGCACATTTCAAAAATATATATATTATAACCCCAAAATAATTTAAAAAAAAAAACAAGTAATAAAAACTAAAACCCAACTACAACTTAAAAGGTATAAACAAGACACCACAGACAGACAAATTAAAAACCCGGAGTCACACGTAATCTGTTCGATTTATGCCCTAACACGTGTGACTCCGGATTTTTAATTTGTCTGTCTGTGGTGTCTTGTTTATATCTTTTAAGTCGTAGTTGGGTTTTAGTTTTTGTTACTTGATTTTTTTATTTATTATATTATTATTCTAGCGTATGACACTCGTGAGTTGCAGCTAAAAATCAGTGTCAGGTGGTACACTGTGTGTTGCCATCTAACAATATGCTGAGCTGAGGCTCTTTTGGCATTGTAATGACTGTTTTCTGTTTTTTTTTAGTTTTAAGGTGTATTTTTCTGTGACAATGCCAATAAATGCATTTTTCTTTCTTTCTTTCAGGGGCCTCCTGATTCAATTTGTCTCTCTCTAATTAAGCAAATGACGGTAGTGCTTAGAAAGGTACCAGAGGAAAAGAAGTTAGATTGAACTAGGAAGGCGGGGAATGAGTTGTTGTGATTACTCTGGACAAGGCCATGTTACTAATTTAAATTCAATATTTTGACTACACTATATTTGGAATAATTTATTTACTGTATTGTTATTTGTACAAAAGACCTTCATTTTTAGAAAAGCGCTGTGTCAAATAAGTACCTACCTAAGATTATTTATGCATGCAAAACTGTTTTTTTTCTGGATTTTTTCATAATGTAAGTATCTATCATTAATTGTACATTATTATCTTTGAAAGTGATCAGTGTTTGTTTTGTGTCCAGTTTGTTTTTAACCATTGTTCTGTCTGGACGCTATCTGATAAATATGCTGGTGTATATTTTAGTGTTTGCAATATTTTTGTGTGTTTTACATTTATTGTTTAATTACAATGAACGTGCTAGAATGATTAAGAAGCTCCCAGGGCCGCCGGATGACTTTATCATAGGAAATGGACTCCGGATTATACGTTCTCCAGGTGAGGTTTCAAATTACCTTTAACAAACGTATTTAAGTATGAAGATATGTGGTATATGATATTCAATGCCTATATACCATGTTTTATTTCTAATTTTATTTTGAGTTTAATGGTTTGACAGTTTTTAACTGACTTAACTGACAAAAAGAAGGAGATTATGTTTTTTTTAATGCATGTCCATCGATATTTTCTTCAATTGTGGACTGATTATGGAAATTATTTTTTCATTTAGTAGAAGAAGCTTGTGCGGTGATCTCATATACATTTTATTAACTTTGCTTGGGTAGCTTTTGAGTTAACTTCAATAACGTACCTAAGCGTATTTATCGCACTTAGTTATGTGGATGATGTATGAAAACTTCCTGTCACTGTTATTTACGTAGCAAATAGTGGTATTCGAATTTGTTTGGGGAAGATCCGTAGGTACCTTTATCTTACCACTATAACTAAAAAGAGAAAAACAAAAATAAACAATCGACTTCCAAAAAAAACACTACAAAGTGAATTACTTATAACTTTAATTTCGCAATTCGGTGATGAAAACCGAAAATTCTCAACCGACTACGACCCAACACCGACTTCCAAAATTAAAGATATTTTTCACTTTGTAGTGTTTTTTAGATACTTAAATCACACGTAGCAGAGATACAGAATTACAGACGCTAAAGTGACTCCTAAATTGGCCATTCTGGCAAAAAGTATTTCAAAGTTTATTAATTTATGTATGTCGTTTTATTCCAGTCGAATTAATGAATTTAGGAAGGGAATACGCAAAGAAATGGAAAGGAATATATCGAGTCTGGGTATGGCCGTTCGGTGCAGTAATGATTTACAATCCGGAAGACATCGAGGTTGGTGTTATAATGTTTAAACAAACAAAACACAAACAAAAAAACAAATGAAGAAAATTCTATCAAATCGCTTCTTCGAGCGTAATTAATAGTCATTTTTTCTGTTTTTGTGTTAAAGTCTATTAGCAAATTCTAATTCAAACTCAAACGTTTGAAAATTTTCTGTTTCATGTGATTTTTAAAACTACTTGTGGAAACTTGTAATTGGCCATATTTTGTTTAAACTTATACTTACTGTATCTGTTTAGCTGTAAGTTGTCCTAAAAAGATAATAAATAAATAAATAAAGCAACAAAAATTTCAAATAAACTGGGCGCTGCAACCTCATTAAATACATAGATACATTACATCACCTCTGTATTCCTCGAAGGGTCCCAACCCTTCGAGGAATACAGAGGTGTATAATAGTACTCCCACATTTCGCCAGCCATGTTTTAAAGTCCAACGTAGGGCGCGAGACTATTGCCATCAACCGGGTACAAATCCAGACTCGCGGGCTACTTCTGAGAAATTCCAGCTAGAACGAGCCAATATCACTTTGCCCGACCCGGGAATCGAACCCAGGACCTCATGCGCAGCAGTAGCGCTTGCGACCACTAGACTAACGTGGCATCATTAAATAATTATGGAAAAATCTAATATTGGCACCAATTAAGTACCTACGTCTTTTTCGTAAATTATAATGAGTCGGATCTTGACACTGTTATTAAATAGAACAGTGATAACCAAACCATTACTACATAAACATTACCTACCCTTTGTTTTATTAGATATTGAATTAATTATCTCATTTTTATTTTCAGTTGATCATGTCCAGTATGAAATACGGTGAAAAAAGCCTAGTCTATTCGATTCTAAGACCTTGGCTACAAGACGGACTGTTACTTAGTAATGGTAGGTACACAGTATCATTATTACTACTAATGTTTCCACTGAACAGAGAACAGACTGGATGTGGAAGGCGGAGGAAAGGTGTTGTGGCACAGCCTGGGAGAATTCACGAGTGGACTGCAATAGGCTGAGTTGATAAAGTGATCCATCTTCTTATCTTTTTATACGCACGTATTTCTATGACAATAAACCTATTTTTCTTTTCTTTCATAGTACTTGCTACAATTCAGTTTAGCCTAGTCCCGGATTTCCTCACGATGTTAACCGTGACCGTCTATTATTTTGTCCGAGTACCTATTATGTTAATAATTAGAAGTATAGTAAGGATAAGACTACACGATTTCAGCAAAAGTACCGAATCCAACATCAACTACCTCTTAGGAATTAGCCTTGAAAATCGAATATTAATAAAAAGGTAACAAGGGACCTTCAAAAAATAGTAAGTAAGCACGTGTCGTTAGAAAACAAAAAACATCGTGAATATATTAATAATGAATACGGAATGAAAACCTAATGTTAGTAATATTTTAGGCTAGCAGCGTACAGTAATAAATAAAAGAGAATTTATGTTTCCGTAAAATAGAGTTTATGTTTCCATTGTTCAGGTGCAAAATGGCAAGAGCGAAGAAAGATCCTGACGCCTGCTTTTCATTTCAACATCCTCCGTCAGTTCTGCGATATCATAGAGGAAAACACACAACGATTCTTGGAAAGACTGAGGGAAACTGCTGGACAACCCATTGACATTGTACCCGTCCTCTCAGAATATACGCTTAACTCCATTTGTGGTACGTAGAGACATATTATTTCAACTCTCAGTTGATCCAAGTAAACAAAACTGTAGACTCGAAGTTTAGCAGTGTTTACTTTGAACAGCGTTCTTGAGAAGCGTAAATACCTAATTGGTAAAATGTTTTCAGACACTGCAATGGGCACACAACTAACTAACGACTCCTCGGGCACAAGCAAGTCCTACAAGGATGCTATTTACGAACTCGGACATGGTTTTTACCATAGATTTATCAAAATTTACTTATATTCTGACATCATATTCAACGCAACGTCATTGGGACGAAACCAAAACAGACATCTAAAAACAGTGAAAAGGTTTACCGAAAATGTAATAGCACAAAGAAGAGCGAACGTAAACCGATACGGATTTAACGTAAGGGGCGATACTACTGCGAATGATGAAGTTTATATGTACAAGAAGAAGAAGACGGCCATGTTAGATCTTCTCTTATCTGCCGAGAAGGAAGGACTCATAGACAAAGCAGGGATCCAGGAGGAGGTCGACACTTTTATGTTTGAAGTAAGTTTCCAATCACTCGTACCATTAATAGTATATTCATAGATTGATAGTACAATATAACATTACGCTTGTATTCCCCGAAGGGTTAGGCAGAGATGTATCTATAGTACATACACCCACATTTCCCCAGATATGTTTAAGTCCCATGTAATAGGGGGCGTTATTATGATGTTTATGATGAGAGGAAGTGTTTTTTTTTAACAGAATTTTAAAAGTGGACAAAGTTTAAGCAAGGCTTTGCATAACCGTACCTACTGCTTGAACTGTAAAATACTTATCCTAAAAGCTGGTGGAATGCATCGGCATCTCTAGTCTCGAGTTTTCCGAATATCTATTATGTGTGTTATGAAGGAACTTGAAACGTTCTTTAAGATAAGAGGGGGTTGTAGCATTGAACAGAATACAGTAGAGCTGAAATAAGATATGAGAATTCCGGCGAAGACATACAAAGCTCAAGTGGCTTTCGATACGTCTTTAGAAATATGATCATTTTTGCGCAGGCCAAATATAAATCTTATGCAAAAGTTTTGAAGTCGCTCAAGTTTATCTAGGTGTGCCTCAGTGAGATCGAGATAACTGACATCAGCGTAGTGAAATAAGGGAAGTAAAAGGGATTGTGCAAACGCAGTTTTAGGTTGAAAGAAAGTCCCGCAGTCCTCAGGGACTTACAGGTGCAAACATTTTGGGACTTAAGTACGTCCTGTAGCTGGGGACCCCAATAAAGATGTTTGTCGATTCAAGCTCCAAGGTTCCTTACCTTTTCGCTTACTGGAATAGCAGAGGCACTAGACAAAGTGACATTCTGGCAGCAATAACGATGATGGAAAAGGCAAAACTGTATGGGACTGACATAAGCTATCGAAATGCTTATGTCAATTCTGTTGAAAGTCGATAAAGAAATACGAAACGCTTTCGAAGCGATTGTCACTTGTCTAGGCCCTCAGAGCCTATAGACAAAATCCCTTTTCTGTAAGCGTTAACGCCAACGGAAAGATCAAAATGTATGGAGTTGACAGCAGCAGTCACGTGACATCTCTAAAGCTAATGTCAACTCCATACAATTTGATCTTTCCGTTGGCGTTAACGCTTACAGAAAAGGGATTTTGTCTATAGCCTCAGATCCGTTAAATTGAACTTGGGGAAGCTGCGACCACATACCTAACTTCACTGTTATGTTACGTTAATTATAAGTTTACTTTCAGGGACATGACACCACAGCTTCGGGATTGACCTTCCTCTTTATGTTGCTCGCAAATCATAAAGATGTACAAGTAAGTGGTAGAATTTAATAGTTATTATGCTTGGTAATCATTTATACTTGGTGCATTACACTGTAGTAAGAGGGTGACATAATATTTTAAGATTGATGGGCAGAGTTTTAGTCTGCTACACATCTGAAACTTATTATTGCTAATATTGTAATTTTAATAAGTTAATTGACTAAATGTTTACTTTTTAATTAGACCGTCGTGCATCCCTGATGTATTTACACAGTATTGCAGATTCGTGATTACCTATGGTTACTCTCTTTGTAAATCAATAATCCCATCAAAAATAACTACAAAAATGCAAGTCTCGTAAACGCAGCTCTTCTACCGCAAAAAGTTGTAAAATCTAAACACACCGCTGCTGCGTCGCCAGTTCTTTTCTTGAACTTGGCTTGACACGCTGCCGCGTGTCTAGATAAAACACAGTCGGTTAATTCATTCAGTACCGGTCTATCTATGGGAGCATCTATACAACAAGTTTTTCATACATTGTATAGTAACCGTATCAATATAGGTATTAGACATCTTTATTTATTTCATAAAATAGAATCCATATCGCACAGCAACATCAACAACGCGGATGCGTACTTAATGCGTATTTTATGCTTATTTACAGGATAAAATTGTAACTGAACTGAAAGAAGTATTTGGTGACTCAAATCGTTTTGTTCGCATGGACGACCTGCCAAAGATGAAATACATAGAACGTTGCATCAAGGAAGCTCTGCGACTCTTCCCGCCGGTTCATTTCATTAGTAGGAAATTGAACGAAACTACAGTATTAAGTATGTGAATATTAAGGTGGATGCGCCAATGTAGCCCGCGAAATTCAAATTTTCTTACGTTTTTTGCAATTTGCAGGTCAGGTTGTATGTTGATCTTATTTGCGAACGTAACAAATATGGGTCTACAAAATTTTAAACAGTAGAATCAGCAATACAACTCTCTAAGTTCATAAAAGTGCCATTTTTGGGTGGGAAATCATCCAATGACTTCTCCCGCTCTGGGTGGAGCGGAAGGGCGTGTCAGACTTCTACTGACTAAAACCCACCCGTGTTCCTTCAGTTGCCTGTTGCCAAGGTCCCGGTATCCCTTTCGGACTAACCCGCAACCCTGGCAGGCATCGGTCCTAGCGGACCCCGCCAATTGTGCTGACATCTCTTTGAGGCGCGCGTGGAACATGACGCGCCATCGACCCGGGCCTGGTCCTGATCGGACGGCGAGCTACCCATTGCTCGCCGTCCGCAAGCCCGCGCCTATGGTGGCCGGGAATCCGCCTGGGATTCCCGACGCCCAGGGCGTCTCCAGCGGCGGCGGCGGTTAGGGGCGTGAGGGCGCAAACTTTGCCTCTCCCTCACGCGTTCCGCCTCCTCCTTCGCGAGCATTACTGCTTCGCAGAAGGAGGTGACTGCTTCCCATGCCCTCTCGCTCCGTACCATGGCCTGGACCAGAGCCGGACGCGAGAGGTCACCGCCGCCAATCGCCTCCAAGAGGACACGGCGGGGCTCCGCCCAAGCGGGGCAGACCTCCACCGTATGCTCCACCGTGTCCTCCGGGCGATCCACACAGTGGTGACACCCGGGCGTTTCCTCCCGCCTTATACGAAACAGGAACCTCCCGAAGCAACCGTGTCCGGTGAGGACCTGCGTCAGGCGGAAGGTGAGGACGCCGTGGCGCCTCTCTAGCCACTCCTCAAAGAGGGGACTTATCGCCGCAATTGTGGCGTGCCCAGCACTGGGTTGCGACAATCGCACTCTCCATGCCGCCATGAGATCCTGCCGGAGCTCTGTCCGCTGAGCCGCGATTTCTCGCGGCAGCGGAGTTACGCCCCGGCGCTTCATCTCCTCGCGCCACTCCCAGATGTGCGCGAGGACCTTCGCCTCCAGATCCCATGGCGGTAATCCGGCCAGGAGGCTCGCCGCCTCGCGAGAGACCGTGCGGTATCCCCGGGCCAGCCGAATGGCCATGACCCTTTGGGACGCGTTCAGCCGGCGGGCTGGCCGCAGCCTAAGGGAACGCGCCCACACCGGTGCCCCGTAAAGGGCCATGGACCGCACGACCCCCGCGTAGAGCCTCCGGCAGGAGGCGTTTGGACCCCCCAGATTGGGCAGGAGACGCCCCAAGGCAGCTCCAGCCCGGTCCAGCCTGGGAGCCAAACGTCGGAAATGCTCAACGAAGTTCCACCGGCTGTCGAGGACGAGTCCTAGGTACTTCATCGTCGACTCGACGCCGATGTGAACCCCTCCTACCGTAATTTGGGAACCCGACGGTAGCGCGTTCCGAGGGCCATGAAAACACATGACCTCGGACTTGTGCAAGGCCACCTCGAGTCCCAGCTGCCGGATTCTATCGACGATTGTCGCAACCCCGCGTGTCGCTAGTTCGGCCGCCGCCTGGTGCGACCTCCCCTGTGCCAGGACCAGCGTGTCGTCAGCGTAGCAAACTACACTGACGCCACTGGGGAGGTCGGCGCGCAGCACCCAGTCGTAACCGATGTCCCACAGATGCGGCCCCAGGACCGATCCCTGTGGAACACCGCACGACATCTCTCGCCGGTTCCACACTCCCTGGTGACCGGGGTAGATGACGGCCCTGTCCGTCAGATAGGCCTCGACCACACGACAGAGGTAGGTCGGCATCCGGTGGTACCGGAGTGCCTCCCTTATGCAACTCCAGGGCAGGGTGTTGAAGGCGTTGGCGATGTCGAGAGACACCGCCAAGACGACCCCACCCCGGGCCACAGCATCCCCCGTCGTGAGGGCCCGTACGCGCATGATGGCGTCCACCGTAGAGCGCCCTCTGCGGAAACCAAACTGGCTCTCCGCCAAGTCCGGCCCCACCCGCACCAGCCGCCCGACGAGGCGGTTTGCAATTACTCTTTCAAAGAGCTTGCCCACCTCGTCGAGCAGCACGATGGGCCGATAAGCGGACGGAGAGTCCGCAGGGCGCCCCGGCTTCTTTATGAGGACCAGTTTCCCCGTCTTCCAACGAAGTGGAAACTGGCCCCTCTCCATGCATGCGCTTAGGAGACCCCTTAGTCGAGGCCCGAGAGCCTCCATGGCCAGGACCCAGGCCTTCCCAGGTAGGCCGTCAGGTCCTGGGGCGGTGTTTTTGGCATTCAGCCTTCGCACCGCCACTCTCATTTCTACCTCGGTCACCTCCGGAGCATCGTCGTCTTCGTCGGTGTTGTGGTCCGCATCAAGCACCGCAGTAGGCGGAGCCATGAGCGGGGAGGTATGTTCCCCTCTCGAAGGGAACAGAGCGCTCACCACGTCCTCCACAAGCTGAGGCCGGAGACTCTGCGTCAGCGGGGGAGCCCATGGGCGGAGTTTCTCCCGCACCATCTTGTATGGTGCCAAATGTCCTGACACTGACCTGCAAATTGCAAAAAACATAAGAAAAGGACATTGACCATCCATATATGGGAGTTGGACCAAGTGCTGCCCAGAATGGACACATAGTGCATTATATTCCTTGGGCTTATACTAGTCTGTACACCAAAGCTCAATAAAATCTATCCAAGGAGTTTCGAGAAAAACGAATTTTTGTTGAGCATTTTTTATTGAAGAATACCAACCAACCGGTGGCGCATTTGATTAAATAATGACAGTAATAATGTTAAAAAACACATTATTATTTCATTTGTATGCATCCATACTAATATAATAAATTCGAAAGTAACTCTGTCTGTCTGTCTGTATGTTACCTACCTTTTCACGCTAAACCACTGTACCGTTTTTGGATAAAAGGACATTGACCATCCATATATGGGAGCTGGGCCAAGTGCTGCCCAGAATGGACACATTGTGCATTATGATCCTTGCGCTTGTACTAGTCTGTACACCAAAGCTCAACAAAATCTATCCGAGGAGTTTTGAGAAAATGGCGCATTTATTAAATAATGACAGTAATTATGTTAAACAACACATTCCTATGCATGTCATTTACATGTTAAATATTTTTTACTGACCATTCATTTATGGGAGTTGGGCCAAGTGCTGCCCAAAATGGACACATAGTGCATTATGACAAGGATCATAATGCACTATGTTGTATTAGTCTAAATGGCTTGTATTAGTCTGTACACCAAAGCTCAATAAAATCTATCTGAGGAGTTTTGAGAAAAACTATTTTTTGTTGAGTATTTTTTATTGTTGAATACCAACCAACCAATGGCGCATTTATTAAATAATGACAGTAATTATGTTACACAACACATTCTTATTCCACTTTTATGCATATCATTTACATTGTAGTGTAAAGCACTTGTAAATGCATATTCAACGAGTCAAAACACGATGGTGCTGTCTTGTTTGGTTGAGGAGTTCCTATGGGTACTTTCCGGCTCCATCACCAGACTCTGGACCTTGAACTTGATACTAAGTACTTGTCAAGACAAAGCCAACGAGTCTAAACACGATGGTGCTATCTTGTTTGGTTGAGGAGTTCCTATGGCCACCTTCCGGCTCCATCATCAGACCATGGACACTGCCTAGTATAACGCACTTGTTAATGCATATTCAACGAGTCCAAACACGACGGTGCTGTCTTGTTTAGTTGAGGAGTTCCTATCGGTACCTTCCGGCTCCATCACCAGACCCTCGATGCAACCTTGGGCTATACTAGGTAATTATCAAGACAAAGCCAACGAGTTCAAACACGATGGTGCTATCTTGTTTGGTTGAGGAGTTTCAATAGCCACCTTCCGGCTCCATCATCAGACCCTGGACACTGCCTAGTATAAGGCAATTGTCAGTGCATATTCAACGAGTCCAAACCCGACAGTGCTGTCTTGTATGGTTGAGGAGTTCCTATAGCCACCTTCCGGCTCCATCATCAGACCCTGGACACTGCCTAGTGTAAAGCACTTGTCAATGCATATTCAACGAGTCCAAACTCGATGGTGCTGTCTTGTTTAGTTGAGGAGTTCCTATGGATACCTGCCGGCTCCGTATAAAGGCAATAACTTTTTAACCCTGGGACCGATTTTTTTTTTTGTATTTGTAAATTGATGCAAGGAACCATTTGGAAGCACTCCCATGGCTGGGCAGCATTTGGTCCAAATTGGTCAATATCCTTTGAATTTCGCGGGTTACCTTAGCGCATCCCCTTAGCTTATTTATAACTTCTATTTCTTTCGCCAAACCGTCCTTGTTGGGTAAGCATGGTTATCAATCCGCCGAGAAGATAACGAAAGATACGAGAAGAGACCTTTGTCCTTCAATGGGACAATAAAAGGCTAGTGTTATCATTTCGTTTGTTACACGTTCATTTGTTATGTATATAATATATTCGGCATCGGCATCAGGAACAGGCTCGGGCTTCAGAGAGATGAACCTCCTAACTATGCGTGAACTGGCCAAGACTACTACTTTCTTAACCAGTCGCACAATAAGAGCCAGTTTAGATGTACGGTCATAATCGTATTATTTATATCGACGGTACTTACTTAAAAATATTTATACATATTTTTTTTATCTACAGGATCATTCTTAATGTCCACAAAGGTGCTGGTGTACAGAAACTTTAAAACTCTTGCAAATTGGGCATGGTATGATACAACGGTCTCGCACTGGGTGTTGGAAGTTGAGCTCCTAGCAAAGTCTCACTCATAGGTTTGAGACCTATGAGTGAGATTACAGTACGGGGTAGAATCCAGTGTACAATTGTGTATGTATTTTGTTTTTTTTCAGGCAACTACACAATACCACCCAATACATTTTGTCACATCTCTATTTATGACCTGCACCATCGTGAGGACTTGTTTGAAAACCCGGAGGATTTCGATCCCGACAGGTTCCTGCCAGAAAACTGCGAGAAACGACATCCTTATGCGTACATACCCTTCAGTGCTGGGCCCAGAAACTGTATTGGTAATATTATTTTCAAATCTGATAGTTATGTTAACTATACATATTATAAATTAAAGTCGCTTTTCGTGTTTGGTGTCAGTATGTCCGCGTTGTTCTTCTAAACCACGCAACAGATCCAATCGGAGCGCCGAGTGCGGTCGATGCGTAATGTCGGGATGGTTAAAATAAACTCACACTAGGGCATGAGAACTAGAAACTCAAAATAAACGTACCTATCTTTTTCAGGTCAAAAGTTCGCGTTCCTGGAAATGAAAATCGCGGTAGCAGAAGTATTGCGTGAATTCGAACTAAAGCCCGTGACGAAACCATCAGAAATTCAGCTTCTAGCGGATCTCGTGTTAAGGAACAATGGACCCGTCCGCGTTAACTTTGTTAAAAGACAGCATTAATTATTAAAATACATAAACAACATCACGAGTGGATTCCCGGAAGGGTTAGGCATAGGCAGAGGTGTACCTATAAGACACCCATATTTGGCCAGTTATGTTTAAGTCCCATGTAATAGGGGGCGAGCGTATTGCCATCAACCGGGCACAAATCCAGACTGCTAATGAGAAATTCCAGATGCAAAAACCCAATAATACTTTGTTCGACCCGGGAATCGAACCCAGGACCCCGTGATCAGCTGTACCGCTTGCGGCCAGTAGACCGTCGAGGTCAGTTATTAAAACATAATTATGCACAAAAGTACAAATTGGTACTTACTTACTATTTATACTTAAATTGTGTTATGTAGAATACCGAATGTACATAGTGTGAAGATGCAATGTTACGGCTCATAATAAACGTTGTGTTATTGTTGAATCTGCATTTAAATATTACTATTCCCTTTTAACGTTCTTTTTACATTTTCATCTAAGGTGGGGTGGGACCCGTTCTTTTTCTCAGTCGCTTACCAATGATCGGTAGCAAAAGCATTTAACAAATGCAAACCGTCGCGTTGTCGGAAACAATGATGTCATTTCAGTTACTCGTCCACTTATGGGGCAGAAGTTTTGTCAATAGATTTAAGATTTTCATCAACAGAACGCACGTTTTAAGTATGTACCCCATTTTATTGATATAATATTTTATTATTTTTAATCCCTCGTAAGCGTAATAAGTAGGTATTAACACCTTGCTTCAAAAAACGGTGAAGGAAAACATCGGGAGCATACCCGGCGGCATGCCTGTCAGATTTCTTGACGGCACGTGAAGCCAAGTCAGAGGCCCATGGGCGGCTTTAAAACTCTGACACCAGGGCCCCCTACCACCAGCTCTTACAGCATTATTATTTTAATATTACTTCAGTGGAGGAAAGAGATGAAGCTCTACAGGACGTATAGCTCCATCTCTTTCCCGCACTGAGTAAGATTAAAATAATACTGCTGTAAACGGTGGTGGCAGGCCCCCAGGTTAGTCACTAACCACACGAAAGAAGAAGTAAGTATTTCATTAATATCTTTATCTAGAGACGAACCACATACATTGATTATTTTAATAAAGTGCTCGTTTCTATGTTCAGCTACACGTGTGGAGTCTATCAAATAAAAAATAAAAAAGTTTAGTTGGTCATCATAGGTCAAGGAATTGCGTTTGTACTAACAAAGATACGATATCAATAATAGCACATTACGCGACAAGACAAGTTTAGGCAGACTTTGACCCTGGGCTTGTTCAAATATAATGTAGATTAAACTCGCTTATCAGACTCGTATTGTATTGTAACCTCGTGGCGACGAGCTACACGCTGAAGCGAAACGCGTCTTGCGACAGCGACTGCGGAGAAAACATAATTATGAAAGAAGTTGTTTAGGTACAGCATGCCACGAATCAACGCGTCGCTTGCGGAGCGGAGGATGGAAACAGGAGACGCCTGCATATATATTTATTTATTTAATATTAGGTAGCAAACGTATGGTAGGTATATGTCACTTGACGCAAGTCGCATGCGCATTGCTCGAGGTCATGTACGAGGCAGGAAACTATGGAACTACGCTTGGAGATTGATTGTTCATAGTATTTCGGAATAAAGATAAAAATCCTCCACAACGATATTGATAGTCCTGAACTATTGTCCAAATTTTACTTTAATGTGCCCGGAAAAGTTATTCCGAAATACTATGCAAGCGAGTCGTAGTTACTACCTACGAATCTCCACGAAACAATTCCAATGTTAAAATTAAGTACCTACCTAACCTATCTAGTAACTAAAAACGAGTTGGCGAGCAAGGAGCAGCGAGTGCGCGACAGCGACGAGCGATTGCTGGCTGGTTGCGTTAGTGTCTCAGCGAGTGTTCTGCCCGCCAAGCGGCCCAACAAACATTTTTGTCATATAATCAAACTTTTATATGACCTTAAGTCTTTTTAAAGTTATTTTATAGTCATTATTTTAACTCTTCGTCATGTACTGGTGTATTATATGTCCGAATAGTCATAAACATTTTTTGTCGTATAATAATGTCATATGACGTTATTTCGACATTTATAAAACTTACTTATACAACTTTTCGTCCTCTAAACGTTTTCGTAGTATAAACGTCATAAAACTGTACATTTTGTCATATAATTAACTTTTAAACATCTGCTAAACGGATAATAATTGTTTACACGTAGTATTTGTTACCATTATATATAAGTCGAATAAGTATTACGGGTGCGATCTGAATACATCCTAAAGTATCACAAACATGATAATACGACCGCTACTTAATTAATACTCATATTAAAGGTTTATAATAACCTTGTATACAATTTTCGCGTACTTTAATACAAAGTAATAGAGCTCAAGCTGAGAGGGAGGAAAATAAGAAAGGTTCCGTATCACATTTAAATGCAAATTTAACTAATCATGTTAACCAAAATACTACAAGTGTGCCCCGCAGTTCATTTTCCAAAGTTCAGGACTCTTGTTGATTTTTCGAAGTTGAAGTCATCCAAAAATGAAGATAATGTTGATAAAGAAGACACTTCAACAAACAATGATGACTTCAGAGACTATTAAAAAAGTGGGCTATTGATTTTAATATTCCACAAGTTGCATTAAAGCCAAATAAATCTATATGAAGGAGGTAATAAAAAAAGGCGGTCAAGTCAGGTCAAGTCAGGTCAAGTCAGGTCAAGTCAGGTCAAGTCAGGTCAAGTCAGGTCAAGTCAGGTCAAGTCAGGTCAATTCAGGTCAAGTCAGGTCAAGTCAGGTCAAGTCAGGTCAAGTCAGGTCAAGTCAGGTCAAGTCAGGTCAAGTCAGGTCAAGTCAGGTCAAGTCAGGTCAAGTCAGGTCAAGTCAGGTCATTTTAAACGGCTTTTATCTATTTTAAACGGTTTTTATCCAATAACAACATTTTGTCGTCAAAACACAGTCCTTGAAATCAAGGTCAAGATGACCTCTAGTTAGGTACGTAATAATTTTGTTTTTTATTTTCTGTTATTATCTCAAACTGTTATTTTTTTTAGATTCGTTATCTATTCATAATACTGCCTGTAAAATTTTATAACAATAGAAACAGTATTTTTAACAGAAATCGTCAAAACATAAGAACAAATAAACTACCACGCACTTTACGATAATATTGTAAATCCTATTGTATTCATCCGTTCACCGTATATAGATAAGTATGTGGTCTGTTTATTCAAGAATCCAAATTACTTTACGTTATCGAGCTGCGATAAGTATAACTCAAGATATTGAGGTTTACCCGGAGCCGCTGACACGCGGCGGGCCTCCGGGGCGCGATGTCGGGCGAGCAGCGGGCCCTAAAAGAATTACGCGTTCCAGCAAGGAACCTGAGAGGAGTTAACTAAGTTATAAGTCACGCAAACAAATATTCTATTTTTTTTAATATAAATTCTTTGAACTAAGTTAGCTAAGCGTTTTTAATTTTATTACTGATCCCTAAATCAACTGTAATGGCGTAAACATTTACAATGAACACGCAGTTTATAGGTCGGGAAGTTATGTATTTGTCATATAACGCAGTCACTTAATAAAATTATTAATAAAATATGTGAAAACGTTAGAGTTTTAAAAGCGCATAAAAAACTTGTTCCAAACCTACCTCACATTAATCAGTAAACTTGATTGCACAATGGTTTACAACTGATGAAATGGTTTTATCACCTCAAATAACAAAGAAAAAATGCAATATTAACTCAGCTGTCAAAAACACCGCCATATTAAATGAACGTGATATAATCTGTTACAATATAATTTCGTTCAATATGAGCATCATCTTTAAATGACAATAACACAACGATTACATTATATAAAAGTCATATTGTGTACCATAACTCGACCCGAAGTCGAATACACGCCGCGACAGCTATCATTACATGATATTTAGTCAAATCGCCGACGTGTATATGACTAGTATGCGACTAAGTAGGTATTTATATGACTGTTACACGAAACTCTTAGCAACTTAAGTTGAATAAAATGGGCCCTAATGCCGTAGAGTAAACGTCCTTATGACATTTATACGATTATACTAAATAACATTAAGTTGCCACCAAAACGTCTACTCAACGTCGTAAATGTTTGTTGGGGGGTTTCGCTGAGCGAGTACCTCTCTCTTTGATAGCTCTTGCCGCTGCGACAAAAGAGTAGGTACTCGTCGGCGGTGTGAACAGTCAGCGATCATCGATTAAATGTATCTGTTTCACTTCCACGGGACCTACAATATTTTGTACGTTTCTTGAGCGAGAAATCGTTGATAGGGATGGAAGAGGTCCCTTATGCCTAGTTCATTTAAAGAGCCAACTAATTTCAACGGCGTTTCAACCCCTTTCACTCTACGATTGAATTTTAAAAGCAATAAGACATGAAGAGAGAGGGAGATGTAACGAATTTCAAGGAGGCCATTGTTTTTAGTAACCTGAATTCGTCACTTCCGGTCGAACGGATATAAAGGTAACCGGATAATCTTTGCATTCTAAAACAAATTTTTCTAAAGCTTCATCCGTAAATCTGGGCACCTCTGCTTGTTTGATGAATATTTATCACGTTATCTTACGTAAGATATTTTCTGCTGTACATTCATTCTGTGCATATAAATACACTCAAACTAAAAGAAATACCATGTTCTCATGTGATTAGAGGATGCTGTAAAGCTCCCAGTATTAATTGTAGCTGTGAAAACGGGATTGGCGACAAAAAATAATAATTAAACGAACAACAAAAATTGCATTGTATAGGTCAAAATTCGCCATGATGGAGATGAAGGTAGCCGTGGCGCTGGAGCCAGTCACTCATCCCGAAGACATCCCAGAATCATCAACGATATTGTGCTGAGACATGACGGGCCTGTCGAAGTTGAACGAACGAGCGAAAGTTATCATCGTTGATTTCTCGGTAGGTACAATCCAAAGTTGATTTTCTCTACGGTTCATGAGATATCTACAGCTCGCTGACAGACAGACAGACGGACAGCGGAGGCTTTTTTAGAGTTCCATTTAGCACCCTTCGGGTAACGGTACCCTAAAAATTACGTAGGTATTTGTACAACGCCATCAATGGTCAAACAGATAAAAATTCCGCACAAACACGTCCTAGAGCGATAAAAACGAAAATGCGATTTAGTATTTTTTTATTATCTCCGAAACTATATGACCTATTGACATACTGTAAAAGGTCATGGTCAAGGTCATTTCATCTTATCTGTAACCTACATCTGCAAATAAATTATTTATAATATACATAAAATAGAAATAATTTATTTGCATACTGATTGTCGAAACCGGACACAGTTCACAATTATTTCTTACCGCAAGATATTTATGTTTCTTACACATTTTCTGCAATTATAATTGTTTTTTATTTTATTTATTTATTTATTTAAATCACAAACTCAAACTCAAAACTCAAAGCATTTATTTCAATTAAACCATTTACAGGCACTTTTGAATTGTCAAAGAATCGGTCAGTTAGTCAAAAAGTTGAAGCTAGTTGCCCATTCCAAATCGTAGATCTCTATGGAGAAGAACGGGCATGAAACTCCAAGGACACTCTTTTAAAAATGGATATAGGTATTACAAAATCCTGGGTACAGTATTCTTGGTGCTTCTATATGTGAGAACAATGTCAAATGAAAAATAATCAAAAACAATTCAAAATATAAGATTAAAAATAAGCCCTGGCAGATGATAGATGATCACAATTATAACAAACACCTTTACAGAATCATCCAAGGCGATGTTATAAGTACACTGTTTACACAAATTAACAGAAATCACTTGTATAAGCAGAATTAAGTATTTTGGTAGGTATACAAAGAATTGTATACCTACCAAGTAATATAACAATTAATATAAACATGACAAATCTTATAAGATTAACGCGAAAGTTGGTACCGGGGTTTTTCATAAATCCTCTCCTACGGGGCCGGGGTGTAAAAGGGTAATAAGTTTTAGGGGAAAGATTGTAAATAAATGTTAAAGATCGTAAATATTTTTTTTTGAAAACTATCTTTCAAAGGGTGTGGAGGGGTTATTGAAGTTTTTAGAGGAAAGTAGGAAATCCACGCTGACGAAGTCGCCGGCAAAGTGCTAGTAATTAATAATTCTTTATCTACTGATTGTCGAAGCCGGACACAATTCAATAATTGTATAAATAAATGATAAAGTGGCGTCTTTAGTACACAGTGTTCCAGCGAAGTGCGTAGACGTTCGAAAAATGTTTTGGTATTTACTTCTTGCCGCGGGATTTTTATGTTTCTTACACATTTTCTGCAACTATAATGAAAGAGCCAGGAAAATTAGAAAAATCCCCGGGCCGGAGGAAACCTTTATTTTAGGGAATGCCCCGGCTTTAATGCTCTCGTCAGGTAAATAGGACATTTAATATTTTTCTCTTGCATTTTTCAATAACAAACTAAGCAGTATAATATACTTATCACCAATCTACTTACATGGTCCTCAAATGATCTAACCAAGATTATTTCCAGATTTTTACATACACATTGACATTGATGAATTTAATATATCGACATGAAAGTATCGTATTAATATTTTGTAAAGTAAGCATATTATTTTAATTTTATCATAGGAATGTGAAGACTATATATGATATGGTTTGTTTTCTTTTGTTTTTATTGTCAGTTACTTTTTATCATGGTTTGGTAGTTTGAGTAAATTATGTAGCCTACCCCAATTTCCTTTCTTTGGTATAGTTCGTCGATTCGTTGAGCTCCCTTAAGTTCTGAGTTGAGCTACACGATTACTGACAAATGCGTGCACTGACTGGACAGGGCCACTGACTTTTGAGGAAAGAACCACACACTGTAAGATTCTTTCCTCCTGAAAATAAATTTAATTCATGGGCATGCTCTTAAGGGGTCATTTAACTCATCATTATGCACAACTATCACTATAGGACCAACACTGAAATCGCGAAAAAAAAACAGCTGTTCCCTTCATTTTGACGAGCTATGTGAACATAAATGTAGGGAGCATCAGGTTTTTTTTTCACCCTCTATATCTATCCAAGATTATGGAATATTCTTAGGCTGATCTGCAGTCACGACATCCGGCAGACTAATAAACTTTCGAGTCTTTACATTTTTTATTTAACTTGTTACGAGTAACTTAATGATTGATGAATAAGAGTGTTTGTACAAACCTAATTACATAAATAAAACCATTCATCATATATGTGGTTTAATTTTTTTCAGTTGAATTAATGAAATTGGCAAGAAGCTTAGCTAAAGAAAATTCTGGAATCTATAGATTTTGGTTATACCCCTTAGCGGCCGTGAACATTTACAACCCTGAAGATGTCGAGGTACACATTATGATAATATAATATGATATATATTCTTTTTATTATAGATAGTGATTTTTCTGCATTTCTAATCATTCATTGTTATGGCAGATAATTGTCTCAAACATGAAATACAACGAGAAAAGTCAAGTCTACAAGGTTTTAAAGCCTTGGCTTAGAGATGGACTTCTTGTAAGCAAAGGTCAGTGCTGCATGCAGATTATTTTTTGGATATTTACATATTTACCTAAAGGTTTTTGTGATAATAATAATTTATATTCATAATTGTTTTAAGGTTCAAAATGGCAAGAAAGAAGAAAAATTCTAACGCCCACTTTCCATTTCAACATTTTGCGTCAATTTTGTCAAGTTCTTGAAGACAATAGTCAGCGCTTTGTGGAGAGCCTCAAAAAAGTGTCCGGTCGGCCTGTAGACATAGTACCTATTATCTCAGAATTTACTCTCAACTCTATATGCGGTATGTACCTACCTTCTTTCATTATACCATAATATATACTTTAAATAGAATTATCTTAACACTTTTATACCCATGTTTAATAAAAAATAATGTCTTTATTCGTTTATCTGTGATTTATAGAACGAACTTTAACTTGACTCAAGCTAAGCCTGAATTGTATATTTTAGTTAATTTCATAGTATTCTGTCATAGGGGATTCTTCTCTGGGGAGCCTGTGCGGACATTAATGTTATCACTGTTTTACAGAAGAGGGCTGTTCGAGCCATTTACAACCTAGGTCCAAGAGATTCCCTTCGAGAAAAATTCAAAGAAATAGATATTCTGACTTCACAATACCTATATATTTGAAACCTATTGTATGTACACAAAAATATATCAAATTTTAAGAAAATGTCCGATATTCTTAGTTTAAATACCACAGGAGTAAACACAATCTTGCTGTATATCGCATTCGTCTCCACAGAGTAGACAACGCGTTCATGGGTCAATGTATACGCTTTTATAACGCACTTCCCATTGAAATTCGAAACTTACCCATTAAACGATTTAAAAGCTGTATTAAAACCAAACTTTGTAAAAAAAGGTACTATAAAATTTCTGATTATTTAGAAGACAAAAAAGCATGGGATTGAGCTGCACGCTCTGCTAAGCATTGTGACATTTTGAATATTATGGAAAATCTTCAAAATATACCTACCAGTTTTATATACAAATTGACATAATTGAATATTATATACAAAATGACATGATTACTTTGTAAAGTATTGTATTATTGTGAATGTGAGGACTATGTGGATATTTATTTTATTTTTATTTTTATATTATTACGTTCTCTGTTAGTTCTAACGATGGTCTGGCAATTTGAGAACTTTATGCGGCCTACCCAAATGTCCTTTCTTTGGTATTGTTCGGCGAGTCGTTGAGCTCCTTAAGTTCTGAGTTGAGTTCGACTCAAATCTGTGTGGTTCTATTCCTCAAAAGACCATTTCAGACTCTAATCTACATGGTCCTCATATGGCCTGACCAAGATTATGTCTGGACTATAACCAAACACGTTCGTAATACCTATATTATTGAAATTAATTAATGCAAATTTTCGAATTTATGCTAAAGAGACTTTGACCTCTGAGTTTGTTTCGGCCTTTCTTCTCAGAGTAGTCAGATAGGAAACGCCGACCTCATCTAGCTTATTTTTGTTTTAATATGACGTTTAAAAGTGATTCCAATATCCTATTTACAGAATAAACAATTTCTTTTCATTTCTAAATACCTACGTTTACCGCGTTTCACACCTTACATTTATTTCCGGAAGCATAATATGTATCTACCTATAATAAATTAATATTTTACTTAAATAAATATGTATAGCAAAGAAATCAGGGTATTTCGACATGTCACCATTACAGCCGTGCGAAGCTAGGGCTAGTCGCTAAATAAGATTTAAATAATTATAAATAATATTTATAATATTAATAATTTTTAAATAATTTAACGATGCCAAAGAATAGTCTACAGCAGAAGTTGTTTGATTGACTCATTTTCATTCTCATTGTGACTTATCGTTTCAGAGACCGCAATGGGCACCAAGTTGAGTGATTATAAATCAGAAATAAGTGCTTACAAAGATGCAATATACAATTTAGGATATGTATTTTACCAAAGATTTGCGAAAATGTATTATTTTTCTGATTTCTTATTTAATCTAACACCGCTGAGCAGAATTCAGGACGGTTATCTAAAAATAATGCATGGTTTCACAAAGACTGTAATTGCGGAAAGAACAGAGTACATAGAAAAACATGGAATAAACATATCTGAGCCGACTGCAGCGGATGATGATACTTACGTATACAAGAAGAAGAAGGCCGCCATGTTGGATTTATTAATATCAGCCAAGAAGGAAGGACTGATCGATGACATTGGCATTCAAGAAGAAGTGGATACATTCATGTTCGAAGTGCGTAAAGTCGTCAACCGATAATATACCTAATAATTTTAAATAGTACCTAAACATGTTTACGTTTTGTTTGCAGGGGCATGACACCACAGCTTCTGGATTGGCGTTTTGCTTTATGCTTCTTGCTCATCACAAGGACGTACAGGTTGGTAAAATTTTAAAATGGCTGTAATCTTTGTCGGCCTGGACCACGTTCCAAATAGCGGCGAAATCGATACGCATACGGTTCCATAGGAGGACCAATTACCGGTCCCTGTGGAAGTCCATAACCAATCATTCGCTCTGCGATGAGCGCTGGTCCTATTCAAATGGTTATAACCACGTACTAACGCGAACAACAATCTAAACAATTTGGAGACGGATAGACAACCCGACAAACATAAAATATTAAAAATAATATAAGAACTTATTTTCGCTTTACTTTACATCAAATACAAAAAATGAATTGTGGTAGCAGTATACTCTTGCCATAGCCTTAACCTTCAACCGTATCAACAATATACCTACTAGCACTTTTGCTAAACAGGAAAAAATCTTTGCTGAAATGAAAGAAATCTTGGGGGATTCAAAGCGTTCTGTCACTATGGAAGACTTGTCAAAGATGAAGTACTTAGAACGCTGCATTAAGGAGTCACTGCGGCTGTACCCTCCGGTGCACTTCATCAGTCGAAGCTTGAACGAAGAGGTTACACTGAGTAAGTAGTAGATCATTGTATGAAGCTGTAACCAGACATTACACGGTGTTTGTCTTGAGTACTCCATTTGTACGTTTTGGTTTAGTGGACGTGGATATTATCTGTGAAGGACAGTTCTCTGTGAGTAATTGCCACCTACAACGTACATGCTTGTTGTTAACGATTATGTAGTAGGTATTTATATATCTTATCGGCTACCAAGTCCAGTTATCGTGTAAAAGCACGATTAATTAACATGCTAATCTCTTCATGTTTTTATTCGTGTTATTTTCGCCACAATTTAAACCTACTTTATATTCCAGGTAATTATGCAATCCCGGCTGGAACGTTTTGCCACATTCATATCTTCGACTTGCATCGTCGCCCTGAGCAGTTCAAGAACCCAGAGGAGTTCGACCCCGACAGGTTCCTGCCTGAGAACAGCGTGGGAAGACATCCTTATGCGTACATACCCTTCAGTGCTGGGCCTAGAAATTGCATAGGTACATTTTGTAATTGTTTTTTATACTTTATGCACAAGTAGAAAATACTATAAAAAATGCGGACCATTTTCTAACAGTCAACCTTAGGGTGATGCAGAGACAAACATGGCAGGTGCCACATAATTTATATATAACTGGAAAAAGAATAAATACTAATACATAGATACATCCATATAAACAAAATAAAATTAGTCAGGAGAAATAAGGATAGGTAGAGGAGAAAACGAATCCAGCAAATCAGCGCTGAGATGATTCTGCCAACTTCTTACGTATATGTTCACGTGCCTTCACTTTAAATGACAACCGACTGGTTGCCGTCCTGATATCCAGAGGTAGCGCATTCCAAAGAAAGACTACCTGGACAAAAAAAGAAGAGTGGATGAAACCAGAGCGGTGAGAAGGACATCGTAGAAGACGATTGTTAGTAGAACAAAGATTTTTACTATGGGAAGAGCATAAGTATTGAACATGGGAAGTCAGGTAAGAAGGAGAAGTGGGCTTGTCGAGTATAGTAAATAACGAAGACAGAGCCCTCAACTCTCTGCGTTGACGAATGGGTAACGATTTCAAAAGCAATCGATGCGCGGAAACGTGGTCATACTTACGAAAATTGAAAACGAATCGAATGCAAATATTGAGAAGGCGGTCTAGTTTATTGAGAAGATCTGCATTCAGGTCATAGTAATACACATCAACATAGTCAAGTATGGGAAAGATTAGGGACTGTACAAGCATTGCCTTTATGTGTGAGGGGAGTAGGTTTTTCAACCAATACGGCGGCCGCAACGTTCCTTTGACTTTATTACTAGCTGTCGTGACTTGCTTTCGCCAGTCAAGACAAGAGTCGACATGCAGACCAAGATCCTTTACATCCGAGCTAAACGGAATGACAGAGTTGTCGAATATTACAGGTGGCACAGTTATGCCATGGGCTTCCCTTATAGCCGTAGCTGTAAATGATACGTTTTGACAACTGTGTTGAAAGCAAACCCACATAGCTGTCCTTTTCTAATCACGACTGGAGGCTGACTATGAAGTATTTATGCCATCATTATTCCACTGCGAAAAAAGGAAGGATGGATATATGATGATTATAGTTATATTACGTCGTGGTATAGGTGCTGAAATACCATGTTATCAATGTTATACAAAGGATGCTGTCAAGCTCCCATGGGGTATTAATTGTACCTGTAAATGCGGTTTTGAAGACAATTTCATATAAACGAACAACTTATTAAATTATCTATTAACAAAATTGCATTGTACAGGTCAAAAATTCGCCATGATGGAGATGAAGGTAGCTGTGGCGGAGGTGTTGAGAGAGTTTAAGCTGGAGCCAGTCACTCATCCCGAAGACATTCAGTTAATCACCGATCTCGTGCTGAGAAACGACGGGCCCATTGAAGTCACCTTTGTAAAAAGGCAATAATGTGTAGAATATTTTTGGAAATGAAACAATAAATGTTTCAATTTATGCATTCCAAAAGATTTTCATTTTATTGTAATTATTTTTATTAAACTATTTAAAAAGACTTGATACATGGTTATACTAAATATAAATCGCGCAAAAAGCTACAAAACACCCCAACTCCCACATTTGAAAGCTGCGCACGTAGCACCGCCTAGCACTGCTATGCTACGCAGCTCGTAGCACATTTTACACCCTCGTTATTTTAATTTAAAGCCTTTTTTTAGTTAATTCTGTTGTTAAATCCCGTATCATTATAAGTGCTACTAGGTAACCGGGTTACATATTACCTACTATCATATTATGTAACATTGAACTTTATGTGTGAGTCGTAAGACATCGATATTGTATCGATTATCAAAATACACTGACGAGCAATATAAAAAAACAGCAAAGTGCCAATAAAAATCTAAATATCTCATACATCACAACAAGTTAGCTTCACGAAGTAAAAAAATCTTGAAAGCAGTATCATAGGTGTTTTTTATGCGCTATTGACATACACCCGAATGTTGCTTTTTACTTCATGAAGCTATCTTGCGTGGTTTCGGAAATATTGCATGATACGTTAGTGGTTTTATTATATTGCTCGTCATCGTCTAAAGAATGCTACATATGATGTTTTCGTAGCATTGTAGGCTTCTGACGAGGTGCACAATGCATAATATCATTTACTACTTTGAGAAGCTACTCATACATGAAAACATAAGACTTCTAAATCGGCGGGCTAATAGCAGGGCATAGATAAGCAATTCTGACACAAATAGAGCCTACAAAGGTTGTGTCCAGTAAGCCGACAAGAAAGTCATTCAATTAAAAATAAAACGACTGACCTGATTATTTGGTGGCGGACTCGTGGTCACACCAGGTTGTAACACCAGTGTGACTAACAGCAATGATTTTCCTGGAGTCCGGACTCGTGGTCACACCGCTAATATTCTACACCATGTACCACTTGTCATTTTCAACTAGTGCGGTGAGATAAATGTTTGTTTCGATAAGTTTTCATTTTAAACTCGATGGAGATACATCGAGTTTAAGTGTCACCGTAAGATTGTGAGAACCGTTAGATAATAATCTATTGGTATTATTTCCGTTACATTATAAATGATTGTAGAAAAATTGTGTACTGGGTGAATTGGGTTAGGTTAGGTTAGAACTGTGACCAACCGCGCGCTACCCAAGCGAGGGTGGCGAGCGGTGCCGCGGCAGCGGCCGGAGAGCGCTACTTCGAAGTTGCTCGCAGTTAGGGAGGCTATTTAGTGTTAGCGCAAGGTGCGTTACGTCGCAAGCAAGTTTGATACTAGTTCACATTTTGTGGCATTCCCATGGATAGATATAAACTATCGAAAAATAATGGCCGCCTATAAAAAAATATCGATATAAAAATTCATTTTCGAATCTACATTTTTTCACCGCACTATTAAAATAAATTAAATTTCAAACTATTTATTTCAAAATAAAAGAGACATATTTTTACAGTACAATAACGCTTAATTTTTTTAGAAAGATTATTTATTTATTATGTGCGTTATCAAAACATAATGCGTTACTCACAAGCGACTTTGACTGATAGTGGACCCACACGTAGGCCCCTCCCCCATTCTAAACTTTTCCACGGTAAAGTATGCTTTTAATATGTTTTTAATTTGTAAACCTTTTTTATTTTCTAATTGTTTAGCTATTTTCTTTGGTAACTTATTCAAAATGTTTGGAAGAGCATACGTCCAGGCCCCTTTACCATATTCATTATTGACTTTTGGTAATTTATATAAAGGCAAGTATGACAGGTTACGAAAATAATTTGGTCTAATTCTTTTTTGTAGATTACTTATATGCATAGAGTAATCAGAAACAACAGCTAATTTCAATTTATCAAATACATTTAAGACTTTACAATATTGAAATAACATATCATAATCGGGTTTTAAGTTTAGTTTTATAAGGTACCAATATCTTTAATAATCGTATCTGTATATTATGGATTTTCTTAAGGTAAGTTTTATAAGTTCTTCCATAACTAGGTTATATAGTCCTCCAGACCGTATTTTCGGCCACGGCGGCCAATCTCAACGGAGACTAGCCTTCGGCGCGGGAGATATTATAGTGCACAAGTGTTTGCGCAGACACAAGTGCACTCTCTCTTCCCTCACTCTCATAGTCCGATGGGACGGTAATCCGACACGACCGGAGAGAGATCAGGCGTAGGACCAACGGCTTAAAGTGCTTTCCGAGGCACGGGGGTATCACACCGCCAACATCCAAACTCCGGGCTGTTACTACGAAATTCCTAATGGAAAAATCCAATAACACTTTGCCCGACCCGGGAATCGAACCCAGGACCCCACGCTCTGCAGTCGCGCTTGCGACCACGAAACCAACGGGGCAGTAACTAGTTATACCATAATTACCATTAATTGAGTGGTACATGGTGTAGAATATTAGCAGTGTGACCACGAGTCCGGGCTCCAGGAAAATCATTGCTGTTAGTCACACTGGTGGTGACCACGAGTCCGCACCTGATTTAAAGTCATACCATGGTCATACCTGATTATGTCTGTACAATGCAGCAAAGCTATTTTAAACTTATAAAACCTATACCTACGTATTGTTGTATTAAAATAAGTATAGCTGCATTATTATTTTAAGCTTCGGCTGGTACGTAGTCGTACAATCAAACAATAAGCTACAATATACTACGAAGTTTATGTGGGTATAGTTTCACTGTGGAAATTGATTTCATATTATCCATTGTTACGATCTTCCACAGGTAGACGGAGATGTTTCTTCTTCGTTTTTTAAAATTATTTGTTCTATCCGTTGATGCTGTAAAACACATTTATTTAAATAAATAACTAACGCCGAATTTGTTTTGACAGAAACATAGATGAATTCATTTTAAGTCTTAACACACGCGAACTTGAGAGGAACGAAAAATTAATGGTTAACCTATTTATTAAAAAAGTTTTTCACGGGTTGTTGTATAAATTTTGTCAAAGTGGTTAAGGAGGTTAGAAAAATAGCAATCTTTACTTTGTAATTCTCCCGATTTATAGTGTACCTAAACTAAATAGAATGCGGCTCGAAGTCGTCTTCTATTACTAATTTGGCACTCCCAGTTGTAGTATATTTATAAACGGCAGACAGCAGGAGGATGGCTCAGTGTATCGTGCGCGGAAGTGTCGGCCATTTCGCACGGTATTCGGCTCAGTTCGCGCGAGACCCTGCGCGTGCACATCACTTGCGATTGTCCCGCAACTCTGGTATGCGGTACTTGTATAACAGTGGCTTTCAAGAATTCGTAATGGAATGTGATAATGGTTTTGAGGTGATTACAATTATTTTTTACATTTCCTCATTCTCATCAAATATCTGCGAATCGTCGTCTTTTAATAAATTCATCACGTCTTCTAATAAATCTAATCTAACTAATATTATAAACGCGAAAGTTTGTAAGTATGGATGGATGGATGGATGGATGTTTGTTACTCTTTCACGTAAAAACGGCTAAATGGATTTGGATGAAATTTGGCAAGGTTTATAACCTGGATTAACACATAGGATACTTTTTATCCCGATATTCTCATGGGATCGAGACTTACGCGGGTGAAACCGCGGGGCGCAGCTAGTTCATCATAAAGTATTTATGTGTCTAGTTCATAAGCATTGAGCACGGTGACACAGAACTAGATTACCTAATATTGTAAATAGAAAGATTCCCAATCATTTATTTCATACACAAACTAAATCATATACTTAATAAAAGCAAATGGCTATAAGAGTGTGGCTCTGAAAGGGCTTTTATAAAGTTTATATAGGTACCTAGATCCTATCCACAACAGTATGTGGATGATTCCAAGAATAAATACTAATCAGAACCTTAATCTATGAATACTGAAATACTTTTAGAAATATTGGCCTTCATTGATGTTTGTCTACTAATACCTATATATACTGAAATAATAAATTTGTATGTTATGATAATAAAAACGTATAACATTTCTGAAGTATTTTGTTATGAGAATAGGTATGGTTTCTATTGTTTGTAACGCTTTCACGCTAAAACGGCTGAACGGATTTGAATGTTTGGCACATGGGTAGCCCATGACTTTTGTTAGGAATTGAAGCAAAACAACGGTGTTTAAAGATAAAACGACTTTTATTGTTCAGCCATTTCTAGGCTCCGTTAACAAGTGAATACCAGACAGTACAAAGCTTTTAATCATTATATGGCCTAACGCTACTACGCTAACCAAAAAGTATTATATGTATATTACATTGAACCACCTATTTTAACACCCCCCCTCAATGTAATACACCCACACAAAACACAAACAACTTACTTTTGGTATAAGCCACACTTATTTATACATCTCAACAACAAATTATTATTCAAAGCCTTTGTAAACATATCTGCAATCTGATCTTCTGTTTTTAAGTATTTCAATACCAAAGTCCCTTTTTTAACCAAATCTTTAACGAAATGGAATCTTATATCAACATGTTTCAAACGCTTGATATTATCAGTGTTAGCAACCATTATGGCACTTTGGTTGTCACACCAAACCTTGACAGGACAGACATTTTCAATATTGAAATCTTTAAGTAAATTTATAAGCCAACAGGCTTCACTTGAGGCCATACTAACTGCTATGTACTCCGATTCTGTTGAGGACAGACTAACACTAGCTTGTTTCTTTGAGCACCAGGAAATTAAACAGTTAAACAATAGCCCGTGGTGGACTTTCTATCTATCAAATCTCCCCCCCAATTTGCATCACAGTATCCCACTAACATATCACTATTACATTTATATACTAACTTATAATTAATAGTGTGTTTAATGTACCTAAGTACTCTTTTTAAAGTTGTTAACAAAACATCATTTGCTTTATTCTGATGTCTGCTTAAAATTGACAAAGCAACACAAATGTCTGGCCTTGTTCCTAATGCTGCATAGGACAGACAACCTATTATCTTTCTACACTTCTTTTCAATGTCCCTGTCAACTACAAAATCATTATTTTCTTCCAATATTTTAGCATTCAAGTTCAGGTCCATAGGGGTACACATTTCTTTACAGTTCTGCATTTCAAACTTTTGTAAAACATTTTCTAAATATTCTTTTTGACACAATTCAGTAACTCCATTTTCTAAATCCTGTTTTACCCTTATACCTAGATAATTTGAAACTAGGCCCAAGTCTTTCATTTTAAATTCACTGTTCAACATTGACTTAAGGTCACATATTTCTTTATCACTGTCTCCAAATATTAACAAATCGTCAACATACAACAAAACATATGTTTTAAAGTCACTGCTACACTTAGTATACAAACAACAATCACTTTGAGATCTTTCAAAACCTTGTTTTACTATTACAGAGTTAAATTTGTCATTCCAGTACTTTGGTGACTTTTTCAGCCCATACAAAGATTTGTTTAATTTAACAACCTTTTTATTTCCTCTATAGGCACCTTCTGGCAATTCTAAATACACTTCTTCATCAATATTCCCATACAAGAAGGCCCCTGTCACGTCCATCTGGTAAATTGGTAAATTTAACTTTGTAGCTACTGATACAAATAACCTGAAAGTAGATAACTTAGCTACTGGCGCATAAATCTCGCACAGGTCAAACATATCGTCCTGCTCAAAGCCCCTAGCCACTAATCTAGCTGTATATTGAATATTGTTTTTGGCATTTTTTATTTTAAACACCCATTTACTACTTACAGTCTTTTTGTTAGTGGGTTCTTCGCAAAGGTCCCAGGTATTATTATCTCTTAAGGTTTGCAATTCTCTATCAACTGCCTCCTGCCAGTTACTTGCATCCCTTCTTTCCACATCTAGTAAGTCTTGACTCCGTAGCAGAATGACAGACTGAAATTTCCACAAATTCCAATTTGATGCTCCCTCCAGCTTTATTGAGCCAGGAGTTCTAAGGGTTTCCTCCATCGTCACGCTTACTTCCTGCTCGTCCTCTCCTTGATGAAACAAGTAATTTTTCTTCCTGCTGGCCTAACGTCACGGGTGCTCCGTGCCGATACCGACAGTTTTTTTTCGACGAAAGCAGTACTTGGCCCTTTGTTTTGCTCACAGATACAGGATTAGTGACTGGGCCCGTAACCTGTTAGGAATTGAAGCAAAACAACGGTGTTTAAAGATAAAACGACTTTTATTGTTCAGCCATTTCTAGGCTCCGTTAACAAGTGAATACCAGACAGTACAAAGCTTTTAATCAATATATGGCCTAACGCTACTACGCTAACCAAAAAGTATTATATGTATATTACATTGAACCACCTATTTTAACAACTTTGAACCATGGGAACCATAGGTTAGGACATAGGATTCTTTGTATCCCAGTAGTTCGTTCCCATGGGATAATTTAATCAAATCAATTTAGGCAAAGTGTAATAAGGACGACGATTAAAATCAAGTTTCGCATTGTTATTGGTTCTGAAAATGTACGTTGTCCATCTCCCACGAGAATAGAATAGAATTCAGTTATTTATAAAAATGTAGGCTTCTTTTTATAGTACACATTATTTTTAGTTCGGAAATCACTTACTGCTCAGCACGAGTCTGCCGATGACCGCTGTAAAGAATTATATTTTATGGGAACTTGCTTGTGGGTACCTATATGTTAGGTAGCCGTGTAGGCCTGGTAGACTTGAGAATGATAGCCGCTTTTTGTGGCGACAGTAAAATTATAATTTCGTAATTTTTCAGTCATCGATAAAGTCAGTTAAGATAAGGGCTAATAGTTTGGCTATATGATGGACTATGGGCTTAAAGATTATTATGCGGAAAACACTATTTTTTTTGTGCAAAATAATGTTATTTTTCAATATTTTTATCCTCTCGTTACCTTTTCCAAGGACATAATAATAGGTGAAATTATCTGACCAATGGGTCAGATAATTTCTAAAAAAAAATCTGTGGAGCCATCCATCAAGTTAAGCTACACTTGCCGAGGTTGGTCCGTGGATGGGTGACCATCTTTACATACCGAAACTCCTCCGTGCCTCGGAAAGCAAGTGAAGCCGTGGTCAGTGGATCGTCTTAGGGGCGGAGTTGAAGCCGTTGGTCCCGGCTATTATTCGTAGATCTTTGACAGTCGTTACGGGTCGTCAGAAGCCCGAAAGTCTGACAACCAGTCTTACCAAGGGGTAACGTATTACACAGTTTTTGGTTTGTGGAGGTCAGATAGGCAGTCGCTCCATGTAAAATACTGGTATTCAGCTGCCTCCGGTTAGCCTGGAAGCCGACCCCAAAATAGTTGGGAAAAAGCTAGGCAGATTGATTTTGATTAAGGTGGAATTATCTTTCGAGTACTTATAGTCGTCTAAACGTTACTATTGTACGTATCATAAAATCACGCCTTAATTTTCCCAAGGATTAGCCAGAACTCGAAGTAAAATTCATTACCGGCCAGTAACTGGCCAAAAATCAAGACTTCGGGCCACTTCTTAACACTAATGCGGGCTATATACCTACGTTCAAGTAATTTAATCAAACAGGCTGGTTCAAACAGTTTGATCAAATATAAATAAGTACGATTTTTTTTTATTTCTTAATGCCATTTGATAACTCATTTTGATCAAATTCTCACTCAAATTCATGCTAATTTGATAAAACTGTTTGAACCATTACTTGAACGTCTATGGCCCGCATTAGGCATAGTATCCAAGACCTCGGTCGGTGGTCGAACTAGTGCGAGGACGGTCCAAGTCCAACTATTGCAAATACGTTAAAAACTTATTTTCATCAAAATTATTCACTAGCATTTAATTACCATACATTTCGTTTCCACACAACATCCTATATTTTCAATGTGCCTACGAGAGTGCTACGAACTACTACGGGTTTCCAAGAATTTAACTTAACCATTCATCGGAGTCCAGACATCGTATTGATCGTTTGTCACGTTGATAAGCCAATTACTTATTACGTAGGTGAATAAAATCGATTTCAAAATAGGAACGCAAGCATTTTATTTTAATTAAGTACCTGCACCTACATATTATGTAGATACAAAAAGGCATAATTGAAAAAGCTGTCTACTTTCTTATAAATTATCTTCGTGGTACCTACTCGCTATAAAAGTATAAGTATTATTCTATCGATGAATTTGTAAGTATTTTCACCAGCTGAAATCATAGTTGATATTATTTGATAACTTTCGTAACCTTTACCAATTTTTAAATATCTTACTTAATTAATTAGTTCAACGTGCGCCGTTTGTTCTGATGTTTTAACGTGATCGTTTATGAAGCCAAAAACACTTGCTAAGATGCTAGATGAAACATAATTATGGGCCTTCCCTACTACGTAGCTCTATGTACATAATTATTATGATATAACGTGACGCAGGTGCTACTATTGCAACGATTTATTCAATTTAACGTACCGCGTCAGCGGTCATGTAAACACTGAATGTAAACACGTAGATAAGCGAGAGGTGCACTGGGCGGGGAGCCGTCAGTTGGCGCCTGCGCCTCGGAAGCGGACATAAGCACGCCGCCGCGGCTCGCCCGCCATCAGCTGCCGTAGGGAGTACGTCCGCGTTGGGACTTCGCAAATCGTGTCACGCAGCCCGTCGCAATGAGCACCCGACAGCTGTGCCGGCTCGCGGCCGCACGCCCTCTCGCCAAACCCAAGCACTCGATATGCACCTGCTATCGCCACTATAGTCAAGTGAGACCAAACTATGTTATAGCAAAACGTGAAGTGAGTGTCCTTTCCTTGTGTTGTGCTTCCGCGCTGACAGAGGGAAGCTTTGTGTCTGTCTGTTTGTGCAAATCTGGGATAAAGTAACCAAAAGTAACTCTGACTAAAATTATTATTTTGTGTTTTCAGAAATGGCGCAATTCTGCACCGCACTTCTATTCAGTCCAGTCCCTGGACCTGAGGTATGCATGCATTACTTATTATTATGAATCAATGCAGAAACAGTGTCAATACACACACGTTCATTGGAAATAAATTGCTGTTAATAACCCACATCGACTCCTATTGATCTATATTAAACGGGTTGGCGCCGGTACTTGTTCAATTCAACCCTGACATTTGAAACTGGGAAACACTTCTACATAGTACTTACAGTCAGTATCTATAGTGCCTGCTACAAATAAATAATTAGCTTTTCCACAAGCATGTGTTTCAGTTATGCAACACTATGCCAGACGTAACGTAACTTGTGACCGTTGATAATATAATACTACATGGAAAATCAATAGACATGAAATTCCTTTTTGATAAATCTGTAAAACGTGTAACTGATTCGTCATTTTGTGTTTAGTGACGACACGATATTATCTACACATAACATTTTCGGTCAAGTTCATTTAACACTGATAAGGTATTCACATTTGTGTTTGTTCACGTTACATGGCAGCAGCAAAATCCGAGAATACTCGTTCGTGCATAACATCGACCCCATAGCGTGAGTACAGAGGCATCTGCCCACCCTGCCAGTATGTTGCATGGATCAGTATGAATTGTAGAAAATGCTACAAGTTCCTAATTTTGATCTTTGCTATTTTTATCGCAGTTACCATATAATATTTTGGTGCACATCTGTTTGGTTTTCTTACGCTCAAGACCGTTATATTGTTTTTATTTTTATTTTGTTTTGCTTCTTAGTTTGATAAGGCTTTAATGTAGGCACCCGAGGAAATAGAACCCGTAGGAATTGTGTCACTGAAATTCTTAATGAGATCAGCAAGATCTTGTTAGGATATTTCAACTATGCTTATATATCTTGTTTAGTGCATTATCTAACTGTTATCTATGTGGACGCTTACTGAAACCAAATTACCGAGTAAATTACCATCTTATGAACACATAGGTAGAGATAAACTTAAATCTAAACAAATATTGTGGGTTTTTTCTCTACGGTGCGGTGTGGGAATTCTTCCTAATGTTTATTGCATTTGTTTTGGTTATCAAACTAGCATTGCTTTCGTCGTAGTAGTTAAGTACCAAATTTTTGCAGCAGTTGCTTGTTTTTCTTGGCATTCTCGTGTCTAAATATAGCACCATCAGGTGATGGTAAACAGCTTTGTCACGGAGTGTGGTGTGTTCGTCGGAGACACACCCGCCGACTTACGTAGTCACGCTTCTGATATTAATAGTTCGTGTCTCTTGACGTCACGCGGGGGCGTTGGTGTAAGTTACCAGTAGTAGGTAACACAATATTTGTTCAATATATTATAATTGCTCTATTAGCAGTGTTGTGCTAATTGCATACTCGTGAACAATCGCGACTATTACAGTATCTACAAGCTGCACACGATCCCTGCGTGATGATAGGCACTTAATTTACTTATTTTAAAAGTTGTGACAATTGATCGCTGCTTATGTCATGATATCTACTGTGATATCTACCATATTGTAGCTGTAGAACATTCTTTCTAAAAATAATTAATCTGCTACAGGATTTCTTGTACGTACCCATACATAATTATATCCGAAATATTTATCCAAATATCAATAAGTCGTATCCTACCTTACCTTGCCTACTAGTAGGCCGTTAATGACCTATGCTACTTACACCCTTCCAGTCCTATCACCCGGTAGGAACAACTGTGAGTAATAGGTGCCACAATAGTACCTAATGCATACTTACAATTCATGTAAGTAGATACGGTCAGCGACAAAATTCAATTAACATCAGTCTGCTCTATATATTTTTGGAAAATTTGATGAACTACCGAGTTTAGTCTTGAAATTGTCTTAGTTACATAAAATGGTATATAATGAACATGTTGTTGACCTGCAGGGTTCGCGAAGGGCCGCACAAGAATTCCGATGATGTCCTGTTTGATATGTTCAAAAATGAAGACACAGGCCTCCTACCCGTTGGAAAGTTTTTGGCCGTAAGTTTCGTCATAGACTTATCTATTTCTTTAACAGATTTATTTATGTTCAAAGGACTAACATTATCTCTGCGTTTACTTCCAGGCCTTGAGGACCACTGGCATCAGGAAAAATGACTCTCGCGTAAAAGAAGTGATGCACAATTTGTACAAAGTTCACAAAGAGTCCAATTTCGAAGGCGGTTCACCAGAAACACTGAAACTAGACAGGAAGACTTTCAAAGAAGTGATTGCGCCCAACATCGTTCTGATAACGAGGGCGTTCCGCAGTCAATTTGTGATTCCAGACTTTCAAGACTTTATCAAAGACGTAGAAGAGATGTACTGGGCCGCTAAAAGTAACTCCGACGGTAAAGTGGCCAGCTACATACCACAGCTCGCTAAGGCAAGCTCGGAGAACTGGGGAGTGAGCATTTGCACAATTGATGGTCAGCGATTCTCTATCGGTGAGACTCAATTACGATACCATAGTTATTTGATTGCTTGCGTGTGACTGATATGAAACCTAACCATGTTCTCCTCTTTTAGGTGACGTGACGGTCCCATTCACACTGCAGTCATGCAGCAAACCACTGACATACGCGATGGCACTTGAAACTCTGGGGCCCGACGTGGTACACAAATATGTTGGCACGGAGCCCAGCGGGCGCAACTTCAATGAACTCGTTCTAGACTATAACAGTACGTATCAGCAACGCCTACACCTGTGATACTATTTGTTTTTGTGAGTCTATAGATAGCGTGACAGACCGAACATGCATAAACAATTAGATCAAAAATAACATTTGCCAACGTCGTTCTCAGCGCATCGTAAATAATATTTGTCTAAACCTATTTTTATAGTGAAGCCGCATAACCCTATGATCAACGCAGGAGCAATTTTAGTATGCTCATTACTGAAGACCTTGGACAGGCCAGAGATGACACTCGCTGAAAAGTTCGATTATGTCATGACATTCTTCAGCCGGCTCGCTGGCAACGAAGGACTGGGGTTCAATAATGCAGTATTTTTATCTGAACGCGAAGCTGCCGACCGAAACTATGCACTCGGCTTCTACATGAGAGAACATAAATGTTACCCAGAAAAAACTAATTTCCGAGAATGTATGGACTTCTATTTCCAGGTGTGAACCTATTCTTTCCTCTAGTGTTTTTTAAATGTACCTCTAATGTGAATAGTCTAATATATCTAGATATCATTTCCTTGATTACAGTGTTGCTCAATGGAAGCTAACTGCGACATTATGTCAATCATGGCTGCTACACTAGCAAATGGAGGCATCTGTCCTATCACTGATGAAAAAGTACTCCGGCCAGACTCAGTGCGCAACGTGCTTTCTTTGATGCACAGCTGCGGCATGTACGACTACTCAGGACAGTTTGCGTTCAAAGTGGGACTTCCGGCGAAGTCAGGAGTTTCAGGCGCCATGCTCATAGTTGTACCCAATGTTATGGGCATCTGCACATGGTCCCCGCCGTTGGACCCCCTAGGAAACAGTTGCCGTGGATTGCAATTTTGTGATGTAAGATACATACTATATATATCTTTCTACGAAGTATTTCGTAAGATATAAGATAAGATATAATTTGTATGTAATTATTTTGTTTGTTTCAGGACATGATCAATCGATTCAACTTCCACAAGTACGATAACATTCGATATGCGAGTCACAAGAAAGATCCTCGTCGATACAAGTTCGAATCTACGGGACTCAACATCGTCAATCTCTTGTTCTCAGCTGCGAGTGGAGATCTCAGCGCACTGAGAAGGTACGGACAATCACATTTTTTTATACTTATTTTTCTTTTTTTACTGGGGAATTTTGTTGATAAAGATGTTATTGTTTAACAGCCAAAGGTCTGATCCGAAACTTCTTCCCGTACCGGTGAACTCTATCCAATAGATTGCTTTCTACAAGTACTAAACTAGTACCAGTACCTGCTTATCTAGTGTACTCATACTCACGTATGCTTATTGTTGTGCTTAATGGGTCTACTAGTACCTACGTAACTCAAGTGCTGTTCCATGGGTAGGTAATGCTTACCGACATAGCTCACAACACGGTGCTAGTGTAAATAAATTATCATTATTACATTAGGTACAGCCGAGCGCAAAAGTACTTAGTCCTTCACAATGTGACTTTCCTTACACCTTCAAACAGATTATTAAATCAGTATAATGTTCTCGTTTCTCAGGCACCACTTGTCTGGTATGGACATGACTCTTTCGGACTATGACGGTCGTACCGCACTGCATCTGGCGGCTGCAGAGGGCCACCTTTCTTGCGTTGACTTCCTCCTCGCTCAGTGCGGAGTCCCGCATGACCCTCGCGACCGCTGGGGCAGCCGCCCGCTCAACGAAGCCGAGACTTTCGGGCACACCGCCGTCGTACAGTACCTGAAGGAGTGGGAGCTCACACATCCTTCTGATCAACCTCCAGAGGCGGTGGCTTCCACTGTCGATGACATACTAGAAGTTAAACCAGACGCTAACGACGCTGTCAAAGATCCAAGCATACAGGAGATTGTCTCCAGGAACGGTGACAAAGTGCAGTAGAATCTCAACGGCTGGGATGATGTAATGAGATGATCTCGTGACTACTCAGGTGTCACTAAATTACCTAATTTTGAAGTTGACTCTAAATCGTGTGGCATTTTTGTGCTTCGTAGAAACGGCAGACATGTTTACGCAAATGTATCGAAAAAGATGCTAATATGAACATTAATTTATTGGGCATGTTCCACACGATGCTGAGTTGATCTTATAGAAAATGAAAAGTTGTATACCTACTTGTTTCGGTGTGTTCTCGAGTTATATGGGTGCACACAATCATGTAGATACCTACTAATCTATTATGTAAGTAGAAAAAACAATGCATTTCACGTTTGGACAGCTTTTCTCGTGAATATTGGTAAACTGTAGATATTCACTATTGTTCACATAAATACCGACACGGCTATTAGTATTTTGTATCAATATTTACAGAAAAAGATACATTTTACTGGAGAGAATTTATATACTTAAATATGTGTATAGGTAGGTATGAATGGGTCTTAGAAGATATTGTTGGAGGTATTGATACTGCGTTTAGCTTTGACGAGGTAACTATTTATGAAGCACTGAGCTCAAAGGTGTGATATTAAAATTACTTGCAATGCACAAAGAAACATCTTGGAAGAGAAGCAAATGAGGGAGAGATGCTTAGAGAAACAAACTACCATTTATTGAGAAGATTGGTTATCAAGTTATTATTTACTACAATAGTATTAATTAATTTAAATATTAGAAAGTAAGCAAAATAATCTCTCCTCATTCATAGGTATGTTAAATCACTTTTATTCTGAAGATTTTATTCAATGTTATTGATGAGGTAGGTAGTGAGTAGCTACTGGTTTTAGATACATTTACCATTCAATTTATTTTATTAAATAAACATTAAAATACCTACTTAGGCTTATACCATATTAACTACAGTATCTCAGTGTTAATCTCTCTAATCATAGTTAATCTTTAAGCATCTGATTCTTGAAAACAATCCCCCCAAACATTTTAAACAATGTGTAACCAACCAGTGAACTGAATTAATGCACATTATGAAAGTAGTTTGTTCAGAATTGTTTACTGAATCGATTTCTGATATTTTTAAAAAGTATAGGTAATTTTTTACCCAAAAAAAATTATTATTACGTTAATTACAGTCACATTTCCACTATACAGACAAAACAAACCAAAATAGAAGATGTACCTACTACGCCGCTAACATAACTTTATTAAACGTGTGCATCTGTGCGTGTGTAATTTGTAATGGGCCCACAATTTTGATTCTGGTGGGTATTACTCTATCTTATAATTATAGGATCATAGATCTATGATAATAGATGTAATTAATTTGTAAAATAGACTTAATAAAGGTAACTATAGTAAACTATCATGTGTCGCATTTACCTATTCTACGAGGCTTACAGATTACCCTTGTCTATTTTACAATTTCATTATATCTATGATCCTATATAATTATGATAGTGTAATACCCCCCTCAACATAATAATTAGGTACCGTACCTATTCTAATTGGGGTGTTTGGTGGTGTGCGTTAATTCCGGGACATGTTGTTTGACATTCCATATATAATAATAACAAAGTAACTTACTTTTCCAGAACAAACTACAATTCTATTTATTCTATAATAAAGATATCTATTTTAAATTAAAATTTGAACACAGGAATGTTAAAAATGTTATAATTACTAATATTAAATATAAGTAATTACTTATAATTCTGACAATAAATAGATGCTATTCTATGCCATTATTGATGTTGTCCAAATGTTTGTCAATTAAATATATTGTTGACTTAAATCTTGAGTTGTTATTGGTGTGTTGGACAAAGTCCGGTTGAATATCAGGATGGCTTAAATACCTCTCTCTTCCTAATCACCTATCACTATCTATCACTACCCTTAAATATCTATCACTATCTAGTGCTCTCATTGCAGATGTTCTATAGATGACCATTAATTATTTATACTGAAATGTATTGCTGAGTTTTGTTTTGAAAGACCTTGCAACTGACAAAGAAATAAAGTAAAAGAAGTAATTTGACGAAAGACAAAGATTGTTATCTCATTTGTAGACTTAAAATGCAAAATACTATCTACTTTGAGGATACTAAGCAAACAACAGATTTTAAACAAAATGTTTTTTTTATTACTTTTACATCTAATTACTAAAAATTAAATACTATATAACATTACTTATCAGTTACGGCGGCAGCTCTAGTGGGAGTAGATATTATTCCAAGGAGCTTGCAGTCTGCTTCCAGCAGAGTTAGGTCTGTGCTGGAGCCAAGAAACCGGGAAGATAATTCTAAGTCTTTAATTTGTATCCTTACTCTGGCCCCCCTCACATATTCATCGCCTCGAACAGTAGGCCGGGTGCAAACACAATGGAACTTCCATCCAAAGTCAATATACAGGTCATCCTCAACTATGTGGAATATTTTACCAATTACTATTTTGTTGGTAGGATCGCCAAGCTAAAAATAAAAATTAGATAGTTAAGCTTTAAAAACTTTACAGATACATGAAAAGATTTCATCAACAATAATTGCTTGTAGACATTATGATCTATGCTCCCTTTGAAGCAGAAGACATGTAGATTATCGTAAGCCTAATATTTATAGTAAAAAATCAACTCACATCCATCAATTTAGAATTCCGCAGTAATGAAGCAAATGTAAAGTTTTGTTCTTTGTCCTCAGTTTCTAACATCTGTGATTGTTTATCGAAGGCCTTAGCAAAACCGCTAACTTTAACAGCAGCCGCATCAATAGAAACATTTCCCGGTTCCTCTTTAATTGTACCAGTAGGGCTACAAAATGTTCGTGAACCAATCGCAAAACTGGTTCTCCTTATTTGTCTTGATAGTCTTGTTGTGTTAAGCATAATGCCGCCAAGGTTTTGAACAGTTTTATTTAAATACGACATTAGTTGAACGTTTAGTGTTTTTAGTAATTTGTTTATTTCACAATTTTATTTAAAAATTAAAATTTCCAAGACACCAAAAATAACCTAAAAGTAAAATTTTATCTGTCAGGTCTGTGTTTGTGATCTACTGTCAGTGTCAAACAAATGTGTCAATTTTGACAATAATGTTTTTTTTTAATCTTGTTGTACGCAATATTGTCACCAGTCAGTCTAATATCGAATAAGCTAAAATGATAATTGGCCGACGTCCTCGGGGTCTCTAGTTGGTTCATGGTTCTGTTGTCTGTTCGTTGATGAAGTGATAACAGTTCTCTAATTATAACTCTTTCAATCAGTCACAGAACACAGGCCTATATATGAGAGGGAAACTCTCTACGGAGGGAAAGTTAATGACTCAGACATATCGTACTTTTTCTGAATCTGTAGAAATTGATATCAGTTAGAAAGCGAGCAGTTCTGGTTCAAGAGAATGAAGAAGCTCATGTTTAATACTTTTCCAATGGCCACTATCTAGTTTTGATAGCTATCATTACAAAATTATTCCACTAAAACTGAATCAAAATAGGTACTTCTGCCTGAAATGTGACACAAATTAAAAACATGGAAACTGCCATCTGACAAGTAAATGTCAAAAAAATTACACACGACACACGGTTTTTTGATAATGTTGAGCGATTGCCTAAAAAGTTGAGGGATATAATCAATTAAATTGTATAATGACTGAAGATCAAGATGCGAAAGACTCACAGTCAGACTCGGGCAGTAAAACGTTTATTAATAAGAACAAGGACAAGAAAACAAAAACCCAACGGCCGCTGACCAAAGTGACTGTTTGCTTCTATTGAAAATTGTTGTCTGTAAATAAATTGTCGTCTATCACAACCGAAATTAAATGAGGTTATATTCTTTCAGATAATTCTTCGGCGGTTACCGCCTAGTATGACTGAGGAAGCATTCTTGGAGCAGGTCTCACCAATACCTGACCATGACCATTTTTATTTTGCCAAGCCAGATCCTTCGCTTGGCAATAACCTATATTCCAGAGCTTACATAAACTTCGTTAATGTTGACGATATTTACCTATTTAGAGATAAATTTGATGGATATGTATTTCTTGATGAAAAAGGTAAGGCAATTTATATTGGTGTCCAGCAATTGTGAAATGTGAATTCAAATAACTTCTACTACTAGTAAAGTATTGACTCAGTTGTTGTTCATTGTTGGGTTGTTATTTATACATTATGTATTGTATATATATGTGTGCTAAATCAGCTTCATAGAAATAAATATGTACAATATTGACTAGAATAAATAATAATATTTACAATATTGACTTGAAATGAAGTAAAATAAAAAGAAAGTTGACTAATTGTATGCAAACAAGTTTTAATGCATTGTGTGCATGTAAAATTTCATTCTTTACTCAACACGAAATTATTTTAATTTATTCAAAATCTGATTTAATTTTGTCTACTTTCTCTTAAAAGAAAACATTGCTTCATACAAAGCACTTGTATAATATTGTGTGTGCCTATATATACATACACAATAATATAGAAATTCCCAAATACTCAGCCAAATCTGGCACAACTACTTATATGCAGTGCTATTCATATTTTTTTACTAATCTGGAATCAATCCTCATACTGTAGATCAATCGATCAGCGCTGCATTAAACATTCTACTCCTTAAAAAGATATGAAAAAGCATGCTCAGTACTAGAATACTCATTATGATATGAATATGCTTTCTGGGTGTGAATTTCATTTGTCAAGATTGAAATATCCAATAGTATATGGGCCTCACAAAAACTTTTCTAAATTATAACATCATGCCTGTAGGAGAGCTTTATAATTATGTTATAAGCTCAATGAGAGAGAACCAAATTTATTTATTTATTTATTTATTTATTGGTCTACCAACAATTGTTTACACTAGTAATGGACATAAAAAACAAGCAAAAATAGATAAACAATAGTGCACAATCACTTAAAGGTAAACTCAGCATGCGAAACGAAAGTTGTACGTACAATACTGCCGTGCCAATCCAAAAGAATGTAAGTCGACTTACAGTGTTTTCGCTTAACAAAGCTCAATCAGTTTCTTGAAGTCTGTTTAGTACCTATGATCGATCACACTTTCATTTCAACGGTTTTTTTGCAAGATAAAGCAACCAAAAAAACACTGTATTACGTAAAAAATAAGATATAAACACAGATGCTTTGTCAGTTATCTCAAAACTGGTTTTTGTAGGTTGCAGTGTTTTGGCTTGGCAGGGCAGAATACCTAGAGGAAAAAAAAAAGAAAGAAAACTATACCAAATGCCATTAATCGGGCACAAACCCAGCCTCCAGGCTATTACATACATACTTTAACTCACACCTTTACTTGGGGGTAGCCAGTAACTAAAAAATGCCACCTGGTATGATTATTGTCCATACGAGGAGTATATGACCACGTCAATGATGTGTAAAGTTAAATGTTTCATTGTAATGCGTATTGATTTCGCCTTTTTACTACGGCAAAGCTATGAGGAGCTCGTGGCTAAGTAGTGACAGCCGCACGGCTCGATCCTACAGGTTAAGCTTGGTAAACCCAATACCATATTATGTTGGTTAGCAGTTGTATTTGATTTTACATGTATTTAGCAAATAAGTGATTCGCGAACATTGTTATGTTGCAGGAGTAGAATATGTGGGGATAGTGGAATACGCACCCTTCCAGAGGATTCCGAAGAAGAAAAAGAAGAAGGATCCTAAGTGTGGCACCATTGAGAGTGACCCAATCTTTCAGGATTTTGTTGAAGGTCTCAAAAAGGATCCAGAGATCGAAAATCAACCGAAACTTGAGTATTCATATCCTGTTAATGATTGTAAGTAAAATTTTGTTCTAAAAATTATTCCATAAAAAAATGTTAAAATATTTTATATTAAATAAATATTTATTTTGGAACAGTAAATCCATTGAGGGGTAACAACAAACATGGATTAACAAATTTTGCTTAACCAGACAATATTTAATACCAAAACTATATTTTATTGAAGACACTTTATGCTCATAATACCTTTTTTTTTTTTTTTTGACGTTGGGAAATCTAATCCAATGACTTCTCCCGCTCTGGGCGGAGCGGAAGGGCGTGTCAGACTTTTACTGACTAAAACCCACCCGTGTTCCTTCAGTTGCCACCTGGCATAGACTCTGGGTACAGTCAATCAGTCAACTGCAAATCTGTGGTAATATGACAATGCCAGCATGTATTGTATCAGTTAGTGCGGTCTTTGTAGTTTAAGTGATATCACTGAAGTGTTTGTTAACAAATAAATGTTGGCTTAGCATGTGGGTACAATGTCCAATGATACATGACCAACTCGTGTGAACAATGCCCAGTGATCCATTACCAACAACACTCAAGCTTGGACACAATTCACACAAATCTAGTAATAAGTACTTGTTTTTCAGCTAATGACAAGAAGGTGCAGTCTACTCCTTTGCTAGAGTATCTTGCTGCCCGCAAACAAGACAAGCGAGGCAGGGATGAGCGACGCAGGAGAGAGAATGACAAGAGGAAAATGAGAATAGAGAGGAAAACCAAAGAGAATCCCATAAAGGTAATAAAACTACACTATACTACAATGGCCATTTTTTGCACTCTATGCCCAGCTCTTGTGTGTTCTTGCAATCCTTGGAACTTCGAACTTCTGTGTGTGTGAAAGTTTAGATGTTTGTTACTCTAACTTGCTTTAACAGCTGAATGGATTTGCATAGAATTGGGCTCGTAGGTAGTCTATAACCTGAATTAACAAACAGGATACCGTTTATCATTTACCATGAAGTAGAAAGAAGAAGAAAGAACAATTGTTTATTCTGCTTAAACAAAACGCATATTCAACATAAAATACAGACATACAAAAGAGTTTCTCTAGTACTGTGACTGCCCCGTTGGTCTAGTGGTCGCAAGCGCTAAGTACTGCTGAGCATGAGGTTCGGGGTTCGATTCCCAGGTTGTGCAGTGTTATTTGGGTTTTTCTATCTGGAATTTCTCAGTAGCAGCATGGAGTCTGGAGTTGTGCCCGGTTGATTGCAGTAGGCTCGCCCCCCTATTACATAAGAATTAAACATAAGTGGCGAAATGTGGATGTACACCTGGTCCTCTGCCCGACCCTTCGGTAAACAAGGCGTGATGTTATGTTTCTCTAGTATTCCAGTGGAACTGCTGGTGACAGCTAAGACTATACATGTAATAGGGTGGCACCCCTTTCCCCTAAAGTTATTGCAAGTGAATAGGGATGCATTTCAGTTACATAGAAGTAATTCTAATATAGAAATGTGTCTTTCAATTACATTTCAGAACAATGATGCATTTTAGTCATGCTAAGTTTTCCCTACATTTTATTTTATTATTTATTATTCCTCTAGCGACCTGGTGATATATCGGAAGACGAATACTTTAATGACAATACAGATTCCTATGACAACAAATATAATAATCACAGTTGGTATGGAGAGCAAAGAATATATCATAAAAGTAAAGTGAAGTGTGGTGTTGCTAAATCGGAACTGAAAAATCACGGTTCTGACGAGTTTATAAGTACTGATTCAGACTGGGACAGCCACTTCCCTGCTTTGTGTACGAAAACCCACAACACATTCACGTTAACTTCTGGTAAAGCCTGTGATAAAAAAGAAACACAAGAAGGAAGCCAGAAAAGTGGTGGTGACACTTGTTCTAAGGTTCCTAGTATTGAATTGAAATGAATTGTAGCTAATGTTGTTAACATCTCGATATTTTCATTGTATGTTTTAGGTTGACTGTAGTTTGTATTGTCATCATGAGTTTAGTCGTATATTAATGAAGCGACCGCTCTATATAACGTCATTATTTCGATCATCATAGTCATAGCTTTATACAAAGTTCGTTTCTCGAATGAGAATAACGGTAGGTAATTAGGTATTAATGGCAATAGGCTCTCCTACTGTTTCATATTGGTTTATAAAAAGGTAACTGTCGAAATTTGGGTATGATTTACGTCTAGGCTTCGCCTAACCTACGAGGAATACAGGCTTGATTTTATTGTATCCTCAGCTTTTATAATGATACCAATGGAGACAAAGAAGAAATTAATTGATACAATCAGTATTTAACTTGTAATAAAACGAAACATAGTAAATAAAGATTTTGTGAATTTCAGGAAGAAGAAACTGGAGACGGCGAAGTTAAAAAAATTAAATCCAGAGAATGGGAAAAAGAAAAAGCAATTGATGCAAGAGATGACCAGGTGAAGTCAGATAGTAAAGATGGATCTGTTTTCGAATCTAAATCATATAGAGATCAGCGCAAGGCTGGAATTAATGCTTTAAGTGACAAGAAGAAAAAACTTGATACTGATAAAAGGGATTCAGCAAGAGATGACGATCAAGGCGATGATTCTGACAAGGGATATAAAAAAGATAAGCGCGACAAGTTCAAAGAGTCGCCCCGTGAGCAGAAGAGTAAAAAATATAGTGACACTAGGAAGGAGAGAATCAAACAGAATGAATTTGGAAAATCAGACAAGCAATCGGCTATAAATAAAATCATGTCCTCGGACAACAAAAAGTCGATGAACCACGACGATATCAAACCATTCACTCAACTGCCGCATGTAAAGACTGATGACTTGACTAAACTCATTGAGGGTATGGATAAGAAAGTTAAACTAAATGATAGTAGTAAAGATTACATCGACGAAACTATCATTAAGTCAGTTGGTGTGTCGAAGATGAGGAGGAATAGTCTGGATTCTGGGGAACTGCCTATCAAGGATGACTTGGTGTTGAAAAGGCAAAACTCTCTTGATGACAGAAGCAAATCAACAGACAGGGAAGGTTCAGAAGAGAAAGAGAAAAGTGAAAGTGGAGACAGTCGTACGGAAAGGAGGATTAGGAATAAGGTAAGAATGACACTTGAAATAAATAGCTTCTCTATGTCCTGATAACAGTTACACTTGTAATTAATGTAATTTTTTGATCAGGATCGACCAAGCCTCGTTATCTACCAGCCAGGCATGGGCAAGTTTAGTAAACAGCGACTCGCAAAGGAGAAGGACACACCGCCGCCAACCAAATCGATTAACGATAGTGAAAAGAAAGACACCTGAAATTAATGTCAAACTACCCTAAACTTGGACAACATTCAACGGAATTACCCTGAAGCTGGCATTCTAAACATGTCCTGGCAGACTCAGTAGATGAGGACATCTGAATGTGCCAACTGAAGGAACCACTGTTCGTGTTTACTCAGCTGTTGTTTTTATTGATTTGTTTAGTTTACATACATTTCGATTGAGTTGGAGATGTTTTAACATTACAAAAAAATCAACATAGCATTTAATGCAACATATTTTTAGCTTGTGACGATTTAATTCAGTTTGTTAATTTCATTTAAATATAATTAATTTTTGAAATGGGGCTTCCGGATGTTTCTTTTCTTTTCATGTGTGGTAAAGTAAACAACGTGGTTATTAGTAACAATTTTATTACTTATCACAGTGAATTTTACCTAACAGTTTACATAAATACGAATTGTTTACAAAAATAGCAAATTATTTATATTATTGCAATGTGTAAATAAGCAATTAATCAAATCTTTGGCAAAATTGTTAAGAGGCGAGTCGCCTTTAAGAATATATAACCACATACGGATATTCTTTAGTATTCCATGAATACCTACAGTATTCATATTCACCTATTTAAATATAATATAATGTTATTAGCCTCTTATTGGCAGCCTCTTTTTTGGAAATTCCAAAGTGATTGTTACCGCCTGATTTTACTTGTTAGCTTCCTCACAAGTACAAGTAAGAATTCATTAATTTGACCAACTTTTACTAGGGTCCAACTCAGAAAAAATCTGTATTCTGCTGCATTGTATGTCTTCATACATTTGCAATACCGCATTTAAATATGAAACAGCTGTACGCGTAGCATGACCACCATAGAAACGGGTTTTGTCCACGGAAGAATAGACAAAATGGCAGATAAACAATCACAAACTGTACGCGTGCTGATATTAAATTCAGTCAGTAAAAGTTTAAGTATTGTAAACAACTAAATACCGAATGAGTACCTACTGTTACTGCCTGAAAGGGTGTAAACTAATTCAAAGTCACCCTGTACTTATAGTTTTTTTTAATTTTCTCCACTAGAAGAGTATTCATGAGTTTTTATACATAGCAGTATTTGTACAGTAATAAAAGATGCAACTCACTTCTCCTAATATTCACTAGTAAATGTTGAGTGTTACATATTTTTGATGTTGAATGTAAATGTTAAAGATATCATAACACTAAGATCTTGGATGTGAAACATCTAACTTAAATTTACCCATATAGGTACTTAATACTATTTATTTTTAAGCTTATTTTTAATTTTGCCAAAAATGTAATTATTGTTTTTTCTTTTCCTACTCCAAACCCAAAACACATTTTGTTGAGTTTTACATACAGTATGTTAACTAACAAAGGGCGTACCTGTTAACCCGCAATAGTATAACGTCCATACATGCCAAAAAAATATTACTACTAAAAAAAAAACATTTTTTTTATTTGTATTTTTTTTCAACATAGAAAGACAAGTTTGACAAGTGTGCGTGTACAGTGTTTCTATTCCGTATCAATTTAATATTTTTATGAATATTTTACCATGAAAAAAATCATTTTTTTTTTTTTTTGCTTTTATAGACGCTATACCATTGTAGGTTTACGGGAACGCCCTTCGTTAGATACTGTATATACATAAAGAGTAGGACAACGTGAACTCTGTTTACAAGTTCGGAGTATGTACGGTTATGAACCTTATTGGCATTGCCATAACAACCATCAACACAACATATCACTACAACATAATTCAAATAACTCCGTTCTGGAAGCCTATTTATTTTCAATAAAGATATTTTTGTAAGGCTTGGTCAAGCTTTCAGAATGCGGAATATGTAAGATTCATTTGTATGGAAGTTATCAGTAATTTTTATATAAATTAAAGAAGTTTTCCTACTTATTGTATTATCGACTTCGTAATTGCTTTACCAGTTCTGACAACAATTCGTGGTAAATTAAAACTAACTGTTAGTTACTTACGGCCAGTTTCTTCATAAAAAGTAACAGCCAATGTAACGTCAAAAGAAGAAACGGTTAAATTTGTTTCTTTTTGACGTTACTTCGGCTGTTACTTTTGATGAAGAAACTGGCCGTCAGACAAATAAAACTTGTCGTTACCTATATGATGTTACGAGGTCGAATATACTGTTTACTTACTTATTTTATTACTTCAGCGAAATACATACATTACGATTTCATTCACTTAAACATACATGACTCGTTCACAAAATCTTGCAACTGAATAAACAAACGAATGGTTTCAACGGCACAATATTAAAACTAATCAGACTTTTAAGCCTTGAAGGAATTCTTAAATGTTTCAAATCAGTAAATATAGATTATGTAGGGACCTATCAATTTAATCTTAATCGACTGAAGACAAATAATTATTTGTTTATCTATAATATCTACTTATACATAATGGGTATATAGGTGCTTGGTACTACGTCTTTCATAAGGAAAATGTTCGTCACTTATACAGGCAATATAACAAATCGTTTATTACAGGCATTCTCACGTTAGAAAAATCAAAGTTAGGCTAAGCTGGTGCGTAAGTGTTAAGACTACAAAATGTAATGCCCGTTATTTATTCCTAGCACAATATTAAAAATAGCACTTCCAATTTTATACGAATTTTATTCTCGTTTGTGCGTGTTGTCTTACATTCCACACTTATCTTACGCTAGGTGTTAATTTAAATATGTACTTATTCCTATTTCCTATCATAAGTGTTAATTTAAAAAGTGCCAAAATAAATTCTTTGGTATGATCAGTACCCTGAATATTCACCGTCTAAAAATTGAGCATTGTTATCGTCAATCTCAATCATGGCGGCGTATCTCGACATTTCACATTTCTTATCAAGTAACTTCTGTACCCCTGTCATATGTATTGCGTACCTACTACTAGACATAGAAATGATTGCCACATTATCTGGCATGTTATAGGCAAGAATATAAATAGACTATGATGGAGTCTGTCTATGCGACGTCGCTGAGGAGGACTGCAGTGGCGTTTCTGTCGGAGTCTGGCGGAGTAGCCTGTTTGATCTTCTCGGCCGTAGTTTTCGTCTGCGCGACGTTGTGGCGGTGCATCACCCAGAGCAGCAGGATGAAGCCGACCAGGAAGCCCGCCAGACCGCCGCCTATCGTCAGCCACGTGCGCCGCGATGTCTTTATACTTTGAACCTGGAACATTTGAATTAATTTTCATAAGCTTTAAATCTCATTGTACTCGTATTACAGAAGCCATGGTCAGGAAGGTCATTTTAAAGAAGAAATGCTGCGTATTCAATGTGGAACACCAGCTAAGCCAGCAAGAAAAATGAAGACGATAGGGCGTTTATTTGGATCAAATGATACTTGAAACAAAACTAGACCATACCTGTAAGTATTCTGCCTTACACCTGTGGAACGTGGCGTTGTGATTTGCTCCGTCATCTGGTAATGGACAGTTTTCGAACTCTGCAAAATTAAAAATACTTTTTAAGTATAGTGTCGCTAATTGTTATTATGTAGCAATGAGTGTAAATTATCTGAGATTATGACTTCAATTAGGGTAAGCACCTAAAGAGGAAAATAATGTTCGATACCAACCTCTTGTATTTAGTCTAGAGTAGTCGTCTAACTGGAAGAACACTCGCTTCTCTTGGAACCACAAAACTGTAGATCTGAGACTACAGAGTTTCATGTTGCTGATAGATTCCGTCAAATCCACTTTCACAAGGTTGCACATGACTGCGAAGTGGTCTGTGCTGAGAGAAGTGAGCGGATTGTGTGATATGTTGTAGAACTGCAACTGAGGGAGATAGCCCAAGTTAGGCAGCTCTTTTATTTTACAGTCTGATAGGTCCAAGAGTTCCAGAGGCGCTTTGATTGGTTTGACTAGATCGAGTGAGTTGATGGTCTTGTGGAGTATAGGATTTCCCCTCAGATACAATTTTCTTAGCGAAGGTAGTTGGAAGATTGAGCTGGGTAGTTCTAGGATGACGTTATTGGCGAGGTCGAGGGTCTGTAGGTCTGTGAAGGCAGTGAGCGCGTCCTCGTCGATGAGGTAGATGTGGTTGTCTGCGAGGTACAGGAACTTGATGCTCGTGTAGCTAGACAGCGTGTCGGCGTGCAGCTCCTGTAGCTTGTTGTCGCTGAAGTCCAGGATCTGGAATTAATGTTGAACAGGTTATTAAGGTGCGATTAAATAACAAGAAAGACACTACAGCGTTTTTTTTTCTTCAGGGAGCTATTTGCCTCTTCACATATAGAAAGGTACGAGCATTGATCACCACCCTTGCTCAAGTAGAGTTGGCGATTTCAGACTTATATTAACTACTAGCGACTCGCTCCTGCGTCGCACGGTTTTTACGACTTGAGAAAACATCGAGATTTCTTAGTTTTAAGTAACTTTAATAATAACGTAATATACCTACCTACACATAAAATTTCCTGAATAAAACGATGCCGATGGTGAAATCCTCATCAAAATCTGTTGCGTGATTTAGAAGAACAACGCGGAGATACAGACAAATACGAAAAACGACTTTAATTTATAATTCCTATGTATATGGTTTCCTCACGATTATGTAAGTATCTAATGAAATGTCCAAGATAAACTTAGAAAGTGAATTGAAAAAGTCACATTGTTATTTCCTCGGATTTAACCCCACAACCTCGTGCATGGGAGACGCGGCCTTAACTATTGGGCCGGATTTTATACAAGGTTAAAATAAATTAGCTAGCGATACTTCACAGATATGATGGGTATCGATATCGATCTAGTAACGATAAATCGAAACACATCATTTCAAGCAACTACAACTGATAACGGGGTCGACCGCTGCTGAGTACCTAAGTATTACCTAAGTTACCTACTTGAAATTATAAGTTTAGAAAACCTCTTTTTGGTTTTGTCGTCATTAGAAATCGATATCATCACGTCTGTGAAGTTTCGCCAGCTAGTTTGACCCTGTATTATTGAAGTATGGAAACCAACCTCAATGCCGCTCCTCAGTTTAGGTATCTTGCCCAGGCGCCGACCTGCGCAGTGCGCGCCATACATCTCGTACGCGTATTCGTACGTGCAGTGTGTCGGCTGCGCGCCCAACGCCTCGATCTCTGTCATCTCCTTGCCTTGTGTGCTCCACACGCATACTAGAGCCACCGCTAGTAGTGTCACGTATAGTCTGGAACAAAAACAATTCACTTAAGTTTTATTTCATAAAAATGCTTTTTTAGGCCCATTTTATAGTGGGAAAAGTTTATTTAAACTAGTATGGTACCTACGTTAGTGCGTTTGTTTTGACTTGGCAGCTTACTACAGTAAATTTCTAAAGGTCAGATAAATCAGGGGACTAATGCCAATATCTACTACTAAATTGTAGGCTCGTCCCTTTTCCCTATTGGCGTTATGTTTTTATTATAAGTACCTTTAGTAACTACACCTCTGCCTACCCGTGCTAAATACATGCGTGATGTTATGTAGGTAAGTCAGAGGGCCTTCGCTCAGCATGAGTGATTATAGGTCCTTCATAAATGAGATTCTCATATCTAAAATGAATTACAAAACTCGTAAATCATTCGAAATGAATAAATACCTACTGTTAGTAAATAAACATGATCAGCTCCACTCCAATTAAAACAAAGACTGTCTCACAAGTTATTGACATCAATATATATCTTCTTGTTATCGGGTAACAGACTGAATCATCGATAAGTTTACCTACAAGACTTTAAATCGCAATAAACAGCTCCCAACTCAATATGAGTTTATGAAGAAACTGACGTTAGCAGGAAGCCAGAGAAAAATGCAAAATGTTTTATGTAGGTAACCCCATACAGCATACTTAATCAGCCCATAATGTGCCCACTGCTGGGACACAGGCCTCCTCTCTGTGAGGGAGTGGGCCGTAATCCACCGCACGGGCCCATCACATGTCTTCGAATTTTTGGTTCTAGGACAATGTCGGTTTCCTCACAATGTTTTCACCGTTTTGAGAGCAGTGGTGATGAAATAATTTACACAAAGTAAAGCGCCTGTTAGCGTTCGAACCCCATGCAGCACTAGTGGAAAAACCTAGATTCCTTATTAGTTTTCTCAGTTGAGGATATAGCAACCTCTGCTTTTTCACCATTATCCTGGAGCAGTCTACTGCTAAGTCCAATTGCACACTAACAAACGTCTGGTTACGCCATGATGTGCATGTGAGTAGGCAAGATATCAATTGATTTGTCATAGCCCGGTAAAGCCGCTCCTCTAATTTAATTTCGATATTTTTTAATGTTATTACGAAAACCAAAACTGTAGCAATACTTATATTAATTTTAAAAATTGCGTGTTTGATATCCCAAGACACTGCCGTGATGTATCTAAGTGATATATTTTTAGAATATCATCTCACGAGCTCTGCATACCGGCGAAGGCGCATCGAGTCGTGGTGTGAGGCACAGATACGCCGTCTGTACTCATCTTTGGGTCATCGGGTCAAACTGAAGGTAGGTGGGACTAAGATATTAATGTTTTCTCGGTATGGGTTATCAGTTCTCTTAACCTTAGCTTGCTCTGTTGCATAGTATATAATATTTACCCGACTACGGCGAAGAAAAAAGGAGGGTTATGATTTTGACCGGTATGTATGTATGTATGTATGTATGTATGTTCATCTGTTCCCTCCTATCTTCCAAACCACTTATCACAATTTAACAAATGAGGTATCGTTAGAAGCGTCGTGATGGTCCGCTGGTTATAGGCTATGTGACGTCACATTAAATTAAAAATGGCTCCCTCTAGAGGACATAAAGTGAGGAACTTAAAAAAAAACATGATTTAATCGTAGCATGTTGGGTATCAAATGAAAGGGCTTAATGAGCACATTTCAAATAAGATATATATATTATAACCCCAAAACAATTAAAAAAAAAATCAAGTAATAAAAACTAAAACCCAACTACGACTTAAAAGGTATAAACAAGGCACCACAGACAGACAAATTAAAAATCCGGAGTCACACGTAATCTGTTCGATTTATGCCCTAACACGTGTGACTCCGGATTTTTAATTTGTCTGTCTGTGGTGCCTTGTTTATACCTTTTAAGTCGTAGTTGGGTTTTAGTTTTTATTACTTGATTTTTTTTAAATTATATATTGCCAGTTCTAAACAAACACACGTACCTACTGCTGGGACTTCCCATCAGGGATTTCTTAGTAGCAGTCCGGAGTCGGGAATAAGTGTGTCTGATTAAAGAAATTTCGCCCCTTATGACATAGCATATTCAGCATAGCATGTACCTGCTGCTGGGATACAGGCCCCCTCTCTTCGAGAGGGAGTGGGCTATAATCTACCACGCGGCCCCAGTGCGGGTTGGTAGATGTCACGTCTTCGAATTTTTGGTTCGAGGACATCCCGGTTTCCTCACGATATTTTCCTTTACCGTTTTGAGAGCAGTGGTGACTGGTGATGAAATAATTCGCACAAAGTAAAGCGCCTGTCAGGGTTCGAACTTACGACCTACCTACAACCCGTAAGTCGAGTCGTGGCCGTTACCTTTGGCCACCACACTGGTCTTAATTAAATTACTTAATCTAAGTACCTACACATACAAAAGTATAAAAACTGGGCTGGCGTGGGGGATTGTTACACTGTGTTTATACGTAAACAGTTATTGCCACTTTTGGGGTCGTTGATGGGTAAGGTTGGATGGTAAAAAACGCTGTGGTTTACCCGGTAACCACCCGGTACCTAAAAAGATGCCATACAGTCAAATACAGTATAAGTAAGTATGAATTATAAATCTCTTCTAATTAAAAAGTTATGGAACAACGCGAAATTTCGCGGGTATTCTGGTTTGTTTACATAGTAAGTAGTAAGGTACCTACAGTAGATACATAAGTGATGTGACCGTGTTATCATTTTCCATATACTTACCTACTTTTGTGACGAAACCTAGTACTACTAATATATCTTACACTCGTAGGTAGGTACATACCGCGATAAAAACGACATAGATAGCAACACTGATAAAACAGTTATAAAGCATTAATTATAAGTGCTTTATGCATGTTAAACGGCAAACGTTATCTTACACAGGATAAAGTGAAGAGAAAGAATCGTTCCATAATTTCAGGAAATAGATTCGAGGTGTCTCCTGTAGGTATGGTGCGTTTAGAGACTCCCATGTATTCATTTCGTATACCTACCTAATCGTTTATGTTACCCAGCACCATTTTGAATCTGCCAGGGTTGCGGGAAAGTCCGAAAGGGATACCGGGACCCTTGGCAACAGGCAACTGAAGGAACACGGGTGTGTTTTAGTCAGTAAAAGTCTGAGTCATTTGATGATCCAGTCCAAAATGCTGAGGATAATTACCTACTAATGCTCCTTAGCTCATAACAAACCAACAATTTACACCACGATCTTGAAACCAGAACAGTTCAGGAGGAAATTAAACACTCAAGGAAATAGTACTTACTGGTTACGCACTTATTGAATAGTAGTTCAATATTCAAAAGGCTAAAACGAAAGTCCCCTAGAGATTTATAGGGAATACGATACGTAACGGGCGCACGTCACTGGACTGACTGCCCACCAAAACAACTAATCAATTCCTAACCTTATGCTGAATGTTCACAAGGAACAGATTGCAAGAACACACAAAAAAAACCCATTTTGAATACCTACCGCGGAGAATTTTAGTGCAAACCCCAAAGAATTTTCTGAAAAATTCGAAATCGAACCTTTTTCGAATTAAGTATTCAAATGCAATGATAAATTATATAGTGGTGTGGATAAGCTATAAGTATGTAGGTAGTAACAGAAAAGTAAAATGTCGTCATTTTTCCGTGTTTATTTTTTTTTACGGGCTAGGCCGGGCCTAGTAGGCCCTTCTTGTATTTCTTTCCAGTAACTGACGCAATGCAATGAAAGAATACCTATACGTCGTTAAAGTACCTATTTCTCACACGCATGCATCAAAAAATGTCTTCAGAATGCCGTTTCCTTACCTACTTTTTGTGAGTGACTTTCAAAGTTTCAACTATCTGAAACTAGTTGCCCGTGAATTTGTCTGCGATCCAGGATGAAAAGTAGACTATCTCCATATCTACTATACCTGGAGATAGACCTGGAAATAGGCATATGGGTAGACCCATATGCCAAATTTCATCCAAATCCGTGCAGCCGTTTTAGCGTGAAAGCGTAACAAATAAACAAACACACTCACTTTCGCATTTACAATATTAGTTAGGATTACCAATAAGTAGGTACCTACGCGGTGGCTTGCCTTGCCATGGGTCAGTTACAGAATGATATATATTGTGTATTATTGTCCCTTGATATCATACTCTACGACTCTTGCTTACGTCTTATAACGAGTAATAAACACGAAACTCATTGTAGTTAAGCCCACAATTATTATTATCAACTTGGTGGCGATTATCATGAGCGCAAATAGTAATAGCAATTAAGGTCTCATGTCACGGCCAAGATTCGAGTTTCTAGGTCTTTGCCCTGGATACATGAGCCTCATAGGGCGCCACCGTGTAGCTATCGCTTTGCTATCTCTTGGGAATCACCGGCACTAGGTGTAGTTTTTTTTTTTTTTGCCTTCCTTCGTTTAGGTACGGGAAAGTCCGAAAGGGATACCGGGGCCCTTGGCAACAGGCAACTGAATCTGAAGGAACACGGGCGAGCTTTAATCAGTAAAAGTCTGACACGCCCTCCCTCTCCGCCCAGAGCGGGAGAAGGCATTTGATGATTACCCACGCTCAAAAAAAAAAAGGTAGGTATAGAGTTGTCAAGTTGGAAGGTTGTGGTGAGTAAGTAGGTAGGTACTTAAATAAACTTACGTCTTCTTCTCATGGCGGTAGGCAACAACTACAGAACACCACCTGCTATGATCCCTTTGCTTCGTTTACATTCATACATACGCTAGTTGCGAGTTCTACGCACCTGACCTTTCTGTAGAAAATCACCAATAAGGTCACTAATTATTATGTCCTTCAAGGGCGTTCCCCCTTCCGGCGTTTTCACTCTCATCTGTCTTTTCACCTTTTATTAGTCGCTTTTCACCATAGATATCCGCTTTTCACTCATCCTCTCAACATGACTAAACCATCTACCCTTACTCGTTTCAATTTTTGTCACTACATTTTCTTTTAAGCCGCCTCGTTGCCTTACTACATCATTCGACATTCATATAGTTACATCACACATGCTTCGCAAGGAACGCAGCATTTAATTAAGTACATATTCTTCTTTCTTGACTCTTTTACCACACCCAAAATTCTGTCTGCATTGTGTTTGTCGACGCAAAGCCGGTTAGTTTAGAAAACATTTCATAATCAAATATTTGCCATAAGTATAGCCGTTGGATGTAAATCTAGCTACCTAACATAAAAAAAGAATCATCAAAATCGATTCATAATTGGCGGAGTAATCGTGTAACAAACACACAAAAAAAAAACATACAGTCGAATTTAGAACGTCCTCCTTTTTGAAGAAGTCGTTTAAAAAGAACTAACGTCCTAAATTCCAGAAATTGAGTTGAGTGATACTGTCTAAAACCAAAGTAAATACCTAAAATTACTCATTTGATTACACCTTATTACAATGACTGTGCGAATGATAAACACGGAAACAGTTTCCTGAAAAAAATAGTTTTTACTGCGTTCTGTTGGTTCTGCCCTACACACACCTGTAATTTGTTGACGTCATATGGTGACATTGTAAAACAACTTGGCTATTCTTACTTAATGTCAGCAGATATAATGAAAATAATGGGGGCTAAATAATATGAAATTAGATGGTTTAAAGTAATGCAATAATAGCGAGGTGCAGTGGGTAATGAATGGCATCCTCGTGATCTGTCAACTGGCGGGAGTCGCGCTCTTGACGCTCATGTCAGGCGGTCACAGGCGCTTTTGTTACTGTTGTTGAGTAAATTACTATTTACTTCCTACCTATTACGACGAATAAAAATATCTCATACACCGGCAGCGTCCGGCAGATGTAAAGCTATGCAGCGCATCATCGTTTCGCTCGTTCGTTTTCATTTCTATGTATTTGACGTCAAAAGTGCCTATAATGTGCCTACTTGAAATAAATTATTTGACTTTGACTTTGGCTGACCTGCGCTTGCGCATATTATCCAAATTATTACCTACCTGACTAGAATCACGATAATATGAACTATAAAATGTTTACTCACCCTAGTTTCTAACAATTCTAATTATATGGAACATTAAAGTCATAAATAAGCGGCTCATTACTCATTAATCACTTAAAAAACAAACACGATGCATTGATAGTGAAGAAGAGTGCAAGTATACACATGACCTGATTTTTAATCTAACATTGTATCATGTAATTGACCATGTCCTAAATACACAATGGAGATTTTTCGTCAAAATGCTATGGCAGGTGTAATTCGTGATAGCATTTTGTCTACAGAGATAGAAAGATAAGTGTATTGCTTATAATTTGGCGAGGATCAAGATAAAATAAAATCCAAGGTGAAGAATACAAAAGTTACATGAACGTGAACTATTATCAATTGATAGTTACACCTACCTACTAAATACGTTTAGGTATAATAATCACACCAGTGATTCATAAAATCACAATTAGTTAACAGCTACCTAATGCCTAATTACTTTATTACCAAATTCCTAATGAGACACCGGCGCGACGGACCGTTATTGGTAAAATTGGCGAAGATGCGCAACCTCATATCTTCGCTAGTACACTAGGTACCCATTGTTACTCCTGTCATCCTTTAAGAAGATACCTAAAGTCTCTCTGACTGATCTTAACATATAATCAATCAGCGTATAATGTTCCAACTGCAGGAACAATGGGCTTGTTATATACCACGCGGGCGCAGTGCGGGTAAGTAGATGTCACATGTCTTCCAATTTTTGGTTCTATTACAGCATCATTTTACTTAACTGTTTTGAAAGCAGTGGTGATGAGTAAAGCGCCTGCCTGGGTTCGAACCCACGACCTACAACTCGAGAGTCGCTGCCGTTACGTTATGACTGGGTCACCACTGCTCCACCTAAAAGCACCCAAAAGTTAGATATTATCTAGTTTGAGTGCGAACATGAGATAGCAGTATTAGCAGTTCTTCCTGTTAAGGCGCTGAAAACAGGCAAACGGTAAAAGTAGGCTTGACTTAAACAAAAATAAGGCCAAATCTATAAGTTTGTGGTAGCGGAAAAAGGAAAAAATAGTAATTAATCTTGAACATATTTTTCAGAACTTGGTTCTTACCAAACACGTTTTGAAAAAAATCTCGTTACTACCTAATTACCTAACGGTAAACTAACCTTTTACATTGACTTCTAATCCAAAATATCTGTATTAAATATCAACGAACGTTGGTATTTTAATTAACCGCTATGTCTCTACTGATGCGCCATCCGATCGTTCGGAAATATAACAAGTACGTCTTATTTGAATGCAGAACTTGGTTGTTTTTAAATTTCGATTGTACAAGTCATTTTTGAATAATCGATAATTGCTTCATAACATAATCAGCCTATAATGTTCCCACTGCTGGGACACAGGCCTCCTCTCGGTGAGAGGGAGCGGGTCGTAATCCACCACGCGGGCCCAGTGCGGGTTGGTAGATGTGTTTCCTCACGATGTTTTCCTTCACCGTTTTGAGAGCAGTGGTGATGAAATTATTTACACAAAGTAAAGCGTCTGGCGCCTGCTAAAATCCGTGGTTGGAGGCCCTTTAAATGAATGCGCCAGACTGTCATGTAACAGAACCAGATGGAGAGAGATCGTGAGGTGGGCAACGACTACACCTGCGATTGGACAAAATTCATCGTGACCACGACCGCTCTGTCAAGAGCAAAGCGAAGAAGCAGAAAGCGCCTGGCAGGGTTCGAACCTACGACCTACAACTCGTAAGTCGCGGTCGTTACCACTGCTCCTGCTCTTCCACAGCAATTGCTTCATATTTTGCAATAAATTACAAACGTTATGTCATCGCGCTTCTCTTTCTTTTCTATGCAATCCGACAGTGACCGCGGTTTATCTGTTGTCAGCGTCGAAATGCAATACCTAGGTACTGAAGGGTAAACAAGGTTGCTAAGACTTAAATCAACCCTAACATACATATGTACTACATACCGCGGGCTTAGGGTATATACCTAAGCGTATAAGGTCCCATAATATTATGTTTATTTATCGGTCAACACAATGACAATGTATTTGGCGAAGTGTCTCGCGATACCCAAGGGTCTCTGTCAACTGTCTTAATTGTGCAGAGGTCAAATTAATTCCTTTTAATTGTTGACTGGACTCTGCCTGTCTCGGAACATAGGCGGAAAACTGCAGACAAATGATTCATTGCATTATACAGAACAAATAATATTCCAAGAAGTCCAGATAGTGCTCTCTTATGATCGATATTAAGTTCATCATTTCCAGACTATACGATAAGTACCTAAGGTTAATTTGGTAAAAATCTACACGTACACGGCATTCGCATTCTTTAGATCTTTTTTTCCGTGTACAACACAAAACCATTTCATTATTAACTTTTAATTAAAATGTAAGCCGGTTTAAAGATAGGCGAAAAATCATGCGTGAGACCCAGAGTTCAGACAACAGCACGCTGCTGCTTTGTTCCAGCGTTTTTTTAAATTATTTTCGTAGGTATGTAACTTATCCTGGATTGCAAAGACTAACTATTCATAGAAACATAACATGTGACATTTCAGGTGATTGTGTTAAGCGAGAGCCGATAGGTTCATTCAACGGAAGCTATTGAGAGACACTCCTGCGCAACGAGCGTGGCGGCCCCAATTGTCTGATTGATCTTTATGATGCGTCCACACTCCACGCCCCTGCACTGTTGTTCCAGAAAGGATTGATTTAAATGAATCATTTTCAGATTTGCTGCTTCGTCTGTCGTTATAACTAGACATATCACCGTTGTAGACATGGTGTCCAACAAGACCTTGTTAGTGGGTAGAGTACCTCTCACAGACTTCTGCGTTAGCTGCTGGCTAACTTGCGTTGTCTTACTGTAGTTGTCAAGACTGTGGTAGGTAACTTAAATGAACCATTTACCCGTCCAATATAGTTAATCTTTGGGTTCACACTTCACGGCCTCATTGCAAGTCCTCTCAAAGATCGTTCATTTGTCTGAACTCTACACCTACTCAAAACCACACCCCAAGTTTAACAATTGGCGTAAATAGGTACAGCGGTACAGTAAACTGCAGTTGTAGGTGTTTACAAAAGACTGTGGGTACGTAGGCCAACTTATGAACCACTGAAAACTTTTTCAGGGACAATTAAAAATGACAAATAGGAAATTTGTCCTTCACCGTTTTCAAATTCAATGTCGAAGAGTGTCTTTAAATAAGTATTCCTCATAAAAGTGTAACCCTATTACGTAACATTGCCCTCATTTTCTGTTAAGTATAAAAAACCTGTTAAATCAATCAGGTAAGTAATTTAGCTATAAACACACTGAGTAACGAATGCCATATCTAGGTATCGACGTCTTTACGAAATAAATGTTATGTAGATAAGACCATTGCGTATTTTGTTTGATGACTCAACCGGAACGCAGTTTAACTTATGTGTGACAATAGTATTTTGACGAATTTTACTAATCCTCAAACTAACATATGGGCACTTGAGGTAGGCAGGTCCATAGGTAGAAATAAAACCTAATTAAACATCTTAGAATGCAGGTTTTTTTGTTAGCTAGGTGGATTTCACTAGGGTGTTCGTGCTGAATCGTGCTTCAGACATGCACCGATTTTATACGAACAGTTTAATAATAAGTCTAAGGTCTAATACGAGTAGCCAAGTAGAAACTGACCTAGAGTCTAGTATCTACAGGGAGCAGTATTAGGCTTCATCCTACCTCCATTTTGCCCGTGGTAGTAGGTACCTATTGAAAGAAATTTTATAGGGTGATTTGCTTAGATTGTGAATGCCTTATGCAAGCCCATTAGCACAGTGTTTAACAACTATTTCACCTGATGAAGCAATAATGCGGTTGACGATGCACGGATGGTGCACTGCGCTCCTGAACTTCATAAACAGCTCGATAACCAATCTGATTGCCTAGTTGACTGTATTTCAGGAATCATTTACAGCTCTAGAATACCTACTTACATTTATAAGCTGTGGGCTGATTTTGCCCAAAGAATGTTGCATGTCACATTTTATGAAATACATGACAGATATTGTATTTCGCGATTGATGCTAATAGATGTCTCGATTTTAAACTGATTGTGTGGTGGTGTTTCTTTATGTACCTAGACATACCTATTACTTACGACTAAGTATAACGAACTTATTCATCACCACGGGAAGAGCGCAATCATTTGATTTCACAATCACAAATTCGTCAACGGGGCGTAGGATACTTGTGATAACATACCTAATGAGTTATCGAACTAAAGTGATAAACTAATTTGGAATAAATACAATTATACCTACCTGTATTATTTTATTTTCGTGTTTAATTTTCTGGTACCTAGATTCCTACTGTCTACACGGTCACCACTAAAGTGTTTAAACGTACTTATTGCTCATATAGTTGTCTACCCAGCTAGAGAAACTGGATTTTCCTTGGCATCATGGCTTGGTAAACTTGCAATGGTGGATGTGGTTACGTGGATTGCCACAATAAACTGGCGAATCTTATGCAAATTCTTAGGAGTTACAGAGAGATAATAATGAGATGGCTCGAAAGAAGGTGAGGCCGATGTTTTCAGGCACAGCACAGCAGTTGTGTTGGTAGAAATTACCTGTTCATCTTGTGTTCTTCGGTATGTATTAGCACTAAATCCTGTTTCAATAAAGCACTCTGGACAGGTATCACATCACCACAACACTTGTTCACAGCACTAACAGTACGGAGAGTGTCGAATATCGCGGTGCACTACGACACGGACTCAATAGGGAGCTGCAATCAGCGACGGAAGACATTCGTTGAATTGATTCAATTAGTTGAGTCGCCTCAGTCGGTCAGATGTCGCCGAGAGCCGAGAGGCGGTGAGGTGCTCCTGCCGCGGTGGATCAACTGATACTGTTGACGCTGTAATCTGTTATCAGCACGTCCTTCTGCGCCCAAGCACCCTGTATCTAGTTCCACCACTGAGACAATGACGGCGCGGCCCGCGGCCGATCGTTCGGGACAGATAGGTCGCTACCACAATGCGATACCGCTCCTATCTGAATGCTCCGATTGGTTCGTCGATTATGTTTATTCTGTAATAGTTCTTGTGTTTGTCAAGTAAATGGACGTCTTTGTTTTGATATGATGTATATTAAAGAGTGATAAGAAGTCTTCTAATGAATTTATAACAAGCCTATTAGATAAGTGGCATATTTAAGTGGATTCACAAAAATATGTTAATTAATTACTTAATTACTCAGTGACGAATAGTAAACAATAATATTACAGATACAGAAAGTTCTACTTACCTATCTACTGTGTAAAGAAACAAACTGTTAAGTGCCTTCAATTGGATAATAGAGCAAGAATGGTCACTGTGGTCCTCGACTTGTCGTATTCGCATGTTGTGAAATACACTGCGGTTAATTAGGCGAGGAATGCATCGACTTATGAGGTTCACTCTTCGGATCAAAACGAAGTTGAGAATAAGATGTATCTGTCAAGAACAACGTCTAGGTAGGTACCTACCAATATTCTAGTAGGTACCTGCCTATTCCTAGCTTTTGTAGAAAATAAAAGGTCAACGACATTAAACAGGTCTCTCTTGTTGAACAGCAACATTATATTATATTATCATAACAATGGTGACAACTCAAACTTCTACCGTTATCTCCTGTAGATCTAAGGAGCTGCACTTACAAACTCAGCGCCCGCCACGCCCATCGCCATTACCTACCTATTAAAAATACGATCAGTTTGTGATGACTGTTTTGTTTGCGCTACTGCTGAGTATGAGGATCCGATTCCCAGAAATTAGTGTAATTGGGTTTTTCTATCAGTAGCTGCTACCTGCTTTGTACCAGGTTGGTCCCCCCCAATTACATGGGATTTAAATACTATATAACTGGCGAAATGTGGGTGTAGGGACTATATGTAGGTACCTACACTTGTATTATGTTGCTGATGTTATGTATGTTCTGTAATTCAACGGGGAAAGGGGGACGAGTTAAATAATGGTTCAAGGAATTTTATTAAGAACCTTAGGTTCTTGGTATCTTGCCATGGCTTGGTTTTAAGAGGTGTCGTCGTAGGACTTTCCTAATTTACGTTCTCCAAATCCACTGTGTATGTAATTTTGGATTTCCAACTCTCGGCTCAATGCGAAGTATTGAAATACCTACCTTCCATCAGGGCGCGATTAAAAAACGGTACGTTTTTCTAACGGTCGTTGAAAAAGTTCCGTAGTAGGTATTCAACCATGATCCAGCCCTCTATTGTATGTATGTAGTGTATCCAGCATGGGCCACAAAATATATTGTTTGAAACCTAGTCTTTTAAGACCCCACTATTATCCGGTACCCATCCTACTTGCTACTAATCGTACTAATATTATAAATGCGAAAGTTTGTGAGGATCGATGGATGTTTGTTACTCTTTCAAGTAACAAACATCCATCAAAAAACTACTGAACGGATTTTAATATTTTACGCGATTGTATGGTTTTTAGTCGCAGAAGTAGGAACTCCAATTATTGGTTCAGACTTCCTGGCTCATTACCACCTTTTACCAAACTGCTCATGGAAGTTTGTGAGACGGTAAAACAGGATTGTCAGCTGAAACTGAATTCTGCTCAGTCGATCAACCCAGCATCCATTAAACTCATTCAATCACCTGAGTCACCATACTCGCCATACTTTGACCGAGTTCCTGAGCGTATCACGTCCTCCTGGTGGCCCATGAAGTGAAGCACACTAGGCTGCACTACACATCCAAACTACCGTGACAGCGCGACCACGTCGCCTTACCCCACTAAAGCTTCAAGCTGCTCAGAAAGAATTCGAGGAGATTATTCGCGTAGGCCAACAACTAACCTTCCAGCAGCTCATGGTCTTCCCTACTATAACTCGCGCTTAAAAAAGACGAGACTCATCGTCCTTGACGACCCCAGCAAGGCCAGCAACATGCTGAGCACCTAAGGCTTTTGTTTAACCGACTGCACTAGTATGGAGTGATCAGCAACCCGGCGAAGTGTGTATTGGGGCAGCCGAGGTAACGTTTTGGTTAGGTACGGTATTTAATGCTTCATGCACTTCCCTCCCGGAGACCGCATCCTTGCTTTAGTGGATTTCCCTCTCCCTAAAACCGTGCCAGGTTCTTGGTCATGGTTAACTATTACCGCAGATTTTTGCCCGACGTCGTCAAGTACCCGGCCCCTTTAATCAACGCAGTCCTTGCAACTAACAGCAAAGGCGCAAAACCATTTCCATGGACGCCCGAACTCGAACAATTCTTTGATGACTGCAAGAAAATATCGCACTAATGTCACCACAATATCGCACCCAAATTGTGTGGCCCCCGTATTTGTCTTTTTACCGATGTGTCTAGCATGCACTAGGTGCATGTTTACTGCAGGAAGTCGATAATAACTGGCAACCCAAGCATATTTCAGCACACTTCTAAGTTCTGACCGAGAAACAACATTAATTATAATTAGTCAATTAATCAGTAATTGATAAATTGACTAAATAAATTTGATTTTTCGCATCTCTATTTGTCTCATCTCTATCTTAATTAGTTTGACATTTGACATTGACAGACTAACAGTTTTGACGAGACGTTTGCGGCTTTTTGGTTGTGTAGCACCTTGGTGTAAACAAATTAATTTATAAATCAGTAAATGTTCGACTTGCTACATTTTCTGTAATAACAATGAATGCCACAAGTTTATATGTTTCTACTTGTCGACTAATAATCTTGGCTGACGCGGCAGACAAGTCTTCATGGACAGATTTGTTTCGTTTAGTTCCTTATTTACGACAATCTTTATCTTGTACAGTGTGTGGTAACTTACTAAAGGAGCCCTATACTCCAACGAGCGCCAGCTGCCAACATCATGTTTGCAAAAAGTGTAAAGGTGGACGAAAAAAACTAAAGCCTTCTTGTAGTTGGTGCAAAGATTATGAAAGTTATGGTGAAAACTTACAGCTACGCATACTTCTGCAGTGTTATAAGAAATTGTGTGAGTACTTTATGGGTACGGACGTCTATAAAATATTATTGGACGAAGACGAAATTGCAGCAGGAGTTAATGGAGGCACAGTTGCAAGTTCAGGATTGATTGACTTAATACAAGAAGGTGCTGGGTTCTCAGACGACTACAAGAGCACGGCAGGTCTCTCCAAGTCGGCATACAGTATTCTACCATGTGTGTACACTAACTCTGCAGGCACACAGACCCACACTGCATCAACATCTAATAACTCGGAAAGCAGAAGCTCTAAAGACTCTCCTACCTCTAGATCTACATCAAATGGATCTCCATTATATTCTGTTTTGTATGCTGGCTCTGGAAATAAAATAACTATTAAGAGAAAAAATGTTGATGAAACAGATTCACCTCATAATGATTCAGGATCAAGCCGGGAGAGTAAAGTAAGTTACTTAACTAAGCAAGTGGAATAAATTTAATTTGTTATGTTCCAAATAAACTCGTAAATAAGTTTGCTTAAAGTTTATTTGTTAATAAATCATTATATTAATCATTTCAGTCAAGCCAACTAGGTTTTAAGAAGCCTTCGAACAGGTCTCGTAGTTCAGCTAGCAGTAAGAGAAAAGGTTGCAGATGTGGCAATGCCACCGCCACGCCTGGCAAGTTGACGTGCTGTGGGCAGAGATGTCCATGTTATGTGGAAAGCAAACCATGTACCGAGTGCAAGTGTAAAGGGTGCAGAAATCCTCATAGACCTGATGGAATGAAGGTAACATACAATTAAAAGTTAATTGAAAAAGTAAATTAAAAAATAAAAAAATCTGGCTGCGATTTATTACACATCCACAGTGTTAGTTGCAGCGACAAATATTTGAAAGAATATTGTCAATATGTTAGTAACATGATATACTGAATGTTCCAGGTTCGGCCGCACATACCTCAATTAGACAGCATACAGCTGACGCTCAACTCAAACCCAGACACATCACCATCATGCTCCGGTTCTCTTGACAGCCTCGATACTGACACACTCACTATGGAGGCTATGGAGGAATCTCTCAATTATACAGCAGATCTCAAGTCTTCCAATATTAAAGGTATTAAACTATGTATTTCATTAATATTTTCACGTCATAAATTGAATAAAAAGAAAACTTGTAATAACTTGGAAATTTTATCTACATTACATCTCTTTGTGTTGTATAGTGTCAAACTCTGCATTACAATGTATATTTGTTGGTGTTACAGTATACACAAGTCAGTTACAAGAAGTATCTCCGTCGTTACCTGCCACCATCATGATGGACGAGGAGTTCGCTGGCTCGGGGGAGGAGGAGATGAGCTCCCCACATGATTACACGCTCGCGTCGCCGAACGACATGCATGACATGCAGGACATGCAGGATATGCACGACATGGACGACATGCACGAAATGCACGAGATGCACGACACGCAGGACATGCACGACACGGACGAGCGCGAGCAGTCGCCGCAGTCGCCCGCTTCCCAGGATGTGAACAGTGACATCGAGGTGGATGTATGACATCAACTGTCCCTCGCGAGTGATTAGGAACTCTCCTCCGTCTGCATACTGACACTTTTGCTGATACGTGTGACGGTCACTCGTCGCGGCGGTACTGCTAGTCATATGCGTGTCTCACTGGTATTAGCTGTAAGTTTATGTTTATACTATTGTAGGACAGTCTCTGTTGTATGCTATGATATAAATTATTGATTGCCTACCTGATTGATAGCTGGAACAATTCTCTATCTTATATGATTGGAATTATTTGTTGGGTCCATCGAATTTAAAATAATAGATGTTGTGTGCATAGGTTTAGCAGATACTTAATTGAGTACTTAAATATCCAAAGTATAATGTCTAATGTTGACAATGTTCACTCATTAACATGGACAGCGTAGTTAATTTTAGTATTACTATTCTCAGTTAAACCATTATTATTATCAATGTATGATTATTGACATAAGAATACTTAGTGTGACTAGCTTTTACAATATTAGCTTGATAGTATTTTACTTTTTTAATACTGTAACATATATTTTACTAGATTTATATTTTAAGAAATATGATCTAATAATATTGAAATGGTCTTAAAATGTAATATTCTTTCATTGATTCACCACAAAAAATTATGTCTCATTGAAAGCAATACCTTAATGTTAAGTTTTGTGTATTATTGACTGTGTTAGTAATAGGTAAATGGGGATGTTTATATTCATTAGTAATTCATTACACGCGATGCATAGGAAATAGGTAGATACCAAGTTGTGACTTGAAATAATGGTCTTCCCAAAGATTTCTTTTTAATCTGATGTCTGAAATATTATTACTCATAATGTTGTAAATAATTATTTCTTGGCTTAGAATCATGAACTTGTTATATCTGTTTTACCATTAATTAATTAATACATTCAATCAACTTGCGTAATCAATGCCTCCAGTTATGTCGTTTTAAAATCGTTTCAATATGAATAGCAATCAAGATATTTTTTATGATTTACATTATGATTTTATTAAATAATATAACTTTTAATTAAAAGACATGAAAATTACTATTAAATTAAGAACAAAATGATTATTCTGAAATGTTTCCATTAGTTGTCCATAATATTATATAATGACTACAAAGTAAACTGTGATACTGCTGTCACCTTTCATTTTAAAATGTCACAATTGTTCCGAATAGAACTTTGATATATTTATGTAATATCAATGCTTAGAATAATAACGGCACTGGAGTACAAAACTTTTATAGTTCTTACTGTAACATTAATGTCAAATAATCTAAGAAAGCAATTATTATCGTCTCATCAGCAAGCGATGAAATTAAAAGTATTTTTTGTTAAATCTATACTTTTATTTCTATACCCAACACTAATATAAAATTTGATCATTACATCAAATATAAGTAAGTACACAATTAAATCTTAAGTTAGCATCCATAAGAACATCAATCAGTTTTGTCATCATTCGCGTGTGTTATATCAGATACGGAATTCCAGACTCTTTCGAACTCTCTGCTGAGCGTGGTGAGCACGGCGCTGTCGGAGCTGAGCAGCGTGGCGCCGCGGTTCTGGTTGAGGGTCAAGGGCGCGTGGTCGAGCGAGCCGAGCGCTGCCAGCGCGTCGCCGGCGCCCGCGTCGATCAACACGAACTCATGCTCCAGCCGCACGCATGGCTTTATCACTTTCACTTCAATTCCATTCTGAGCAAACAACTGTAGATTGTGGAAGTCATCGCTGTTGTGTATGGCGATTCTGACATTCACTTTGTTCTTCTGATGAACACTGACTAGACATTTGGCTAGAGTATGGCTGGCGAGGCTCGGCACGCACACGTCCACTGTCCTGCTCGCATGAAGGATTACGTAATAAATACAAAGCAGATTATTCAATCCTACTTGTCTCGTTTGCTCCTCGTCCTCGGCTCCATAAAATAACACTTCATTGATCGCGCTGTCGCATTGCTTGTTGCTTCTGAACATAGATATTTCTATCATTTTGAAAACGAATTCACAGATAAGTGACCCTCCAGTACACAAAGCCGATTTCAAAGTTGGTTTATTCATTTTTCTTAATTTGTATATATTCGAAGGTAACACATAGATCACTGTTAAAATTACGAATTTGCTCCTCGCATGAAAGAGATGAGCCCGTTAATAATTTCCCGTTATTGTTCAGAGAAGGTAGGTTAGAACAAAAAGGTGAGTTATTTGGTTTTGGACCTTTTTATCTAAAAATGCAGGTATTTTCCATATTTAGAAAAATAAAGTAGGTATTTGACAGAACAGTTGAAAGTGCAGGTTTATTTTTACAGTTTGTCATGTTTTCTAGTAAGGGAAGGGAAGTACTCGATTAGTGTAGGTTTATCCACTTCGTTTTGTAATTTCAATGGTTTGGATATCATTGGGAGCGTAATAATGTCTCAGCCAAGGGCTCGCAAAATGCTGGGCAGTGGTGCCGAGCTGCCGCGCGCTCGCACCTCCGCCGCGAAGGCGTCTGGCGACTCCATGACGTGTCTCATCCGCCCACACCAAGAGGTTTTTCTAAGCAGGAACAAGAATAGGATACCGAAAAGTGTGCGCTACGATTTGGAGAATGCTTTAGTCGGTGTAATCGCCTACTAATAAACCTATATCAATATGTCACGTAGTTTCATAAAACTAAAATCAATTCATAAATTGTGTTATTGTTGCTGTTTGTAGGTATTCAAACGTGATTCATACTGTCTACGTCTGGACAAAGCGGTTACATGTTTCATTTGTTTCATGATTCCTGAAAGCACAAGTTATCCCCATTTTGCATTTTTTTCTCTTAACCCGCACGAGATGACGTCTCGAAATTAACCCATCATTCAGCCAAAAGATATCCACTGCTAGACATAGGCTTTGACCAAGCATCGCCACAACGCCCGGGCCTGTGTTTCTCGCATCTAGCGGATTCATGCGACCTGCAGGTCTATTCTGTAAAAATCTCTTACCGTGACAACATACCTTAGGTAACTAGATGAATGTAACATGTCAATAGTGTCAATCATTTCACCTAAGTTTTCAAGGTGAATTTTTTACAGAATAGACTGTGATATGCAGTGGTAGGTCACCGGTCCTCCGGTTCTGCTCACAATAGAACTAAAGAGTTGGTACTGCTACTAAGTTTGGTTATTATATCCTACAGATAATTCTATTGTGGTTACAGTTGTGTGACGTGTGGTTTGAGGAGATCAAGCCGCATCTGTTGCGCAACAACATAAAGCTGCACGTCAACGGCAGCAGCGCTGGCGGGGACCACGAGCGCCTGGCCCCCGCCTCCGCAGTCCGCGCCCCGCCCGCCGGCACCCCAGCCCGAGCCCCGCCACCCGCGGCCCTCGCGCCCGACTGCTCACATCTCGACCCAGGTGCTGCCCCAGATGTACGAGCCTTGCTCCGACATTACATTACATATCACTATTTTTAGGGTTCCGTATCTAAAAAGGAAAAAATCAACCCATAAAGGATCACTCATGTGTCTGTCTGGCTGGCTGTCTGTCCGTCTGTCACAGCCAATTTGATCTGAATCTACTGGACTAATTTACACACATCAAAAGTGTCTAGGGGATCAAGTAAATTTTTAACTATAAAAATTATGCAAATAATATTTACCAAATGTAGTCTTCAACCCTGGCTTCTTACCGTGCGTTTGCACTGGCGAAACATTACAACAAAACATGTTTAAATCTCTAGTTCCTGTCAAAAATTGTATGGAACATTGACAGAAGATAGATATTTCAACATGTTTTGTCGCAAATGTTTCGGCAGTGCAAACGCACGGTTACTTTAATTCCTAAGTTATCCCTATTATTTTGTAAAAAATAAAAAAAATGCTTTTTTTTGCAAACTGTGGGAAATTAACTTGGGTAGGTAGGTACTTAGATATTTAATGTAATAAGTTGCATAAAAAGCCAAAAATGAGGATTTTTTAAATTTTTTATTGTAAAGATAAAAAAATAATAATCTATGTTTCCACCATTGACACGAATCATAAAATCACAGCGATTTGGCATGCTTAGTATCAGATCATCAAAATCACTGAGGAATGGCCGCCCACGTTCTTTCTAACAAGTCAAAAAGTTCTTGTGGCGTATGCACGGTGTCCATACTCGGCAGAGCTCATATCCCATGCGTGCTCAATTGGGTTGAGGTCTGGCGATTGAGCGGGCCACGGCAGAACGTTGATACGAGCATCGGCAAGAGTGCGTGTTACGACTGTAGCCGTGTTTGAACGTGCATTAGTCGAAACGAATCACCCAACTGGCTTCGCAAAGGGATGATCACGTCTGAAACAATCTTCTCCGCATAAATCTGAGCATTGAGGTTGCCCCTGGTCCAAATATGATCGGTTCTCCACCGATCCAAATTTGCCTTTGATCTTTTACTTTTACAATTTTAACTACTTATTCTGTACTTACCATAATTATTTACTTATACTATGTGTATATTTTATCGCTTTACGTAACCAAATGTACATACAGTATATGAGTACCTACTAAATTATTGGCTTTGAAAATATACAGATAACTAATGTTTTTGAAGGCCGTATTCAAAGTTTGTTAAGTGAATGTATTTTATCTGGTGTGCAGCATCTTCGCCGGGCTGCGAGCTGTGTCGGCTCCTCCTCAAGGCCGCCAACTGCATCGAGAGCGCCGTGTACCAGGCTGCGCATGCCCAGCTGTCGCCCCCTGTCGCCGCTGCTGTCAGTGCCGCAGACGCCCCGCGATTGCCCTCAGGTAAAACTTCTTATATTTTTCAGCGTCCAAAAATGATGGATGCTAAAAAGAAGAACTGGGTTGGTGTCCATGGCCTTCCACGGGCTATTTGGTTACCAGCTCCGTAGCAGCTAGCTGAATGATGAGATTATAGATTATTATCATCTATGTTTGTATGTAGGTACTTACCTACTTAAGATATTGTGAGTTTGTCAGACACTGATCGCACTGACGACAGTAGTTACGTATTTATCCTAAATCCGTTGTCATTTAGATTCAGTCACTCAACTGTGAGGAGAAGAAACGGGAGCGGCGTTGCATCCGTAGAAAACGTCACAGATTCCAACCACAGCCTCAGCCGAGCTGGCGAGTGCCGCGCCTGTGCCGGACGTACACCGTGCTGTGCCGGGCCAGTGCCGGCCCCGGCAGTCGTACGAAAATTATCGCCACGCACCGGCCGCCGCAGCCGCTACCTGATGACTATGTACGCGAACACTTTAATTCTCTTTTTGGAAAGTTTTATTAAAACGAATTTGTGGATTTGGCATATTTATTAGCTGGTTTAATTTTTATTGTAAAGTAAATTCATAAATTACATTTCTTCCGTGGGCATGTAGACCTAATAGCTCTCATCAAACAGTAAGTAGATAATGAGTAGACTTATGGACTATTCGCGGTAGTACCTAGTGAAGCTTGTCTACTCTGAAATGACGCGTCCCTCTACCGCAATTAGGTACACGGTAATGAAGATTTATATGGGTAATGCGGTAATGGAGCGCGTCATTTCAGAGTGGACAAGCTATGTATAACTTAAGCTCAAAACACACACAAGGCGGGTGCGTGTCAAAATGAATTTATTTTGCCTGTATACTAAATAGCTTGTTCAACTGTACGTCCGCGCCCGAACCGTTGCCGTCCCGCGCCCGACCCGTTGCCGTTCCGCGCCTGCGCTGTGTGTGAACACGATAGTGATGACAGCGCGGCTCCCGCGAAGAAAACGACCCGACCCGCTCCCGACAGGCACCCGCTTTGTGTGTGTTTCGAGCTTTACTGGTGTACTAAGGGAGGAGCGGTCGGCAGGTGCCCCGGTCCTGGGTTGACCCCAAAACTCTGAAATACCAATATATGTTCAGTAATTGAAAGGCAGTTTGTTGTTGGGAGGCTACGCATACTTCATTTAAACGTAGGGTGCAAAAATTTTCGAGCTCGCTTTACTCGCTCTTGCAACCAACATTCTCTTTTTTCTTCGGATTTCTCTGCATAAGTCGACAAAGTAACTCATAGTTATGAACGAATAGGTAGTCAAAAGAAAACCACATCTATCCGGTGTGGGGTGCAAACATTTTCGACCCCGCTTCGCTCGCTCTTGCATCCTACAGTTTCAAACTTTTCTGTAAAAGTAATTCGTACTTTAAGAAAATTTTAACTAGGTATGCGATAAAAATGATCGATCTCGCTTCGCTCGCCCGTCCTATATTCGTATGATGCTCTAGATTTTCTGTTGTTCGACAAAGATCTCCTAGGGTCAGGCGGGGTAAATATAAGACACCCAAGATTTCGGATAAAAATAAGACACGATTGTAAATCCGTAGAAAAAGACCTAAAAAGAACCTTATTGAATTTAAAAATAAGCTTTATACTCTGTTAAGTATGTCAGTGGAGGTGAGGATTGAGGGATCAGTTTTAATAATCGCTATCTTCAAATTGCGCTCCATATTTGTGCTCCATTTCTTTTGTACAAAATGTATTAAGACTTTTACTAAAACGTTATGTCGAAAAATAACGGTTTTATTTATTTAATTCGGTAATATTCACTAAAATATTTATCTATGTTGTGTGGACTCAGGGACCACAGTTTTGTCGTTATATTTTTTTTTGTCTTAAATGATTTTGTGGTTTGTTATTTAGTAAATATCTTTACAAAATCTTTACTAAATGTCTGTAATCACAAAACCTTAATTTTCGAGATGAGATCTGGCTGATGGTGTGTGAGAACTGAGGGACACACACACTTTAAGTGCTGTAGTTTTTAATATATTATTTTACAAATTCCCAGATTCGTTCTAAATTCTAGGACTGTTTTTTTTGCGATTCCCAGTTTGGTCCCTCAGTTTACACACAGAGTCGAATTTTTGGTTCTAGGACATGCCGGTTTCCTCACGATGTTTGCCTTCACCGTTTTGAGAGCAGTGGCGATGAAATAATTTACACAAAGTAAAGCGCCTGTCACGGTTCGAAACTACGACCTACAACTCGTAAGTCGTGGCCGTTACCACTGGGCCACCACTGCTCTCCTGTTTCTGTATCAATAGTCAAAAGAAAACCTAACCTTTTGGAGGCAGCGCAGCTTGCTCAACATTTAGCCCCCCCCCCCCCGAAGTGCTGCCAATCTATTAAAATACACAATTTTGATTGTGCACCGAATATTTGTTTTTGATGAAAACATTTCTGATCTTTTAGTATCGATTTATCGTGCCTCGCCGTGAATCTGTGATGAAGAATAAGACCACTCAAACGGAGGAGGCTCTGTGTGTGAACAAGGGGTGTCAGTCCCGCAGTACAGGGTCTCGCAGCCCTAATTCGTGGCGCCCTGAGTCGTGGCGCACTGCCCCCCGGAGCCCCAAGCGCAGCCCTGCCCCCTGCAGCCTTACTTTCAACTCCAACCCCATCAGCCCCAAAAGCGCCCCTCCACTGATCGTGCCGCCACATGTCATCTGCCAGCTAAGGCGGCCAGAAGCATCTGTCGCCGAGCTACCCCCCTTATTACAAGATGTAAGTAGCAACATCTGTTACATTTTATGGGTCCCTCGTATACCTAGTTGCCGGAAGTGCCCAGAGTCAGAGCTTACGTCGACCCCGCTGGCTGTAATCCGGCAAAGGTTCTAAAGGGTGTTGATTGCGTGGACATCATGACATCTGTCTGGCGATAGAGGCTTGGTTAGCGATACAACTTTGCGTCTCTCTCAGATGGGTACGACGCTTTAAAAAATGCAGTTATCAACGAGGCAAGTACAAGAACGATTTCAGGTAGGGATGCTGGACTACAGCATTAACGGCTAGAGTCGCACTCTTCGGCAGCTTCGCTAACTAAAGTGATTAGTGGAATAAAGCAAGGCTCAAGGTATACCTCGTCGTGATGATAATGCAGATGACCAAACGCTGAAAGTGTTTTATGTTCTAAGTACTAACAGCTATTATAGATCTATTGTGTGGTAACAGTCTAGTTTGTAACATATCAGAATCATAAACAAACAACCTTATGTATTTTCATATTCATATTCTTATTTTATTTGCATTCCATAATGTAGATAAGGTATTACTGAACTGAAGTTTAAGGGGGATGCGCTAGAGTGGCCTGTGAAATTAAAATTTTCTTACGTTTTTTGCAATTTGCAGGTCAGTATCAGGTTGTATGTTGATCTAAATATTATTAGCGCTCGTAACAAATATGGATTTACAGAATTATAAACATTAAAATCAGCAATACAACTCTCTAAGCTCATGAAAGTGTATTGAACGACTATTTCATGAAATCATGACATTTGGCACTTTCATGAAATTAGAGACTTGTATTGCTGATACTGACCTGCAAATTGCAAAAAACTTAATAAAATTTGAATTTCGCGGGCTACCCTAGCGCATCAACCTTAAAGCCATACGCTATAAAAGTTAATAAAATGTTCTTGTTCACAGGATTTAATAGATATTATAGCAGAAGGCAATGAAAGGAGGTTAAGATTGTTGTACAGCAGTTCGGAGAACCACCACCACCCTTCGTATATAATGAACTTATTTCCCAACAGTCAACAACAGAAGCGTCGACTAAAGAAGCTTCCTTGGCGATAAGACTACTTATCATTAGTTAGTAACTAAAAGTGGCCAAGCTCGCTGATTAAGTATAGGATTATTATATTTTTAAATGTTCGTAAACCTGTCACTTTCTGGGGTAGAAATTTTTGTTATTTATATTTTGTGTTACGTCAGGCATGGTTATGTACTACTGCGTAATAAAAATGTTTTGATCTTTTAATCGATTTTTACCTATCTATAATTATCAGCCCAGTCAATAACAACATCAAGCATAGCTAAATGCTCTTACATACTGGGGCGAATCGTCTCGCGACGCATTGTTCGCCGTGTAGTTTTCTCAGAAATTGTTTTCTTAAAATTCGTGTCGCGCGACGAACCGCCCCAGTATGTAAGAGCCTTAACGCGCATGTAACTACTAATTTAATGGTTGCGTAGTCCACAAGAAAACACCATTAGAGTCAAGTGTCGTTGTCCCCTTCCAGGTAAAAAGTTGTTTTTGGATAATATGTGAAGACTACTGGTTCAATACTTCATTGTTGTCACAATAGACGGCAGATCTATGATAAGGAATTTCAGGATATATGAAAAGCTTTGAACGTAAATCTACCATCAGATTTATAATACTTAGTTAAAGGAGTTAAATTAAAAACATATATCTCACACGACACTTTTGATTGGTATGTTTAATTAATATTTAACTAACATTAAATCTTACTTACGACTCTTTACAAAATTACAACAGACGTATCGACTACAAGGCTGATACAGGGTGCTTTTCACACGAATAAAATAATTTACAAAAACAGTCGTACATATACATCACGCTCATTACAAACTAAATAAATATCTGACACAGTCACCGTGCTTCGATCGCGACCGCGACAGCGCCCGCGCGCCGTCCGACCGGGGCCGAAGCGCGCACGCTCTTTGGATCCGAGTAAAGTTTGTGAACGTCCTTGCGTCACATTCGCACCGGCGCATTCGCTAGTTAGTGTGCTTCACGTAATCCGTCTCGTAGTAGGCGGCGGCGCCGTGGGCGCCCTTGCGGTCGAGCGCGCGCACTCGCACGAACAAGAACGCGGCCACCAGAGATGCTACCACCAGCACCAGCAGCAGCATCACCAGCCCCGCCACGAACGACGGCACCGACATGCATATTGTTTCCGGATCGCTCGCCGGAGACTGTATGACGACGGTCTCGTTGGCCGCGGCATTGTTTAACGCGAAGTTAACGTCTCCAGGCGCTACCACCTGGATCGTTCGACTAGTATTGACGTCAGTCATTTCTTGAGCGTCACGCTTGTAAATTCTCTGTGGCGCGGACGTCTCTCGCCGCCGTCTCACTCCGACCAGCCTCTCCGGCAGATCCTCGACGGAGCGCGGCCTTCCTCCCAGTGTTGCTAGATTGACATGAGCGTCATCTTTCCTCTTAACTGTATTGTATACTCCGCGACGGCCTGGAGGAGGCGGGGGAGGAAGATTGACTTCGTCTTCGTCCCGCACTGGAGCAGGTGATGATGGACTGGGTGCGTTCGGTGTCGATGAGACTTGCGCTTGGGGAGGTGGTACAGCGTCATCGCGTTTTTCTGAGAAAGATCCTGTCGCATCCGCAGGATGTCGCGGATCCGGGAACGCAGGTGGCACACCGTAGTCACCGTGAGGTACTGGTGGCGGAGGACCATACTCACCGTGAGGTGAGTTTGGTACACCATATTCTTCGGCACCCAGAGAATTTCCACCTAACAATGGTACTCCGTAATCAGCGCCAAGACCGCCGCACTTCGGTTCAGGACAGTTATATCTACACACTTGGATTACACACTGGAAGTGTACATTCATCGAATCGGGGAATTTAAATGCTTGGAAATATGCGAAGGACACTACAGAAGCTGAAGGACCGAAATTCTTAATTTTTTGGAATTTGCTCATAATCTTAGGTCTCACGACACAGCCGTACTGATCGACAAGCTGGATGGGTGCTCGCTTGCCATCATGTGCAACGCAGTTTCGTACTAACATGTCGAATTTGTTCTCATCGTCTTTGATCGCTAGCACCATTGTCATAGTTTGACCTATTTTTACTATGCCTGACACTTCTGATGCCCAAGGTCCCTTTCCAACCTGTATCTGCATCCAGCATTGCAGGTTGTCGCCGAGAAAGTTCGCCGTGACAGCGTGCAACATATCCACTTGGAATGGTCTAAACGTGACTGCCTTTTCGTAAAAGTCGTACCACGTGCATCGTAATTTTCTTGCTTGATCCCATACCTCTTGGACATAAGGGTCGTATTGAACAATGATAGTGTTTTCTACATAAGAACCGCTGGGTGTCGGACTTCCGTAAGTCGCAACATTATGATTAGCAGAACTGCTCATACCGCAGCTATTGAGGAAGATTTCAAACGTCGCGCTGAGATGACCGGTTCCTGGCTTTAAATGCATACAGTTAGGATCACTGTAGAATCCTTTGGAGAATATCATGCCGTAGAATGGGCGGTCAAATTCTATATTAACCCGCATGCGTGTTTTCTCACACTGAACTTGTAAGTGTTTTATTTTGGGGCTATCCGGTGTCGCCAGGGGCCACGGGTCGTCGGTGTGCGAGGGTGGCAGGGGCGGGCCGTAGCCGGCGCCCGCTCGATGCTCCAACGGTAACGAAGCCGAGTCCACCGGAGGTTCGCATGTTGCTTCCTGGAAATAGAAAGCCATACATTAATTTCTACGTCGATTAGCATAAAACATCCGCATCAATATGTAGATTCTTACAGGCATTACTGCTCTACATGTAGGCATTTTATGAACACCAAAAGTTACTGTGAAGCCGAGGTTATGATGTTAATTGAACTCTGGGTAGTGGACACGTAATGTAACAGTGTTTGCGACGATACATAATATAATAACAGTTTTAGAACATTCCTGAGGCGTCTCACTCTACATACTCCGCGCCACGAGAGCGCGTGCGCTAAGCGCCCTCGCCTCAGCTTGCGAGAGGCGCGCGCGCAGCGTTCTTTCCGACTTTCTACACTGATGGATAGCTCGCACGAGCAATTATAATATTAATCAGTACGATCATATTGCTAAGATGAGTTACACGAATGCTTTCACGTTACTTAGGTGGTATATTTTTAATTTTATAGTTACTATTAGCTCTTTCAACAAAAAATCTGAGGTGCTCGTATTTTCAACTTTTATTTTTTGATTACTCGTAAGTAAGTATAGTGGATAGTGGTACAAATATGGCCCCTGGTTCGTGGTAGGTTGGGTTAACAAAAACCATTTTACGCAGTGCCGCTAGTCGCGTGTGTTCTATGGTAAACTGGATTGGTAAGACTAGACATATGTCGACATATATGAGACATATGTCGTGAGAGCTGATGAGGCAGTTGGTCGGTACATAGGCCAGTATGTAAGAGTAGCAGCAAGTGGCAGGTTGTCGGCGGGAGCGCCGCGCGCCCGGTGCGTACCGACGACGACGCTCGCGTTTTCTAAACCGGTTAGAAATTACCCACTGATCGAGATTGTGAGTTGCGGAAGAAAACACCGGACCTATAAACATGTGCAACTTTGACAACTAGAGCTTTCTTTGACAGTTTCCATGTTGGGTGCGATATCTAAATCTGACGCATAGATTTTAATCAAAGTGGCAGGAGCAGGTCCGTACCTACCTACATAATGAATAAATAAAAGAAAAAATAAATAAAATACCTACCTACGATCACGCTAGTGGAAACCATCGAAAGTCACGGATTAAGGCATTGCACAATAGATTCCCAATGTCCTGCTTGCTTTATTTAACTATCTATTTGAAGCTTTTGATAGCAAATATAGATAGTGTTACGCACATAGCACACAGTGGTATACCTAATAGATTCCGTGACTATTATTTGTCTGCTCGTTAGCGTGGGTAAGAGTTTGTGGACTCAGATAAAGGTGATTACTTGCGCATGCTCGTGCGTCAGCAGAGCGAGAGACGACAGGTGCCTGCGCGGGCGCAGGTGAAAGTATCCGCCGCCAGTACATCCGTTTCAAACCAAAATTAACGAATTTGCTAAGTTCCCCCTTTAGTTGTTGTGTAATAAATTATATTTATAAGCAGCAATGAAGACGAATTGATGGCAGAAACTCTACCAAAAGCGATATTTAGGTACGGATTCAACAGGCTTCAATTTGCGGGAATTTTGGACGGCCTTTTGCTTTATTTTGTTTTTGCTCTATTAGCAATGTATTCTGTGCTCTTTTCAAGTGCTCTTTCGGAGAAACAGTCTGTTATTCTAGTTTAATCGGAAGGCAGGGCCTATGAAGTTATATCGGACAACTTTAGAGCTTTAGATTCTTTGGTGATATTGAATGGGTTTTATGTAGGACTACATACATACAACATTCATTTTCTTTTCCTTCATTTGTATCCTTAACTTCTGACTCGGTACAACAACTCGGTCAACTAATACACTTGTGATGGACATGCTTATCAAGGTTGGAAGATAGTATTGTATTGAAATGTGAATGTGGCAAACTGTCGAGTCTTTTCCAAACAATTTACTTACTTATTTATGTTCATGTTCCACTTTACATTATGGGGCAAGACTATTAAAGATAAAGCAAAATAAACCTAATTAAAAACTTATTGACATAAAATTAAGCAAAATGAAACTTGAAAAACATCGCAATAAAAATGTTGAACTTGAATGCGCCAGAGTGCTTGGCTTGGCCTTACATAACTTGAATAAGGTAAAATTGTAAAGAGTCGTACCTACATACCTTGGTACAAAAATTAGTACGAGGCAGATGAAAGTTGTTTAAATGGGCAAGAATTGAGTAGAACCGGAATAAATTGTTTGTGTTTATGTTTGACTACGCGAGATCTAATAGGGTTAAGATTATTTATGTTTCTCTGGTCATGTATTTGTGGAATAAACTTGGTAGGAACTACTAAGATATAATTTTGATTATTACCTATATCATATACTATCCCAAAAACATTTTTATGCCTGACTAGTTAGTCCGAAAATAGAGGTTTTACTGGAAGAAGCATACTGATCGTCTAGACATTTTCAGAGACCGACACAGCAGCTGTAGCACTCAAGACTATGAACCCCTCTTCTTGTTAGCGTGTCGATGGCTAACACGGAAAAATATTTAATGTTATTTTTTTTAATTTGTGTACCCAAAACTCAGCCACGCGAATACCGTTCGCTGACGCAGCCATTAGGTCCTCGCATGTGCAAGTGACAGAACATGCCGGGCAAGATGGGAGGTGACCGATTGTCTGTGGAGAGTCACCGCATATACACCGCAGATCTGAGCCGTGTATGATGATGATGTATTAGTGGGGACTAATACATCATCATCATACATCTATGTTAGAAGTTTAGAAAACTCTCAGATAAACCGAAAATGTTGAAGGTTCTTGGAAGTTTAGAAAACATAGAGTGTGAACAGACTGATCTCTATCCGGTTGCAACTTGATAACCAGATTACTGTCACGAATGTGCGAAACCTAACCATATGTAAGCAAAATAAATTGTACAAGTTGTCTCCCACAGCTCTCCCTACACATCGCGATTCGTATTGTCTGTGGTAGGTACAATTTGTATGGTGCTAGTTCGTGGGAAGTGTGCTCGGTGCGTGCGCTATCGGACGATCGCGATAGACGCGCGACAACCTGCTGTCCGACTCGAGGCGTTTCACAATGTGTGTGATACAACTTTATTTATAACTGTCGAAAGTGCGGGCCATGGAAGTGTTATGAGTATGACAGGTTAGAAAATAACAGAATAAGGAATTCGGGTATAATATATAAGTGTCTCTGGTCACATAACATTACCTTCAACCGAAATTGTACTGTTTAAGTTAGTCAATTGTGCTAAGCTCGGCTTAACGGGTACTCCAAAACTCTGTTTTTAAAGGTAAGTATTTGCTAACAGTTCTTTTAACGGAACGTTGAATATATTATTATTATAATCTATTTAAAGGATGCTAAATATATTATATGTGCTCAATAGACCCACATAGACAAACAAAATCGCACCATACACGTATAACCTTGTGGAAAAGAGTTCTTTTGAACTTTCGAAGCCATCATGTGAACCAATATGAACAAAACTGCGAATGTCTTTGTGGCTACGTCATCCTTCGTTAACTTCAGGATCAACAAAACCATATAGCCTTTCTTTGAGAATTAACGGTCGCGTAATCGTAAAATGACATATTATCATTTTCGAGGTTCAAAACTCCCTAATTTTGACCGTGCGAAACCAATCACAGAGCACAAAACCGGTCGAAGTGGGGAGGCCTATGTCCAGCCAGATGGACGTCATTCGGCTGAAATGATGAAAGTAATCAAGACTTCAGATTTTACTGCGACGATCTCACCAAATCTCCGACGATAAATGGAAAGGTGTGGGTACCTACCTATGTATATAGCTGTTAACGCAAGCGTGTTGTTAACCAGCTATAGCAAATGTCATGCGCTTGAACTTCGAACGCGGAGTCACAAATCCTCGTGAACACTTTCCCTTACATCGAGAAAGTATGGATACCGATAAGACAAAGAAAATAAATAAGAGCCAGATTGGGTCGTAGTTTTGGACCCACAGGCACTTTTTTAAATCCCGTTAACTTTAATGAAATTACCTACAAGACAGACTTAAAAGACAGACTTTTGTCTATGACAAAAACAAACACGAATTTAATTTTGTAAAGTTATTGCTTGGTTTCTTGTTGTTTTAATTAAATTTCTTGATAAGCGATCTCTCTATTGTTTTAACTTTTAAGTATTTCCGGTAAAAGAGTCTACAACGACAACGGTCTATTGCATTGCTTTAAAAGATTTTCGAATTTCAGGAAGGTGCTGACGCTGTACAAGATAATTCAACGTGCAAATTCAGAGACTAAAAGTAGTTTGACCAGGTGGAAGCCAGGATGGGCAGTGATAAGTCGAAGTTATCTAATTAACGAATTAATGAGCCTGTCACAAATCTAGGAAATAAATGAATAGACAAAGAAACTATGATTAGTCTAAAGTACCGACTGTAAGCTTAACCAATCGATTAGAATAGACAACGGAGTCTATAAATCCGGCCGACAATCGAAAGCGATCGTCAGTTTACACATTCTTTACAATTGCTTTCTAACATGAATTAGCGAGATGCTTGACAGTGTCTTACGAGTAATAATTCCTACTATTTACGTGTTTTGGTAACTCAGTATTCTGAAATTAATGTAATCTTCGGCTTTGAAGTAAATGCAACACCTAAAATTTAACTTTGTTGTCTGAATTTCAGTTAACGGTGCATGACGTTATCAGGTGTACTCTAGACAACTCAAGATGTCGAATGAATTAGCAATGAAGAGGTACCCTAGCTAATGGGTAAACAGAGCCTATGAATATTTTCATGAAAATAGCAATGTTGTAAAAACATTATGTTATAAAATCAATTAGAGAAATTCGAGAGTTAAAAGTTGCACATGAATAAATTTACAAAATGTCTGATATTCCATAATAGGATTACTTAAATCAATTATGAAACTCAATTCGTAAGCTTAAATTAGCATTAAAAACCTGCTCGAGAACAAGCTTTCCTATTAGGTAGGTATGAGATTAATTAATCGTCATATCGTTTTATTAACTAATCAAATTACGATTAATATTAACGTAATAGATATAACAAATTTGCGAGCTACATAACATTTGATTGTTCTCAGATGGTCAGATAACTTCGTCATGGTCAAAAACGAAATCACTTGCACAACCGGATTGCGTCATTTCTTTACAAAGATGCGAAATATCAGTGAAAGTGCTTGTAGATAGAAAAAGATGCTTTGACGGTCAACGACTGCTTGATTGTTGTAGGCTTTTAGGACTTATTCAATATTACAAAAGCTATTATTATACAACTCATCTGCTGCATTCAAATAGATAACTTTTCTTTAAATGTTTAGGTACCTATTCTTCTGTTTTTGGTCAATATTATATCGCTCGTGAAAAACATAGTTGAACAGAGCATAATGAAGCCATTGGAATAGTGGCGACTTGCAATTAGCAAGATTATTAATTAATTTCTCTCTTACGCACTTAATATACGTATCAGCATACGCAGTTAGTTTCCAATGGTCCACTGTTTTGTGGATGTGCTAACGGAATCATTAGCCTAGTTGGCGAGAACGCGAGCGGAAAAAGCTGAATAATGTAGAAGCGTTCGACAGACCACCGCGTGCCTTCTACACTTACGTGCTTACACTAGCAACTACTTTAGCAACGCTTCATGTAACATCGCTTATTTACGTTATTTCTTAAAATATGTTGGCAGACAGCGTTACTTTTATGAATCGTAAGACCTACATTCTAAACTCACGATGACTTGACTTCAGTCTCTGTCCTGGTGTTATTTTATCAGATTTATAGGACTTTTAGAGGTGATGGCTTAAGATACCTTAGGATATCTTAATTTTTTGGCTACCAGAACCAACTCTTCGACAGCATTCGACTCATCAGAACTTTATTAATTTTTTCATATCAAAGTTGTAAGTAGATAAGCATGGCGTTGAGTCAGCAACTTGGTTACTGGACTGTTAGCCGCTCTGATATATCAGTGAGATGTTCGAGCCAACGGGACTAGCGCAGCCAGCACGCGTCGGATGATTGGCAGTATCATGTAACTGTTATTATTTAAATTAGGATTTATGTGTTACCATGTCATAATAAACGTAATCGCGATCATAGCCTTAATTAGGTAAGATTTATTTATTGATAACTTCTAAACCAAATATAAATCTGTAATAAATATAGTGCTATTTACGTTTTAGGATTTTAAATTGAGGATTATTCAATATTGTAAATTATACAAAAACTAATCAAACTCAAAAGCGCGTATTAGCAATCGAAAACCGTGATTTGATTAAAACTTTTTCTGGAATAATTTTCTGTATTTAGTCAGAATTATTATCCTATAGTATAAGTAAAATATTTTCGCAATCGCCAATTTAATCTAATATTCTAAGGCGACGAAGTTATATTAAGCGGCGGAGAAGATTCTTAGGCGGCGTTAGTAACTAAATTCTTATTTAACTAAATTCAGTAAGCAGCGATAAGGCCGCCCATTGTAAATTTTGTAGTGTTTGACTTATTTTTTGTAACGTATTTTTTGGTGTTCTTTAAAGTATATATAAATAAAGCAGTGAAATTAAAGAAAATGAAATGCTCGTAAATAAAATATAATGAAAACTGTATCATTAAAAAGAAAATCGCATTGTAATCGAGTCACATTAATCGCAAAATGGCTAAGAATGTGGAATTGTCTCAAGTTTCACTTAGTTTTTTTTATCACGGTAATTATGAAAGGTAATGATGACTCACCCGAAGCAAGAGCACAGCGGCCAGCAGCAGCAGCCTAGTCCTCTTCATGGTCACAGTGCAGTCAGTCAGCGTCCTGTAACCAACGGAACACGTTGAACAACCAGAGGAACACTAGCCGAGGGCGCGGCGGAGGCGCGGGCGCGGGCATGGGGCTAGCGTGCAGCCACACCAGCCATGGCTACGAGCACAGTGCAACACCGCACGCTGCACCCACCGGACCCCCCCTTCCCCCGACACCACCACCACGCACCCCACCACCGCACAGTGGGGCTGACCCAGTGACCGAGTGCAGCGCCGCCCGCGCCGGAACTGCACCGGCTGCATCTTTCACTGCGACGCGAGTGCCGCTCCCGCTGCGTCGAGAGGAAACCACGCGCGGCCTTCACCTTATTACGGCACAAGGTCGTGTATGTTTGTACATAGTGACACTTCGTGTGGTTCTGTTTATTGGTTTTCCGTAACCAATGCAATGAGATGAAGTTAAACCTAAGATAGGAGCCAAGAATAAGAAAGCCGTTCCTTGAAAACCTAATTGATTTTGAATAATTTTTTCCCGTCTTTGGCGGAATTTGTAGATGTGTGTTTCCTCTGAGGTATGCGTGAAGCAGCAGCATCGCTGAGTGTCTCGTGTGTGCAGCGGACTCGGTCTGTCCGGCAGCTGCGCGGGCGCTGCCAGCGATTTCACCCCAGACACTCGATCGCTCGGCGCAGAGAAAGCACAGAAAGTCTCATCTGTCGATCTCATACCATAGTATATCTGCATGAGGGCGTTTAATGAAACATTATACGTAAAAACAGGGTGTAAAATTTAATTACGCTCTGGAGGTCGGAGAGTAAATGTTCAATAGCAAAATAAGTAGGTAATGTAAACGCAATTTTTGGAGATATCGGAATTATTTTAGTAAGAATGTGATTTAATGTAACCAGAAAGAGTTATGAACATGCATCGCAACTGATCAATTAGGTAATTAATACCAATAATATCCTACTCGTGCCCTGAGAAGGTTCGCCGTGTCATAAGAAATCTGAGAGTAATCACGCTATAAATACCCTCTGTATAAAGACGACGAGTGATACACATTAGTCGCGGCTGCGCCCACCTATAACTAGGCTAGTCACTCGTAAGAAAGCGGGCCCTCGGGCATTTTCTATTTTCTGTAATCTGTGGTTAAACTATAATAATAGCTGTTATAGCAGGTGGTTTGTTCAATTAAGCACATCCGAGCAAGCCGCCACCTCGCGGGCGGGTAGAACAGCAGATTATACCTACCACACAATCAATTTGATAACACCGCTGCATCATTTTCCCACCGCAACCGCCTGATCTGCCCTACTGCGGTTTAACTTGTAACGTTCTTTGGTTTTAGATTTTTAAATAATTTACTACAGATTTATGTTTAACTAACATTAGCACCGCTATGAAAACTATTTAAGGCGAGTAAGCACGTGGAAATCATTAATTAACATCACGGTCAAGTGGTACACTTTATACAGTTCAACACCTGAGGGCAACATATTATTTGCGCGCATCTATTTGGGAGAACTTAATTGCGCTGTCAAAATATTCATCACTCGGCGGTCTAGAGTGTTATCCAATTTAACACTCATTGATCAACGTCTAGCAGTCTGCCTGAGAAAGTGGTTCTAATTTTCTTCTCGTTTCCCTAATGGGGCTATCCACATAATTCATTAAAGGGAAATAATTGCTTTGGTACTATTTACTAGTTTAAACACAAATGCATGTTTCAAATGTTCAAATTGTTATCGTGTTCAGATAACTAGTGATATTATTGATAATTATAGTATAGGTGAATCAATCAATTGATGAGAAAACATCAGTTATGAAGCGTGACTGCCAGGCGGCGCGGCCGCAGGTGACGTCGCGCCCTCACCATCTCGAGACCTCTCGTGGGACTTTGTTGACTCGCATATTAAAAATACATAAAAAGTCATGAACAGATTTCACACGAGATGATCAACAAAAAGTATCGTGAGTCGCAACTTTACATGGAACTTTCCTTTTCTGCCTCGAGCTGATCTGCAAGTCAATATTGTGGAGATTTAGTGTCTTCGCAGCAATTATACTTTTTGCCGCAAATGACTAATTGCGTGAACGATTAATTGTGATTGTGGGTAAGTGAAGCCAAACATTTGTGCTAGTGGAAATAAGATGTTGAGTTAAGAAAGCTATCCGGCATTTATTTGAAAAAATAAAAAATATATGCAGAAATGTTAAATCAAGTCTGGATTTAACATTTTTGCAGTCTTTGATCATGGCAATACATTTACGTACGTGAAAACCAGTACCATCAGTAAGATTTACATGCTTTAAAATACATTTTCAGTTAGGTACAATAACTTGGCGCACATCACACCACATTTCCAAGAGATCTATCGTTCTAACAGTTGTAAATGACGCCTGTAAAGCAAGTTCCGTGTGTATTATATGTTCAAATATTTCCGGGTATCCGGCGTGCACGTGTGACACGTTGTCGGCGAGGTCTAGATGGTGCGCGTGCGCTGCTCGAGAAAGCTGCCAAGTCACGTAAAGCAATTACACGAGCAGAGGGGCGGCACGCTCATCTTATCCTTATCTTAACATCTTTACACCTCATCTTTCTATTGTCTTTAGCACCGTACCATGATCGAAATAGATATCAGTAATGATACAGACTTTATCATAATGATTGCTCTTCATTCTTACGAAACTGGAAACTATGTAGTTACAGCCAAACCTCAGAATCTCAGATATTTGTAAATTGTTTGTTTTATATCATAAACAACTAGAAAATGAAATAAATGGCTTCAAAAACGGTGAAGGAAAACATCGTGAGGAATGCATGCCTGAGAGATATTTCTCGACGGCATGTGAGGCCAAGTCCAAGGCCCATGGGCGGCTTTAAAAAACACCAGGTTAGTTGCTATCACGAAAAGAAGAAGAGTGGAAATAGATTCAACGTTAACGTTTCTGTAAATGATACACCGGGAGATGCAATCGTATAGACTCAACCGGTCTGTGGGAAAAGTGAAAGTAATATTGATAAACTAGCGAACACAGCCAAACATGAACGGGTTTCCCTTAAAGTTTGAATTGTTGTTGTCACATGAAGTATTCATGAAATATGTATGAAACCAAAAATAGTTACACGATTAACGTTGGCTTTTCTCTTCGTAATGCACGATTTAGAACTGCGACTTGTGAGCTATTACCTGCTAGGATACCTAACTTAAAATAAAAATTATGAATTATAATAATAATAATTTATGAATAATACTAGCTGATGCCCGCGGCTTCGCCCACGTTGATGTCGGTTATTATATACTAAAACCTTTCTCGAGAACCACTCTATCCATTGGCGAAAAAAGCATGAAAATCGATGCAGTCGTTCTTGAGTTTATCGCGAACAGACAGACAGACAGACGCGGCGGAGGACTTTGTTTGAGGACGTTTTCGTTAGGTACTAAATCCTCATGGATAGCACCTGCATGGAGAAGGTTGCCTGGCTGTAGGTATATCCGACTCCTATCATGTAAAAGCGTACACTGGACTTTCTTTGCACACAGAATGCTTCTCGTATTCAGAATATGGTCTCGGGATTTCCTGAGGAACAAGCGCGTTTCCCTAGGCCCTCTCGGGCTCTCGGGCTCGGGGCTTTTTCAAGTGTATGTAAACGAAATTTGAATAGGTCTTTCACTATAATTAACTATCCAGATTTATTCCTGAGGGATACAAATATGCCATAGAGACACTTTTTTTTTTTGAGGGTCACTTCAAATGACTTCTCCCGCTCTGGGTGGAGCGGAAGGGCGTGTCAGACTTTTACTGACTAAAACCCACCCGTGTTCCTTCAGTTGCCTGTTGCCAAGGTCCCGGTATCCCTTTCGGATTTTCCCGCAACCCTGAACCATAGAGCCTCCTGCCTCAGTACCTCATAAACTTCGGTCTCATGTAAATAGTGTTGTGTTACTTTCGTCGGCACGAGACGCATAATTCATAGTATAATATAAAAGTTTGCTTGAATTGGGGTGGAACAATCGTTGTCTGAAATATGAAACTCGGCTAACTGACTATAATTTGACTCAAATGACTGTATATGAGTTTAATCTTAGGATTTTTTATCAATTCGCCTTTAGATTGAGACTAGGTTGAGGTGAAATTGTTGTCTATGGTTAAGTGGTAGTTCAGTTCACATTACCGTCTTACGCCCTCTTCTAACTATGATGTTATATCCGATTACGTACTTTCACGTCTACACTAAACAAATGATGCAAAATCATCTTAATTTATTTGAGCGGACAGCCATTATGATCTGTGATAATTGGATCTATGTATTATTAATTAGTATGTCATCAAGGAGGTACATTATTTAAAACTTGAGTAGGTACACTGAAGTTAAAAGTACAATTACCATGATAATGTTTGCTAGTCACTTTCGGCTCTGATTAACGACACGACACGTGGGCGCGACTGACGCGACTTTTAATTGGCTGGTAACAAGCTGAAAGTTTTTTTTAACTAATGAATGGGAATCGCTTAGAAGATTAACTTTTCTTCTCCATTATTATATTAGCATACATTGCGGTTAGAAAGCGAGCGTGTATTTATACTGAGATTTGTTAGCTATTGTTAGCATTTACCTACTCGGATTATTATTCAAGAATTACCAAGTAGCAAATTAAACCGCGCATCCGTAATATTCACTAAAATGAATTTCTCCCGCAACAAATCGTAAAAACGAGAAATAATCTATCTCTATTGAAGCGTTTCCAAGAAAAGGCATGATTTGCTAAGATGCGCGTGCGCGGCTCCAATGATACGAGACTAGAATTAATCTGTGAACGTACGTAAAACAAGCTATTGAATTGTTTTAGTAGCTTTCATTTCTAATGAAAAACTGCGAGTAATTTTTATTGTTATATTTTACGATGATTGCGAATTTCACTTGTAGGGTCAACGATCAGCCGCATGGGAACTTTACATGCAGCCGATCATTGTTCAAAGTTCATATTAGATAATTATCTGGAGGGTTGATCGATGACATCGTGAATTCGTAACGAATTTGGCTGTTTTGTTACAGAGATAGATTATATCAATGATGAACAATGATGGATAGCGATCAGGTACCTTATCATAAGGCTTTTTTGTCATCATCGGAAACAATAGTGCGAAGTAGTTAATGTCTATTCCTACCCAAAAAAATAACCACAAAATGCAATCGGTAATCGCGAAGCGTGTGTCCGAATGATCTCTTTACGCTAAATTCTTGCCTCAATACCTCAATTGTGTTAAAATTTCTCACTTAAGTTTCCACACCACGTAGTAAAGTATGGTTGTTACACATTGACGACCGCGTCGATAAACCACAAGTATTTGATTTGAAAGTAGCTTTTCAAATAGTTTACACAGCATTTTTTTAACATTTGTTTGTTGGTATGTTTTTTTGTCTGAATGTGTAATTATGGTGGTGTTAAGAAAATACCATAAGCATTTATTTCAATTAGCAAGGTATCATTATGTGTGTCTACTTTGCATTTAAATAACTACTCAATGTGTACGGTCACAGCAGTGATAGCCTAGCGGTGTGACCGTCAGGTTGCCAAATCATAGGTCTCCAGTTCGAACCCAAGCCACGCACCTCTGACTTTTCAGTTTCATGTGCGTTTATAATTATCACTTGCTTCAAAGACGGTGACGGAAAACATTGTGAGGAACCTAACGACTGATGCAGTACTGAGAGATATTTCTTGACGGCATGTGAAGCTAAGTCAGAGGCCCATGAGCGGCATAAAAAACTCTGATACCAGGTCAGTCACTAACCACCGAATGTGTCACAATCTTTTCATTATCAATGGATATATATGTATGGCGAATGTGCAATAAAAAGAAAAGCCCCTCAAGTATTGTCTGTCTAAATGATTGATAACGAGCGTAACTGACCACTTGCGTATCGAACACATATCGCGGTGACGTATTGATTAGGTGATTCGCTAAAGAGCAGCGTGGGCTCAAGGTTACGCCACGCAACACTTTCACCAACCGCCGCAGTTCGTTGCTCTCCAAATTCAACGTCTCCGTACTCTCAGGTTCAGTCAGTATCAATGGCCATCCGCTCGAACCTTGCACCTTGGAGCGTACCCAGCCAACACAAACAAAATAACACTCAAACCTCATGGCAATAGCAGCTACTTCCGATTGGGGCGGAGCGGCTCCAAGATGCTATCCGTTGACGTTTACGTTCAATGCCCGTGTTAATGGTACCGAGAAACGTAACGTGGCCCACTTTCTCTTTTAAGCACACGTTGTCTCTTTCTTCATTTCGTATTGTGGAGTCCGGCGAGCGAGATGGTGGTATTTAAGATGTTTCGTTGGGGAAGCTGCACGGGCTCGCTTTCTTCGCCGCACTTGGCATTGGAGGTGTACAAAATCCGGTAACTTTCGTTGGCGGCGTGCGACTGTGTGTATTCTGTGGCGCATTAGTGCCGGTCGGGCCGCGGCGCTACGTTACAATTAGCCGGTCTTTCATGGTTACGTAACGATTATTTTATCAGTGCGGTAACAGAAGGTTTTTGTTGTCCTATGATTGTAGTCAATAGTTATTGATTAAATTTTTAGTAAATTTATGTTTTTAATTTTGACATAACATCAAGGTTTGTAGTAGATGAATTATGTGCTTTATTATGTCGTTATTAATTTAATCACCTTAAATAATAATAAAGACTAGTGAAATAATTGAGAAGGTTTCTCATGCATTTAGTTCCGGTTGTGCGTGGTTTTAGAATTCGAATAGATTTCTATAATTACAACGGTACGAGTTGTATTCGATGATGATTAAGATTATAACTATCTTCGCGTCAGTCTTTTTTCCAGGGTAAAGTAAGTCGGACGCACATTACAGTAGCAGACGCGTCGTAGACACTGCGGAGAATCCGCTACCATGCAATATAGCAGACGTGACGTAGACCCTACGTAGCCAACTCGTTGTAGACCCCGCAAAGTAGCTGTGAAGACGTGTTCTAGACCCTTTGTAGCAGACTCGTCGTAGACCCTACGTAGCAGACTCGTCGTAGACCCTGCGTAGCAGCCAGAAAGATGCTACGATCGACCGAACCTAACTAACATTTGAAATGAATGTTATTTAGTTTTGTGCATTTTGTAAACATTTTTCCTTCTTTCTACGTAGCAGCCACATGAACGCCGTTTCTATTTTTTTTAACTTCCAATGCTGGGACATAATGTAATATTTTGTATAATTTTAGTATCAACACAAAACACACTCAGGTGTGCTACCTTGATGTCAGCACACCTGACGGGGTCCGTTAGGACCGATGCCTGCCAGGGTTGCGGAATAGTCCGAAAGGGATACCGGGACCCTGGCAACAGGCAACTGAAGGAACACGGGTGGGTTTTAGTCAGTAAGAGTCTGACACGCCCTTCCGCTCCGCCCAGAGCGGGAGAAGTCATTTGATGATCTCCCACCCAAAAAAAAAAAAAACCTTACCTTATTAAATGCTAGCTATAAAAGTAACGCTAACATAAATACTGAGAGTGTCTGTTATTCAGAAAAACTTTTCATATTATTCCTTTCAAACCGAAACAGCATTGTACTTGAAAAAAGTTAAACGCTTATGTAAGCCTTAAAATGTGCGTACTGTCATACAATGTCACCATTATATTCACATTAGGTTACACCCACGTTTGTCAAAATTACACGCGACCTGCATCAGGGTTACACAATCGAAAGTAACATTTTATGTCAAACAAAATGTTACTGTCATTTTGGTAAAAGTTTATTAATATTTTGTAACATCATTTTATAAGTTAGACGACTTTTGAGTAGAAGAAAAGGCTTTAAGTTTGTATTACTTAAAGATAGTTTTCCGATGACCATTATTGATTATAGTTTAACATTACCTAGGTACTAGTAACATTTCAATTAAGGTTAAGCGTGCTGTTTTATAGGAATGTTTTCTGTGAAATTATTTAAATGCTCAAGTAACCTCGATAAGCCGAAGCTTTTATTTATTAAGTAGTCCTTACAAATGTATTAATATATCAGTACTTTTTCTAATGTAAGCACGTTAAGGTGTATCTGTTCTAGATATGTCACTGCATTGGCGACAGCGCGGGCGCACGGCACTGGGCCACGCTGATAGCTACATGACACGTTTCTAATAGCCTCCCGAAGATCTTAATCGTAAGTTACATGAGTGCAACTGATTCTCATCTCTAATAGATACACAGCTCCGACTTGTTTAATCTTTAATCAAGGACATGGAAATAAAATAGGTACTACTAGCTTCCGCCCGCGGCTTCGCCCGCGCGGTATGTCGATAAAAAGTATGTCTTTCCCCAGGGTGCCATCTATCTCGTTGCCAAATTTTGTCGAAATCCGGTCAGTGGTTTAGGCGTGAAAAGGTAACATACAGACAGACAGACAGACAGACAGAGTTACTTTCGAATTTATAATATTAGTATGGTATATACTTATAGACACGTAAGCAGATATGCCCCAGTAAAAGGCTTTTCCTTAAATAGAGACGTAAATTAAATAAAATAAAAGTTTTTCTCTCAAAAAATCCAACTTAATTAAACTATTACACATTTATTGTGTGTGTTTAATGATCATACATAATTAAAGATTAAGATTAGGTACTAGAATAAGCTAAACATGGTGCACTTAAACAGGCAATCAAGTGTCGATGTTATTCTATGCAAAGCCACCTTACTTCAGCTTCCGTATCTCGAAGAAATTGACCTGGTTTTCTGAGAAAATTGCCTTATTTGCATGAACTTGAAGCTGGTTGTTAAAAAAGTATATCGGCGTCCGCCAGCCGGCCACACAATGTAAATGATCCACGTCTTAGTTGCTGAGCTGTGATTAATGAAGTTTTATGAAAGGCAATTAAAATTAAAGTCTTCTTTACGTCTATTGTTAGTTGGAAACATTATTCACTTCCTACGTTACTTTTCGCTTTTCGTTTACGATGAAAAGTAATTATTGGAATATCTGTGTGTCGAGCTATCAAAACAAGAACGCACTAAATTATACAAACATGTCGAGCCGAAGATGCTTTGAAATGGAAAGCGAGTTATCAAAAACAAGTTGTGTGGATTTATTTACGTTGTTTAATGAGGGATTTCCTCCCAATATTTTGGTTGCAGCGAAACCGGAACCAAAGTGAAACGTACCTCGGACTCGCTCCTAAGACTGTTCTCGACAGCTGATACCCGCTATCGCATAACAGTTGCGCTTCTGTGCTCAGTGAAATCTTTTATCATTAGAGCATTTTCTTTACGAAAACTATAACTTTACTAGCTGATGCCCGCGGCTTCGCCCGCGTGGATGTCGGAGAACCACTCTATCCATTGGTGAAAACAGCATGAAAATCGACACAGATGACAGGCAGACGCGGCAGAGGACTTTGTTATATAATATGAAAGGATTATAAAGTTTATTATTCTTTATTTCACTTTTCAAACATATAAATTATATTTTTAAATATTAGAATAAAAAAATATATAAAACATTTAAAAATATAAAAAATAGTAGCCCACCGGTATCGGGAACAGGGTCCAAGCTACCGGCGGTCAGGGCTCCAGAGAGAGGAACCTCCTAACAATGCGAGCCGTGTCCAGGAGTACAGCTCTCTGAATCAAGCCCTTAATCCAGCTGCCCAACGAGAGCCTCCTTAGGTGTTGGTCGAGGCTCTTGGCAATTAAGCCATTGGCTGATACGACTATCGGCACAATGATCGCAGAGTCCACATCCCACATGTCGACAACCTCGTGAGCCAAGTCAAGATACTTGATTTGTTAAAGTTTATTATTATTAACTTTATTAAGTAGTCCTTACATAATATTTTAATTTATTAGTACTACTTATTTCTAATATCTAATATACTAAGAAATTAAATTATAATTGTAATATCGCCAACAACTAACTCTTTTATCCATGCTATACTACGGCGTAAGCCTGTGTCCATTCCGCTATATTATGGAAATCTAGTGGTCGTGAACTACTGCGTGAGCATGAGATCTTGGTTTCGATTCCCGGGTCTGGTTGCAGCAGAAAAAAGCACCTGAAAACTATAAAAACTAAAGTACCTATAACTAATAAATTAAAGGCGTGATGTTATTATGTGAAATTTCTCAACAACTAAGACGTGGATCATTTACATTGTGTGGCCGGCTGGCGGACGCCGATATACTTTTTAGGGTTCCGTACCCGAAGGGTAAAACGGGGCCCTATTTCTAAGACTCCGCTGTTCGTCCGTCTCTCTAACTGTATGCCCGTCTGTCTGTCTGTCTGTCTGTCCGTCTGTCAACAGGCTGTACCTATCTGATTAACCGTGATAGTTAGACAGTTGAAATTTTCACAGATGATGTATTTCTGTTGCCGCTATAACAACAAATACTATAGAACAGAATAAATTAAATATTGAAAGGTCTCCCATATAACAAACGTGACTTTTTGGCGTTTTTATAGATAATGGTACGGAACCCTTCGTGCGTAAGTCTGACTCGCACTTGACCGGTTTTTTTATTTAACAACCGGTTTCAAGTTCATGCAAACACCTAAGGCAAAAGCAGTATGTAAGGATCGTAGCAGGTGGCGTTCTGTAGTTTCTGCCTACCCCCATGGGAAGAAGGCGTGAGTTTATTTTTTAATTTTTTTAGCGTGAAAGCGTAACATACAAACAAACCCACTTTCGCATTTATAACATTAGTTAGGATTCACAATAACGAATTTGAATAATTTATTTTCAGATTTCTTCATGAGTTTTAATGGACTTTCGTTACAATAGGTTTATTTTAGAAAGCTTTAGATTTTTAAGCACTAGTTGTGTAATACTCTATGGGTAAAAGGGTTCGTTCATCCGCTATAATTTACATTATTCACAAACTTAAGTAGGTACCTGTCCACGTAACTAGCAGTGTACGAACTTCAACTACTAATAAGAGCATGTTATGTTAATCTAATTAATGCTGTACAATGTTAAGTGTTAATGTCAATCTAAAACAGATGCGTGTGACCCAGTGAGCGATACAAACCGGTAGTGTTGTATTATCGCCACCACCTAACTCTTTTATCTATGCTAATACATGCTACGCGCGTAAACCCGTGCCCACTCCGCTGCATTATGTAAATATGTGCAATTATCTACAGGCTTTTTTTTTTAAATTAGACTCTCTGTTATACCAGTAGGTATTTTAGGTTTTAGGCTTTCGTGATATGAATATGATTTTTGTGATCACGTTAATTTTGGATTCGATAACTAGTGTATTATTACATATAATCTTAACTATGTATAAGAAATCGCATATTAACATAGCTTGATTAGGCCATTTTGAATTTCACATCTGTATCTATCTGTAGCACAAAAGAAACTCAAACAATTATTAGAATGATCATAATGAACGCAGCGAACAGAACACAAAGGTTTATCAGTGTGAGTGATCTCCGCAGCCGGAGCCGGAACAAACAGTGGGAAGGAATGATTTATGTGGTGCGCCTGCGCACCAGTGTAAGAGAAAGTCGGAGCACGTTTACAGGCCAAGGACGAGGGCGTCGCTCCCGATCGTTGCGTAACGTCGTGAGATTATTTATTACACCGGCCGGCGCCCGCGCAGTCCCGCATTTATGACGAAACAATCATGCGCATGACCATCGAAGGACAATGACTCCAATTTGCTTTTTGACCTATCATCAAAATGCCCAGGGCTATCGCTTTCACCGCCGTGAGAAATTCGATGCTCAAATATGTAGATGCAGTTGGTCAAACTGTCTCTACTTCTCTAGTCGGAATCTTACTGCCCGTCGTAATATTTTTTAAGATAATAATTAGGGGTTATGTTTAATCATTTGATACTATAAGAGGTAGCTAGAGAAAATGGGGGATGGTAAACTGAAGTACCTAAGACTAATATTAAAGAGTTTAACAAATCGTCATCTGCCGAGCCTTTTCCCAACTATGTTGGGGTCGGCTTCCAGTCTAACCGGATGCAGCTGAATTAGAGAGAGTAAGCTGATAAAGAGTTTAACAAAATACAATTCAAATAGTTGAACCGTATAGTTTTGCGAATGACATTTTCACTGTGAGTTGAAAATTAATTATTGTCCAATTACGTTTATAAATATAGAGGTTTCCCGAAAACGACATCCCGAGAAACATAACATGACGCCTGTATTCCCCGAAGGGTTAGGCAGAGGTTTACCTATAGAAAATAGACATTTCCCCAGTAGTGTTTAAGTCCCATGTAATAAGGGGCACAATGCCATCAATCGGGCACAAATCCGGACTCCGAGCTGCTACTGAGAAATTCCAGATGGAACCCAATAACACTTTACCCGATCCGGGAATCGAAAACGGGACCTCATGCGCAGCAGTTGCGATCGAAAATCTCCTGAAAAATCTATTGCTAAGGTTTACAATTCTCTTTTTGTATGTTTGCCTGCTATTTATACTGTACCTACAACAAATTAAATAAAAATAAGAAAACAAATTAACATAAATTCAGTGGAATTAAATGCCAACTTGTGTCCTTAATGCACTTTCACTCTCGTTACGGTTGTACACAAAAATGTGCTTACAGCAGTTACGTAACCGAGCTCTCGCACCTCGCACTTACATAGGTAATTACTTACAGAGAAAGTCGATATATTTCGGTGAGAAATGATCGAATGAACATAATCTGTGGATCACTTTCCGCTCTTCATAACTATTGCGTAACAGCAGCCGAATTGAAATCATTATGTTACATAAATGATGACACACGCAAAAGATATGTTAAATATTTTTTTCTTTTTATCGATCCTTCTTTGTAAGGTTACGTCGAAAAAATTCATAAATATGTAAATTTGAAGAAAGGAGAAATTGACGTGAATCTGCATGGATAAGGTTATTTTAATAAATTATTAGTAGGTATTATGAAAGTTATGTAAGTATTCTTACCAAATTATCTTGGTGACATAAATTTGAATGTGACTCAAGTCAGGAAAGTCTGAAACAAAAAAGTAAACACTATTAACACAAAGTTAAAATAGATATTATTTCAATGCTCATTGTATGCTCATCAAGGCGGATTGGATATTAATTAGGTGTTATGCTTGCTAACAATAAGTTTGCATAATAAGGTTGTAAATCGTTAAATCACATGACCATATTGGTTGCTGACACCATTACTTCAACTTAGCATTGAAAACAATACAATGTCATTGCCAACATGCATCGGGTCATCGTTTTATAAACATAAAGGATTCTGTTTTATATCTTTCTATCTATAAATCTAAAGGGTAAAAATGGCATAGAAAAGCTCACAGACTTTATACGCTAACAATTCTGACTGAACGCCACAAAACAAACAGAAGTAGGAACATATCGTGTTCTGTCACTGACAAGAGTATGAGAAAACGCATGTAACATGACACTCACTTCTGAATTTGTGAAACAGAGCATTATTAAGAGGATAAATCATTTGTTTCTTAAATCAAAAAATGCTTTATACTCCGCGACATATTATAAGAAAGATAAATTGGCATGCTGTTATAATACTTCCAAAGCTCTCATTACTCATATTAATGTTATATGATTTAGAAACTAGTTTCTAGACTCGACCAAGCGACGCGACGTAACTTTACATTCTAGGCTCAACCATTGTTCTTTTATGATGTCATAACAAACAATAATAATAATTCTATTACCCAAGTAAGTTATCTATGTCGTGCATTGTATCGCAGTGAAATCGTCCTTGTACAATGTGGTTTGTAGACAATAAGTTATTTTAGCTTCCTGCCGGGACGCTTACGTCGCAGTCGCGCGGCGGGCGGCGGAAATACAGGAAAGTGAAAGCATGTAACGAAGGCACACGGACATTTTGCTGAAAGGGACCGAGTCGCGATAAATGTCGTAGCTAATTGAGCAATAGTACGTTTTAATTGTTATGTTTGTTTATATTGTTTATTACGTTACGTTTTTGTTTTTTTGTAAAACATACTTATCTTATTTTAGAGAACTTGTTAGAATAACTATTGCCCACTTAATGGTGCATTGTTTCTTGGGCTTTTACAGTACATACATAAGACAGTTCTAGTTTTAAACTTACTTTCAAAGAAAGGACTACTCACAGCGGCAATTTTCCTGAATACATAATTTTATTGATACATTATCTCCGGTACACACATAAGTTACAGATATTACAATTAATGTTCGCGACGTTGTTAGACAAGTCGAACTATGTGGAGTGATCGTGGGATGGATGTGGTTTGCAACTACTCGTAAATACAAGATGAAAGTGGTGAAATCTTTAGACGGGCCGCGAGAAATCGCCGCCGTAATAAATAATGCACTAGTTCAGTCTCGCAAGCCCTTACACCGAGCGACTGGTTCCAACACACTCGTAATTCGACAAGAAATATTGACAGTACCCGTTTAGGTAGCAGCCGAATATAGTTAAGTACCTTTCTATTTCAGATAATTACCGGAAGATTAAGCTATTAGATTAATAGATTCGATAAGCTTTGGTAACGATGATACGTAAGATTTAGAAAATTAATGATGATTCAATAGAGACTAAATCACTGTTGAGAATTTCACTTTTCGATTTAAGAAAACCGGGTTCGGTACTTGTTATCAGAAAATGTTAAATGTTTTCATTGCTAAGCAATCGGAAACACGGCAACATTTTGTACATGTTATTTTTACTTGTTCCATGACTTTTTTCAGCACTAAAAAATATTTGAATATTGAACTTATCCTTCCAAACATAAAGGAAATCAATATTTGTTTTTGTTCCCATTAAGAGCTGTCATGTTAGTTTAAAGCTGATTGTAATCTCTACATTTATGTCCAATTTATTTTTTATTTTTGACATGTGAAATGAATTGATGTTGTCGAATGTGACTACTGTCTGACATTAATAGTGTCGCTGTCCACGGTCCTTCACAGTCGGAATCATTGGTTTGGAAGATGTTGGTGTAGTTCGAAAATGGTTTTTATCCTCTTTGGAATAAGAATGCGAGAGGTTGACTTATGTCTTGGAGCAGGCTTTTGTGGCGCCTGCGCCGTCAACGTCGTGCGCAACCACATCCGCTGCGGCGCTGTCTCGCCAACCAAACTCATTTACCGTGACACAAAACCTCACGTCATAATTGGAGCAAAATAATTTGATATACTTTCTCCGATCCAACGTTTAAATAATTCATAAAAATTCAAACATTCTACACGCGTATATTCATGTATGAGCTTAATTAATACTTTCAGTTTCTTCTTGAAAATTAAAATACTTAAATGAACAAAGCGGAACTAGTTTGGCAGTTTCTATTTTATAAGTAACAGTCTGCCAGTGAAAAGGTAGTGAAAATTGTTATAACATTGTTATATACTTGCCAATTAATTATAAAAAGTTTACTCATCCTAACACTTCCTGACTTCCGTTATCTATAAAATATTACCTATTTATTTAGAGTTAGGTACGGGTTTCATCGTCCAATTAATTATTTAAAATTGGTACCTGTATGTTAATAAATCTATTTATGACGGCTTTTTAACATAGATTTTTAGGTGGTTGTTTATATTACTGTACCGAAATGCCAGTTTGTGGCAGATGGCAGTGGTTAATGGGAGTTTGTACTAATAATATACACAGTGGCAAGTTTTTGCGATCAAAGCTGTTACTATCCCGAATATAAATAAATATTGAACATGAAACTGGTATTTCTCACTCGACTGGTAAGTAGAGCTGTCTACTACAGACGTGAAGGGGAAACTTTCAAGTGTCCCTCCTAATCACTGATAGAAGTGCATAACAAAAGTGAAATCTGTTGAATTTCCCTGCTGCGCCGGCGCTGCTGCCGGCCGCGGATTGGGAGCGCATAGGGGCGCTATCGCCACTCTCGTTATATCAAACATACGGGCCTGGCTTGTCACTGTTTGGTTATTACATACATTACATTGTTAGCTTGCAAATGAGATATGGTGGCGCTTTCTAATTATATATCGCTGTTATTATGAAACATCGAAATGTTTCCGATAATTAAATAATTTGTTTCGATTCCGAGACAGAAATGTACCATATAATTATATTATATCCCTGCATGTTACACATCAAATTACACCTGCGAATTTTAAAATGAATAGCTTTTTAAATGCGAATATCTAAACGTACATGTAGTAACGAGCGTTTAATCGGCGCCTCGGGGGGACACTCGAATCGATCAAAACAATCAGTGGAAAGCTGTTGGTAGCTGACCACTGTTCGCATAACCGCATTCCTTGGAACCTCATCAGGCGACAAAAAGAAAAAATTACATCAGCTCGCTTTAACGTGGATGTTAGACTAGATAATTATAATATTTCTCTTTGACATTAATAATGATCTTGGACGATTCTATTAGCCGCTTCAGTTAACGACAACAAGATTAGCTTGTTGTGGTTACTCTGACAGCATTGTAATAATATTAGTTAGTAGGCTATGTAGATATTTAAAAGTGTTTATCAAGAGACTGAATAAAGGGAGAAATGCTCGTACCTATGACGTAACAGGTTCGTAGTGCTATTCGGGAAAATAGTTCTATTTTCCTTCTACGAATAATTTATCAATTAAAAGTATAAATGCCTACTCTAATTTTTTTATATTTCTGCCATTTGGATGGCAAGACAGTTAAGTTTAATGCAAAAAATTACAGATAGAGCAATCTATTCGTTTTAATGTGTGCCTACAACTATAAAACAGAAGTTATGAACCATTTAATATTAATCTAGCTCAATTTGTAAAGTTTCGAATAGCTTACACAGTTAGCTTCTCGCCTAAGATATCAATTAATATTTTTTAAATCCATTTCATATTGCTGATGATAGGTAACCTAAATACCTATCAAAAATCAAAGTAGTAGATGTTAGTAACAAATAAATGGTTGGCGTGTAAATAACTTGACCTTGTTAGCGAGAACAAGGCGGTGTTGACTCATTTCCCAGGCAAAAGAAAAGAGTTCCACTTGTATATGTGTCTCATTGGAACAATACCGGGGCAGATGTCGCTCCTACGTAACACACCGTATTTTTGTTGTAATATATTATCTGTTCGACTAACATCGAATGGTCTAATTGTTTTTTTGAGCCACGGATTATGTAACAGGTATTTCTATTCCTAGGCCTATTCAATAAGGTTTTAGTAGTAGAATCATTTAGGAATAAGGGACCAATTTTTAATACCGATTTTACATCAAAGAAGAATTACAGGTTTATGCTTATTTTAGGCTGAAACTTTGTAAATGTGAATTGAATGGCCATAAACTTAATATACTAATAGTAATTAGACTGTACGTCGGTCTCTTGTGAGGATATAACTTTAATCTGTTCCTACTATAAGACGGACGAGTTTTAAGACACGGCCGTAGCAAATAAATGGGGATACATTAATTACTTCTCTGGCGATTTACAATCTTGTTTATCGATGACACTCGTTATCTTTTAGTTAGACCATAACTATAGCCAAGATTAACTTTTTCTATAAAGGGACATTCAGACATGAAACGACTTATTTACTAAAGCAATAATTGTGATTTTCCTAATACCGGTCCGATGGTAATAGTTCTCAGATGGATTTAATCAACATAAGTGTAAAGCAGATTCTTTCAAAATGTAGAATAGAACAATGTAACATACATTTACTGTAAGTTTTGTATGACGACTTACATCAAACATCGCAGCTCGATAGCTTTAGGGCTTGTACATAAAACTGCGAATCGGCGCGATGTGATTTCGCAACGCAGAAGGTTTCTTAAGAAAATCTTAGGATACCGTCGCTGATTTTTGCGATGCGACGTCGCAACGCAGTTTTGTGTACAAGCCATGTTGTATGTTATGGGGCTTGGTTTCCACACTTAGTCCTTAAGGTGGATCATTGTGCGTGTACAAGCCCTTATTGTCCAAGAAATACTTTCGAGTTAAAGGTATTATTCATTACCTACTTTCTTATCTCCACAAATGAAAAAAAAAACTCCAGAAAGTCCATAAACACGTCAGGGCTACATAAAAATCCGGTGCACTTAGTGAAATATTTTTCACCGTTCCCAATCCATGCATAATCGCAATTACAAGCAGTTTGTGGGTGACAGTGGCGATGGCGCGAAACCGGCCTTGCGCTAACTAACCTGCTTCCTATGCTAACAAATATAAGCTCACCCTTGTCCTTGTACTCTTCCCCGCTGCTCTAGATAATTGACCTAAAATTATACAGTAATTTCCCTCATACGTAGCCGTGACGTATCGTTTAATATCGAACTACAACGTCTTTTTTACAGATTTCAATCACAATGCGACTGCGTCGATTATGACGTGTTCCGAAACATGTTCGCCCCAATCAACTTTCAACAAGAGCGCAACAATAGATTTAGAAGGCGGTCAGCATTACGCGGCAGTTATTAATAAGAAGGGTACTATTTAAACATTGATCAGGTGCTACTGGCGAGAGGAGCGTCGAGGAGTGCCCCTTGGTGTGACACACTGACTCGCTTTCGCGCCGCGCACGCTGCCTGCGCCTGCGCCGAGCGAGATGCATGCCGCGGTATCTATGCTCGCGTACATTACACACGCGTCTCACACTACTTGTGTGACACGCATCTCACAATAGTAAACGCCATTCAACTGATGCCATCTATCAATCCCTAACTACATGTTGCAGTAAATTAGCTGTACCATGTTTGATAGGCCTTTTGTTTTTGTCCTTGTTTTGTTTTGGTAAATGGACGCGAAAGTTTTATCATAACCTCAAGTGTCTACAGGTTGTGGCACATCTCTAGGCTTTTGATTGTAATAAAACTTTACATTTTGAACTTCACTCTTGGAGACCACTATTCTGAAACTCTCTAATCAGAAAAGCGAAAAGCTTTATATAATGTAGGTATAGTTGAGTTGTACTATAAATAGTATATGTTGTACCTCCGTTTCCGTTTTCCTTAAAGAAAGTTCAGCTGTGATTTTACAGTGAGTGAAAACTCGTCAATTAAGAACATATGTGTTTAATTTGTTTTTACTAAGTGTGTTTATAAGTGCATTCCGCATCAGCGCATCTCATTTTCAGTCCAACTTTTTTGAGATATAAGTCGTCTTGACGGAAATTAAAACTGGACATGCTCATTAACGCTTTCACTCGGATGTTTCCGTTACATTCGGACATTATCTCTTTAACGTGCATCCTATACTTCGAAAGTGAAAGTGTCAGTTCAAGAAAATAATAAATATGAAATAATTAAGAGATATTAAATAACATGAAGTCATTTCCCTAAACGAACAGAATTTCTAATGTGAAAATAAAATATCGTAACGAATAAATTATATATGAAATTAAGCATAATATAAAAGTTATGACAGTTGCGCAACATGACGCGACACTGGTTGCACTTAATGACTATTTTTAGCACACATTATAGAAAGCTTCATTCATTAATATTACGCGGACTGCGACAATCCGGCGCATGAATGGACAGTAGGTATGTTGAGGTAAGCGCTCTCACAAATCGTATATATTTTAGATGAAAAACTAATTTACATTTTTGGACCATTTCGTAATAAATGAAATTTTTGAAAAGCATAAAAGTTAAGCTTTTGAAGAAGAAGACGTGACCACGGTTATTACGGTTTCGTGAATAAACATTTAATTGTTTCAATGTTTTCACAATATTATAATACAAATGTATAAGCTTCTGGGAACACGGACTGTTCCATCAAAAAAAACAGACAGACTGCTGATCTTTGATTTAGACAACATTCCTTCAGCTGGTTAACTCTGCATTTACGACATGTATGTTTCACAATACAGCACTCAACAATCCCAGGAGATGGCAAGGTACCGTGACGCAAACCACTCACTTACAAAATCTTGATGCATTCAAACAATGGAATGGGAAGTCCTACTGTGTGTGGACGAATTTCGCAATAGCATGGCCTGAACAGCAGTAATAACCGTGAAGACCCGTGTCGCATCCGCTGTTCTACAGATAAGGGTAATGCGTACCGTGTTTCAGCCTTAATGATCAAGAAGATACTCAAACGTCCATAAACAGAGCTCTAGTAGATAATTTTAACTACTTCAACGTGAAAAAGAAATCTAGAGAATGTAACGATTAACTTGTGTCATATTCGTGTGACCGTGCCTAATGTAACCGGCGTTATTAAAATGTTTTCGTTCAGATAACATCTTTCTCATATCGTCAGGACTCGTTCTTCAAACTTTTTATGATCTAAATGTTATACTCTTACACCTAAACATAGATTAAATAATTAAAGATTTTAATTAGGAGTAAATAGATACAATCTTAATGTGCTCAAACTATGAAGTCCTAATTAAGATTAAATTTTCCGAGAGCTTTTATTATTGGATAATGTCTTAGTTTCAAACTAATTAAAGAATCGTGTTTAAAGTGTTTAGAGCCCACGCATAACATTAACTACGCATGGGTAAGAGGTACGAATTAACAGAAAACAATTTTACACACATCACAATTGAAGTTCAATAGAAACCTATAAACATGCAAGTTAATTTACTTGTTAGTATTAACGTAAATGAGGAACCCCCGCGGGTATGAAAAGTATAAAATGCGAGCTGTGTGACGCGTGACCTACTTTCCACAAGCCGGCTTCACCACATGTCGCCGTACCGGATAGCTCTTAGTACCACCAAAATAAAGAGTAAATTGCCATGAACAATGAAATTACTTTAAAAAACGTCAGCTGCGTACAGAAAAATCGTTGAACACAACACATGCAAATTAAGTGTGTTCAAATATTCGCGATATGCGAAGAGATTATTTCGACGAGTGCGAGTGAAAGTAAAAATTATGCAACTTTCTACAACTGAATATTATTGTTCAGAGATAACGTAAAAGACACGCATTATTTAGCGTATTGTAGGCGCGGGTTACGGCGTAGCAGCGGGCGTTACGGCGTAGCAGTGGGCGTTACGGCGTAGCAAGCGTGACAATAGTTAACTTAGATGCGTTCTCAGTTGTATTTGTTTGGAAAATGTGTCGAATTCTAATGTTTATAACTTCTGTTTGAAAACATGTATTTACTTAAAAAATAATATTCATTGAAGGATTTTTTTCTCATCAATGATTGAGAGAAGGTTGAAATGCATGTGACAATATTTATAATTTTTCGTATATTTCACTGCACATGCAGCTTTTTACAAAAGCTGCTTTATGATACTTATGCATAAGTAGCAAATATGCTAAACATAAAATCACTTCAGTAAGTAATCCAAAGTTTTATCCACCACATGTAGGTAATATTGAACTTTTCCATTATATCACTTCCACACAATTCTCAAACACATAATAATTCTTTTCCCGAACCCAATCACCACAAAATCCTGTACCTTTTCAGGTGAGCGCTAAATGAGGTTCCAGATTGAAGAAACAGTTTCAGGATAACACAGGCAGCTACCGATCACTGTTCCAGAGTTCACAATCACTGTCACAGTCTGGGGTTGTTTCACTTTCGTTTTCGCGGCGCGTGTGTGCACTGCGCGCGCGCTCGTGCCTTGCTCGACTACTCGCACTGGTCGCGGCGGCCGCACTCCAAGCCGTTTTATACGCGTGAAAGTTCCGCGCCTGCGCAGAGCTGACTATCCCGGATCGGACCGATCTGACGTCCATTTAGATTTTGAAATCCTTTGATGACGCCATTGATGTTAGGGTGTGACTGACGATGACTGCGCCTTCGTTATGAAAGAATTCTATTTTGGTGATGTCCAATTTGGGCCACGAGGATGTGTTATTAGCTTAGTTATGTTTGAGAAGGATGTTTAAAGCATGGGTCATCAGTAATGCATGGATCGAATGCGGCACAATTTTTAACACTATATTAAAAATATCGCCTCGCATAGTGCCTCGTTGGTCTAGTGGTCGGAAGCGCTACTACTGAGCATGACTGGGTGCGATTCCCGGGTCGGGTGGGTTTTTCCATCTGATGTTTTTCCGTAACAGCCCGGAGTCTGGATTTGAGCTCGGTTGATGGTAATAAATAGGCTCGCCCCCGAATACCTGGGACTCAACTGGCGAAATATGGGTGTACAATACACACAAGTAGAACACAACATAAGTATCCTTCTGCCTCAATTCTGTACTGTATAACAATTGTATGAGAAACAATAAAAACTTTTTATTTTATTTATTTATAAAAACTTTTTATTTATTTTATTTACTATAGGTACACCTCTGCTTAGCCCTTCGGAGCATACAGACGTAATGTTATGTAAAAATTGTTATGTTAATCATTCATTTGGTTATCAATGAGTGAATGTCCTGCTAATTTGGTCCAAATCTCATTCAAATGGTTCTGATGCAGCTAAACCTATTTATTAATTGTTTTCTACTTACCCTATCTGCATAACAGCCTACAAAACAAACAATTCATCTATCGGTGTCAAGCCAACTCAGTACATACAAAGCAATCAAACAAACTTTCGGCCTTCATTCACACTTTTAGTTTATTTTTTTCAATTTCTGTACGATCTCTCGTAACTATAAATATGAGTTATTACAGAAATATCATTATAATACACAACAAAAACTATAAGCCGTGAAATATTTATTTAAAATATAACAGAAAGCGGTTCAAAGCTAAAATAAAATCTAAATCAAAACGCCGAACAAAAGACTTCAACGCAAGATAATTCAAAATTATGATTGAATCCGAAACTACTGACTTCTGTAATATCTCCGAAACGTATATATTGAGATAATCAACTAACCATAAATATCTTATCTTTTGATTGTTCGCTATTATTATAATGTAGCGTGGCAGTAGAAGATAAAGTACCCATTCTATTTAATAATAACTTTTACTTATTTTGTAGAATTTTAAAATCCGTTGAGTAGTTTTTCGGACGGATTTTAAAATGCTATGTCCAATATTATGCAAATAATTAAATATAAAAGAAGTGTGTAAGTAATTACCGACCGTGCTCTTGGCAATACAGCTTGCCGATCGAATTTCATTTATATTTTTAATCATTCAAATACTCGTATTATTAAATTATATTCGTGATAATTAAGAGTGAAATGGGATGACAATGATATTTAATGTCAATTTATTAAATAAATCATTTCAAATAATGAACCTCGTGCACCGTAGGTACGTAGATGTAGATTATTTGAGAATCATGATAAGTACCTACTTGGGTACGGTTCCTCTACTTACTACTGTGATCTTACATAGCATCTGCATTTCCGGAACACCGACCACAAAAGTGTAAAGTAGATGGGTTGGTTCACTCAAGTTACGCCAATTAACTATTTCTGCTATCTATTATTTGTATATTATATAAACAGACTACGTTTTTCAGCTGTAAACAACTAATCGAGGTACACACGGCTACACATCAAGTTATACATTTCCAGCAAGTTATACATATAGCTTGATGTGTAGCCGTCTGTACTTCAACCGGGAATGACTTCGGGTACGATTCCCATAGTTCATTCGATTCCTGCTGAAATAAAAACTCGTGATAAACTACATCGTCGTTGATGGAAATCACTACATTCATTGTTTTTAGGAACACTTTTATGTCGCTGCATCTTTAAATGAACGTAAATCGTACGGTAGATATATCGTACCTGATATATCTACCGTAGGTTCTGCCGCATAGGGGTGGCGCTATTATTATTGTCTTGAGAATAATATAAGTAATTGTTAAATTATAAGCCGACCCACAACAGCTTGGTATTATCGCGGTTGGACTCAGAGCGTATACAAGTAATGGGCACCTAGAGTCAACCGTCATAATTTAAGCACGCTCTCTCAAACGCACCGGGTATGCGCTCGCGTCGCGCGCGCCAACTCACAAATATGAAATTTACGGAAAGAGTGAAATCGAATAAATTGCCCATTGTCTTAGTATGGTGCACGAATTCGACTCGTATTACTTTCTGTTTTCATCTCGACATGTGCGCACCGCAGGTGAATGATCTCGACTAATTGTTAACTTGCGTCCCTGTCATTACCGTCGACTGTGTTATTACAAGTATTTGCTATTCCATTCGTATTACCCATCCACGTGATAATTGTTTTTTTGTTCGTTAATTAGAAAGATTTAATGGAGATGTAACCAGCATAACAATGATTGGAAATTCTCTTAGCTCAACACAATTGATGGGTAAAGAAAGTTGCCGATTTGAAATGTGAACTCTGCAAAAATGTATAGTTGTAATCTTCAGGGAGTAGTAAGGGAACTTCAATGTCATTAAATATGATGAACACAGATCAACAGTGGGCCTAAAACGGTCACATTAGCAATTCCTATACAAGCATTTCATTTCCTGAATGTCCAGCTGTCATTAGCAATTCCTCTAATTTGACACAAAAGCAACTCATAATATGTGGACCATTTTACGAATCTCCATAGAAAACTGTCAAATAGATTAATTATTTCGTAATATGAATCGCACGCAGATCATATTATGAATTGTCAGTTTGTGACATTTTACGATCATTCATAATATTTTCCTATTATGATTCTGCCAAAGTGACTGTTTTAAGCCCGCAGACAAGGACGCACCTGGAAAGTATAATAGAACGTGCTAATAAAATACATGAGTTATGAGAACCAGCGAGCTAGCCAAGTTTCGCAACATGCTCAATGAGCTCAGCAGTCTGCTTCTGCAGCTGCAGATGTGATGTGCAACACGTGACGAGCTCGTATGTCTGCCATGTCGTTGTCGCACAGATCCGCTTTGCATAACAATGCCGTGTCACACCTTTCTTGCAAACGGAACACGATCTAAATTCGGGTTGGATTAGTCACTGTTCTATGCCAAGTGTTCCAATGTACCGATTTACATAAGACGCTTACCTACAAAACATTATCGATATTATTACAAATGTGTCAATACCTTCTCGTCTGTATCGGACGCTTATAAAAGTGAAAGTTTGTTTTTAATTTTGTAAATATTATTTCAGGTTGTGCAAAATGCAATAAGAAATATTTTAAGTATTAAAGGCGTGCTTTCAAAAAAAGATGTCGTAGAATTTGCTTGCATACAAAAGAATTTTAATGCTCAGTCATACCGACTAATGTACGAGAATGAATTTTAGAGAGAAAGTTATGTAAGATTTTTTCTTATTTTGATAGTTTGCTAAGTTTCTAATTAATACTCGTGGAAATGCATAATGCAACGGAAACTTGGCGTGAAAAAGGAATAACTTGTGAAGGAACCTTTAAAAAAAAGTAAATAACTAGTTATGTATGTGTAATACAAATACCAGGTATAATATGGAGGTATCTACTATAGTTACTATTAGGTACTATTCACAGTATGGACGAGCTCGTGGCTAAGTAATAGCAGCCGCACGGGTCGATCCATCAAGTTAAGCTACGCTTGCCGGGGTTGGTCCGTAGATGGGTGAACACCTTTACATATCAAGACTCTTCCGTGCCTCGGAAAGCACGTTAAGCCGTTGGTTCCGGCTGTCATTCGTGGATCTTCGACAGTAGTTTTGGTCGTCAGAAGCCCGAAAGTCTGGCAACCAGTCATACCAATATAATATCATGTTACCCAGTACCTGGGTTGTGAAGATCAGACAGGCAGTCGCTCCATGTAAGATATTGGTATTCAGCTGCCTCTGGTTAGACTGGAAGCTGCCCCAAAATAGTGCGGGAAAGGTTAGGCAGATTTATTTTGACTTTTCACAGTACGTGTGCCTATAGTCTTTCCTTTACATTATGATTACCTATATAATTAGCAAATAAGCGAAATATTAAATAGGTACCTACTAAATTAGTTTCACTCCTCTATTTACGCCCGTTGCCAATGAGAAAGAACTCTTTCTCTCAGGACTTCAATTTAAAGAAATCTACCTTCTCTAAACCGGTCTTAAGCCGAAATACGTAATGTGATATAATTATCTTCTTATTAAAGCCAAACAGAGTTTCATTCACAAAAGGAAAGTAGACAGAAATAGTTTGAATGCCATTTGTATTACCTACATACAAAAACACTATAAATCAAACGTTAATTCTAGACAAATTATTACTTAGCATCGTAACGTAACATTATACGCCATTGACCTTTGTTAAAAAAATATGAAGTTGTGTAACTCATGCGTCAAGCGTTCATTAGAATGGGGCATGCGCAGGCGCTGGTTCCGATTGTTCAATGGCCGGCGATGCGGACGCGCATAGAATGGGGGCGGGCTTACACCATTTCATAACATAACGCGGCTGTAGGACTTCAACGAAAGTGACTCTTGCGGATGCTGGAAATTCCGAATTTGTTGCAACAACCGCACAAAATAAAAACCGAGTTACACATAGCTGCTTAACTTTAGCATTATGGACGTTACGTAAGACTTCAGTGTTTCATTAAACGCTGCGAAAGAGTCACAAGTTCACAACGTTGGGTTTCGTATATTATTTTAGCGGTGTATAGTGCTGTTTTTAGGGTTCCTGTCTCTCCGCTGTCCGTCCGTCTGTCTGTCGTTCTGTCCGTCTGTCACCAGGCTGTATCACATGAACCGTGATAGTTAGACATTTGAAATTTTCACAGATGATGTATTTCTGTTGCCGCTATAACAATACATACTAAAAAACAGATTAAACTAAATATTTAAGGGGGCTCCCATACAACGAACGTAATTTTTTTGCCGTTTTTATAGATAATGGTACGGAACCCTTCGTGCGCGAATCCGACTCGCACTTGGCTTTTCTAATTTTTCCTGCACTCTAATTGCGTAACACACGATCAATCACAATTCGAATCGGTTTGAAACACAAATGTCTAATACATTGCTTCAAAAGTTCGAAAAAAAAATCTGCTCAACAAAGTACCTAATAACAATAACGCAATAAATATTGTTGAACTTTCAGAATGAAACAGATTAGTCTTAATCGCTTACGAAAATAAGTTACGCAATTAGGTAGATAGCTGGTCGCTTCAGGGGCGTAACTTTAGTGATCTGAAATATAAATAATTGTATGTGTAACAAATAATAAGCAAGGTAAAACTCTTCTGGCTCAAAATCAATCTGCTTCCAGTCTAACCGGATGCAGCTGTATACCAGTATTTTACATGGAGCGACTGCCTATCTGACCTCCACAACCCAGTAACTGGGTAATACGATTCCCCTTGGTAAGACTGGTTGACAGACTTTCGAGCTTCTGACGACCCGTAACGACTGTCAAAGATCAACGAATGACAGCCGAGACCAACGGCGTAACGTGCTTTCCGAGGCACGGAGGAGTCTCGATATGTCAAAGATGGTCACTCATCCACAGACCAACCCCGGCAAGCGTAGCTTAACCTGACGGATCGACCCGTGCGCCTGTTATTACTTAGCCACGAGCTCCTAAACAAAACTAAGCTCTTCTGGTTACCTATCCAAAATATCACTGCTTGCCATAGCATGCTTGTTATATTTCGTCATTGTGTTTTTAATAATTTACCAGTTTTATTGAATTCCATGATATTGCAATTTCGCATACAAAATGTAAGTAATAACACTTTCGCCCGTCCGTCTGTCTTAGATTGTGTATGCTTATGGAGCCACAAATGTTTTCTTGTCATTGTGTGCAGATTAGTTGACAAAGCACATTGAAAAGCGTATTTGTAGCTAGGGTTGATTAAGTTACTTTACATTCATACTTTTCAGAGTTCCACAGGTCAAGAGATAATTAAAATGTTTGTGTCAGTTAACTTATAAACATGGATGTTTATTATGGCGAATTTGATTTTTCAGTAATGGACTCCGACAAACCTAAAAGAGTAGGTTTTTACCTACCTACCGTTATCCTTAAAACCAGTAGTTTGGTGTCATATATAGAACGTAAAATCAATGGAAAATTACAACTTTATTTTTCTTTTTTTTTAAACTACATTTTACCACAAAAGACGCAAGTTCGTTGCCCTAAGGGCTAGGGCAACGAACTTGCGTCTCAACACGGGCGGGTGGTGCGGGACGTGACCTTACCGGCCGCGAGCGCGACCCTTCCCTCAGTTAGTAAGCTGTTTCGCTAGCGAGCACGGTGTCGGATAAAAACTTTTAAAATCTTTTAATGAAAATAACATTTTTTTTTGTTGTTACTCAATCATTTGTTTCTATATTTAAGGCCATGGTTTGAGCCAACTACCCATGGTTTGAGTGACAACGGTGTTTACCCTGACAACCTGTAGTTTAAATAAGTACCTATCAAATATTGGGCTGAAAAATTGTCTCAGTAGCTACAGACACTGTCTTTTTACTAATAAATACTTTCAGGGTCCTTTAACCGGACCTCGCTATACCTACTTAGGTATGTCAATCTTAAAGTAGGAAGCTGTGGAAGTGTGATACCATCTTTAGAGAGCAGAAGTATCAACTTTCCACTTTTAACGATCTTGGGTTCTGCTCGAACCCCACAGGCAACAAGCAATTTGTTATTGTTAAGGATACCTAATCTACCCACGCATTCCTAAACCCGGATATCTATGCCTAAATTTATAGAATTATAGATATGCGATGGCCATAGATATCCGTGGCGATGGCGGATTTAAGTTCTCTAGATTGAAGTACTTTCCCTTCCATTGTTGAGGTATTTCTAAAGTTCGTTTTTCTTATACTAATTTGACAGGTGCAAATGTCTAACTCCAAATTGAAAAACAAGACACCACAGACAGACAAATTAAAAATCCGGAGTCACACGTGTTAGGGCATAAATCGAACAGATTACGTGTGACTCCGGATTTTTAATTTGTCTGTCTGTGGTGTCTTGTTTATACCTTTTAAGTCGTAGTTGGGTTTTAGTTTTTATTACTTGATTTTTTTAAATTCTTTTGGGGTTATAATATATATATTTTTGAAATGTGCTCATTAAGCCCTTTCATTTGATACCCAACATGGTACGATTAAACCATATTTTTTTTTAAGTTCCTCACTTTATGTCCTCTAGAGGGCGCCATTTTTAATTTAAAGTGACTTCACATAGCCTATAACCAGCGGACAATCACGACGCTTCTAACGATACCTCATTTGTCAAATTGTGATAAAAGGTTTGGAAGATAGGAGGGAACAGATGAACATACATACATACATACATACATACATACATACCGGTCAAAATCATAACCCTCCTTTTTTCTTCGCCGTAGTCGGGTAATAACCCTCCTTTTTTCTTCGCCGTAGTCGGGTAAAAACAAACAACAATCATTTGAAATGGCAAATTAGTCTACGGGATTAAAAAACGAACTATAGGTGAGAATTAAAAGTTTTATGCACATCAGCCACCATTCAGTCACCATTGTTAAATCAAGAAAGTCCTTTATTAATATAGATATTTATAATTTACAACATGAGAAAATGCGCTTTCGTTCTATCTTTCCATCTTATTAGATATATATTATAGTTTAGTAGCAACTGGCCTTTTTGTTTTTTTTTTGAGTGGGAAATTGTCAAATAACTTCTCCCGCTCTGGGCGGAGCGGGAGGGCGTGTCAGACTCTTACTGACTAAAACCCACCCTGTTGCGTGTTCCTTCAGTTGCCTGAAAGTTGCCAGAGGCCACGGTATGTATACCTTTCGGACTTTCCCGCGACCCCGGCAGAGTAACAACTGGCTTGAAAGTAAATACATCAGTGTTAAGAAAACTTGACAGCCCTAAGTAATCCACTATTGTCGTTGTGAATATCTTCGCCACACGATGGGAACTCGCATGGAGCCGACTCGAGCCAAGTAAGTACACCATTGTGTTATAACTAATATGCCTAATTTATAAGTAGCTTATAGTACGAGTGGCGTATTGTTTGATACACCTGCTCTTCTTAATATGGACGTAAGAAAGTTGATTTGATACATTAAATTACTCTTTATCCGTAGAAAGCTTGGAAAACCGCGTAGCTAACAGATTGACGTAAATTATTTTATGTAATGGATAAAATCAGATATCCAGTCCCTATACATGTCGTTTGGTAAAATATCGTAGGTAGTCCTTATATTTGGTCTAGACTCTAGACTGAGCACTAACTTTAACAAATACAAAACTCGTTAAAACTGTACCTTAGTTATAATTAATTATTCAAAGTCTATTTAGGAGTATTATGAGAAAAGAAAGTTAGTAAATTGAGGTGTTCTAAAATTTGGAAATGCCCATAAGAAGATCATATTTATTTTGGCAAGGGCGTTGACTCATTGTTGTTATTATAAGCTCAAAATGCGGACACGGTGTTGCACAATACGTCGCGAACGTAGCATAATGTAAGCTATAAAGCATCCTGTAGACGTAACCGCATGATTCATGCGGACAGTGAAAGTGGCACATATTTTGTGAGCAGTCCGCCGCAGCCCTATCTGCTAACCGTGCAGCTTGACGAGAACGCAGTGCAGGAAGTGAGAATTTAAATACATTTTTGTTTTAATCAGTTCTGTCTGAAGATTTGTTCATGCAAAATTCTTATAAATTTTTCATGCTGCATCTGAAATTTTTTGGAGGTACGACTGCACAACGGACCAATTTCAGAAATGAAACTGATCGCGATCAGCACATCTAAACCGCGTTCAAGAGCTGTCACTGTCATCGTTGCTATGGAATATTGACACTGACAGCTCTTGAACGCGGTTTAAATTTACTCATCGCCTTCAGTTTCATTGAGGTAATCTGTGATTGAGGTTACAGAGAAGAAGGAAGTTTACGTGTGTAGGTATCCCAAAGTAAGTATTATTAATGCAAACACATAACGGTGTATTACTAGCTTAAAACTTAGTTTGTTTTGAATAATTTTAATTTCTTCTTAGTAGTTAAATATTTTCGCACTACGTACTGTGCAAATATTATTGTGTGAAAGCTCAGAGCACGTTGGACTGAGGTTAGTAGCCACCTACATAATGTATAAAGAAAATATTGATTCAGCAATGTAGGTAGGTATAGAGCCAGATAATTGAAAAAATATTTCGAACTTGTTTTTCTTTTGTGTAAATACCACTGTGGTTACCAGACGGCTTCGCTGGTAATGTAAAAGTTAAAAACTGGGTCACTTAGCACCTTTTTATTTAGTCTAGAATAACTGGTGCATTCATAATTATTTCCTGGAGTTTTGTTTCTTTTATGTGCATTGTAAGGATCTGGGATTACGTAAAGGTTACGAAACGTGTTATTTCTTTTAATCACGACATCCCGTTTTTAAATAGTTTCTGTAAATGAAGCTTTATATTGTAGTTATTATAAATTGTCTTTTGTGCTTGAAAACCGTGAGATTACGAGAGGCTCGGTGCGGTGCGATGAATGAGCGACAATGCCTCGGAGGCGCTCGGTCCGCCCGCCTCCCGCCAGCGCCCGCCTCCCGCCAGCGCCCGCGCCGTACACTTTCACTGGCTGGAATAGGCTCTGCAGCGATTGTTTATATCTTGTTAATGCGCCTTTTATGTCGCATCTAGATGTATCCGGCTGATGTGACGGCCGTTGACTCCGTTTCTAATTGTAGTTAACTGCAAGATTACATATTCTCTTTCCACTTTTTATTCAGCATGTGAAGTTTAAACCGATATCTCTCTGCAGTTTGCGGTCGGATACTTACGAGTATGTAGGTATACTTAACTCGTCAAGTTCTTTTTTTACACTGTCTCTTCATCTTGTGAATAGAAATTATTTACCTTTTTAAATTCATACTTGACTAGGTACCTACTGTAAAGTGAAGTCCTGAAAACGATTCACTGAAAATATGTTATTGCTAGTCTATCTAATTGACTTCTTATTGAATAAAGCTATTAGCGATTGATTAAGCTGTTTCAGCTTTTGCATTCCTAATTTCCTACTGTAGCAGTATCAATCTATTGTAAGTACCTAATGACTTCACTGCGCAGCCCTCATTAAACTTTATATTACCATGACAAACATTCTTTTTCTGTTTCAGTCAGAGAACCAATTGAAGTTGTCCCCTCCTCCCCCCGTTACCGCTATACCTATCTAGGTAGGTAGGTACTGAATGTAAAACAAAATTTATTATAATTTATTTATAATTGTTTTAATGTTAAGTGATAATGTAGGTATTTATTTTAATTTAAATGAGGACATTGCCATAACAACCACGCTTTACTGACTGTGTTGGTATTAGCTGACTGGACGATTCTGTAGCCCATCTTCCACACCTAAATTTACAGGTACTGGTTCAACTAACTGACAGGTTAAATATTTGTTCCCTGTACCTATATACCTATGATACACCTTGGAATTTTTAAACAATATTAACTTATTTTTCACTGTAGTATGGCACGATCTATTTATTATAGTTGAAGAATACATTGGGTTTATCCTTGTTTCACGGCTTGGCTGTAACTATAGGGCCGGATGGGGCTAGCCTTGCCTTGGCTGTCGTAGAAGTTGATGAGTGACTTGACGCTGCCGGGCCCGGGTGTCGTGATGGGGTTCGCTGCAGGTGCGGGGTTCACTGGAACGGGCTTGATTTGGGCTGGTGAGGCAGGTTGCGCAGGCTTGGACGGTGACGGTTGTGGTGCAACTGGCTTAGGAGCAGGAACCGGGGTCAGGGGCTTCGTGGTCACTGCGGGCGTGACGGGCGCCACCGGTGCGGGTTGCTTAGGCGCTGCCGGGGCCGGCACGGGCTGTTTAGGTGGCACCACAGCGGGCTGTGTCCTCACCCCTCCACTTTCCATGTTGATAAAGTCGATGTTCGCATGTTTATTTATCGGTACGACCTTACGACCTGAAATTATAAACGCCCAGGTTAATTTTATCAATGTACATTTAAGCACCTGTTTAGGTATTGTGGACAGAAATTATTTAGTTGATACGAAACTTTTTAATACAACTAAGGCATCTAAGTAGGTACCTAATAATAAAATAGAGTGCCTACGTCAGGCAGAGGCAGTGGACATCGGTAGTTCAATTTGATATTCGTTACACCGGTTATAAAAGAATAAAATTAAACCAGTGTTATTTTGAGATAAAACAAATCGAGAGTGTTATTCTTAAATGGAAGGAAATTATATACCAAGATTTTCCTGAAATTCAGCTTGCCAACCTAATAACTAATTTTACAACTACGTGTAATAAAATAGAATAAATAATTTGTTACTTACATTCAACTGAACAAAAGACGAATAACAAAATCAAAGCGGCGGCCTTCATGTTGCTCACAATTTGACTAACGTTCGGAACTCGTTACCTCGTACTGTCGACACCGACTGATGAACAGCGCGCTAGGTTCTGCTGCTCTGATTGGTCGATATCAATATTTGCCAGGGTCGAGTCGTGCGACGTGCAACCGTCGAACTGGACTGGTCGCGCCGCTGCGTCAGCGACCTCTGCCTGGCGTGACCTCATCGATAACGTGTTCTCGGTATAGCCGGAATGTTTACATACACAAATAACGGTTTATTTTAATTGGGATAATTTAGCAATGTAGAAGCTGCTCATAACTATGTTTATTGCAGATAATCTATTCCCCAAGCTTACGTTCACGTCAATACCCTAATGACCACGGTGAAGTTTGAAAACTTACGCGAAGAGAGCCTCCACGAGTGACGCCACCTGTTTATGTGGTTCCGGCAGACGCAAGGCAGTCAGATCTGCTACTAACCTTCCTGAATGTTAGTTTGCTGAGGTAACGGCATGAGGGAAGAAAAAGTTCCACTAGGTACAGTCTACGAAAATACTTAGTTCGTGAAGAAAGCCTCTTGAAACTTACTTCATAAACTAATTTTCACCAGAATGACTGCCTATCAGACTGAGTCGGTATAGTTACCAATCTAACAACCTAAAAGTTAAAAAAAAAAAATTGATGGTTAGGTACTAAGAATTCCCTGCCAGGGTTGCGGGTTAGTCCGAAAGGGATACTGGGACCTTGGCAACGGGCAACTGAAGGAACTTGGGTTTTAGTCAGTAAAAGTCTGACACGCTCTTCCGCTCCGCCCAGAGCGGGAGAAGTCATTGGATGATTTACCACCCTCAAAAAAATAAAAGGTACTAAGAATTAAGTAGTTGATAAAAAATATTTCAATGATTTCCGTGAAATTGAAGCTATCAACTGCAAAGCAAATAAATAAGGAAAACCCGAGTGATTATTCACAAAATAATGTCATAAGAACAAAACATTTTAGTAATTGTTGTTGAAACTGCTTGGACGATAAGAGAACCGCAGCCAGAGATGCAAATACTCGTAAATGAGTCAGGTTGTTATGTTATTGCTTCAATTAACTACCACTCATTCTATTTCGCAATGAAACAAGAACAGTTTTAACTAGATAGGTATAAGTTTAAAAATAGATCCACCTCCTCTTCAGTCGGTCCCTCACTGTTGAGGATCGCGAGTCCTTCTCATTTTGTTTCTGAATAGCGATAGTCTGTTGCTTAATAGAGTGCCGTGACACGTTCTCCACTTCCATTTACTCTGATATCTCGATCGGCCACCCCTTTCGACTCATCATCATCATCTGCCTAGCCTTTTTCCCAACTATGTTGAGGTCGGCTTCCAATCTTTCGACTATCTGTTAAAAATAGATATTTTAAGTAGTTTACTCCTAAAATAACAATTTGAAAAAATGGGATCCAACCACGGATATCGAGATCCAACCAAAAACTCACCTGCTTCGGAATCCTTAGGTGCTCTCTGAAATCGGATCATTCTATTCATTAGGTTACTAGTACAAACATTTGTGGCACGAGACGATCAACAATTCTTACTACATTCCAACAATTTAATGAGTTACTGAAGGAACCTTCCTTAAAAAAACAAATTGATCATCTAATATCCTAACAATGCATTCCAAACAGTTGCTATGTATGTAGTAGGTATATACAGTTCTAACAGCACCGTACAAGTATTCAAACGTGGATCGGACGAGAGCCCATGCATTAAACATCGAGTAAGATACGATTTTCCCGCCGTGCGCGGGCGCAGCACGCTACTACTGCATTGCGCATGCGCGCTCGCCCGCAACGATGCGCTTCTGATAATGTCTCTTTTCTGATGACTTTCTTTTATTCGTAGGATATAAATACTACTGCAGTTGTTACATCCCGATTCCACATCAAAGTTTTCACGTGATTACACAAACTTTCTTACACCACATTTTACATTCAAACTTACACCACATTGAGAATGTAGGTAAGGACTAAAAGAAAGTTAACAGTGGCTTACTTTGTTTAGGTAGCGTACAGAAGAAACATTCTTATTCCTTTTTTCTGGAAATTTGGACATAGTCAAGTGGACATTGGTCGAGCAAGTTTAACATGAGTAGGTCTGTTGTCCTGCTGTTCTGATAAGCTGGCTGGCTGTTGAGATCGTTGAGGAAATTATCTAATGTCAAAAATTATAATTTTATTATGACATGGGATGTTTTTGTGAGCAGAGCCGTAAGCTTAAATGCAGTGCTGCCAAAAGGAAAAAGTGCTGAGGTCTGATGTGTAGTTCGCTGGTGGAGGTGACCGCATATCCTCGTTTAGGCAATCCTCGTCATTTGTTATTCAGTGTTGGTCACCTTGATGAGCATTCAAATGAAATCATTTTGTTCATTCATCATTATAATGGTAGGTCCCATAATAAGGAAAAATATTGCTAATAAATCGAATTATGAAATGTCAGGGCTGGAATACCTATAAGTAATATCCTTTTTTATTCTTGGGTGCCCATAGTCTTCAATTCTACAAAAAGTTAACAAATGCGTTGCACAAATGACAATATCCATTAAAGCGGATAAACATGTCTCGGGTATCCATACATAAGCGCAATGCGAGTAGCGTACACAATGATACAACTTGCGTGTTCTGAGGTGTCAATGTCGGAAACCTGCGGAGGTCACTTCTGTTTACCAAGACAGAATCTACTCTGCATCTCATATTACACATTCAGGGCAATCTCCGCCGCCGTCGCAAAAACCATACCGCGCTATGAATCTCAACAACACATCGTATCTATAGTAGGTGCATGACATCACCAAAAGGTCGCGCAGTATCGCCTGCTCGCGCGGGCTCAGAGATCACTAGTGCGCCATCATCGCGCTAGAAACAACGTATTAAACTCTATCCAAAATGAAAATTGCGCTAGTGTTGTTAGTTTGTGTAGCGGTATGTCGGGCCGACGACTTAGCGCATGCCGCGGGGCAAATCTTCAACAATATTTTGCCTAACTTGATCGGAAACTCTGTGACCGGCCAGCAAGGAAACACAGCCACCAACACTCTCAATCAGATAGGAACAGTGGTCGGTGGAGTGGTCGACTATGCAAAGAAGAAGAGCTACGAGGACCTGCTGCGTCAGGTGCAGGACTCTACCACTGATGAAGACATCCTGCGCATCAGTGAGGAGATGTTCAACGCGGATATCAACAACGCTTTCGCGTACATCCAAATCAATTTGCAAGGCAAAACCAGCCCTCTATCGAAAGATGACCAGGCGCAAGCTAAGTAAGTTATTTTCTTTTGACTTAGGTACTTATAATAAGTATCATTGACGTAAAGTACCTATCTAATTGAACGCCAAATACTATTTTACTACTTAGTTACTTGCACTAAAAATGTATTTAGGAATGATAATCGTTGTTATATTTTGTCTGCAACAAAGTGTAGTAGGTATGTGTGCATTTTCAGTCTATTAGGTACATAGATAAGTACCTATAATTCAGAAAACTTACCATAAATCTCTTGTAACAGTATTTTTAATATCTAAAAAAGTAAAAATCTTTTATTTCAACATTTAAATTACAATATTGAGGTACCGTTGGTCCCAAACTAGGCGCAGCCTGTATCTTGGGCACCATTGTATAAATAAAAAATATTTTGATCATTTTTAAATAAAAGTTGAAATTGGCGAAGTTAGCCTCTTCGAGATTGCAAAACTAAAAATTACAAGAATATAAATATAAACTAATTCCGGTGTGAAAACTAAGATAATTCATAAAGATTTTTATCTTTCTCTCGTAAAACTAATTAAGTACAAAGGAAATAAATAGGTAAATTACCCCTTTGTTATGTTTTATCACTTACCTAACTATTCACATAAAAGTACCTAGCCTTTATTCAAAACACGTTCCATTCGTTTCCTAGTTAACAATGTATCGCTTCCTAATAAATTGATAACATTGCAGCCTCCTGACCGTCCCTGAGAACGTGTGGAGTGGTCCAACAATAAGGCCATTTGTTGCACTCTTCGACAATTACCACAAAAACGTGATAAGACCAGAGTTTGTCACGCCCAATGTGAGTACTTATATCGTTACAATTGAGTAATTCATTTCAACGTATACATACATAAGCAGCTAGACACCTGCATCAAACAAGGTAAACTAATGTTAGATGATGTCATGTTGCAGGAGGAAACGGAACAGACCACTTTTATCAACACAATCCTTGCGACCGGTCCAATTAGAAGTCTTATGAACTATTTGGTCAGCAAAGGTAACGAAACCTGTTTTTTTTACTTACATTACATCATCCACGGTGACGGGAAGTTATTTTCATTACCAACTTAAAATGTTCCTACCTATCTATTCCATTATGAAGTTATAATGCCATCATGATTCCAGTCCGAAAGCTCCATCTCTCTCTCGCACAATTATGATGGCATTTAAACGTCATAATACGCCACCAATTATGTTACTGCCTAGATAATTATTATCCCTATAGGTACTATTAAATGAGCAATATTTGTTTAAATATATTTGTAATCACGTTCTCGAAAACGACTCTACGGATTTCGATGAAAGTTGTAATATAGGGGTTTACGGGGGCGAAAAATTGATTTAGCTTCAAATTCGCTCGTCAAAAATTCGTTTTCTCTATTTTCACCCGAGCAGAGCTCGGTCGCCCAGGTAGGTACTTATTATTATAACAGGTTAACCGATACCTACTTTTATAATTACTTGTTAGCCGATCATACCTCCAAGCTAGTACCTACGTACATCTACCTACAGGGCTTCCACATTCTCATTACATCAACGTTTGCAGTCGGTATGCTAACAGCCTGTTAGCATACTAACAGCTAAAGCATAATAATACATTTACTACTAAACTCTTTACAAACAATGAATTATAATCGGTCCTAGTTTCTTAGTAATCAACCCATGCGTGTACTAACACTCATACCACAGTGTAAATGCTGTCAAGTCTTTTATAAATAGGCCGACCGCTTAACTGAGACCGTTCCTGAGGTAGCTGTGCGGTGCGAATGACTATTTCATGAAATCATGACATTTGGCACTTTCATGAACTTAGTGAGTTGTATTGCTGATTTTAATGTTTATAATTCTGTAAATCCATATTTGTTACGAGCGCTAATAATATTTAGATCAACATACAACCTGATACTGAACTGCAAATTGCAAAAAACCTAAAAAAAATTGAATTTCGCGGGCTACCCTAGCGCATCAACCTTAAAGTGTCGAACATTATTTTGTCTGTAACTGTACCTACCTATAATAAAGACCTAAGGTGTGTAGTAGTATAATTAAACCCTAATCATAATTATAATATTTCCTATTAGGGCTGACTCAAATGAATGAGTACAACGAGCAAGTGGACCTGTTGAAAAAGATCTGGTTCACGAAGTACGCGCGCCACTGGACCGGCCTGTGCAAGTGCAGCTGTGCCTTCGAGAACATATTCATGGCTGAACTCAAGTCCAGCGATGTACTCGGTAAGTATTGCTCACTTGCCCACATAAGGTATTGAACGCAGAAAATCTTTGATACTCTTAAGGAACACGTGGTTTGTAAGACTATACCCCGAAATACCCCACTATACCCCAAACTATACCCCGAATAGTTTTAGATTTTTTCATATTGATCCATCCCAATTATTCTCACCTAGCTGATGCCCGCGTGGATATCGGTTTTTATACTTACCTATACTAAAACCTTCCTCGAGAACCACTTTATCCATTGGTAAAAACAGCATGAAAATCGATGCAGTAGTTTTTGAGTTTATCGCGAACAGACAGACAGACAGACGCGGCAGAGGACTTTGTTTTATTTATAAATGTAGTGATAGGTATACGTCAATAGTATGATCCACCTACACGCGACAAAGTTGGCGGCTAACTACTTTTCAACCTTATATTGCCCTTAGTAATAACGTAAATATTGATCAACCGCGAACTTTGGCGACTGTACACACTGGTACAAATCAAGCTATACATTTCCAGTATACCTAAGCTGATCTCGCATTGTACATTTCCGTACGATGAGAGGTCAGCTTTGAGCTTATACTGGAAATGTGTAGCTTGATATGTAGCCATGTGTACCTACAACCTGAATAAAGGCTCCCACAAACGATATCGCGCCAGTTTGCACGAAACTTAACAGACGGTCGGGGTTCGATTTTTAAATTCGCTAGAACCTGGGATTGGACCTTTGTGTTGACTTTTCGACGAATAGGTAGGTATGAGATAAAGGTGCCTTATTCAGGAAAGCATAAAACTAATAATGAATAGACAGTAGCGAACTTGTCTACAAAATATCGTATTGTGTTTCATAATGAGCGCTTGAACAAAAGAAATATTTCATAAATATAATATAGTTGTGTGAAAGATAATGTTTGTTTTGTCGGTATTTGTTGGTTTTAATGTATCTTAACTAATACTATAAATACGAAAGTGAGTTTGTTTGTTTATTACGCTTTCACGCTAAAACGGCTGAACGGATTTGGATGAAATTTGGCACATGGGTAGATCATGACCTGGAATAGGACATAGGATCGGGACCGAGACTTACGCAGGTGAAATCATGGGGCGCTGCTAGATGCAAATAAACGACAAAACGAAGACTCCTTACAAGAACAGTCTCGAACTACCCTTGTGAAACCAAAAAAATATTGCATATACGTTAAAACAAAAACGTAGGCACAAAATAACAACAACATTATTAGCAACATTATTCCAGGTAATATCTGATTTAGTTAACCATGTTCCTACTCTGGTACGAAAGGAATACCGGAAGAAATATTATCTAACTAACTGTTGCCCGCGACTTCGTCTGCGATCCAGGATAAAAAGTAGCCTATGTCCTTCTAGGTCTACCCCTGTGCGGAATTTCCATTAAAATCCGTTCAGCCGTTTTAGCGTGAAAGCTTAATAAACAAACAAACTCACATTCGCATTTATAATATAAGTTAGGATTGCATCAGCAATTAGCACTCTACACATGTTGGCACCTCCTAAATATAGCCCTCACGCAACAATGAAATGACAGCAAACAACTACTTAGATATCTGACAGGAACATTAAAGCCCAAAACACACACAGAGCGGGTGCGGGGCGGGAGCGGGTCGGGTCGTTTTCATCGCGTGAGTCGCGCGGTTCATCGTGTTCACACAGAGCGCGGGCGCGGGGCGGCAGCGGGTCGGGCGCGGGCCGGCAGCGGGTCGGGCGCGGTTGTACTTTGACAGACGGCAGCGGTTGCAGTGTGAAAATGTTGGGTGATTCTGACACGGACGAAGAATTATTATTTTTTACTTATTTTAAAGAGAAGAACGCGAAAATGGAAAAAGTTGTAGGTTCTAGACATTAATAAAAAAAAACATCAATATGGAGAATATCATCGATACGTGTATTGCAACGAATGTAACGCCGCTACAGCCACATTGCTATTCTGTAACCATCTTACCTTGAAAACTTAGGTGAAGTGAGAGTGGAGTGAGTCATTGTCATCGATACCTACTGATGCTAAGGCAGTGACAGTTCACTCCAAACTCACTTTGATATTTTACTACACTTAGTTTTCACGGAGATATTTTTACAGAATAGCACAACCGCTCCCGACCCGCGCTGTTGTGTCAGCGGGCGCGGCTCCCGCTCCGCGCCCGACCCGCGCCCGCGTTCTGTGTGTTGACATCCATATAATTCCTTGAATTACAATTTATGACACCCGCCGTACTCCCGCGCCCGACCCGCTCCCGCCCCGCGCTGTTGTGTCGGCGGGTGGCGGGCGCGGCTCCTGCGCGGGTCCCGCTCCGCGCCCGACCCGCGCCCGCGTTCTGTATGATGACATCCATATAATTCCTTGAATTACAAATCATTATACCCGCCGTACTCCCGCGCCCGACCCGCTCCCGCCCCGCACCCGCTCTGTGTGTGTTTTGGGCTTTATTTATCGAACAAAGAGCCTTCCTTCTCCATTCTTTTTTTAAAATTATGCTATAAGCAGGACTAGCGCGGGCATATTACTGACTTTAAGCAGATCATGGCCATGGCCAAGAATCAATTTATTTTTAAAAACGGTTATAAAATTTCTGATTTCGTTAGTTTTAGAAAATATTTTGAGTTTCCTTCTAGGATAGGTACTCCTATGACGTAGATAGGCTAGTACTATTGTTCCTAGACAGTTATGTTCACCATTGAACATGGGTCTCTGAACTAATACCTAATTGTTCGTATTTCCAGGTCTTCACAGCTGGTTGTTCTTCGCTAAGCGCGAACAAGATCGCAAAGCCAATTACTTGGGCTACATGGATAAACTAGACCTGTCCGGGGTAAGTTCATAGAATAGAATACTCTTTAATTAGTACCTACACCATACAAATTACAGATATGAATATTCATATGTGTAATTTGTATCAACAATACAATAGTACAATAGAAATTGTACGTGATATTATTCATAAAAACACCTTTTGGACAACTAGAATCAGTTAGTAATCAGTTCCAACAGTGGACGTCTTTCGGCTGAAATTATGATGATGATGTGCTACTTTAGGTCAGTTACGGCTGACCCATACTTGACTATTGCAATCAGACCGTCCCACTGAATACAGAACAGAATATCGAAAAAATACTTAGGTCGCATCCATCTCCCTCAGTGCAAACGAATCGCCGAGGGTTATCGTAAGGTCAGGCCAGTAGAACGGTTGTTTTAGGTAGGTACATGGTACATTATTCGCATAACAACAGCAAACATCAAAACAATATTTATCAAATCTTAACCAAAATCTTGCATTGCTTTTACAGAAAGGCATGATCCTGAAGCAGCACTCAGTTTTGAGCGAGACGAAGGACGCTCCCGAGGTGACGATGTTCGTGGGCACGTCTCCCGAACTGGAACTGGCACTTTACACCATGTGCTTCATGGCTCGCCCCGACAGGCCCTGCAGGCTGCGCTACAACAACGTCAACTTCTCCATACAGACAAAGACGCTGAAGTCTGAGAATGTACTCCTTATTGATACAGCCTACCCTGTCTACTAACATGCTACATACTTTACTACCTTTAGTTGTTGCATGTCACGAGCGCGCGCCAAGCATTGTAGTTTTAACCATCTATACATAAATTATTAAAGTCGCTTTTCGTCAAATCTCGATGTTTCGTAAAGTCGTACAAACCATACGAAGCGGGAGCGGGTCGCTAGTAGATATATAAATAACACATGCCGCGCGCTCGCGATTTGCTAGAACTATACCCACATACTCAATAATATTATATGCAACAAATATTTAAAGACAATAACCCTCAATAAGTGTAGCCGCAGCTAAACTAAAGCTCTCTTAATAAGTTCCAAATAAAGATAATTTATCCAAATGTATGAGTTATGTATTTAGAAGAACGATAACGCTAGAAACTCGCGTGATGTTATCAAGTCTCGATCCGCAGGTCTCGCCCTCTATGATAAGCATGTTATTAAATATGAATTTTCGCAATAACTTTAAAATAAAACTAGATAATGACTGTGTAAAATAATAAACCAATAAATCAATGTAAACATCTTTTATTGCAACATCTCTCTAAAACACCGAGGACTATATAAAACAAAATATTGGTAATTGATAGTTGATGTAAATTTTATATAACAAACTCAATTTATAAATATATAAGTATCATAATAGTATAAAAGAAGTTCATTCAGAGATTTTTTATTGTCGAAAATGGCTCAAAAGAAATTAATTCAATAACAAGTCAAAAGTTTCAATAACACTTAGTCTTCGGTATTGTCATTCGTAATACTTGACAATGTATAGGATATGCTAAGATTTAATATATTTATACATATTACGATATCAAAAGAATATCTACTCAAGGGCTAGGAACAACGCTGAAATTCTTACCGTACAAAAAAAGCTATCAAATATTGTTGTAAAAATAATTTATAATTAAAGCTACAAACAACGATAAAGAGTAGATAATAATGTAGAATACAGTTTATAAGATTACCAGTATAGAAAATATAATCAATCTAAAGACAGTAATCATTAATTTTAATTATTATAGTCATTTAATCATTCAAGTGAATAAATAGCTTTCACAATGCTTAAAAAAGATAAGATTCTTGGTGGAGATAATAAAAGTGTAACTTTGACCTGTTGCGATTATAATTCACGAGCACTACAGATGCCCAGTGGATATGCATATAGGTACAGTCACGGACTTTAATTGATGAGCCACCTTCAAACTTTTCAATTTTGCAGTTTCATACATTCACGAGATTACACGATTAAACACGAACTCAACCGCACGCTCGTAAACAAGATGACAAATAAATTACTTATATTCGGAAATAGTCTTATCCATAGAGGTTGACTAATAAGTTCTCAATGATAAAAAAAATCTTGCATTAAGTTTATTCAATCTATTTGATACTAACCTCCTTTGAAACAGAGCTCATTAACTCGATTATTCTGAAAAAATAACTGAAGACAGTCCGTGACTGTACATAATAATAATAATTACACACAATAAAAGCGGTACCAAAAGTGTTAACAGATCACTCTCTTAGAGATGTAAATGAACCCGTAATAGCTTACTACAGAATACTAATAGTCAGCTTTGAATACTTCAATGTTGTATGCAATTGTTTTAAGGCTTACTCTACATTTTCCTACTTATATATAATTTACATTTACCCGATATATAATGTTTTTAATATGTTTCAACTGACCAAATTGACAGTAAAGATATGTTAAAAGTAAGAAAATAATAAAGATACTTATTGTAAGACGATATTAAATACTTCTGACTAGAATACCGTTGGATGATTTAGCGCAGTATACCCACAGCGTAGATAAATTAGTCTTACATTGTATATTCAAACTAATTTGCTTAAACATCTACAATTTAAATTCTCTAAAAAATATATACAAACAATCATGAAAATATCTAAAACCACTGATTCAATAAGTTCATCACTCAAAGTATTCTCGCCTCACTATTCAGGTATCTCATAGCGGTACAGATTCTCTTTAATATTTTGCAGCAAACATAATATGGCAAACATTGCTACAAAACTGATAAGATGATTTAACAAAAATTATTCTTAATTCTAAGTTATAACGTGTGTAAGATTAACACTTAATTCAAACGAAATACGAGCCATACTCGTGCGGCATGACTCCGCGGCGCGGGTAGAACGTGTGCGTTTGAGAGTAGTTCATCAGGTTCGAGATATTCGACGTGTAGATGTCGGCGAAGCGGAACAATCGTCGCGAGAAGTAAGTCGGGTTGTGGTATGTACGGAACACGCTACCGAATTGTGGGTTAAACACTGCCTTTATTTCATTCCTGGAATTTACATAACATCTCCTACAATGGAAGCATGAAAACAAAACACATAAGCGTTATTTTACAGCCAATCAGTCACGGATACACGATTACGATAATTTTGATTATTTGCTTAGCTTTATAAAAACAGTATTCTTAATCATAGCCACTGATATATAGCGGGATAATATTTCAATTGCCAGCGTAATTGGCCAAGATGTGCAATATACCACCAGCCAGAGCGCCTGCCAAAACACATAGAAATAATCGATATTTGCTGCCTTTTTGCAACAAGCATCCTAGATTTGCAGCTTTAGTAATGAAAACTTTTAGGCGCACATTTCACGTGCATAACACTCACTACTCTCCGGATTCCCAGAAAGCATGAAAAATTCCGAAAGTTGAGAGAGAATTAGTACAAACCTCAAGTAATCCCGTTCTGCCATCCACTCGGTGACGACCTGGAGCGCGTCTGCGTCCTTATAATCCTGGTGGTCCTCTATGAGCTGCGTCAGCATTTGCAGCCAGTTGGCGTTCTCCTTGAACGACTGCGTGTTCAATGTGTTGATTTCGTGCTGGAGAAAAAATTGAATAATAATCATTCTAGAGCTTACATTGTATAATCAATTAAAAAGTATAGATTTTGTAGTTATACTTTTATTCAGACCTGAAAAACAATTAAGATCTAAAAATATTCCAATGAAGTCATCATCCGTGTATTGTTTAGTTGGCACTCTAATTGCGTGATACATGATCAATTAGAATTGGAATCGGTTTGAAACGAATGTCTAATCCATTGCATCATAAGTTCGAAAAAGAAATCTGCTCAACAACGTAAATAACGCAATGAATGGTAGTTGAACTGTCAAAATGAAACAAATTAGACATAATCGGTTTCGCAATTAGACAGCAGGTAACTCTGTGGTGCGACGTTCGTGCTAAATGGAAATACAAAGATTACGGAAGCACACATTTGAAAGCTGTATTTATTTATGTATTCAAATGAAACGACGCATGAAATGATAGGCCTAGTCTAGGTCACAATTTCGACTATTGGGCGTAGGGTACTGGGATCCCTAGTTCTGCTAAAGCGTTACTGGGTTTTACCATTAAAAAATTCTCTATAGCCGCCTATAACGTCTGGATTTGTGCCCAGTTAACTGTATCTACATAGGTTCGCCCGCTTTTGCTAAGGAACTTACTCTTGTCTATTGAAATGTGTGTGAGAAATTAAAAAAACTAAAATATAAAATAAAATGTTAAAAATTTCATAGACCAAGTTTATGTTAACCAAACATCATTAGTGGACTAACCGTCAGCTCGTTAATGATCGCTCCGGTGCGCCAGCCGTGCTCCAGAGTGACGTCAGCGAGGTCGGTGTAAGGATGGTCGCCGAAGTACAGCACCTGGTGACCGTACCAACCCGTCAGGTCTTGCAGCTGCTTCACTGTTCCCTGCAATGGTAAGATACACATTTATGAAGCAAACATAATTTAAATTAACTTATTGCTGCTTGTAGGACCCCCGGGAGTAGTAAGTTAGTACCTAAGTTACTCAAAGCTATAAGATATTAGATTTACTAATAATAAAGCTGAAGTTTGTTTGTTTGAACTCGTTAATCTCCGGAACTACCAGTCGGATTTGAAAAATACTCTTTGCATTTGATGAAGGTTATAGGCTTTAATTGATGTTAAAGCTCGGCGGTAGCCTAAGGGTCGTACCGATAACGCAACGCTAGGAGCCAAGCAAAAAAAAACCCTGAAAGAATCTTAAGCGAAAACGAAGTAAGGGAAGCGCTGCAGGGCGATGCGATGGGACGCCAAATTTCACGCAGATGAAGTCGCGAGAGAGTCGAAAACTGAACTTCGACAAACGGTACTACGACATGGTTTTACTTCGACATTACGGAACTCCGACACGTCTTTACTTCAATAATACTTTAGTTTGACATGCCTTAAGTCCGACACTCACTCCGATAAAACGTTTTTTCGACATGACTTAACTACGAAATGATGTGACTTCGACGACATACTAATTCGACAATAATGCCAGTTCGACATGACTCAATTTCGACATACTCTACTCCGACATGCTGTACTTCGACGACATCTTAGTCGACTTATCTCAGTTGTTTCCCAACGTCGCAGAATAATTTTAAATTAGCATCGTGTCTGAGACGCACCACGTCGATTTAAGATATTGTCGAAGTTATCATTATTCTGATGTTTCAGGCCTCTATACTTACATAAAAATGCACGATGGCTCGATTTAGGAGACCGGGAAGTTTATTTACAACAAAAAAATATACTTTTATTAGGTACAGTAAAACGTTACATAGTTTTACCTCATAATAAATAATTCCTTTTTCTAATGACGAGACTTTCTCCCATATATGCGTGTTAGCGCTCTTGTCGAACACTCGGATGGGCCGCGACACCTCCGTGAAGAATTTGGGTTTATTCGCATTCACTATCACTACGTCGAAGTAATCCCGCCAGTCATGACCCACTAACATTTCCATGCCTGCATTCCTGAAAAAAACCATGGACAAAATAGCAAATGGTTTTGCTTGGTTTCTGTAAAATCGTAGGTTCTTTATCAGAATAGCAAACTTTAAGCAGTCTTGTAGGAAATCTTAATTTTTCTATTTTTGTCATTAATATTGCATTGGGCAAGATGTTTTGATGTGAGGATGATGCTTTATTTTATTTTTATGGATATCTATTTATTATTATTTCGAATAATCTTCTAACTGCGTGCAGCGTGTGTCGTGTGTTTGTCAAATGCATCACATCAACCACGTCAGTTAACATATTTATCTCATTTGTCTTTACACATACTTGCAGCACGTGCTTATTAATAGGACAATCTCTGTTCTATGTTTACACAATGTAGTATGCTGAATGGCCTAGACAAGCTTTGTGTCTGTTTACGTGACGACGCAAACGGATTTTCAGGTGGTTTTCACCATCAGTTAGAGAATTTATTAATATGTATAATTCAATCATATTAAACAACATAATATTAAGTTAGCGTGGACCCGGTGCCCGATACCCGATAGGGTTACTATTTTTTATATTTTTAATGCTTTTATAAAAATATTTAAAGATGTAATTTATAAGTGTTTAAATTAAATAAAGGAATTAAGTAGGTAATATTGATGCTTTGTCAAGTAGCAAAAACCTTAGGAAGAAGAGAATACAAATCAAAGCAAGAGTGGGTTGTTAGTAAATCATAATTCATAGTATAAATGCAACTTACACAAAATGATAGGGACTATTAGTGACAAGGAACAATTTCTTATCATTGTCCTGTAGCATTTGGAAGTATTTCCTTAAGTCTGCATTCGGCCTGATATACTCCTTCACATTTTGAGCAACAATCTTGTGCATGATGGGATGAGAGCTTTGCACCGAGTTCTAGAATTAATAAAACAAAGATTAATAATATCTTGTTAGTTTTTCTAAGATGTGAAAAAATATCATGTCATAATTATTCTATTAGCATCCTTACCTTGACATCTAAGAACAAAATTTCTGGATGATAATCAATGTGATTTTTGATAAAATATTCTGCTACATTACATAGTAAACCCATTTCAGGAACTGAAAATAAATCAGCTAAATGCACCATTTTAGCTCTATTTGGCTGAAAGAAAATACATTACCTACATTTAGATTACTTATACAGTACAATAATTAATGTGTCCCATGGTGAATCGAATTTTCAATGGAATAAGAATTATTAACTGCCCCACATTCCAACTCCAAATAATACATTATTATGTTACTTGGCAGTCATTCTCAAACATGCCATTGTGTTTTAGGACAATAATAGACGACTTTCAAATGAACACAAAACAATAGTACATATTGTTTGTTCCTTTAATTTTAACATAACAATGGTGAATCCTAAGGACATAGCTCTGATGTCTTAATAGATTGAGTACAGACAGCAATATACAAATATATAATTTAGTGGTACTGTAGGTATATGTCTTGTCACACATGGTCCTTGTGTCAACATCGCAAAGGGGAGCACAAATGAATGATTGCTTACAAGTGCCAGTGATTACTGACTGATATCTAGTTACTACTCTGAGTATTATAGACAAAGTGATTTTCAACCTTAGCACAAAGGAAACAATGCTCGAAAATAGAAAACATGTGGTTTTGACATGGTTGTTGGTTATGTAAGCTGTATGATGTTTTATAGGTAGGAGTTAATAAACCATGTCTAGTTCAAATTAACTTCTTAGAAATTTTTTTTTAAACATTATTTTGTTTACTTTATATCCAACTAATATTATAAATGTGAAAGTTTGTGTGTTTGAATTTTTGTTACTCAATCACGCAAAAACGGCTGAATGGATTTGAATAAAATTTAGCAAACAGATAGTTTATAACCTGGATTAACACATAGGATACTTTTTATCCCGATATTCCCACGGGATCGAGACTTACGCGGGTGAAACCGCGGGGCGCAGCTAGTATGTTATAAATATACAATAAATTAACTAATTATACTTACTTTATGAGCTCTGGTATCACCCTCAACATAAGCTATGGGTATAATTCTGTTTCTGTATATTTTGAGCACTTCATCAGCAGGCACCTGTGTAAGACCTCTGTACACAGCTCCAAATTGTATTTGTAAAAATGAGTCCAGTTTCAATAGGAGACCTTTCTCTATGTCATAATGCAAACCTCTAACAGCAAAGTTAGGTTTGTATTCTAATTGAAGTATTTCAGGAGGATACTGAAAGGAAAACAGAACAATAAGAATGTTTTTGTAATAAGTGTATCAACAGAGTTCTTGAACAAAAGGCCAGGCCAGCAAGTAGTGAATATTAAACAAAAAAACATTACCTATGTTCAGATCTTCTGCTGAATGATTGGTACCCACTACTGGGGCTCACTCTTTGGTGGAAGGTTGAAGTAAATAGAAACCTGTTTGCTTGAACAACTCAGCTCAGCCTTTGACTTACCACACTCAGCTATGTCGCACTTTTTAATGGTATTGACTGCTGCACAGCTACTCATATTAACTTATTAAAATATTCACATACCAACCTTATATTTTTCCAAAAGTATTTCTCTGCCGAGATTATACAGCAAATGTTCCAAGCTTGGTTTGTAATGTGCGAGTGTGTAATCATAATCAAATCCATATACTTTGACTTCAGAAAGATCCAGCTCATTGCAAGCAAATACACCCCGTGGATTCACATCCTGAGGTAATTTTTTTGCTACAAAAAGTAATTAATGTGTTAAGCAGTATGTACCTACATTGATAATGCAATTAAATAAATAAAAATATGCTTGCATACACTTACATTTAAATTTTTTCTTTGTACGACAATAGGCCTCTTTTAATAATTCGCGTGTAGAAAAACTTCTGCTTATTAAATCTTCCGGATATTTTTTTGGTAACTGTGATACACTGCATTTCCATCTTCTTAGACCGTTTATTGTTAAATTACTACGTAAACTCATCAGAGATGACATTTTTTATGAAACACAAGACGAAATGTATCACTTAAAACTGAACCCAATACACATGGATTTAGTATTTTACGCATTAAAACAACCAAAATAGATTAGGTAACTGTCAGCTTATAAATTAATTCAAAAATCGTTGCATAATTATTCGAAAACATCACACACACTACTTTTTACTGTAACCGTCTACCTTTTTTTACTTCTGTGTACAATTGACAGCATTGACATTGACAGCTTGCCGAAATTTGACGTTATTTTGACGGCCTGTAGTGTTGCTAGTTCGAGAAATGTTACCACAGACTAAAGTGGGTGATAGACGTGCGTACTTAAGTTTGCAGTTTTTAATTTGACTCACACCCTACGATCGTCGCTCCACCCAGCCTGAAGGCGTCCCTACCCTACCTTACGATTGACGATTCGTGATCTCCTCTCACCGGTCATCTGTTCTACGGTTGCATGACTAACATGGCCGGCCCATTGCCACTTCAGCTTCCTTTTTCCGTGAGCTGTGTCGACAACTTTGGTTCTCTGCTCGCATTGTACGGAAATCCTATACAATACGAGATCAGCATAAACTGGAAATGCATAGCTTGATGTGTAGCCGTGTGTACATACAAATATAACCAATATAAGCTGACCTCACATTGTACGGAAATCCTTTACTAAAATGCGAGATCAGCATATACCGAAAAAGCTTGATGTGTAGTCGAGTGTAGGTACTAAAAATAATAATCAAATAAAAATTATGGACTCGTTTTAAAATTAAATTAAAAACCATAGCGTAACAAAATATTTATTTGTTTTTAGTACTTACTATTTTTCATAACGAGTATTTTAGAGTTTCACTGTGTTTTAATTTAAAGATTGCTTCGCATTCTGCTGTTGTCTAGTCTCTCTCGCTGAACAAAGATAACGTCGTAATTTTAGTAGGTACCTAGATACCTACCAAAGTTACAGCCCTTTGCAACATGAACGATTGAACATAAAATTAAAAGTCGATAGGTATTCGGTAGTCACAGATCACTTTTTACTTTTAAACGATAGTGCTTTTAAGGCAGTTGTCTGTTGCTAGTCGTCATAGTCGTGACTTTACCTTTCTACTAGTACACACGGCTATACATTTCCAGTTTACGCTGATCTCGCAATGTATAGCATTTCCGTATTACAATACGAGGTCAGCTATACTAGAAATGTATAGCTTGATGTACCTACAAGTGTGTGTAGGTACCTAGTTAACTATTTAGGAAATCTTTAAAGTTAGGTACCGTTTTGATAGCGCAATGAGGAACTCCGAGTATGACTATGAATTCTGGCATTCTGGTGCAATGCGGCAAATATGCGCATGGAATTTACAAAACTGCTGCACTGGTTTTTTTTTGTTTTAATCTGTGGTTAACTGGTTAAGTGGTTAGAGTTTGGCCAACGAAAGTTGATTCCGAAAACTCGCGCAAAATTAAAAAAAACAGGACTTTTTATCTCTGTACACAGTGCGTTATCACGTGTTGATACTTGAGATTTTATTTTATTTAAATGAAATGAAATTTCAATTTTCAACACGAATTATCGCACTACCTATGTTAACGGAAAAACAGTCTTGTTTTTTTTTTTTTTTAAATCGCGCATTTTTAGGATCAAACTTTCGTTGGCCAGACTCTAGATAGCTATGTACCTACTTTTATAACATGTAGGTAAGTTATCTCATTATTTCAGGATTCGTAAAACCGTTTAACGCCATAACGTGACTGTTAAGTAGTAAGTAGGTATTATGCTGAACTGTAAAAAAATATAATTTGTATATGTAATCTTAAAGAGTAACTGTTACATACGTTTTAGTAGATTAATAACTAAATTTGTGGAAAAGCGCTTCCAATTAAATTTTTGCTGCGGTAACGGAAGGTATATGCTGTAATGCTGACATCCTTGTTTGCCAGCTTCAGTTTACAGTCATTGTCGGCACGAGTGACAAAGCAGAGAGTATAAAGTGCCATCTCCAGCTCTGGCGAGGTTCCAATAAAGATGGTGTTAACAGGTTTATCAACACCTTGTTGATTAAAGTGAAACTTCATGACGGACCCTTTCTGAAAAAGTCATAAAAATGTTGTTACCTATATGTAGATAAATAATATTAACTGCGTACGTATGATACCAAAGCCTAAAGGAGGATGCTACAAAAAACCCAGAGTCGATTAAAATAATTCATGCACGGCGAGGTAGGGAAAACTTTATAAACTTTTTTTTTCGCTTAAACAATAAAACGAATCATATGAGTCCAAACTCGAGCGGTTTAATCGACTCTGGGTTTTTGGTCTATACATTCCGTAGCATTGTCCTTTGGTGCATGGGTAGTCCATGACCTGGGTTAGGATAGGACAATGATACCTACTTTTTATCATGGTAGTAAGTTCTCGTGGGATAATTTCCGACCTCCACGCGGGCGACTACACGGGCAAAATCTATATTAGGTACCTAATGAAATAATTTTACTTACGTCGCCTAATTCCGCGTATTTCATGTATCCCAGATAATTAATTCTATTGGCCGATTCTTCTCTTGTGAAATAAATCCAGTTATGCAAACCTATAAAAAAGAAATATTTTATTAACACTCAAGCGTCAGAGGCCTGGCGCCACTGTCGCAGATTTTATGACACCGCCCACAAAAAAGGTCGATTGTCGTTTTTATAGCACCTACCTACAGAAAGTACCTTATTATTTTTTTATAAGAAAAACTATGTAGTGAAACTGCCTAAACTTAAAACTAGCCCTTACGACAAAAATATAGCGCCATTTCAGTCAGGCGTCGAAAAGCTACATGTGGCTTCTGAGGGCATAGGGGAATAGGTAAGTACTTACTAAGAGGTTAATATTCACCAAAAAGCAAAAACAAAATGAAAACATACCCGAAACACCTCCATTCTTAAGTTCTGAGACAAAAATATGTTCGAAGCCGGAACTGCTTATCTTTCCTTTACCTCTTGAATATAAACTGAACCACAGCTGTTTCAGGAAGTCTCTTTGTTGTTTTGGGTCTGGAGTCACGTAACCTGTAACGGGATACACGTAATTCTCAGCTTCTAATAACTAGAATAGTGCATAAACGAAAGTTTTGTTTATCTTTTGAAGTGATTAGTGTTACGGTTTAACCGTTTAACTAAAACGAGAAACTCATCGGGCAGTACCTAATGGCAGCCATGTTGTAGCTACTGGAAAACGTTCTTCAGAACAATACTTATAACAAATTTTTAAAGTCATCTATTTCTATCTGAATTCACAGATATTTAGAAAATAGTACAGCCAGCAAGAAAAACGAATACGACCATTGTTACGTTTTCACATTCTTATCGTCTAGGAACATCCCTATAAATGATTTAAGTAAGTACTTAGCATACCAAGTACTTACTTAAATAATAATATTAATATAATTATATTACCTTTATTCTTCAGAAACGTCATTAAATGCCTCATAACAGTAGTAGACATTACGGCATCCATGAAAGCATTCTCTTCGTTCCTCTCCTGAAAATTTTAAATAAAATAAGTATTGTAAGATTCCGGTGGTACAGGTATCTATTTAGAATTTTATTAACGTTAAAAAATGTAGGTAGATAAGTCTCTAGGGTCCATGATATCTACACTACTCCCCAAACTAAACTTCTGGCCCTAGAGAGATCAAACTCCGACTTTAGGTATGTCATTTGTCATCTAGCGGCAAATAGTTATGCAATTAAGCATCATCTCTGCTTGCGTGACTCTTTTGGGGAAAACAGGCGTTATGTACCATCTCGCATTTTAATTAATAATGAGTTCATCTCTCTATTCTAAGACTTGTAGGAAGTTTATTATTCAAGAGCATGCTAAAATCATAATAGCGCGTAGCTTTTATCTTTGAATACGAGTTCAATAGTTCAACTAACTGTCCGCGATATTATTTTGTTATTGTATTTATTTAGGTCCCTTGAGGATTGAATTGAACGGGTCGGGACTCGGGAGGCCAGTAGATCAGTTTGAATGATTATTGTTTTTTTTTTTTTGAATTTGGGCAATCATTCAATGACTTCTCCCGCTCTGGGCGGAGCGGCAGGGCGTGTCAGACTTTTACTGACTAAAACCCACCCGTGTTCCTTCAGTTGCCTGTTGCCAAGGTCCCGGTATCCCTTTCGGACTTTCCCGCAACCCTGGCAGGGTTGTAGGCTTAACTCGATGATTGTTTGCTAACTTTTTGTATGCAGGTCTTGAAATAAAATGATGAAGAAAAAGAAATACCTGTGGCGTCACATGCTCATTAACCAATGTGTCCCGTTCATAATTGTCCAATAATGGAACGAATTTCTGAATAGTCGGAATATTCCACACTTCAGGCGTAACGGTGATTAATCTACGACATAAAGATAACATTTTAAACAAATTACAGGATATTACTCATCAACTCATCAATTCATGGTGTAAACTGTACGGTGTTGTAAATATCAGGGTAGGTACTAGCATGTAGGTAGGTACACATGCAGATGCATCTCTTTGAAGTACTACTTACGGTAGAGGTGCCATGTCCACAGTTGACTGTGATGTAGTCTTTGCTTGATAGTTAATCGTTATGTATCTAGCGGCATTATTAGTGTCCTTTCTTAATAACTCTTCACTAAGTGTTTCTAGTTCAGCATCAGTAACGCTGTTCGTGTTTGTAGACCCACGATTGTTGTTGACTATGGAGCTTGGCAGCACTGGTGGCGTCCCGGGCCGAGACATAGGTGTTCCAGGACGAGACATGGGTGTGCTAGGAATTCCCGTTGTTGGCTTAGGCGTCGTAAACGTAGAGTAGCTACTAGGTCTATTGCCCCCGACAGCTGAGCTGAAGGTCATTGGTTTAGGCGTGGGAACCGAGGAAGGTGCCAGTGTCGACGGTAAGGTCACCGTCGGACTTGGCCCATTTTTGTTGGTGTTGCCTTGTAAAATTGAACTGTAGCTAAATGTTCCCTGGCTCGGACTTTTGCTATCATAAAAATTTATAAGGTCTTTGACCTTGCCTCCAGTTCCAGCAGGCTGGTTATTTTGTTGAGTTGGCTTAACGGTTGGATATTGAGGCGCAACATAATCTCTTTTTCCGTTAGAGGATTGGGGATTGCGTTGGGGCGCAGGGTTGACCGCTGTTGTGTGCGATTGTGATGGAGATGGTGGGCCAAGCGATGGAAACTGAGAAGCATAACTAGGTCTGCCTCCATTTTGATTATTTGAAGACATTTGCGTCTGACTATTTCCTCCAGTCGGCTGGTTATTTTGTAGTACGGGCTTAAGAGTTGGAAATTGAGGCGCTACATAGTCCCTTTTTCCGCTAGATGATTGAGCATTGCTTTGTCGCCCATTATTAACGTTATTGGACGCAGTCGTCTGTGATTGTGATGTAGATGGGGGGCCAAGCGCTGGGAATTGGGCGGCATAGTTAGGAATGCCTCCATTTTGGTTACCGTATGTTTGCGACTGACTGCCGGATGGTTGAGTCGCTACATTATCTCTTTTATTTCCACCAGTTGGTACACCTCCTTCGTGCAATAAGAAGTCTGTATTCGTATTAACCCATTGGTGCTTATTATATTCTAAACCTGGAAGGATAACAGACTAAAATTAGTTAAAAAATACCGGCCAAATACGAGTCGGACTCGCGCACGAAGGTCTCCGTACCATTATCTATAAAAACGTCAAAAAAATCACGTTTGCTGTATGTTATTCCGTTTTAGTACCTATTTGTTGTTTTAGCGGCAAAAGAAATACATCAATTCTGTGAAAATTTAAACTGTCTAACTATCACGGTACATGAGATACAGCCTGGTGACAGACGGACGGACAGCGGAGTCTTAGTAATAGGGTCCCGTTTTACCCTTTGGGTACGGAACCCTAAAAATCAGTAGGTAAGTACTGTACTTACATATATTTTTAGACCAGACTTACCTACTTGTCAATATACTTAACTGAATTAAGCACGCGTGCATTTCGACGTGGTTTGATTTGGTGTTATTTTGTAAACAAAACCTACCTAAGTAGCTACGTAGGTACTGTAGAGAGTAATCGATGTATGTATTTCTAATGATAGTTAACCTCGGTGTAGGTTTTATAAGCTGACCTTTAATTTAAAGGCCAGTCACTCAAAACTAAGCATTATGGGTACAAATTGCATGCAATACAAACAGGAAAAATTTAAGTAATGATTTCAAGAAATCCACTGAGCGCGTTTTAACATGAAAAACGTACAATTTAAGAAGATAAATCCTTTCCACGCTCAACTGTATGCAATTGCGACTGGTTTGTCCGAGACTTTTCGAACTCTTCCAGAAACTGAGAAACAACAACAATATTAAAATCTATTCGTTTAAATTTCGCGGGATATTTATTTATGCAAATACCTAGTATTCATAATTATTTAGTTAGTTATGGCAACCATCTGTCTACTTACTGATATTGGTACGAATACCTCAATAGGTAGGTATTTATTTAGTGAAATACCAAAGTATATTATTGTTACCTACCTATCTTCATTTTACCTGCATTTTTTTATTGTTCATAATTAAGTAGGTAAGTCTCAAGTATGTACTTACCTAATAAATGCAATAAAAAAATGTGCTAATGAGGTAACTTACCCAAACTATTTTGCAGAACGACTAAAATTCCACACAATACTGCTGCATAGTTATTCATATTTTCTATTTAAACACAAAGCACTACATCCGTGTTGCACACATAAACTATGATTTGATACAGAACCGTCTGCCTTGACCGCGCTACCAAGATTACCTATTTAGTTCAACTCTTTCAGCTAAGAGTGTGTGAATGAATCGAGTGACGACTTGACGTGTCTGTGAGAGACCGCTACGCTAGTTTCTACAGTGAGTGTTTAGCTAATATCGACCTTACAAAAGGAGGTCGAGAGTATTTTTTGGTTTAGGAGGTTTGTTTGAGTCTTATAAAATAATAACAGCTGATGTCATTCACACTCTCTCGTCCGAGATGATTTTGATCACAGAGTAATACATGCTTTTAACCGCAGTAGGTAGGTATCAAAATCATCTCGGACGAGAGAGTGTAAACAAAAACGTGTCCAAAGGATTGACCAACAATGGTAGCTAAAATCTTTTTACCCAACTACGACCTGAGACTACGACGAAGCAAAAAGCAGGCCTCCTCTCACCTTGTCAGGGTTGCGGGAAAGTCCGAAAGGGATACCGGGACCTTGGCAACCGGCAACTGAAGGAACACGGGTGGGTTTTAGTCAGTAAAAGTCTGACACGCCCTTCAGCTCCGCCCAGAGTGGGAGAAGTCATTGGATGATATCCGAACCTCAAAAAAAAAAGGCCTCCTCTCACAGAGAGGAGACCTGTGTCCCAGCAGTGGGAACGTTATAATAAGCTGATTATGCATACGGCGTAGCAAAGAGGAGGGTTAAGATTTTGACCGGTAGGTATGAAGCGCGTCTTGCTTGATAGTCCGCTGGATAGGTTATGTGACGATTGTGGGATCACACGCCCTCTAGAATATTATGTCATGAACTATTTTTTTAGGGTTCCGTACCCAAAGGGTAAAATGGGACCCTATTACTAAGACTCCGCTGTCCGTCGGTCTGTCTTTCTGTCTGTCCGTCTGTCACCAGGCTGTATCTCATGAACCATGATAGTTAGACAGTTGAAATTTTCACAGACGATGTAAATATTTCTGTTGCCGCTTTATCAACAAATACTAAAAACCAGAATAAAATAAATATTTAAGGGGACTCCCATACAACAAAAGTGATTTTTTTGCCGTTTTTATAGATATTGGTACGGAACCCTTCGTGCGCGAGGCTGACTCGCACTTCGCCGATTTTTTTTGCACCGATCGCTATGTTGTGTATCGTGCGTTTGCACTGTCGAAACATTCATAACAAAACATGTTGAAATCAAAAGTCAAAAATTGTATGGAATATTGACAGACAATAGAGATTTCAGCATGTTTTGTTGTGAATGTTTCGCCAGTGCAAACGCAAAGCACTCCAGTTTGAACTATTTATATTTTTATACTGTAAATACTAATTCCATGTGTAGATGTGTACCACTGACAGTACGTTCCTGTCAAAAATTGTATGGAATATTGACAGAAAATAGAGATTTCATGTTTTGTTGCGAATATTTCGACAGTGCAAACACACAGTTGAAACATGTTGAAATCTCTTGTTCCTGTCAAAAATTATATGGAACATTGACAGAAAATAGAGATTTCAGCATGTTTTGTTGTGAATGTTTCGCCAGTGCAAACGCAAAGCACTCCAGTTTGAACTATTTATATTTTTATACTGTACATACTAATTCCATGTGTGGATGTGTACCACTGACAGTGCGTTCCTGTCAAAAATTGTATGGAACATTGACAGAAAATAGAGATTTTAACATGTTTTGTTGCGAATATTTGCATGAGTGCAAGACAAAACATGTTGAAATCTCTTGTTCCTGTCAAAAGTTATATGGAACATTGACAGAAAATAGAGATTTCATTATGTTTTGTCTTGAATGTTTCGCCAGTGCAAACGCACGGTAGCCATACTAAATGTTTTGATTTGATTTGTGTTGCTGATAATACACGGTTGACCAATCAAACAGTAACATTCGTTTTCAACATTCAATCCTGTGATTCAATCTGTGAGTGTGCATTCAGTCTGTGGTGCATTCATTCAATTACCGTCAAATTTGAAAGGTGTAAATTTTCTGTTTCTGTCTCTGAATGTTTTAATTTTTTTAAATTATTTTAAAATGTAATGTGATTTGGAATTAAAATTTTAGCAAGATGAAAAGTGAATTAAATCGTTGGGAAAATTTTATCTATATATGTTTATGGACAATAGTTTGTTTCTATTCTATTCACAAATTAGTTTGTGCACAGACAGGTAATTTTTTTTAACTAGAAATTCGTATTTATTTTTTCTTAAATAAATAATAAACCATTTGTTTACGTTGAAAAGCTACTGTACGAGATAAATGATACATTTCTTAATTTTGACTGTTTTAGAAATATTAGAAAACAACCATGAACTTCAGTATCAAATAAGGGATTTAAATCCGGGTTGGCGATCTATATCAAGGCTAAAAGATGAGTCTGAAGTTGAATGGAGTACATGGAAATATTATATACAGACCTCATGGTTTTATATGTTGATGCAATTTTTTGTATCAGAGATCATACGAAGAACAAATACTTCCTTATTGAAATATTGGTACATCCTATCAAGTGCAATTTATTTATTAAAATATATGGGTTTCAGACAGTTAATAATCATCTTTTACCAGCCAGTAATATTCGCAGGAATTGTGTTAACTGGTTTTAAAAAAAAATGTATATGGTTGACAAGCCTCCTTCTGCTGGCTGGGTACAATACTCTAAAATATAAATATTTCTTTTGGGCTTTCTTGGATACTGAAAGTTTGGAAGATGAAGAAGTTTTTGTACTGCTTTATGCAATAGCCTGGGTTGAATTAAGATGTATTAGTTTTTGTCTTGATTATGTAGACAAAAAAGAGAAATACTCTCAAGCTGGCGATAAAACAAAATTAGCTCAAGCATCAGTATTTGAAGAACTGATAAATATGTTCAGTTATGTTTTGTACTTGCCATTATTATTTGTTGGACCAGTAATACTTTACGAGGAATTTGAAAGTAGTTTCCAAAAGAGAAATGAAAACTTGCTAATGAGGCTAAAAAGATTTTTTCTGGATATGATGCGGTTTCTAATTTATACTATGTTACTGGAACTTGCCTTCCACTATGTATATTTTTTTGCAATGCAAAGTCATATAGAGGTATGAATTTTTTTTGTTGTTGTTTATTTGTGATACTGAAGTACTTAATATAGGTATCTGAATGTGACTATAATTTCAGGCTATTCGTATGTTGCCATCGGTAGCACTTTGTGGAGGAGGACTATGGATGGGCGTGGAGTTCCATATGAAATATGTTATAGCTTATGGAACTACAGCAGCATACTCAAGACTAGACAATATTGATCCCCCACCAACACCGAGGTGTATTTTCAGAGTCTATGTTTACTCACAAATGTGGAGATATTTTGATGTGGGTCTATACAGGTTTTTGTTAAAGTGAGTTGACTTTTAAATTCTTTATAAACCTAATTCCTCATATTAAATTATTTTGTTGCTCCTTGCTAGAAATAATATTGTTTTAAATCTTAATTCCAGGTACATTTACAGACCAGTATTCTTCACATTGTCACATAACATAACGATGCCCAAAATTACCTACAAGTTGCTTTCATCCCTTATTACCTTTATGTTTATTTTTATGTGGCATGGAACTATGTGGAATATATTTGTATGGTCAGTTTTAAACTATGCAGGTATTGTAGTTGAGTATATTGGTAAAGCTGTTGCAGAAAGTGAAAAATACAAATTGTTTAAAGCTAAAGTACTAAAAACAAATGCAATGGAAGTTCGATTTATTGCATTTTTATGTGCACCTTTATTATGTATGTCAGCAATTTCAAACTTTTATTTATTTGCTGATAGTGATATTGGTAATCTGTATTTTGGACTACTTAAATGGCCGTCACTGTATAATTTTGTACTAGTGTACATGTCTTTGTATTGTTGTTGTCATGTTGCTATTGCTTTACATGACATTCCATCAAGAACTGATGTAGAAAAAAAAGAAATTAAGACTGTGTTGTAATATTATATCCTATTCTATTCATTTGAATATTGTCTGAAATCAGTATTATAAATTAGGTAGGGGCAATGATTTAAAATCATTGAAAAAAAAAAAAAACAAACATAATATTCCAAGTACAAAATGTTGTCTCTCCGTCAGTTGTATGATGTATGTAGAGTTGTTTGTTTTGTTCTATTTGCTCTCGGACTCTCGAGCACCATTTAAATAATAGCACAATTTATAGTAGTTTTCTGTTGGCAGAAAGTCTACTAACTGTAAGTCATATTTGGCCGCAGTTTTGATGTTATTGAATATAAAATAAAGTCGAAAATCGAAAATTATTATTTTTTATTTAAATTGCTATCAACTGATATGTGTTTGATCCTTTTAATAATAAGTATGAATGTGTATGCATTGCTTCAATCAAATCATTTGGATCACCAGGCACACCAGCAGCTTTATGTATTTGTGTCATTTCTTTCCTCGTAAATACATCCTTCCCTAATTGATGCGATCGCCTTGTTAAGGCATCCAAGAATTTCTTCAACTGGAAAAGCAAAAAGTTATAAATAATTATAGTGCTCACTTATTAGTAAAGTTGTTTGCATTAAATTTAACGTAAAACCTGCTGTTTTATCAGGCACTTTTCCTTGGGATAATTAAAATAATTGCTACATCCTTTATTTAACATATGTTTGAAGATACAACTAAATTAGATAAATGAAGCAAATATGTAGCAATTATTGACGCAATACATTTCGGGAAACTCTGCATGCTTGGCTTTAAACTAGGAGGCGACCAGCCAACCAAGCGTCAGGATGGCTGTACAAAAAAAATATGTTATTTCTAAATATATATAGTATGTAGCAATTATTTATTAAATGTAGCAAATATAAGCAATTATGTAGCAATTTTCTAATCAACTCTCATAGACCAAAGCCACAGGCAACCAGCCATTCTGACGCACACTATTACCTTGTTTCTAGAACTGACACCTGATCCGTTTATAGACCTTGACAGTTGTATATTTCCAAATTCATCGCTGAATGTGTCTATTAGACTGTGTTTTAATAAACTTATCACGTCGCTTGCGTCTTGGACAGTAGCCTCTTCTCTTAAATCGATACGGGCTCTAGCCTATAAAAAGGAAAAAGTTTATAGGGGCACAAAATTGTTCAATGGAACTCATACTTATTATTATAAAATACATTTTTTGAAAAGGTAATTTTACCTGTGCGAGCCGTATGCAAGCTTCGAGTTGCCGAGTTGTTATCGGTGTCCCGTCGTGAGAGCCACCCTGATGATTGTGTCGCAGCTCTAGATAAAAGTTTTGTAAAGCATTGGCTGCTTCCTTGCTTATTTTTGGGTGAACATATCGTCTAGCATAAGCTATATATTTCCTTAAGAGTACTAAAGGTAAATGATCGATGACCTCACCAGGTTTCAGACGTAATCTCTGGCTGGAAGAGACAAGATAAATGTGTCTGTAAAATCATTTACATTGATGAGTGTGCGGGATCTACAGCGCCATATGCAAATTGCAAACTACGCATCAAAATAGCTACTTAAAAACCAAAAAACGATTTTATGTTATAACTAGCTGTCTCCGCTGGTTTCGCTGACTGACGTGACAATGTAACTAAAATATCCATTTATAAACATTGCAAGAATGACTGCTTAGCTCCTTGTTGGTGTAGCGTGATTATATTCATTTCAGAGGTTAAATACGTATCTGTCGAAAATATTAAATTTTTTCTCGTCTAATTAAATTTCGCGGTAAACTGTTGAGGAATACTGGCATAATGCAATATTGCTAATCCCCCATAGCAAATAGCGTGATAATATACAGGGTGGCAGTGACATCGATGTGCAACCTGTTACCATGGATTCGATGACCAGGGGGCCTACCACCACCGCTTACAGTAGTATTATTTTAATAATAAAACTCTACAGATATGCCATACAAAATCTGTCAAAAACTGATCATTGTGAGACCACGGACGTTTGTAAATTAGTAGACTTGGCCCCCAGGACGTATAGCTCCATCTCTTTCCCCCATTGAAGTAAGATTAAAATAATACTGCTGTAAGCGGTGGTGGTAGCCCCCCAGACCTTTTAGGAACAGTACTTTTTGCGCCAATCCGGAACATACAAACGGACAAAAAATCTAAAAAGTATATTTTACGAAACAGAATCGTTCCCAATACATTTTGAGTTCATTACTATTGTATAGGTAGATATAGAAGACTAGCTGCGCCCCGCGGTTTCACACGCATAAGTCTCGATCCCGTGGAAATATCGGGTTAAAAAGTATCCTATGTTCATTCCAGGTCATGGTCTACCTATGTGCCGAATTTCATCTTAACCCGTTTCAGCCGTTTTAGCGTGAAAGTGTAACAAACAAACTTACTTTCGCATTTATAATATTAGTTACGATAACATTTAATTTTATCTTCTAAGGTAAGCAAAGGTACTACATAAAAGATTAGGTAAGGTGTTTTTAATAAAGTAGGTAAGTAGTACACCCGTTACCCAATTTGTCCCCAATCTAGGGTTTTATGTTTATAAAATTGATTTGCAAACCCAATTAAAATGCTTCAAAAGTAGCTCAATACTCTGCAAACTAATTAAACATTCCATTAAAAATTACCTAAGTGAAATTTCGTTTTCACATTGGCTTGTATTTATAGTAGCGTTTAGATGACTGGTTTTCGTTGGATGTTTTCCTCTTTGGCCGGTATGTAGAGCTAGCACGTGCTCCGATAACATCGCGTCCATTTTCTGAAACGATGAATAGCTATTTATATCGTCCAATAATATAGGAAAATTGTAAACGTAAATACATACTGATGATTTTTTATTAATAATACATAAATGTTTAGAAGGATTGATTATATCGGACACGAGTCTATCGTATGGAGGAGGATGTTGAAGTTTATTAAAACCTTTTTAGATCGAATATGATGATGATAGATAGACATTATTTTCTTAATTTCATTTTCATACATATAAATTATATTTTTTAATAATGGAATTAAAAAAAATCATTATTATTATTATCAAAAAGATATTAAAAATTACCTCATCTGGTTGGTCCAAAAGAATAAAAACTAAATCAAATCTTGAGAGCAGTGCCGAATTTAGTTTTAGGTTTTCTGCGACAGTTTTCGACCTAATAATTAAAAATGAAAGTATTATATTAAAAAATGGTTTATTTTGGACTGAGGGACTGCTTTTCACAAGCCGAGGCTGCCGGGTAGTCGGCTCAATCGCGCCGGGAGGTTGGTGAAATGTATGGATAAGTATGAAAATCAGTAGCCTGAACATTATACAAAATAGAAGTCCTGACAAAAAGCCGAACATTTTTAGATCTGACTTTTTAGGGTTCCGTACCTCAAAAGGAAAAATGAAACCCTTTTAGGATCACTTTATTATCAGTCTGTCAGTCAAGACCCTTTTTCTCAGGAACTCCTGGAGGTATCAAGTTGAAATTAGCATTTATAAATTATGTCGGTCTACGGTATCTTGGAGTTCTAAAAAATCAGCCCATAGGGTACTTCCCGTTGATCTAGAATCATGAAATTTGACAAGAAGCGACGTCTCCTAGCACAATTTAAGGAAAAAGTCCGGCAATAGTTAATTTGTAGTTATATTACATTTGCAGATTGAGAATTGATTGTATCGATGTATGGGACATGTTTTTGAATTACAATGTTAAGTTTGTTCTTGGGATAAATTCATCCCAACTACGGAACCCTTCATTGTGCGTGGTCCGACACGCGCTTGGCCGTTTTTATTCATATAACATTTTTATTTCAAAAATCTCCTGCACACGAATCCCCTGGAGAAATGTCAAGCCTGGACGGAGCGCAGCGCCAAAAAGTCGGACATGTCCGGTCGGATGGTAACCTGTTGTAGCTGCCGCCGGCCGGGTTGGCCGCGCCCAGCACGGTGGCGCGCGCGGCCAGGCTGCACACGACGCCGCCCTTGGCCACGCTCACGCGCCGCTGCTCCATGGCCTCCAGCAGGCTGCTGTGGTGAGCCGTCATCTGCAATTTAGTGCGATCAGTAGGCTGATACGTTTGAGAGATAGATAAACTATATAGTACTAGCTTCAGCCCGCGGCTTCGCCCGCGTGGTATGTCGATAAAAAGTAGCCTATTCCTTCTCCAGGGTTCAAAGTATACCCATACCAAATCCGCCGCAGCCGTTTTAGCGTGATAGCATAACAAACAAACTTCCGAAATTAAAGTTATTTTTCACTTTTTTAGTGTTTTTTTCGAAGTCGGTTGTTTTTTTTTTTCTAAAAGTTTTTTCATGTTTATATCGAGACCCATCACGTCTGCGGACTTTTGCTAACAAATTTAATTAGACCATGCGTTTCATAAACATTACTTTATCAAGTTCATCTATGCAGCACACGCCCTTGTCGGCAAGGACTAGCGCGCCTGCCTCGAGGGCGAAGTCTCCTCCCGCTTCTCGCCCTAACGCGACTGTGAGACCACCCGCGGAGGCAGAAGCACCGCAAACGTACACACCTGAAAAAAACATTTTGATAAAAGTGTGAAGAAACTTCCTTTTTATGGTTCCGTATGCAAATGTCAATAAAAAAACCGGCCAAGTGCATGTCGAACCACGCACAATGAAGGGTTCTTTAGTTGGGATGAATTTATTCAACGTAGTCGTTTTTAGGGTTCCTTGTTGGAAACCTTATAATTTCGTCATGTCTGTCTGTCCGAATCTTACACAGCCATTTTACTTGGATTGCATTGTATCCATAACAATTTTTTTTTTTTTTTCAAATTCGAATATGTACCACCCCCACCTAAAACATCGTCCATATAGAGTAAGTGGGACAAATACGTAATAAGCTAACTCAAAAACTACGCAAGCAAAGTTAATAAAATTTATATGGGACCACCTCTGAAGCATGACGTACTTACCAAACAAAAAAAAAAACACACTAATTAGAACCTCTTCCTTCGGTAAATTCGGTAAAAAATTTGGAAAGAAGATGTATTCTGTGCAACGCTAAACAATTGTGTAGGTAGTGAAATTACAAAAAAAATATTTGGGGTTAGCAGGCACTCCCTATGTAGTTTAACAGGGATGAAAAAAAAATCTATGCAAATAAGCGTGTGGGTAATGTTGTATTCCATAAACAAAAAGATTATGGTGTTTTTGAGATAGCATAACATCACGCCTGTAATCCCCGTAAAGATTTTATGGATGTGAGATGTTGATTCCTTTTGTCAAAATAGAATTTTTTTGCATGCTATGTTATATCTTAGCGAAACATGTTGAGCTACTGTAATAATATTAACATCAATGTATACCATGTTTTACGCAAATAAATGATTTACTTTACTTTACTTACCCGAAGGGTTAGGCAGAGGTGTACCAATAGTACACCTACATTTCGCCGCAGTTATGTTTATGTTGTTTTTGAAATAAGGTTGTGTTTTCGGTTACATCCGCAGAAATAGTAGAGTAACAGCAGATTTTTGCGGTCAGTATGATCAATACTGTGCATGCGTAAATATTCATCTTAACTACGGAAATCTCTTCACCGTGTGTGGTCCGATACGCACTTGGCCAGTTTTTTTTTTATCCTTTGGTAGGCCATTTGGAGAGCCTACTACAACGTTCTACTCGTTCAGTATAATAATGGATTTAGGATGTTGATGGGGCTTCCGCGCTTCTGCAGCGCTTCGCAGATGTTTGCGGAAGCTCGTGTTGAAGATTTTCATGCCATAATCAGAAAGCGGGCGGCGTCAATAACGGGTAGGGTAGGTTGCGCGGAAGCTCCAACAATATCCTAAAAACATTGGGCGACTAGGTGGTCAGCCCCTTTATTAGGCACTGGATGCGGAAGTACGTGCCAACATGTGTTGAGCCACGTAGTTATTAGTTAGACTTTACTATTTTACCTCTTGGAGCAGCATGAGCAGCAGCTTGTAGTAGCTGTGACTTTCCGAGACCGGGGTCGCCCACAACCAATACGTGAGGGTTAGACCTGGGTCCATTGTCAAGTTCTGTACCACCTATAAGGCCAAGTATCAGCCCTGCCTTCACCGCTTCATGGCCGAATATTGTAGGACAAAGAGAGTGGACAAGTAATCTGAAGACATCTTCTGAAGCATGTATTTCCTGAAAGAGAGACGGTGCCTTCAATTTTTTTTTAAATCATGAGTATAATCAACCTTGAGGAGCTCGTGGCTAAGTAATAACAGCCGCACGGGTCGATCCGTGAGGTTAAGCTACGCTTGCCGGAGTTGGTCTGTGGATGGGTGACCATCTTCACATATCGAGACTCCTCCGTGCCTCGGAAAGCACGTTAAGCCATTGGTCCCCGCTGTCATTTGTGGATCTTTGACAGTCGTTACGGGTCGTCAGAAGCCCGAAAGTCTGATAAACAGTCTTGCCAAGGGGTATCGTATTACCCAGTTACTGGGTTGTGGAGGTCAGATAGGTAGTCACTCCATGTAAAATATTGGTATTCAGTTGCATCCGGTTAGACTGGAAACCGAACCCAACTTGGTTGGGAAAAGGCTAGGCAGATGAGGTATAGACAACCTCGTAATTACTTTACCATTTCTGACAACAATTCCCAGTAAATTGAAACTTTACCAAGGTTGTTTTAATATGACGAAGTACAAGTGAAATTTAATCTAAAGGGGGTAAATTGCGAGGTAGAGGATACATAAATCGTGGATTTATGAAACTAAACGATGATTGCTAACATTGAGCTGGGTTAACGTAACTAGCTGGGTATTCTTATTACCTGGATGGCATAATAATCTTTCAACGTAAATGATAATGTTGGATTGCTCAGATTTCTGTGACTGTGAATTGACACAGCTTCAATATAAAGTTGTAAAAGCCTTGCTGCCCGTTTACCGTCTTCCCCGCCTTTGCTTTCACCGCGCACCTAAAAGAAAATGGATTAAAATGAAACTATAGGGAAAGGGCGGACTTTACCGTTGAGAAGAGAGTAAAACACGTCTTTCCATAATAAGCCGACGAAATCACACGTACAGTTCGATTCAAACTTAATGGCGGCTCGGAAATTAGCTTTTTGCTGCGCAGTACACCACCCCTCACACCCGCTGACACACGAAATAGGGAATATGCATGTGATTCAAATATGGGTCAAATATTTTTTTCTATAAACTATGTTACTTCAGAATTATGCCTCCATCAATATTTTTGAATAAAATTTCTTTTTGAGCGAGAAATTATTTTTTAGAAAGTCCCAAAAAACTGTGGGTAATTCAAATACTTGAAAAGGCTAAGAGCGGATGTGACGTAACAATCTGGGATAACAATCAAAGGGTGCGTTCCTTATTACGCTGTAATCGATTTTGGCGCGATAAAACCCGTACCGTATTAGTTTGACCGCGATAACGATATCCCTTGAATCGTCATAGATGACGTCATGACATGCGCCATTTTGCGATAACGCCGACCATGCCCTACATTATTATCACTGTGAGCGCTGTCAATGTGGCTGTCAAATAGTGTCATAGTGACAGACGTGACAGTTGGATTGTTTTATTTTGAGTTGTACCAATAGTTCCAAAATTGTGAAGAAGAAGAAATTTGATGTATATATTGTAATAACCACGAAAATTCAAATGAATATAGCCGACGAGAATCACGGGTGACTGTTTTCTGTTATGCTAACATCAGAGGAATACGAGAGGGCTCAGAGAGGTAAGTGCTGAATTTTAGCCCACTTACAGTTCTGCCCACTGCTTAAACGATTATGATGGAAATGTTTTACAGCCCACAACTGCTTAGCTGTCTGTTTGCAAAAGCTATCTTACAGTTTTTAAAGTGCATACAACCACTCTTTAGCTATTGTCTTCTGATCAATCATAAATGTTTACTTAACTGGTTCTTGCTGTTTACAGATACTGAATATGTACAGCAATTGGTGAATGACTGATGCAAATATGCCTAGCTAAGAAACAGAGTCACAGCAATTGGTGAATGACTTTGATGCCAATATGCCTAGCCGAGAAACAGAGTCACTGCTGAATGAACCAAAAAACAATATGGTAAGTATTTTATATTATTATCTGGTTATGTGCAGATACTTATTAGCTGAATGTGCCTGTTGTTTTTGCATAACATCATGTTGACAACTGTTTATGTGGTTACGCATACTCCAATAATTAATCTATAACAAAAGCAAGATAAAAGTGTTCTATGGTTTTGTGTTATTAGTATGTTGACAGTTAATTCTTAAGAACTTGCTCTCAGATTCTATCAATTTAAAGTTATAAAAGTATTTTCTTTAGTATATTAAAAATATCCTGTTTTATTCCAGGATATGATTATCTATGTGCCAAGTTTCATTCAAATCTATTAAGCTATTATTGAAGAATTCAGTAAAAAAAATCATCGCAAACAATTTTATTGCAGTGTTAGTAGGAACGGAAGTACCTTCTTAATATTATTTTTTTATTTCAGTAGATCAAGAGTCACCACCTCTATTCATTTGGAACGAGTCATGCATTTTGTGCTACTCACATTATACAGTGAGCATAGAGAACATTAAAAAAAAATGCATCTTGAGATGGTGTATGACGTCATAGCAAGAACAATGTGCAACATACAATAATTATGTTACTGGTATCCAGTGCCAGTCAAAAATAAACAGCTTAAAAAAAACATTATAAAAAGATAGTGGATCACAATGCAACATCTGGAAACGATAGGGCAACATGGCCTGATACTCTGATGTAAGACTTTACTGTGCTTTTTTTGGCTGTTAACACGGAACTGATTCATTTTGCAGTTGTTGTGTAACAAGACTAACAACAACAATTAAATTGAAGTTTTTTTATAGATCTTTATATGTAAGTATAGATATGATCAGCACCTGTTTAATTATTAGTAGCCCTACTTGTGATTTTTTATTCGTTTTTAAGAGTTGATCAGTACCTGTTGACTTAGTAGTATACTGTGATTGTTGATCAGTAAGTACTTACCTGTTTTAATACGTACTAAGTATAGCTCTACTTGTAAGATTTGAACAGTACCCGTTTGAATAGAAATACCTGGTAAAATCTGTGAATTTTATTAATGTTTAAATTGCACTGTATGTTTGTGCTTTTACATAATATTTACTAAAATAGATAAGGAGTTAATAATATAAGTACATAAGAATTTTGTTACTGTTGTACTGTTTGATATTTTTCTTATATTAGCATAAATAATAATAAGGAGAAGATTGTGGCTTGGAGCGCGACCAGGGTACCTGAGGTTCAGTCTGATTATACTGTGATTCTAATTGATTGTTAATAAAAATGTTTTATTACTATTATTGTTGAACATTATTTACATACCCATCCCAATACATGGCGCAATGGTAACAAGTTCCCTTCTCAAATATTTTAAATACTTAAGTACATGAATAAGAAGTATTAAAAAAAAAGAAAATCTACTTGCCAAGAATGAATTTCACATTTACTTACCTATCAGTTGCATTAATGTACCTAAATATAAAACTTATTCAAATGATAAAGGATGTTCTAAGTAAAACTACAAAATAGATTATACATTACTTAATTAGATCATTTATTGAATGTTAAGAAGTTTATTAAAATTACCTACACTGTCCTATTGGACAATGTTTGTCGCTTGCGCATCCCTTCTCTCTTTATTGAATGTTAAGAAGTTTATTAAAATTACACTGTCCTATTGGACAAAGTTTATCGCTTGCGCATCCCTTCTTCTCTCTCGTTGATGCTGTCGTTAGTATGGCGACCAGAGTCGATAGAGTCAACCAACAAACTAATATTAGAAGTTCCATTTTCAAAAAATATACAATCAGTCCTTGTTTGAGGTTATGTTTATGTTTTGAAATTGAGCGAGGACTGTGAGCGCGTTCACGAGCGTTCCGAATTGATGACAGCCGTCAGCTGTCATAATTGTGATATCTAAAACGGAACGCAAGATATCGATGTGAGCGCTGTCAGCGATTATTTCCTAATTCGGAAAGCAGCCAAAATGTCAATGTCAAGTCAATCCACAAGTGTCAAATCAATGTCAAACGCTCATAGAAAAAGGAGTGTTTGACGTTGACTTGACAGTTGCTTGTCTGTTTTCACGAACTGTGACGTCACCACACCAAGCGCGCCAAATGGAGGGCGTTTAAATAGCCCGGATCGGTTGGATATTTTTAAACATTTTTTTAACTAACTTTAAATTGCTTTTTTGCCGTCGATTTTTTTTTTACTATTATTTGACAATGTAAACCTTCGAATAAAAATATTAAAAAAATACATGCATATTCCCTATTCTTACTGCGCAGCGACTCGCCTCATGTTCCGAGCCGCCTTAAGTTTGAATCGAACTGTAGTCAGAGATCATTTGATGATTACCTATTTAACACAATATTCCCTCTACTAATCAAGAACTTTGGATAGTGCTTATCTATAGTAGTTTTTGTGCTGACTGGTCATTTGATTTGCTAATTTCAACTCTTTAACATAGTTTAATAGTGCAATACCTGTACAATTCCTGTGACAGAAAGCACATCTCCAGGACAGGCAGTGCCAACTAGATCACCTTGTAGTTCTATCTCCACACTTCTTGGTATAGTTCCAGATAGACTCTGAAAAATTTAACATTTAGGTATTTTGATAGTGGGTCACTATTATCCTGTAGATTCAAAAAGTAGGTACAGAAGAATCTCGCTATAATTATTATATAATATGTATTATTGGAATGTTCGGATTACTGGATTATAGAGATAAAATCATAATAAATAAAATAAAGCATTTCATAAAGAGAATATAAAGTATGTATGGACATACATATTTCGAGGGAGGCGGGCGGAGGATTATTGTATCGGTCTATTGAAGTGCCGGATTAGTGAGATTCTACTTAATAAAAAGAGGGTGTGTGTTTATGAACCACACGATAGAAGTGAAAATTTACGACTGTAGCCGAGTATACGCGATTCAGCATCACCGACCGACTGGAGCCGAGTATCAACCTGAGCATGACGTTTCAGTTTCATTCACTGTTCAGAAAGAGCGCAACATGTGCCTACAGAAGTTTTGACTTCAATAATAATAAGCATGACTCCAAATAAATTGGAATAACAGCAGAATGATAAAAAAAAGCATTAATATTCAATACTAACTTGTGACTGAATTTCCTGTATTTTAGCAACTTGCCAGTCAGTTGTGTTGGTGAATGGTGATGACTGTAAGGGTTCAAACTTAGACCCGCCATGACAACTTTGACACGATGTAGGGGCTGGAAACATTTAAGATATTATTAAATATTAGTCAGTTGTTGAAACAACCAGCTTCCGTAAGCAGTAGCCGTTCTCAAATAGGATGCAAGGGTCAACAATCAAACCACTGACTATCAGAGAATAATGGATTTTCAAACACATGACTCCAGAAGGCACCATTTGTTAAGACACAAAATGGAATTGTTTGAAGTTTAATACATTTCCAAAAATATTAAATATTATATTAAAAAGTACATATGGTCAATCTAGCTATTATGTTGTAATAAAATGAAATTAGCTTGAAGAATAATTGTAATAGTTTCACATACCTGTAAATACACCTTGAGGTTGTACAACAGCTAGAACATTGTGGCAGCTAGAACATTCAAATGCCATAGATGTGCAAATGAGCCCAACGCTTCCTACTCTTATAACAGTGCCCTTAATTGTCACTAGTTTACCTGCCGTAAATATAAATACGTTAAAACATGGTTGACATTCACAAACATTAAACTTTGATCAGATTATCAATTGCTCTAAATTTTAGATTTTAGAGTCTAAAATCTAATAGCAATCCTAAGTAATGTTATAATCCTAACTATTATAATTATTTTAATAAAGATATGTATGTTTAGGTTAAGGTATTTATCTATGGGCCTGAGTCGCCTGAAATAAATAAATAAATAATATTATAAATGTGAAAGTGAGTTTGTTTATTAAGCTTTTACACTGAAACGGCTAAACGGATTTGGATGAAATTTGGAACAAGGGGTAGACTGTAAATTTGTCTGTTCCATAAAATATAGTTGAATAAAAGTTGCATTTAGCCTATTGTAGGGTATTATACAGGGTGGCAATTTAGACACCTGATGATTGATAGTATGTAGTTTGATAGAATGCAGATTGATAGTTTTAAAATAACTTTTTATACTCACCAAAGTAGTTAACTTTTAAATTAGCCAAGGGAATTATTGGTTGATGGTTAAGTATTCTTACTTTTATCTTAGATTCAAACTTGAGAGTCTGCAATCAAATTTTACCAGCTTATTAATGCAAGCACCATAAGATATGAAATTAGTGTTAGCACACTATTTTGATATTTTTCATATTTATTAGTAGTTAGTGTTATGAAAACTTACATAGATTGGCAAATACTTAAAGTTGCTTTTATATAATTTACTTAATAATATTATAAATCAGTAACGGGGCAAATGAAATACATAAGTACATACAAATACCAAAACTTACCTCATGCAAACTATACTCCAAAAGCCTTAAAGTTTTATCTGGATATTCAAACAATTCTGTATTAAAACTTGACCAGCTACTGATAAATTCAGTATCATTTATCAAATTGGTTACATCCAAAGGGACACTGCGTGTTTGATCAATTTTTTCCAAATCAAACAAGTTTTTATTTTTTTGGATAAACTTCTTGAAACAGTTAATATGACTTGATACCTCTGAGTTCTCTTGTTGTTCTGAAATGGAATGAAAAAAAAATTGGTGGATGAATTCGTCCACATTGTAACTTCTTGTACACCACTCACAAACTTCATGGAATTTATTCAAATACTTTTTCACCTTCAGTAGGAAAGTATAGCTTCCAAATATTTTTGTTATCATTAATGGGCAGTACAGTGGGTAGCTGATTTGCTGGTGCTCTTGAAGATCCTGCAGTACTCGACACTCGGTGAGTACTCGTTGAATTATTTAAACTTTGACTGTCTGAACTATTATTCTGATTGTTTCGAGCACGATACCAATTGTTACGATAACGACCTCTCCAGTTACGACGCATTATGAGTTATTTTTGTAAGTATTTATAAAGTTTTATCAACTTCAAAATAATTCTCGATTCCCGCGAGCTATTCTTATGTCAAACTCTAACTCAAAAGTCAAAACTGACAAAGTGACAATTACTGACAGTGTCAGTCAACATCACGTTCACGTCCTCACCGTGCGTTTGCACTGGCGAAACATTTGCGATAAAACATGTTGAAATCTCTATCTTCTGTCAATGTTCCATACAATTTTTGACAGGAACTAGAGATTTAAACATGTTTTGTTGTAATGTTTCGCCAGTGCAAACGCACGGTCAGACTACTCAAATCGTATCAGTGTCAGATTATTTCTCATGACGTCGAGTGAATCAATCACATTTTTTTTTGTAGTTTTCGTGATTGATTGTGAGATTGATCTTCTTTTTCATTCCCAGTCATATTTTTTTGTCTTTTTACACACTTCCGTGTCGGTAGCAAGTACTTGCAAGCACACAAGCCTAGCTAGACATGTGGTGGTCGAGGTTTGGCAAGCGTGTGAATCTGGCATTATATTATTTTCATCACTGCACAAACTAAAGATGTATGAGAATATCATGCCTTCAAATCTGTAAAAGCACTATGTTCGAGGAGGGTACAAAAAAAAATTAGAAACTGTCAGAAATGGCGGGACAGTTATTTTAATTTTGTGAATAAGTACCTATTTTCAGGTATCGTCTACGCTTGAATGAAAATGTAATAAAATGTTGATTGACTATTAAAAGTGCTGTGTATCTATTTAAATATAACCTCACCTCATAGTTCACGTCACAGAGGTCGAAAATATTGGAAATATTTTCACGGAAAACGGCTAATTAAATATTCAATTTTAAACAATCAACCATTATTGGTAATCTAGCTAAGTAGACGAAAAGAAAAGAAGAAATACCTAATTATTATTTATTACTTACTTAGTGGTTCTTTTTTTTAACTTTTTTAACGTACCTATTATTATTTCGCGCCAAACGCCATTATTTTTTTCAGAATGACACTACTTGGGTTTAGGTTAATATGACGAATCTTACGATACCTTATGTGTCGAAATCCATCCAGTCGTTTAGAAGATACGAGGAAGAAATTTACAAACCTACATACCTAAAAAAAGATAGGTAGATACCTACGCGCGAAAAACATAACCCTTCCTTGGCAATTGGGTAAAAATAACGCGTAATATTATTTTTTCCTTATAGTTGGTTCCACAGTTGGTGACAATACTAAAATTCGAACAAATAAAAAATTTCAATATCTGCCTTTAATAACAAGTACCTACATAAGTACATACCTGCTTGTGTTTCGACTAAAATTCACCTAAACATTTTTTCAAACTTCGAATAAGAAATCATTAAGGTTTGCTCGAAACAATTGTATGTGAATTTAGTAGGTAACATTTCTGCTAGTGTAAAAACACATATTGACACGTGTTTATAGTTTCGAATTAAAATAACTGCATTATAAATAAATTAATGTCCCATATAGAGGATGAAGATTTGCCCGAGGCAAATGCAGCTGCCTCTCGGATTGCAATTGAAGCCGTAAAAGATCCTACGGTTCAAAGAGCTGAGGAAATGGATGAGGCTTCTGTAAGACAATCAAGACAGCAGTCCGTTCAGACGAGTTCTTTTGACAATGAAGAACTCGTTGAGGTTGACAGATCAGCTCTGGAAGCTATATTGGATGTCAGCTCTCGTTTGAAGGGAATTCAAAGGAGAAGCAGAGTGTCCATGAGCTCACTGGCGCAAGCTCATGATTCATATAAAGACAAGCAAGTAAATAAACAGAATAATTAGATTTACATTGTTTTATTACGTCCTAGATATTCGAGAACCCAAATTAAAAATCTTTTTTTGTTCGTAGGCTAAAGCGAAAGAAGCTCGTAGCAATCGAGTTGGTGGTATTAGGCAATCCCACAGATTTTTACTTGATAATGTAGCTACTATACTGAATAAAACATCTGATTATGTATTGGTAAGGAATAAGTGTACTTATGCACCTATCTAATATCAATTAATAAATAACACAAAGATGTGCTAAAGAATATTTATCTAAATCTTATTACAGGAAGGTGTTTATGACGCAGATGATCATATAGAACTATTAGATAGCGCAGTCGCTGAAGGTGGGAGTTATTGTACTGTTTTTTGTGATGCAATGTTACCTCATGTCGATATGGGTATGCGTCTTAATTTCCTGTATAATGCGTATGACTAACCTTAGATCGTTTTTTATTATGAACACAAAATAATGTTGCCACAGGAATAACGACTGTTTTCGGTAGCAACCCTTACCTACGGCTCATTCACACGAGGACGATTCGTGGTTTTTGACAAATCGTCTTTTTTTTTCCTTTGACGTTGGGTATGCTTCGCCCGTGTTCACACGCATCACGAATCGTGAAAAATGAAGGAAACGTCTTAAATCACTTAATGTCTTTTAAAAATCACGTTAGTAAAAAACACGAATCGCTATTTTTTTGTGACGGATCCGCTGATGCGCTCGCTCAAGACTGAACTGAACTCTGAATCACGAATCGCGAAAAAACTCGTGAACGTCCATCCGTCATGACGTATCGTGTTTCTGATGAATCGTCAATGACGAATCTCGTGTGAATGCGGCCTTACCTCGTTATGCTCATTATAGATTGAAAAATAGCTCTTACCTACTACCCAAAGTACACGTGTTTTATTCCACCGCAAGGAGAAACTTGATATTTCATAACACTACGTGAAAACATAGATCTCACATGGACACACATGCATGTTTTACTCACGCGTTTCTATTGTTTGTCACTAATACCACTGTTTTCATATTTTCATAGAGTCGGGTCGGTTTGTTCCTAATCAGAAAGGTAGAATAGAAAGGACTTATTTATCAGATTTAACAACGATTGGCACTGAGGGCAAGTGCGTTGCCATGTACCGATTGAAAAGCAAGGCTATTGACAGTCCGAACGTAGCTGATGTAAGTAACGTACTACAACAAATAAATAGTAGAATACTTACCTAAGTGCTTATATTACTAATACTTACCTAAGTGTTTATACTACTAATACTTACCTAAGTGCTTATATTACTAATACTTACCTAAGTGTTTATACTACTAATAGTAGTATACAGGAATTATACCCCTATACGTACCTACAGCGTAGGTTTAAGAAATACTACTCCACCATAAAATCTTGATCCTACAGTTTTTTAACGGTGTGTCCAAACAAAAAGCGGCAATCGTGTGCGGCTGCCGCGCGCGGCCTGCCGCGCTTTGATTGCACGTTTGCCGCGCGCGAACGCTTCTTTCTACGTGCCGCGCACAAACATTTTTACCTAACTAGAGCGCGGCAGAAACGTGTCCTGAAAACGCCGCGTGTTGCTACCGCGCCCTTGCCATTTAATGTTTTGGACACACCTTGTAAGCAATGAAGTAATTAATGTCCATTTCAGGAATATTTTTTTGTACCTTTTGATGTTAATCAAGAGACTGAAAATATAGTGTCAGCTATTTACAAGACCATGCACCGTGTATACGTGCCCGCTCTTCAGGCCTGTAAGGCTTGGGGATATATTAACCCTCCTAATCCTAAAAGCAATGACATCATCAAGTTCTATATTTCGAAAATAATGTTGTTCGTTGATTATCTTGCAAGTAAGTAATTTTTAGTCCCTCTCACAGAGAGGAGGCCTGTGTCCCAGCAGTGGGAACGTTATAGGCTGATTATGCATGTTATGCAAGTCATGATCTGGGTCTTTAAACAGTCACTTTGGCAGAATCATGATAGGAAAATATTAAGAATCATCATAAAATGTCACAAACTGACAATTCATAATATGATCTGCGTGCGATTTATTATTACGAAATAATTCATCTGTTTGACAGTTTTCTATGAAGATTCGTAAAATGGTCTACACATTATGAATTGCTTTTGGGTTAAATTAGAGGAATTGCTAATGACAGCTGGAAATTCAGGGAATGAATTGCTTTTAGAGGAATTGCTAATGTGTCCGTTTTAGGCCTCCAGAATGGTTTCTGAAATCGATTACTTTTTTTATTAAGTTTTTAATGTGGTAATTAAATTCATATGATATGAGCCATAATAGATGGAATCTAGCAAGGCAGAGGCCAATGCTCTTAGTTTACATTCTGATATATTATTATTTTTATTTAGAAACCAAAATAGATTTGGATTGCTGTACAAGATTCAAAATCAACATGTCACTGTATGAGGATGAGTTGTCTGATCAACCGAAAATGAAACTGGCCATTACTAAGACTCGTGTTTTGGAGGAAATATGCTCTTTTGTGAAGCAATGGATGCGGCAGATAACAATGGTATCTTTATTGTTAAGACTATGTTTTCATTTAGTTAGATTTAGCCAGTGCTCGTAGCCGTAAAGACTATTTATGCAAGTAATGATTATGATTTTGGCGAACATTGTTATTACTATTATTACATCATACGAACAATCTGTCTATGTTAGTTAGTAGTTTCTTATATGACACTTGCATGAAATTTACAAAATTGACCAAATTATTGCTCTATGTCGCCGACCTACGGCGTAGCTAGCACTATAGTGTTAGCTACGCCGTAGATCGGTGCGTAGCGGATCAAGGCTACGACATCGTTGGGCGACTACGCCGGGAGACAGTATAAAAAAATATTGAATCATTTTTTCCGTTCGATATTATTAAACCAAAGTTAACGTATATTATGAAAGAGTTTACGTTCACAGTTCCTGTAATATTTACCTACGACGGTGTACCTACTGTAATAGGGGAAATTAATATAATGCCCATCCTTCGCACATGGATCTTGCTGGCAGACGGAGTTTGTTGGAGTCAGTTGGGTGCTACTGCCACATCCCTTCATTCATCCCTTTCAAATTAACCTCAAAGGCTTTTACGATTTATAGAGGTTGGGAAGGCAGAGAGGGTCTTTCCTGGGGAACACACAGAACGGACTGGATAGATAGAATACTATATTGGAGACACTTTTGTATAACATTCATATTATTATTTATTTCATAATTTGTCTATAGGTATTAGTGCAGAGTCGGCAACTTCGTCGTGAACCGTCTAACATCGGACCACTAGCCGAGCTGGATCACTGGCGCCGTCAGCTCATTACCTTCACATCGATAATAGAGCATCTCAAGAGTGAACCTACCATGATGTACATACATACGCTGATAGCTGCGAAATCTAAGCTTTTGAAGGTAAGCTTTCGCTTGTATCCAAGCGCTTAATTTTATTAATGTGCATATGCAACTTTAAAAGTTCGTAAGAACTTGTTACGTGGCAGATTGCCAGGGATAGGTAAGTGCTATTGGACGACTTGTTGCAGTGTCTAGGCAGCGTTAGAAACGGCACAAGATCCTAAATGTTCTATCTATAAGATTATAACCAAATTAAAACTTATTTTCAGAAATGGAAACAATTAGACAATAACGTAACAGATTATTACAACGAAGCTTTTGACAACGTGAGGTACTTGTACGCTTTGGAGAAATATTGTGAGCCGCTGTACAGGTATTGCAAAGTTTAATAAATATATAATTCATTTCGTATTCTTCATGAAAGGTCGACTGCTTGGGTGTCATGTTTTTTTAGTTTAGCAGGGGATTAATTTTGATAAACCCGTTGCCTTTTTACCTTCTCCCCATGGTAAAACTGTGAATGGTATGGCAGACTGAGGGTGATGTTGCAGGCCATTAATAACCATGATTAACACTTTCGCGGACACTGAATGAGACACAATTGAAGTTTTATTGTTATTACGTCTATGGGCGTTTACTGTCCGCGAAATTGTTAATATTGTTTGTCAATATTGTTTTAGATGCGATCCTTACACAATGCAGCAGTTCATTCCGGGTTTATTGTACAGCATTCGTATGATATTTGCGACGTCACGATACTATAATACTACAAAACAAATATCTACGCTGCTGGTCAAAGTAACCAATCAGATTCTTAACATGTGCCTGGATTTCCTGACCAATGGTGGTAAGAAGAACATTTGGAACCAAGACAAGCTGAATTTTGTATATAAAGCCAAAGTAAGGGTTTATTTACATTATAGTTAGTAGGTTTGAATGTAAATGAGGAGGCAGAAGTGTTTTGTGAAACGCAAAACAACAAGGAACCGGGACCATCATCTCTGAATTTTGCAAAGGTGGCCGAGGAAAATTATTGTGAAATATAAATACAGGGGTATAAACAGACCTGCCAGGGTTGCGGGAAAGTCCGAAAGGGATACCGGGACATTGGCAATAGGCAACTGAAGGAACACGGGTGGGTTTCCCTCTGGCTCCGCCCAGAGCGGGAGAAGTCATCTGGTGATTTCCCACCATCAACAAAAAAAAAGGGGTATAAACAGAGAACTATATGAAAATCAAATTCTTCATTTTGAAACTTTTATAGTTCTGTTATACGTTTGAGTAATTCTAATTTTATTCTTATGTTCTAGTTCTGTTTAAGTCTGTATAAATTTTATCGTAAATGCTATTCTGAGACTCAAGAAGAAATGAGAGAGGCAGTTACTGAAAGGCCTTTTGATTGCTCTGAGATGTATATATTTGGCAAATTTGAAACTTTTCGGAAACGGCTTATGAAGGTAAATAATGATATATTTGATTTGATTGCTAATGTACCTACAGCTTTATTGCACTTTGCGACGACGAACAGTTCAAAGAACAAAAAAACGCCAAGTCATGGCGCATTAAAAGTTCTAGGCTGTTTTTGTGAAGAATTATTTTCTAACAAAGTTGCGGAACGTACTGCGATAGTAGGCAAAGTGAAAAAATTACACAAAATCTTAAGTTTAAATTCTAAGTTTTTCTTTAATTTTATAGATAATTGATCTTTTTCAAACATACATCACCTACTATGTTCTGAATAAAACCACACTGGAGGGCACCGAGGAATATGCAGCCACCTTTAATAAGTTGTTTAAAACTATCTCCTCGAAGACGTATGATGCGTTGGATCACAGGTCGGATTACGATAATACACTCAAGTTATATTTCAAGGGAACTTTTTTTAGAAGTATTACTTATGAAATATTTGTTCGTAGAGCAGGCGGCCCGATTTCGATAAAGATTACAAAATATATAAAGACGCGGTGGCTACCCAGGAGCTGCTACTAGAAAACTTCATGATTAGTGTAATGATTTATGATTATTGTAGCTTGTAGCATTAGCAGTTTATATAATATTGAATAGGTACTATTTATTTATTCCAAAAATGTAAAATAACTATGTTAGTAGTTTGATTATTATTAGACATTGGATTTTATGCATTTGCATATTTGTATATGCAAATGCAATTTTTTCCCAATCGTATATTATATCATATATATATATTTCGTTGAGTAGCGGACAGGAAGGAAATGAAATGACCTTATTGCCGATGCCCCTATTCGATTTGATCCATACTTCCAGAGACATATAGTATTTGCCACGTTTAAAAAAAAACTGTGAATATATCCTAGCATTTCGTTGACATATTCAACATTTAAGATGTTGTGTGGGCAAATAATGCTCATGACGCACCTTGGTAAAGTTGCGCATGAGAAACATGGAGATCATGCTGCACTTGCAAGCTTATATTATATTATATTATTAGCATAGGCAAGCTTGGTACATTTGGTGCCGCATGAAACGTGTAACTTACTACGTTATTATATTTACAGAGTATCAAAAAGTGTCCAACTACGGAAATAGCGTTACACCTTCTAACGAGATTTACGAAACTGGAGTTAGACTGTCTGTATATAGATGATCGATATTATGATTTAATTCCTCTCTACACATCGGAGATAGAATCAATACGAGACAGGTACTGTGAAGGTGTTATAGTTTATAAAGTTTCGCGATAAATAAATACAAACATCTGATAAAATTAGATTTTTGCGTTTAGTTAAACCTCAGAGTTATCTATATAGGGTGACTGGTAATTAGTGACCGATACTTAAACACGTGACTTTACTCATCATTATGAACAATTTTTAGTATGGGAACAAACCTGAAATCGCGAAAATAAAACAGCTGTTTCCTACATTTATGTTCACATAACTCGTCCTGCTCGTACAGCATTACCATCTCACCGTGAAAACTTAGGTGAAGTGAGCTTGAAGTGAACTGTCACTGCCTTAGCATCAGTAGGTGTCGATGACAATGACAACTCACTCCACGCTCACTTCACCTAAAGTTTTCACGGTGAGATGGTCACAGAATAAATAGCAATGCTGCCCCAATTTATAGTAAAAGTTGTTCATAATGATGAGTAAAGTCAAGTGTTTAAGTATCGGTCACTAATTACCAGTCACCCTATATAATACCTAGAGAACATTAAAATTATGAGTGGATGCTAGAAAATATATAATATTTAGTAGGACTAGTTTTTTATAACTCCATACCTATATATTTAGATATAACGAAGAAAGGGATCAGCCAGAATTAGCAAGAAATATGCCACCAGTAGCAGGAAGGCTCATGTGGATAAGGTTTTATCATAGGAATATTAAAGTGCCCATGCAGATATTTAAGCAGCATCATGAAGTCATTACGCACATGGTAAATCACATTTTATTGACTGAATTAAAACATATTTTATAAGAAATTAAAGAAACTCATTTCCGGCTTCTTTCACCACAGTACATGTATTGGTACTAGAGGATATTTTGTACTAACGACATAATTATATCGATACAGTAACTCTGACTCTCAGTTTTAGACCAGTTTTTATAAAATTAAAAAAAAATATTTTACAGAATACACAGCGGTGCATAAAGTTGCACAATGTTATGGCAATAGTATTCACAGAATATGAATTAATCTATCATTATGCTTGGAGAGAAAATGTGGGGCAGGTAAAAAATATTTTTATTCACCCGAAAAAAAAAACGACATACCTAATAGTAGTTATATGTAGATATTCAGTCTAATTGAACATAATTAACGTGACCATAAACGGGGAACCTACCTCTCTCAAACCAATACGCGGTGGTCCCGTTTATAGGATATAGCAAGTAGTGCAGTACTGTGATTATGTTTAAGTATTTAATAATCTTCATTTACACCAGGTTACGAGGGTGCTACGTCACCTCTTGGACTTTCTTAACGCATAGTCTGTAAGCTACGTTCATCCAAACCTTTAACTTATTTCCAGCATGATGACGTGTATGAGATGTGCATGGAAATATTTTTAAATTTATATTTTTGTTGAGGGAAGTTCAGGCATAGGAACAATATTGCCCTCTACAGTGTCGTAGCACTTTCGTAGCAACTTTATTGCATAACTCGGTTAATCTTTTTTAATTAGTTTTAAGGTCTTACAAGATTACTATTATAAGTATTAACATGATTGACGTTGGATATGAATACCGAAAGAGTTAAGCTTTACATTTGTTGGCAATGTTTCTTAATATAAAACTCACTTACCTACGTTTTCACGTTGAGATTTCTACAGAATAGAACGGCTGTACGCCTTAGGACCACCAAACAACGTGCGTACTGTTCGGTTCTAGATCCGCGCCACCCCGCACAGGGCTGTATGTCCAGAGCTGTCGCGTATACGCGTTTATGTGACTCTGCAACAATCACACTTCTGTCAAATCTAACTAACGTTTCACTTGCAGGTGCGATTGGGCTTAATTGCTCCACTTTTGCTACGTCATCCCAAGACTAATATGTATATCATTAACTTTAGCATGTATATCCCGGAGTGCATAAGAGAGGTTGAGTATATGTGGCAGTTGGGACTTCGTAAGTTGTTGTTATTTTACACCCACACTCACAAAGTATACCTACTGATTTTGCTAGAATTGTAATCAAAACCTTTTATATTACGATCCACCAAGTACTTAGAGCTAATTTCACCATACCCTATTAGTTAGTTTTAACGTCCAATCACATATAACGGCCCGTTAGGCGTAGTGAGTGTTTCACCACGTACTAACGAATGTTATTCGCTTAACAAGGCGTTAAACGTAATCACTGCAATAGAACGTTTTTGACGTCCACATCAATTTTAACAGAACATTCTTAATAGCTTATTAAGAATGGTTTTGAAATCGGGGCTAAGACCCGAGTGTAGTAGTACTTATTGGACGATTTTAGTTGCTGATTAGAGTTTTGAAGAAGGTGCTTCAGGTAACATGGAAAAACATGCTGGATAGAAAGTTATTATATCTTAACATCACTATCACGGCATGTTTTAAGAAAAAAATACCATAGACTACTTTATGGTAGGTAAATTATTATTTCTTCTCGTAGGTGTACCAGATGGCGCCCAAATAGTAGCATTTTGCAAACATAAAATTCTTGGAAATTTTGAAAAAATCACGTACTTGCTTGAAAGAAGTAATCAAATAAGAAGGTAATTAAATTGTTTAATTGGCGAAATGTAGATCAATATTAGAATATCATGGCATAGTTATAGACCTACTTTCAAGAATTAACAATCCTACAGATGTATGGGGGTTAGTTTAGGTTAGTTAGGTTGACTATGACTTCTGGTGCTTCCGGTAAATAATGCCCAGGAATTCATAGGTACCTAGGAGATAAAATAATTATGTATTTTTTACTATAAACAAATACAAACTATTTTCAATGGTTAAAAACTGTTTTTAAAATTAAGTATTTTACATCATCACCTGCCTAGCCTTTTCCCAAAAATGTTGGGGTCGGCTTCCAGTCTAACCGGATGCAGCTGAATACCAGTATTTTACATGGAGCGACTGCCTATCTAACCTCCACAAACCTAACCTAACTGGGTAATACGATACCCCTTGGTAAGACTGGTTGTCAGACTTTCGAGCAAAATGAAGTATTTTACATATTGTTTCAAAATTTAACTCTCTATTTATATAGAAGCATGCCAAAGCTGTACTTACCACTACTTCGTGCGCAAATAATAAAACTGGAGAAAGCATTTCAGCCTGGTTTGTCAACAATAACATGGACTTCTCTGGAAATACCGTCTTATTGTGAAAGCATAGAAAAAGTACTCGACGAAGTGGATTTGTTTGTTAAGGAGGTATTGAGGAACCTAGCAGACAATTAACTTTACAATCCAAAGGGATTTGTAATAATATATAAGGAATACAGGGTGAATTTATCCGGTTTAATACTCTTAAGGGATCATTGTACTCATCATCCATACTAATATAAAAGTAACTCTGTCTGTCTTTCTGTCTGTCTGTCTATATGTTACCTTTTCACGCCTAAACCACTGGACGGATTTTGGCAAGGAGATAGATGGGATCCCGGAGAAGGCCATAGGCTACTTTTTATCGACATACCGCGCGGGCGAAGCCGCTGGCGGAAGCTAGTTATATAGTATATAGGACCAAACCTGAAATCGCGAAAAAAAAGCTGTTCCCTACATTTACCTATGTTCGCATAACTCGTCAAAATGTAGGGAACAATTGATTTTCGCGATTTCTGGGTTGGTCCCATAGTGAAAGTTGTTCATAATGATGAGTTCAATAACTCGAGGATTAAAACGAATAAAATTTCACTCTGTATAAAGGATTTATAATAATAGATTTGCAATTGCAGGTGGTTGATCTTAAAGAAGCTCGCATTGATGCAATATTGCAATCTATAACTCAAACAACGCTTGTTTATTTGCCTGAAAAGGCAGTCGATCCGGGTACCCTCTATGAGGAAAATCTCGTAAGGCGCGATGAAATCGGTAAGTGAAAGCAGTACCTAGAAAGTTACCATTCTAATGAAAATTTTTATGTTGATTAATTTTTATTGCAAATTGTTATTTTTCGATTGACCAGCATCAGATATTCAATTGAAGTCATGGAATGCTGAAATAGCAGTTGTGGAACTCATACACAAGTTCCTGGATAGTGTGCCTTGTAAACAGATACAAGATTTAAAAGACAACTGGTAAATATCTCAATATTTTTAGCACACCTTGCGTAACTCACGATCAATCACAATCTGTTTCATTTTGCAGTTCTTTGCGTTATTTATGTTGTTGAGCAGACAAATTTTTCGAACTTATGAAACACGAGGAGGTCGTGGCTTATTTATAACTGCCGCACGGGTCGATCCATCAGGTTAAGCTACGCTTGCCAGGGTATGGATGACCTTTACATACCGAGACTCCTCCGTGCCTCGGAAAGCACGTTAAGCCGTTGGTCCCGTCTGCCATTCGTAGATCTTTGACAGTCGTTACGGGTCGTCAGAAGCCTGAAAGTCTGACAACCAATCTTACCAAGGGGTATCGTATTATCCAGTTACTGGGTTGTGGAGGTCTTATAGGCGGTCGCTCCATGTTAAATACTGGTATTCAGCTGCACCCGGTTAGACTAGAAGCCGACCCCAGCATAGTTGGCTAGGCAGATTGATGAAGCAATGGATTTCACTATCCTACTGCACTATCCTACAAAATGATTTAGAATAGGATTGATCGTTGTTTGTTTCTATAAATATGTTATTGTCGTACATGTCGTTGCATGAATATTATTTAAATAAAATACTCATATATGTAAAGTTTGGTGTTTCAGCCGATTTTTAATATAAATGTGGTCTTTTTTAAGGTTGGATATAGAAAAAGTCTTGAAACAAGTTACTTCTGCCACGAGAGTGTTTCACGACGACGCAGGTTAAATTATCATCATTCATATGGACCATTTAGACGGGGCCAATCCCCGAGATAATCCACTGACCGAATCCATTAATTTTCTTCATCAATGGCTTGAGGACAATCTAATACAGTGGACTGTCTTTATTTTTTTAATCGGATAGGTAAAATGGACCAATTAGGTCCATTTTACCTCTATCAGCTCTTTCATAAATTTCCTTCAGTCTCAGCAGTTTCGTACATACTATTTCAAGTACAGGGTTCACAAAAGTAATTACCTAATGAGAAGGTGTTTTTTTTTTTCTGTGCTTATGTGACCACATTAGCAATTCCTCTAAAAGCAGTTCATTTCCTGAATCCCAGTTGTCATTAACAATTCCTCTAATTTGACTTAAAAGCAATTTATATTTTGTGAACCATTTTACGAATCTCCAAAGAAAACTGTCAGACTGATGAATTATTTCGTAGAATTACATGCAGATCATATTATTAATGGTCAGTTTGTGACATTTTACGATGATTCTTAATATTTTCATATTATGATTCTGCTAAAGATACCGTTTTAAGCCCCCTGAGCTTATACAGAGTCAGAGTATACTTTTACGAAACTGAATTATCATTATTTAACAGCATTCATGGAGATCGAAAACACCGATCGATACGACGTGATACCTACTATTAACGATTGTAATGAACTGTTCTCATATTTTGCCACTAAGTGCTTGGAAGCACTGATTAAATGTACCAGACAAAGTCTTGATAGGCTTCGAAGACGGGCTTCCGTTTCTAGGTAACCACATGAATTAATTTTGATCAACTCGAGTAACAAACCTAAAGATAAACAAGTGGGTACCTAAGTTTTGTTGGAACTCATTTTCAGTTTTCTAACCATGACAACGGATCCAGAGGAACAAAATAAATTAAGCCCTCTTATGTTGACCAACATGTACCTACAAATACCAAGAATATTAATAAAACCTACTTTGGAAGAGATACAAACTTCATTCTCTCAGGTAAAAAAAAAAAAATAATAAAGTTTAAATAATAATTTTTTTTTTAATTTTTTTACTAATAAACCAACCGACTTTTTGGAAATCGGTAGTTTTCACTTTGTAGTGTATTTTTTGGAAAAAAAGGTTTTTTTTTGTCTCTATATACCACTATCCAACAACATTATGTAGGTATCTGTGGACATAAACTAAAACACCTATATATTTGTTTCCCAGGTAGTTTTAAACTGTATCATGGATATTCACCGCAGTGTATTCATGTGGGGACAACAAGAACAAATCAAGAAGGAGGAATTAACCGGCACATTAATGCTAACAGCTAAACGTAGCGTCCTCAGCGGTATGGCAAATTGTAAAATAAAAAGCCAAGGTTTCTAACAAAAAGTAAATGATAATGATTCATGGTGTTTTGCAGGATTTCGGTCTGGTTCTAATGTTGTTGGAATTAGAAACTATTTCCGAATGGTTTCAGAGCATAAAGACATCGTCAGATCAGTGATGGCGTTGCAAGGAATGATGTACATGTACAAACCCGACATAGAAAAACTGTTAAAAGTATAAATATAATAAATAAGTATTAATCATTTAAAGAACATTTTTATCCTAGGGCAACCTTTTGCCTGCGACTTCGCCCGCGTGGATGTCGGAAAATATCCCCCGGGATTAAAAGTAATCTATGTATTAATCCAGGCTGCCTCCGTGTGCCACATTTCATCCAGATCCGTTCAACCGTGTATGCGCCAAGACAAACAAACAGACAAACGAACAAAAATTCTAAAAAGTATATTTTTGGCATCAGACTCGTTCACACCTCGTAGCAATGACTTTTAAAAAAATATTCAATCTACAGTTTTGACTTTGTTGCTATTTTATATTACATGTAATGTATATAAGATGTTCACTATCCACCTACCTATTTCTGGGCCAACGGTCTAGTTAACGATTTTACGATAGGCCAACGATAGAATCGATAGAATTATGATTTTAGTTTTTGAATTGTCGTTTTAGGGATATGGAAGATTTGCTTATTTATGGGCCGAGAATCGAGTGCACAAAATACAAGAATTTGTTGACTCAAATCCTCTGAATGTTGTAATTAAGGACATGCTCAACAAATATGACGGACAGACAGAGGAAGTGTCGAATTTGCCTGAACGACATATCATTGGTTCAATTCAAATAAATATGGGTAAAGTTCTTATAAAAAATCTTCTTGTAGGTCTTAAGTTTGTTACTTTTTAGGGTTCCGTACCCAAAGGGTAAAACGGGACCCTATTACTAAGACTCCGCTGTCCGTCCGTCTGTCTGTCTGTCCGTCTGTCACCAGGCTGTATCTCATGAACCGTGATAGTTAGACAGTTGAAATATTCACAGATGATGTATTTCTGTTGCTGCTATAACAACAAATACTAAAAAACAGAATAAATAAAATAAATGTTTTAAGGGGGCTCCCATACAACGAACGTGTTTTTTTTTGCCGTTTTCTATAGATATTGGTACGAAACCTTTCGTGCGCGAGTCTGACTCGCACTTGGCCGGTTTTTTTGCGAATATTTTCTATTTGTGCGCAAAAAAGTAAAGTAGTTTTCTGCTTTAATAAAATGGCACTTACTTATGTATACTTAACCTACTACCTGGCTTTTTTCAGAACGTATTAAATTGGCATTGAATTTGGAATCTATTGAGTGGAAAAGAATCTTGGGTAGACTATTATGTTGTGCGTATAAGGAGCGAGTGGTCAAGTTAATGCTATTTATTCACGACCGCATGAAAACTATGAGCAAGAAAATTAAGGATTTGGATGACGTTAGAGTAGCCATGATGTGCCTCGAACTTATTAGAGAAGAATTCATTGGGTGAATTGTTGATAATACTTACCTATCTATTTTTTGCTTTGCGTAATAAATACTAAATAATAATAAATATATATTGTTGGTTATTCCACCAGTAAAAGTGTAAGCTAGCCAAGTATACAAACAACTTGAAGAATTATGGATAGATTTCATAAACTGTACCTATAAACGTTTTGCGAAACGGCTGTAGGCGATTGATTCACTTTGCGCCCAGCGCTCGTTGTGGCAACACTTCGTTTTCTAGTTAGCGACTGGTCAATCGTCATCCTGAGAATGCCTCGTTGAGAGGCGAAACACGTGTCAATTTCTTTCAGGATTTTTTATGACTACGGAATAGGTTACTAAATATATCTACGTCTATTGTATTTTATAATGGATTTGCGCAAAGTCACGCATGAATCAATTAACTGTTTGATATATGCGTCGCGTAGCGCGGGCGGCAATTTGTATAGAAAACACAATCTGCGAGCAAAACACGCTCCCGTGCTACGCGATGGAGCGCGGTGCAGTGTGATAATCGTCTTAGTATCGTGGTCCATTTATAAATTATCCATACTGTTTGCGAAATTGAACTGAAGTCCAAATAATACCTACACTACCTCGGTGATTGTCTAGATTGAAAGTAAGAAGATTACTCCATTCGGCTATGTAAGACAGGGGGATGTGATGGCCGATACCCCCAAAACTGTGTACTTGAGTGTCCGACGACTTATAAGTAAAAAGCGAAAAATTTGTCTATCAGTTAGCTGGCTAAGTTGATTGACCTTCTTCTATGAATATTTTAGAATGGATATGGAGATAGACATAATAGAAGAAAGTTATTCTACATTTACACAATTCAATATCGATGTACCTAAAGAAGACGCTGACATGGTGTACAGTTTACGACATTCTTTTCAGAATTTGTTGTTAACTGTGAGTATCTAGCTATATTCTTTTACTAATGATGTAAGTCTTTTCCATACGACCTTTACCTGCATGTAATTGTCTCACAGGGGGGTTAAAAATATCAAACATAGAAGGAACGAATATTTTTGGCAATCCTAGTCTGTTCCTCAGTTCGAGTTGCAAATCGAATTGAGGTTTCCTCACGATGTTTTCAAAAATCTTTCCAATAAAATACGAGTAATTAGTAATGATTATAAAGACAACTATTGTCTTTTGGGTAGTTGTTTGTGTAAACTCTTAGAATACATAAAGATCCATTATTATGAGAATTGTATTGTTCTATTGTATTGTTTATCTTTCGTAGTAACCTTGTGTATCTCTATGATTAAAAACTTTGATATCGGGAGTCTGACTCACATTGACGTAATATTTTTATATTGCAGTCACAACAAGTACAGCAAAAGATAGTGGACATGCAGGGTCCACTCCAGACGGAACTGACTGAAGGAGTAGCGACGTTTCTAGCAGACGTGCTCAATTTCGATGCAGACTATGATTCATCTGGGCCCATGACTCCGGGCCTGTCAGCCCGGGATGCCAGCGATAGGTATTATGGCGTCACAACATATTTTGCCCAAAGACTGAACCAGTTATTCTAATTTTAAAATCTACACCTACAAATACCTAGTATAAAACAAAGTCGCTTTTCGTGTCTGTTTGTGTGACCACGTTGTTCTTCTAAACTACGCAACGGATTTTGATGCGGTTTTCACCATCATTTAGAGAATTTATTCCGAAAGGTTTACATACATATTTAAGCACATAAATAATAAATGTTTTCTACAATAATTTACAATTGCCCGTTTGGCACTGAATGTGGTAATAATTCATTACAGAGTTATTATGTTCCAATCAAGATTTGATGACTTGTGGAGGCGATTTGAAATGTATTCTAGCGGTGAAAAGCTATTTGGTATGGAAGTCCAGGATTATCCGATTTTGCACCAAAAGAAAAAGGAATTTAACTTATTAAATAAATTGTAAGCGCATAGCAGTGTATGGATTTTTAGAAAAAAAAGGCTGCCATAGGAATTGCTAAGTGTATTAACATAATTTTGCATCATAGAATATTCGCCTGCTTTTACGTAACTAGTAAAAAAATGTCCTGTCACCGTAATATATAGTAAAAAACACATTTAATTATAAAATTTGTAACATTCAGGTATAGTTTATACTTGGCCGTGACAAACTCTATCGATGGCTATTTTGAGACGCCGTGGGTGGATATTGATATTGAACAAATCGTTGCACAGTTGGCGGAATTTGATGTAAGGTAAGAACATTGTTTTATAGAAATTACACGAGTATGTACTCGTATTTGAATCGAGTACTCAGGTTCAACATCATCTATAGCCGGACCATACCCACTGCTAGGCATAGACCTCTCTTTGTTTATGCCAAAATCCACGCTCCTTTGCTAGTCTCATACAGGTTTAACCCACCTTGCCACCAGACGACCGACACTCCTACATCCAGTTCTTGGACGCCATTCAGTCACAGCTTTACTCCACCTGTCATCATCGCGCTTTGCCAAATGCTCGGCCCAATTCCATCTGAGTTCCATCATAGTTTTTCTGATGATCTCCAGAAGATAGTTCAAAATCTGAACCATACTTCTTTGAAAGTAGAACGAATTGACGACACGGTTGGCGCAGTGGCTGAGCGATGGACTGCTGCGCAACGTGTCGCGGGTTCGATCCCCGCACGGAACAAATATTTGTATGATCTGCAAGTAGTTGTTCCGGGTCTGGGTGTTAGTGTATGTGAGTTTCTATGTTTGTAAACGCACCCACGATACAGGAAGAAATTCTTAGTGTGGGGCAACGTTTTAAAAAAACGAAAAAAAAAACGAAAACGAAAACGAATGAATATGGCTTTTTTTTTGAGGTTTTGATATCATCAAATGACTTCTCTCGCTTTGGGCGGACCGGAAGGGCGTGTCAGACTTTTACTGACTAAAACCCACCCGTGTTCCTTCAGTTGCCTGTTGCCAAGGTCTTGGTATCCCTTTCGGACTTTTCCGCAGTGAGTATGGCTATGCCGAAGATTATGTCATACAACATAAGCAATTCCGAAGCTTCTGTACTCATGTTTGTCCATAAAAAATACAGTAAGTAATAATAACTGAAACACATTAACATACAAATAGTTACGTTTTAGATGTCGAAGGCTACCAAAAGGTATGAAGGATTGGCCTGCGTTCCTCGTATTGAAGAGTAAGATTGACGATTTTAACCAAACTTGTCCATTATTGGAATTGATGGCTGACAGATCTATGAAGGACAGACATTGGAAAAGATTGGAAACACTGCTAGGTATGATAAAAAAACTCCTCTCTGAATGGACTCTGATAGGTTTGTCTTAATTGCCTCACGAACTTCGATATTTAAATTACTATCCAGATTGTGTATTGGATGTGAAATCTGAATCATTCACACTGGCAAACGTCATGGAGGCGCCGCTGTTGAAGTACAAGGAAGATGTTGAAGTAAGTAAACATTTTAGTCTGCTTTCTAAAATAAACCTGCACAATTTTGAAAGAAAATGCTAGATTTTGCTTAACGTTTGTTTAAGAATAGATAAATTATAAATGTGGCTACTAGGAACACCTATTATATTATATGTTTGTATATTTTTTGGATGTTTCAACATATTTGCTTATAGAAATATTTCTCTTCAATAAGTCATCATGTAGACTTTATTCCTCTATTAAACGACTAATTAAAGTAATGTTATTCTGTGTCTGACTGTGACTTCGATCGATTGATCTCTTTACTTATAGAATTGTACGACACCTTGGTAGAAAGGTACGTAATTTGTGACGTTTATTGTTTCTGCAAATGAATGGTTTGTCTATGTATCTCAGGACATATGTATTAGTGCGGTGAAAGAGAAAGACATAGAAGCTAAATTGAAACAAGTGAATGCAGACTGGGCTGTTGTGGATCTGACTTTCGCTAATTTTAAGAACAGAGGCGAGCTCTTGATCAAACCTCAGGATACGCTTGAAATCATTACTTTGCTAGAAGACTCTCTAATGATCCTCAATTCTTTAGCTTCTAACAGGTATAAGATTTACTACGGTTGATCAACTTTTTAATCAAGTCTGTATGTGTGTTTTAATTTAATTTATTTTTAAATATAGATATAATCCGCCATTTAAGAAAAACATAATATTGTGGATTAACAAACTGGGGAGCACTAGTGAGATATTAGAGAAATGGCTTCAAGTGCAGAACCTTTGGATGTATCTGGAAGCAGTGTTTGTTGGCGGTGACATCGCTAAACAACTGCCAGCGGAAACTAAGCGATTTGCGGTGCGTTTCTTAGTAACCACTAGAGAGAGAGAAAACTGTACGTAAGCGACAACCTAACATAAGTGGGGCGGCGTTGGCAAGCCGTAAGCAGGTCTTGAAATACCGGTATTTTGGGTACTATTGGCCTTGGTGTGATACCGGTACTACAAGTAGTACCTGTACTATTACTAGCTACCGGTACCAGACCCGTAAGTCACAAAATATGTCAAAAGTTGGTAAAAAAATGAGGTGACTTTTTACAGGGTATCGACAAAACTTATGTGAAAATAATGTACCGTGCGCGCGATATCGTAAACTGTGTGGAGACATGCACTTCAGACGACACGCTGAAGCAGCTCCTGCCTCACTTATTTGAGCAGCTCGAGGCCTGCCAGAAGTCGCTCACCGGTTACTTGGAGACCAAGCGACTCATCTTCCCTAGGTTCTTCTTCGTCTCAGATCCAGTTCTGCTGGAGATCCTCGGACAGGCGTCAAACCCTCATTCCATTCAGGTTGAAATATATTTCTTAATGATTTGTATTAAACCCGTAAATTGTTACTATGAAGACAATTGGGAGTCTTTACCCGACTGCGCCACGCAAAGGAGGATAAAGTGTTGATCAGCCTATATGTATGATTTGTATGTATGTTTGTTCCTTTCTGGCGCTCTAGAGACAAAACGCGTGGGCCACTTTTGATTAGTTTTTTATTCGTAGTTTTCATACAATTTATATGGTTCGCCGCACACGGACCACACGCGACAGCCACAAACGCCGCGGCGTTTACTACAGGAAATAATATGCCGGTGGGTGGCGAAGTTTTGTGGTTGTGGCCAGTGGCCCGTGTGCGGAGACCCTAAGACCCAACTGTGTAAAAAGTGAACTTTAAAAATGATGGAAACAAGATGATCTATTTCTGTCTGCAATCCCACAATACTCATGCAGTTGTTTATAGTATTAAGTAGGATTGGAGACAGAATATCTTGTTTCAATATTTTTTGAAGTTCAATTTAAAGACGGGTTTTAGATTTTTCACTTTTTTTCACTGACCATTCCATTGCGTAGACGGTACTTAGAGACGTTGCGTAGAAAATGCATAGACGCAGCATAGATGCACCAAGCGTTGTTTGCTGAACTGAAAGTTAAACATAAAGTATAAGTAAAAAAGCAAACTGTTCTAGCCGCATCTGCCAAGTATTTTTGACGCGGTGAACACAGTGGACTTTGACGCTAAGGAGAGAATAATAAATATTAATTCTGATAACGGAGAGACTATTCCTCTTGAAAGACCGGTGCCATGTTTGGGAGGTGTTGAGGTAAGTTTTTACATCCAAGATTTAGTAGGTTCCGTTAGTCGTTAGATACTTACTATTCGGTAAATATCTGGACCATTATAATCGGATGTTAAGTAATATGGCACTTTTATGGATAAATAATAACTTAAAAAATACATAATTGTTTACTTTAAGTTTTCAATATTTATGTAAATGCAATATATTTTTAATTGTTTGCTTTACTTAATAATAATGATATGTAGATGGAATCTTGGACCTATTACGTATCTCGTATAAAACAACCTTGACCGAGTAATTCAACATAGTGATGCTTATTATAATTGTTTAATTAAACGACTATTTGTTTTAAAGATTTGGTTGAATACTCTTCTGGATACAATGAAAGATACAATTAAAAATGTTATCGCTAACATAGCGCAAACGATGTCTGGAGATCCAGAGTTCGAATTTCTAGTTGGATTTTGGAACTTTCCCGGTCAGGTATGAATCACTACCTATAATATGTCAATATGTCCTTGTGTAGTATTGTACTTATAAACACAATTATTACGGGCGCGAATCGTAATTTAATCAACAGACAACGTGCCAATGACATGTAAATTGACAAAAAAACTTAAGAAAATTTGAATTTTGCAGGCTTCCTTATCGCATCCCTTACGAACACATTGACATGATTTATTGAAATACTCGAAAGAGTATTCCAATTAGGATAGAGTTCAAATTCGCTATTACTCCAGGGGGTTCAAATTATAGTGTTGGTCATAGACTGTACACTCGAATTTCAATTTCCTGTCAAACAATGCTATTAACGCATAGACATAGGTATCGTTCTTAGTCCGTTGTATATCTTTTTAAGGCTGGTTTACTCGGAATGCAAATTCTTTGGACTAGCGATGCCGAGTACGCTCTAAAGAAATCAAGAGTGGATCGTTTCATTATGAAGGCCACCAACCAGAAATTCTTAGATCTACTGAATGGTCTTATTGATCAAACAGTTAAAGAGCTATCTGCTTTGGACAGGACGCAAGTGGAGACTATGATTACTATACATGTACACCAGAGGCAAGTAATTTACTCAATATTTTTTTTCACAGCTGAAAGCATTGGTTGGCAAAGCTTAATTACCTATTAAAATAAGCAATTAACGTTAACTTTTATGAGTTACGGGTTTTGAAACTATAGGAACCTAACTTAAACTTAAACCAACTTAAACTAAGCTTAATATACTTTCTTAAAACTTTACCAAAGCCCAACTAACCAGAGGAATAGGTAACCTACAATTGGCATTTGTTTTATGAAATAATTTTCTCCAATCTTGGAGTTCTATATTTAATTATTTTATAAGCAGAGATATATTTGATGACTTGGTGAGAATGAGAATAAAATCACCAATCGATTTTGAATGGCAGAAGCAGGCCCGATTTTATTATTCTGAAGATACCGACGACTGCATTGTGTCTATAACTGACGTGGATTTCTTATATCAGGCAAGTCATTTTACTGTAATGTTTGAAAGTCTAAAAATATAATTATAATTGGTATACTTACTGATGGCAACGTTTGTGAGTTTTATGTATTTCTGAGATTGTCAAAAAATGTTACGAAATGTTATGACGCACTTATTGTGAACAGAATGAATACCTGGGCATTACTGAACGGCTGGTGATCACGCCTCTGACGGATCGGTGCTACATCACGCTATCGCAAGCTATCGGCATGAACATGGGTGGCGCACCCGCCGGGCCTGCCGGAACTGGCAAGACCGAGACCACCAAAGATATGGGCCGCACCCTCGGCAAGCTCGTCATCGTGTTCAACTGTTCCGACCAGATGGACTTCAGAGGTACAGCTGCTCGTTGCGTCTATTTTTGTAAATAGTTCGTATTATACTATTTTGTATGCGAGGAGCTTAATCAATATGTTATTTCAGGCTTGGGTCGCATCTACAAAGGCTTGGCTCAGTCAGGCACGTGGGGCTGCTTCGATGAGTTCAACCGCATTGAATTGCCCGTGCTGTCAGTGGCCGCGCAGCAGATCTATATTTGTCTCATCGCTAGGAGGGAGAAGAGGGAATCCTTCATATTCAGGTACAAGTGTGGTTACACCAATGACTTGTGTACATATACGTTTAATAAAAAGTATTTTCAAATGTGTCCTTGTTAAACAACGTTACAAAGAACAAACCATAAAAATCATTAAAACTCTCTATGTTGCTTTGGTAGCGACGGTGACACAGTAAGTTTGAATCCGGAGTTTGCCTTCATCATTACCATGAACCCTGGCTATGCTGGACGTCAAGAGCTGCCTGAAAATTTGAAGATTCAGTTCCGCTCTGTCGCGATGATGGTCCCGGACAGACAGATTATTATCCGTGTCAAGTTGGCCAGCTGCGGCTTTAAAGATAACATCGTGTTAGGTATGTCTCTTGTACTGGTTTTTGTGAGTCGTCTAGTTTCACATTCGCGAGTCTCAGATAAGCTCATCAGCTCATATACATATCGCCATTCCAACCAGCCCTTCAGCAGAAATTGTAGTACTTGTACTTGAACGTCGCAGGCAGCTGTAGGTTCAATACCATTGATTGCAGCTCGCAAGTTCTTTACGTTGTACAAACTGTGCGAGGAGCAGCTGTCGAAGCAGGTGCATTATGACTTTGGGTTGCGGAACATTTTGTCCGTGTTGCGAACAATGGGCGCGCAGAAACGTGCGAACCCGGATAGTACTGAGGAGAACATCATGATGAGAGTACTGAAGTGAGTGATTATTTTAAAAGCCGACACAGAATTATTTGACTTATATAAATATGACATTCCGCGGATTTCCGCGCCCTATAAGATCCCAAAATAACAACGTATTATGGTTTCTCGTGCATGTTCAAGTTATTTGCCGGCCAGCCGGCCACTGTACGACATATGGCTAAATTTACCATATTGGTATTCTGCAATAATGCTATTACTTTTGCAGGGAAATGAACGTGTCTAAATTGGTAGACGAAGACGAGCCTTTATTTATATCGTTGATTGAAGATTTGTTTCCTGGAATCAAACTAACTCATACAGTTCAAAAGTACGGCATATTTTGGGCATAATAGTTAGCTATGCAATTTACTTTGTGTTTCATAATTTACGTAAATGAGTATCAAAATTACGAATTTCGAAATATAAATGAATATCGCATTTTTTCAGGGTTATACAAAACGCTATAACTGTAGTGACAGAAAGCACTGGCCTTGTCAATCACCCGGATTGGAACTTGAAAATCATACAATTGTTTGAGACATCGCTGGTGAGGCACGGCTTGATGACGATGGGCCCGACCGGCTCGGGCAAGACCACCTGTATACATGCGCTTATGGCGGCGCTCACTGAACTCGGGAAACCGCACAGGGAAATGAGAATGAATCCTAAGGTATCATTTATATGCTAAACAAACATACACCAGTGTTAATTTCAGCTATAAAATCAAAACGGTAAACTGATTAAATTATTACTTGATTATTACTTTTATTAATTGTGAAACAGAACGATACTTTTTTGTTTAGCGCTACTTAAACGTATTTAGTGAGGTGAAAGTGGGATCTGTAATGATACTTATAATTGGCAAACCAATTGCGTAGCGGTAGAGGGGGTCAAGGGACCCCCCATCTTAACTGTTATTAATATTTTTTAGGCAATCACTGCGCCCCAAATGTTTGGGCGCTTAGACGTAGCAACAAATGACTGGACTGATGGGATATTCTCTACTCTGTGGCGAAGAGCTCTGAAGGTTAAGAAATCTGATACAACTTGGATCGTCCTAGGTGAGTATGGAACCTAAGAGAATGTGTTTTGAAACCTACAAGCGATATGCATGAAATATCTGCAAAGCATGCATGCATTTTGTATTGCCAGACGGTCCAGTGGACGCCGTGTGGATAGAGAATTTGAATTCAGTGCTAGATGACAACAAGACGCTGACGCTGGCTAACGGAGACCGCATCTCGATGGCACAAAACAGTAAGCTGGTGTTCGAGCCGGACAACGTGGACAACGCCTCGCCCGCCACCGTCAGTCGGATGGGCATGGTGTTTCTGTCTTCATCCGTGCTCAAATGGCAACCTATACTGGAGGTTTAATTTCATATACTACTTTTTAGTTAATATTACTTTTTTACCGGTTTCCACCAATGTTAAAACTCCAGCCGGTATCTAAATTATCCTTATTGTGATGTGAATGCAAAATAATTATTTTAATTGTTAGTTAATTCATCTTATTATACCAACAATAAACAGCAATGGTTAAAGAAGCTGGAACCAAAACAAAGCGATGTTCTGCGTAGAGCTTTCAAAAAAATATACGATGAGGTGCATTCATATGTACAAACGAAACTGACGACTAAAATGAAGCTTCTCGAGGCTATCTACATAAGGTAGTTATGTTGTATTTATGTAAAATGTATTTTATTTTTGTTTTACAAACGTGATTACGATTCACTACTAAATTTTTCGTTTTAGACAATGCATAGACGTACTTACCGGATTAATGCAGATTGAAATACCGGGCGGCAGTGAGTACTCATTTGTTTAAATTGTAGGTATGTATGTGTCGCAGATGGATTGTCGAATCAGCTGTTTCACCTCCGCTAGCTGTTTTACAAAACAGCTCCATTATGTAAAATAGCTGAACGACGTTTAGCGATTTTCCGTAATTACTTTAACACGCAGAATTGCATAAAGTTTGGCTCTGTGTGTCATAACAACAATAATGGCATCCAAAACAGATATAAAACGTGTAATATGAGTGAAAATGACCATAACTCAATACTCAACTCAACTCTCAACTCTCTGTGGTCTTATCATCAGATGGGCCGCTGGCTTACCTATTTGCCATCGAATAAAATAAAAAAGGCATTGGAAAAGGTACTGAATGCATTGGAAACTCGGAACATCCGTTTCCGTGTTGCAGGGGCTCACACAGACCGTCATCTAGAGCGGCTGTTCATCTTTGCGATAATGTGGTCGCTGGGTGCTGCACTGGAGCTGGACATGCGCACTCGAATGGCCGAATTTATGACCAAGCTTCCTGTTAAACTGGACTGGCCCGGCGTCAAGTCCAAAGAGTGGGTCATGCCTTTCGATTACATGGTCAACGCTAGCGGCGCCTGGGAGCACTGGTTAGTGCTAGTGATAAATCATTGTATCTATATAATCTACATAGGTAATAATAATGATAAACTCATTCATTCAGTGACAGACAACGCACAGCTTAAACTGCTGGGTCAGCAGTGTAGTGTTTACTATCAGTTTATCTAACAATAGTGACACCCTACAATGTGAGTAAAAAGACGGATTTTTATTTTGAAAATGCATCCATGGGGTTAAGGGGTTAAATAGGGTTATTTTCTGTACGCAAGTGGTAATATTTTTTGATAATAAATGAGATTGGGTGCTCGGCTTGTGACACAGTTAACCTTCACAAAAATAGAAAGGTTTTTATTTGCCATTTAAATCATTTACTACAATGTACAAGGTTTTTTCATTATAATTTTGCCAGGTCCGAGAGCGTCGAGCCTTACATTTACCCGCCTGACAGTATACCGGAGTACTCTTCAATTCTGGTGCCGAATATCGATAATGTATGCATTACCTTTTTGATCGAAACCATCGCTAAACAGAACAAGGCGGTGCTTCTGATTGGCGAACAAGGCACTGCCAAGACAGTCATGTTAAAAAGTTATATGTCGAGTTATGATAACGAGGTGAAATTGTTTAAAGTGATAAACTTCTCGTCCGCTACTACGCCAAATATGTTCCAGGTGAGTATGTTTCAACAATTATTGTATTGAATGATGTGAAATAAACTTTTGCACTATCTGAGTGTCACACTCGAATTCCCCTGAACTTTCAAGTATTTCTGTGTATTGTATTGGTGATGATTCAGTCTCACCAAGGGGTATCGTGTTACCCAGCAACTGGGTTGTGGAGGTCAGCTCCATGTAAAATACTGGTATTCAGCTGCATCCGGTTAGACTGGAAGCCGACCCCAACATTGTTGGGAAAGGGCAAGGCAGATAATGTATTGGTCTATGATTTTAGTGTGAAGTTTTTTTCGATACGAACCTTTATTTCATTTCATTCACCCTTATTTTATAAATTTTCTATAGTTCTGAAAGTCAACTTGATGTACAAAACACGGCTCTGATTAAGCTTGCATAAAAGTACCAGGGGGTTTCCGTTAATCATGACCATGAATTAACGACCTGTTGATTTCTTATTTTGTATATTTATACTTACCTAGTTTCTTTGTCTCGCAGAGAATTTTAGAGTCGTACGTGGAAAAGCGAGTCGGTATGACGTATGGGCCTCCAGGAGGCCGAGCGATGACAGTGTTCGTAGACGACATCAACATGCCGGTGGTGAATGAGTGGGGCGATCAGGTAAACAATGATTATGATGTATTCATCCCAAATATAGGAAAAATTGGCACACGCTACTCTACAAGTCTATTTCTGATGGCCTCAAAAAATAGGTTCTACCACATTCATGCGGTTATGCAGGGTGACCGATTTAGAGAGGTATAAAACGTTACAAATACAAAGTGAACTATTACTTCATAACGGAATTCGGTGTCTTTGGTTTTGAATTTTCGTTTTTTGCCACTAACTTCCGAAATAAAGTTATTTTTCACTTTGTGGTGTTTTTTTGGAAGTCGGGCATTTAACTCCGTCCACAATCCGAATTTAGAACCTCCTCGTTTTATTGAGTTGGTTAAAAATCTAAGCCTCTCTCTAGTGGCCTATGTACCTACAGTTAGTTTGCCTACAATGGGAAGGTAGATGACTTGCTTCAAAAGAAGGATTCTACACCATCGTAATATCTATGGTTAGAAAGTTGAAGAATTATTAAATTTTAGGTAACAAACGAAATCGTGCGACAAATGATGGAATGTGGAGGATTCTACTCTTTAGATAAGCCGGGGGATTTTACAATTATTGCCGATATCCAGATGTTTGGTGCTATGATACATCCTGGTTGGTACAAAAAATATACTTAATCAAAAATGCTACTTAAAACTGACTGTCATGTCCTTTATACTTCCTCTATCTGCAGGTGGTGGCCGAAACGATATACCTCCACGTCTGAAGCGACAGTTTAACATTTTTAACTGTACGCTACCCAGTAACATTTCCATGGACAAGATTTTCGGTACAACCTTTCATTTTAACTTTTAGTCTTATTATGAAAATACTAGCTGCGCCCTGCGGTTTCAGCCGCGTAAGTCTCGATCACGTGGGAATATCGGGATAAAAAGTATGCTATGTCCTATTCCAGGTCTTGGTCTACCCATGTGCTAAATTTCATCTAAATCCGTGCAGCCATTTTGGCGTGAAAGCGTAACAAACTAACAAACCAACAAACAAATTTTCACATTTATAATATTAGTTAGGATTTCAAATGTTCAAGTATTCAGTAGTCGCGCATGCAACCAACATGCATAGAAACAAAAAAATGGTGAGGTTAATGATTATTCAAAAAAAAAATGAAAATATTTCAGAAACAATTAGCACTGGATACTTCTGTAAATCCCGTTTTGAAAAATTAATTGTAGAGTTTATGCCGAGACTTGTGCGTGTCACTCGTATTATTTGGCAGCAAACTAAAGTATGTAAAATTTCTTAGTACATAATATGAAATTGTCGATAAACTTGACTTTTTGTAATAATTATGTATTTTGCAGGTGAAAATGTTACCAACACCGGCAAAATTCCATTATGTGTTTAATCTAAGGGATCTGTCTCGCATTTGGGAAGGCATTCTGTTTATCAAGAGAGAGGAGCTTCAATGCATTAATATGGCTTTAAAGCTATGGTTCCATGAATGTTTGCGAGTTATTTCTGACAGGTACCTACTTAATTTAATATTACACTAATGCAAAAACAGTAATGCAGGTATTATGGTGCCTTTCCATGCTTGCCAAGGCTCGGCAAGCGTCCACAAGTACAAGCGTGTAAAGAGAGCGTTTGGCTTGGCTTGCGTGAGCTTGTGGACGCTTGTCTCCGATCCGGTCTAGTGTCGGTTTTTGGAAACAGATCAAAGGGCGACGCATTCAAACGTTGGTGCGCGTTTAGTACTCATTGTGATATCGCGACGAGCGCATGTTTAGTTCTTTGTTTAAAATGAGTACAAGCATGTAAAGCCGGCATTAAATCGACAGCATGTAAAATGAAATTGCTACTAATTTGTTCAGGTTTACTACCTTCATTGATAAAGAGTGGTTTGTGGCGAATTTCTGGAAAACAGCTGCTAAAGAACTGCCGGACCTAGTCAGCGAGTTTCCTGATCAAGAAACATTCTTTGTTAACTTCCTACGTGAACCGATCGAACCAACCGGCGAGGAAGACGAAGACATCAGTCTTGAAGCCCCTAAAATATACGAGGAATTGCCTTCGTAAGTAGTTAAAGTTTTGTTAATAAGGGGCACATGTATCTACTCTACTTTACAGTTACAGGGTGTAAGGGTAAACACCGTTGCCTCTCAAACCATGGGTAGTTGACTTAAATATAAAAATAAATGACCGAGTGACAACAATTAAAAACGTTATTTTCATTAAAAGATTTCTATCCGACACCGTGCTCGATATCGAAACATCTGACGGAGGGGTAGCGCTCGCGGCCGTTCAGGTCACGTCCCGAGCCCCCCACCTGTGTTAAGACGCAAATTCGTTGCCCTAGCGCATAGGGTGAAAGGGTGAAATACTCTTGTGGTAAAATGTAATTTTAAAAAACTTGTAATTTTCCATTGATTTTACGTTCTATAAATAACACCAAACCACTGGTTTCAAGGATAACGGTGTTTACCCTAACACCCTGTATATGTGAGCGTCACTAAAACTCAAGGCTAAACTCGACAAATATTGCCTTTTCAGTTGGGACTTCGTACTCACGAAACTCGCAGGGTTCCAAGTACTCTTCAATGAACAGATAAGAGGAGCTCATCTAGACCTGGTATTCTTCCACGACGCGATGGTGCATCTGTTCATCATATCCCGAATCATTAACACACCTCGGTAAATTGGAATTGTATTAATAAAATAATGGTTTTAATCTTGCCAGTACTTATTGTTCAAACTTTTAAAATTTCTGTTTTCGTAGTGGCAATGCATTGCTTGTCGGTGTCGGCGGATCCGGAAAACAAAGCTTAACCAAACTAGCATCTTTTATAGCAAACTTTTCCTACTATCAAATAACTTTATCCAGGTAAGTGAAATCATATATTTTTATTTTTGTAATAAATATCAAATACTCGTATACGTTCCTACGTCAAAAATTCTCAAAAACTCAGAAACAATTCATAACTCGAAAACTATGAAAAATCGTGGAACATACATGGGGGTGATTCAGATACCCCACGGCACGAGAGACCAAATTTTTTTTGGACATCAACTTTCCGGCCACTCTGTATATTGGGGAGTGTGGAATACCTAGCTTTCCCATCGATTTCAGATCGTATAACGTGAACAACTTTATGGACGACATAAAGGTGTTGTACCGCGTGGCTGGCCTGCAGGGACGCGGTATCTCTTTCATATTTACTGACAACGACATCAAAGATGAACAGTTCTTGGAGTTCCTGAACAATATAATGAGCTCTGGAGAAATCGCCAATTTATATCCTAAGGATGAAATGGGTGAGTTAAGCTTGGGTGTAATATAATATTTTGAAATGTTAATGGTTGCCTCTATGGCAGAAAATAAAAAATGATGATCGAACCGCCTGTATTCAACTTTCAACAAAATAAGAAACTGTCACTGAGGTACCGACATTGCATGTTAATTATGGTTGAATTGTTTATTTTAGTCACCTAATAATATGTATAATAATACTAGATGAGATTCTGAACGAGTTGGTACCTATAATGAAGCAGAATGCACCAAGAAGGATTCCAGTTCCAGATGTGTTGTATGAATACTTCATCATACGTTCCAGAGCTAACTTACACGTTGTCTTGTGTTTTTCCCCGGTAAGAAGTACTAGAATTAAAGTTTGTATTTCACTATAGGGTGTTTCCGCATAGGGTAGCTCCACTAAGCCTTTTAAATAGTAAATTTTCTCCCTAAAATTACAACTTACAACAAAAAGCTCGAAAAGATTAGGTAAATAAAATAAATTGAAGTTTTTTCTAGCCCTGTATAATATATATATATGTGTGTATTTTTATCTCTGGAAACGACGAGCGCTTTACTTGTGTTTAATCTACAGACACGCTGTTAATGTGTATCTAGGCGCAGGAGCTCTCGGTATCGTGTGAGACAATGGCGAAGTCGGAAGTATGCGTGCGTGTGTGTGTTATGTGCTGACGCTACCAGTCTTCACGCACTTAATAGAGCGTGATTGTTCACTTGTTTACCACAAGTAAAGCGCGTGTCGCTTTGTGAGATAAAAATACTATACCTATAGGTTTATGAAGGTTAGTAGTTTATACTATGTCGTTTTCTTTTAGGTGGGTGAAAAATTTAGAAGCAGATCTTTGAGGTTCCCCGGCCTTATATCTGGGTCTACAATGGACTGGTTCCAGAAGTGGCCTAAGGAAGCACTTATAGAAGTAGCGCATCACTTTTTATGGGAGTTTGAGGTTTGTAATATTCTGTTATTTTTTTCGAAGAATGATTTGTAACTATAAATTGGCTTTGCCGCACAAGATAGTTTTCATTTTTGATTATGATTCGGCATTGTGTTGATTGAACGGCCAATGGCCTAATTCAACTAACTCTGGCCCTCAGCAGGTGACAGTGGTAGAAAACGTTAGCCTAGGATACATTGGATCTAAAATTGTGCCTACCTACTTATCATTTTATGCAGTTAGACCTCCAACTTACACTAATGAATGAGACACAATAGAATTTTAATTGTTATCGGCCTTCTAAAGGCCAGTCAACAGTTGAGCGGTAATGAAGAGAAATGAAACCACGTAAATAATTAATTATTTAAAAAAAACATGTGGACAGATTCCATAGAAATTATATAGCTACACTCGTAAACTAACGTAAACGTTTGCGTTGAGAAAACAGGAATATTATTATTTATGAAAACATCGGTTTTCAGGTTGTCTGCTCTACGGGGACAAAACAAAATTTGATTGAAATGATGGGCATTGTGCAGGATAACGTAGCAGACACTTGCGTCATATATTATGAGCGATTCAGAAGGCAAACGCATGTCACTCCCAAGTCATATTTATCTTTCTTGGATGGTTATAAAGCTTTATACAAGGGGAAACACTTGTACATTGCAGAAATGGCGAAAAGGTTTTTATATTTAAATAACTTTTGCCCGCGGTTTCGCTCGCGTGGATGTTGGAAAATATGTCATACAATACATAATATCCGAGGAAAAGGTCATTGCCTCCTGTCCTATCGTTACGCCGCCGCCGCCGCGCCGTTAACCATAATTATTTTGTTACGCGTAATTTTGAATCTGTGTTATCATTTAAAGGATATGTTGTCGACGCTTATTTTAATCTAAATTAAATGGCCAATTTAAATAACATTTTTTTATTGTTGTTGATAAGGATTAATATAATACCGGTCAAAATAGCTTCGGAAATAATCAATGAACTTTTTATGCAGTTATGAAAGAACACAACGGTACTTGTAATTACTGTGGTTCATCCTTAGAAGATATATTTATGCTATCGCGGACTTTTTTGTTTTACTTTCTAAGCTGTACAATCCTGTAGAACATTAACTTTATGACACCCCGCCTGTGTTGAGGTCGCAAGTTCGTTACCCTAGCGCATAGGGCAACGAACTTGCGTCTTTTGTGGTAAAAAGTAGTATAAAAAATAAAAATAAAGTTGTAATTTTCCATTGATTTTACGTTCTATAAATGACACCTAACTACTGGTTTCAAGGATAACGGTGTTTACCCTAACACCCTGTATAGTCAGGATTTCTGGTTGAGCATTCAATGTTTTTAGAATGACGACTGGTCTTGGCAAATTGGTCGAGGCAGCTGAAAGTGTGGATATACTTAAAAAGGAATTGGAAGTAAAAGATCTAGAAATAAAGGAAGCCACAGCTAATGCCGAAGAGGTTTGCATGAGATGTTTACTGTTTTGAAAGACTAGTAAGCGCCGTGTCAGGTTAGATAGATAGATAGAATGCTTAATTGAATTATGCTTCACCAGAACTTGTTATACAGCTATAATTATTGTATAATGTTAACGGAAAAGTGGTATACGTCATTGTATACAATTCCTGGGAAATGTGTACAATTCCTAAAATAGATAAGAAATCTATGATAAATTTTGTAATATGCAGTTTTCCTAGGAAATCTATACATTTCCTAAATAGCAATCGGAAATGTATAACATTATTGATGTTTGTAAGTACAGCGGAGTGATAGCGGAGTAGATGTTAGTCTATCAGTAAGCGATTCTTGTGACAATGAGTGTATCTTAGGTATTGGCGGCTGTAGCGGACTCGCAGGCAGCAGCCGAGGTTGTCAAAACAGAAGTGCTAGAGGTTAAGGAACGCGCCGTAAAGCTTGTGGGAGTGATCGCTGCCGAGACAGCCGTGGCGGAGGAGAAACTTGCTGACGCCAAACCCGCGCTCGACGCCGCCGAGGCCGCGTTGTTGGTGCGTCCGGCTTTCCAGTTTTTTGAGGGACTCCACTATTGGCACTTTCCTGAGGTTAACGCTCTGTTACAGACCATCAACGCTGCCGACATCGCCACCGTCAGGAAGTTAGGCAAGCCACCTCATCTCATCACGCTCATTATGGATGTTGTCATTCTGCTTTTTAGGAAGCGTATCGACCCTATTAAACCTGATGCCGAGAAACAATTCTTGACTTCTTCATGGTCAGAGTCTTTAAAGGTACTTATGTATGTAATTCTTCCCTTTTTTTTAAGGTTGGGAAATCATCAAATGACTTCTCCCGCTCTGGCTGGAGCGGGAGGGCGTGTCATACTTTTACTGATTAAAACCCACGCGTGTTCCTTCAGTTGCCTGTTGCCAAGGGTCCCGGTATCCCTTTCGGACTTTCCCGCATGTAATTCTTCCCTGAATTGCTATTTTGTGGAATCCATGAAATTAAAAGTGCCATTTCTTTTAAAACAATTATCAGACAAATAACATGCCATTTAAAACATGATGAGAGTTTACATGGGAAAAATAAAACATAAATAATTAGATAATGCTTATCTATTTTTTTGCCACCCGTTGGCTACATGTTCTTGCAAAACACTAACTTCATTTTAAATGACGTGACCATATTTTTGCCCTGTCATCTCATTGGAACTCTGTATGACAACAGGTAATGGCGGATGTAAGGTTTCTAAATAATTTGAAGAACTATCCTAAAGATGATATCAATGCCGAAATGGTTGATTTGTTACAACCTTACTTTAATTTTAGGTAAGTTACTAAATTACCAACGTTGGAGAGGAATTGTCTACAACTTTGAAACCGTTTTGTCCCTGTATTTTGTCCCGTTTTACTTTGTATTTCGTTTACTGTATCTTAGTTTTAATGATATATGTTAAAAGGTAATTTGAATACTGAAAAGAAATAATTGTCATGATATATCTACTTGTATTGTATTCTGGAATAGGGACACTTTGTTTTGGGGTTTATTCGAAAGAAGGTTTATTCGAAGACTTTATTCGAAAACCATAATATTATGACATTTTATGTAGTGTGGCTGACCAAGAAGAGGTAGCGTATATTATCATTATTGATGTACATCACTCCGTAATAGTCACTCCAAACATAGGGAGATATTATAGAGCCAACGATTTTCAAAGTTGTAGAGAATAAACTCTATTAGTTCAAGCTGGAATGCCTGGTTGGAAGAAATCTAAGTTTAATTCTGTTTCCTTTATCTTAACATACCAGTCAATACACGTTTGATGCGGCAAAACTAGCTTGCGGTAACGTAGCTGGACTAATATCGTGGACAATCGCCATGGCTCAGTTCTATGCTGTGAACAAGGATGTGCTTCCGCTAAAGGCAAACCTGGCGGTAATGCAGGGCAAATACCAGGGAGCCAAGAGGGAGCTGGAGGCTGCTGAGGCACAGCTCGAAGCCAAGGAGGTGCGCACTAGCTCGGAACATGGCAGTCATGTCACCAGGATAGTGATAGTAATAAGTGTGGTCACTCCGGTAGCACGAGTTGGCGGACGTGCAGAAGCAGTTCGACGAGGCGATGACGCTGAAGCAGGTGGTGCTGGACGACGCAGCCAAGTGCCAACAGAAGATGGACGCCGCGACCGCGCTCATCAACGGGCTCAGCGGAGAGCGCGTGCGCTGGACAGAGCAATCTGCGCTCTTCAAGTCTGAGATCGAACGTCTGGTCGGCGACATCCTGCTGCTCACCGGGTACCTTGGTCATAACGAGACGCTGGCTTGTTTTGCGCTTGATGAGTATACTTTAACACGATGTACTGTTCACATGTGCTGGTAACAACAAAATATGCAATTTCAGATTTTTGTCTTATTCTGGACCCTTTAATCAAGAATTTCGAGTTTTGCTGATAGAAAACTGGCTTGGTGAACTGTTGCGTAGAAAAATTCCGGTGTCTATGAATTTACATATCACAAATGAGCTTACGGATACCGCTACAGTAAGTATTTATTTATTTTTCCATCTATTACAGGATTTTTATTTACCAAAAAGTATTTATTAAGTACTCTAATAAACAATATCAAATAGAAAAAGAAAAGTACCAACCAAACGATGCTATTATACTACCTATTACGAATCTAGTCAATCTAGTAAAAACTAGTCAATTACTAACATGGAACGAGAGAAGTCAAATCTAAGCCTCCTCTAACTGTTCTTATCTCCTACCCAAAACTTCTGACTGTTACTATAAAGTCGCATGATCCTAGAACTGAACTGCTTAATGGCTATATGGTAATATATTTTGTCAGATTGGCGAATGGAACTTATGCGGGTTGCCAACAGACGAATTGTCCATACAAAACGGTATTATTGTCACTAAAGCCTCTCGTTTCCCGTTGCTCATCGACCCGCAGACACAGGGAAAGATCTGGATCAAGAATATGGAAAAATTGAACAACTTAGTTGTCACTACCCTAAACCACAAATATTTCAGGTGACCATAGCATGCGACATGTTTAATTAGTTTCAGTAAGTATTACGATATTATTTGACTCTTTACACATTTTTGTTTACATTACAGGAATCACGTAGAGGACTGCGTGTCTTTGGGCATGCCTTTGTTAATAGAAGATGTTGCTGAAGAGTTAGATCCGGTTCTTGACAACATTCTTGAGAAGAATTATATTAAAATTGGGTCTACTTATAAAGTAAGCGAATGCTAGCATTTTGCAACAATGCAAACCTAACCAAATGTAATTTTTTGTACTCTATTATAGGTTAAACTGGGAGACAAAGAAATAGATGTGATGGATGGGCACAAGATATACATAACAACGAAACTCCCAAATCCGGCTTACACACCAGAGGTGTCGGCTCGAACTTCTATCATAGATTTCACTGTAACCATGCAAGGTAACAAAAGGTTTTATTATTGTTATAAGTAGCCTATAGAGTATCACATTTCCCCAAAAGTCTCCTAAACACAAGGTCTGAGGAGCTTACTTCATTTTATATACATTACTGCTTATGCTTATAGGCCTAGAAGACCAACTACTGGGGCGCGTGATTCTAACGGAGAAGGCGGAAATGGAAGCGGAACGAACCCAACTAATCATGGACGTGACCGCCAACCGCCGTAAGATGCAGGAGTTGGAAGCTAATCTGCTGCACAAGTTAACTACCATACAGGGCTCACTTGTCGAAGATGTGTCGCTTATTCAAGTGCTTAACGTCACTAAAGCTACGGCTACCGAGGTAACTATGCCGCAGTTATCAATAACGCTTTTAGGCTGCTCCTAGTCTGCCAGGGCTGCGGGAAAGTCCGAAAGCGATACTGGGGCCCTCGGCAACAGGCAACTGAAGGACATGGGTGGGTTTTAGTCAGTAAAAGTTTGACAAGCCCTGCCGCTCCGCCCAGAGCGGGAGAAGTCATTTGATGATTCCCAACCTCAAAAAAAAAAGGCTGCTCCTAGTATTTTTGTCTTCTGTGAACACTATTCACTTTTGCCAGGTGAAAGAGAAACTAGACGTCGCCAAGGAGACGGAGATGAAGATCAACACCGCACGTGAGGAGTACCGGCCGGTAGCGACGCGCGGTTCAGTGCTGTACTTCCTCGTGTGCAACATGTCGCTCGTGTGCAATATGTACCAGACGTCACTGGCACAGTTCCTCGAGCGCTTTGATATCTCCATGGAGCGGTCACCCCAGAGCCCTATTACGCTAAGAAGGATCGGTTTCATTATTGATTACTTGGTACGAGTATTCTAATAATACAGTTTTAGTTTTCTTCGATATCAAGTTCATAATTCATTTGTATACTTTGCTCTATTTACCTGAAGCCCTTTCTCAAAAATAACCCATTTTAGATTCCTAAATTCTGAGGAGGTATATTATAGTGACAATAAACATTCCGTAATCATGTTTTTTTCCAATACAGACTTTTGACGTGTTCAAGTACATAAGCCGCGGTTTCTACGAAAAGCACAAATACTTATTTACGCTGATGCTAACTTTAAAAATAGACTTGCAGAAAGAATACATTACATTTGAAGAGTTCCAGACGTTTATTAAAGGTGCTTAATTTTAATTCTAAAGTTGATTAGTACTGTGAAATATTTTTAATATTTAAGTACAAAGGTACGTACTTATAATTTGAATTATAGCTTACTTCCGGTTTCTGTAAGCCATGCCTATAAACATGCGGTGAAACGTAGTACCGGAGAAATGACACCGCATGTTTATTTTTCTTTGAAGTTTACGAATATTATACGTATGAATTTGTAGTACTATAATATAATATTCTATGTAATGTAATGTAGTTTAAACTATAATGTACAAGCGCACACGCGCGTCCATTATAGTTTCCTTGTGTAGGCTCGCGAATTAATTTAGCGCGGTTTTGTCGCGTTGCTCATTTTCGTCAAGGAATCATAGCAGCTATCATAGGATTTGATAATATGATATACATACAATTAACCAAACAGTAGCTTAACTAACTTAAGACGTAATCAGGCTTTTAGGTGTTATACGATTTTTTATTATTTTGATAACTCTATTGCTTTCTGTTTGAAGGTGGCGCGGCGTTGGATCTTAATGCCTGTCCTCCTAAACCCTACAAGTGGGTAACAGACATGTCATGGTTGAACTTGGTCCAACTGTCTGGTTTGCGTCAGTTCACCAACATATTGAACCAAGTATGCAATAATGAGAAGGGATGGAAGTCTTGGTGAGTGTCATTTCACCTATACACGACTCGTAATAAATAAATATTAATTGGTAATCTGTTCGGAAGGTTTGACAAAGAAGCGCCTGAAGAAGAGCCGCTGCCTGACGGCTATCACACTCTTGACGTGTTCAGAAAGCTGCTCGTGGTGCGCGCCTGGTGTCCCGACAGGACTCTGGCGCAGAGCTTGTGAGTGACGCATGATACCACTATCTGTGTGGCCACTACCATTCAAGCACTGACACTTTACGTTATGTTGCAGGAAGTACGTTGTGCACTCTATGGGCGCTCGATACTCTGAAGCCGTCATAGTTAACTACGAGGTAAAAATGTTGCCATCCTAACTTCCTAACTATATAAATATATGTAATGATGTATATATATTATAATATTATAAATGCCAAAGTGAGATTTATGTTTGTTTGTTTGTTTCGCTTTCACGCTAAAACGGCTGAACAGATGTGGATGAAATTTGGCACATGGATAAAGAAAGAAAATACGCTTATTTGCGGTAAACATGACGCAAAAAGAAAATAAACATAAAAAAAGAGGTAAATGGTTGGTTGGTTGGAAGGGAGACCGGAAACCTGGAATAGGACATAGAATATTTTTTTATGCCGGTAGTGAATAAAAGAAAAATCTAGTAATAATTTGATGTCAACTTCTTATTTATTCCAGCAAATGGTCTTTGAATCTCGGCCATTGGTTCCACTGATTGGTTTTTTGGCGATGGGCTCTGATCCGACGCCATCTATCGAGATGACTGCCAAGCGAATGGAGAATATTTGTCAATCAATATCCATGGGCCAAGGTCAGGAGATCCATGCTAGGAAGCTCATAGATCGTGGTTTAAAAGAGGTGATAAGTGGTGTAATGTTTAGAATTGTTAGTTCAACCGAGATCTTAATGCATAATGTTAAATATTGTACAGGGTTTGTGGGTGCTGCTACAAAATTGTCATTTAGGATTGGAATACATGGTGGAGGTAATGGAGCAGTTCGGAGAACTAGAGAAAAATCCGGAGCAGATTCACGAATTATTTAGGTACATAATATTAATTGAATGCTTGTACCAGTCTCTATATGAAATTCACAGCTATTTATAATGTTCCTTTTAGGCTCTGGATTACCACAGAAGTTCATGAAAAGTTTCCAATTACACTTCTGCAAATGTCTATAAAGTATACTTGCGAGCCGCCTTCCGGTAAGATATTATCTTGCACCTACCCATCGCACCGAGTGTTCTGTTACATATTTGTTTTATTGACATGGCAAAAAAAACGTTTTTAATATTTAAATGTTTTAGGAATCAAAGCTGGTCTCATGAGAACCTACGACTCGATGGGTCAGGACTTCCTTGATTACAGTGACAGTCCCTTTTATCTGCCGCTGATTTACACAATCTCGTTCCTGCACACCGTAGTGCAAGAGAGACGGAAATTTGGTCCTCTCGGTTGGAATATTCCTTACGAATTTAATTCTGCTGACTGGTTGGCGTCGTGTATGTTTGTGCAGAACCATTTGGACGGTTTGGAGCAAGGACAATCAGTAAGCTGGACCACTGTGCGGTAAGATTCTCTTGTAAATAGTAGATACTACAGGGAGACAAATACATGTGCATCTTGTGTAAGTTTTCATGTATCGTTTTTAAGCATTTTTGTTATCATGATCCATTGGCAATCCTGAAATAAATAAATATGGAGAAACTTGTTTAACACGATGTTGTAGTTACATGGTGTCAGCGGTGCAGTACGGCGGGCGAGTGACTGACGACTTCGACACGCGGCTGCTAACCACTTTCTGCAGGGTGTGGTTGTCAGACCAACTGTTTAATGAAGACTTCCAGTTCCACAAGGGATATGGTATTCTAACGTTTAAGAACATACCCGAGTACCTTGAAGCAATCGAAACGATGAAAACTGTTGATCCGCCTCAAGCTTATGGCTTGCATACCAATGCTAATATCACGTTAGTTACTGTTTACTTGAACTTTATATTCCTTATTAGTACATAGGTACTATCAGATTCTTTTACATGTGACAACCTTTAGTTACCAGCGTAACACCACTCAAGAACTGTTGGATACGATATTGTCGATTCAGCCGAAAGAGTCAAGTGGAGGGGGTGGGGAAACTCGTGAGGCGTCGGTCTACAGACAGGCTAAAGAAATGCTGGAAAAAATGCCGTCTAACTTTGATTCTCACGAAGTGCTGGCTAGGTAAGTACTTAATATAAAGCCAAGTGGTAAAGGGAAGGGTTCGAAAACGTTCAATATCAGTTTACCTAAAATATGTTTAATGTATCATGCAGATGAATAAGCATTGCCTGTCCCAAATTACACGACAAACTTGTTTGTGTTCCACAAGTTCAAAATTTACACTTGGTCGGTTTTATTAACTTGTATTTTATGTAGAACTAAATTATATTCGTTTTTAGATTGAGATTGTATGGTATACTTAATTCAATGGTGATTTTCTTGAGACAAGAAATCGACAGAATGCAAAAAGTAATTGAACTAGTCCGAACAACATTAAAAGACCTACTGCTGGCTATCGACGGGACTATTATAATGAATGAGGTAATAAATAATTTATTTTACTGTAAATTGTTGTATGTATGGATTGATTAATAATATTTATTGGGCCACTGAAGCTTTTGATGGGACTATTGAGAACAATTTTTTTTGTCACATATGAAAATTTACTCTGTCTAATTTCGGAAGTATGTACTTGTGTACTCATGGGAAGAGCTTTTTGTAGAAAGGCAGCAGTAAAAATAAAATATTTATTGTTATAGGCACTTCGAGATTCATTAGATAATATTTATGACGCGAAAGTGCCAAATATCTGGTTAAGGAGTTCGTGGTCATCTTCCACGTTAGGCTTCTGGTTCACTGAGTTTTTGGAGAGAACCATTCAGTTCTCGACGTGGTGCTTCCAGGGCAGACCGAACTCTTTCTGGATGACCGGATTTTTTAACCCTCAAGGTAACAATAATGCGGTTGGCACACCTCCTCCGCGAAATCATAGCAGCGAAACAGAGTAGTTCAGTTGAACTGACTCGCGTCATGTTCCGCTACTCGCATCCGATTCGAGTCGCGGAACATGATGCAAGCCAGTTGATATGGTTTCGCGGAGGAGGTGTGCTACCGGCGTATAAAAAGAGAGGTGTCGTGAGACCTTTTGCTTTTGCGTACTTTTGTTACGTAACTGACAATAATGTCGTGAAGGTCCAAATGGTATATTTTTTCGGACTAGCTCTTATTCTTCAAGTGTGCAGGGTATAACGTGCGATAAGGAACTTCATTCCAATAAACAAGGAAATAAATAGTGTCCAGTATTTTGAAAATCCTTCAAAAATCCTTCCTTACGGCTCACTTTTGATATAAAAGACACTCATACTTACAGAGCCAGCGGTTTAGGCTGAGCATTGTCCGTCAATGAATTTAACATCATTCATTATTATGGAGAAGATGACACAAGTTCCTGAGTACACCGCGGATGACACCTTGTTTATACAAAATTCCTTCTGCTTGTTTAAGGTTTCTTGACTGCTATGCGTCAGGAAGTGACTCGGGCGCACAAGGGCTGGGCTCTAGACATGGTTGCGCTACATAACGACGTTACTAAATTTGTTTACGAGGAAATTAAGGCTCCGCCGCCGGTAAGATGGTCTTTTAATCCTTACATATTATAAAACAAAGCCCTCCGCCGCGTCTGTCTGTCGTCCTGTTCGCGATAAACTCAAGAACTACTGCACATATTTTGATGCTGTTTTCACCAATGGATAGAATGGTTCTCGAGGAAGATTTTAGTATATAATAACTGACATCCACGCGGGCAAAGCCGCGGGCATCAGCTAGTCCTTACATATTATAAAACAAAATCCTTTACACCGCGTCTGTCTGTTCGCGATAAATTCAAAAACTACTGCACCGATTTTCATGCTGTTTTCACCAATAGCTAGGTATTGGTTCTCGAGGAAGGTTTTAGTATATAATAACCGACGTTCACGTGGGCGAAGCCGCGGGCAAAGTGCTAGTTATGTATATAACAGAGGCGTTACTATGAAGTATCAAAGCCATTCTTACTGTGCTTTTCCTGTAAAGCTACATCTCTTTCTCTAACCAAAACATCACACAGCACTCTATAGTTTTGGTACTTTTTTTTTTTCCCGCTTTGGGCGGAGCGGGAAAGCGTCGAAAGGGCCGAGCGTGTTAGACTTTTACTGACTAAAACCCACCCGTGTTCCTTCAGTTGCCTGTTGCCAAGGGTCCCGGTATCCCTTTCGGACTTTCCCGCAACCCTGGACGCTATAATTTACTTGTCAGTTTTAGCAAATCGTCTGATAATATTATCGTTTATTAATTGCTAACACAGGAAGGCGTGTACGTCCATGGAGTATACCTTGACGGTGCGGGTTGGGATCGTCGCAACCTACGCCTGTGTGAGTCTACTATCAAAGTGGTGTACACACTGTTGCCGGTGATACACGTGTATGCGATAAACTCCACCGCTCCCAAGGACCCCAAACTCTACCTGGTACTAAACTGTAGATGCTTATGTGTTCAGCGTATTTCATCTGTATATCAGTTTCTACGTAGTAGTTGTCTTTTTTCAGTGTCCGGTGTACAAGAAGCCAGTGCGTACCGGTTTGACGTTCATCACTCCGCTCTGGCTGCCAACCATCAAGCACACTGACCACTGGATTCTAAGAGGAGTCGCTATTTTATGCGACGTTAAGTAAATCGAATGGATTATTTTAATTGCAAGACATTAGACAAAATGTTTTTGTATTGTTTGTAATCTAAGTGACTTTAACCCGCGCCCGCTGCTATATGCAAATAATTAATCAATCTGCCTAGCCTTTTCTCAACTATGTTGGAGTCGGTTAACCTAACCGGACGTTGCTGAATACCGGTATTTTACATGGAGCGACTGACTGTCTGACCTCCACAACCCACTTACTGGGTATCCTCATATTCAAAATTCAATTTTCGTTATACGTCCGTGTTTGGGTCATTGAAATTTATAATATGTGTATCAAATTCACTTAAATCACTTGTTAGGGGCTTTGGGTTTAGAGTAAAACCACCAAATTATCAGTAAGTCTAGTGCCGAAAGCGGTACTCAGCGGGACACTCTTGAGGCGCTACCTTTGCGTTATGTGCTATATATAATTGTATATCACATCTCTTCCTTTTTATATTTTCAACTTAATTGTTCTAGTAGATTCAAAGTAGGCTGAAAAAGACGGACAAACACACGGTTGATCCTATAAGGGTTCCGTTTTTTCATTCGGACGTACGGAACCCCAAAAACAACATTTCTACTACCGCGGCGGGTGCGGGTTTGGCTCCGTGAGTTCTTAGCCTAATAGGCATTACTAATATGATGGATGTTTGTGTTTTCGATCGTTGAACAAATAAATCCATGTATTTTTAAACCTCGCGCATTTTTTTTCTATCTGACTTACCCACGTTACCTACACATACTTGTGGTAACCCAGTGTATAAACATGCTGTGAATGCGTGTGTGAAGGCGAGTAGCGTCAGTACATAATACACTCACGCAAATGCACACACATGCACACTTTGGACTTCGCCATTGTCTCGGACGGTACCGAGAGCTCCTCCGCTTACACATACTTGGCAATCACAAGTAAAGCGCGCGTCGCTTCGTGAGAAAAGTACTTTAAAACTCTACGATCCTTAAATAAAAATTCACCTCGACATTCCCTAGCACGATGTTTCAAGTATATCGGGAAAAATATAATCTGCTGAAAAATCTAACCGTCTTGTTAAGAAAATCTATTCAAATAATCATCTGATTATTTGTCAGCGCGAATAGCAAGCGGAACCGTCTGTATCTGACTCGCTCGAATATTTCAAAATAGAGATTGCGTCATGTCCGAATCGTCAGATTATTGAATGAAAGTTTATTTCGGGTTCACTTAACATCCTCTCTTAAAATCAGATGTATATTTTTTTTTATCCGTCTTGTTTAACAAATCCCTCTAAATAATCGTTAGATTATGATTCAGCACGACTGGGACATCAAGTAGAACCACCTGTATAATAAACTGACGCGCTCAAGTATTTAACAATAGCGATATTTTGTTTTGCATTTGCAAAAATTCGCCACGAGCTTGCGTCACGTCCAAGTCATCAGTATTTTCAATGGGAGCTTCTTTCGGGTTCACTTAATATCGACTCTAAAAACCAGACGAGCTCGACAAAAATTTTTTTTGCCCGTTTTCTACCCTTCCATACGGCCACAATGCAAACCGGCAGATTAACATACCTCCGTCATCAAAGATACGTGGGGCATATAGATAAAGTATCAATATCTGACGCGCTCGAGTATTTCCGTATGACGGTTTTTGTTTACATTTTTGAAAGCCTGTAGACGCTTTCCCCGTCGCGCCGGTTATATCACAAAACCTTCTTTTCTTTCTTTCTTTTCTAATCTTCAAAATCAAGTACCTAAATCCCTATTTAACATCGTGGGCTCCCCTACTATGGGTAAGTGCTATCTATATCCTCGATTTCACTCACTGTCTCAAATTAGTTTATGCGTATAGCGTACGAATCAATAACCATACGGATTTTGGCTTTCAAAATCGGCAAATCATCGCCTCTAGGTGACTCTTCTTGTAATCCTGTCGAGCAAGTTAGAGCATTTTGCTGCTCTGCTTCTATTGAATCCAAGTCTAGCAGCATATCTGCTGAAATAACGTGACGGAAAGTTTAGCATGTTTATGTCTTCAATGCTTTTTATATTACCTAAGACACCGCAGGCCGAAAGAGTACTGAACAAGGATTTTTTGCAAACAATTGTTTATAACTGTACATCGTTCATTTGGCGCGTTGGAAAAGTCGGAGCCAACGCCGCCATCTAGTTTTTCCAATACAATTTCACAAAACAACAATACAACAAACAACAACACAACGTCCCCCTGTCAATGTCATTCAAGCCCCAAAAGATCCTCGTAGTACTATAAATACAGTCCTTTCACTGTTATAGCAGTACAAGGATCTTTTAGCGCGTGGCCAAAATCGGAACTAACGCGGTCATCTTGTTTTTTCAATACAAATGTTTACAAATAGCGCCCCCCTGTCGACATCTTTCGAGCGCCCTTGTAGGCTGTAGCAGTGTATTTTAACCTTTGATTTGGATCACTGTCAAAAGCACAGTGGTCTTTATTCTTGTAGCAATAAGGTTGCTGTTGAGTTGCTAAGTTAGGACCCCCCTCTCCCCCCCGCCGAAGCTACGTAGTATTTTTTTAAATGATTTTTTCTGTCACTTAAATTTCAGAGGTGGTAGGGAGAGGAAGAGGGCAAGTCATCCCCCTACCCATATGTTCATACGAAACACTTTTTCATGGTCATTGTCAAAGGTCAAATTTATTTATATAAAAATTTTGAAGTAGACAACGGAGCTCCATTTAGCGGTGGAGCTTCGTCGTACCACAGCTAACACGAAGGAGATGGCTCAAGTAAGCAAGCTAAGCGAGCGAACAAGCACTCATGAATATTTCGTTTTATGTTTATATCGTGTATTGGGAACACTCCGTTTTTTTTTCTCCTATTCTCCTCATTTCTTCATCCGAGTTGTCTATCCACAACTTACTTTGATAACGAATTGCGATGAATGAACTTTTTGATTCGATTCGGCTGAGATGGACGTACAAGGAATAGTGGACCATTTAGACGGGGCCAATACCCGAAAAAATAGAGACAGTCCACTGTATTGGATTCGACTGGATTTGATTTTGGATTGGCTTAGTGGATTGTCTCAGGGATTGGCCCCGTCTAAATCGTCCATAAATGCGACTCGACTCGACTCACTTCGATTCGACGCGTTTCGGCTGAAGGCTGTAGTCGACGCCAGGCTTTATAGTGCTATAGATAGAATGTGCGACTTGGCAGGAAATAATCATTATAAACTGCTTTTTAAATTTTGAATTAAGAATGACGTTTTCTTCTTGTCCATTTGTTCCGTACCTATTCCGTACCAACCACCAACAGTAACTCCCTTGCGTATATTGAGTACCAAAGAGTTGATTTGTGTGAACGGTTTATCTAGATTTAATATTATTTTACTGTAGAGTAAACAAATAGATTTATTTATATTAAAAAATGGACGAGCCTGAAGGTGGCGCGCCACCAGCGGCAGCTGAAGCAGGCGAAGCAGCGCCAGTTGAGAATGCTGAAGGAGGCGAAGGAGTGCAATTTGAGCCCACAGAACCAGATCAAGAAGTAGACCAGGCTTATAGTACTGTAAAAGCGACTTCATCAATCCGGAGAATGTCATTCAGCGATGGGGAACCCATCGAGATCGACAAAACAGCTCTGGAAGCTATACTTGACGTCAGTTCTCGTTTAACGGATATTCAAATGAGGAGCAGAATATCTCTGAGCGCTATGACACAAGGTCATGAGACTTATAAAGACAAGCAAGTAAATAAACGTAATAATTAGATTATTTTGTTTCATTTGTAGTTATTCGAATGTGGATAAAACTGTTTTGTTTGTAGGCCAAGGCTAAAGAAGCTCGTAATAATCGTGTGGGTGGGCTCAAGCAACAACACCGATACTTACTAGAAAATTGTGCTACACTTTTGAATCAGCCAATTGATTACATATTGGTAAGTATATACGTGATTGAAGCATACCTACACTAGATGTACCTACTTGTTATGCCTACATTGATTGACTGCTGTTTAACTGGCCAGATATAGGTACTTATCTGACCATATTGTACTTAACTGACCAGTAAAACAGCAGTGATCAGCCGATGATATTCAATTTGATACCATCTTCAAATTGAATATCATCGGCTTCAATTTTTACAATAGTTGCTTCGCATTTCAGTTTAAACACAAACAATATCTACCTGAGTTCCCTTAATATGATATAATAAAATAAAAAAATGTAATTATTTTATGACTATTAATTGGCATATAAATTCTATATAAGTAGTATATATTTCGTGGTTATCTCTAAATTAATTAAAACTGCATACACAATGTATGGTAATATATTTACCTAAGTAAATACATGTAGAGTACAGTCAAATCCGAAATAATGTTCGTCATCTTAAGGGCTATTTTTGTCTGCTCATTGCACGATAGAATCTGCTTTACCGACTAAGCAGTATAATTTGCGTATTAGGCTGCCATCAGACGGACTGCATTCTTGCTGTTTGAATGCAGTTTGCAGTTTAGTACGACTACAATACTCATGTACTGTAACTGCGTTCAAACTGCAAAGCAGTTGAAATGCAGTCCGTCTGATGGCAGCTTTATGTCAATACCGCATATCTTGGAGACGCGTCGTATGTGGTCGCGATACTTAGCATTGAGGGAACGACGAAGAAGAAGAATTTCAACACCGCACAATGACAATCGGCCATCTTCGATTATGTCAGACCGAATTAGTATATAGTTGTACAGTCACGAGCAAAAATATGTATACACTCAGCAAAATTCAATAACGTTTTTCTCGATATGATACCTATTTCATAATAATAGGGGTTCAAAAATACTATGTTCGTTAAATCATAAAATTACAATCAATACAGTAGGAGAAAATCACTTTTAAAAGTTTCTAAGTGTATACATATTATTGCTCGTGACTGTACACTGTACATGAAATCATTTTACAGGAAGGTGTTTATGATGCAGATAATCATATAGATCTGTTAGATAGTGCAATCGCTGAAGGTGGCAGAAGTTGTATTGTCTTATGCGACGCTGTGCTTCCACCTGTAAAAATGGGTAATGTTTAGTTTTACTTTTTTCAATCATCATTTCGTTATAATTTACTTTAAGTGATGCAGTTAACCGACCAAGTGCGTCATTATCGTTTTCGAAATAAATTATAAAAAATGTGTAGGTATTCAAACTACTTTAGCAGTGTTATTTATAAACACTAGTTAAATTTTAATCAATTGCTAAGCAAATGATTAGCGAAATCTTTATTTATAAACGCTATTTAGCGCTAAGAGGTCGCTAAGCAATTGATGAATGAATGAATTTTGACAGCTACTAGCTGTCAAAATTAAACACCACCGGTCCACTGCTAAGAGGATGCTAAGACGCAAGATGGCGGATTTTATTTGAATCAGCTGATCGATCCCATAGGTTTATTGTGTGCTTCGAGGTAATGTTGATCGTAATAACGAGTTGTGCCTAGTAAATATGGATTTCGACAATCTTTTACGGGATTTCAGAACGACGTAGAAAGATTACATAATTTTGAAACGCCGCCCGGCGGGAACTACACCTACATTTAAATCCACTAAGTCTTCTTCATTCGAATTACACAGTCATGATGAAAGGATTTCTGGAAACCTCAATTAGGAGGAAGCTCAGTAGGTGTTTAGGAGATTTGAAGAGAATCGAGTTCGTGAGGAAGCTCATTGGAAGTTATTATCCCATATGCCCCTCATCTTATTGAGCCAGCTCTAAGGCCCAGAACTAAAGAAAAGCTACGGTCACACAAATAACAAGAGACATTTTATGGAAAATAATTTATTTTGATACATAATTAAGCAAATTTTTTGTTCTAAATTAATTATTATTGATTTCCAAAAACCTTCCTCCAAAGACATGGGTGCCATTCTTTTCTCTTGCCACTCGCATTCCTCATCTTTTTCACGTAGCATGGTCTCCTCCCTCATCTTTACGAGGTTGAATAGTATTTGTGCTAGGTGCTAGTGGCTTTCATAGCAGCAGTCAAACTTGTACCTGTAAATAAGTAGGTACATGAACTGTAAATAAAAAATACTAAAACCCTGGTGCAAAAGCAATAGGAAGTCATATAAAACAGACACAAGTATCTGCATACATTTCCAAAATAGTATATTCGTTTTATCAGGCTTGTAGCATGAAAACACATAGCTACTGCTTTCACATTCATTTGGCCAGATTACATTGGTTTACATAAGTAAGTAGATACAAATTCAGAGATAAATACCTTTTCCAGATAACTCCAATTTATTGACGCTTATTATTCTCATTGATATACCATCGCAAACACAATTATATAAACTTACTATACGATTTTATTCAAATTCTAATTTTCGTAATTTTCCGATGAAATTGTTGACTTTTGTCTGTCAAAGTCACGACAGATACAAAAAGGGTGGTTTTGACAACTTTTTTCTTAAAATTCTGTTTTATAGTCGACTATTTTGATTATAATCTGTGCCGAACGCATATTGTTTCCTCTATTTCGTTTCGCAACTACAGTGTTATTTATAAACACTAGTTAAATTTTAATCAATTGCTAAGCAAATGATTAGCGAAATCTTTATTTATAAACGCTATTTAGCGCTAAGAGGTCGCTAAGCAATTGATTAGTAGCTGTCAAAATTAAACACCACCGGTCCACTGTTAAGAGGATGCTAAGACGCAAGATGGCGGATTTTATTTGAATCAGCTGATCGATCCCATAGGTTTATTGTGTGCTTCGAGGTAATGTTAGATAGATAGATAGAATAGATAGAATACTCTTTATTATGTACACCATAAAAATTACAGACATAAATTAGAATTTTTACATAGGGTGACACAATGGGCGGTCTTATCGCTAAAAGCGATCTTTTACAGACAACCTTTGGATGGTAATGTTGATCGTAATAACGAGTTGTGCCTTAGTAAATATGGATTTCGACAATCTTTTACGGGATTTCAGAACGACGTAGAAAGATTACATAATTTTGAAATGCCGCCCGGCGGGAACTACACCTACATTTAAATCCACTAAGTCTTCATTCGAATTACACAGTCATGATGAAAGGATTTCTGGAAACCTCAATTAGGAGGAAGCTCAGTAGGTGTTTAGGAGATTTGAAGAGAATCGAGTTCGTGAGGAAGCTCATCAAGCTAATCGGAAGTTATTATCCAATGTGTTATCCCATGTGCCCCTCATCTTATTGAGCCAGCTCTAAGGCCCAGAACTAAAGAAAAGCTACGTTGTGGCGGTCACACAAATAACAAGAGACATTTTATGGATAATAATTTATTTTGATACATAATTAAGCTAATTTTTTGTTCTAAATTAATTATTATTGATTTCCAAAATTCTTCCTCCAAAGACATGGGTGCCATTCTTTTCTCTTGCCACTCGCATTTCTCATCATTTTCACGTAGCATGGTCTCCTCCCTCATCTTTACGAGGTTGAATAGTATTTGTGCTAGGTGCTAGTGGCTTTCATAGCAGCAGTCAAACTTGTACCTGTAAATAAGTACATGAACTGTTAATAAAAGATACTGAAACCCTGGTGCAAAAGCAATAGGAAGTCATATAAAACAGACACAAGTATCTGCATACATTTCCAAAATAGTATATTCGTTTTATCAGGCTTGTAGCATGAAAATACATAGCTACTGCTTGCACATTCATTTGGTCAGATTACATTGGTTTACATAAGTAAGTAGATATAAATTCAGAGATAAATACCTTTTCCAGATTACTCCAATTTACTGACGCTTATTATTTTCATTGATATACCATCGCAAACACAATTCTATATACTTATTATAACGATTTTATTCAAATTCTAATTATCGTAATTTTCCGATGAAATTGTTGACTTTTGTCTGTCAAAGTCACGACAGATACAAAAAGGGTGGTTTTGACAACTTTTTTCTTAAAATTCTGTTTTATAGTCGACTATTTTGATTATTATCTGTGCCGAGCGCATATTGTTACCTCTATTTCGTTTCGCAACTAATCATTTGCTAAGTAGTGTTTATAAATAAAGAAAAGATAATCATTGATTAAGACCTAATCATTTGCTTAGCTAAACAGTCGCTAATCAGTGATTAGCGAGTTTTTTATAAATAACACTGCTAATCATTTGCTAAGTAGTGTTTATAAATAAAGAAAAGATAATCATTGATTAAGAGCTAATCATTTGCTTAGCTAAACAGTCGCTAATCAGTGATTAGCGAGTTTTTTATAAATAACACTGAATGAATTTAATTTAATTTATTAATTAACTAGCTGCGCCCCGCGGTTTCACCCGCGTAAGTCTCGATCCCGTGGGAATATTGGGATTAAAAGTATCCTATGTGTTAATCCAGGTTATAAGCTATCTGTTTGCCAAATTTCATCCAAATCCATGCAGCCGTTTTTGCCTGATTGAGTAACAAACATCCAAACACACAAACTTTCACATTTATAATATTAGTAGGATCTTCTTACGGTTAAAGTTTAGAAACGTGCCACCTCGATAGGGGATGGAGGGGGAGGGATAGGGATAGGGGGGGGAGGGGGGAGTGTTAGTACCCCCATACCCCGCCGGAGAATTTTTTAAACGATTTTTTAAGTGACTTAAATCTCATAATAAAAGTTTGATAAATTAAATGTAGAGGGAGGTGGAAGAGGAGAGACAATTTTATTCCCCTACCCACCAGTCTACAGGAAACACATTTTCAAGGTCAATATGGTAAATTAAATTCTTTGAAGTAAAGCGTACGTTCGGTTAGGATAATTATTATTATAGATTAAGGATACGCGAGAGACCCATGGGCAGGACTGTCTGTCCAGGAGGTAAGAAGTGAACTGACTAAACGAACTACTATGACGTATGAAAACTGTCATATCAAACTAAGCTGGCAGCGCCGACTAAGCGCTGATTCAGTATTAACCCCTACAAGGCTAGGGTATAACAGTTCGAAGGAGATGACGGGGCCTCGTTCGCTCGCTTTGCACGCTCAGTTGAGCTCCCGTCGTCCCCTTCGAAGCTAACCTGTCCGAATCGGGGTGCCCCAAGTCCCGAGCTCGCTTCGCTCACTCTTGCATCCTATTTTCTCATTGCCTTTTTATTATTAAGGGCGAATTTCACCAAATTTTTATACCGAGTCTTATCCTGGGAATAAATTTTGAATTTTTGACAGTTTTTCCACACAAAAACTGTCAGACGACAATTTTATTCCACAGATAAAAGATATCTGACTTTGATGAAATAAGCCCTTAATCGAGATGACTCGCGGCACCCCGACTCAAACAGGTTGGCTTCGAAGGGGGTGGCAGGGTCTTTGCTCCCTAGACTCGCTCTTGCAACCGTAAATAAGTAGAATTTTTTGAAACGTTAGGTTTTTTTGTCGAAAACTAATTGTTTGTTAGCTGCGACTTTGTCCAAAAGCGTTCTACATGAAAACATCTACGTATAAGCAATCTCACGCGCGGTCCATAAAGTACAGTGGAGCCAATATTTACGTTCCTAAACTAAAAAATAATACTTTTTATTTTCTTGAAAATCCGTCTTCGGCAAAAAAAATACTGTGAATGGTTCAGGAGACTCGAGAACCCCCAACTAGCCTATTCTTTTTAGCGAGGTGGCATGTTTCAAAACAACCCTTTCTTGCGATCAATCAAATTGCCTTGCCTTTTCTAAACTATGTTGGTTGGGGTCGGCTTCTAGTCTAACGAGTTAATTTCTTACGATGTCTATGGATTTTTTTTTGTGGTTTGAGACATTTCACTTTTTATGGAACTCTATCGATTCCTAATGGAAAAATCCAATTACCCGACGTGGAAATCGAACCCAAGGCTATGGATCATGCTCAGCAAGTCACGCGTGTGACCACGAGACCAACAAGGCAGTCAAAGTCATGGTATAAATGAAATTATAATTTGTTTCTTTCTTTCTAAATGTACGTATGTTGTGTTTTTATAGTTCTGGAGCCAAATGACAGATACGGGACTCCTCTAATTTTAGACAGAACTGCCAACATTTTTGCATCAGCAATACGGGCAAACCTTTATAAAATCGAAAGAGGTCACTAGGAGCCACAAATATAATTATATTTTCAGTTTTTTTCGCGTTACCTCTAACTTTACATCATTTTCAAAAACTAGTTGATCAACCAATTTTTATCATGGCAAACCTTAGATTTTTTAGAATGTAAGTGAATGACAGATTTAAGATACCGAAAACACATTTTTCAGAAATCTATAGCGTCAGGTATAGCCTCGAAACCATTTAAAAATATAAAAAGGGGCCAAACAAACCATAAGTACCAAACTGTAATGAATATAACGACTTTCATTCATCTCAAGAACGTACCTACTTCATCGAGGTTAACCTTCTACAGACCGAGACCCGTACTCAAGGTGGTGGGAGGTACACAAGGCTACACATCAAGCTATACATTTCCAGTTTATGCTGATCTCGCATTGTATAGATTTCCGCACAATGCGAGGTCAGCTTATACTGGAAATGTGTAGCTTGATGTGTAGCCGTGTGTACAGGGTGCTCGAACGCACTGGGTTCAGAAAACCTATTCGTGAAAAAACGGGACGAACGTTATGACAATATGCGTACATTACAATGAACACATGAATGACATGACTTTTACTACACATTCCAGAATCCGGTCGGTTTGTTCCCAATCGGAAAGGAAAAATGGAGAGGACTTATATATCTGATGGGGAATTTATTGGCACCGAGGGCAAGTGTGTTGCCATGTACAGATTGAGGACTAAAGCTATGGACTCTAGGAATATTGGCGAAGTAATTATGTTTAAAATTTATTTTTTGCAGATACCTAAGTATTCACTCTCCCTTCAATTTAGAAAGGATATTGCGAAAATAAATCTTAAAAGAGGTGAAGTATGTATGATAATTCTTTGGGTCAATAAACTTGAAACTATGCACAAATAATAACTTAAGTTTGTCGTTATAAATTCAAAACCTCTCTCAAAAGGGGTTTTGAGTGTGTTGAAGTTTGTATTGGAAGTCTGATTATCAAGAAATTCAGTAGCCGAACTTTTGACGAAAAATAAAGAACCTACTTACGTGATATTAAGTTTTTCTAAATTCGACCGTTCTGCGATGCCTCCACCTAGTCCGCCATCGGCTGAACTATGCTCGTACAATTGTCGGAGCAGGGTGATTTTCGTAGTACACCGTGCCAGTGTTACCACAGTTGTGCGGTGGGTGGTCTAAATTTCGTCGGCCTAACTCTACCAGTCGAATCTGCCTAGCCTTTTCCCAATTATGTTGGCGTCGGCTTCCAGTCTTACCGGATACAGCTGAATATCAGAATTTTACATGGAGCGACTGCCTATATCTGACCTCCTCAAACTAGTTACTGAGAAACACGATACCCCTTGGTAGGACTGGTTGTCAAATTTTTGGGCTTCCAACTACCCGTAACGACTTTCAAATATCTACGAATGGCAGCCGGAACCAACGGCTTAAAACATTAACTATCCCCATAGATACATACATTTTCGATAACCCCAAAATGTCCAAATCAATTTTTATAATATTCTGTGTCAAATCGATACAAAATAAGTAATTTAGGGTAGATATGCGTAATAACGAACAAATCATCTGGTTTATTATACCTATTGCCGTTTATGGTACACGGACGTGACGGACTCACGCGGCGTGTTGTATTCGGTACTCTGGACAGCTAACGTGTTAGAGTGCGTTTCATAAAATAGTTCCTTTGCCGTAATTTGGCTCCACTGTTAAATTTTAACAACGGACCTATTAGGTAGCGCCGCTAGCGTATTTGTGTTCGTCCTACGACTGTGAAGCCAATATTACGGCAAATTGCATAGACTACTATTTTAAGCATATGAACTATTTGATGATTCGATCGACTCGTGCGGCATCATTTAACTAAGAGCCCCTCCAAATCATTGGAGTAAAATTATCCATTTTTTATGATTTTCCTCTCTGTTATGTGCACGTAAGGATAATTTCATTGTGTGGCACGAAATAATCATTCTATTTAGCAATTAAATAAAAATATTTATTGGATTGGTATTTTTCGCATTTAGGGCGAATTTCACCAATATAACTGAACGCGATCTGCGTTCAAGAGCTGTCAGTGTCAATATTCCACAGAAATTTACAATATTAAACAGCATTTTCTGGCAAAGTGAACGTGATTCATTTATCATAAGGGCGAATTTCACCAAAAAAACTGTACGCGATCAGCACTACGTTTAAGGGCTGTCAGCAATGATATTATATTTAACAGATATGTTATAAGCGCGCAATCGTGAAGACTCGAAAACATTCCAATTGTAACGTTTTTACTTGTAGTGAAATGTAAAATGAATGAAACGTGGGTATGTGTGCCGCTGCTGCGCGGAATACTTTTTTCGGTTGTTTTGTGAGTGTATAACATAAATCTGTTAATATAATATCATTGCTGACAGCCCTTAAACGTAGTGCTGATCGCGTTCAGTTTTTTTGGTGAAATTCGCCCTTATGATAAATGAATCACGTTCACTTTGCCAGAAAATGCTTTATCGATTTATTTTGGGCTTCTTGAGTAGGCTAATAATTTTAAGTTAACAATTTCAGGAATATTTCTTCGTTTTGTTTGATGTAAACCAAGAAACCGAAAATGTTGTATCAGGTATATGCCACACCATGAAACGTGTATACATACCGGCACTTCAGAACTGCGGCGCTTGGGGAGACATTAATCCTCCAAACCCTAATAGTGTTGATATAATTAAGACATATATTTCGAAGACGATGCTGTTTGTTGATTATCTTGCAAGTTAGTGCCATGTTTTTAAACACCTACTATGACGATGACACATCAACCTACATACATTTAAAGTATTAGCTGACCTAGCAGTATACAACATTATTTTTTGTTTATGCTAAACCCGAAAAGGGGTCATTGTACTCATCATTTTGAACAACTTTTTCTATGGGACCAACCTTGAAATCCCAAAAAAAAACAGCTGTTCCTTACACACAAATGTATGGAACAGCTGATTTTTTTTCGCGATTCGCGACCCCTTTTCGGGTTTAGCATAAACAAAAAATAATGTTGTATACAGGGTGTTAGGGTAAACACCGTTATCCTTGCAACCAGTGGTTTGGTTTCATTTATAAAACGTAAAATCAATGGAAAATTACAACTTTTTTTAATTTTTTTTAGATCTAAATTTTACCACAAGAGACGCAAGTTCGTTGCCCTATGCGCTAGGGCAACGAACTTGCGTCTCAACACGGGCGGGGGGTACGGGATGTGACCTGACCGGCAGCGAGCGCGATCCCTCCCTTAGTCAGTCAGCTGTTTCGGTAGCAAGCACGGTGTCAGATAGAAACTTTTTAAAATCTTTAAATGAAAATAACATTTTTTTTTCGTTGTGTTCGGTCATTTATTATTATATTTAAGTCAACTACCCATGGTTTGAATGACAAGAGTGTTTACCCTTACATCCTGTATAGGGTGACCCGTGAAACGACGTTTAACAACTTATTAGGTAAAGCCTGGATTTCTTCAACTGGAAACACATGATACTTTAGTACTACCAAGTACCTACCATGTTCAAACTCCAATTGCACCAAATAATGTCTCGAAAGGTACACGCGCCAAAGGAGATAAGTAACCAGTCACGCACACTACAAAACTAACGCTGCTGTGTAGACGATTCATTACGTACTGCTCAATGACAGCCACGCGCACGATAGTATATCATAATTTCGCGATGAAATCTAAGGCGTTCGTAGCCCAACGAATAATACCAATACTTACGAGTACTGCTGAGTGTGTTCGGTTCTCTGAAAGTGTGATTCTTTTTGAGATTTAAAATTTTAAGTTAAAGCAATTGGAATACTGTTTGTTAAGAAATGGTAAATAAAACCATTTCTCATAAAACCATTTAAAATAGCTTAAATAAATAAAACCATTTTTATTATATATCTTAATTTAAAAAATAAAAGAACATCACAAGTTAACATGTTTTATTATAAATGCACAATATATTTAGAACATAATTACCATTACATCTTTTTATACAATTACATAATAAACAATGGACGGAGTGAATAAACATGTCACATAGATAAATATATAAACTGATCCAGTAACAATAACATCACTCACACTCCAGTACCGCCGACTTATTTAATAATGGCTAAATATGCTGTAAAGTTTTGAAGAATACCTAGTATTAAGATTTCGTCTATTCAGTTATAACAACAAACAGCAAGTAGTAACAGACAGTAACACACAAACAACAGTAACAGTGGCAGTAATGTCAGTAGTTCAGTTGTAACATAATTATAAATTACATTTTAAAATATTAATGTAAAAAAATAACAACATTTCAAAATATAAAATATAGTAACCCACCGGTGTCGGGAACAGTATTATAATTATTACCAACACAATTTCTAGGAAAATATTAGATTTAAATTCGTTAAAATGTCTGAAATTTAAAGGCAGTATAAATATTACGATAAGTCGGCGGTAATTTTCGATATAACACTCTCTCAAGATGATCCGTAATTAATAATATTAAATATTTTTTTCCGTGTATTGGCCTCCTTTTATTCTCCATAGTATTTTTCGTCCATCCTTATCTGATTTGAAACATTTTTCGTCAGTAAATATGACGACATTGTTTTGCCAATCGAAGTGCCGATATTCCTTCGATTCGCGTCTTGACGGCGCACGGTGGATAATAAAAATGTCCGCGTCGGTTTGCAACATGACAAGCCGTCCGCTCGCAGGTGGTTCCGTACAGTTTGCATAGTGACGTTGTGTGCTGCTGCTGTTATGCTAGTCTTAGCGAATATGTATGGGTGACAACAATCTCACGGGTCCGGTAGCCAATAGTGTCGGTCCAGGCAGGCGACGACGGTTTATTTAGCCTGTCTTAGCGTGACGATGCACCCACAGTCGAACAGTTTTTCTCTACAAAAAAACGTGAAAATATTAGAACTAAACATACACCTCCCAAATGATAAATTAAGAAATAAAATTCCTACACAATATAAATAAAATGAAGAGAATATATTTTTATATAAGATATATAAAGACAATTCACATATAAATTCTACATTTTATTGAAATTATTTATACATTTATAATAATAATAAAAAAGTAATATTTATATAATATAACTATGACACATATTATTCACTGTATTCACATAAAAAAAATATTTTTATCTAAATCTAAAAAGTGTTAAGCATTATTATTAATTGCTGAATGCTGCATATATTTAGAATTAATAGCGTGACGATGCACCCACAGTCGAACAGTTTTTCTCTACAAAAAAACGTGAAAATATTAGAACTAAACATACACCTCCCAAATGATAAATTAAGAAATAAAATTCCTACACAATATAAATAAAATGAAGAGAATATATTTTTATATAAGATATATAAAGACAATTCACATATAAATTCTACATTTTATTGAAATTATTTATACATTTATAATAATAATAAAAAAGTAATATTTATATAATATAACTATGACACATATTATTCACTGTATTCACATAAAAAAAATATTTTTATCTAAATCTAAAAAGTGTTAAGCATTATTATTAATTGCTGAATGCTGCATATATTTAGAATTAATATCCTTTGATTATTATTCATATAAAATATGCAATTTACATTTTTAAATAATTTAGACAAAAAAACATGTCAAAATTGTTATTATTATCTCCTATTCATTTACAAACATAATCATTATATTTTTGAATATTTCATTACAAAATACAGATGAAACATTTATTATAATACTGTGTAAATGGGTATGCAGTTAATAAATAAATACTCCTGTGTAATTTTCTATTATTTTCAAATACTCATCAATCACTACAATTCGTTAAATGAGACACAACGGACAATCTCATTGAAATTACTGGGTAACGGTGATATTATGTCACCGATAAAATACAATATTTTTAATAATAATTTTACTTACCGATATGATTAGGCGCCTTGCGTTTCACTAACAGAAATGTTTTGCTCATGCAAAACAATAATCTAAGCTTTTTGAAGTATTGTTAAATGATGCATAGTCTCAGTTAATCAATTTATCACAATCACAAACTTCGTAAAAGTGCAAAAGAAGGAGTGTAGGTGTAGTTGCTAATGCGAACTGACTCATACTTAAGTTCACAATTGAAGGTAGGAATATATTTTTAAAGCGGGTAGTTAGCTTCTAAACTGGCAAATAATTTTAAGTAGGCGAGAAACTTGTAGATTCTCAAACCGGTCAGAATATCACTTTATCAGTTAGTATATTAAATTCTAAGTTACAAAAACAATATTTAAGTATAACCTTGGATTGAACTCAAACCGTTTGTTACTGTAGGTTGAATGCTTAACTGTTACGCCACAAGAGCGTTAATTTTACATCGCGAAATTATGATATACTATAATTTAGAAGACATTAACACACTCACTCTACGAATGCTATGTGTGCGTGACTGGTTACTTATCTCCTTTGGCGCGTGTACCTGTTATTTGCATTGTTTTGGAAAGCTGGTCCGCCGCGTGGTCGTTGCTGAAAATCTGAAATGAATTTTGTCGAGCAAAAATTTTCCGTTTCAAATTAGTTTTCTTCACTTTGGGTGATAATTACTTAGAATTTTTTTTCGTAGTTATATATAGTATATATAGTATTTTAGTTCGTAGATATTTTGTATCTTTTTTTAAGTGCGTTACAGAAAGAGAAAAAAAATCTGAAGACAGGTGGATATCACAAAACAAAAAAATATAACATCTATTTTAGTTCCTAAATTATAAATAATCGCTGAACATACATGTTCATTGGTTTCGAGAAACCTTTGGATTATAGGATTATAAAATTTTGCTTTAGACGTCATTCCATGGGCTACCCTTTTTAATGTACGTTTAGGTTTACCGTTCAATGAGAGGTCCGCTTATTGTCTTGAAATTATATACTTAAGGGTTGATGTGTCGTCGTGCCTACTCAGTTTTCCAGGTGGCAGCTCCACCTGGACAACAAACACCATAAAGAAATAGCCTTTACATTATCTACATAATGTAGATGGTATTTAATTTTAATCTTTATATCCGATTTTAGAAACAAAAATAGATTTAGACTGCTGTACCAGATTTAAAATCAATGAAACTCTGTACGAGGATGAGTTAAGTGACGAAGAAAAAATGAAACTTGCTATAACTAAAACTCATGTGTTGGAAGAAATATGTTCCTATGTAAAGCAGTGGATCAGGCAGATTACTATGGTAATGAAATTGAAGAAAATATCGATCTGCCTAAAAGTGCTTTTAGGGTGCTGTTGGGGCTCGCGGTTCTGCAGCACATCGGGCATGTTTGCCGAAGCAGGTACGGACTGCTTTCAAGCAATAAGGAATATGCATGTATGATGTGATTCAAATATGGGTCAAATATTTTTTTTTATAAACTATATTACTTCAGAATTATGCCTCCATCAATATTTTTGAATAAATTTTCTTTTTGAGCGAGAAATTATTTTTCCCCCCGAGCGAGAAATTATTATAGTCCCAAATAACTGTGGGTAATTCAAATACTTGAAAAGCTAAGAGCGGATGTGACGTAAGAATCCGGGATAACAATCAAAATGTCAATGTCAAGTCAATCAAAAATTAAGTACTTTAAATTGCTTTTTTGCCGTCGAATTTATTTTTACTATTATTTGACGATGTAAACTATCGAATAAAAATATTAAAATAATACATGCATATTCCCTTTTATGCGAAAGAGAGCAGGATCACTGATGAGAAGGATGCGGGGGAGCACCAACAGCATTTTAAAGGTGATAGCGGACAAGCCTGATTGCCCATTCCTGGAGCACTGGACCCGTATGCACAGCTGCAGGTCTGGTGCTGCGGGAAGCGGACTTTATTATAAGTTTCGGTTTTTAAATTAGTTTTGTATTTTTGTTATTAATTTTAGTTAATTTTAGTAATTTTATTTGTATTTCTATTACTAACGTAGTTTATACGTGTTACTAACAACAATATGAATCAGTAAATAAATAATAATTAAGCCATTGCGATTTACGTGAAACTCATTTTGTTAATATTATTTTTTTTTGGTTTTGCTTTAACAGGTTTTAGTACAGAGTCAGCAACTGCGTCGTGAACCGTCTAACATCGGACCACTAGCCGAGCTGGATCACTGGCGCCGCCAGCTCACTACCTTCACATCGATAATAGAGCATATCAAGAGTGAACCTACCATGATGTACATACATACGTTAATACGTGCGAAATCGAAACTTTTAAAGGTAAAAACTCAGATCAATTGTTTTGCAAACATGGGTTGTGATGTTAGCTAGCGTCGCATGGGCATGCAATAGTACGTTTCTCAAATAATGCGCGGAAAATCAAACTGAGTAAATTAATTATAAATTCCAGAATCAATGACGGACAACGATAATTTTTCACGCACCAATATGTTTATTTGTTTCTTCTTTACTTTAAACAGCTCTATTTACAAGCAAAATCGAAATTTAAATAAAATCTTTGATAAGTTACCTACTTGGTTGCCACACGTTGAAGTGAAAAGCTCCATTTTTAAATGTCACGACATAAATTAGCTTTCATAGTAATTTATTTGGTCGCCAAACACGACACAACACGGCCGGCAATGTTACTATGATAAAGATAATCCATAGATTATCATTCCCCACCGCATAACATTGCCGGCCGCATATTCACTTGTTTTTTACCAGTACCTACAGCAATGTGCAAGGTGTGTGTTCTTCATAAATAATCGTGACTTTGTCGAATTATTTATCGGCTTCGCCTCGGCCTATATTTTAGCTTACACGATGGTCCATCAATGCGCCAGTTGCAGGCCGCGACAGTAATGTATTATTATGTTTTGTGTTGAGTAATGTAAATGATTTTGCATCCTATTGTATAGAATCATTTTTGTTCTAAATGAACAGACAGCTGTGCTGCTGGGGAGATTTTTGCGCTACTTTTCCAACTAAAGCACTAGGAAGTGGTGTCGGTGGGGGACGTTCGAAAAGTGCTGATTCTCAGCCTAGTTTGACATAAATGACTTTTGATTTTGATTTTTTATTGCCTTTGGATCGTTTTAATACACAACAATGTACATAATTTATTTCAGAAATGGCGACAACTGGATAATATGGTTACTGATTATTACAACGAAGCTTTTGATAATGTTAAATATTTATATGCTTTAGAAAAATATTGCGAGCCATTGTACAGGTAAATATACAACGAGATTTAAATAGGATTTGTCAAATATGAGAGCAATATAAACATACGTTACACGAAAACGTTAACGTTAAAGATGTTATTTAATTTTGGCGGTGTCTTTATATGTAAGTGTATACCACACATAAAAGACACACTTACATACGCAATATGTGCCACAAATCGAACCCTTTCCAATCATTTTGCTCGATTAGTATCAGACGCCTATCGCATTCGCATCCTAATGCGCTTTAATCACATCAACATATCAGGATGTTTCAAGTTAAAAGCCGTAAACAAGCTATACGCGTTCAAGCGGCGTTTTTTAACTAGCAATGTGTTGTATAAACAGTGTAAGGTCCCTAGCATACGGCGTATTTTAAACGCGCAGATGCCCCGTGTTTCAAGAACTTGAAACTTGACTTCGGACGGCGAAGAAAAACTTTGAAACGCGCGTCGTCTGCGCGTACCTCTGTCTGGGCGTTTAAAATACGCCGTGTGCTACCGCTCTCTAATTAGGATCTCACCTAATTAGGCCTTTTATGTTTTCACCGGTCGCGTTACACAGCAAGTAGGTATGTGATTTTAACCGTATGAACGGTGCCAATGTGTCCGTGTGATCCCAACATTATATCTATTGTGAAATATCGTATAATACAACTGTCACCGTGTGTACGTAGTCTAACAATCGTAATTATTGTGTACAGATGCGATCCTTCCACAACTCAGCAGTTCATTCCGGGTTTATTGTACACCATTCGAATGATATTTGCGACGTCGAGATACTATAATACGACTAAACAAATATCTACGTTGCTGGTTAAAACTACCAATCAAATTCTTAACATGTGCATGGATTACCTAACCAATTATGGCAAGAGGACCGTTTGGAACCAAGACAAGCTTAGGTTTATACATAAAGCCAAAGTAAGGGTTAGATTTATCTTGTTGTGATACTGCGGTAATGCGATTTTTTATACTTTTCCGTATGTGCAGTTTTCTATTTACTTTTTCGGTTCAAAAGCCAGCCAGGGAAAATAAGCGTTTAGCAGATAAACACGCTTAGTAGATTGGCCGTGGTATCTGGACTATCTTCTTCTATGTAATAAAAATCTTGAATGCATTCTTTTACTCACTGAAAGTCAACGCGCAGTCGGTGCAAATTTCGGGGAAATCCACCCTAAACCGGTCTAGAAGGAAGGCATTTTGCACAAGAGCTTTTTAACTATAACGAAGGTGAAGACTGATTTTTTAAATGTAGGTACCTAAACGGGTTCAATGGGGAAGTTTGTCAGTTTTGCCAAAGGGTTTTCTGTTTCAGTTTTTTCAAAAAAACACTGTCTTAAAAAAATGACTGGTTGTGATTGGTTGAATTATGGATAATTTATGTTGGTTGTCAATTTGCTAAGCAATAATTTTCCCTGACTTAAAACAATGGTAGTGTGGGCAAGTCTTTTTTAGAGTTTTGTGGAAACCAATGTCAAAATGCACTTAGCTATATGTTGCGACTGTGTTTCTCTGTCACAGCTGATTTCCTTTATGTTACAAACTTCCAATTCTGTTGGAAACTCCACGGTGTGGAACTCTCGGTGTGCATAGGATTTTATGAATTCATGCACCTTCCTAGGGTAATTAAACAATAAAAAGTAACGCTCTAATTACAGTTGTGCTTAAGTTTATACAACTTTTATCGTGAGTGTTATGCCGAGACTCAGAGAGAAATGATGGAGGCGGCTGATGAAAGACCTTTCGATTGCTCTGAAATGTATATATTTGGAAAATTCGAAACGTTTCGAAGAAGGATAATTAAAGTATGTACCTAATTAGTTTGAAAATCTTTATGCGAGACTTAGGGTGAAATTCACCAATGAAACTGAAAACGATTAGCAAAATATCTAAACAGAAATTCATAAACACGTTTGGTTTCAATGAAATTCGCCCTTAATTAATTATTTGTTGTCTCTATGATTAGGGCAGAGAGGTACCCGATAATAAATTTACTTTTCTGTTTGACACAGATTATAGACTTATTCCAAACATATATTACGTATTATGTATTAAACAAAACCACGTTGGAAGGAATTGAAGAATACGCTGCCATTTTTAATAAACTTTTCAGGATAATTTCAACAAAAACCTATGATGGTTTAGATCACAGGTCAGTATTTTATTTAATGACTGTTGTTCACCACTAACCTATACAAGCTCAAATTGCTTAGGATCCTACGTTATGTGGAAAATACTGCAGTATTAATTTTGATATAAATATATGTTAAAGTTGAGGGTTGAACTAACTATAAGGCAGGTTTTTTCTTTTAATTACGTTTATTTTCACCGTAAAAAGCAATTACCTAAACTATTCAAGCCGGAGCCGCCAGCACTCCATCTCGCTCTCAGTCCGCGAGTTGTATGGTGCGAGCGGGATAAAAAGAAGAATTTGAGGGGTTATTCCGTTTATACACCCCAAAAAATCCACACTAAGGTGGATACCCGGATACGTATGTCCGAGAATCCACCTAACGTATAAATTCCGTTTATCCCACTAGGTCTAGGGTGGATTATCGGACATACCTTTCCAAGTATCCACCTTAGGGTGGATTTTTTGGGGTGGTTAAACGGAATAGCCCAATTTGAGCTGAGGTAGTATAGTCTCTTAGTGGTTAAACGGAATAGCCCAATTTGAGCTGAGGTAGTATAGTCTCTTAACTTTTTTTGATCTTGGTATATTTTCTTCATATTTCAAAGAATCTAAAAAGAAACAGTAAATTAATAACAGTTGTCTATTTAAAGGTAATCATACCGTTATAGGTTAAGATGAAAATGAAAAGCTGCAAACAATTTTCTGTCTTTCTCACGTGACCCAGGAAACTTTTAGTCGGTTTACTTGACAGCTCTCGTCACATGTTGTTTTTTGTTTAACTTCCTTAACCAACAGAGTATAGGTACCTTTCATATTTTCTAATTCGATTGGTTGAACAGGCGGCCAGACTTTGATAAGGACTACAAAATATACAAAGATGCTGTTGCTAATCAGGAGTTGTTACTTGAAAACTTTATGATCAATGTAAGTATTATTTGCTATTATGTACCTAGTGTGTAGTGGAGTGTTACAATATTAGCATTTTAAGTTTTTTGTTTTCTCAAAATCAAAATTATAAATAAACTATCTTTTCATACATGAAATCTCTTAAGGGCTCATTGTACTCATCATTATGAACAACTTTCATTATGGAACCAAACCTGAAATCGCGAAAAAAATCAGCTGTTCCCTACGTTTTGACCAGCTATGCGAACAAAAAAAAAACAAAACTATTTATTCTGTGGTATTCCTTTAGTAACATCATCATCTGCCTAGCATTTTCCCAACCAATTTGGGGTCGGCTTCCAGTCTAACCGGATACAGCTGAATACCAGTATTATACTTGGAGCGACTGCCTATCAGGCCTTACAACCCAGTAACTGGGTAATACGATACCCCTTGGCAAGACTGGTTGTTTCGGGTTTCCTTTAGTTACATTACTAGTAAAATAAAAATTCTTCGTTTTCTAGAGCGTCAATAAATGCCCAACGACGGAAATAGCATTGCATCTTTTAGCTCGATTTGAGAAATTGAAGCTAGAATGCCTGTACCTCGAGGATCAATACTATGACTTAATCAGTAATTACACAGCTGAAATAGAATCATTACGAGACAGGTAATACATTTTATATTTTTACACATAATTTTAAGTATATTTTTTAGTTTTGACTTGTGCGGGAAATAAATGAGACTTCCTCTTTTTAATTTTAACTCCTAATTGATCGAAGCTCCTAACCAAATCTTTGTCTCACTCTTGTATGTTTATCTCGTTTTTTTTTTAGTTTTTTTTGTTTTTTTTTGTTTTTTATACTCATGCTAACGGATGATAATTACACAGCTGAACCAAACCACTTATCACAATTTGACAAAATAGAATCATTACGAGGCGCGTTTTACTTTTGGTAACCAAGTGTACAATCACGATGTAAATGTGTGCGTGAAGACGAGTCGTGTCAGCACATGACACACACACGCACGCACAGTTCCGACTTCACCATAGTCTCTGACGGTACTGAGAGCTCCTGCGCTTACGCACACGTTCACAGCGACGGTATTTATATAACTACTTGGTATCCACAAGTTAACTTTCTAGAAAAAGCGACACGATACAATAACCGAAAATCTCTTATATAAAGAGAATGAATACATAAAGAGAGACCTAACCTATACATTTTAACTCTGCCGGCCAACTATTTTCTTTTATTGCTTTAGTTTTGACCGGTTATTTAAAACAAAATTCGGTCTAGCGAGTCATATCAGGGCACACGCTAGGAAATAATAACCTGATATCATCGAGATATAAGTACTAAAGTACTAGAGAAGCTACGTCAAATAACTGAATTGTCCTATTCTTCGTATTGAATCTTTAGTTCGCTGCAGCGCTAAAATAATAACAATTCGTCTAAACCGTACCTAATTTACCACAGTGCTAGATTTGCTGCGGAAGTGTATTTATTCTCGGCAAAAAGGTCTTAAGCGCCATGTAAATCACGGCACTTACGCGTTTTCTTCGACAAACTGCGGCGCGATCGCCGCAGTTGAACGAGACAAAGTAGGAATTTACGGTGTCTTCTCTAGTACGTTAGTACTTATATCTCGATGCCTGATATAAAAATACTTTAGAACTCGTTGATGGCGAATTATCTGCACTGCACACTGCAGCTTGTGGCTTCATAGCCCTAAACTCGCAAAAGCAGCACCAGTTGCGGTTCGTTTGTTGCGTTACACACTTGCCGGAATAAACGTCATGTGCTTATTAAAATAAAAATTGTATTTTTAATAATTACTCATTTATAATATTAGGTACAATGAAGAAAAGGAGAATCCGGATTTGCCAAAAAACATGCCACCAGTCGCCGGGCGAATTATGTGGATTAGATTTTACGATAAGAATATCAATATTCCTATGGATATATTCAAACAGCATCACGAAGTCATTACGCACATCGTATGTACCTAGAATAATACTAAAACTACTTATTAAATACCTGCATATAGGTACCTAAGTTTTTGTCTTAGATGTTTCAGAAGATAAACAGTACTTACTGATTTCCCTTGATCCCATAGTCACAGATATTATAATACTACGCCATAGTGTTATTTTGTCTATATAGAATTTTATTTTCAGTCATATTTATTTTTGCATAATTTGTTGAATAAAATGGCTAATTTTGAGGCTGGAGTTTGATTTTATTAGCAGATGGATGTTGAATCTGTAAAATATATAAAGCAGCCCACTTACAACATTAGTCGCTGAGTTATCAATTCAGAAGTAAATATATTTATCGGTAGCTCTGAGTCATATTAATTTACGTTCGTATATTGACGTTGGTTGTTTTTATATTCTGTTGGAATAAAGTAAAGATGATGAATTCATTGCCTACATACAAAAAAAATCAGTAGGTTGCAGATGCTAAAGAAAACTTTTGTTGCTGTACTTTTTATTTCCCGTTTTCTAAAACCGAAAAAAACTTATCTTACTATACTAACTACTATAAAAACTTATACTCGTAGTTCCGGTCATTACGATCTCGCTGTATAATGACATACTGTTTAGTAATAGGTTTATTTGTACCGTTTTACTGTTACAGAACACTCAACGATGTATAAAGTTATACAATGTCCTAACAATTGTGTTTACGGAGTTCGAATTGATTTATCATTACGCTTGGGCTGAAAATGTAGGCCAGGTAAATAATCTATCATAATATTATAAAGAGGTAAAATAGGTAAAGAATAACGGAACCCTCTTTATTTATGTAACTTAAATTGATAATATTATTATACAATTTTTTTTTTTTTAGGTACGATTAGGTCTTATCGCTCCTCTATTGATTCGTCATCCAATAACGAATATGTACATCTTAAACTTCAGTATTTACATCCCAGAGTGCATCAGGGAAGTTGAGTACATGTGGCAGTTGGGACTAAGTAAGAGCAATTACCTGATTGTATTCAATTATAAACATGTTTTGTTATGCTGTTAATAGGAACCTGCTAATTTTATAAATATAAAAGTCCGCATGTATGTGAGTTTGTTAATTTGATTGTTTTTAGTAACCTATAACCCGACTAAACGGATTTGTATGAAATTTATATGATATCTCACGGCTTAATCATGATCTGGGATACTTTTTTACTATTTACCTATTTGCCCTTTTCTTACGTTCACGCGGGCGAAGCCGCGGACTAAAGCTAGTTAACAATAGTCAAGTAGATAATTATTATTTTTAATTTAATCCTTTAACTTTGAAAATGTAGGTGTACCAGACGGGGCTCAAATCGTAGCATTTTGCAAGAATAAAATCTTCGGAAACTATGAAAGAATCAAATATTTGGTTGACAGAAACAATCAAGTTCGAAAGTAAGTTACACCAAAAATATTTCAATGTTGTTAAGAGGTATGACAAACAAATTGTCAACAGCATTAAAGCTCTATGGTTACTTCACCTGGGGGCCAAGTCTACTAATTTACAAACGTGTCATGAGTTTACGACAGATTTTGTATGGCTTAACTGTCAAAAACTGATCATTGTGAGACCACTGACACGTTAGTAAAATATGATGTCTTGGTAGATTCTGGTTGGGCGACCAGACCGAATGTTCCTGGCGGTTCCCCGACGCTTTGGTACAATAAAATGGCTGTAGAGGTAGGTACGTAGGGAAATAAATAGAGATGTTTGGTCGTATTAAATTATTTGATATGTTTTCTTGAACAGGAGTATGCCGAAACTTTACCTACCACTGCTACGCGCACAACTAATCAAATTGGAGAACGCTTTTATGCCTGGTTTTTCCACCATAACATGGACTTCTCTAGAAATTGACTCGTATTGCGAAAGTATTGAGAAAGTTCTGACCGAAGTCGACTTGTTCGTCAAGGAGGTAAGAATTTTGAACCGGGTTGCCACTTTTGATCGATTCCGACAAATGATCGCGATGATCGCATATGTTAGGACATGGCCTTAAAAGACAGTGTACGTACAGCTTAAAAGTACCTTGTGGAAAGAAATAAATTTTGTCCTATTCACGTAGTTTAATTTAAAAAAAAAATTAAGCTTATTCGTTTTTTTACCCTACTACGGCGAAGCCAAAAAAGGAGGGCTATGTGTTTGACCTGTGTGTATTTATGTATGTCCGTCTCTGTTCCCCCGTAACTACTAAACGGATCAACCGATTTTTATGAATGATAAATATCGTTAGATTCGTCTTTATTGCGCAAGTGTCACTGAATTTAAATTTATTTAAAAAAATTGCGAATTTTTGGCACAAAAATGTATGTTTAAAAAAAACATTCTATTTACGGGTTATCAAGTGGGGTACCTATTAAAATAAAGGGTTTTGAAAGGTGATTACAAAAATATATTCAAATTATATGTTTGAATGTAATTTTAAATGAGAAATGATAAAAAACGAAACCGCTGAAAATAAAAAAAGTTATTAAAAAACCCGACTGCAAAAACAAAACTGAAAAGAGAATATAAAACAAGCATTAACACGCAATCTATAGAATTTTGGTATTGTAGGCGGGACAAACCATTATATAACCTGAAATATTATGGTGAAGCTTTTGCAGTCGGGTTTTTTTGTTTTTAAAAATGCTTTTTTTACATTTGGTTTTTTTTTTTTGACATCGATCTGACCATTTGTTCATTGCAGGTGGTAGACATGAAAGAAGCCCGTATTGATGCGATTTTGAAATCAATCACTACAACATTGCTCGTTTACTTGCCTGAAACAGCAGTAGATCCGCAAGTTTTCTACGAGGAGAATATTTTAAGGCGTGATGAAATAGGTACACTCCGGGACTCCTAAATCGAACCACAGTGCATTGCCATGTAAGAGTCAGTTCACACCCGAGACGCGAAGCGACGTGCACTTTTTTATGATCTGATACAATATCGAATTTATTTACTACACAATAAGGTACACGCGCTGCGCAGCACCCGTGATTTGACACGTGTCAACCCTCGCACTGAAATTATACTTTTTCGCGAAGAAAATAAGCTCGATAATTGTTAAAAAGTGCGCGCACCGTTGTGTTGCATCATGTCGCGGTCTGAGCTGACCCTAAGGTATAATAAAGTTGTTATGTAGTTTATTAGTTATGTTATTAGCAGTGATCGGAGTAGGTAGATTGATTTTTGGTACTTTAGCATAAATGCACACAGAAAGAATAACATGGATAAGCCATTTTTCCGGAAAGTAATTCCGGTATTTCCGGATTCAATTAAATATTGTTAATGTTGGTAGTGATATTATTACTACTCAATTCAAAATTTAAAGGTATCAAAACTAAATTAATTCATTATTTATCTGTTGAATAATAAACACAATCGAATTCCGATCGATCGTCGGCGGGCGTACGCATTGTTCTGATAACCGGTTATTGTACCACCCATGATCCTTTGTTCTGATTGGTCGTTGGGTTTTGTCAAATCGTGACTGTGTGCCGTTAAAAAAAAAATGAAGAATATAATATTGCTCATTTTATTACAATTCATACCTTTTTTTTTTGAGAATGGCAAATCATCAAATGACTCCTTCCACTCTGGCAGAATACAATTCCTACATAAGTTACGGTTTTTTTTTTAATAATCCACCAATTCCGGAGGAATGTCCATATTAATATATACGTTTCGGATCAATGGCCCCAGTTCAATCTACCTACTCCGATCACTGGTTATTAGGTATGTATGATCACTGATCAAGTGATCACAGAACTTCTTTCTGTTATACTTCATGTATCAATCTGCCTAGCCTTTTCCCAACTATGTTGGGGTCGGCTTCCAGTCTAACCGGATGCAGCTGAATACCAGTATTTTACATGGAGCGACTGCCTATCTGACCTCCACAATCCAGGAACTGGGTAATACGAAACCCCTTGGTTAGACTGGTTGTCATATACTCCATGTATATGATACAATAAAACGTGTTCGTGTCTATCAAGCAAAGGATACAGAGAACCCAAACTTGACAATTATTAATTACATCTTTTTATTCAACAGCTGCGGAAATTCAACAAAAATCTTGGAATGCTGAAATTGCTGTTATGGAACTCATAAACAAATTCTTAGACAGTGTTCCTTCACAACAAATTAAAGATTTGAAAAATAATTGGTGAGTGATATTCTAGTGTTAATCAGGTTTAAAGGTACCGCGCTATATACCTCTTACGATATCTACATGCCAAACAGTCGATTGTACGCTTTATTATCGATTAAATTAATTCTAATTTCAAAACTGATTTTTAATTGCAAACTGTTCGCTAGTAAGGCTTTTTGAAAGAAAGAAAGAAAAATTGTTTATTCTGCACAAACAAAACGCACATTACAAAAAAAATCTAACTAAAAAACGCACATTCAAAAGCCTCATTTTTTCTCATTTTTAATTCTGTATTTTAAGGTTGGACATAGAAAAAGCTTTAAAACAAGTGACGTCAGCGACAAGAGTGATTCCTGAAGGCTCAGGTAGAAATTATTACTATCACCATTTCGTAGTCCGTCAGTTGTCTCAAAGAACACACTTCTACACAACTTCATTATGAAAACGCTTCACAACTTCACTATGTTGCAAAATATTCAAGTAGGTAATTAGGAAGGAGGAACTTTGTTGCTATCAATATAACCTTTACAAATGTCCTAGTTTTTCCAAAAAGATACAGAATGTTCTCTAGTTTGTTTGCAACTTAGTTTATCCATTGACTAGATTTAAATAAATAGCATATTCAGTCACTATGATGTAATACAAAACTGCTAACGAAAAAATACAAAACTGCTAACAAAAAAATACAAAACTGCTAACGAAAAAATACTTTTAAGTAAATGTTTATATTGTGACGTTTTAGCGTAATTTCCTTTTTTTAATCCGAATTAAATTAAATAAATGAATTTATTTATAAATTGATTTGCTTGCCTAAAGTTGTTAAGGTTGTGTGTTTTAGTATTTTTGGAGATTCAGAACCCGGACCGTTACGATGTGTTGCCCGCTATCAACGAGTGTAATGAACTGTTTGCATATTTTGCTACGAAGTGTTTGGAATCCCTAATTAAATGTACTCGATTCAGTCTTGATATGCTAAGACGGCGGGCTTCGGTATCAAGGTAGATGAGAGTTTTACTATATTTTATTTTACAGTAAGTCACCTTATGCCTTAGCACTAGGAAACGCCAATGACAGACGAGAAAATCCTATACATTCTGGGCGGGTTTTTGAGGCAAACGTACGTATAGTAAAACTGAGTCGCATTGAATATACTTAACCTCCAAATGCCACTAACGAGACACAATAGAATTTTAATAAGAAAAAAAGATTATTTTTGGTAAAAGTTCCATACGATTTTCTCAGTTGAGGTGTGCTTGAGGTTCCAAATTCAAATGACATTAATGATCAGCCGCGGGTCATAATGAAATTCAGTACAATATTTATGTCCGGCTAGAGCCTAGGGCTTAAATGCATTACATATAATTTGACATTAGCGAGCTATATTATTTGTTTTGACCCCACCACCAAATACCCTACAATATTTTCATACGTTTCAGTTTCCTAACAATGACCGTTGACCCAGAAGAGCAAAAAAAGCTGCGTCCACTTATGTTGACTCACATGTACTTACGAATTCCAAAAATATCTATATTGCCTACTTTGGACGAGATACAGAATGCGTTCTCCCAGGTGATTTGTTTTTTCTTATTTTTTTGGGTTCCGTATGTCCGAATGAGAAACGGAACCCTTTTGTGATCAGTGTGTCTGTCTGTCTGTCCGCCTCCGGACCAATTAAGTTGAAATTTGGCATATGAATTTCTGTGAGCCAAACACGGACATGTAACGTAAATATTAAACAAATTTTGATTATGGGGCCACTTTTAGGCGTCAAATAAGAACATAGTTTTGCGAACTGTATCGTGTGACATCTCAAATGAAAGCTAGGGCTTACTTTTAAAATAATTTAAGAAAAGAGATGATTTACCATTCACCCTTATCTCCGAAACTATTAGCCTAAAATTTCGAAAAAATACAGAAGTCTGTGGTCTTAAAAGGAGAACATGTTTTTCAACTAAAATGATAAGTTTGTACTTGGGATAAATTCAAACTAACTACGGAACCCTTCAGTGTGAGTGGTCAGCCGCGCGCTTGGCCGGTTTTTTGAAACACCGCATTGTTTAACCTTATAAACCTACCTTACCTTTATTGTTAATATTTCTTATTGTTTTTCATACATCGACCGATCCCAGGTAGTATTAAATTGTATAATGGACATCCATCGCTATGTGTACATGTGGGGGCAACAGGAACAAATAAAGAAAGATCAATTAGCTGGAGAGTTGACTGCAGTACGCAGTACAGCAACAACTGGTATGTATTCTGGATTCTTTACTTTCCGTTAAAATAAAACAAAATTATGTAAAACAGAAACCTAGTATTATTTAGATTTTTTTCTTTTTGCTCTTATTTTGTTTTATTTTTAACTTGAATAATTGTTTGAATTGTTTATAATTGTAATTTTGTTGAAATCATAGATCACACTTATGTATAAGCAGTTGAGTGAGATACCTGAGGTACAGGTTTATTCCTAGTTCAGGTAGAATCCAATTATTATATACCTTAACTTCTAGTTTAAGGCCCTATTTTGTAAAATATTTATGTAAATCAATTATTTCAATAAACAATTTCAATTTCAATTACTTAACTACCCCTTAGTGACAGATGAATGTGACAGAACAATTCATTCTGTAACACTGAGCGTGGCTATGTTATAATTAATGGACCATCGATCCATTTATTGGTATTTATTTAGCAATCAGAATGAATATCGTTTGCTTGTCTCCACCTCTCAACTAATTTGAAATATATTAAATTAATCCTTACTAATATTATAAACGCGAAAGTAACTCTGTCTGTCTGTCGCGCTTTCACACCAAAACAAACCGATTTAAAAGAAATTTGGTACACTATGGTGGTCTAGAGCCTGAGAAAGGACATAGGCTACTTTTTATCGACATACCACGCGGGCGAAGCCACGGGCGGAAGCTAGTAATTAATATTTGGTCTCCGCGTCCGACGCTCAGCGGGACAACACGTCGTGTTCTAGATCACAACTGGTAAATCGTCATCCTTAGGATGACTCTTGAAACAAGTTAAGCGGAATAGGTTACTAAATAATATCTAATGTTTATTGTATTTTTTAATTTGAAATATTGTTAGGATCTCGGTCGGGGGCTAACATTTGTGGCATAAGAAGCTACTTCCGAATGGTGTCAGAACATAAAGATATCGTCCGTTCGGTGATGGCGTTACAGGGAATGATGTACATGTTCAAACCTGATATAGAGAAACTTTTGACGGTAAGAATGTATTAAATATAGGGTGTTAGTGTAAACACCGTTATCCTTGAAACCAGTGGTTTGGTTTCATTTATAGAACGTAAAATCAATGGAAAAAAACAACTTTTTTTTAAAAAGAATATCTTCACTTTTCCACAAGAATATTTCACCCTATACGCAAGGGCAACGAACTTGCGTCTCAACACGGCGGGCGGCGGTTGGCGGGGGCGGGCGGGGCGCGCGTGACGTTACATTCAGCTGTTTCGCAGCTCTCTCGAGCGCGTATCCATGAGTATCGGCACAGTGACGGATATTTACTTTTTAAAATCTTTTAATGAAAATAAGGTTTTTTTTTGTTGTTACTGGGTCATTTATTTTTATATTTAAGTCAACTACCCATGTTTTGAGTGACAACGGTGTTTACCCTTGCATATTGTATAACAGCTATACTTAGAATTATTACTTGGATCATGTAAAAACGAAGCTTTCGTACTACTTGGACCTATCTAGAACATAGTGAGATGTATCCTACATAGATCGTGTCACACAAGCTATATAACGGCTTAACTCAAACCACACCTACTATAATATGGTGCGGTCGCGTCGTAAGGACCTCTCCCACGTCGACTTTTTGTAGCGATGATGCTGTCGCGCGTGAAAAAACACTAAGTAGGTACAAGAACTATTGTTTTTCCTCGCGATTTCAGGGTTGGTCCCATATTGAAAGTTGTTTATATTGATGAGTACAATCCTTAAGAGATTTCGTGTATGAAAAGATACACCTTATATACATACATCCAAGTAGTTCGATTGACTCGTTCTACTGTCGTAAATATTTTTCCCACTATTTCGACGGTGATCCATAATTATAATATATATGTATTTATTTTTATTATAGAGCTACGGAAGATTTGCACATTTATGGGCAGAGGACAGAGTGCAGCAAGTCCAAGATTTTGTCGATTCTAATCCCATGAATGTTCTGGTGAAGGACATGCTTAACAAATACGAGGCACAGACCGAAGAAGTGCTAAATCTACCCCTGCGACACATCATCGGTTCTGTACAAATCGACATGGGTAATTTTCCATTAACTATCATCCTATAAAGTGCCAATGATAAATAAGCTATACAAGTATATCATTTTACTTCTTAGAAAACGGTTCAAACAAAAACAACTCGAATCGCATTTATGTATATAATAAAAATTTAATGCTGTTCGTTGGTAAGAGCATCACTTAATAACGGCTGAACCGATTAAGTAAATTTTTGTTTTAAAATGTTCATAAATGTCCGAATCAGGCTCTTATGGAAAGAAATATTTTAAAAGTTGCCGGGTAGTTGTTGCTATCATAGAGGACAATGAAATGATTTGTCTCTAGGACTAAAAGCTCCCACAAACAGGCGCGATATCGCGGGCGCGTCAAGAGAAGCGCTGCCTGCCTGCGCCCGCAAAATCGCGCGAGTTTGTACGAGGCTTAACTGTAAATTATTTTATTCCTAGTTGCGGATTTTGATAGGTATAAACTCCGGACCTCGTCAAATAATTGATTGAGTTTCAATATAATCATTCATGTTATAGATAATATTAAATTGGCCCTACATTTGGAATCGGTTGAATGGAAGAGAACCTTGGGCAAACTGCTGTGTCTCGCTTATAAAGACCGCGTGATAAAGATGATGCAATTCATTAACGACCGAATGAAAACTTTGGGCAAAAGGATTAAAGATTTGGATGACGTTAGAGTCGCCATGTTATGCCTCGCGCTTATTAGAGAAGAATTCATCTCGTTAGTACCAATTTTTTATATACCTACCTACGGGTGGAAAGATGAAATGGGACCCGGAGGAGTAAAATGCGGTAACTTCAATATCTTTATGGTACTCCCCTCCAGGGTTCGGTTCAACTTTCTACCCTGATGAAATCCTAACTAATTTTATAAATGCGAAAGTGAGTTTGTTTGTTTTTTACGCTTTCACGCTAAAACGGCTGAACGGATTGGTGATTTGGATGAAATTTGGCACACGGGTAGACCATGACCTGGAGAAGGACATAGGCTACTTGTCATCCTGGAGCGCAGACGAAGTCGCGGGCAAAAGCTAGCTAATATAATAAAGCAAAATAAGAAGAATTTTCTTTAAAGTCACATTCATTTTGAAATCGCTTTTCTGTATTCACAAAATTATTTTTATATTTGAAGCAAGTTACGGCTTAATTTAATTATCTTAGCATGGACATGGAACTCGATCTAATAGAGGAAAGCTACGGGACGTTTCACCAGTTTAATATCGATGTCCCTAAAGACGATGCCGACATGGTGTATGGATTACGTTACGCTTTCCAAAATATGCTAATGACAGTATGTATTTTAATAACGTATAATAATATATAAATATAAATAGTACCAATATACAACCTGTAACGGAATAAACGCAAGAGCTCATACACCCCAATTAGAATATTAAATTATAAGACTAAAATAATATCTGTAATTTAATTTAATTAAACGACACCTAGTTTTTTTTTACAAAATAGACTTCCTGACTAAACATGAAACATAGGATAGCTATGAGCGTATTACAAATTTGTTTATGCATTTGAATAGGCTTTATTCCTTTGAGATAAGGCTTAAATTTCCTTAAATAAAATATCTTTTTACCTTGGTAAGACGCGGTGGTTCTAATTTCAGTTATAGAAAAGATTTTTTTCATGAAAAATTAACACATATAAATAATGATGGAAATCGATTCAGGAGCCGATTCTAAGCAAACTACTTTCAGGTCTTGCGCTTATTCTGTTACACGTTGTATAGAGAGCAGTGGTGGCCCAGTGCCGCGACTTACGAGTTGTAGGTCGTAGGTTCGAACACTGACAGGCGCTTTACTTTGTGTAAATAATTTCATCACTGCTGCTCTTAAAACGGTAAAGGAAAACATCGTGAGGAAACCGGCATTGGACACAGAACCAAAAATTCGAAGACATGACACAATGTGACATCTACCAACCCGCAGTGGGCCCGCGTGGTGGATTACGGCCCACACCCTCTCTCAGAGAGGAGTCCTGTGTCCCAGCAGTGAGAAAATTATAGGCTGATTATGCATAAATAGTACCTACCTATACAACAAATTCGTTTCTCGTGACTGGCTGTGTGAGTGCTTAGTTCTTCTAAACCACCTTCCTAAATGCACACAACCGAGATGCGGAGAGACAAGAAAAACCGCTTTGTTTCATAGTACATATTTACCTAATACTTAGCTATAGATTTTAACTCATTTGGACAATTTTTATAACGTTATTCAGGGAGAATAATGTAAATTTGTCCTGAATATCCTTTTAAAAATTGTCAAAATCTGAGTTTTCGAAGTTTGACAAATCTGACATTTAGGGAAGCCCTCAATTTCGTCATCAGATTTGCCTTTTTAAGTTAATAATGACTGATGATGATTTTGATGATTTTGATACGGCTCTGAAGATCGTTATTTCACATTTTCGATATCTGAAAGTGGACTCGGGGTTCCTATCTGAAACTTTTCAAATGTACCTCATGCCGTACCCACTTGGCTATCAACTTTTCGCCCTACTTATGTTTGAACACCACTCTAGGGGGAGCCCTACCAGGTTATTCTTAACGAATCGGAACGTAGAGTACCTAATGAAATGCATTGCAGATTACTGATGTGCACTTACCTACCGTTCCAAATCTTCTTTCAGTCTCAACAATGTCAGCAAAAAATAGTTGACATGCAAGGTCCGCTGCAGTCGGAGTTAACTGAAGGTGTTGCCACATTTTTAGAAGACGTCCTCAAGTTCGATGCTGATTACGACGCGTTTGGTCCCATGAGTCCCGGGCTCACGGCTCGAGAAGCTAGCGACAGGTGCATTCAATCGTTTAAATTAGTTATTCAAAGGGACATGATTCTTAGAAAAAAAGGATAGATGATTTTGTGCGCAACAAAATCAAAAGTCATTTATTCAAACTAGGCTGAGAATCGGACTTTTTGAACATACAAATTAGGTACATAAGACAGTCCCCTGAAACGCCCACCCTTCCATATTTCCTAGTGCTTTACCTGGGAATAAGTGGCCCAACAAACTCCCCGGCAGCACAGCTGTCTGTTCTGTTAGAAGACTTGATTCTAGTCGGGTAAAGAGTAAGGTTTCTTGGTCGTACACCCTGTATTTTTACTTATTAAAGGAAATCAACAATCATGAAATAAGTACCTACCAATCGATTATATTAACTAAATATTAACATATTTAATAGGGTAATAATGTTCCAATCACGATTTGATGAGCTGTGGAGACGATTCGAAATGTATTCGAGCGGTGAAATGCTATTTGGTATGGAAGTAAAAGACTATCCGATTTTGCACGTAAAAAAGAAGGAGTTCAACTTATTGAGCAAATTGTAAGTGCAATGATGGTTCGCCGTAGTCTTAATATTGACAAATATCTACTTATGCACTTATTTATTTTACTCGCAGACAAATTGGGTAGCCAGAGAAGTTGTGGTTTTTTGGCTTGTCATTTGATTTTCTTCTCTTCAAAAACAAAATTATGCACATGTAGAAAGTGCTGGATTCACTTCTTAGCCCGTTTTATAAATTGAATTACTGTCATGGATTTCCGGAAAATAGCGTTTCATTTTCATAACTTAAAGGCTCGTGCATACTGGCGTGACGCGACACCGGTAATTGTTTTAGTTTGAAGTTTTCTCAGCAATAGTTTTTTCTTAAATGCATCGTGCTGTCGCGTCGCTCTTGTTTGTGGGAGCATTAAGTCAGTCATGTTTTTTCCGTAACAGGTACAGCCTGTACTTGTCTGTAATGAACTCTATCGACGGTTATTTCGAAACGCCGTGGGTAGAAATAGAAATTGAGCAAATAGTCGCGCAGTTGGCAGAGTTTGATATCAGGTAAGTAAGCTAAAAGCGTAAAATAATGGTCGAGTCGAATGTCCGTAACCGATTTCTTAAAATTCAGTCATAAACTCATAAGGTATGGCGGAGTCTTTTTTTTTTCAATTTAATTTTTTTAAATAATATGGTCTATTTTTATTTCGTCAATTTTTAACCAATTTTTAAGAACTTAATGGTTTTATTAAAAGGTGTCGAAAATTGCCACGGGGAATGAAGGACTGGCCAGCTTTTATTGAATTGAAGACTAAGATCGATGATTTCAATCAAACTTGTCCTTTATTGGAATTGATGGCTGACAAAGCCATGAAGGAAAGGCATTGGAAGAGATTGGAAAACCTTATGAGTTAGTAAAAACATTGAAAAGTTTCGTTATATTGTCTAACGTTAAATAAGTATTTACATATTAAATTGTTGTCTATTCTAGATTGTGTATTGGATGTGGAATCTGAAGCGTTTACGTTGGCCAACATCATGGAGGCGCCGCTGTTGAAAAACAAGGAGGAAGTTGAAGTTTGTGGCAATTTCTTTTTCTTTGGTGCTTTTTTATGTAATGTTTTTTTTTGCAACTGTTCATACATAAGAGAGGTTATTACGAACAGTTGAAAAAATGTACGGGCTGTCATTTTATTTTTCGGCGGTCGGTAATTTAGAGTGTAAATAAAACATGAACAGTAATAAAAATAAAATTCGTCGATTATAATAATATCATCAGTACCTAAGTGCCCATGTAGGTTTAAGGATATGAAATAAAATATTATGATTTTGAGGTTGAAACTGCAGTGAGCTAACACGCGCGAGCCGAATTGGTCGCATTAACTAAGCCAGGGCACCCCGACCAAATGGGTTAGGTTAGGTTAGAACTGTGATCAACTGCGCGCGAGCCGATCGAGCGCAGCAAGCGGTGCCGCGACAACGGCCAGCGAGCGCGACTTCCAAGTTAGATTTCTTACTGATTAATTCCAAATTGTTAACTGCCCACAAGTAACTGCCCCCGCCATTTTACTGCTTAATATTTATTTAATCACCCATGTATATATTTGTATGGCTCATTTTTATTTAGTTTACTGCTCAGTAACTGCTCAACTGGTTACATACATTTTGTAATTGTTTATTTACTAAAACTACAATAAACCACTACCGCTTTAAATCAGTGCCGTATTTTTCATTGGACATTATTTAGGCGCAAGTGAATTTCGCTCGATTGACCGTTATGCTGAATTATGTTCATCGATCGACCATTCAATTGAGGCTGGGCTAAGCTAGTGTATGGACTAGCCGGCGTCAAATTGACCACAATCTAGTTGGACTCTTATTTTTTAGGACATTTGTATTAGTGCGGTAAAAGAGAAGGACATCGAAGCTAAACTAAAGCAAGTTGCCGCGGACTGGGCGCTTATCGACCTACAATTTGCTCCTTTCAAGAATAGAGGCGAGCTTTTGATCAAGGCTCAGGATACGCTTGACATCATCACTCTACTTGAGGACTCTTTAATGATCCTAAACTCTTTGGCTTCTAACAGGTATACCAGACTTGTTGGTTCTGGGTAGTATAAGAAAAATTACAACAAAAAGTATAAGATTTTTTTTTAAAGTTCGTTTACGTACAGTCGAAAAAATTGAATTCTGACCCACCATAAGCTTATTTTCTTACAGACATTCAAAGACAATTAGGTCGAAATTCGCGTAAACAAACATTCCCATGTTAACGACCTTGTCATCTGCCATCAAATTACACAGAGAATTATCTGTTGCAGTCCCCATCTTTGTTAAGAGCTTTTCAAAAAATATTATTTGACACCAATTTCTGAGTTATAGTTAATTCCAAAGTTTAGATTCAAAATATGATTATTAATGCTTTATCTAAAATATTATCTATTGCAGTGATGACAAAGGTTAAAATTGCATAGATCTCCTACTCGTATTGACATAGATTGCTTAATATTTTAAACGTCCTAAGTGGGTCATGATTCCCTTAGGCTGACGACTGTACATAGCGTGTACAGAGATTTGTAAACTCAAAAGTTACTATAATTACCTACTTACGATACGCGATTGGAAGGCAATAGATTCCCTTCATCATTTTCTCTTTGGGTAACTTGGCGGAGCAATCGTAACGCACTCAGGGATTTTCGTTGATTAAAAGTTTACTTCAACTTTTTCTTACGTTCGTTTTAGATATAACGTGCCATTTAAGAAAGACATCATTATGTGGATAAACAAGCTCGTGACTACTACCGAGATCCTAGAGAAGTGGCTTCTAGTTCAGAACCTATGGATGTATCTGGAGGCAGTGTTTGTTGGTGGTGACATCGCCAAACAACTGCCGGCGGAGGCTAAGCGATTTGCGGTACGTTACTACGTTATTTGTATGAGTTTCACAAGCACGTTTTTCGTCATAAGAGAATATTATTTAAAAAAAAACAAACGTTTGCAGACTATCGACAAAACTTATGTGAAAATAATGTACCGTGCGCGCGATATCGTGAACTGTGTGGAGACATGCACTTCAGACGACACGCTGAAGCAGCTCCTGCCTCACTTATTTGAGCAGCTTGAGGCCTGCCAGAAGTCGCTCACCGGTTACTTGGAGACCAAGCGACTCATCTTCCCCCGGTTCTTCTTCGTCTCAGATCCAGTGTTACTGGAGATCCTCGGACAAGCTTCGGACCCTCATTCAATACAGGTTCCAGCCTTTTTTTCGTATCTACTTATGTTCTATCTAAGTATCTATTTAGTTCTGTATATTGGAGTTAGTCTCAATATGTATTTAATTCAATATAATTTATGTTTTCAAATTATACTGTAGTAAACGGCATAATGAAACAGGTTCAGATGGGATAAGTGGTGTGTGTAAAATGATTTGTCATAATTAATGTCCAAACTTCCAATCATATTAATTTGCTGCTACCTAAATCGATTAATGGACACGTAAAGAAATATGGAGGAATCGCATCTTAACTAAAGCATACGCAGCTGAGACGTGGACATTACGAGAACTGAAAAGGAAAAAAACAGATGCTCTAGAAATCTGGTGCTGGAGAAGTATACCGGCTTCGGCACCAAACAGCAAGCCAATACAGTCTCGAATATTTAATATTAATGTAACTTACACTACTGTGCTAGTTATGAAACTTATGAGATTTATTTAGAAAATACTTATGAAATACTAAATACTAAATACTTATATAACACATATGAACAAGAAAATACTTATGGCGTTTAGGATAAATATAGTGCCACAAACTTGACGCGCTATTCACAACCATTCAATACGCTTCCGAGCCGAATCCAACATCAATCAATGTTATCGAAGGAGTCCAAAAACGCTGTTCACAAATCCGAAACCAGAAAATGTGGACAGTTTAATTTAATCCAAATAGACGACCACTATTCTTCCGATGGCTCTTTGCGGTTGGGGACTAGGCAAATCAGGTTCCTAAGCAAAAATTTGTAATTTTCGACTGGAAGCCTGTGGATTGGTTGTGAATAACTACGTGTCTGAAAGTAGAACTAACGAAACCACTGTGAAAACTGACAAGTTCTGTCATTTTCTGGTCAACGACAGCCTCTCGTGCCGTCACCGAACCAGATGCCGTTGTGGGACAGACATTCTGCTATTTGGTCAGTGTATAATGCGAAAATGTTTTTAGGGGCACTTGCCGAGTATCTTCGATGCGGTGTATACAGTCGAATTCGACGATAAGGACAGAATTGTTAAAATGAACTCTAGTAATGGAGAGACTATACCCCTTGAAGTTCCGGTAATTTGCGTGGGAGGTGTTGAGGTGATTATATTTATGATGTCGTACCTACCCTTACCCATTCTGTTAAAATAAACAAACGCACAACATCGCGCCTGTTCTCCTGAAATGTCAGGCACCTTTATGTGCACTGCAAATATAAAGTAAATCAGACAAAAAAAAACAAGTAAAAGTGACGAATAGACGAAGAGACTCATACGAGTTTTGTTTTATTCCGTATGGAGTGTCATCCAATGTCGCAGCATTGGAGAATCCCATCTATCTGCGCATAAACTCAAGATAGTGTTGGTACCGCCACGAAGTCGAGCAAACAGAGAACCGCTTCTTTTTCGAATTATGGGTTTGAAACGGGTTCCCTCTATCTGGCAGAATTTTGATGCTCCGAAATTTATTTGGCATAACGCACTTGGCATAATCTTCTTTAAATGAATATATATATGGCATAAAAATCATTTAATATAATTATTGTTTGGCCGAATGTTTATATGTCCGAATTTACAAAGGCATACTTTTAAGATGACAGAATATTTTTTTGGCATAATTACTTTTGGCAAAGCTTAATTTCGCATAATTTCGTTTCACATAACGTTTATTTAGAGCGACGATTATTTGGAATAATTTCACTTGGCATATTAAGAAGATGGCAGAATTTCATTTGGAATAATTTTATTAGGCATAATTATTGTCATTTCTATAGGTTACGTATTAAAATACCTAAGTTTATTCTAACTATTTTCAAGATAACTACGGTCAAAAGACCTACCGTTTAAAATATGTAAAGATCGTTTCACCGATTTTTGTAATAACTAATGAACGAAATCCATAAAGGAGAATTCATCTACGGTTTATTCGACTACAATTAATTCACCTAAGGTTGGTTAAACTAACGGACGATTCAACTACTGTTGATTTATCTGTGGTTTATTTTTATTTGCCAAATGATTTATTGCGAGTGAAGCGAGCGTGAGAGAAACTTATCGCTGCAAAACCGACTCCACTCATTTTGAACTGAGTGAAATAGGTTAGGTTAGGTTAGGTTAAAACTGTGACCAACCGCGCGCGAGCCGAGCGAGCGCAGCGAGCGGTGCCGCGGCAGCGGCCGGCGAGCGCTACTTTCAAGTTGCTCGCAGAAATGATATGAAAAGTATGCCAAAAGATGATTCTAACTGTAAACTTTCTGAGATATGATAGTTCTACCTTTTAATGATTATCGATATGAAATGTATGCCAAAAGACGATTCTGACAGTGAACTTTCTGCAATATGATGGTTCTACTTTTTAATTATTATGGATATGAAATTTATGCCTAAAGATGATTCTGAATTACAAAATTATGCGTTTTTAATGTATTATAAATGAGTGTATGCCAAACGATTTTCTGCGAAATGAAGTTTATGCTATGCGCTGTTATGCAAAATAATATTATGACATAAAAAGTTCTGCTATAAAGGGTAGACCCTTTTGAAACCATCCATACCGCAAAACAAGAGCCAATAAGCGCCGCGCAATATGAGCCGCTTTTCGAGAAAAATCGAAGTTCGCCGCCGTGACACGTCTGATTTCTATGTATTTCTAATTTCTAATTATGAAACCGACCGACGTGTCGCTAGCTACTAAATCAGTCATGTTGTGGCGACAAGCAGCCTTATGTTTCTATCTAGCTGGCCCCCCTGAGCTACAGCAACGAGACCGATGTATAATAGACTGTGAGCTTATTGAACGTACTTGTTGGGCGGAGGTACATTGAAAATTTTCGTTTGATTAGACAAGAACTTTTAAAGCTCATAATTTGACTACCTACACAAGAAACTATTTCATTGACTCTAACACAACTTTGACAGTGTTTTACCAACTAAATAGCTAAGCAACATTGATAACAAGTTGAAATACTTTTACAGATCTGGTTGAATAGTCTCCTGGATGCAATGATAACTACCGTCAGAAATATAATTGCAGCCATTGCGCAAACAATGGCTGGAGACCCAGAGTTTGAATTTTTGGTTGGATTTTGGAATTTTCCTGGTCAGGTAAACGTATTAATAGAATGAAGTCGCTTAGGGCTGATTTTATCAAAGTCAGATAACTTTTATCCGTAGAATAAAATTGACGTCTGACAGTTTTTGTATGGAAAACCGTCAAAAATGCTAAATTTATTCGCAGTATAAGGCTTATACTCAGTATAAAAGTTTGGTGAAATTCGCAATTAGTGTCGTAACTCGTATCTGCAAAGCAATAAGCAAATTCAAGGATCGATATTAATAGTATCCTGTCTGTATGTTCGTCGGGCCGGCCGTTGCATTGATTTACATCATTTACAAGATACGACCCAGAAATGATGGATGAAAAGTATTTTATGTTAAAAAATATATCACGCGTGGGTTTACGTTTCGTTAGTGGTATTACGTCGAATGTAACTACGCTACATTATTTTTATCATTTGTGTTTTTTCTAGGCTGGTTTATTGGGAATGCAAATTTTATGGACAAGCGATGCAGAGTATGCTCTAAAGAAAGCTAGAGCGGATAAATTCATTATGAGAATTACAAATCAGAAAAATCTTGATTTATTGAACGGTCTCATCGATCAGACTATCACGGATCTGGTGCCTCTTGACAGAACGCAAATTGAGACTATGATTACTATCCATGTGCATCAAAGGCTAGTTACCTATTCAAATATAAACATGGGCATCCTCCTAAGGGGTCATTGTTCTTATCATTATGAAATACTTTCACTGTGGGACCAACACTGAAGTCGTGAAAAAAAAATCTACTTTTCCCTACATTTTGACAAATTATCCGAACATATATGGGAACAGCAGCATTTATTTTTTCGCGGTTTTATGGTGCTGCAAGGGATCACGTTACGAATTATTGTATTTAAAAAGTACCTAAATGTTCAATATTTTCAAATTCAACGACATTTTTTAATTGTTTTGTTTAGAGACATTTTTGATGATCTTGTGAGGATGAGAATTAAATCAACTGGAGACTTCGAATGGCAAAAGCAAGCCCGTTTTTATTATATAGAGGATAGCGATGACTGCGTGGTGTCTATAACGGATGTTGACTTTATATATCAGGTGCTTAACTAAAGTTTTTTTAATTATAAAAGAGCTTATTTAGCTTCGAATTACTAATCTTGTTTGAAGTAATATCATCCCATCACCCGTCATAACGGTCAAATGCAGCAACTGATTGTAACCTGTTGCCAATCAAAATTAATCGCTATCTCTCTCTGAAAATACGGTAAGGATTTAGTTTTAATAAATAACAAATTGTGCACAGAATGAATATCTGGGTATAACGGAACGGCTTGTGATCACGCCGCTGACGGATCGTTGCTACATCACATTATCGCAGGCCATCGGAATGTGCATGGGCGGCGCACCCGCTGGCCCCGCCGGAACCGGAAAGACCGAGACCACCAAAGACATGGGCCGTACCCTCGGCAAGCTTGTCATCGTGTTCAACTGTTCCGATCAGATGGATTTCAGAGGTACAGCTGTTCATTGCGCTTGTTTATAAGTAGTTCGTATTAAACTATTTTGTATGCGAGGTGTTTAATAAATGTGTTATTGGTCAGGCTTGGGTCGTATCTACAAAGGCTTGGCTCAGTCAGGCACTTGGGGCTGCTTCGATGAGTTCAACCGCATCGAACTGCCCGTGCTGTCAGTGGCCGCACAACAGATCTACATATGTCTCACCGCTAAGAAGGAGAAGAAGGAATCCTTCATATTCAGGTACAAGCGTGGCTACACTTACGACTTGACATAAGTTGAAAATATCGGAAAATGTTTGAACATAGACGGGTTTTATATAAGTATTCTCTTGAAAAGCGAAATGTGCTTCCTTACACACATTACAAAGAAAAATCCATAAAAATAATTAATACTGTCTATGTTGCTTTGGTAGCGACGGTGACACAGTAAGTTTGAATCCGGAGTTTGCCTTCATCATCACCATGAACCCTGGCTATGCTGGACGTCAAGAGCTGCCTGAAAATTTGAAGATTCAGTTTCGCTCTGTCGCGATGATGGTCCCAGACAGACAGATTATTATCCGTGTCAAGTTGGCCAGCTGCGGCTTTAAAGAAAACATTGTGTTAGGTATGTCTATTGTACTGGTTTTTGTGAGTTTTCTAGTTTCACCCTCGCGAGTCTCAGATAAGCTCATTTGGCGTCTTCAGCTCATACATACCTATCGCCATTCCAACCAGCCCTGCAGTAGAAATCGTAGTACTTGTACTTCAACGTCACAGGCAGCTGTAGGTTCAATAACATTGCAGCTCGCAAGTTCTTTACGTTGTACAAACTGTGCGAGGAGCAGCTGTCGAAGCAGGTGCACTATGACTTTGGGTTGCGGAACATTTTGTCCGTGTTGCGAACAATGGGCGCACAGAAACGTGCGAACCCGGAAAATACTGAGGAGAACATCATGATGAGAGTACTGAAGTGAGTGATTTTTACAATAGCTTACTAAATGTATCTAAACGGTATTCTACAATAATGCTATTAATTTGCAGGGAAATGAACGTGTCTAAATTAGTAGACGAAGACGAGCCCTTGTTTATTTCATTGATTGAAGATTTGTTCCCCGGTATGAAAATAACTCAAACTGTTCAAAGGTACTACAACTTTATATTTGTCATCATCATCATCATCTTCTTCTCTTTTTATCCGACTACGGTGAAGCAAAAATAATGTGATTTTGACCGGTAAGTATGTATGTATGTTCATCTGTTCATAGCTTCTACTTTGTGACTCTGGTTTTCGATTTTTTCTGTTTGTGATGTCTTGCATTGCCTTTTTAGTTAACTTTTTGTTGTAATTAGGGTTTAGTTTTTATAACTTTTATTTTTTATCGAACTATAAAAAATAACGATCACGTTTCTTACTATCGCAACCTACTCAAGTGGCTCCCTATTCGACTTCGCAGGAACTCTCGGATATTGTGTCTACTTTTTAACCTCCTTCACAATCCTAAAACTCCGTCCTATCTGCGGGAGCGTTTTTCCTTCGCCCGTCCTTCTGATGCGCCTTGCAGGTCGCATCATAGAAATCTCCTTAAGTCCCCTCCCCATTCCACTGACTTCTACTCCTACTCCTTCACTGTGCACGCGGTGCGGTTATGGAATTCCCTTCCGCCTGACATTAGGGACTGCCAAACTGTTGCAGTGTTTAAAAGAAGAGTGAAAGAACACTATCTTTCCACTTCGTCATAGTTGTGTATGTATTTATTTCGATATATATTTATGAAGTAGGTAGTTTATATTATGTATGTAGTATTTATAGTTGTATGTAAGTGTATGATCATATTATTTGTTCTAGTTTATTAAGTGAATTGTGTTGATTTTATGTATTTTACTTTCTCTTGAATTTTACACACGGTGTCTACATCTCTTATCTACTTTCCTATCGCAGGTGTGCTGGAAGAGATTTCTTTAGAATTAAGCATCACCTTTGTACGTTTTTTTCTGTTCTTTTCTTCTTGTCTGTTTATTATGTGTGTACATAAATAGTTAAATAAATAAATAAATAAAAGCTTAACCTCGTGCGGCTGTTATTACTTAGCCACAGCGAAGTATTATCAGCCGCAAGAGGTTAAACTAGTCCCGGCTGTAATTCGTGTCTAGTGGTATCGTATTACCCAGTGTACCAGCTAACCTGCAAGCAAGCATCAACGACCTCACGCGGCAAGCGCGCGTCGAACACTGAGGCGCGCCTGCGCCGGCCGCGCGCTATATTTACGTGTGGCCGGCGCAGGCGCGCCTTTTCGGCCGGTTTCCAGTCTAACCGGATGCAGCTGAATACCAGTATTTTACATGAAGCGACTGCCTAACTGGGTTGTGGAATTCAGATAGGCAGTCGCTTCATGTAAAATACTGGTATTCAGCTGCATCCGGTTAGACTGGAAACCGGCCGAAAAGGCTAGGCATAATAATTATGATGACAAAACCAAAAGTAAGTCGGGTTCATTCGAGGTCTACCGATGGTTTCATTATGTAGGTTTCAAGGATTCTGGCTTTGCTATCAACTGTTTGGTGACGCGATTTGTTTTTTGTATCTAGGGAGATGCAACGCGCTATTGTATTAGTGGCAGATCGCATGTGCCTTGTCAACCACCCCGATTGGAACTTAAAAATCATACAGTTGTTTGAGACATCGCTGGTGAGGCACGGCTTGATGACGATGGGCCCGACCGGTTCGGGCAAGACCACCTGCATACACGCACTTATGGCGGCGCTTACTGAACTTGGGAAACCGCACAGGGAAGCTAGAATGAATCCCAAGGTACTTCACTCATATTTTAATTATATGGTTATTAAATGAACAAAAAATACAGCTGGCGGAGTAACAAAAATTTACATTTTAAAATAAAAATAAAAATAACCGGCCAAATGCGTGTCGGACCACACACAATCAAGGGTTCCGTAGTTGGGACGTTTATCCTAAGAACAAATTTAACATTGTAGTTGATAAACATGTTCTCCCATACATTCCAATTGTTTATGTAAGTTTGTACAAAAACAAAGAGAGAGAGATTGAGAGATTTATCATGTTTTATTAAGGCCTTAGACTTCTTGAAGGTTTTCCTGTAATCAATGAGTAAAGAACCATTCTCTGCACTTTTTCTAAATATTATGCTTTGTAGTTTCGGAGATAAGGGGGAGAATTGTCAATTTTCATGTATTTTCTTAAATATCTTCAAAAATATTAATTTTAAAATTTTAAATAAATGTATTTGAGATCCTCGCAACAAGCCCTTTTACATATTTGATATGTTATTACAAGCTTATATTAGCTTGCTCTGTTCGTATGTGTTTCCGGTTACTCCAATTGTCATCCATTTTTCAAGCACTTCCTGTAATCCTATTGAGCTGAATTTTGGCATACTTATATAACTACCGAGACATTTTGAAAAAATGATACCATGGAACTGGTTTGATGATGGAGCCGGAAGTTGGTCATAGGAACTCGTCAATCAAACAAGATAGGACCATCGTGTTTGGACTCATTAGCTATGTATTAAAAAGGGCTTTGACACTAGGTGGTGTTCATGTTCAGGGTCTGATGATGGAGCTGGAAGGTGGTGCTAGGAAATACCTTTTTAGTTCATCAAAAGCTTGTTTTTAAAAATATTTTTACTTATATTTTATACATACTATGTATAATTTTAGGCAATCACTGCGCCCCAAATGTTTGGGCGCTTAGACGTAGCAACAAATGACTGGACTGATGGGATATTCTCTACTCTGTGGCGAAGAGCTTTGAAGGTTAAGAAATCTGATACAACTTGGATCGTCCTAGGTGAGTATGGAACCTAAGAGAATGTGTTTTGAAACCTACAAGCGATATACATGAAATTTCTGCAAAGCATTTTGTATTGCCAGACGGTCCAGTGGACGCCGTGTGGATCGAGAATTTGAATTCAGTGCTAGATGACAACAAGACGCTGACGCTCGCCAACGGAGACCGTATCTCGATGGCACAAAACAGTAAGCTGGTGTTCGAGCCGGACAACGTGGACAACGCTTCGCCCGCCACCGTCAGTCGGATGGGCATGGTGTTTCTGTCTTCATCCGTGCTCAAATGGCAACCTATACTGGAGGTAAAGTCATAGAGCTCCGCTAAGTTCGCGTGTAGGTATTTAAACATGTACAGTCACGATCATAAATATATTAATATGGCCAGTTCGCCAATAATATCTAATTGCATGATTCATTCATAAATAGGTATATAACTGAGTGGCAATTCCCGTTATTTTTAAGATTTGCATTTGCATCTCATTCACAATCTGTCAAAAATACAATCAATTTTATTAAAAGTTTGCTAGATTGCGACTTGAATGGGAACGTTTATTATGTACGAGAATTGGTCTATGGACATAATTATCATTTACGAACCAAACCAAATATTTTTTTACAATAATTGTTCTTCGTTAGTTATATGATTAAATAAAGATCTTTTGTCTGTAATTTTGAACGCTTAATGTCATGGTAAAGTTTGAACATAAATGTAAATGGTGTAAAATTTAGGTAGATGATTTTCCAATGAAATTAACAAACTGTTTGTTAATTTTGAACATGTTTTAACGTCGAAAGCCATTGTTAAAGTGTCATCTACTGTATCAGCTTATTTAATGCTAAACTAGAGTTTGAAGTTTTCAACTTCATTAACATTCACTTATAAAGATACATTCTTAATTCAGGAACCGGGTAGGTAAACACAACACAAAGGTGCACAAACGATGATAACATTTTCTAATACAAAAAAATCTTAAAACACACGCGTACGCCATTTTTGCAGCGTCGAAGAACTGACAAAAAAAAAAGACATTTCTACCGGAATAGGGAATATGCATGATTTTTTTATATTTTTTTATTCGATAGTTTACATCGTCAAATAATAGTAATAAAAAATTCGACGGCAAAAAAGCAATTTAAAGTTCTTAATTTTTTTTTTTTAAATATCCTCGCGATCCGGGCTATTTAAACGCCCTCCATTTGGCGCGCTTGGTGTGGTGACGACACAATTCATGAAAACAAACAAGCAAGTGTCAAGTTAATGTCAAACACTCCTTTTTGTAGGAGTGTTTGACATTTGACTTGACATTTGTTGATTGACTTGACATTGAAATTTTGTTTGTTGTCCCGAATTGTTACGTCACATCCGCTCTTAGCTTTTCAAGTATTTGAATTACCCGCAGTTTTTTGGCACTTTTAAAAAATTAATTTCTCGCTCAAAAAGAAATTTTATTCAATAATATTGATGGAGGCATAATTCTGAAGTAATATACTTTATAAAAAAAAAGACTTGACCCTTATTTGAATCACATGCATATTCCCTATTGGTTCAATAAAAACATACTGCTTTTTTTAGTTAGATAGAAACTGCGACTCTTTCATATTCCTTTTTTCATCCATGTGCATGCATAATTATGTATTACTTCATGTGCACAGGGCTGGCTGCGGCACCGCACTCAAAAAGAGGCCGATACACTTCGTAACATTTTCAATAAAGTATATGGCGACGTGCATAATTTCTTACAAATCAAGCTTGTGGCTAAGATGAAAATTCTGGAAGCTATCTACATCAGGTTTGTATTTAATACTGCATCTATTAAAAAGAGTTTATTATAACTTCTTTAGTTCACTTTTCATACATATAAATTATATTTTTAAATATTAGAATAAAAAAATATATAAAACATTTAAAAATATAAAAAAACTTATTATTACTTATCTTTAGTATGATGAAGATTGTAAAACTTGCTTTTCAGACAATGTACAGACGTGCTTTCTGGATTATTACAAATTGAAGTACCCAGTGGCAGTAAGCAAATAATTTATTATACCTTTTTTTTGGAGGTGGGAAATCATCAAATGACTTCTTCCGCTCTGGGCGGAGCGGGAGGGCGTGTTAGACTTTTACTGACTAAAATCCACCCGTGTTCCTTCAGTTCTGCCTGTTACCTAAGGCCCCATATCCCTTTCGGACTTTCCCGCAGCCCTGGCAGGTATCAGTCCTGGCGGACTCCGCCAATTGTGCTGACATCTCTTTGAGGCGCGCGCGGAACACGATGCGCCGTCGACCCGGGCCTGGTCCTTATTGCTCGTCGTCCTCAAGCCCACGCCTATGGTGGCCGGGAATCCGCCTGGAATTTCTGACGCCCAGGGCGTCTTCTGCGGCGGCGGTTAGGGGCGTGAGGGCGCCAACCTTGCCTCTCCCTCACGCGTTCCGCCTCCTCCTTCGCGAGCATTACTGCTTCGCAGAAGGAGGTGACTGCTTCCCATACCCTCTCGCTCCGTACCATGGACCAGGACCGGACGCGAGAGGTCACCGCCGCCAATCGCCTCCAAGAGGACACGGCGGCGGTGCTCCGCCCAAGCAGACCTCCACCGTATGCTCCAGCGTGTCCTCCGGGCGATCCACACAGTGGTGACACCCGGGCGTTTCCTCCCGCCTAATCCTACACAGGAATCTCTCGAAGCTGCCGTGTCCGGCGAGGACCTGCGTCAGGGGAAAGGTGAATTCATTATACCTACTGTGATAAGTTTAAAATTGACTGTAGGGTACTTATTACCCGACTACGGCAAAGCGAAAATGAAGCGTTATGATTTTAGCAGTATGTTTGTATTTACGTGTGTTCCATTGTAGCGCCTAAACTACTGAACCGATATTGATGACTGAGGTATTAATAGATGTGTAATAATGGTCTGGTTATAACTAATTTATTATATGACAATAAAATTAATGAATACTTGCAGAGGCTCACACAGACCGTCATCTAGAGCGACTGTTCATCTTTGCGATGATGTGGTCGTTGGGCTCGGTACTGGAGCTAGATATGCGCACTCGCATGTGTGAGTACATGACCAAGCTTCCCGCGAAAATGGACTGGCCCGGCGCAAAATCCAAGGAATGGGTCATGCCCTTCGAGTACACCGTCACCCCCAGCGGTGTCTGGGAGCACTGGTCAGTGCTAGTTTTCACGAACATAATACTTACTTACTTTAAAAAATTAAATGTCATCCCTCAGTAAAATATATAGGGTAAGGGATATATAACACTATCATTAAAATTATCAAGAATCTTATTATGTTTTTTTCTATATACAGTATGTTAACTAACAAAGGGCGTTCCCGTTAACCTGCAATAGTATAGCGTCTATACATGCTAAAAAAAATATTACCGTTAAAAAAAAAAAGTTTTTTTTATTTTTGTATAGTAAAATATTCATAAAAATATTAAATTGTTACGGAAAATAAACTCTCTGTACACGCCCACTTGTCACACTTGTCTTTCTACGTTGAAATACAAGTGTGCGTGTACAGAGTGTTTCTTTTACGTTTAAATTTAATCTTTTTGTGAACATTAATTCAATACATATATTTTTTTTTTTTTTTGAGTGGTAATTTTTTTTTTAGCATGTATACACGCTATACTATTGCAGGTTAACGGGAACGCCCTTTGTTAGTTAACATACTGTATACTACTCACCTACTAAGGTAGGTACTAGCAAAGCAAAAAATGATTCAAATAGGTACTATGTTCATATGGCACAAAAATAGGAATCTACAGTATATTCCTCTTACACCTTTACGGCCTGGGTGTGCGATATTACATTATCATATTATCTATAATCATAGATATTATAATGATTTTGCAACACGTTTTTAAGCAATAACGCTTGCCGAGTACGTTCCCTGGATGGCTGACCATCTTTAACATAACGAAACCCCTCCGTGCTTCGGAAAGCACGTTAAACAGTTGGTCCCGGGTATCATTCGTGGATCTTTAAAGTCGTTACGGGTCGTCTCAAGCCTGAGAGTCTGATAACAAGGGGTATCGTGCTGCCCAGTAGTTGCTTATAATGTAATTATTATAACTAGAATTTTCATTTTGCCAGGTCCGAGAGTGTTGAACGATACCATTACCCGACTGATAGTATACCAGAGTATGCTTCAATCCTGGTGCCAAATGTTGATAACGTGTGTATTTCATTTTTGATCGAAACCATCGCTAAACAGAACAAGTCGGTGCTTCTGATTGGCGAACAAGGCACTGCTAAGACAGTCATGTTAAAAAGTTATATGCTAAAATACGATAACGAAGTAAGATTGTTTAAAATAATAAACTTCTCATCCGCAACGACGCCTAATTTGTTCCAAGTGAGTAGAATTAATCCTTATACCTACACGTTGACTATCCCGACGAGCTACATTACAATTTGGGGAGTTCACTTCTTCTTCCCAGCTAAAAAGCACTAGGAAGTGGTGAAGGGTGGGCGTTTTGGGGGAATGTCCTATGTAATTTTGATGTTCGAAAAGTGCTGATTCTAAGACCAGTATGAATTTGTAACCAGTGTGACTTTGGATTTATTTATTTATTATAAACCTTTATTGTACCCTACAAATATACAAAACAGAAAAATCAATCAAACACTACAAAATGTACAATGGCCGTCACATCGCTTTCCAATATCTCTTCCAGGCAACCTTGGAGAATGGAATTTAATATGATAGAATATGACGTTTTTTATTTATATTTCAGAGAATTATCGAATCGTATGTGGAAAAGCGAGTCGGTATGACGTATGGGCCTCCAGGAGGCCGAGCGATGACAGTGTTCGTAGACGACATCAACATGCCGGTGGTGAATGAGTGGGGCGATCAGGTAATGATAAAACAATAAAGATTGCTATGCCGACAAACCCGTAGCGCTCAGCACACTGGCATCGAACACAGGATTGAGTTCCCAGCAGAGACGTATCCACTACCAGTGAACAAAATGTCCGGATTAAATCACAGACAAAATACAGACGAGCCTTTTGAGGAAATATTACCAGAAACAGTTTGAGCAAATCTGGGTATGAGTTTAGAAACGTACCGCCTCACGGGAAAGAATGTGGAATTATTTAATTTTGGGGATCGTAAAGGGTCTCCTGAACCCTCCACAACAGTTTTTTTTGCCAGATACCTATTTTTTTTTATTAAAAAGATTTTTTTTGTTAAATTTAAAAAAATACTTATTTACGGTTTCAAGAGCAGAGCGGGTCTAGAAAGGTTGAGACTTGGGGCACCTCGACTAGCACATGTTAGGTTCGAAGGGGATGATCTCCTTCGTGTTAGGTTCCTATAAGTAAATAAATATTTACAAAATAGGTTTGTAAATATTTATGTAAATTAATTATTTCAATACTTAAACAATTTCACTTTCCATCTCCCCCCTCCCCTACCTATCGAGGCGGCATGTTTCTACACTTTAAGGCTCGTGCAGAAAAGCGCGACTTGTCGCGCGACGCGACTCCAATAAATGGAGCTCGTGCAAACTGGCGCGACATGCAGCGCTACCCTTGTCGCGCCCGCGATATCGCGTCTGTTTGTGGGAGCCTTAATTGTTCTACCTTGAAGTTTTCTCAGAAATTGTTTTGTTAAAGTCGCGTCGCGCCTGTTCGTGGGAGCCTTTAACCTAAATCTGTCCTAACAGATGGCACGCACTTAGGTACCGACCTCATAGTAGAGGCTCATAAATTGTGAATAAAATCTTTGTTTTATGTTTTAGGTGACAAATGAAATAGTACGACAAATGATGGAAGGGGGAGGTTTCTTCTCTCTGGAAAAGCCCGGCGATTTCACTACTATAGCCGACATTCAGATGTTTGGTGCAATGATACATCCAGGTATATTCAAATCTACAGCTATCAGCAATTCTTTAATAGTAGTCTCTTAATATTATCGTATTTATCGGCTAGGTAGATGACAACGGTTAAGGTTCCAACCCTTACTGTTTCGTCAAAAAAATCCATCCTGTATATGGACATCGCCTACCAAGGCAAAACTCTTATTGAGTCCATGCAGTATTTAAGCGACGTGTTGTGTGGGGGAAAAAAAAACAAGTAATAAAAAATTAAGTAATAAAAACTAAAACCCAACTACGACTGAAAAGGTATAAACAAGACACCACAGACAGACAAATTAAAAATCCGGAGTCACACGTGTTAGGGCGGCATAAATCGAACAGATTACGTGTGACTCCGGATTTTTAATTAGTCTATTTTTTAATTTATTTTGGGGTTATAATATATATATTTTTGAAATGTGCTCATTAAGCCCTTTCATTTGATACCCAACATAGTACGATTAAACAATTTTTTTTTTTTAGTTCCTGACTTTATTTCCTCTAGAGGGCGCCATTTTTAATTTAATGTGACGTCACATAGCCTATAACCAGCGGACAATCAAGACGCTTCTAACGATACCTTATTTGTCAAATTGTGATGAGTGGTTTAGAAGATACAAGGGAACAGATGAACATACATTCATACATACATACATACATATATACATACATACATACCGGGCAAAATCATAACCCTCCTTTTTCTTCGCCGTAGTCGGGTAAAAACTAAATAAACCTACGTTTGTGACCAATTACGGTACATCCATGTTGGTCGCAGTTACTTGGCTATGTAGTATTTTTAGGACTCCAAAAAAAAAGGAGTATAAAAGAAAAGACTAATTGGGTCCTGTTAAACCAGCATGATGCGATAAAAATACCTAGGTATATTAATTTTTTTCAAGCAGATTTCAATCAATCTATTTTAAAATAATTATAGGTGGTGGTCGTAACGATATTCCTCCGCGTTTGAAGAGACAGTTTAATATATTTAACTGTACACTACCGAGCATTGTTTCGATGGACAAAATATTTGGTAAAGTAATAATCTATTTATTTGACAATACGACAGTTTCAACTCTTGAGTGAATAGTTTATTTAGTTCATCAAAGATAAGGCACCATTCGATTGTTCAAAAAAACAGCTGCTTTTTTTAAGTAGTGCGTTCTTCATTTTTTTCCAATTATGTGATCATCGATGGATGGCCCAGAAAAATAAATGTCACATGCGTTAGTAGTAATCACACAATGTGACGCCAACTAACGCATGCTTTTGATCATTAATATTTCATTTCAGAAACCATAAGTGCTGGATATTTCTGTAAACAACGCTTCGACAAGAAGATAGTCGACTTCATGCCAAAACTCGTACCGGTCACTCGTATCATGTGGCAGCAAACCAAAGTTTGTAAAATAAAACGTGTAGTGGTTGGGGGACGCCCCCGTCAGGAACGAAGTTCCTTCTCACGTATGATTTAAAACAAAAACAAAATTTGTCCAGCCGCCATCTTGGATTTCCATTTTTAATGTCACTATCGGCTTTAGCACCTTCGAAAACCATGATCACAAAAGATGATTTGTTTTTAAATTTTGCCAAGCTGCCATCTTGGATTTTCATTTTGTCCCCAGTATCGGCTTTAGAACTCTCTAAAACGACACCAATGACGAAAAAACTAAAAATATTTGCAGAGAGAGAGGGAAAGTGTGAATTTTGTCAAAACAAAAATCCAAGATGGCGGCATCTTGGATTTTTGTTTTGATCAAATTCCAGATGCAGTGTACTCGGGGCGATGTGTACAATTTTATTCCACAACACCTAATCCCTTGTACCTAATCACTTTTCCCCTGTTTTTTCTGTCGGCGTTCTCCGTATCTCTCTCTATCTCTTTGTTTCTCTTTGAATTAGAAGAAGACAGTCGCAAGTTAATAACACTTTTAGCGTTACGATTTCTGCCAGTTTGCAAGCCGCGTTAAGGAACTTCTTTCCTAAAATCGTTTTTACCAAAAAAGACAACCGACTTAAAAAAAAATACTACGAAGTGAAAAATAACCTTAATTTCGAGTATTGTATTTCCGTTTTTACCACCGACGTTTTATTAGTGTTGTTTTTTTTGTAAAAAAGGTTTTTAATGTACACACATCACATTATAATGTATGTATAATATAATAGGGTTACGGGGCAAAAAAAAGCTTTCGTAAATTGTAACAGTTTGGTGCGGCGCCCAGTTGACAGACGTCTGACAAACAACGTAAAAAAAAGTGCCCATCGTCTGTGTTTGTACGCGGCTCCGCTCTGTTGGATGTCGGAAATATCCCACGGGAACGTACTGCCAAGATTGAAAGTACCCTATGTGTTAATCCAGGTTATAAACTACCTGAGTGCCAAAGGACCATGCGACATTTTGGATTTACTAGCTTTCATATGGCATATGTTTCATCACTGTTGGGCATTTGGTCCAGACTCCATACATCCGTGCCCGTGGTCCTTTTATCCAAATCCTTTCATCCATTTTTGTGCCAATCCGGAACAAAATCCAGACAAACGGACAAAACATTTTCGTTAAGTATTATTCTGTTAATAATTATTATGGAGAAATCATCGACATAAGTAGTGGATTAAATACGTGTTATTGAAGTTTATTCAGTGATCTTTTTAACGCTTTTTATACAGATAAAAATGTTGCCAACACCAGCAAAGTTCCATTACGTGTTCAACCTAAGGGATCTGTCTCGTATATGGGAAGGGATTCTGTTTATAAAGAGAGAGGAGATTCAATCAGTTGGGACGGCTATCAAACTCTGGTTTCATGAATGTTTAAGAGTAATATCGGACAGGTAATGAATAAGTGTTACAATTACGTTAACTATATACATAATGTTTGTATTACGAGGATGGCAAAGAATCTTTATAATTTTGGCTTTAATCAGGTTCGTCACACTGACTGATAAAGAGTGGTTCGTGGAAACTTTCTGGAAGGTAGCGAAACAGGAGTTACCGGAGTACGTGAATGATTTCCCAGAAGAAGAAACATTCTTTGTTAATTTCCTACGTGAGCCGGTCGACCCAACCGGTGATGAAGATGAAGAAGATTTCAGTACCGATGCGCCCAAAGTATACGAGGAATTGCCATCGTTAGTATAGATACCGAAAAACTTCTGCCTAGTGCTTGCCCTGCGCAAACGACACCATCTTAAAAATAGTGGAAAAATAAGACCATCCCATAATAAGTCCCACCTCAAAAATTCACCCTGCATGTAGGAAATAGCGTGAAGAAAGTAGGTAAGCTTTCATTGAACAAAAACCGGCTAAGCTAAGTGAGTGTCGTACTACGCACAATGTAAGGTTCCGTAGTTGGGATGAATTTATGCCAAGAAAAACTTAACATTGTACGACGAAATGTATGGGAGAACATTGTTTTTGCAACTTGATCGATTATTACTCGTTCCCTTGTAGAGTCTTCTTAGCTGTAATAGTTTTCCTTTTAATTTCCTTATAATAAACAACTGCATTGATTTTTTCACAAATCCAAAAATAACCATTTAGCAGGCAGGGACACACACACTTGAATTAGCACTTTAAAGCTTAATATTTCTCAAACGGATCTCTGAATCCAAAAATGGTTTGGATGGAACGATTGGATGGAGGATATAATTACGGACGCTTTTAGCGTGCTTTCTACATTGTTCTCACATGTATAATTTCAACATGAATGATGGAACCAATATATTGTAACAATATTTTGATTTAAAAGAGTGTCCGTGGAGTTTCTTGCCCGTTCTTCTCCATAGGTACCTACTACGCTTTGGAATGGGCAACTAGCTTCATATTTCTGACTGACCGACTCCTTGAAAGTTCAAAAGTGCCTGTAAATGGTTTAATTGAAATAAATGCTTTGAGTTGAGTTTGAGCTTGACAACCTTTCCAACGACACCCCACATCTTGATGTGGGGTGTCAAGGTCAAGGGTTAGACGAGAAAAATAAAACATCCCCATTTTAGGTGCAGGGGAGGTGCCGAAAAAAAAATTTTTTTTTTATATTTTTATTTTGCCACTTTTTCGGCGTGATGTATATGTATACCCATACACAGCTTTCTAGTAGCAAGTCTCTAACATAAGCCACGGACTGACAGACAGACGGACATGGCGAAACTATAAGGGTTCCTTGTTGACCTTTTATATTGAATCTGCACATGGATTGAGAAATTGTATCTATTTCATGTAAAATAAGTTGTGGGTAAAATTGTAAAATAAAAATGTTATTTTTATTTTTACAGTTGGGAATTTTTACTCTCTAAACTAGCAGGGTTCCAGGAACTGTTCAATGAACAGATAAGAGGAGCTCATCTAGACCTGGTATTCTTCCACGACGCGATGGTGCATCTGTTCATCATATCCCGAATCATTAACACCCCACGGTAAGCTGTTAACTTATTAGTAGGTACCAATTTCTGTCAGTAATTAGGTAATTATTATTTTTAGAACTTCTAAAATCTTTGTTTACAGTGGCAATGCTTTACTCGTGGGCGTCGGTGGTTCCGGAAAACAAAGCTTAACGAAATTAGCATCATTTATAGCCAACTTTTCTTTCTATCAAATAACTTTAACAAGGTAAATAGAAAATACTTTGCTTTTATATATAATATCTGTTAGATGAGGTTAAATAATTAAGGTGTTTTCTAAAATGTTCTCAGATCGTATAACGTGAACAACTTTATGGACGACATAAAAGTGTTGTACCGCGTGGCCGGCCTGCAGGGACACGGCATCTCTTTCATATTTACTGACAACGACATCAAAGATGATCAATTCTTAGAGTTTCTCAATAATATTCTCAGCTCAGGAGAAATTGCCAATTTGTTCCCTAAGGAAGAAATGGGTTTGTTCAATCATCAGTAGCTAGATACATACATACATACACTTGAACTGTTGGAATGGCCGCGCCGGCAGGTGTGTGGCAACGTCTGGCGTGGCGCGGCCTGTCAGTTCGGACTGTGGTGGTATACGTCGATATCGGTGGCGTGTGGGGAGACTCTAGGGGCGTTCGATTTAACTGCACAGTCTGAAATCGCTCCGATTTATCGTTAGGTGTGTAGCTAGGAGCTCGTGGCTACGTAATAACAGTCGCACGGGTCGATCCATCAGGTTAATCTACGCTTGCCGGTGTTGGTCCGTGGATGGGTGACCATCTTTACATACCGAGACTCCTTCGTCCCTCGGAAAGCACGTTAAGCCGTTGGTCCCGGCTGTCATTTGTGGATCTTTGACAGTCCTTACGGGTCGTCAGAAGCCCGAAAGTCTGACAACCAGTTCTACCAAGGGGTATCATCGTATTACCCAGTTACTGGGTTATGGAGGTCAGATAAGCAGTCGCTCCATGTAAAATACTGATATTCAGCTGCATGCGGTTAGACTGTAAGCCGACCTCAATGTAGTTGGGAAAAGACTAGGCAGATGATGTGTAGCCGGCTTTACAAATGTTTACGTAAGTTTGTCCCACATTTCGGAATTGAAAATTCATACACAGGCCGTGTCACATGAGACGGAACCCTCAGGGCGCGAGTCCTACTCGCACTTGGTTTTTCAACCTTTTTTTTTTTGCCCCGACAGTTGGGAAGTAAAATCATTCTGTTTTCTGTTTATTACTGCAGACGAGATTATGAATATGTTAACACCAATTATGAAGAAGCATGCACCTAAAAGGATTCCAGTTCCAGATGTGTTGTATGAATACTTCATCATGCGATCCAGAGCTAACTTGCACGTTGTTTTATGCTTTTCACCTGTAAGTCAACACATATATTTGTCGGAGATCATCAGGATTTATTGGTTTCATTAGAATCGGACATCAGCAGGCGTAGCATGAGCACCGTTTTGTCGAAGGAAGAGTAGACAAAAATGACGTTTCCTGTAGACAGTAGAAAGTACGAGACGGCAGCAAAATAGAAAGAGTCAACTGCACTTTTTACGAAATTCACTCTTTTACATAATTCGACTCAGAATTCTTTGTTTTATCATAGGATTTATCGGTTGTCAGTTTGATTTTGACAGTAAAGATAGAAAACTTTCTTCCGAAATAGTCTACATATAAAAAGACCTAGACAAAGATCGATAGAAATGAAAGACAAAATGACAGATTGTAGAAAGATTTCTACGGTGGATGTCAAAAATGAAGAAACGAACTGTCACTTTGTATAGAAAAAGCTATTGCTGAAAAAGCTGTGTCTATTCTTCGTAGAGATAGAAAGCGCCATGCTACGCCTGCTGGGCAGAAGATGGGTTTCGTTTAACAAGATTTTTTACGCGCCAATATCTTCATTTCTTTCTTCTTTACTTTAAACATTTTTATGTGCACCATAGAAATATAAAAATATCTATGATTTGCACAATATAGATAAGGTCAGTCGGAAACTACGAAGAAAACGTTCGAAAAGGGCTCATTCACACAGACGCGATTCCAAGTAATTTTCGTGGTGCTGTCAGTTGCGTGTTACGAGAACCAAAACTTTTGCCTTATCTTTTTACGAAAAAATCGATATAGGTATTTGGTTATTCTGGATACAAAATCCTAATTTCAGAATTTTCGTAAAGAAGCAGAAGTTTTAATCGTTGTTTGAAAAGTAGGTATTCTTCTTACAACCCCTATAATTTGATTTAAAATTGGTTCGTTTAGGTGGGTGAAAAGTTCAGAAGCCGAGCTCTAAAGTTCCCCGGCCTTATATCTGGATCTACAATGGACTGGTTCCAGAAGTGGCCTAAAGAAGCACTTATTGAAGTGGCGCATCACTTTTTATGGGAATTTCAGGTTTGTAACATGTTAATGTTAATGTCTAATTTTGCTAATAAACTGTATTACAATTAGGTACTTTAAACTGGCAACTCCTAGAACTAAAAAATCGAAGACATGTGACATGTACCAATCCTGCGCTGGGTCCGCATGGTGGATTACACATTACAGCAGCGCGCTCTCTCGCGAAGAGAGGAGGCCTGAGTCCCAGCAGTGGAAACATTATAAGCTGATTTTGTTTTAGTATCGTACGCAGAAAAACCCCTTGATCATCATTTGATCGCATTGATGATCATTTTGTGATTTGTAACAGACACCCACAGAGCACGGAGACCCCTCGGCGGCCGCTGCTAGAGACCGCATTGTCAACACTTTCCATAACCATGAACGTCTGTGGGCGACACTTCTCTTACTACAACTCACGATATCTCTCACTCTTACTACGACACAAAATTATGACGCATAGAAACTGACGGTTTTGCCTAGTGGTTCGTGGCAGAAGTAATGCGCTCAACGTGCTTTCGGCGCCACGAATTTTATTTATAATGCCGTCTCTCGAAGCCACCGGCCGGCAGCGCGGCGATTTCGTGCTTTATGATTCAAGCTTAGGGTAATAAAGCCTCTTGGCCAGCTATACAATATATTTTGATTTATTTATTTATTCAAACTTTATGCACAGTTAAAAAAAAAACTGTACACCAAATACATCATACATACACGAGTACATAAAAACCAAATCCAAAAATCCTGTCTTTATAATATATTTTTTTTGTCTATACTCTTCATGTTGCTATAAATGCATTATAATGAATTGTAATTGCGTACGACGAAATGTCGCCTTCTAGGTGGTGTGTTCTACTGATACGAAGCATCAGTTGATTGAGATAATGGGCATGGTGCAGGATAATGTAGCAGATACCTGCACAGAATACTTCGACCGATTTAGAAGACAGACTCACGTCACTCCTAAGTCGTATTTATCTTTCCTTGAAGGCTATAAAGTGCTCTATAAAGAAAAACACGTAAATATAGCAGAAATGGCAAGAAGGTACTGATGTTATTTTATAACAACTACAAAGATTCATTCATAATTGGAAACCTACTAAATAGGCATAGGTAGCTAATAATGTAGATAACCTTTAGATTGCAATCTATGCGCGACTCTGCTTAGTGCTTTCGCACTTACTTCCTTACTTATACACATATTATATCAGGTGAATAGTTACACACCGATTACTCTCTTTCAGTCGTTAGTAATTTGACTTTTGAAAGATGAAGACAAAGCATTGTATAACTACGTAATACAGATGCTATATAACGTTTATTAGTAAGGAGGCTATTATATTATTTATCATTTAGTTCGTATAATAACGTAAAAACAATGTTAGGCTACGACGCGACGTATTTTAATGATTATTTTTATTTTGTTTCATAATTATTAACATTACAAAAACTTTTTTAGAATGACTACTGGTCTGAGCAAGCTAGTGGAAGCAGCAGCTAGTGTTGATGTATTAAAGAAAGAGTTGGAATTAAAAGATCTGGAAATCAAGGAAGCCACAGCTAAAGCGGAGGAGGTTTGCGTCGTATTCTTAGAGTAAGAATAGCGGGCAGGTACCAACTAGCAGATAGTCTGACAGCGAGTGTTTTGTAGGTGTTGGCGGCCGTGGCGGACTCGCAGGCAGCGGCGGAGGTTATCAAAGCGGAGGTGCTAGAGGTTAAAGACCGCGCCGTGAAGCTCGTGAGCGTGATCGCCGCAGAGACCGCCATTGCGGAGGAGAAGCTTGCTGACGCCAAGCCCGCACTAGAAGCTGCCGAGGCCGCGCTACAGGTGCATCTCGCGCTCTAGTTTTTTTACTTTGCTAATGGCACTTGGCTGATGACGGTACCGCTCTTTTGCAGACTATCAACGCTGCCGACATCGCCACCGTCAGGAAGTTAGGCAAGCCACCTCATCTCATCACGCTCATTATGGATGCTGTCATTCTGCTCTTTAGGAAGCGTATAGACCCGATTAGACCTGATCCAGAAAAAAATTGTTTAACCGCTTCTTGGGCAGAATCTTTAAAGGTAATGTGTGTTAACAGTATATTATTTATTTTGGGCTCAGCCATGTAAAAATGTGTAGGGTTATTTGAGGTTTACCTATGAAATTGCCGTTCTGCAGTACTGGCCATTTCAAATCAAAATAATTTTTGTTTGGCTAAGAATTCTAATTTCAAATTAATTTTATTTTAAAAACATGGAATTCTTTTTTCAAAAGAAGTCATTTGTTTAATGATTAGTGTTACATTTTCATTGCATTTCAATCTTTTTCGTCATCGTGGATACGTTAAAAATTCATGTGCGTCAGAATGGCTGGTTGCCTGTGGCTTTGGTCTATGAGAGTTGATTAGAAAATTGCTACATAACGCAAGAATCGCATTACTTACGCTGTTGCCAGAGCCTAAACGATTAAACCGATTAAACATAACTAAGTATTTGCCTTTATTGTTTTATCAGGCACTTTTCCTTGGGATAATTAAAATAATTGCTACATCCTTTATTTAACATATGTTTGAAGATACAACTAAATTAGATAAATGAAGCAAATATGTAGCAATTATTGACGCAATACATTTCGGGAAACTCTGCATGCTTGGCTTTAAACTAGGAGGCGACCAGCCAACCAAACGTCAGGATGGCTGTACAAAAAAAATATGTTATTTCTAAATATATATAGTATGTAGCAATTATTTATTAAATGTAGCAAATATAAGCAATTATGTAGCAATTTTCTAATCAACTCTCATAGACCAAAGCCACAGGCAACCAGCCATTCTGACGCACACAAAAATTCGAGTACTTAATTATGGAACCGTCGTGGCAGCAACGCGGCACAAGCGGCACGCAACATCAACGACGTTTACGGAGCTAACACTACAAACCAACGCACCACCTGTTATTGGTTTGCTCGCTTCCGTTCTGGAAATTTCGACCTGAAAAATGAACCTCGCGGTCGTCCGAAGACTTTAGTCGACAATGACGAATTAAAGGCGATTGTGGAAGCTGATGATACACAATCTACGGCTGAATTAGCAGCAGCTTTCGACGTTAGCGTCAAAACAATATTGGACCATTTGCGTCAAATTGGCTAGGTAAAAAAGCTTGACAAATGGGTGCCCCACGAACTCAATGATCGCCAGCGCGAAGTACGCGTCGAGGCGTGCCTTGCACTGCTCAACAGACACACAAATGAAGGAATTTTCAACCACATTGTTACCTGCGATGAAAAATGGATTCTGTTTGATAACCGCAAGCGCTCAGCAAGTTGGTTGGATCCGGTTCAGTACCGTAACAATGCTCTAAACGAAAACTTACCCCTAGAAAAGTGATGGTCACTGTTTGGTGGTCTAGCGCCGGTGTGATTCATCACAGCTTCTTACCAAACGGGGTGAGCATTACTGCAGATGTGTACTGTGAAGAACTGAACACAATGATGGAGAAGCTGGCACATCTCCAACCAGCATTGGTCAATCGCTCGTCTCCGCTGCTCCTGCACGACAACGCGCGACCTCATACTGCACAGCAGACGGTCTCCAAGTTGCAAGAACTGGGGTTGGAAGCTCTCCGTCATCCGCCCTACTCACCAGACCTTGCGCCTACAGACTACTACTTTTTCCAGAATTTGGATAACGTCTTGGCGGGAAAAAAATTCAATACCCGAGAGGCAGTACAAAATGCCTTTGAAGAATTTGTTGCCTCCCGTCCAGCTGATTTCTTTAAGAAGGGATCAATAAACTGCCACTGCGTTGGCAAAGATGCATTGATTGCATGGGTGATTACTTCGATTAATACAAATAAAAAATACATGAAAAATATTCGTTTAAATTTTTTCATACAAAACGGCAATTTCATAGGTAAAGACCTAAAGGTACAGATCTTCCAGAAAAAGTATGTGCTTTTGCAATCATCGCCTTTCATCGGAAATCATCGCCTACGTTCGGAAAGACGAACGTGGGACGATGAAATCTAACAAAGAGCTGTTAAAACCATGGAAGCACTTGCCTACTTTGTATTACCGTTACCCGGCTGTCAGCTCTTGCTGCTCACACTAGCCGACAGTCGGCCAGCGACAAAGATCATCCGATAAACACTTATCGGACGATCTTTGTCACTGGCCGACTGACACACGTCAGCACTCGACACCGACAGTTTTGTCGGATCCGACTAATGTGAACAGTCCTATAGAAATAAAAGTAAAAGAATATTGATTGATTGCTCGGTATACAGGGGAGCGGGGCGGGATCGTTTCGGTACCTAGCGCGTGTCGTCACGCGTTTTATTGCATGCTCGGTATACTCGGTACCGAAAGCTTACCGAGCGCCTTATATAGGTGCATATATAGGATGCATGGTGATTTGATCATTTGACTTTTCGCGAAAACCCTAGGGATATTGCGAGAACCTGGACATTTAGAAAATTGTGGAAAAAAAATCTACGAGCAAGTTGGAAGTAGCACTCGCCGGCCGAGAACGCAGCGTCGCGTCGCATGACGTATCGGTTTGAGCTGACCCTTAGGTTAGAACAGACCAACCGCCGTACTTCCTAGTTGCTCGCAGAAATTTTTTCACCATTTTCTAGTTATCCGGGTTTTCGCAATATCCCAAGAATATCCCTAGGGTTAACGCGAAAAGTCGAATTATCAAATCACGCTACGACTTAATTATACGATAGTGAGTTTGTTTGTTTGTTACGCTTTCACGCTAAAACGGCTAAACGGATTGGGATGAAATTTGGCAGACGGGTTGACCATTTACCGAAACGATACCGCACCGAACTCATTGTTCGGTGCGGTATCGTTTCGGTAAATGGTAACGAAAACAGTGCGGTACCGAATTCCGGATACCGTACCGACCAGTGAGGAAAGGGCCTTAGAATTAATTATTACTTAGTATTAACCAACGTCCATTGTTTTGTCTTTAGGTTATGGCGGATGCAAGATTCTTGAGTAACTTAAAGAACTATCCAAAAGATGAAATAAATGCTGAAATGGTTGATTTGCTGCAACCTTATTTCACATTCCCGTATGTTTATTTATGTATGATTAATTAACATTTTGTTACTGTTTAACGACTATTACTCCATTATTTTTTTCTGTAGTCTTCCAAATTACAGAACGAGTCGACAGCGTTGATTATAGCAATGTGAATTAAGGTCGATTCACACAAGTGAAGCCACAGCTCCGACACAATACCGGCACAGTGCAAAATATTCTTTCATACATTCTCATGTTAGTGTCGGCACTGACACTGACAAGTGGGGATGTGTTCATAAAGATGTACAGTCACGAGCAATAATATGTATACACTTAGCAAAATTCAATAACCATTTTTTCGTGGAGCGACGATTGCAACTTTGAGATGATACCTATATCATAATAATATGGGTTCCAACATACTATGTTCGATATAACATAAAATTATAATCAATACGGTAGGAGAAAATCACTATTAAAAGTTGCTTAGTGTATACATATTATTGCTCGTGACTGTACCGTATGAAAGAATATTTTGCACTGTGCTGGTACCATAGATATAAGAATATTTCTATGGCTGGTACTGTGTCGGAACTGTGGCTTCACTGATATGTGTGAATCGACCTTTAGATAATTTTTCAAAATACAATATTAGATTAAATCAAACAAGATTTTTTGAGATGGGGAATTAGCTTGCGCTGGGAATCATTTCTCAAAAAAATATCCCTATTTTGTGCAGCAATTTCTGTCCTCATAGATTGCGAAAAAACTTTTTATAAAATAAAAACCGACTCCCAAAAAAAACACGACAAAGTGAAAAATAACGTTAATTTCGGAAGTCGGTGTCTTTAAGGTGGATACGCGGAAACGTATGTCCGAGAATCTACCCTAAGCCTAGTTGGATAGACGGAAAGTACCTATAGGCTAAGGTGGCGTCCGGGTTGGGTTTAGAAACATGCCGCCACTCTTACTAGCAAGAATGTGAGGTTATTGGGTTCTAAAGGGTCTCATCATGAACCCTCCACAACATTTTATTATTATTAACCATACTTTTGTTTTTATTTGACCTTGACCTTCTAGACGTTTGACATTGACCTTGAAATTGTGTCTCCTGTGAACTAGTTAGTGGGTGGGGGATGACTTGCCCTCTTCCTCTCTCCTTTCTACCTCCCTTTACATTTTATTGATCATCCTTTTTAGTGTTCCGTAGCCAACAAGAAACCCTTATAGTTTCGCCATGTCCGTCTGTCTGTCTTTCTGTCTGTCCGTCAGCATGTATCACAGCTAAGTAGGCTCTGCAAATGACGGAGTCATAATCAACCAACTTACATTTGCAGTTGCAAAACATGTTCTCCCATACATTCTGTATGAGAGAACAAGTTTTTCAACTACCTACGATGTAAAGTTTGTTCTTGGGATAAATTCATCCTAATTAAGGAACGCTTCATTGTGACACGCACTTGGCCGGTTTTATTATGAGATGTATGTAACTAGGTCAAAAACCGTTTAAAAAAAAACTTTGAAAACAATCATCTCTAAATATATAATGAAATATGAATATATGTATATAATATTGTCCTGAATGACTGACTGACGGATAAACGCACAGCCTAAACCGCTAATCGTAGAGAACTGAAACTTCGAGGGTGTTTTTTGTATGACGTAGGGATCCGATAAGAAAGGATTTTCCAAAATTCTACCCGTAAGGGGGTGAAAAACGGGGGCAAAGTTTGTACGAAAAATGTTATTCCTCGAGTTAATAGACTTGAAACTTGGCACGAAGATTTATCTAAGTAAATTATATAGTTTTTCTAAACTATATAATTATCCCCCTAAACGGAGATTGGGGGTGTCAATTTTAACGCGCGGTCCGATTAGATCGAAACTCTATAACGGTATTTATACTTAAAACTAAAAATTAAGAATAATGAGTATCGGTGTTTCTTAAAAATCTATCCCTTACGGGATGAAAAAGGGTAGTCTATATCACAGCTCAAACCACTTGGGCTGAAATTTGGCACTCAGATCGTTATTAGGACGTAGGTAACCAAGAAAGGTTTTTTGGAAATTCGACATGTAAGGGGGTGAAAAGGGGGGATTTTGTTTGTATGAAAAATATTAATCCTAAATATTAATCAGTTACAAGACTTGGAACTTGCCACGAATACTTATCTAAGTAAATGTGCTAAACTACCCCCTAAACGGGGGTTGGGGGGTGTCCAAGTTTGTAAAGACGAATTTTATCACGCAGTCCGATTAGATCGAATCTCCGTCGAATTCATACAACCATAAATAAAAAATAGGTGTATCAGAGTTTTTCAAAAATCTACCCCTAGCGGGGTGAAAAGGTGTAGTTTATATCACAGCTAAACCCACTGAACGGATTGGGCTGAAAAATCTTATTCCTTTTGGTTAAACTTGAAACTTCTTCATTATTTACTCAGGCAAGTTTCGGTAAAAAAATAAATAGTAAATAATAAAGATTGTCACTTTTAGTTTTTTATGTGACCCCCTCACATAGAGAAATTACGGGGTGTCTAAGTAAGTAAAAATTTTAACGCGCTACCAAATTAACTCGAAACTCGGTACGGTAGCACCGTACCGAGTTTCGAGTTTCGGTATTTCGATATTTAAAAACAAAAAACCAAAAAAACGTGTTTCGGGGTTTTTTTTTAAATCACCTTCTAACGGGGTGTAAAAGGGTAACAATGTTTACGGCGCAAAGATCGTAAATAAATTTTAAAGATGACTATCTAAATAATAAATTTTAAAGATTAAAGAAAACTATCTTTTAAAGGGGTGGAGGGGTTGTTCCAGTTTTAAGAGGAAAGTACGAAATCCACCCAGACGATGTCGCGGGCAAAGCGCTAGTCTTTTACAAAAGTGTAAAAGATGATTGTTTTCAAAATACTTACTTGATCTTACCCACTTTCACAAATTCGATGCATGTTGACAAAAACAAAGATTTCTAAAAGTTCTTACATTATATAGTCTGTACACGTTCGAAGCGGCGAAAGTAGCTTGCGGTAACGTGGCTGGATTGATATCGTGGACCATCGCCATGGCTCTGTTCTATTCGGTGAACAAGGACGTGCTGCCGCTTAAGGCGAACCTGGCGGTGATGCAGGGCAAATACCAGGGGGCCAAGAGAGAGTTGGATGCGGCCGAGGCACTGCTTGCAGCCAAGGAGGTACGCGTCAGCTCTGAACATGGCAGTCATGTCTCCAGGATAGTGATAGTAATAAGTGTGCTTACTCCGGTAGCTCGAGTTGGCGGAAGTGCAACAGCAGTTCGACGATGCGATGACGCTGAAGCAGGCGGTGCTGGACGACGCAGCCAAGTGCCAACAGAAGATGGACGCCGCGACCGCGCTCATCAACGGGCTCAGCGGAGAGCGCGTGCGCTGGACAGAGCAATCTGCGCTCTTCAAGTCTGAGATCGAACGTCTGGTCGGCGACATCCTGCTGCTCGTCGGGTACGTACGCCATGAAGAGACTAGCTGACTTGAAGCGCGATCGATTCAAGTGGTATCACTTAATGCTGAACAAATTATGCAATATAGCCTAGCCTTTAAGTTATTGGTCTAGTGGTCGCAAGCGCTACTGCTTAGCATGAGGTCCTGGGTTTGATTCCCAGGTCGGGCAAAGTACTATTGGGTTTTATTTATTTATTTATTTAATACTTTAAGCACACAAATGTACAGAGGCGGACTTAATGCCATAGGCATAGGCGTTTTTCGGTCAGGAATGACTAAGTAGCAGCCTGGAGGCTGGATTTGTACCCTGTTGATGGCAATAGGCTGACTCACTATTACATGGAACTTAAACAGAACTGGCGAAATGTGGGTGAGCTCTATCTACACGTCTATCTAATCCTTCTGGGATTACAGGCGTGATATTATGCTATGCTTTCTTTTAGATTTTTGTCATATTCTGGACCTTTTAATCAAGAGTTTCGGTCATTGCTGATCAACAACTGGCTTACGGAATTGTTACGAAGAAAAATTCCCGTGTCTATGAATTTAAATATAACAGAACAACTTACTGACAATGCCACGGTATGTAGCTTTAAAAATCTAAATATCTATGACTTCATTGGTTAAATTCCAAAAAAGAATAATGAGAACTAAGGTCTGAACGAAATACTTTACAATCCTTTGCAGGACATTATAGGGCAGACCGGGGATGGTTTCTGACGAGATTTAGCAGTCTACAGTACAGTACCGCTAGTAGGTAGACTGCCAAAACTCGTCAGCAGTACGACTTTTGGGTTTGTAGTTGGTTTTGGTAGAATTCGAGATGCAATCCTCGTGTTTGATTAGACATCAAACACGAGGATTGATTCTCGATTTCTCGATACATTTGTGTAAAGAACGCCCTTCTGGCGATACTTATGTTTTTGATTTATCGTATCTGAAAGCGAAGTTGCAAAGAAGAAGAAACGTTTTTAGTATCGTATGATGTCTACGGTTTAAAGTAAGGTGAAGTACTTTTCTAGTAATACAAAAGTTTGCTTAATACTTGTTTGTGGTTGTGGGCCACAATTAAACTGTGTTATTTTCAATTTGAATTCTGTTGCTGATAAAAATATTAAAGATACTTACCAAAAGTTGGTGCCTACTTAGGAAGGCCTGTCGACGTAATTATGTAGTATGTGTGTGTAACTTTACCAAATTACAAAATAGAAACGTTAGTAATGCGCGCGCGCGTGTAATTGCGCGCAATACAGTAATTATGGCAGACAGACCAACGACCGTTTTACAGACAGACTACTCTGTGTAGTTTGCTTTGGTTTGGAACCCTAATTTTGCAGGCCCGACTTGCTCTTGGCCGTATTGTATGGCATAATGTTTGTTGAGGTACGTCATGGACTTCATGGTTGTAAAGTTGTAAATTGTGATTTTGTTTTCATTTTTGTAGATCGGTGAATGGAATTTATGCGGGTTACCAACAGATGATTTGTCCATACAAAACGGTATTATTGTCACTAAAGCTGCTCGTTTCCCGTTGCTCATCGACCCGCAGACACAGGGAAAGATCTGGATCAGAAACATGGAGAAATTTAACGACTTGATTGTGAGCACCCTGAACCACAAATATTTCAGGTGAGCTATCTATGCATGCCTCCATAGATATCCGGAGATATGCCTTCACTCTATATTTGTTCAAGTTCAGGTGTCGCCACCTTTTCCCCACTACCGAAACTCACACAAAAGCAAAATAAATAGATACGACACATATGATGCTTTGTTCGCGTGCACACAAGAAATTATTAATGGACACATGCTCAAAAGGGGCGGGCACTAGAAAGTAAAAAGACACTACTACTGAACGCACACATGCAACTCTAGCCTCAACTAGGGAAGAGGGGTTGATATAAATATTTAATCGATAAAAATATCGATGAAAACCGAATATCTATGATTAAAACCGACTGCAAAAAAAAAAGTATTTTTTGAGCGTATTTTGATGTCATTAAAACCAAATTATGTAAAATATCATTCAAAAGTCATTTAATTAAACTAGGCTGAGAATCAGCACTTTTCGAATGCCAGAATTACATAAGAAAGGTCCCTCAAAACACCTACCCTTCACCACTTCCTAGTGCTTTGGGAAGAAGAAGTGGCACACTCGCCAGAAGCACAGCTGTCAGTTCACTTAGAAAAAAAAAATTAAGACAATAATATGCAAAATAATATACATTACGCAACTCAAAACATCAATCAATAATTAGCCATATGTCAACTAGCACACGCCAATATACCAACCAAAAACATCAAGAACTTATACTCAATCAGAAATAAAAAATAAAGACTAAACGTAAACAAACTTAATATCTAAATAAAATCCTCCAGGCATAACCAATATGACCGCTACGCGCCACAGAGTTCTATGCCACAATACAGGGTGTTAGGGGGAACACCGTTATCCTTGAAACCAGTGGTTTGGTGTAATTTATAGAACGTAACGTAAAATCAATGGAAAATGACTTTTCTATTTACATTTTACCACTACAGTATTCCACCCTCTCACCTGTGCGCTAGGGCAACGAACTTCCGTCTCAACACGGGTGGGGGACGTGACCTGACCGGCCACGAGCGCGGCCCCTCCCTCAGTCAGTCAGCTGTTTCGCTAGCGAGCACGGTGTCGGATAGAAACTTTTAAAAATCTTTTAATGAAAATAACGTTTTTTTTGTTGTTACTGTCATTTATTTTTATATTTAAGTCAACTGCCCATGGTTTGAGTGACAACGGTGTTTACCGATGGACGATTGTGAAAATGTGGGCCGAGGCGAAGCCGAGGCACACATACGTGAGTCGATCAATTCCTGATTGCGGCGAAGGCTTGTATAGTAGGTACTTTTCTCAAATAATGCGCGGAAATTCAAATAACACTTAGTTTTGTGGGAAACCAATTATTTTCCCTGCCAGTTGCATCTATCCATTTATTTTTAATTTCTGGATCTTTCGGAAAACTGAAATAAAATGCATAAAAATAAAAGCACCTCTAAAAAAACGGCTGAAATAACTGGATCGAAGTGTGAAATATATACTCAAAAATTGTATCCGTGTTATTTACGAATAGAACCAGTGTTAGGCTTCTATTATTTCACTACTCATAAAATTTCCATACCGGAGGCCTCATATGAAAATCGATTCTAAAGGAGTAAACTCCAATAATATTATTTTATAATATTAAGCAAATGCTAGTAATCATTAAATAAATCCGTAAGAACAACAAAAAAATATCGATATCTATATCTCAGCGCTGCACACCACTAAACTATTTCACAAATAAAAATTTGTAAAATCCTTAAATATTATAATTAATGCTGCGATTTTTTACTACCGGTGGTGGTAGGACACGCCACACGTCTTAAGATTTGTTGTAATTGTCCTATTTTTGCAAATAAGCACGGAATAACTCGGCATTTTGTAAAAAATACGAAATGACAGTGACACATTTCGATGCAAACATAAACAAAACGGTGCGCACCGTCGTCAGGCGCATATAGACTCGGTTTGCCCTTATGCAGGCGACATGTGTCACGCCTCCATGCCATATCCCTCGATATCCGTGCATGCCTCCATGGTCGATCCATCAGGTTAAGCTACGCTTGCCGGGGTTGATCCGTGGATGGGTGACCATTTTACATATCGAGACTCCTCCGTGCCTCGGAAAGCACGTTAAGCCGTTGGTCCCGGCTGTCATTTGTGGATATTTGACAGTCATTACGGGTCGTCAGAAGCGAAAGTCTGACAGCCAGTCTTACCAAGGGGTATCGTATTACCCAGTAATTGGGTTGTGGAGGTCAGATGTCGCTCCATGTAAAATATTGGTATTCATCTGCATCCGGTTAGACTAGAAGTCGACCGCAACAAAGTTGGGCAAAGGCTAGGCAGATGATGATATCTATGCATGCCTCAATTTTACGAGTAGGTAGGTACGAGTAACTAAACAGACAGCGCTGGACCGGTCGTTGTGGGAGATCTACACCCAGCAGTGGACATCTTTCAGTTAAAATAATGAGGAGAAACGGCATTTTAACGACGTTGATGGGAATGGCATCCCACCGCGGGAGATTAAGAGGGGGAAGTCAGAAAAATGTCTTAAATCAATCTTTGATTTGGTTTTTCATGAAATTAATCACTTAAGTAAGTATAAAATAAAAATAATATGAGTAACTTTAAGATATATTAAACTCAAACTCAAAGCATTTACCTATTTCAATTAAGCCATTAACAGGCACTTTTGAATTATTGTCAAGAAGTCGGTCAGTCAGAAATATGAAGCTAGTTGTCCATTCCAAGCCTAGTAGGTAGGTACCTATGGAGAAGAACGGGCAAGAAACTCCATGGTCACTTTTAAATAAAAAAGTTGTTACAATATATATTTAAATCGTTCATGTTGAAATTATACATATGAAAACAATGTAGAAAGCACGTTAAAAGCATCCGTAATAAAAATATAAAAAGCAAAAAACAATTCAAAAATTAAAACTAAAATAAGCCATGGCGGCCAAGAGATGACCGTCCCAACTGACGGCGCCCGTTCACGAACATGGCGCATAGATCAGAACCATTCAGCTCAACCATTTTAAAGGGAGCCAATGGGCGAAATGACCACGTGCCACCATCAGCGAGACATCTGAGTGAGCATGACATACCTACTCACAGCCGCCAGGGCACATTCAAGTCAATGAAAGACATATTACCCGGTAAATGGTAGCTCTATACAACATCACACCTGTGCAATGCAATTATATAATACTAGCTTCCGCCAGCGGTTTCGCCCGCGTGTAATCTTTATAAATTATAGCCTATGTTACTCAGGGTGAATGTAGCATTCTAATGGAGAAAGAATTTTTGAAATCGGCGCAGTAGTTTTTGAGTTTATTCATTACAAACATACACACACAAATACAAATCTTTCCTCTTTATAATATTAGTGTAGACAAAGGAGACGAGTATATACAATGCAAATATAGTCTTACAATCTTCAGCTGCTCCAACAGTATTTTCAAATGTTAATTAATTATGTAGTTGTGGTTGTGGAGCAGGACCAGCATTAATGGTTTCATTTTATTTGCGTAATAAACTTTTACATGTATGAGAGTTGAGGGCCCATTTTGAACGAAGATATACAAAGTAGGACAGTGTTTTGCGATAATATCTTGTTTTCACCAATTTTGTTTGGCATTAGCTTAGATTTTGGCATAAAGACTTGTTCTGTAGTGTCCATAGTTAATCAGGTCCAGGTGCCCCTCAATCCTCTATGTGAGAACTGAGGGCTCAACTTTACAGCCCATAACTCGCTTATTTGACTTTCACAAAATCTGATTCTAACTTTCACAATTCTTCTGGAATGTTCACTAAATCCTAAGCACATTTTCAAAGAGTTTTAAAAAACGGGCCCTCACCACACGTACATAATTCTGCAGGCCAGAAGTGATTCTGTTTTGTTTTCATCCTGTTTGACAAGAGGGAGGGCAAGGAGGTGCGATTGAAACTTGTTTTTTTACTGGGTGAGTCTCTTAGCGAGTGTTCTGCCCGCCAGGCGCCAAGTGAGCATCGTTGAACGAGTACCTACTCTCACGTCAGTGATTAACTATTAATAGAAATGTATCTCTACTACTGTCAATGTACAATATAAATACTATCCCATGTCAACACTCTTGCTGGTCGTGTAAGAAAACTAATTTACGTTTTTAAAACCCTGCGTCATGTGGCTAACCCGACAATCATCCGTAACGTGTACTTTGCTCTTTGTCAGTCCATCCTAATATATTGTATCTCATGCTGGGGTGGTGCTGCAAAGACCATACTTAAGCCTCTGGAGGTCGCACGCAAGCTACGTTCAGACCCATACTGTCTCCAACTTTCGAACTCTACCAATCATGTCGCGTACTTAATGTAAGGCAACAATATATTTTACATATAGTCCTTCTGCAACACCGTCAAACACCTTTTAAAAAGATCTCCAAACGCCGTAAAGACCTTATTTGCGCAGTACCACCTGCACGCACAGCTTTTATAAAAAAGTTTGCCCTATACCTTGGCCCATCACTCTACAATAAAATGAACGCGAAAATTTCGATTTACGCCCTAACCAGCTATAAATGCAAGGAGACTATTCGCTACTTCTTTTTAAACCTCAATTACGACGAAACTGAAGAATTCCTTAAGAAGTGATCACTCAAACACAAACATGCACAACTCACCACATTGATAAACGAAACACTCACCACACTAACATAATACTCACTCACCACACCTATATTCTGAACATTTCTTTTTATTATTATATAATTTGTTTTACAAAATTGCTAACTTTGTATTTAACTTTGTTTTTTTTTGGTTTGTTTAACTTGACTTATCTTGTACCCTGAAATGATTGCTTTGTACACATAATACACGTGCTATCAAATGTCAACTATAAGACGGGGATCGGAACTGTTTCTCCTAAACACAGGTTATTTTGTAACCTATCTAGGAGAGTAGTACGGCACCCACTAACTAGATTATGCCTTAATGCTTGTGCTTTATGTATTTTTGTCATGTAACCTAGTCCTAGTTGAACAATAAATTTACTTACTTACTTACTTACTTACTTACTGTGTACATACGAGTAAATGTATTTCTTTTTGTGGACCAAAGTAGCACAAGACAGAGAAACATGGACATCTTTGGAGGAGGCCTTTACCCGTACAGAGGGGTTCCTGCAGACTATAGTGTAATTTAAAATTAAAAACTACAATATAAATACTAACAAAACTTAACAACAGATACTAGTAACATACCATTTAGTCAAAACAAACAATTATTCGTTTTGACTAGACGTCGATTAGTTAAGTAAAACGTTAAAATAAGTGTTACAGTTTAAGAGTAGTGATATTGACTTGTACTTTAAATGAGCGCCTTGACATCAAATGGTGGGAGCTATAGTGGGGAGAAATTGAACAGCTCGTGACATTCGTTCGACAGCGGGCGAACTGAAAGGTTGTCTCAAAGTAAACAAATATTATCGTCTATGTGTACCTAAATAGTGTTTGAATCTATGTGCATCGAACTGAATAAAACTAAGAGTTTCTGAAAACTATTGTAGACTTGTGTTATTTGCTGTGGTCTTCCTGAGCGTCCATTATATAAGTTACCATTATTCATTAGTATAATGATTGTATAGTTTGCAGGAAATAATTGGCTTTTTTATTTTATTTATTTATCCACTTTACATATGGGACCTACAATCATTTGTTTTTTGAGCGAGAAAATAGTCGCTTCCTCGTGATTCATGATTTCCCATAAACAATGTCCAGCAAATTAAGTTTCGCATGCTGACTAACTATCTTGCTTTTGTCGTCTACGACATAATAAGGTTCTGGTAATGTTGCATTAGCTTAATTTTTTTTCTATTTTAGGAATCATATAGAAGACTGCGTTTCTTTAGGTAGACCTATGCTGATAGAAGACGTTGCTGAAGAGTTAGATCCCGCACTAGATAATATTCTTGAGAAAAATTACATTAAAATTGGCTCTTCATACAAGGTAAACTCAAGTAATAATATCAATTGTATGAGATTACTTACTTATAATAGACTTTTAAATATTATCTTATAACAAACAAGATGACAGAAAACTTTGTTTATTTACTTTCAGGTAAAATTAGGAGACAAAGAAATAGACGTGACTGCCGGTCACAGAATATATATAACGACAAAACTACCTAACCCTGCTTACACGCCTGAGATTTCGGCTAGGACTTCCATTATAGACTTCACTGTGACAATGCAAGGTACAATTGCCTATTCCAACATATCGAATAATATATTCCTATATTTTATCAGACCTACGAATTTGACAAGTAGCTAAGATAGCCAATTTAAGTTTGATTTTGTATGCTTATCTACACTGTCGGATTAAAAAAAACCTTTTTGTATTTGATAGCCCAATTCTTGAGCTAGGGTATACGCTACTTAACATCACGCTTAGGAGCCGAGGAAAAAAAGAAAGAACGCTAAGCGAAAACGAAGTAATAGCGCGGGCAGGCAATGCGATGCGACGGGGTGGGGGAACAAGACATTTAGAGGCTAGTATTATAACTATAAATCTATAGGGCAACCACTTTCACCTTTAAAAAAATACCCTTAAAAAACTATTCATATTTCTCTGAATGTAAGTATATCGTATGTAGCAACTATTGAAGAAATGTAGCAAATAATTAAGCAATTGGATAACAATTCTTGAATATTCTTTCAGAGCCGCTTGCCTTAGGCAACCAGCCATTCTGACGCTAACTAAAAATTATATTATTCTGTATTAATCTATTTCCATAGGTTTGGAAGATCAGCTACTAGGACGAGTGATACTAACAGAGAAAGCGGAAATGGAAGCGGAACGAACCCAACTAATCATGGACGTGACCGCCAACCGCCGTAAGATGCAGGAGTTGGAAGCTAATCTGCTGCACAAGTTAACTACCATACAGGGCTCACTTGTCGAAGATGTGTCGCTTATTCAAGTGCTTAACGTCACCAAAGCTACAGCTACTGAAGTAATTACCCACTTATTTATTACTCCCACTTAAAAGATTCAGATTCGATAATCTTCGAAATTTTCATGACAAAATATAACCGCACGGCACCGAATGTGTGCATATAGCTTTTCCGAACACTATGTCCTTATGCCAGGTCAGAGAAAAACTAGACGTGGCCAAGGAGACGGAGATAAAGATCAACGCCGCACGTGAGGAGTACCGGCCGGTAGCCACGCGCGGTTCAGTGCTGTACTTCCTCGTGTGCAACATGTCGCTCGTGTGCAACATGTACCAGACGTCGCTGGCACAGTTCCTCGAGCGCTTTGATATCTCACTGGACCGCTCGCCCGCAAGCCCAATCACATTCAGGAGGATCGCCTTTATTATTGAATACTTGGTTAGCGTTTCTTTTACGACACACACGCCCCGCTTTCACAGCCTATTAACGAAATCGATGCAGATTTGACTTGCACAATTTGTCCTACTTGCTCCGCATTTAGGGGCGCTATACTTTGTCGCTACTCCTTCTTTTTTTATTCTCCTGTCCATGTTAGGCACAGACAATATATCTGCCGTTCAGCAAAGCGTTTATGTAGAGCATACTCAATCGAGAAACATACAAAACAATGGCGGGAAAAATTATATGGCATGGCATGCAGCATACCTTTTTGATTTCAGAACTTATAAGTAGAATTTACAAGACCTGTAGTTTTTTTTTTATAAACGTAATTTACACAAACTTGTAAAAACTTCCTTGTAAACTGTAACTTGTGAACGTGTAGACTTGTAACTTTTGACAAACACGGCACGATCTTAGAATTGATCATTTCCTGAAGTGTTCGACCATTTCATGAAATGGAACATCAACCGCTGGTCACATCATGATGTGGTCTCGCCAGATCATTGAATACGCACAACTACTTCATGATGTGGCCAAACAGTGATCATATCGTAAAATAGCTAGATTATCCACCGGTACAAGCGTTGATGTCGCTTTGGGTTTGTTGTGCATCATGCAAACGTTGACATTTAAACGATTATGGTCAATTTTAGCTGGTCATTTCATGAAATGGTCGAACACTTCATAAATTATCAATTCTAAGATCTGGCTACGACATATACAACCCATGCGCATTAACATGAAATCCGTCCTGTTCTTTCGAAGTTTGCTTATGTGTATGTACAACTCGTGCGCATTAACATGGCACCTGGCTCAATGACGTTTGTAGCTCCCCTCGCTACCCCGCACGGCGACGGCGGGGCGCAGCGCGGGTAGCGGGGGAAGTATTAAGTTCCGAGCCAGATGCCATGTTAATGCGCACGAGTTGTACATACACATAAGCAAACTTCGAAAGAACAGGACGGATTTTTGTAAAGAAGATCGTATTTTTTGCCGATGGGAAAAAAATATAATGTGTATATACACATTATATTCTATAAAAAATATAATTGGTCAATGGACATATCTTTTTTCAACCTACTAGCCAGCAGAAAGTTACGGTTATGTTTCTTTTTCAGACTTACGACGTGTTCAAGTTCATCAGTCGTGGTTTTTATGTGAAACACAAATACTTATTTACGGTGCTGCTTACATTAAAAATAGATATGCAGAAAGAATACATTACATTTGAAGAATTCCAGACGTTTATTAAAGGTGTCACATTTAGTATATTTTTCTACTTTGGAAACATTCTAATATTCATTAGCTTTCATAATAAGCACTTTATGACATGACAGCTATTTTGTATCATCTCATAACCACTGGTAACCACACGCAATACTTATTCCCTTCCTTGAGGGACAAAGCTTATGTTCGTCCAGTCCTTCCTACCCACTTCTGCCCGATTTTAGGGTTCCGTACTTAAAAAGGAAAAAAGGCAACTTTTTTGCGAGCCTACGCGTCTGCCAAGACCTGAGACCCCTCAAGACATTTTTCTCATTTCTGGACATTATTTTTTTTCTTCTTATTATTTATGATTGGGGGTTATTATTTATTCTAGGCTTTAATTCTTAAATTCCAATTATACCCCTAAGTACTTTCAGGGGGGATTTGTGGAATAATTAAAAAAAACTGAGCGTGTTGTTTCCCTTATGAAAACCGTTTATTTTAGTTTTGGGTACAAAATATTCAAAACTTGAATGATTTCCTTACAATCATACATATTATAACAAAAAACCTATATAAAAAAAGCACTTTTAGCTTTTCCCGAATTTTCCATTTTTCGGAGCAGCTTTTCCAATAATTCTTTCCTCAAAAGCCTTCTTCGGAATTCGTATTATTACGAACATTTAAAAACTTTATCTAAATCAGTCCAGCCGTTCTCAAGTGATGCGCTTATCAACGAACATGTTTCATGTTTGTAATTTATTGTTTTTGCATGTTTGTATCATTGGGATTACCATTAAGGACCATTGTTAGTCTCTTCATCACATCCCTCGAAGGTCGACTGGTACAAAATTTCTGTCTGAAGGTGGCGCGGCGTTGGATCTTAATGCCTGTCCTCCTAAACCCTACAAGTGGGTAACAGACATGTCGTGGTTGAACTTGGTCCAACTGTCTGGTTTGCGTCAGTTCACCAACATATTGAACCAAGTATGCAATAATGAGAAGGGATGGAAGTCTTGGTGAGTGTCATTTCACCTATACACGACTCGTTATAAATAAACATATAATTGGTTATCTGTTCGGAAGGTTTGACAAAGAAGCGCCTGAAGAAGAGCCGCTGCCGGACGGCTATCACACTCTTGACGTGTTCAGAAAGCTGCTCGTGGTGCGCGCCTGGTGTCCCGACAGGACTCTGGCGCAGAGCTTGTGAGTGACGCATGATACCACTATCTGTGTGGCCACTACCATTCACAAGTGGATACAAACACTGACACTTTACTTTATGTTGTAGGAAGTACGTAGTGAACTCTATGGGCGCTCGATTCTCCGAAGCCGTCATAGTTAACTACGAGGTAAGAATATTGCCATATTGAATAAAACCAACAGCAAGTAACAACTTGATGCCAACTTCTTATTTATTCCAGCAAATGGTCTTAGAATCTCGGCCATTGGTTCCACTGATTGGTTTTTTGGCGATGGGCTCTGATCCGACGCCGTCTATCGAGATGACTGCCAAGCGCATGGAGACTATTTGCCAATCAATATCCATGGGCCAAGGTCAGGAGATCCATGCAAGGAAGCTCATAAGTCGTGGTCTAAAAGAGGTAAGTGGAGATAAGTGGTGTAATGCTTAGAATCGTTAGTTCGACCGAAATATCAATGCGTAATTTCATAAAAATCTGTTGGTGTATAGGGTTTGTGGGTGCTGCTGCAAAACTGTCATTTAGGATTGGGCTACATGTCGGAGATAATGGAGCAGTTCGCAGAACTAGAGAAAGATCCAGAGCATGTTCACGATTTCTTTAGGTAATATTTAATACTCGTACCAGTCTCTATATGAAATTCACGGCTATTTATAATGTTGGTAACATTTTAGGGTTTGGATTACCACAGAAGTTCATGAAAAGTTTCCAATTACACTTCTGCAAATGTCTATAAAGTATACTTGCGAGCCGCCTTCCGGTAAGTTATCATCATGCATCTACCTATCGCACCGAGTGTTCTGTTACTTATTACATATTGGTTTTATTGACATGGCAATAAAAATGATGTTTTTTAAATAATTACCTCAATGTTTTAGGCATCAAAGCTGGTCTCATGAAAACCTACGACTCCATGGGTCAGGACTTCATTGATTACAGTGACAGTCCGTTTTATCTGCCGCTGATTTACACAATCTCGTTCCTGCACACCGTAGTACAAGAGAGACGGAAGTTTGGTCCTCTCGGTTGGAATATTCCTTACGAATTTAATTCTGCTGACTGGTTGTCGTCTTGTATGTTTGTGCAGAACCATTTGGACGCTTTGGAGCCAGGACAAACAGTTAGCTGGACCACTGTGCGGTAAGTTTTCCTAGTAGCTAATAAGTACTAACGGTTGACCATACAGTTCATTCATATTTCACTGCCACGTGGCAGGATCAGAAACTGGTTAACACGATGTTGTAGTTACATGGTGTCAGCGGTGCAGTACGGCGGGCGAGTGACTGACGACTTCGACAATCGGCTGCTAGGCACTTTCTGCAGGGTGTGGCTTACAGACCAACTGTTTATTGAAGATTTCCAGTTCTATAAGGGATATGGTATTCTAGCTTTCAAGAACATACCCGAGTACCTTGAAGCTATCGAAACGATGAAAACTGTTGATCCGCCTCAAGCTTATGGCTTGCATACCAATGCTGATATCACGTTAGTTACTGTTTACTTAATCTTTATATTCCGTATACATAGTGTAGCGAAATTAAACACTATGGTTCGCTAATACCGAACCGTTATGAATCGAACAAAGATTTTTATCCGGAGATTTTCTCGTTGCCGGCCTAGCACTTTTTCTCTATAAAAGAAAGATAATAAACGCACTATAATCTGTCTATCAATCGATTTCTTTAATCTAATAAATACTGTTAAAATCCGTGAGCGCGACGATTCGCAATTAGTCAGGTTGGTAATAGTCCTGGAGATTGTTTCCTGGGTCCGGTTAGGCCGTTTTCACATTAGGACGTTAGCAGCGCGGCAGAAGCACATTCCTTCACATTATTCACAGAAATACATATGTGTACCAAATTTGGAGCAAATTGGCTGTGACAGACGGACAGACAGGCAGACAGACAGACGTACCTAGTTCTTATAATTGTGCTTCTGCCGCGCTACTGTCGCGCTGCTAACGTCCTAATGTGTCCAAATGTAATGGGTATTACCAAGTTACTGGGTTGTGTGTATTCAGCTGCATCCGGCTAGACTGCAAGCCGACCCCAAAATAGTTGGGAAAAGGCTAGGCAGATGATGATTTTGGCGTGTTGCTCAAAAGAAAATCGATCCGCGACTCAATCGATAGCCATGAAAAAATTGACAACCTTTTTTTCAAATCATATTTATTCAAATAAAAAAATCGGAAAATCCAGGAAAGAATTAAAAGGATGCAAGCACTCAGGTTTTAATTAGGTAGAGTAACGCTGCAATAGGTATTATTCGATTCTTCTACATCTAATTAACTTTCAGTTACCAACGCAACACCACTCAAGAACTTTTGGATACGATGTTGTCAATTCAGCCGAAAGAGTCAGGTGGAGGGGGTGGGGAAACACGTGAGGCGTCGGTCTACAGGCAAACTAGAGAAATGTTAGACAAAGTGCCGGTTGACTTTGATCCTCACGAAGTGCTGTCTAGGTAAATGTTGTTTATAGCGCTGACAAGATCGAAATTCTCCAAAGAGGTTTGTTGAAAAAGCCGTTGAAGCCGAGCGCGAAATTAATTCAATGTTTTTGTTTAGGCTCTGTTACGTGGAAAAATATTTTTTAACAAAATTGTTTTTGATTTGAAAATTCGAGTACCTACTAAGGCTCATCTGCGCCAAAAATCACACGTATTTTAAAAATACCGTTTATGTGGTGGCCGGGTGACCTTAAAGGGATCTCTAATCTTTCTATGCAGTTCGATAAAGGCCCGAACCGCCCTTTAGCTCTTGTCAGCGTCGTAACGTTTAGAATAATTTCACACCACCTTGCAATGGTTAATTACCACGTGGACGAGAAATTCACGTATGGCCATCATCGGTATTTTAATTCTGATGTCAATTTTGTTATCACTACACTATACCTAACGAATTTTATGTGACCAGTTTTAGCATAGACTCCACAAACAAGCGCGATATCGCGGGCGCGACAAGGGTAGTAATATCTTGCCACCGAACCACCGAAATAAGATTTAGGTCACCAAAATTTGTGCGAATGGAACCGAATGCAAATAAGACCATTTGCGAAAGCGCGACTGCTTGAAACTGGTACCGTCAGCTACTCATCATCATCATCATCATCTGGGCCGCAAGACGTCGACTGCTGAACATAGGCGTACCACAAGGATTCCCAGAGTAAGCGGTAGTAGGCGGCTTGCATCCAGCGACTTCCTGCGACCTTCATTAGGTCTTCTGTCCACCTTGTGGGTGGACGTCCTACGCTACCTATGCCGTGGTGGTACGTGGTGTCCATTCGAGAACTCTTCTGCCCTATCCGCCATCAGTTCTACGCGCTATGTGCCCTGACCACTGCAACTTCAAATTGCTAATACGTTGGACTTGTCGGCAACCTTCGTTTGTTTGCTCGTCTCGTTTCTGAGTCGATCTCGCAGAGAAACCCCAAGCATAGCTCTTTCCATAGCTCGTTGTGACCTTGAAAAGAGTATGGTATCGACTATACCATACTCTTTATGCATATACATAATAGTCGATTTATAAATGACATTTTATAATGTGGTGTCATTATAAAATGTCATTTTACGATATATATTTATTACATTTTTTTTTATCGGCACTGGCGACGAAACCTTCCACAGAAGTGAGCTGAATGACCACTAAAGGATCATTTAGGACACCGAAAAATTTTTTTTGTCATTTCGGTTAATTATCTCATATCGGTGGCGGTTTCACGCCACCAAATCCACCATTTTAAAGCCCAAAACACACACAGAGCGGGTGCGGGGCGGGTCGGGGGCGGGAGCCGCGCCAGCCACCATAGACATCGCGGGACGGGAGCGGGTCGGGAGCGGTTGTGCTATACTGTAAAAATATCTCCGTGAAAACTAAGTGTAGTAAAATATCAAAGTGAGCTTGGAGTGAACTTTCCACACTGCCTTAGCATCAATAGGTATCGATGACAATGACTCACTCCACGCTCACTTCACCTAAGTTTTCACGGTGAGATGGTTACAGAATAGCAATGCGGTAGCGTCGTTACATTCGTTGCAATACACGTATTCTCCATATTGATGTATTTTTTTATTAATGTCATGAACCAACAACCTTTTCCATTTTCGCCTTCTTCTTTTTAAAATAAGTAAAAATAATAATTCTTCGTCCGTATCAGAATCACCCGACATTTTCACACTGCAACCGCTGCCGCCTGTCAAAATCCGACCGCGCCTGACCCGCTGCCGCCACGCGCCCGACCCGCAGCCGCCCCGCGCTCGCGCTCTGTGTGAACACGATGAACCGCGCTACTCACGCGATGAAAACGACCCGACCCGCTCCCGCCCCGCACCCGCTCTGTGTGTATTTTGGGCTTGAGAACACCGAAAGGAGAAAAAAAACTGAAATGACAAAATAATTAAAATGTTTAGGACATATTGAGCACTACTCAATTAAGAAATATACATACAGCGCATGTACGACACACACATGTAAAAACACTCGATAAACAAGTTAAAACAACACTATTTTTTTTCTCCTGCAATGTTCAATTGGTCTTTAATCTCCTGCAATGTAAAAAATCGAATGTCTACTAATAATAGCACTTTATTTGTAGGTTGAAAATATATGGTATACTGAATTCAATGGTGATTTTCTTAAGACAAGAAATCGATCGAATGCAGAGAGTTATTTTCCTTGTTAGAACGACATTAAGGGACTTACTGCTTGCTATTGACGGGACTATTATAATGAATGAGGTGACGAAAAATTTTCTATAGGATCATAATTATAATCTACAGCCAAAGACTTTCAAAAGAAATCATCACGCTGCGCTGGGCAAGTCTGATTTGGTAATGTGTATTCTGCCCACTATGCCTTACGGTGCCGGAACGTGAACGCTCACACAAGGGGCTATGTACTGGTTTAGAGTTGCACGGAGAACCTTGGCGCATTCTAAGCTTGGCATACCTTCAGCTGAAAAAATAAGTTCTAGACGTTGAGATCTGATGGCGTTGGCAAACAAGCACCTAATCGAATCAATGGAGTTGGGAAGGTCATCTGGCCAGGCGTGGTGATGACAGGTGTAATAAGTCTTTGATTGCTGGGATGGGCGGACAATATTAATGCCACCGTGAGTCGGATTTCCATGAGATTGGTACAAGGCTTGGCGATTGGCATAGCCAAAGAGAGGCCTATCTACGCCCAGCAGTGGGTGAAGTCGGGCTGTTCATTATGATGATTGTAGACCCCTTTGTAATGGGCTGCTGATTTCTGAATACATTGAATTAGTCAGTTAGTTAGGTATAATAATGAACTGTATTGTCTGTGTCTGTTTATAAATTATTGTTGTAGGCACTTCGGGATTCGTTAGATAATATATATGACGCAAAAGTGCCAAAAATCTGGTTAAGGAGTTCGTGGTCATCTTCCACGTTAGGTTTCTGGTTCACTGAGTTTTTGGAGAGAACCATTCAGTTCTCGACGTGGTGCTTCCAGGGCAGACCGAACTCTTTCTGGATGACCGGATTTTTTAACCCTCAAGGTAACAATAATGCGGTTGGCACACCTCCTCCGCGAAATCATTGCAGCGAAACAGCAATAGTTCAGTTTAACTGACTCGCGTCATGTTCCGCTACTCGCATCCGATTCGAGTCGCGGAACATGATGCAAGCCAGTTGATATGGTTTCGCGGAGGAGGTGTGCTATTAAAAATTATTAAAAAGAGAGGTGTCGTGAGACCTTTCGCTTTTGCGTACTTTTGTTACGTACTTAATTAACAATAATGTCGTGAAGGTCCAAATGTTACATTTTTTCGGTCTACCTCTCATTCTTCAAGTGTGCAGGGTATAACGTGCGATAAGGACCTTCATTCCAATAAACAAGGAAATAAATAGTGTCCAGTATTTTGAAAATCCTTCCTTACGGCTCACTTTTGATATAAAAGACACTCATGCTTACAGGGCCAGCGGTTTCCGATGAGCTTTCTGTCAATGAATTTAACCATCGAGATATAAGTACTAACGTACTAGAGAAGCTACGTCAAATAGCTGAATTGTCCTATTCTTCGTATTGAATCTTAAGTTCCCTGCAGCGCTAAAATAATAACAATTCGTCTAAACCGTACCTAATTTACCACAGTGCTAGATTTGCTGCGGAAGTGTATTTATTCTCGGCAAAAAGGTCTTAAGCGCCATGTAAATCACGGCACTTACGCGTTTTCTTCGACAAACTGCGGCGCGATCGCCGCAGTTGAACGAGACAAAGTAGGAATTTACGGTGTCTTCTCTAGTACGTTAGTACTTATATCTCGATGAATTTAACATAATTTTTATGTAGAAAATGAAACCGAAATTCACATGAAACCTCGGGTAACACCTTGTTTATACAAAATTCCTTCTGCTTGTTCAAGGTTTCTTGACCGCTATGCGTCAGGAAGTGACTCGGGCGCACAAGGGCTGGGCTCTAGACATGGTTGCGCTACATAACGACGTTACTAAATTTATCTTAGATGAAATTAAGGCTCCGCCACCCGTAAGATGATCTCATTTTATTAAACAGTTGAAATTCTAGTAGGATACAACAATGACGTGTAATATTTGCTCATTTAGGAAGGAGTGTTCGTCCACGGCGTGTTCCTGGACGGTGCGGGTTGGGACCGGCGCAACCTACGCCTGTGCGAGTCTATTATTAAAGTAGTGTACACTGTGTTGCCGGTCATACACGTGTATGCGATAAACTCCACCGCGCCTAAGGACCCCAAACTCTACCTGGTAACTATAGATGCATACCTACCCCAGTATTAGTTAGTGCATCTGTTTTTAACAGATTCTAATAAGTAATTGTCGTTTGGCAGTGTCCGACGTACAAGAAGCCGTGCCGCACAGATCTTACGTTCATCACTCCACTCTGGCTGCCAACCATTAAGAACCCTGACCACTGGATTCTCCGAGGTGTCGCCATCTTGTGCGACATTAAGTAATATTAATTTTGTACGTAGGCGTCATGGAGGAAGGTCATTTCGACCGAAAGGGAGGGCTTTTTTTATAAAGTCAAAGAAAAGTCGCTCGTGTTTTGCATCAGCACTGTTTGTTATGTCATTTACCAACTTTATTCAATTTGTTTTCCATCAGGTATAGTGTATTTTTACCTTATTTAATTTTGTGGTTTTGTTTTATTATAGTATTTTTATATTAAATAAATCAAAACTAATAAGATACATATTTGTGTATAATTTCAAAAGCATTGAGGTCTTATAGCAATTTATTGAAAAATGTAACGAACAATATACACTGTAGATGGATGAATGGATTACTTACAGATGTTGTTCGAACTCTAGGCTATCATATATGTTTTTAAACTTTTAGTACCTAATGAAATTGTCTGCTGAAACTAAAACTTGATTGATGTAGGTAATGCAGAAACAATGAGGCGTAATAACGATATTAATGGACGGAGTAAATTCGCTGAATATTTTACATATTGCATCACAAGTAGTATATGGCTACGTGTCTGCACCTTAACTGTATGAGGTTAGCGATGGACAGCATGCGTCGACATTACACCACTGTAGCCGACCGCGTAAAGTTGAAGTCACGACTGTATGCAGTTGCATTATAATAAGCTTGTAAAACGTCAAGCCTTATGGCGCGTTTACATTAGGTTAGACACCGTACATGGCGACCGCTTTCGGTTGAACCGGATCACCGAATTGGGTTGTTTACATTAGGTTGGTTCACTGAGTTCGGCGATCGCTTACGGTTTCACCAGATTAGTTAACCGAATTGGGTTGCTTACGTGGTTCGGTTTACCGGATTCGGCGACCGCATTCAGCCGAACTGTGTACACTCGTGTTGATGATGCTTTCAACACGAGTGTACACAGTTCGGCTGAATGCGGTCGCCAAATCATGGATACACATATTGTGTTACAAGAAATTTTAACTGTCAGTCATGTATCGGTTAACGAATACGGGGTGCAACCGATCCAAACCGGTCAAAACGACCTAATGTAAGTGAGCCATTAAAGATGGTATAATCATCCAAAAGTGACGATGCTGTTATTCTTGATTTAGAGAAATATGTTCGAAGTTTTTCGCGCTAAGTCTAAAGCTTTGGCAGTAATATAGGTACTCAAATCACTATTTAAATATATCAGTCTGATTGCCTTTCTAATTGTCATGTGGATGTTGTTATGGAAGTCTAGTCTTCATTGATTGACAGATAACATCGTAACAAAAATGTTCTATGACTACTAGTATGTACAAGTTACAGTAAATAACGAGATCTAGCATTCCTAACATACTTTAACAATAACTATCATTTAACAGACTACAACGAAAATATAACATTAGCTATACATACAGTCTTATTTTACAAAGCTAAGAAAATTTTGATTAAACATTAGACATGATAAACATTATCGCGTTAATTGGGACTTAAGTTCTGGCCACACTGAGGCGAATCCCGCAGTGTGTATCCCACTATTTCCATGGTAATACAAAATCGAAAAAGTGGGACCAGCGTTTTTTACAAATTATATCCCATTATTTCTATTGCGACAAAAAACGCAGTTATGTTATTTGAAAAGTTTACCACTTTTAATGAATAGATTAAAATTAAAACACGACTTTATTTTTACATTTTTTTTTTTTTAATACCGAGGTACTTATTAAAAAGCAATAATCTGCCATTTTTTGTAATAATTCTCCACCACATACTCTACAGTACAAATCACACAAAGCCACCTCGTCGCTACGCAGATGTATGGATGGTTGTTTGTGACTGTACTCCTCACATGTTTCCATTGGCATCATTCCCTCATCGCTTAACGATATTATTCCGTCTGGTATTACTTTAAAAAATAAATCAACCCTTATCGTTGGTTGTATCGACAGCAATAGAAATAGTGGGACAATCAGTCTGAATAAGGCCCAGTATTTCTATCAATAGAAATATCTAATAGAAATAGTGGGATACGCCCATACCGCGCGGGACGCGACCGCGCATCTATTGTTTTATAATTTAGACGCCACGCGACTATTCGCGCCAGTCGCACCTACATACAAGTTATTCGACGCAATCGGCGCGAGCGAATATCGTCCTGAATCCTGCGCGGGTTTCGCCTCAATTTGACCAGAGCTTCAAGGCACTAGGTAAAGTGACGAAAAATATAAAATTCTCCATAAAAAAATAACATGTACATAATATGAAATTCGAAAGTAATTTAGATGCTTGTTATAATTTCAGAGTAAAACGCATCAGCCACGCAGTCGTCAATAAAATTTGAAAGTAGATTTGACCAGACACAAAAAAAAATCGGTCACACTGTCCACAGTACAGAGGATATTATCTCAACGGTTCAAGAGGAAAATGAATCGTGATTAGCAATACCTAGCGCCTTAATGAGAATCTACAAGGTTGCTTTTGAAATACATTATTCGGGCCTGTCACCGCTCATAGGTAAACATTGATTAGCTGACCTTAAGGAGGTACTGAGTGCCAAAGTTTTGATAAAAGCTTTAGATTTTGAGTTATTTTAATTACGTAAGTACTTAAAAAACTCAAAACCCGAAAAGGGTCGATTGAGCTCATCATTATGAGCAACTTTTACTAAGGCTTCTAACGCTTTTGCTAAGCATGAGTAGGTTCGATTCCCAGGACAGACAGGGTTATTGGGCTTTTCCATCTGGCATTTCTCAATAGCAGCCTGGAGTCTGGATTGTGCCTGATGGTGGCAATACGCTCGCTTCCTATTACATAGGACTTGAAACATAACACCTCTGCCCACCCTTCGGGGAAACAAGGCATGATATTATTTTGTGTAGGTTTCCGAGGGCCTAGACAAGTGACAATCGCTTCGAAAGCGTTTCGTTTTTCTACAACGACTTTCAACAGGATTGATATAAGCTTTCGATAGCTTGCCTTTTCCATCATCGTTATCGCTGATAGAATGTCACTTTGTCTAGGGCCTCTGAGTCGTTTAGTAAAAGTTGTTCGTAATAATATATTACACCTTGTATACGAAAACGTTTCTAGTATCAATTGAATAACCCTGTAGATTTCAAGAAGCCCGATTTTACCACACATTATATTTATAAATTATATAGGTACCGTCAGAATATGAAGGTGACGAACCTACACTATTTTATGGTGATATTAAAAAACAATGTCAGCCTACTCAATCAATATTCATAATATTGTTAAATTATAACAAATACTAATTTATTAGTTCCAGGTTCCAAGGACGCTTAATAATAGCTGAAATGTGTCTTTAAAACAAGCATCTTACAATTGCCTTTGGCTATAATTAATAAAGAGTATATTATTGCACTCGAAAACATCTCTTATGTCTCTTTAGGATATAAATAAATTGTATTATTCCCGTTTCCCGTCGCCGCGAAAGTTGCCGAGAGGTTCCACAGATCTCGACCGAGGTGCTCTGAAATATTAAACAAAGCTAATAAGAATAATATGTCTCGGTCAAAACTCTTCACCAGTCAATGTTATTTATTTATTTTTAGCCTGTGTAGTCCCACTACAGGGCAAAGGCCTTCTCCCCTTTCCACTCTAGTAGTATCTCTGCCTTGAGCTAGTGTGGACCAATCCTGTCTATAAGCGTCAAGGTCGTTTCGCCATCTTCTCCTGGGTTCTCCTCAATGTCGACAGACGTTTTCTGGGACCCATACGGTGGTGGATTTGGCCCATGACTCATTCGACATGCAGCAGACGTGTCCGGCCCTTGGCTGCTTTTTGGGTGACGTCAGCGATTGTTAGTATATTGTAAATGCAAAAGCAGTTTTAACCCTTACGTCTAATCGTCACCTTAGAAATTACAAAAGGCATTGGAATCAAAAAAAAAATTTTTTTCGTTTTTCTAGTTGACTGTGAGTACCATTTTTCCAAAATCTGAGAATGTAATCACCAATTACTCAAATAGATAAGGACAGTCTCTTTAATGTTTTTCTGTGCCTACAATGGTAACCGTACCTGCCTTGACGGCCCCGTTTCAGAAATCCAGTCATTGACCGGGTGTTCTAAGTTCTATATGTTAACTAAATTATATATTTCATAAAGCATCAGAATCAGGCAATTTGCAATTGTGTATGATGTTTATGTGGATGCGGTTTATTTTAAGCTATAGCCAAGCCGCACAGCATTGTGATTGTGTGAAAGCTTAATTCGGACACAGAATAGGTAACACTCTTCAGAGAGAGAGCTAGGGGGAGAACTTGGAAAATGATAGTTGAAACATTTCAAACAACCTTTAAAGTTTAAATGGGAATTATTTACCTTCGTCTTGAAAGCGTCAGTTCTATTTTTCCTTCTTTAACTTGTTTGAAAAGAGATATGGCCCCAGCATGGCTCAGTCCACGTGTAGGCACTTTGTTTACAGACAAGATCTCGTCACCTGAAACGGATAAGTTTTAATTTGTTAATTTTAAATACACTTTAGAACAAAAAGGCGCGTTTAAAGTCAATTTACCTACCTTCAAAAATAGTACCCTTGTCAGCTGCTTGACCATTTGGAAAGACGGTTTTAACAAATATTCCCATTTGGCCTTTTGGAGAATCGGTTCCTCCCACAATGCTGAATCCAAGACTTTTGTGTCCTTGTCCTTTCCAAAATTCAACCTTGTGTAACGAACTGTGCGCGTAGTGGCCCCCATGTTGATTGTCTTGATGTGTCGCCGCAGTGTGTTCTTGAAGTCTTGATATATGGACACCAGGGTTTGGAGAGCATCGTTGAGATCCAACTCTGCTGAAAAATCTACTTCGACTACTGTTTCTCAATTGTTCAGGAATACTTTCGAACGATCTGTTCTGGTAAAGTCTTGGGACGTGTTTTATATAGTGTGAAAAGTTTTCTTTGATTTCGTTAGTTGCGTTATCATTATAGATAGAGTAAGACTGCGTAGTTGATGGTGGTCTAGAAGTATGAAAAGATATTGGTCTATAGTTATTACCCTGGTTCGATCTTGGTGTTGGCGACGACCTTAGTGATATTTCAATATTTGTGATGTTTTGCAAAGAAGCGGATTGCGAATAACAATGCCTCTCTAGCAATTTTTCGTCGTCACTCTTCTGGTTTGAATGTATCGGGCCGTTGTTTACTTTAATACCAACTTCACATTTTCTATGATGATCTGCTCTTGAATTGGGATCATAATTGATGTGTTCTGTTGAATGGTCTTTGGTTCTATTGCAAACATTGCTGTGATAAAGTTGGTTTTCAGAGGGAAAATGCGTTTCAATTGTTATTTGATTGGAAGGCAATGGTTTATGCACAGTTTGTGATATAATATCTGGAGGAACGTTTGACGTCGGGAGTGTGACAGTGTTCTGTTCTAAAGGCTGATTGTTTATTATTTTACTTAATGTTACGGGGGTAATTTCGTCGTGAGCCATCACTAGGTCAACTTGGTATCTTTGTAATAATGCTCCGTCTTCGATCGTAGCTTCTGTCGAACAAGAATTGACTATGTGTTGCACATCTTTTAGAGATGACAATCCTCGTAAAACTCTGCCATTAACGTTGACTATTTCATCGCCAATTCGTAGCCTTCCATCTCTATGAGCTATTCCGTCAAAGTCTAATTTGACTACAATATATCGTATTTCATAATTCGAACCGCTGTTATCGAAGTCTACCCTATGCTGTGCCAAGTATACACCGAGACTCTCATCTAGCCTTGATTTTAATAATCTTATTTTTCTAAATCGTTTAGTACAAGGTCCTCTGCCCAAAATGTCCGTTTCGGGAACATGTTGCGTTTGTGACTGAAAGTCCACAATATCTTGATTTGATGTTTGTTCGATAGGAAGCAGTTGAGAGTGTAAAAACTTTATTTTTCTTGTCTGTACTCTCTCGTCTAATGTTATTGTTTTGTAGACATAGGGTTGTTTTTTATTAATAGTTTTCTTTGGAAGTGGCGGTGGCTTAGACTCTATATGTTCAAACATTGCATGCTTCATGCTGTCACTGGGAAATTTATGGATAGTATCCCTATTTTCACTTCCATATTCGTAAGAATTACTTTTCTCCACAGGAAATAGTGCACAAGGAGTAGAACTTCGTCGAGCTGGAACTTGTACTCGCCCAAAATTAATTTTGTGATTTAGACTAAACTGTCTTGAAAAATTTCCATGACTCCCTTCGCAGCCCATATCCATTGAATCTTTTCTAACGGATGCATTATTAAAATGAGAAGAATATCCTGGTGGGGAATGACTGCTATGGTCATCGGTGGGTCGACCATCACTATCGTATCCAGACTCGTTGGAACTTACATAATTACTAAGGCGATGGGTTTGCACTTCTGCATTTTCTGGGCCATGATGAATGCTTTGGGTGGACGAAGTGATCTCGGTTTTTATGTCTCGTATTGAACCTAGAACAGAACTGTATTCATATACAGGTAAACTATTTCTGTTCCGTGGGATAAGCATAGGATCATAATCTAATGGTGCTCTGTGAGAAATCATTGACGATCTGCGAGGTACATCATCGATCCGTCCCATTGGATATATACTACCATCTATTTCATTGATACTTCTCATTGAACTTCGTGAGAAATCATAATCTTTTCTTAAAGCACTATTAAATAGAAGATTTTCGTCGTGAATAGATATGCTATCACTACTCTGATATCGTTCTTCTGATCTTGAATTCGTAAAACAAATTCTATCTTTTCGAAATTTCGGAGATTTTCTATCAATTCTTTCAGATAAACTTTGTCTGATTGAGCTGGTTCTTTGCTGAGAAGCCATGCTGTTCTCCTCAGGCAAAACTGATAACTTCGATCTTAAGAACGCATAAGGAAAATTTGGCTTTTTCGAAGCGCCATTATTTGTTTGTCCATCATTTAGATTTGTTATGTTATCACAACTAATGGCTTTAGCTGATGATGTCACCAAAGTGTCTTCAGGAAGAACATTATGTTTTTTTGGCGAGCCTTTACTGTCATTGTCTGTGTTTTGTAAATCTATGTCGTCCGATGGGTCATCAGCTTTTACATAAGTAGAAAGATGGGAAGTAGAACAACTGCGATATAAAGAAGGGCCATTTGCAACAGGATAATTTTCAGGAGTTTTGTGCATGTTAAGAGACTGAGATTTAGCTGAATTTAACATTCCCGTAGATCCCATTCTATGAAAAAATGATTTGAAGGGGCTCGGGGATCTATCTCTGGACCCACTTTTGATGGAATCAGTATCGTTATCCCTTTTTAACGACGTAGAATCTGAACTGCTTCGTCCCATTTTCCAGTGTTGTTTTTTTTTATACTGTCCGGTGAGAACAGGTGTGGATTGTTCTTTAAGATCCTCATTGGGTTTGGTTTCTGGTGATATTTCTTTCGTATCTGCTTTCTTTAACATTTCAAGTTTCTTCCCCATACGGCGACCCCACGTAGCAAACACTGAAAATCAATAAATAATACAGTTTTATATGTAGGTACGTAAAGTATTTAAGAAACTTAATTATTTACAACGTAAACTATGAAAAAGAGACCCATTAAATTCTTTTTTTTTTCATGAAATACATTCTTAAGTCAATTAAAGGGGCAGGTATTGAAGTGATGAATATGAAGTACCTACTGAAGCTTACCTTTCTTCATCTCTTTGACATCATCCTCCATAACCATGGCTGGCAGTGCGGTTACTAGCGTGAAGTCGTGAGGAACGTGCGGCGCGGTGTCGGCGATGTCTGCGGCGGCGACGTCTCGGCGCGGAGACGGCGTCGCGACGGCTCGTGGCCCGGTCACTTCCCTGCGCTTCGGCCCGCGGAAGAGGCGCATGATGACCGATCACGCAACCATCGCGCCACTCCACACGCGCCCTCTGTTCTGAAATATCAAATAAAACATGTAGCTTTACATTCACACATTAATTAAAATATATATTTTCATTATTTGTCTTTTTTCGAATAAGGGCATTTATATTTACAGTTTATAATTATGAGCCTAAAGTGCACACACTATATGGGGACGTATAATTCAATTTATTTCCTTAATTTCCAGCTGTCATTAGCAATTCATCTAATTTGACACAAAAGCAATTCATAATGTCTCATATATCTATATATCTCAATACCCTTTTGCGAATCTCCATAGAAAACTGTCAAACAGATTCCGTAATAAGAATCGCACGCAGATCTTAATATGAATTGTCAGATTGTGACATTTTACGATGATTCATAATATTTTCCTATTACACGATTTTGCCAAAGTGGCTGTTTTTACAAGCTTGCTCTGTTCGTATGTGTTTCCGGTTACTCCTTTTGTCATCCATTTATCAAGCACTTCCTGGCATCTGATTGTGCTGTAACTTGGCATACTTATACAACTACCAAGACATTTTGAAAAAATGATACCATGTTGCTGGTCTGATGATGGAGCCGGAAGTTGGCCATAGGAACTCCTCAATCAAACAAGATGGCACCATCGTGTTTAGACTCATTAGTCTTGTATTAATAAGTGCTTTGACACTAGGTGGTGTTCAGGGTCTGATGATGGAGCCGGAAGGTGGCCATGGGATAACCTCAATCAAAAAAATAGCATCATCATTTTTTATACTCATTGGTCATGTATTGACAAGGGCTTTTACACTAGGTGGTGTTCAGGGCCTGTTGATGGAGCCGGAAGGTGGCCATAGGATAGCCTCAATCAAAAAAGATAGCATTATCATTTTTTATACTCATTGGTCATGTAATAACAAGTGATTTGACAATAGATCCTGTTCAGGGTCTGATGATGGCGCCGGAAGGTGGCCATGGGAACTCCTCAATCAAACAAGATAGCACTATCGTGTTTGGACTCGTTGGTCATGTTTTAACAAGTGCTTTGACACTAAGTGGTGTTCAGGGTCTGATGATGGAGCCGGAAGGTGGCCATGGGAACTCCTTAATCAAACAAGATAGCACCATCGTGTTTGGACTTGTTGGTTATGTATTGACAAGTGCTTTGACACTAGGTGGTGTTCAGGGTCTGATGATGGAGCCGGAAGATTGAAATACATAAAAAAGGACAAATAGATTTATTTGTCACAGAAACAGTGCGTGAAAAAGGTAACTCGATAACTCTAGAGGAAATGAATAGGATGAGAATAATAAACTTAAAATTACGTTCTAAAAACTGGATTTGATTTTTAAACTGTGGAACTAAAAAGAGTGTTGGGCTTTTTCGATAACTGTTGATAGAACAGATATTTAAACAAATCCTAATGCTAAAAAGTACAAAATAAAATATGAGTAAAAATCTTTTTAAAAACAAACTTTTAATGAATCTAAAAAGTAGATAGTAAATAAAACTTACGTAAACATAGAACTTTAATATTTTCTTAAAAGTTTCAGGCGTAAATGTCCTTACACTAAACTTGAAGATAAGCCTCAAGGCTTTTAGAAAATATTAAAGTTCTATGTTTACGTAAGTTTTATTGACTACTTTTTAGATTCATTAAAAGCTTGTTTTTAAAAAGATTTTTACTCATATTTTATTAAGCCCAGAACCTAACCTGATACCTGAACCCTGAACCTAACCTTGTAGGACAACAACTGACCAGATACCGCTGACCACATTTGATACCTACCAGAAAGAAATTAAAAGATTATTGTATAAGAAAATCTAGTGTTATTTTTCTTCTCTGAATTAGGAAATAGGGTAACCACAATTTCTTTTGGATTGCAGCAAAGATTAATACATGTAACATCATAGGTTTTAATAAACTTTCTACGATTTTTTGCACATAAAAAAAAACACTCAATAAAAAATATTTTGAAAGATAGAAGTTGCGCGGCGCTAACTAATAGCGTGCGCACGATACTATGTATGTAGCATGCTGCATGTTTTACTTTAGATATGTAATTGTTTATACAAACGTACATGATTTTGGAATAAAAAAAAATAAAATAAAAAAAAAGAAGATATGTCATGCAGTTTTTTGAGATGGGATCTGCATAGTGTTCAGGATGTTAACCGTTCTCAACTGTCATTAGATCAACATGATTGACGCACGCACCGTCATTATACGAGTATGGTAACTAATAACATAGTATAAGCAACCAGTAGAAACGTTTATATTGCGTGCACAAGTGAGTCATAAACAGGTACAGATGGCCGGAAATCCAGACTTCGACACGTTAGTCTTATCTAATCACTGTCATCCCGATCCAATCTAGTTCACGATATTTTTCTCTAGTAAGAACTTCTCTATGTGCTAGTTGTAGGGACATTTTACTCCCGACAAACGGTCATCATAATCATCATTATAATCCATGTAGTCCGTCCATTACAGGAAATGTTAATATATTAGGTCCTACCTATGAAATCAGCATTTTGTATGGGGAATTTTAAAAAAGTTGCATTTTTCATAGTAACATTTTCTTAATTTATATAACAACCATGAACACTAATGTTTTAAAACTTTTATGCCCTAATGTTTAAAAACTAAGATAACGTATGCCACTTAGATTAAGCGACAAAAATAAGTATTGGCTAAGTAAAAAAAAAAAAAGTGGTAATTACTGCTAACAAAATGAGGAGTAATTTTTAAGGTATTTTTTATGTATTAAAAACTATATGTAATAAGTTTTTTTACTATTGGTAGTTGTGTATGACGGTCATTATTCGATATAATACCAAGCAATTGATGAATATTTTAAATCATAGAAGTGACGAGGTTCTCTATTTGTGAAAAAAAAACGCCAATTTCATAGGCCACCCAATATTAAACTTAACGTAGTACCTTGTTCGAAGAGCATCGGTAGAGTGCATGCCAGTATAGCCCTAGCATAGGGCCGTGAAATATGAAGATTTCCTAGGGGTCAGTGGGCTTAAAAATCAAACGTATGATAGTTTTTAAAGGAGTTATATATAATTATAATTACTGATTTTTTTACCGTAGGACGTACCTAAATCTATCATGAGAAAATTGTGCAGGTCAATGCATATAATATGGGACGCTATATCTTAGTAGGGACCATAGAAATATATTCTTATATCTATGGTAGGGACAGTTATTATTTATGTCCTACACAGTAATTGCGTAATGTGAGTGTTGTCGCAGGCTTGCAGTACTGACGGCACTTACGGAAGCCTCTCGTAATAGTTTAAATATCAGTAGATTACTCTCCTCTTAACATTCCTAGCGGGTACGGTCGGAGAGCGCTTCAGTCACTCAGTCTTGGACCTGATTTGTATACGTTCTTCCTTAGTAATTACGTTTTTCTTACTGGCGCCAACGCGAAGTCGCGGATACGTAATGTACATTTAAATTCAAACCTTATCTACCAAGCAATTATTTTTATATTACATTTTTTCCTCAACGGGAAACATTATATCTTATAGGCCAAATCGATAAACTTGATTGCTACCACAGATTCTTCCATTTATATGTTGTGATCACGGCATCGCAAGGTAACACTTATACACCTATACTAAAAGTAACTGAACAAAATAAGCGCGTAAGTAGGCACGGTCTGTCAAACTCAAACTCAAAGCATTTATTTCAAATAAACCAATTACAGGCACTTTTGAATTGTCAAAGGGTCGGTCAGTCAGAAAATATGAAGCTAGTTGCCCATTCCAAAGCGTAGTAGGTTCCTATGGAGAAGAACGGGCAAGAAACTCTGTAAAAATTGGACCACGTGGTTTTGTTTATTTGGCAATTTTAATAACATTTTGAACGCCAACCACTTGCGAAATCTGTATAAAGTTTGTAATGTTTGGTGTGGTTACTGTATGCGTTGTTATAATATGTACCTAGTAAAGTAAGTAGAGGCTCGAGGCTCGCGTTTGACGGACATTGACATCGAGTCGCAGAGCAGGTGCGCGGTGCTAACTAATAGCGTGCGCACGATACTATGTATGTAGCATGCATGCACGTTTTACTTTGCTGACTGCTTGATAATTTCCTACATTTTGGTGAAAAATTAATGCACTAAGTATTCAGTTTCAAAAGACACTAATGATTTATTTTTTCGCGTTGAATTTTCCTAATTGCTGAGTGAATACTCAGCCATAGAGTTTTACGAACTTTGCGACTGAAGTTAAAATAAGTGCAGTGACTCACCTCATACCAGTGCACATGGGGGAGACAGTGATACAGGCGGCGCGGGCGCAGGCAACGCGACGCTCTACTGAAACAATATAATTTAAAAAGAATGAAATTTTATGCTTTTAATTTTTTATATTGCTTTTAATTTTGACTTTATAAAAATGAAATTTAATTACTGACACTATCCATTAAAATTACTTTCCAAATACAACCGCGGGATAAATATCAGACATAACGTGTCGCATGCTAGCATCGATCCGTTTCGATCTAGGTTAAAAGTAAGTGCTTTGAATATTTTAGATCCCGCATACGATTATGCAAGTTTTTTTTTTTATCATAAGTAATTTGAATAAAACCATTTTATATCATATAGCTAATAGTGTCTAGGGATCGGAAACATAAAAATTCCGTCACGTAGAGAGTGTTTTATCGCCATCTATAGCAGGACAATAGGGCGGCGTTGTAAGAGTGCTCACCAGCAATGTTGCTGAGTTTGAGTCACGCTCACCGCGGACCGTGACAGGTAACACGCAAATATGTAGTAGAAGTATACCTACTCTACACAAGAGTACCCACATAACAAACGCCTTTTACTTCATGTATACCGTGTTCCTATACAGGGCGTCCCACGGATATGCCACATGGAGGGAAAGTACCTTGAATATTGTAGATGGAACATTTTTCTGAAAGAAGACATTATTTGAATTAAAAAAAACAATTTAAACTGCATTCATAGATATTTAAATAATTACATGGTTGAATCGAGAATCGAACCCGTTACATGAGAAAAATAATCACCCTGTAGCTTTATCATACCGATCGAAAGGCTTCATCATAAGGATTATTTTTTGCTAGTAACATAGTGTCACAAATAAAAGGAAGATTAGCATTTTTAATACAAAATTAATCAATTTATCAAATGCTCGAATTGAGTCCCTTCCTGTTGAATGCAAAGTCTTTTCATTTTTCTGAACAAAATTTCACATCAAATGTTAAAATTCATGGTCTTCCTTTTATAATTTCAACCATGTAATTATTTAAATACCTATGAATGCAGTTTAAATTGTTTTTTAAATTCAAATAATGTCTAATTTCAGTAAAATGTTCCATCTACAATATTCAAGGTACTTTCCCTCCATGTGGCATATCCGTGGGACGCCCTGTATACCTACCACACAAAATTGTTGAAACACTTTCTGGTGTAACCTAAATATAAAATTCTGAAATTATAACTACTTCACTCAGCTACATCTCTGACTTAAACTTAATAGGAAGTTTTGACACTGAATACTTTATCGCAACCTGTAAAATTAGAAACGTCCGACAATAAAATGGATGAGACGAGATTCCATTGTTTTGAAACTTACATAATTTCTTTGTGAACGCTTTTACAATACAACAATGTATGTGATTGTACCTACACGTTATAAATTGACAAATATGTAGGACCATTGACGCCCACTTCTTGATTTTTATGCTGGGGCTGATGGTATTTAAGTTATCATTAGAGCGTCTTACTAGTACTGCACGTAGCTAATCTACAGCAGGGCTACTGCTCGGCTGCATATGACAAGCATGCTTGCAATGAGGCGTGATTAAACACACGCTCCGCAGTTATACCATATAGGTATATCTGTTGGAGTAATATAACTATATTTTACCAGATGCCAGTAACATCAAACCACATCCTAACTAATATTATAAATGCGCAAGTGAGTTGGTTTGTTTATTTGTTTGTTAGGTTTTCACGCTAAAACAGCAGAACGGATTTGGATGAAATTTGGCACATGGATAAACCATGACCTGGAGAAGGACATAGGATACTTTTATCCTGATATTCCCACGGAATTGAGACTTATGCGGGTGAAACCGCGGGGCGCAGCTAGTTCTTAATAAATAAACCAGCTTTCTGGACAATCAAAAGCAGCAGAAAAAAAAGCGGTAAAAGAAAGAAAGAAAAGCGTGGTGGACTATACGGCCTACTCTTTCTGTCAGACACCTACGTTTAGAGAGAATAATATAAGCCATTATGTCTTTGTGGACTGCAATAAAATGATAAACTAGTTTTGAACTGAATTCATGTCATCAATAGAAGGGTAATATATAAATTAATTGGTACCTTGATGTTAAAAATTTGTATAAAGACGGATTAAAATTGAAATCAAGCTTTGTTTTATTTTAACAATTTGTTCAAGAAGCACGGCGCATACATTTCACTAAGATACCTGCAGAATACGAAGAAATTGTAACAGTATGTTGCCAAGCCTCCTTGTTGTTACTCGAATCTTTAAAGTAGGATTCATTGTTCGTAGGTAAATATAAACACATAAACGTGCTCTGGGCGGTAACTCAAGGAGCACTTGTGACCACAAACAAGCGACAAAATAAGATATTCATCGGATACACCGGTATTTTACGAAATAGATAGTTTATCTGAGCCTCTGGGTCACATTTCATGTGTAATACGGTCATTATAGACTAACCTGCTTATCTGAACACCTTTATTAATTAGTAACTTTTAACTAATTTCAAATGGTGCACCATAAACGTACCTATATAACCATATCACGCGGAAGTATATATGTTACCGGCCAAACCCGATTTCAGGACAAACTAGTTTAGCCTAGGCTAAACTAGTTCTTCCTATACGCGATAGGATTAACTAGTATAGCCTAGGCTAAACTAGTTTGTCCTAAGCCCGATAGGATAAACCAGTTTAGGCTAGGCCAAACTACATAGTTGATCCTGATATAAATACGCACACTCTAGGATAAACTGGTATGGCCTAGTCTAAACAGTATAAAAATTTAGCCGAGTCGAAAGTACAGTACGGCCGTTATAAGTTGGCGAGTGTGAAGTTAGGCTCTGCGAATTTTGGCGCTTGAAATAACGTACGAAAATAAAGGTTTAAAAAAAATGTATGCCAATAACTGTTTTTAACAGCAATAAGAACTGCAAATTGCATTTATTTTTTTAAAACCTTTATTTTTGTACGATATTTCAGGCGCCAAAATTCGCAGAGGCTAACTTCACACTCGCCAACTTATAACGGCCGTACTGTAGGTTTGTTATTTGTTATAGTATGATTGTTTGTATTGCCAATTATTATTCATAACTTGTAGTGACGAATCATTATGGTTTTAAATTAGTAACAATTTAAATAATAATTGCTTCTTTAAAAAAAACTTATTATTTGTTATAGTATGATTGTTCGTATTACCAAATTAACCATAACTTTTAACGACGAATTATTATAGTTTAGTAAAAATGATTATTTTTCCAATTACGGAGTATTTTATTCAGTTTATCTATTTATTTTGACTTTCTAAATACATATATTAGAATGTTTAGACTAGGCCATACCAGTTTATCCTAGAGTGTGCGTATTTATATCAGGATCAACTAGTTTGGCCTAGCCTAAACTGGTTTATCCTATCGGGCTTAGGACAAACTAGTTTAGCCTAGGCTATACTAGTTAATCCTATCGCGTATAGGAAGAACTAGTTTAGCCTAGGCTAAACTAGTTTGTCCTGAAATCGGGTTTGGCCGGTAACATATACAACCTGTAACGGAATAAACGCAAGAGCTCATACACCCCAATTAGAATATTAAATTATAAGACTAAAATAATATCTGTAATTTAATTTAATTAAACGACACCTAGTTTTTTTTTTACAAAATAGACTTCCTGACTAAACATGAAACATAGGATAGCTATGAGCGTATTACAAATTTGTTTATGCATTTGAATAGGCTTTATTCCTTTGAGATAAGGCTTAAATTTCCTTAAATAAAATATCTTATTACCTTGGTAAGACGCGGTGGTTCTAATTTCAGTTAAAGAAAAGATTTTTTTCATGAAAAATTAACACATATAAATAATGATGGAAATCGATTCAGAAGCCGATTCTGAGCAAACTACTTTCAGGTCTTGCGCTTATTCTGTTACATGTTGTATATCTATCTAGTATGTATTTTAGTGAATATTAGATGAAATCATGGGTTTTGTATTCTAGTGTTACAAGATGGGTACAAAATCGTATTAGGCTACACAGAAGGACTACGACATCTACATTTCCTTTTATCTACTTTCCTATCGCAGGTGTGCTGGAAGAGATTTCTTTAGAACTAAGCATCACCTTTGTACGTACTTTTCTGTTCCTTTCTTCTTGTCTGTTAATATGTGTGTACATAAATAGTTAAAAAAAAATAAAGTAATAAAAACTAAAACCCAACTAAGACTAAAAAGGTATAAACAAGACACCACAGACAGACAAATTAAAAATCCGGAGTCACACGTGTTAGGGCATAAATCGAACAGATTACGTGTGACTCCGGATATTTAATTTGTCTGTACAGCGGCACGTTGTATATATATTTGAAATGTGCTTATTAAGCCCTTTCATTTGATACCCATCATGGTACGACTAAACAATTTTTTTTTTTAGATCCTGACTTTGTGTCCTCTAGAGGGCGCCATTTTTAATGTGACGTCACGCCTATAAACAGCAGATGATCAAGACGCTTCCAAAGATACCTCATTTGTCAAATTGTGATGAGTGGTTTAGAAGATAGGAGGGAACAGATGAACATACATACATACATACCGGTCAAAATCATAACCCTCCTTTTTTCTTCGCCGTAGTCGAGTAATAAATAAGGAACGTCAGACGTGAAAGAAGGAACGTGTGTGTCTTTAAGTTGGTATGTTGGTGTCAAACTTGACCAGAGACAGACCACGGCGACGTGTAAATTGGGGTTTAAGTTCTGATAAGTGTTAGTTCTGATAAGTGTTAGTTCTGATAATAATCGAATCTCGTAAAGAGTTGCAGCTTATCCGTGCCAAGATCGTCGGTATAAAGTTTCACTCAGTTAAAAGTAACGTTTATAATGTGCCCAGCAGATTGTAATTCCGCAAATCGTAATGTGAGTTTCTTACTTTGTAATAAGTTTCTAGCGGTTACCGTTTTTATCTTTATAATATATACTACATCGGAAATGTATGTAAGAGATAATATTACTGTCAGCTTAATGAATGTAGATAAAATGCTCCACGGATTTTTATTTTGAATTTCATATAAAATAAAGACGTCAATAGGTACCATTAAATAACCACTATTAATTTATAATCTTTAGATACATTTGGGTTCTGTTACATAAAACTATGTAAACAATTTACTTTAATTAAATACCGAAGTTCAAACATTGTCAGCTAACTTGAATTATTTAAGCAGTACTTGTGCGCGTGCATCGTTTGTTATTTGCTGATCATTAGCGCTGTCCCGTTAATCTGAAGAAGCCGGCCATCTCTGACATGCGCAGGTGCACGACGACCAAAGGTACCAATAGGTAAAGAAGCATTACATTACAAAGTAAATCACTTTCGACCTATTTGGCCTAAAACACACACAAGCGACGTAAGGCGAAGGCACGGAGCAAGCGCAGCGCAGGCGTGGGACAGATACGGCGCAGACGCGATTTGAATTATATCAGAAGAGGCGTGGAACAGGCAAGAAACGTTCAGATGCGGCATTTTATAGGCTGACTTTGGTGCATACCGTATCACAAGCGACGTGCTCCTTGCGTAACTCACGAGAACCGACTGCTAGCGACGCGGCGCAGGCAACGAAACGGCGTGTCTGCGCCGCGTCGCTTCAGTATAATTCAAAAACGTCGCCTGCATACATTTTGTATGAAATCGTTTTGAAGCGGCGCACGCCTGCGCCACGCCTGTTCCACGCCTGCTGCCTTACGTCGCTTGTGTATGTTTTAGGCCTTTTGGTAATATATAAGAACAAAGTAGTAAATCATAATTATAGTTCACACTCCTCCCTCGTGATTCTTAAGTACATCGTAAAGACGTACGTTTAAATATGATTCCCATCATATTAAGATTAAATGACCGCTATTATGTATGCTACACGAGCAATTTGTCGCTGGTACAGTTAGGGAACAATTTACAAGCGCGTGGGCGGGCGGACCGGCGCACGCGCACCGTGGGCGGACGGAACCATTCAAGAGAAATGCTCTTCGAAACTATCTCCTCCTACAACCAAATGCACTTTTACGATCTACAACAAAACACGGCTTAATAAAACTCTAACACCTTGACAACGCTACGTCTTCGCCGCGTCGCCGTCGGGTTAGGCAAACAATGACAGGAATGTACACGACTTGTAAACAGCGGGCTTGCTTGAGAAAGCAATTACTTTTGTTTTACTAATACCTTTAATAGCCTTGTTTTTTACCACTTTTCGGCTAATAGGGTAAGTACCCGTGTATTGTTTAAAATTGCTAAGCTAAGGATTTGCTCAAAAATATGTTAAGCAGATGAGCTTGGAAAGGTCAATGTCTCTCGGAAGTACTTAATTGATTAGATAGTGATGTCCCATGTGATGCAACGGTATCGGAAGTTAAGTGGCTCCACCTTGCGTAAACCGAGCGAAGGTAAATCAGGCACGTCCAGCTATGAGACATTAATAGCTAGCAATAAAACAAACTCGACTGTTTCCTGTCACTGAATTGGATCCCAGCCACTTCACATTTAACATATTTACGATTACATATTAGCATATCTGAATAGTTCCTCGAAAAGGATTTTTGTACTCATGTGATGTAGATTCATACATTCACCAGGATTCGCAATCTTTCCGCTAAATAAGTAAAAAAAAATTAACATCAATTTAATCTGCACATCGTTGTTGGTAACGTATGAAACTGTAGTGTCAATTACATTTTAGTGGTAACTCAATAAGCATCCATAACCGCAAAAGAAGCAGGTATAAACCATGTCTCAATGCCAAGGATTGACTTGATTATTTATGCAGTGAAAATTCCGCAGCGTAAAATAACACGTCTCACGTACTTTCGCGTTACTTACAATAGCCTGTTATAATTATAATATGATATTTCAACGTCACTGATAATGATCACTCGTTTTACTTTTCAAAACAAGTAGATCGGATCGCCATAATGCCTATATATCATACCTACCTGACTTTGTTATCCGGAACTCGCGATTCCGATTAGTTTTACGTGTGATCAACAAATTCACCAATTATCTTGAGCAATTATATATAGTTGTTGGTTATGCTTCACGGTCACGGAATGGCTCTTTCAAGTGAATTTATACAAAACAGAAAAGTTATAAGAATGATTCATCCTGCTGATTCCTACTTTATTATAACTTTTGAGGCATGCGCATGACCCTCATTGCGGTTAGCAATATCGTACTTGCTAGCTACGCCAGCCTGTTCTTGCTGTAATGGGAATAATTATTTGTGAGTAAAACTATAATTACGTTCAAGTCAAAGTTATTAAATATAATGTCACAGTTTGACCAATTAAATCATTTCATAGCCTTGAATGGCTTGAATGAACAGCGCAGTTCAAAATTTCAAAGATATTTTAAGATCCAAGTCTGCACAAGAATACCTACCTACCTACTTATTGATTACCCATGCGATGCGAATACTATGGGAAGCCGCAAGCGTAGCCGATGCACCGCGGCGTGGTCAAATGTACGACGAGCAGTTTAGTTACCTAAAAACGGTTGCGTGATGGTTCGATTGTAACGAATAACTTGATCCAGTGAAAGCCGTGTTACTTAATATACGTAATAGATTCAGAAAAACCGATTCCCGGCAGCGAGCCATTCACAAGCCTCTTTGATTAGTAAAAATTAAAATTCCAATTAATACTTATCTCGGCGCCGTGGAACCTGTTCGCTTCCGGAGTTACGCCAAACCAGTTCGCTGCCCAATTTGTTCTTTTTAAAATCACTTTTTAAAATGTCTGAATGGCTCGTCTGCGCTGTTGTTAAGTAACTACTCGATTAGGTAATTGAATATGGTGTTAACGCGTGAATTATTTTTAAAACTAAACGTAAGTACTACTTGTTATTATAATTTTAGGTAGGTATCTATCTGTACGACTTGCCGAAGCTATCATGAACACGCTGACACATAAATGTAATGTAGATACATTATGCAACAAAGTCTTTGCGAAGTGAACCACTGATTTCTGATCGTGGCGTACTAATCTCAGTAAAAACTTTATTTCCGATAACTTGTCTATATTAATGACTCTACAGTCTACATACTATTCCAAGATTTAAAGTTGCGGACAACTCGTTCCATTTTACATTATTTATATAATTCGAGTATTGTTTTTGATTTTTGTCTGAAGTATGTGGTCTGAGGTATGTTTTTTCATTGTAGGTACCTGCATCTAACACCGTTCTCACAAAAGAATTTATAAATGGCTAGTATTTCATAATACCTCGCTTATTTCTCGACTTTCTCGACGATTATTTTCAAAATAATGTGTTGAATACTCACTAACTTGTGTTTAAGTACATTCGCAGTTTTTGGTTGTTCCATTTTTTTTTAAAGGCATGTATTTTGTACTTGTATTAGTGTCACAAACGCACAATACCCATGTGCTACATTTTCCTATATTTTAGTACCTTCAAAAAAGCACAACCTTCAAATAGACACAACAAAATTAAATGTACCATCTCCATGATTTCCACATATGCTCTACCTCCATAAATATGCTCTACGCCTTTCAGACCATTTAAATTGCAGTATTTTATCTTTTAATAATAAGCAAACGAGTTGGTGACATTTGTGATAAAAAAACTGTTCATATGCAGCAACGTAGGAACATGTTTACGATTTGTGTGCGAGTGCGCAACGGCTACCGAATCCAATCCTGCATGTTAATAAATATTTCATCGATAAGTAATAGAACTATGAATAATTCACATTTCATTATAATTATATTAAAATTCGTATTGGTGTGATATTCATAGAGGTGTTCTGCTAAATTTGTTAGATGATGATGATGAAATATTCTCCTTTGATGGTTTAAATCAAAGTTCTCAAAAATGATTGAAGTACTTAACTTATTGTAAGGAGAAAGAAAGCAGAAATAGTTTGGTAAAAATTTGTAAAAATGTGTAGCTGGTCATGAATTCAAGTAACGGCGTCCTATTTTAAAGCTATACCAACTACACGAACGTAGTATCACGTTAAAACTACGGTACGCATCTACATAGCTACGTGTCTGGGGGCCTAAAACAGCCACATTAGGAATTCCTATATAAGCAATTCACTTCCTGAATTTCCAGGTGTCATTAGGAACTCCTCTAATTTGATACAAAAGCAATTCATAATGTGTGGACCATTTTACGAATCTCCATAGAAAACTGTCAAACAGGTGAATTATTTCGTAAAATGAATCTCACGCAGATCATATTATGAATTGTCAGTTTGTGACATTTTACGATGATTCATAATATTTTCCTATTATGATTCTGCCAAAGTGGCTGTTTTAAGCTCCCTGATTAGGTACTTGTAACTTGCTGATTTATTTAAATCAATAACCATAATTATACCGAATTGCCTTTAATTTTAAGTCTTCTTCTGCTCAATAAACCATACTCGTAAACAAAGTAAATATACAGTTTGACAGTACCACTAATATCAATTTATCATTCAAGAAGCTGTCATACTTGACACACGCAAAACATCCGCATTCTGCAACCAAAAGTGATTGCGCGAGACCGTGACTTCAAACGTAGTGGAAATGAATTCTGCTAAAATATGCTCCGGCGCAACATGTATGTTTAATTACCGAGGGCGATGTTGATGAATTGTCCAGATATTAATGCGCGAGACGGTCTGGTGGCATCCAGGCCGCATGTGCGTGTGCGCACCACGGCCCATTGCGGCCGAACTCAATGAGCTCTGTTTTATCTCAAGTAAAAACTTTAATGTTTGCAGATTAGCCCGCTCGAGATGTGCGCTCATACTGGATGTAAGTGTAACACGCTGTATAAAGCATGTTTTCAACATTAACAACTGGAAACCGCAGACGATAAAAGTGTTTTGTAAGTTTAAGTTATTTACGCAAACGCGTGCTTATAGCGGCGTGTATAATCATGAATTTATGGTCATCATGATTATTTTGCATGATTTTCTAACCTTGATTGTAGGCGGCAAACTTATGCTTTTAAATAATGTTTTAGACTATAACCGCGCCACCATAACACTCAGCTGTGGTGAGCACAAACATAAGTGTGGACATAGATAGTTGAGTGTAAGCAGTGAGTAAATACCTAGAGCTTATGTCAATGCACCTGCACATTGATGTTTTATTTATTTTGTGTATGTAAATGTTATTTAGTTTTTAAACCTTAAATTCATTTGATTTTTATTTACCTTTTAAAGAACATCCTGTATACGGCGTATCATGTCAAATCGTAAGCAGTGTTCAAGTACAACACATCATTTTTGTATCAAGGTTGAACGTTATAAGTTAAATACATCACTATACAGGATGGTTTCAAAGTTATATATGTTATCGCACACATTTTTGATGCCCCATAACGGATATGGCTAAGTACTTTACAACATATTTTAAGTATAGGTTATAAAGTACGTACAAAGGCTATTTTACCGCAACTGTAGCCTTGAACATGTAAATGTCGCAGCATTTCAAGCATCGATTAACAGTTGTAATTAAAAAATAAGCAGATTTTTATTCTTATTACAAGTATTACAACTTTCAAGATAATTTAAATCGAGTATGAAGTAAGTGACTTTTGAAACTGTTATGTGATGTAAATTCAACTGACACTATACATTTAATTTTATACAATTTAATTCGAGCATACAAAACAGATTAGAAGAATACAAAACAGTAAGGTACTATGTGCATCCCTTCGCTGAGGCTGCAGGCGTAGCATTGCGCTTTCTATCTCTACGAAGAATAGACATAGCTTTTTCTATACAAATTGACAGTTCGTTTCTTCATTTTTGACATCCACCGTAGAAATCTTTCTACAATCTGTCATTTTGTCTTTCATTTCTAACGATCTTTGTCTAGGTCTTTTTATACGTAGACTATTTCGGAAGAAAGTTTTCTATCCTTACTGTCAAAATCACATTGACAACCGATAAATCCTATGATAAAACAAAGAATTCTTAGTCGAATTATGTAAAAGAGTGAATTTCGTAAAAAGTGCAGTTGACTCTTTCTATTTTGTTGCCGTCTCGTACTGTCTACTGTCTACAAGAAACGTCATTTTTATCTACTCTTCCGTCGACAAAACGGTGCTCATGCTACGCCTGCTGGTAAACTATCAAATAGATCCTACAAAACCATTTTCTAAACTTTACAGTAGAACTCGACCAGAAAGTTATTAGAATTTACCTATCAGGTCCAGCTCGTCCTATTCCAACAAAATTGGTCATCGAATAAAGATATAGCAAACACAAACAAGTTTCACTGAACGTGTATCAGTCCTGCTTGTGCTAGGAACTCAAAAACAAGCGTTCCAATATTCACCAAGGTGACTGTCACCTAATTGCTAACTCTACTGCGCGAGGTAGGTACGATCGCGATGACATTTTACAAACTTGTTCGTTTAGCAGAGCACAATCACCCTCTGCCATGCATTCACTGAGATCTGAGCACAGAATAATCACGGCCATCTCAGAGTGATTATTATAAAGTGTAATAGCGCAGGAGTCGTTAGGCATCTAATGCGAATGTGCCACAGTGCCAGTCACCGCAGCATCGCACCAGTGTGCGCGCTGGGGAACTGGGGGCCAAGTCTACTAATTTACAAACGTGTCAGTGGTCTCACAATGATCAATTTTTGACAGATTTTGTATGGCATATCTGTCAAAAACTGATCATTGTGAGACCACTGACACGTTTGTAAATTAGTAGAATTGGCCCCCTGTATGCTTCATCCCGACACATGCGCGCTTTGTCATCTCACCAGAAAAATAAAAAAACAACAATAGCAAATGTGTTTATTTGCAATTGCTGTTTTATATTTTTCTGGTGAGACTTCCCTCCCACATTTATATTAGTTTCATTCAATATATCATCATCATATCATATCATAATAATCATTTATATCGATGCAATCATGATTTCTTAAGTAAACATACTGTTAAGCAGCTTATATCGTGTTTGTTTCCAAAGGTTGGGATAAAAGATTTTCATTTCATGCATCAATTCATAACTGTTATAGTAAACCAGTAAAAGTCTATGGTTGATGAGTTTAGAACCTTCTCTATATCTTTAACTCCACGTTTAGTTGATGTTTTACTATAGATACGATTATGTACAATTTCATTTGCCAATCATAATCGTCGTATTTATGCCGATTATGATTTAATAAATATTTTGGCACGATTTTATAAGCTCGTATCCTACTGTCATGAAAAGTCCAGAGATACTTGTATATAATATTATACTGAAAGCGATAACGAACGACAATGGCTTTAACCCTTTTTTGATAGGTAGCTCTTTATCGCTGATTTAAAACAAATCTGTCTATAATTATTAATTTACTATTCACTATTGTCAAATTAACAATTAAAATCAATAAAACCTAAATTGTGTATTTACTTTAAATTTTGGCCTTGAAAGTAATTACTTGAAATTAAAACTACTTTCTGTTCAGTTTCATATTCTTGTTATGAAATATGAAAGAGGCACACACTTTTACAGTCATAAACTGCAGTTTGTTTCATTAGGAGCAGCTGTTCAGTTCGTTTCTTTCGGTAACTCTTTAATGTTCGCCTCTTTGGGTAAAAATATCTGTGTGTGATGTTTATTTAACATCCTGACTTCTAAAGGTATACACAGAACACACACTGTTTCGGAATACAAAACGGCCTGTATATTTTGTGTTCAGAAACTGAATGAGTCAGATTTATATTATAGGCAACATGCTAATATTTAAGTATTATGTAGCTTCATTTATTTTCACGCACTTTTCAGGAATAACCAAGAAGTAGAGGGTTGTATCTCAACTTTTTGGGTATTCTTGAGAAGTTCTTGGTGCCTTGAAAAGTCATTTCCACAGGCAATTAGGCACAATCCTAATCCTCGAAAGTGAGTTTGTTTGTTACGCTTTCACGTTAAAATCGCTGAACGGATTTGGATGAAATTTGGCACAAGAGTAGACCATGACTTGGAATAGGACATAGGATACTTTTTATCCCGATATTCGATAAGCGGGTGAAACCGCGGGGCGCAGTACAATAAATGCTTGTAATTCAAGACATTGAAGTTAAAATTTTACCAAAGCGTATCTTTTGACCCCGATATTTACTGAGCAGTGTATTTTTTTTACTTTATTTACCTATCTATAGCGGTGACTGTCTGTTACGCCACTCTCAAAAATGGTAGTAGAATTAAACGTGAAAGTGCATTCTGAAGATTATTTACCGTCCACCTAATTAATTGTCAAGCAAGAACAATAAAATCTATACTAATAATATAAATTCGAAAGTAACTCTGTCTGTATACCTTTTCACGCCTAAACCACTGAACGGATTTCGACAAAATTTGGTAAGGAGATAGATGGCATCCTGGGGACGGACATGGGCTACTTTTTATCGACATACCACACAGGCGAAGCCGCGGGCGGAAGCTAGTATAAAATAACTTTTTCTAAGCATTTAAAAGATTCATTTAATCTTTTTTTAATATGATATTTTCAGCAAAATAATATTTAAAAAAAACAAAATGTTTGCAAATCAGAAACTTGAAAACAAAATTAATTGAAGTACTCACATTGATCCTTGAATATAAAACTTGAAACTCAGTAATTATCCTGAACTGTCTAATTAAAATTCGGAAGGTAAAATCACATGTCAAACACAAGCACGATAGTATTTGGAAGTGTATCCAGTAGCACTCGAGTCACAGTGTCACGCCGTCGTGAGGAGACGTTATCAGTGCGAGGCGCGTGAAGACATGCGGATCGATCCCAATGCGGGAATGTTTTGATAAGGGCGGGCGCGGCAAGACACTCGAGCGGCCGGAGCGTAGAGCCTGGAGCGCGCGACGCGACTGACTGCCGCCGGGGCCGGGGGCCGCCGCAGCCACCTCCAGCTCGCTGTGATAAGCCGCCGCCGCCGGCCGCCAGCTCCATGCACGCGACAAGTGCATCCATTCATTCCACGCGGTTACACTCCCCCGATTTAACGATTCAAACAATGGATTTATGAATAAAGCCGATGATAACGACCTAGGCCCATTGTTTTCGGCGCGCGTTGTGTTTTCGTAAACAACACCCTCTCTAACCGCAATATAAAGTCTCTAATAATGAATGACAGCTAATTAATTAGTCATATTTATTCAGTAGAGAGGTAAATAACATAAGAATCATGAATCAAATTATAGGCGTGTTTACATTCTACATATTTTCCTCCCTCGTAAATGACATACATACACTCACGTAATCCATTGAGGTTTATAATATAATAGGTAAGTATTGATTATTTAAATATTATGAACGAGAGGTAAACCTTGAAAATATTGTAATGTTACCAACGCTCAAAACGGTACTTGATAACCCTAGTCAAATTCTTCTCATCTTATAAATCAATACAAGCGTAAAATTTAGCGCTTGCTTACACACTTACTAGTAATGTTTATTTTTCACTGATAATAATCATAATATTGATTGTAGATAGACAGCCTGAAGCCTGAAATTCCAAAACACGCAGCTATCAGTGCATAAGTTGTGTCTACCTACCTGTCGAATCTCCTGAAATATTTACTACTACACCCGCTAAGTCTCGAGCCCGTGGGAATATCGGGATAAAAAAGGTATCCTACGTCCTTCTCCAGGTCCCATGATCAGGCCCAGGTTCCAGGTCTACCCATGTACCAAATTTCATCCGTCCATGTGCCAAATCCGTTCAGCCGTTTTAGAGTAAAAGTGTAACAAACAAATAAAAAACAAACTCACTATATATTTGAAAAAAGTACCAAAGAGGTTTCACCCAAAGACAACAAAAAAAACACATTATTTTTTCACACCTCGTCCGTAAGTGCCCGTATTCGACACTTGGCTGCTTCTGCCATTTGTGCAGATACAGTTAAAAGATAACTTAATGCTCCTCGTACTTAACGATTATTATCGACATATAGAAACTTTCCGCAGTTAATTCGGTAAGCAGATTCACGATCGCGATAGCAATCGTTAAACTTAAACATCCATTTCATTCGACTTTAATACCTTTTATTTAGTGCCTTTGGAATTAACTGCATTCAGCCTTCTTTGATTTCAGCCTTTCATTATAAATGCACCAAGGAAGTTTTATTTTTACTATTTAAGTAAAACATACTTTTCGTGTTCTACGTGAAAATCATTTTCTTTTTATTGCCTTTTTATTGCTGCAGAGTTAATAATAGATAGCTAAAAAACAGCGTGGAGAAAATTGTAATTTTATACATTTTTCACACTCGCATAATCATGATTAATGGGAGAACGTATGTTAAGTTTGTAATTAAAAAAATATTTTGTACATTTGGCTGTAACTATGATGCGTTTATGTACAGGTGTTTTATAATCGCAAGGAAAACATTATTTTTAGGCTTAATTTGATTCCATCTACTACATCATTCTAATTTTACCTTTTCTGTAGTAGTGTTCTACAGTTTCATGAAGTTAAGTAACTGGAGGTTCTCCATATCAATGAGTCTTAAAACTTTATAAACGTATTTTCTTTCTTTCTAATATAATTCATCATAATCAGCCTATAATGTTCCCACTGCTGGGACACAGGCCTCCTCTCTATGAGAGGGAGTGGGCCGTAATCCACCACGCGGGCCCAGTGCGGGTTGGTAGATGTCACATGTCTTCGAATTTTTGGTTCTAGGACATGCCGGTTTCCTCACGATGTTTTCCTTCACCGTTTTGAGAGCAGTGGTGATGAAATTATTTACACAAAGTAAAGCGCCTGTCGGGGTTCGAACCTACGACCTACAACTCGTAAGTCGCGGCCGTTACCACTGGGCCACCACTGCTCCTAATTAATCTAATATAATTATTAGGTATGTATTTAGGAGTCGAAATATTGCAAAGTTGTTCAAACTAAACAGTAGAATGTAGATCCAATTTTTATCTAAATTGACAAATAAAATTATTTGCTAGCTTGAAAATATGAAAGAATATCCTTCCGATCAAGGATCGCATATATTTATCAAAACGTTGTAGCAGGATTGGTGCATAGAACCTAGAGGTTAGTCGAGAATGTTTTGTGATTTTCTGGTAAGATTTTTTTTAAATTCATTTAAGATATATCTAGTTTATTGTTGGGCAGGTTGGGTTTGGTAAACGACAATAGATTCTCTGTAAAGGGACAAATGTGGATGTTTCAAGTACAGGTATACAATACAACTCTTTAGAGGTACAACTCTGTTTCATACATCACATAGACGACATGCTCCAGAGAGCTATCTAACCGTTATTCGTTAATTACTCGCACACTCATGTACGAATTTAATTGTGAAATGAATAATTAATCTTTATATAATTTCAAATTCTTACCGCGTACGGTGATGATAACGGTTACTTCGCGAATTAACTCGCGGTTCTAGAAGATGTTGAAAAACTAACATCATTTTAATCTTCTTATTTTATCTGTGTTGGCAAATTATATGCAAGGAAACTAGGACGATGTACGAGTACTACTAGGTTAGTTTTAGGAATACTGTCACGCAGAAAATAAAGTGAAGAACTGGCAAGTTATCTGGTTATGAAGTTATTAAAATTCGTGTATGTTATGAAGACTATAAGGATGAAAATAGGGTAAAAAAATACCATACTTCGAAAAAACTTATGCGTTATTATAAATCAAACTTGAATGGTCATGCCATTTCCCTTGCAGAAGAGATCGATCGAGTGTCACAATGATTAATGTTGGAAATGGCCATAGCGACCGTGGTTACCCTTCTGATACTGAATTATTTTGTGCAATTCATCTTTAAATAGTTATTTCAAAGTAACATTTTATTTATGATAAACTTTCTGTACGTTAATGATATTGATTGAGATGTCAAGTCAAAGCCCTTGTACGGACTACCTTGTACGGAAATTAATCGAGCGCAGAGAAAGCCTTTCGATTTAACCCTTCCAGGAAAATTGCTTTTATCCGTGAGGCAAAAAATAATTAATGACGTCCGTAAAGATTTGTATTAACTAGAAAACATATGACGACACGTGTCGTTCATAACATAGCTCTACTTAACTAAGTACTACGCACATGCAAGTGATTCTAACTTAATTGAATGTTGTGTGCGTCGTGTATGCCAGCCAGTGCAGCCGACGATCAAAGCTGCGTCGCTTAGCTCAAGTAATTAGATTGGTGTGCCCTCACTCGGGCGAGGCATTGCGCTTGACACGGATATGGGTGTAATGTCATTTCATGTAATAGATTAACACGATTTACGATAGCATCCTTGATCCATTATTCGTTTAATGTTGTTTAAGTATAACCCTCACGTGGTCATTTTATTCAGCAGTTCAAAGAAGTAACTACATTCTCAACTAGGTGGTCTTTTTTTCGCCTCAGATCGCCTGGTCCTGTTATAAAAAGCAGACAAAATAGCAGGAATTTCGGATTTGTTTTTTTCTCAGAAAACCGTGGCTTTACATCTTTTCAGAATACCTACCATTGTCATCCTTATAAAACAAAGTACCCCACCGCGTCTGTCTGTCATCCTATTCGCGATTAAATTTAAAAACTACTGCACCGATTCTCATGCTGTTTTCACCAATGGATAGAGCGGTTCTCGAGTATATAATAACCGACATCCACGCGGGCGAAGCCGCGGGCATCAGCTAGTAATGGAAACGCAATGAGGGAGACACTCATGTGCAATAAAATTAAAATGTGATTCGAAGTTTATTTATTTAATGAAGTACGAAGCACCGTGACCGGTGAGCATGTTCAATTTTTACAATAAAACGCGACACGTTTCCGAACAAGGCACGTCTGCGGCACCGCGGACAGGAAAATACCATGTTCCACTAATTGCTTAGCACAGCACAACTCGACCAATTTGTCTGGCATTTATCTGGCATCGCTGTAACAAGACGAGTCGCCGTGATGCACGCATTGCTAATAACATTTCACGGGAATATTTCGGCTATCCTCGGCTGGTATATGACGATATTTACCCAGTTGGAACTCCGACATGGAGGGTCGTTGTGCCAGGCGGTCGGGCCGTTACCACATAGGCGGCCTAAAAACGAGCCAGTTTCATACGCTTATATTTACTTTTTCTTTGTTAAGAAATTCTTGAACTTGTCACATAAAAACTACAATTTACGCAATGCACCGTGAAACGTTTTGCTCACACGCGGCCGATAACAGCCGAGTGTAAATGAGTTTGGCATTGCATTTGAATTTTGTGCAACGCATCCAAATAATCCTTATCCTTACTATCCTTACTAATATTATAAATGCGAAAGTAACTCTGTCTGTCTGTCGGTCTGTCTGTCTGTCGGTCTGTCTGTCTGTCTGTCGCGCTTTCACGCCAAAACTACTGAACCGATTTAAATGAAATTCGGTACACAGATAGTCTAGAGCCTGAGAAAGGACATAGGCTACTTTTTATCTACATACCACGCGGGCGAAGCCGCTGGCGGAAGCTAGTCGTAAATATCCTGAGTAATACTCGTACCCGCGTTTTGGGAAACCGTGTGCGTTGTTGAGGACGTTACGATAGAAAACTGAAGAATGCAGTAACGCATAATTAGATTTATATCTGTATATAAATCACTATAGTACCAAGTGTTGCTAAATGTAGATCTATGTGCAGGCGCACAGTGGGCTTCCTATGAAAGTTTTGCAACAGCGGACGCGGACTCACCTTGCCTGCAATATATTTATGCATATCCACTGCCTTTTACACTACAACGTTTATATTTCATTTCTATTGTTTGATTTTAAAATAGCTCTCATGCTGTCCTATCTTTATTATATTAAATTATATAAGTAGACTGACGTCACTGAAGTCAATCGTTGTCATCCAGAAAAATCTTTTATACTTGCGTAGAGTTCAATAGGAAACATTATAAATTTTAATTCACATGCAGCCTACTTTAAACATTATTACTGTAAGTAACTAAGACTCACTAACAATTGTGTTCAATTTTAACTGTTCTTCTTAAACACATTTTTTTACTTGAAAACCCGTTGGCTTTTCTAGTGAAAAAAGTTTAAGAAAACAAGAATATGCTATACTAGCACAATTATTACTACGGTACAATGAGCTCTAATAAACCACCAAACATCTGGTTCTATACAGGCGGTAATCCCTCGCGCCGTGAACTAAATAGAGCGTGAAGAAAAAATGGAAGGCCTCTTGGTTTATTAGCATACCTGAATATTTATTTGTGTCACCATGGGAACCGTCCTCGCTCCACAACTTATATAAATACAATGATAATCCTACGTGCCAACTTGCTGAAGTGGGTAACCAGTATTGGCAAACATGAGCATTTCAATTTAAGTGTTTGCGTCTCCAACTTCGCACTGAAATACTATTTGGGTCATCATTGCACAGGATAAGTGAAGCATTAAATCCTGATTTATGTCCGTTCTGCACGCACCGAGTACAACTGTACAATCCAATTTACTTGGACAGGCGTTATTATACTAATATGAACTAAGCCTTTTGTAAGCCTCTTACCGCTGCAACATAGTGTCCTGAGGTTACTGTGCGTTTCATAACGCTCCTAGTATATGCGAGTTTATGTTTCGCTCATTAAATGTTGCACAACACGGAGATGCTCAAATGTAAACCAAATTAACTGACTTATTTCAATTGTACACACGGCTACACATCAAGCTATACATTTCTAGTATAAGCTGACCTCGCATTGTACGGAAATTATATACAATGCGAGATCAGCATAAACTGGAAATGTATAGCTTGATGTGTAGCCGTGTGTACCATGTAGCAGATCAGGAAACTACACACACGTGTGATTGTTGCACGATAGTGCGAATTTTTGCATCTCCAAGTGATTTGCTCACAGTCAGAGCATGAGAGGTATGTAGGTATGTGTTGGTATCAAGTTACGTTATTTTATGCATTTACAATAATTAATATAACACGTGCGCAAGTTACAATGCGCATAAGATGGCTTACTAAGATTGTCGGAACACAGTAATTAAACATCTGTGTAACATAACATGTTTGCATATAATTCGCAGCGCGTTGAATTTTGCGATGCAACGTGTGATTGTACCTTCTATATATTTCACTACTACTACTGCTAGGTACTCGTCATGGCGGCTGGTCAAGTCATATTTTCCACTAGAAATTTCTGTCAGATTGGGGTTACGTTCGTAAAAATCAATGACGAAAGATTGACGTTCGCTTGATCGACGCGGAATGTGTTTCAAATAATTTATAGACTATGTTCAAATCGCAGTCCTGTGTTTTTTATCCGTCCGTCTTATTGCGCCAGTGTATTGTTGCACGCACAATTAACGCCTAGATTTAGGTTTCGATTTCATTCGACATCAACGTCCGACAGTGTAAAATAATTAAGAAATAAAAATTAGGCAAGTTGGAGCGTTGTATGGTGTGACAGGTGTGCGAATGACAACAGGATTCCTCTAGTGGTCCATCAAAAAACTAGGGTTTATTTGCGAGATCGACAGTCTCTACAATTAACCGGCTGAAAAATGTCACTCGACATCCTCAGAAAATAAAACATATCTGGACACCTGTCCCGCTCTTATGCGACTAATAACGAGTATTTCAGCTTTGAACGAACTATTTAAAAATTCTTGTTACAGATTTTTTTGAATTACTGTGGGAACTGCGTAGTTTTATGAGTTACTCTTCTCTCTTCATCTAATTAATTCATGGGCGTCTCTACTGTCACCTGTATTCAAATTAATGACTTCCATTAAATATAGGCATTTTTTATTTAACATGTAAAATGTTTCTCTTTGGTCGATCGTCAAGATCATGCATCTCATTATTCATTATTACTATCTAGATACTGACAAGCATCGAAACACAGAATCAAATCTCGTGTCAATACTTTTTCTCGTCGAGTTCATCCAATTTGTGATGTTTTCTTTGCTTATTATCTGTGGTTGACAGCCGCTCCGATGTCCCGCGACGTTGACAAATCGAGAGACGACCACATCGCGACATTATAGTCCTTTGACGTGCCTTTACTATATATAGATAAATAAGTACAACATGTACCTACAATATGTATGAATGCCTATAGAAAAAGATGAGTGCCTTATAACAGCAATTACTAAGATGATATGGCTCTTTATTGTATTTATCAAGAATGATGTACCTACTTACCTACGTTTCCATATCCATACTAATATTATAAATTCGAAAGTAACGTTGTCTGTCTTTGTCTGTCTGTCTATCTGTCTGTATGTTACCTTTTCAAGCCTAAACCACTGAACGGATTTCGATAAAAATTGGCAAGGAGATAGATGGTATCCCGGGAATGGACATAGGCTACTTTTTACCGACATACCACGCGGGCGAAGCCGCGGGCGGAAGCTAGTTATTTATAATATTCATAATCATAACAAAAGAACTGCGCTATGCGGATTTTCACATTTACCCTATTAGATTATCGATTAATATTAATTAAACAGGTATTTTGTTTATGCAATTCTATGTAGATCAACGTGTATCTGGGTATCGTGTTACCCAGTAACTGGGTTGTGGAGGTCAGATAGGCAGTCGCTCCATGTAAAATATGGTATTCAGCTGCATCCGGTTAGACTGGAAGCCGACCCCAACATTGTTGGGAAAAGGGTAGGCAGATGATGATGTAGATCAACGTGTTGTGCCAACGAATTTTTTATAATCCTAACTTCCTAACTTTTTAAATTATAAATGCGAAAGCGAGTTTGTTTGTTACGCTTGCACGCTAAAACGGCTGAACGGATTTGGATGAAATTTGGCACATGGGTAGAGCAAGACCTGGATTAGGACATAGGATACTTTTTATCTCGATAATCCCACGGGATCGAAAAATATATGGGTGAAATCGCGGGGCGCAGCTAGTATGATTATAATTATATGATGCCACTAAATGCTCTCAGCTATCGGTTATTGCGCTTGTTTTCGTCTTCCGTATCATTAAACAAATTGTGACACTCATTGACTGGAATTCTTTGTTTACGTTGCAGTGCAGCATAATAAACAATAACAGAGTTGTTTGTACAATCAAGCAAAATAAACTGATGTGAATAGGCACCTACTCTACCCTATTAATTAATTAGTGTAATGATTGGAATAGAAACACGTCTTGTCTCGAGTTATGCATAATACCCGTGTGGAATTATTTTATGCGTAATTTTCTCTTTGCATTTACGTCTTAGATATGTCTTATATTGACTGCGTGTTAGGCTACATCAATGAAGGATTCATAGCGCGGATCCTGTCAGTTCGTTTGGGTGGTTCGTTAGCAGCCAAGGCTCGTCAGACAATGCGGTGTGGCATTGGAGTGCTGCGCGCGTCCCACCGCTCACGTAACATTTCCCCAAAAGGCGTGCGCGCAGGAAGGGCCACTGACTCAGCGACCTTATGTGCGGTGTGCGCGCACCCCACGCGCCTTTCACGGTGCTCAATAGACCTTTACAAACAAACATGATGCAATAAGCGTTATTGATTTGCATCTATCGACACTACCTTCTTCGGTCATGATAGGTGCCGGCAGGTGGAATATTATGCGATTCTACCTGTCATCCTCATCATTACCTATCAAAGTCATTCCATTCTGAATTCGGTGACTGAAATTATCTGACATTTATAAGAATGTGCTATATCATACTTCTCATACTTCTTCAGCGACTGTTCAAGAGCTCATTACGTTATTATTTTCAGTGCCGTATGATGTTACATGGAATAAGGTCACCATCAAACGATTTTGGACGGACAAAACAGATTTCACAGCGCACGTGCGCCCTGCGTGAAACATGCATTTAATTTAAATATGGTGTCACGTAAACGTGTCGCACATATCGGGCCTATTAGTGTTTCAGTAATTTAGTTAGTGTCGTGTGACGTGGCGAGGCATTAGGTACCGTGTACAAATTAATGGCGACGTGAACGACCGTCCGGCGTAGTTTGTTGCACTCGCGGCCGTGTGCGTTGTGCGTTGACACTGCGGCACACTCGTCACTATTTGACGTGCCGTGTCCCGGCGACCGGCGCAAGCGATCGGGCGGGCGAGGTCTACGGGCCCAGGTGACCGGCGCAGGCGACGCTTGGTGCACCCGCGTACACCGGCGGACTTTCTACAGCGATGATTCTCTCCAATTAACAGAATGATTGGCGGGCGGAACATCTTTGTCTGCACACGCGACACACTTTACTCTTGTTACGAGTCATGCAATTCTTATGATGGTATTTATTGGATGATGTATTAGCATTTCCGATGATATCTTTGGTGACTGACGGTTTCTCTATGCGGATGACGCGCGTATAACTTTTACCGTTATTCAAAGAACTATGTACGGCATATGCTTATCTTTTATATTCGATATACTTATAATTTTTTTAAAGACTGGCCTGTCTGTCTTCCTCCAAAAGTTAAATGGCCTTCTTAAGTACCTATCCTGTGTACCTTTCTTGAATTAGTTAAGTACTTAAACAGTATCAATATCACAGTCGCATCTGTCTCCTCGTTAGTAATAAATATGAGCTGACTGCGTGTATGTGTAACTTTGTATATTACTAGCTTCACCCCTCAGTTTCAGCCGCATAAGTCTCGATCCCGTGGGATATCGAGATAAAAAGTATCCTATGTCCTATTCCAGGTGATCTACCCCTGTGCCAAATTTCATCCTAATCTGTTCAGTCGTTTTAGCGTGAAAGCGTAACAAACAAACAAACATAAATAAATAAATTATAATTGTAGTTAGGATAAATATAACAATACTAGAATAAAGAATTACAACAGGAAATTACCAGAGTTTGGAAAATAAATAGAATCACTATAGTCTCAATAGTAATATCAAATATTTAATAGTGTTAATGCAAACAATCTATCCAAATACACACACACAACTACCACTACAAAATGCTGTCATAGGGGCAAGATCCATGGGGCGAGCGGAGCCCACACCATATGAAACACTTGCCGCATAGCAAGATTTTTTTTACAACTAGAATTAGGTAATACCTTCACTGCAGTACAGAGCAATTTATCTTCTCAGAATAATAACTAGAATCTCACCTTGGATCACACCCGAGGGATTCTGAAAATACCAAATTTAATTGTCAAATACAATTTAAAAACTAATATAATATTATATTTTTTTTACGAGACAGTTACAATTAAAGTGGCGCTATTAGTTACCAGTTGGAGTATAATTTGAGAAAATGTATGCAAGTTGCGTATCGTTGCGGCATTTGGTCATATCGACGTGTGCGCACTTTCACTTAATATGATGATTATACGTATAAGTGTCTACAATTACATTATGTACAATACGCCACATTCATTAACTGGCATTAGGTATTTTGTATCACTTTGAAACTTCTAATAATCTGAACAACTCAATAGTTTCAGTAACTTATTTGAAAGCATCGCAATTCCTCAGTTAACTAATTTCAATTATTTATTTATTAAGTTGATGCAAACCAATATAGTCTGAAGAAGGGACTGGAAAAAAAAATATTATTGTAAATTCAATGATATAAATATCCATATACAATTATATACATATCCATATACAATAACATAAATATCCATATACAATAAATAAAATATTAAAGTCTAATCAATAAGTGCATAATGTAATAATAAACTATGTATTTTTTCTAAATCTAACATAAAAGAAAATTTAGAGATTTTCCCTTTATCAGGAAAACCATATACGAAGAGTCATATTATTAGCGTGAAACTTCTACGTCATAATATTCTGGTAGGTATAAAATCCTACGTTTCAGGATATAAAAGGCGGTAGTGAAGAACGGCCTATTTGGCAAAACGTCCGACCTACATATTTTATGTTTATGTCGTTATTACATTACCCAAACGTTGAGAGAAATCTTCAAAATTCGTCCCTCGTACTATAACAATGCATGTACAAATATATGTTCATTGTGTGTTATTTATTTGTTTTTATGGGTCTCCTGACTATGATACAATATATTCGGACATCTGTAGAGCTAAGGTCTACAAAATAGCCCAACAAAGTAATGTTACATTACATTTTCCTTACAAGGAAGTAAAGTTAAAAGAATGTGATGTATGAGCTTAAGTGTTCATTGGAACTTAAATGGTGAGCCGCTCTCTTGTGGTAAATTCTTTTCAAATTAGATAGAAGAAAGTCGAAACCCGTAACTGTTCTGTAATCTGTTAAGAATTCTTCCGAGAATTATAAGGCAATTATTACTTGTCCGCAAATAGTAATGGCTTGGCAAGACATTTGATTGAGGAGTTAAAGGCTCGGCGCGTGTTCGCCGTCCATCCCGGTGACTCAGCCGAACGTCGGAATGCCATAGTTTCGTGAATCGGCCGTTGATTGGCTTTATTTAGTAAGCGATATTTGTTATTGCAGAAATCACTCGAAAGAATAGGATCTGGTTAAAAAAGAAACGTAACGTTTTACTTTGTGGACTTTATCTGCCTGTTCTATAAATTTGAGAAATAAAGCTCTCGAAACCGGTTGAAAAGAATTTATAAGTTATGCTTTTCCTGATTCTCGTAACAGGCTTAAGAAGAGAAATGAGAATACAAAACGTGCAAACAAATTATAGCCCAGCCAGGCAAGTGTTATGAGAGCAAATATAAATTCTTGTAACCTATTTGCAAATTACTCATAATTTCCACGTATTTGTAAAATATGATCCCATGTAGCAAAAAACATTTAGATGTTAGCAATTCTGCGTAACAACTCTTTAATTAGCTGTGGCGGGCGGTCAAGCGAGTTATGCGGATATAGCGCAACCGCGGCGAGTACAATGCGCGCCGCCTGCGCCCGCGCACCGCGTCCTTCGAGGTCGTTCTAGTTCCACGCCACGCACTCCACTCGCACTCTGTAATGGGAATGAGCAACCGAGGGAAATTGTACATTACTGGATTATTTAGCCTTAATCTAACCGCTATCATCGAAGTACCAAAAAAATATGCTTCAAAATTATATGCTTCCTCATTACCACCCTGAATTATTATCTGCAGTTCTCCACCATTAAAAGTAATTCATTTCAATGTTAATGTTTCATAAACACCAACTTTCCCGTTGACCACCACTTGTTGTTGATTGATTACTAATTAAATTTCATAGAATGGAGGCGCCATTAAATCATTCATTGTTAATGGTTGTGTTCGTGGCATTACCGGGAACTCCGAGCGAGATGACATTAGTTACCTCCGGAGCCGCTCCGTCAGGTCCACTCGATTTACAACTGTACATAAAGTTCAAAATCATTACTCGTGTTATTATTCTAAATGGTTCACTAATAACAACACATCAATCAGAAAAATAAACTACTTCCAACTATAAGTCAAGTGTCCATCATGTGAATCAGAAACGTACTTATTTGCAAAAATAAAATACAATGAGGGCCAACGGTCAACGTTTAACAATTGAAATCAATAAAGTTAGATAGTAAGATGTCGATCAGTGAAGTAGGGGCTCGGGGGACAATCTGTCCGGTATAAAAGGGTTGCGAGTGTCAACAGATTGCTTTTATTACGTGAATTACTAGGCTGATGAGGCAGCCGGAGCCACGTGAAGGTAATAGCGCCTTTAGATTACATTTCGAGTGGAATCGCCGACGCACATCCGCCCTCAGATGTAATTGGTCATTCACTTCGCTGGATGCTGCGCGATCTCACGATGTATGGGAACGTCAACTTGATTCAGTCGAACGTTTCCGATTAGTCTAGGTATTCGTTGCGTAACCGATACACTTATAATTTGAGTTGAAAAATAAAAAAGCTTGAAGAAGCCTTCGGATTACTATCCGGTATGGCATATGCGAGCAGTTGCAAAAAATGAAAATATCCGAATAAAAAATATTAAGCTTCCATCCACTTCTTTTAATCATAAAGCACGCAATACGAGCACTTACAGATAAAACCGGAGTGCACAGTGCAGAAATACTTTTTATATGTGTAAAGTATTTCTGCATTTACTCGCAGTTTAAAAAAGTAATGCAGAGTGACTACAGTTTTGTGCGCACTGCTCTATCGTAAAAAGCAATACCTCTATATTCCGTGAAGGCTCAAAGACATCCATGTTATTCACCAGCAAGTACATTTAGATACGAAACAATGCGTAACTTACGTTCAGGAACGCGTAATTAAACCATATAACCGGATCCTTCATGATCGGATGGCTATTCATCGTAAATGAGGTCCTTGCAGAGACGTGTGCTATTTCACTACCTAATGGAAACGTTATCGGGGTGCCAGCCTATAAAAAATATTTATACACTGTAGACTTAGCTTCCCAGTTGTGCTGATAAGTTAGTAAGGAACCTCCGCTTAGTGCCGGGATACAAACTTAAGTGATAAGATTACAGCCCCGTAATAACCATTAAGTAGCTGTTACAGCTCCTGTTAAACATACATTCCGAAGGCGATCATCGAATTGATGGCCGCTGTTTTATTGTTCTATTTATGCTCCGAAGTCGACTTATTATCTCGGTTAACTAAACGATGTTTTTTAATTAAAAGCTACTATTACTTATCTGAAACGATGCTTGAATTAAATTCTTATCCTCCAATACTTTTCTTTCTGCCTTGAGAGTCTAATAAAATATTAAATGTCAACTCACAATTCTTTATTGCCTTCTTTAATGTTGGTAAACTTAATGAAACAATTATTGACCCTGTCGGGCACAGCATAGTAGGAGAAAGGAGGATGAGCGCTTATTTGTGTAAATATATTATTTAAGTACCTGAGTGGTATACACTTCTGTGTATATACCGCTCAGGTTGCTTAAAATAAACCAACTAAACATAAAAAAAAATTACTATCGTGAGCCCGATCAAAGCGATGACCCAGCAATCTGACACGATTTTGTGAAAAATTATATTCAAGTCACAATTTTTTTACGAACCGCAAAAGTTAGACCGCTGCTTTTCCTTTGAGAAAAATTCGATCAGTTAATCCGATGAAATAACCATAAAGTTATGTTGGAACATAATTTGAAATTAATAATCTAGTAGGAAATTTTCCAGCAGTCAAGGATAATCGTTTGTATGTAGCAACACCCGTGTGGAGCCTGATCCAGGGCGCATTCCCGATTCGTTCCCTGTTGTTTTTGCAGCTAGGCACTCACTAATGGGTACTGGTTTAGCTCCAGCGAGCCTCCTGACTTGTCTACTCACGTTCTATGGAGAGCCTTCCACGATGGTGTTTAAAACGACATAGCTTGATTGAAGTGGACTATAAATATTGTCATAACAGTACTTAAACGTACTACTAAGTTACTGTTTTATTAGAGCCATGTTTAATCGTAAGATAGATATTATAAATGGATAAATGGACACGAAGAAAATGTTACAATGCAAACATCTCCCCATTTATAAACTCTGGACTTTCCAAATAATTTCGTTTCCTGCTCTATTTCCTCTGTCATTTAATTTTGTTCCGCTTTGAGGGGACACGTCGATCGAATTTCGATATTAGATTTGCAAACAAAGCGTGAAATAGAAATAATAATCTATTAAAAAGCGTCGTCGAAACGATGAAAAGACCGCTTCGTGGATATTTTGAGAACGTAAATTAACTAATACGAGTATAAAGTTAGATATCAATCGAAATATTTTCACATTGTGTAATTAATAAATCATCTTGTATTCGTAGAAGGAGGTCCATAAATCTCAGTATTGCACAAATAGAGAGGTATCGAGCTCACTGCTATTTCTTAAAGTTACTTCATTAGAATGTGATTATTGCATTCTTCACAACAATATCTATCACAAAAAATAATCTTGTTTGATGGTTGTATTATTGAAAGTAAACAAATATAACAGCACAGCTAATAAAAATGGCTCAAAAAAACATGTGTTCCATATAGGTACTTTGATTCGATATCAATAACATGTCCACAATATTTCATGAAAATCGTTCTCTAAAGGATAAAGATTAAAGAACGACAGCATTCGCAATAGAGATACTGCCGCCATAACAATGCCATTCATATCTCTGGAATTATGTAATGTTTCATCGGAGACAAAACATAAGACGAGCTTGGTCATAACTATAGCATGAATTGAGTTAACATCACAATTTAAGTTGAAGTATCAAAGTGTAGGCTAAGCCAGTTACCATCTACGGCAATGTTATAAAGGATAATTTAAATCGCTTACAGCTGCTAACTAGTGCTTTATCGCTACCAGTTAATTACTGATTTGTTGCTAAAGACTTTGATCTTGTTACTTGTACACCTGAGTACTCGTAATATCGTTGACTTAGTTCAAAGTTATATGTATAGCAGCAATACCCAAGGCCGACACTTCTTATTCCCATGGCATTTAGAAGCAAAGTGTAAATAACTGGAGCGACTTGTATTACAGTGATCCGAGAGCTAAGCTAGGGGTTAAGTTTATTTTATTTACACTTACCAACTGCCGTCCCTCTCTGAAAGGTCTCTCGGCTTTTGGAAGACTCATCAAGTCTCCGATCAGTGTTTTGGTTAGTAAAAAAAACAACTCATCATAATTATTGTTGACATATTTATTTATATAAAATCTTTACCAAATTATAATATCTACTTAATAATAATAATTATGTACAAGGTAAAATTATCAAATGGCAAAAAAATCGTCTGCATCGCTGTCAAATCTTTACCTAGTAAAATAAAATACCTACATAAAGTCTGCCAAAGTGCATAACAATTTATCTCAATCGCATAGAATTTCTTTTGGAATCTAGATTCACTATTTGGCTTCAGATAAAAAGAGATACCGTTTTTTCTTTGAGTAATACCCCTCGATGGATGATTTCTTACTAAAACACGTTGCAATATAATACAATAGATGCCTTATTTTGAATTTAAATTACGTCTATTCTCGATTTTGATCAAGTTAGGATGACAATCACTTTATATGATGGATGTCTGATGTTGACACGCGAGAAAAGTACCCACAATTTATGAAATAAAAAGTAAAAGCGAAAGTGAAATAAAAAGAGAATTTCTATCAGAGATGAATTTGGATACGCGACATTAAACACAATCTGCTGTTTTGACAATTTTATTGAAGAATTTCGACAACAGTCATTTAGATTCAGATATATTTTTGATGGCGTTGACGCTAGTTCGAGATTAATCGACTCTACATTATGTAGAGTCGATATTAACTCTTTACCAATAACAGTATTTATTATTATATTTTAAATACATAACATGTAAACGCAATATTTACACAAATGATCGGACTGTGTAATTTCCAATTCGCGGTACACATTTCAAAATTTATTTAGCCATTAATTTTGGGGCTTTAACAAAATACAACATTAACATAAAATGAGGCAATAAAAAGTCGTAAAACGCTAATAATGCCATTGGTAATTTATGGACAGTGTAAAGATGTTTTGTAATGGCTAATTTCCACAATAAAATTACTGTGTATTTAATCGAAGTCTCACTTGTTTTACATGATAATGCTCACTTATGCTTTGTTTATTTTTGTGATTATCTATGTAAATAGTGAATGAATTAAGATTACTGAAATATTCAACATTCCACAGATATTTGTTTCCCTCGCGATCGCGCCGACTATGCGACTTCGCTACGATTCCCTGCTGACTTTGAAACTGTGACATTCAGAAAATGGATTGTTTAACGTGTTATAATCATTTCTATTTAAGTGAATATAAGACTTCTTTAAAGATAAAAGTTTCTGAAGCAACAAAGTAAAAGAATTGATAGCTATTGACGTCGATCGTATCCGAACTATGCACATTACTTGCGTATCTTACAAGGCACTTCGTTAGGACTTGAATAAACTGAGTAATGTTAATTAATATCATGTACTTAGAATCAATTTACCACACCACTTATTTAAATAATTCTTCCTTTTAAGGACCCACAGTGTTATTTCTTTGCGAATGCAAATTGTTATGGATATCGTAACTTGAATAAAAAAGTATGTTAAACAGAGTGGTTTTACAAAAAACAACACACAGATTACCATTCGATAAATATTACAACTGGTTCACTTTAAGTGATCAAGTCTTTACTGTTGCTTGTCTTAAATAATATCGAAAAAAGCCATGTAAATGCGGTTAACGAATCTGTTGTTTTTTCCGCGACTGACGGTAATCATACTAATCATGCACACTTTCTTCTGAGCAGCTGAACTTTCATTTTCATGTGTGGCAAGGTTCACGACGACGAGGGGTTATTAAGTCGCGAGGAGCAACGAACCTCGGGCCGTGACTTCCTTTTTAACGTCACTGCAGTGTGCAGTGGGAAAGTGTCGAGGAATTAACAGGAGCGTGGCGCGACTCTTTGTTCTTCATCTGTAACGAAACAGCCAGCCCGACTTAAATGACGAGTCATTACCGAAGCCATTATACCGGTTGAATATATTTGTTTATATTATTAGGCTTGCACTCTTCTTAAAAACTTAAAAGAACCTCATTTGAAATTAAATGCGACGACGTTTTTTAAGTTTGAATGTGCTCGCACGTGCTCTTACAACTTGTGAGTGCAACAATGACTGTCACCAATTATATATTTCGGTGATGCCTCGTTCCATACCATATTAAGGTTGGTTATGATGCAGTTTCGGTGGGGTCGCCGGTCGGTTGTGAGGCGATGGTGTTTCGGAGCCAGTAAACTGGCAAGTCATCTGCGCTAATAGCCCGGGCTCCTGTTACATGGCGATACTCGACCCATTGTGCTGTTAAGGAAACATGACCGTAATCTGCGTAATGTGATGTAAACGAAAATTAAATGTTAATGAAGAGCTAACGCTGTGTATTGATTCAAAGGATTTCATGATTCAGCGATAAAAAGACAATAATTTGAACATTTTCTTCATTCACTAAACTAGCAGCTGTAGATATAGTTTATCACATTATACGATATTATACTCTTATTGTATTGTATGATGTAATCATTCACGCGAACACCCGCGTCTTGTACAACAACAATAAACAATATTCCATGCCATTCTATACATTTGTCATTTGTTAGGAACGGTACGAATATTGGTTTAAAAGAAAATAAAAAACGATAGAAATAAACTTATGCAACGAAGTCGAACTATTTACCAATGATGCACTCACTATTGAATGCGATAGGTACGAATTAATAATATTGATATATACAAGAATAAACATAGTACGCTTTGCTGCTACATGCACTCTAGCAACCTAATATAAATAATTATTGGTATCATACTCGTAAATGAGTAATAACATTGCCATAGCCGATCTCAAGACAAAAAAACGATACAATGATAATCGATTAATAATAAAGGAAGCATAATCAAAATTGATCCAAGGTTTTGACTTAGCAGGATTAACATTACAGTAAAGCGAGAACTTTACGGAGAGGCGCTCGCTCATTTGCACTAATCGAACGCAGAACACGCTCGGGTTTCAAGGATGCTTTCATCGTCTTTTGATCAAGTAACATGTGAGATGTAGCCACTCACATATGAATGCAGATTGAATGTCCGCTGAGATGCTACGTGCCTGAAACGTCACAATAACTAGATCTTCTCCGCTTGACGATTCCGTATGAAATACGTTCCCTTTTTACGATCAAGACGTACATCTAAAGCTAACTAATGTCATCGGATCTTGTTCTAATTGGAACTCAGCACGAGAATAATTAAAAACAATAATGAAAGTTTGAATTTGTTGGCAACGAGGGTGACCCCGGCGTAGTGTGCCTGGTTATTCCACGTTCCATCCTGGCGGGGTGGGATTTAAGTGCAAATTGTTAAAATTATAGAAGAGTCTGTGGCGAGTTGGCGCGGTGCCAGCGCTCGTGCGACGACCTCGATGTGCCGCCTGCCGTGCGCGCCTGCACCAGCACACAGCACTTCCTAATTGGTACCGATTCTTCAACACGAGGTACGAGTGGGCCATCTCCGCGTCAACGATGCGCATATTATCTTGTGTTTACTGCCGACGAAGCTGCAGTGCGCTCGTGACTCACTGCTCGACGCTCACTACCGCCCACCGAGATATGGATATTTGTATATTCACATGAACATGAATTAAGCCGTAACTGTTCATAATTTTATACGACTCTAATCGATGTAACCAATGAGATAATTGATCGGAACACAAGGTCTTAAACGTTACAGCCACAGCTTGAGAGGTTTATTTTTAAGTTACGACACTCGAAACCCTGCTCGGTACCAGATGTCCTCCGCTAAGTTTATCAGTGAACGAGATAAAAATGCACTGGTTCAGGTCGGTTACAGCGTGCTTGTATTCCGATAACCAGTTTGTTAAGTGTAACATCGCGTCGTCGTGTATTATGTAGAGATACTGCCTCGTTTCATAATTTTCTGAATGACATAATGTGGCTCCGTGTTAGATATTTATCAAGAGTATGTAGTTATGTACATTAAGGTAATGCTGAATTACACCTCGAGATTTACGGCTCATGGATAATTAAAAGCAACGGGTAAACATGCGTGCACGCAGCCAGCGCGCCGTGTGACACAACTGCATGCGCGACGTTTCGGGAACCGTTTCCTTTTATAACCGCGTCGTCTGTACTATTCTTAGTGACGGTCAGATATTTTTTGTACTTATTGTATTAGTTCGTATCGCGGTCTGTGTTTTTAGGTCACGGTGTGGTTTTCTTCGGCGTAAAACGTACGTACGTAAAATAGTTGAATGGTTGCTCTGTCTATTACGACACAACATTCACTGGCATGAGAAAGAATACTATAATAATATCGGATCGAACATTTTTTGAGTTACAGACCATTTAATGAACCTTGCAACTTTTACTAGATGTTGATCGACGGTAAAAAAACGGAAGTTTGAAAATTGTCATTAGAAAAAGTGCGGTAGTATGTAGTCAAGAGGAACGTTAAGGAATGCGAAGGCAGTGGAAACGCACTATAAAGTTCATTTGGAACCTCCACGTGTACGTATGTTATAAATTAGGTTGGGGTACCAGTTGTTTGAACAACAGTCGGGCTGCGTCCACACATAATATTGACTCAGCGGTGACACTGCACACACACGCTTTATTTGAACTAGTTTTTAATTACAGAACGTCTTAGAATTATATGAAGGAAAGCGGAGCAAACACAGGGTGCTGTGGAACGCTTCCTTACATATTTATTGATCACGTTGTTTATTTAAATGGTAGTACTGAATTAAATGGTTAACTTAAGATTAACAGTAGGTAATAAAAGTTTGAAGTTCTAGATCTAGCTTAAATACAACAGCAAAACTAAATCTGAAACTCTGCTTAAGAATGGAAATTAAAACCGATTCTCTACCGAACGTGATTTTCGGAGTTTCAGCCCCCACCAGCAATTGAACCGAGAAAGTTGATATATGAAAGGGTGTTGTACTAGTTAGGGAATAGCTGTGTCAAAGGGAAGGCAGGGTGTTAGGAAGTGGGCCGACCAAATCTGGGCCGGAAAGAATCGCAGACGACATAAATTTTTCGTGCACCATTTATTTCACCAAACGATTGCGAGGGCTGACACAGAAAGGGAGCGCGGGGGAACGCGACTGCGAATTTCATTATTGTTTCTATTGTTTTTATTTTGATGAATACGTTTGCCTTTTATGGGGCGAAATTACCTCCACACGCCATTATGCTTTTATTCGTAGCCGAATACTAGCCGAATAATTTGTCTTTCTATTCTGATTCATTTGCTTTTGTGTCATTCTCAAATGGTCCTACATAAATCAAGTTATTCATTGCTCAATACGCACTTACATCAAGATTATCATTGAATGAATCTTATCTGTTTGCATTATCTCTCGCCTACAATTATTTTTATATAAAGCTGTCAAGGACGAGGACAACGGTGCCTATATGGTAAGCTTTAATAATTAATCAAAATGTCCTACTACACACTACTACATTGATTGCTGACTTTTAGATATGATTTCCGCTAATTTAAACATCTTACGAGATTACGGTTTAAGCGTAGAGCCAGACAGCGTTTCAATATTATTTTCAAATGTCGTTTATAATCAATTTGAATTCATAAAACAATAGATATGGTAAATAAACATGTAACAGTTCCAAGCTACGGTAGTTATATAAATTACCTCATCGTGCAAGTTTCACAGATGAATATTACAGTCGCCTGACTAATTACTTATACAGTGTCCATACTGCGCACGTTTAATTTAACCAGTAACTGTATGTGAACATCATTGTAAAACAAACTCGTGTGCCGCGCTGCGGGAGCGTGACTCCACTATTAAAACTATGGACTTTAATGGTTAACGTGTGAAGGAACCTACTACAGGACCCTGCATAAATACCTTTACACATACTTGTTTCTTGACACTTCATATTTATCCTTAGTTATTGTTCAGACTTAGATTTCGAGCTGCATTTGTGCACACTGAGCAAAGTTATTCAGTGTCTGTAGATTATCTATACCAATGACAATTACAGCCATCTCATAATTTATCTAAGAATGCTGCCACCTATTTAATTTACATATAATATCTGTTACGCAATTTATGTTTATAGATAATTAGCTAAACAAACTGCAACTTGTCTATTTGATTAAGAAACCTCTCTGTCATACAGAGCTACCATTTACGTGGTCTAATCGTGCGATTGAAATATAAAACAATTAATTTTACTGGAAACGAGATAATAATTTAGCTGATACAATAAGGTATTGTGGGCTGTGTCGTTGTGAACATGAACAATGACGTGAATGTTTTAAAATATGTATAGTGAGTGCATACTGGCGGAAGGACGAGTTACGTTATGTGTTTGATATTCTGCAGAAGACGTAGAGCTAAGGTTCCGGGAACCTCCGCCGTACTTGGCAGTCGGCGAACTATCGCTGACATACTAAGTGTTACTTTGGGCTTGTTTATTATGATGTTGGCCGTAGTGTACGATCGCGTGCTGCATGGTGTGAAGTGCTCGGCTTTATTACATTCAGTATTAAATATTAGGGGTTTTATTTCATTAAGTCGTTATTTGAGATAATGGGCTGTGGTTTCAACGATTAGATTTCATAATTGACTTTCGGCATTACCCGTTCCTATAAAGATCACGCAGATGCAGTATCTTTACATCAACACTTTAAATATTTCATACTTTCTTTACATGATTTCCTAAATATAGGTTTAAAAAAAAAAATGGGACGCAGTATTTTTTTTTTAATCTAGTAAAATCACGCAAAACAACTGGTTCTCACTTTAATGTGTGCGAGTACTAGATTTTGTGTGTGATAAATCGACCTTAGATTCCGAAAAATAATATGAATTGGAGAAAGTGAGGTGGGTAAGGTATATCTTTTCAAGTGAGGAAGGATTTAACGTGCCGTCCCTCGGGATCCTACTTAACCAGGATTTACTTCGACATAATAAATATCATCCGAAATGGCCTGTCGGGACGGATTCATAATTTTTCAGGTGATTCGTGGAGGCTGTTATAGTAAATAAAACTAAATGGACATGAGCACGAAAAGCTCGCGAAAGCTCGTTCTTCTTGCTCCAAATATCAACATTGTTAATTTAAGGACTTCTTAGATTAGCAATCAATAAAGCAGTGTACCGTCATATATGAATCAACATATTTATTCGATGTCATTCCTTTTTGTCTTCAAATATACGTAACGATAATCGTAACTGACGTATATTATCATCATTTTGAGTAGTTAGCAAGTACCTACGATTGTACGCATGTATTCCAAAAGGATCTCGTATCTATTTATTTCTCAGGGATGTCCTTATGTGGGTAGAGCGCGCTGCCCGGACCCCGGCCGGTACCCGGCGAGCTCGCAGTCACTGCTCGATTACAAACACACTCGATAAGATATGCTCGCAGGATGCGATTCGACCCTTTAATGACTTGTATGTTTATTAACATAACTACTTGTGTTTATTTAATTAATGATAGTTACTGTTGACCGTTTTATGAACGATATTGAGTACAAACTATAATGTTAACACTTGACAGTTATCAATTTATAGCCGGTCTCGAGTTTCGATCAGAAGTTATTACGATTCGGTCGCCCCTTCATTTGTTTATTTATACATGGTTTATTATTTTATACCAATACCAACTGGATCGACCAAACAAAACCCATAAATTCTTCTAGAATTTGGGATCGTCCCATTCTCGTATTCAAGTCGCAATATCATCTCATCATCATCATAATCGGCCTATAATGTTCCCACTGCTGGGACACAGTAATCGCTAATGTCATCTCAGCGACAATCAATGTCAAAAACCTGTCACAAAAGAGGTTTCTTGACAGATTGAGACTGATATTAGAATGCGAAAGCTAAGTTCGGGAAATGCCCCTCTGGAAAACGTGTACATTGCAATACTTTCGATTTTTATTGTATCAAGCAGTTACTACCAAGTAACAAGGTAAACTCTTTTCTGTCGTAAGTGCCATTAATTTTATTAGCACAGGTTTGTTCTCATAAAACTCTTAAGTAAACGAATGTAAAATCGTTTATGTGGCGAGTGATTGACTTATGATTATGGTCCGATTTATAGTTATCACTAATATTATGTTACAGTAAAAGTGACATCAATAGTCCTAAGACATTTCCAGTAAGTATAAATATTTTCAGCGAATCGGAAGGTTCAGAATTAAATCTAGTTTGAAAATATTATTATGTTGCTAGAATCTAGATAATATTAGCTCCTGTTGTATATTTATTTTATAAATTACAAGTTAAATGCCAAATCGTGGATCAATATTTCGACCATTCATGAAATCATACACTCAATAAATCAAGCGTTACCGTTTATTGATTGTATCGAATAATCAACATACTGACCATTTATTATTATTATTGAGCTAGAATGTTTGTATACAAAAGTAGGTAAACCTCGTTATAATTTGTCGCAGCAGCCTTGTAGTTGTGTCCTAGTGTTTTCGCATAGAATAGAATATAATACTCTTTATTATGTACACCATACGAATTACGGATATAAATGTTATATAGGGTCACAATGGGAGGTCGTTACGTCGTTGTAGCATTGTCGTAGCGGCATCGTAGCTTTGTCGTAATTTTGTAATAGCGTTGTGCATCGTATCGAAACATTAACATACTGATATTACTTATTCTTTTTAATATTGGTATACAAAAATCATGTCAATGTTCAAGAAAAACGCAGATTTTAACCCATAACCCAATTTCGATAGCATTGGCTTAAAAAATGAGTCATTATTTACATGCAGCAACATCCCTCAAGGAAACTTCCAGTTAGTTAGGTAAACCTTGCACTGGAAGATCCAAGGATTTGCCTCTGGTCGGGCTTTTTCTGTAACAGACGAGTATGTATTTAATAAAGCCAATGCATTTGTAAAGTAACGACGCATCGCTTCGCCGAATTGACGTTATCAACTTTATTGGCGAAACGAACATCAACATTTTTATGATATGAGTACGAAATAAGGATATAGGAGTTATAAGAGTCTTAAAAATTATATCTATAAGTATGTATAAAGGTACTTATGTTACAGTTATTAATTTTTTATGACTGTGATAAAACATCAACTTTCCGTAGTAATTACGATCAACTTTAATTAATTTCGCGCATCGATGTGTTGGCCTAATTTATACAAATTTATGTTTAAAAGTAACTAACACACTCGTGTAATCTGAAGTGCTTAATATCAATTGACACTACGCAACTAACATGTCGAATTAACGAGTCGATCGTGACACATATGTGAATAAGTGCTAACTGATATTTAGCGCCCATCGCTCATTGCCCTTTTAACCTAATTCCATCTGTAAACATTTTTATAACTTACTAGCTACGTCCCGCGGTTTCGCCCGCATAAATCTCGATTCCGTGGGAACAACGGAATTAAAAGTATCCTATGTCCTTTTCGAGGTCATAGTCTACCCCTTTTTTTTTTTTTTGAGGTTGGGATATCATCCAATGACTTCTCCCGCTTTGGGCGGAGCGGAAGGGCGTGTCAGACTTTTACTGGCTAAAACCCACCCGTGTTCCTTCAGTTGCCTGTTGCCAAGGTCCCGGTATCCCTTTCGGACTAACCCGCAACCCTGGCAGGCACCGGTCCTAGCGGACCCCGCCAATTGTGCTGACATCTCTTTGAGGTGCGCGTGGAACACGACGCGCCATCGACCCGGCCCTGGTCCTAATCGGACGGCGAGCTACATATTGGATGAAATTAGGCACAGGGGTGTCTACCCCTGTGCCTAATATAATTTCATCCAAATAGTTTCATCCAAATAGTTTGTTAGCGTGAAAGCGTACCAAACAAACAAACTAACTTTCACATGTAGGTATAATATTAGTTAGGATTAGGATATTATTTAGGATATAACAACGATGGTGGATGGCATTTGGCCTATTTATAAGATAGGATATTTTAATTAGATTGATTGATTAGGTACTTAATATTGTAAAATCTTTTAGTTAACTTCAATTTTCTCTTATATCGTTATTGCCGAAGAAGTTTTTCGCTCAAAATTGTGATTAAACAAGAAACCAATGTATCGCGGTCTTCTTAAATACTGTTTGTTTCGAACGAATTCCTATATCCAATGGAAGTTATTAAACTGTTCGGATCTGTTCAATTGATACAAGTATGTCGGTCAACAATGGAATGGGTTGCGCTCGTGGACGGTGGATCACTGCCAGAGCGATAACCGATGGATTCACTTGATAAATGGATGCTGCTACAGCCCTCTGTCGGCGCCAGTCAGTCTCATTCCAATACCAACTTCTGATATACGATATTGAATTCCACCACGACGAATTTTATTACTATCAGATATAGTTTTCCCTCAAAACAACGTGGGCCAACAACCAATACTGCATTAGTCACTTCGAGGTCGATACTCACTATTGAGGTCAATAAGTTACGAGGAGGTTCGTATGAATTAAGCATGATTAAGTCAGAGTTAAGCTAAGAATACTCAATCCACAGATCGTGAGTTCGGACCTCATTACAACTTCTATCGCTACATTAAACTTAATGTAGTGAATCGAATCTTAGAAGCAGCATGCGGTTACTTGCTTGCCAACCTTGGATCAGAGTAGATTCGTCATTTGGTCACGTCACACCTGTGTATTACCTAAATACCCAACACTTACTAATGAATTACCAGCAATGTAAGTAGAAACATAATTCTATACTTAATTAAGTGCTTTCCTCTGAAATAAAGTTCATTACTTTATTTAAGTTATACGCTAACAGCCTGGGAACGTGCGCTTGCACATAGTATGTTTATTAAGAGTAGTATACTATTGGGCATTCTGTCCCACCTGTCGCGCAGGCGAACTAGTTCGCCTACGCTCCGTTGTGACAGAATGCCCAATAGTATACGGATTCGGATAAATTAGACATTTTGAATTCCATCTATCGCTCGGCGAAGTAAATTTGCCGTCGCTCTAGACGGTATTTGTGAATACCTAAAAACCTACTTGTCGAAAGGTGTTAAATTTGTTGTGTGTGTGTAAGTGTATTTTGTTATCGTTTACGTATTAATTGATTCCTAAATCAGATTTGAAACGATCACCTCATTTTATTTAATAAAACAAAACAAAAGACTTTTGAATTATTTTATTTTATTTATCAATAAAAAGTCTTGGATGTTCTTCAAACAATTGGTCGGCCGAACGCACGAAATCTTGCAATTTACGCCACTGCGATGTATCCGTATCGGTTTGGAACTTGATACGGACAAGGGCCTTCTTCCATAACGCCATGGAATCGGTGTCACGCGCATCGCATGTTTTGTAAACTTTACAGTCGATATAGTATTCGCCATCGGTGTTTGCATTTCGTCGCTCGCTGCCATTAGCCACACGGTTTACGAAGAACGATGATACAACCGGTTGGTTGCTAGATGACCCATCGTTGAGCTCTATGTCAGTTTCATTATTCCGACTGATACCGAATACATCGATAGGACTGATCGTTGTTTTCTTACTGAAACAAATGGTTAATCACATTATTTATTACTCAAATCAAATATCTCTGAAAATAATAACTTATTAAGGATCAAAGTTGACTTGCTACTTTTAACATCAGTGATCAACAGTAGCTTTTTTCGCTATGTTCGAACGCTTTAATCAACACACATACAAAATCCAGTCGGTCACAAAATCATCAATCCGATGCTAAATATTAATTACATAGCATGTGTGCTCGAACATAAAGTCTAAAATTAATTTAACACTCACACTTCATTATCTGAATCAAGATCAAGGTGAAGACTTTTACTTAACATTGTTAACAACAAAATTTTGATTACCTTGAACGTGATAAATTCGTCGATGATCCTGACTTGCGCTTCCCATTGTTATTGTTTGCAGACTGCTTGCGTACGAGTTTAGCTTTCTTTTCGATGACCGCAGTTGGGTGATAGACCTCGCAATCAGATTCGGACCTGAAATAAAGACGTAATATAATTTTAATAAAAAATATTAATGCAAATAGATCAAAGGATTTGGTTAAAACATTCTCAAAATGTTTTTATCCAATACAATCCAAAATATAATTATTTAACACTGTTTTGTATGAAAAACTACATGACATATTATACACAATGAGCGGTCTCACTGCGGTCTATGGGATTTTTTTCAGACAACCTTAGAAAGGACACCATAATATTAAAGACAAGTAAAAAAAGTATAGTTTAAAAACTTATTACACATACATTACTTATTATACTTACATTTTTTTCAATCAACGGTTTTTATCACGAGCAGCTTAATGAGTTGGTGACGGCAGGCGGAGCGGAAGATGTCGGCGAGCGGCAGCTGGTCAGCAATCAACACCGAAAGTAACAACAACTGATAGTTGTATACTAATGAATTAGCGTTCGCAATGTACTTCTTGAAGACGAATTCGACTGTGTATAGGTCTCCAAAAGCATGTTGTTTATAAGTCAAAATCGTGTGATAATCCACTATAATTAAAAATTGTTTGCAAACCACTAAGTTATAATGAATAAATTAACTATTTTTCTTATACGTATTATATCAACGCAAAAATGAAGACTCGGGAATTAGAACACAAACAGCTTCGACAAGAATTATTATCGATTGTTGATGTAGCGAAAAAACTTAGGGCTGACAAACTAAACTACGTTATGAATGAACAAATAACGATATTTACATCTACAAGGTAAATATGTATGCATGCCATCCTTACCTAAGATAGCTGATTTATGCGAATGTGACTGTGCTGACTAGAAAAAAATAATTAGGTTGACCAAAGTTCAATAAAACTGATATATAAGTATTGTGGAATTTGAAATATGAAATGGTTACTTTGTTGAAAAAAGGTCGTATGATTATTGTTCATACCATGCTCATTATGACTATAATTATGTATTAAACTAATGAACAAATTATGTTTCGTTTAAAAGCTGAATATTCTAAAACATATGCTTTCATTATCATAAGCAACAGTGCAGTGGATGACTGATTCATTAACGCGAAATAAACGTTAATAATTTGGGAAAATAAAGGTAAATATTTTAACATTTAAGCGTGATAAGCGTATTCATATTAAAGTATCTACTTAATTAAATTATATGTATGTTTTCTTACAGGTAGCGTTATTTACATGGAATTATGTTGAAAAGTGTCGTTCGGAATTTGGTCTGCACTAGATGTTAAAGCAAAATCATCATCAATAATTTGAGGAAAATAAAAGGTAAATACACTAAATAATTAATCACGAGTGATAAACAGAGTTAATGTAATAATAATAATAATAATATGATGGTTTATTGTACTTGTCTACCTAATTAAATAATACATTATGTTTGATATTTGCAGTTTTGAAAACCTTTGAAATCTTGCAAAGCTGTTTCCATGCAAGTCAGGACATTACACAGCATTACGTTGAAAAATTTGGGTTTGGGAATCAACGTAAATAATTTAGGAAAAAATAAAAGGTAAATATTATACCTAGCACTTTTTTCACTAGGGATAAGCAGAGGAAATAGTGTAATGTCAGGACAGACTTAATTCAATCATTTGTACGTTATTTTCAGGAAGCATCTGATTTGACTTTCGGTTATGATTTTCTATTGAGATCACACAAGAATAATTGCATTTGCTGACAGTACTACAAGTCAAGAGCTAAGCTGAAAAATTGAATACAAATACTAGATGCATGTAATACGTTAAGGTATTTATTGTTCTGTACCAATTGAAAGGTTGAAGGATCCAAAACAGTTTTTGTTTCCTGTATTGTAATTTGTACATACACTGTTAGACTTGATTGTGTTTTCGTAAAAACATATTAACATTTAAAATTTGGGCACATCCTTTAGATTTTCAACTTTCAGTATTCTCATAGGTACTAAATTCAGTTTACTATAGTACTTTTAAAGATACATTTTATAATTTCATCAAAATGCCTCATTGCTCGGTTTGCGATATTTATGTAGATAATCGTTGCTGGACCAGTCACTTACGAACTAATAAACACAAAAATAATAGTACGTTGCCTATTCTTGAAAACGTTGAAATCTTACGTTCATCGTTTAAAGGACGTATTATTAGTTACCGAGTTATTGCATCCAAAGATGATGCAAATAATTTTCCAGAAACATTTTTTAGTAATATTCGCGAACAGGTTAAATCTTTAGTTGATGTTTCACTTAAAAAACATATCGCAGTAAAAATTAATTTTGAACTTTTTTCTTTATTTCTATTGTACAAAAATGATCTACAAGAAATCAAATCTTTTGCCACAAAAAATTTTGTCATACATTTAAATTATGATTTTAATACTATTTATGAAACGGTTGTCACGTTGTTGTTGAAAAAAATTGAAGAATTTGAGGAGAGAGACAGTGGATGGACATTCTTAAGTAACTTGCATTTAGAAGTCAATGTTAATAAGTATCAGCCACTTAGTGGATCTAATTTTATAGATTTACCTAAGTTTATACAAAACAAAAAAGCGTGTTTGAATATTCACAATAATGATAATTATTGTTTTTTGTGGTGCATTGTGGCTGCCTTGTATCCAACAAATCGACATCCAGAGCGAGTAACATCTTATCCTCACTTTCGCGATGTGTTAAATATTAACGAAATTTCTTTTCCCATGACTTTTTCAGATATAGTTATTTTTGAAAGAAATAATCCTTTTTTAAATATATTCGTATACGGTTTAAAAAACAATAAGCTGATAACAGGTCCTCTGTACAGACCTGAATCGTGTAAGGATAAATCTAAGAGTATTCATCTACTGTTCTTAGAAAATGATCGTTCATCCCATTATTGCCTTATCAAAGATTTACCTCGTCTTGTTAAAACCCAAATCACAAAACATCATAGTAAATTATATTTTTGCGAAAGTTGCTTATTGTTTTTTCCTACTCCTAGACAAATCGATGATCATCTGTGTGGGGGAATCGTAACTATTTTACCTGAAAAAGGGTCTGTATTACAATTTAAAAATTATGATAGAAAACAAGACATTCCATTCGCCATATACGCTGATTTCGAAACATTGCTGGAACCAACATCCGTTAGTGAACCCGACACTGCTAACACATCATTTCTACAACGACACGTGCCTGTAGCATTCGCCTATAACATTGTTTCTTCGTTAAATTATACTTTTAATGATAAGGAATTTAAAAGTTATCGCGGTTTTGACTGTGTTTCAAAATTTATAGACTTTCTTTCTGCTGATGTTAAAAAGATTTACAAAATATTAACCGAAACTCAGGTCATGACCTTTACAAAAGACGACGCGCGAGATTTTCAACAAGCTTATAAATGTTATATATGTGAAAACCTGCTTTGGACTAGTAAAGTTAGAGATCATTGTCATATAACAGGCCGATACCGTGGCGCTGCTCATAGACACTGTAATCTACAGTATAAAATACCAAAATTCATACCAATATTTTTCCACAACTTATCAGGATACGATTGCCATTTATTCATAAAAAAATTAGGTGAAATGCCTGGAAAATTGAGAATTATTCCTAAGACTAAAGAAAAATATATTTCATTTTCCAAATTCATACAGATTGCTGAGAATGAATTTGTTCAGTTACGATTTTTAGATTCATTTAATTTTTTAGGAGCTAGCTTAGACAAACTTGCGAAAACTATGCATAATGATGATTTCATCACTCTACGCTCTCATTTTCCTAACAATGATCAATTTAAATTGCTTACAAGGAAGGGAGTATATCCTTATGATTACATGACCAACTGGAAATGTTACGAACAAACAAAGTTACCATCGAGGCAACACTTTTTCAGCGTTCTAACTAACCAAGCTATTTCAGATGAAGATTATAAACATGCTTGTTTGGTTTGGAATGAATTTAATATAAAAGATTTAGGTGAATATACTGATTTATATTTGAAAACAGATGTTCTTTTACTAACTGATATATTCCAGAAATTTCGAAAAACTTGTAAACGGCATTATAAACTAGACCCTGCATTTTACATAACCGCGCCTAGCTTATCATTTGATGCAATGCTACTGAAAACAGGTGTTCAACTTGAACTCGTTTCAGACTTAGCCATCGTACGAATGATTCAAAACGGTATTAGAGGTGGTTTGTGTATGTGCTCCCATCGCTATGCAAAAGCTAATAATAAGTATTTATCTAAATGCAATGCATCAAAACCGCAATGTTTTATAGTTTATTTGGACTGCAATAACCTTTACGGTTACAGTATGTGTCAATATTTACCTTATTCAGATTTTAGATTTTTAAATCAAGATGAAATAAACCAATTACATGTAGAATGCATTGATGATAATGCGAAATGGGGTTTCATACTAGAAGTTGATCTGTTTTACCCTGATTCCTTACACAGCGATCATAATGACTTACCATTTTGTTCTGAAAAATGCATACCACCTGGAGGTAAAACTAAAAAACTGGTCTCAAATTTATATAATAAGTATAAGTATGTGATTCATTATGTGCATTTAAAAAAATGTTTAGAACACGGTTTGTTACTACGCAAAATTCATAGAGTCATCACATTTAGACAAAGTGCTTATTTAAAGCAATATATTGAATTAAATACACAACTACGACAAAAAGCAAACAATACATTTGAACAAGATTTCTTCAAGTTGTTAAATAATAGCGTTTTTGGCAAAACCTTGGAAAACACTGAAAACAGGGTGTCTGTTCATTTGGTTAATCAGTGGAATGATGTGAATAACAAAACCAAAAAGTCCGCCTACGCTGAGAGACTCGTGAGCAACCCTTATTTTCATAGTGCATCAGTTCTATCCGAGAACTTAGTAGCGATACAAATGAAACCAGATCAGTTAATTTTAGACAAGCCTATATATATTGGTTTTACTGTTTTAGAACTGTCTAAATCACACATGTACCACTTTCATTATAATATAATCAAACCCTTTTATAAGGAAAGAGTGAAATTATGTTATACGGATACGGATTCTTTTGTTTACGAAATATACACTAATGATTTTTATCGCGATATTAAACATCAATTTTTGCAATACTTCGATACCAGTAATTATAGTGTAGAAAATGAATTTATGTTACCTCAAATGAATAAAAAAATTCCTGGTCTTTTCAAAGATGAAATGGGAGGAAAAGTTATAACAGATTTCGTTGGTTTGAGATCTAAACTTTATTCAATAAAAACAGAGGACACACTAATTAAAAAAGCAAAAGGAGTGAAATCTTCTGTAGTTCGTGATCTACGCATCACAGATTACGAAAACGTTTTATTTAATAGTAAAGTCATTCGTAGACAAAATGTTGTGTTTAAATCCCTGAAACATGAAATATTTACACAAAGTGTAAACAAAATTGCACTATCTGGCAACGATGATAAACGCGCGATATCTAGTTGTAAGATCGCAACCCAAGCATGGGGTCATTGTTCATTGTTAAAATAAGTAATTTAATTTAATTATGTTAATTGTTCATTTTAATAAAATGATACAAGAATTTAAGTACTTAGTAACTAGAATATTATTTTTAATTAATATTAATATAGCAATAAGAACATTGGCACTTAACAACTGTATTTCAATGATGGCCTAGTATAGTATATTATATGTATAATATAGTTAGTATTCTGTATCTGTAGATTATAAGTACCTACATAAGTGTTATTAATGTTTATTAAATGCAGTAAAATATTTAGTATTGTTTTATTTGTAAACATTGTTAATTATTGCTAGCCATTAAAATTATGAGCGAATTAGGTTCATATCAATAATTCGTAGGTAACGTCACAGGGCGATGCTAGTTTACGTTAACGAAATATGATATATTGCATGTGAAAGACACTATAATTGCAAGCTTGCAATTTGTTAAGGTTCAAGTTCATACACGCTTCAACTCAATATTCGAACGACTTTTATTTCATGATAAGTCAGTGGTATACCGCCTTTATTGCTATCTAAATAAGATTTACTTTCAATATGTATTACGATCATAATGTGCTTTATCAATATAACGCACAAATGCAAAGTTAACATTTTTAGAGTTGAGGAGACTTAAAAACTTAGGGTTCGTACACACAGCCCTGATAATGAATAAAATAATGATTACATAAAAATCTGATATCAATGTATGATCACTAAATAGATTGTTTAGCAAAATGACTGTATACTTTAATTGGCTATTATTAAAATCATAGTCATTCCCTAATCATAGTCGCAGTTCCCTAATCGTACCTACTTAAACTTCATTTCAATACAAACAAAATTGACATAGCAAATAGGTCTATGTGAACGGATCTTAACTTATAATGTCGTAATGCTTGTTTCCTGTCAGGGCATTAACTATATATATCTATATATACCTAAATTAGCAACCTACATTTTGGTTATTTACGAAATATTACTCGCTTCGAGTACTTGTTCAATATTAGAGATATTTGTTCCACTAGTGTGTATCTTAACCATGTCATCGGTGAGTAAAATACCTATTTTAAATCTACTTTCTAATTATAGTATAGATAACGATTATTTTCATTGAATAAGTTGTTAATCATTTGTTATCATTTTGTTTCAGATTGCTGATTCAGATATTGTATTCAGCCAGTATGCTCAGAATCCTTACGAAGGACTTTCTGAGATGATGTTCAACGAACCCCCGCACTGCAGTCAAGTTACGAAAGAAAAGAAATCCAAACGACAACGTCGAGAAAAGCCACCTCATAAGAAACAACCAACAAAATCTTTCGTGATGAGTAAACTGCATCGACGCGGGGTAAAACTGATAAAAATATCAGTTGTAGATCTTTGCAATAACAATACAAGTGACAGTGATAGTGATAGTGAGAATGTGATAATAAATGCACAATACATCGTTAAAGATGCTATTGATAGTGTTATGGACGATACGGAATCGTTAGTTAAGAAAATTTCAAAATCTTTGATAGACAGTGATTTCTAATTTTTTTTTTGGGTTATTTGTTTATTATTATTATTAATTGTATGTTTATAAATTAATGCTGTATCTTTATGGTTAGTTAATTAAAGTTATTTCTGTTATACTCTTTTAATTTAATTATTTTTACTATGGATTAGTGTAATTCGGTAGGTAAACTATTGAAATAAACACATTTTTAAGATTTATGATTTTTATTTACTAAAACCTGGAATACACACTTCATTACAAATTCAAATGTTTTTTAATACACAACACATTTTTTAAGGCACAATGCTTTAAATGTTTAGTACAATTTAAATTATTTTTTCTATTACAGTACTTGTTATACAACACAGAGAAATTGGGACAGATATTTTCACCGAGGTCAACCACATTACAATTCTCACAAAGATCCTTAATCCATTTCACCTTTTCCAAACCTTTTACAATGATATTCTTATTTTCTAGATACGGAACGATTATACGTCTAAATTCTCTGTAATCAATATATCCTTCGTTCCAATAAATTCCTTTGGTTCTTTGCAACCATTTAACATGCTTTTTTTCATCATTTGTTAAATATTTAAAAAGGTATGGAGGTTTTATTAAAAATGTTTGTGTATAGTCATGATTGGAAAAAGCTAATTCCTTTACTATGAAATTGTTGTGCATGTCTTTAAATCCTTGAACATCTAGTATGATACTATTGGAATTCATGATATTTTCCTTACAATATTACTCAGTGGTTTATACTCAATTATACAATCGTTCAATATCAGACAGTATGCCGAAGTTTGATCGGGTATTTCAACATCACTTTCCAGCTCTACTCTCACGTCGACTACTGGACCTGTTATGAGGTTATCAATTTGTCTAGAACAGTCGATGACGAACAAAGGAGCGATATCCTTAAACTCCTTGTTGTGTAACAACGGCTCTGACCGACGTCCATAGTATGACTGTTGAAAACGAGCATATTGCTCATAAACTAATGCAAAATTGTTATTAGTGAAATTAACGTTTAGATTCTCATATGGATAATAATTTGAATTGAGATATACTCTAACGTCACGCAAAGTACAGTGATCAAATCTAGACATATCTGCACGTGTATTATGTTTTTTGTTAGTCTGTAGACCTATAATTACATATCTTGGTTTTTCAATTTGGGATGAAGTTTTAATAGACCATGTATGTTTCGTGGTTTTAGGTAATAACGGATATTCGTATAAATCCCAATTCCTAAATACTAATTGCAGCGCACGATCTTTTTCCAAAATCTTCAAAAGATGAATTTTTTCTTTGTCAGACACTTTTACATGCGGTACTCGCCATATAATTTTATTAATTTCCACATCGTTTACAACTTCCCCTGCATCAAGCTTCACAGCATTTGTGTTTGTATTACTCCTCAATAATATTAGTTCGTGTTTACAATTCATAACAACTTTTTTGTAATCTTCAGCGAATCCAAGAATGTTACTAAGAGGTATAGATACAGCAAAAGAACCATTAGGACTTTTAAAACCATGGATGTCCCAACCCCAAGCGCGACACGATTTTGATTCACTTTCATTCATTGATAACAAGGATTTCATAGTAGTTGTTATGCCTGCGTTTTTTATTTTATCAATCTCGATGCCATTCAGTTCATAACGAATGTCTTGAAAGAGATACATCATTGGATTATTCGTAAATGATACACCGGTTTTTTCTTTGGAATCGTGTTTAGTAACATTTACTATTCCTTCTAAATACAATGTACTAGCGGATGGTAAAACATACAAGTCTTTTTCATTAATAGGTATGCGAATTTCATCGTTTCTATTAAAACTTGTTATGTATGGTTTGTATGAATGGTATTCAATACCAGCTATAGTATTGTCATGCAGAGGAGAAGATAAAACGTCTAACATACTCATTTTAAAAGTCCTATATCTTTGAGAAATTGTTGATTTTCTTGATTAAGTTGTAGTTTTTTTTTCTTGATTGTTGCTGTCTTGTGGATAGCTCGAGGAGCACTGTTTTGTTTAGTTCGGGTACCAGGGTATTTATTTATTTTACTGTAATCAATCATTTTCTCCTGAGGTGTAAATAAAGCTGTACTTCCTCCCCACGTAGATTGAGCAAATTATTATTTATATCTAAAAGTCTAACGTTCACACTGTTAATGATCTTTTGATTTACTGGAAAGTAAATAACGTTTTTAGGAACTTCTATAATTCTGTAACCAGGAGGTACATGTGGAGCAAATTCATGAATAATATGACTCGGATAACCATTAATATATGATCCAGTCACTATGTCACATTCAACCCTCACCACGGTCGTTGATAAAATGTTCACTGGGTACTGTGATTCATGTAATATATTTGCTTCAAGTTTTTTCTTACCAAAACCTAACAATCTGCCAATCGAATCTTCTTTCGTAAAATCAATATTTTTTGTGCAGAATATAGTAGTTTTTAAAGTATTGTTATTGCATTGCAAATTAAAACTTGCGTTTTGTAATTTCAATTTTATGTAATCATTGATGTCTTGCAGTTCGTATGCGCCTTCAGGTATTTCGATAACTTCGCGGTCATAATAAAACTTATGATTTCTATTATCAATATTTGGTATAGAATTAAATGTAGATAAATACAATAATGCACATTCATACTCTCCCTCAAACTGCAGAGTAGGTGAATAATAAGTAGATAATACTGATGAGTTACCTGTTATAGATAGTGAGAGAGACATTATGCTAATGATACAAATAAAAAAAGTTATTCAATTTATACATTTATTCCAGAAATTATACAAAAATGACAAACATAAATGTCCGCAATGTACAGAGCTAAATTTTTGACATCGCGTATAGTTATAAAAAACATTACAATTTTTTAAGTAATTCAATAATTCTAACGGTGGTTTCAAATTACCGTAGCTATCAAAATATATACAATAATTATTTAATTTTACATAGGCTACCCAATGTGTCCCTTCATTGTTAGAATTATCCAAATTAACAACACCACTTTCAATAAGTTTCGGTTTGTTAGGTAATTGATCTTTCATGTACACACCTCTAAAAAAAGGTACTTTACACGCATGATTCTGGATATCTATATTACTTAGAGCACGATTAGGTAACCTTCTACTTAGTTTTTTGAACATTTTACAAACAAACCATTTCCTTTCTTGTACGGTTTGACATACAAGCCTTTGCCTAACGCAAACGATTCCATGACTTTATTATGACGTTGCGACTCCTGTAAATTTTGTTTAGCACTCTTGTAATCGTTAACTGTCTTTGCAATACCCGCTGCACCGCCAGCTAAAGTACCTAATGCAGACAGTCCAGCAAAAATTGGAATCAGTGGTAGAAACCCACCTGTTTTCGGTAGTGGTATGACTCTGGGTATAGGAATCCTGCAATTATTTGAAAACAACTTTTTCGCAGCTAGATAAGCATATTTTATAACGTCTTCTTTGTTTTTAGGTTTTAGCTTTTTAATTTGTGATCTAATTTTAGTTACTAAAGATCCAAACGTTTTTATGCCAGATCCCATTTTAAGTTTTGTCTTCATTGCTTTGGTAACTAACCAGGAAGCAATTTTTTCTCTTTTTCCAGCATCTACTGCTTTTAGCCGCTTGTTTGCCATGTTCAGTAACTGTGTATCGGCTTGATGTCTATTATACAAATCTGAATAATTTGTATAAGCTATATCATGTACTTTACAAGCTTCGTCTAATTGGTTTATGCCTTTGTCTCCTCGTAATAAACGTTTTTGTAATTTGGTGCCTGGTCCACAGTAATTATAACCGGGTAAATGTAGCTCAAACGGTAAATGATCTATTATGTTATTAAGAAGTCCACTTCCTGGCATTGCTCGTGTTGCAATGTTAGGAAAAATAATATGTTGAATTATAAATACCCTTGTATTAATGGAGTACAGTTTTCTTATCGATCCAACTATTTTCACAATCATTCAAACCTAACCATTTAACAAATAGCTTACTACCTTTTCTCCTTAAAACTTTTTCAATAAGGTAAACATCAGGATACATTGTTTTTTGAATTTCTTGCTCATAAAAAGTACCTAATATCGGCTGGTTCCGAAGATCTTCAATGGTATACGTTACTGGAACTGTTTCATTAATGGTTGTGATTTTAAAGATTTCTGTTGACCAGTTAGGGGTATAGCCTTTTTCAAAACAATTTTTAAACTTACTTATTCGAACGTAGTCCCCGACTTTACATTTATTTTTATTTTTTGTGATCGTGTTTCTATGTGATTTTAAAATATTTTTCCGTATAATGCTCTCATTTTCAATGCTAACATCAATAGGCTTACAATTAATAGTACGGTGCTTGGTATTATTGTAAGTAAATACAGTATTTTCTATAGGTTTTCCTATCCATTTATAGTTTCCATTTAAATTAAAAGTTTTGAATAATGAATTTTTTAAAGTTTTAATTAATCTTTCCACAATAGAAGCTTTCTTAATCGAAAATGATGAATAGTGATTAATTTTATAACGCTTCATTAATTTTGAGAATGTATCGTTGTAAAACTCTGTTCCTAAGTCTGTTTGTAAAAGATTAGGTGAACGATTACTTGTCATTAATACTTCTTGAAATGCATTTGATACTTCTACTTTTGATTTAGACTTCAAAGGTATAGTCCACGCATATTTTGAAAAGCAGTCAATCACCACTAAGATATAACTGAAGCCTCTATTATTATTATTTTTTATATTTCTTAAGTCAATAAGATCTGCTTGCCACAAGTCATCGATTCCTTTTAAAATAACACAACGACGAACAAAGTTTCTTCTTGCTGATTTATGTAATTCGTTCACGATTTGTTGCTTTGTCATTATGAGATGGTATGTTCGTCTTACTCGGACCAGCGTTTGTTATTTTATGATCAATATATGACATCATACTTGATTTTAAGTGTTCTAACGTAACTTGAATATCTTTTAAAATCTCATTTTTTGTTTTGTCCAATAAATTTTGAACATCGCTTTTATCACACAGGTAATTAATTTTTGCATCTACATATTCCTTGTTAACTACATCGTCTGCTTCAACAGGATTAATAACACCACGTAGTCTATTCATTTGCAAATTAAACTCACCATTTGTAGTTTTTAAAATTGTTTTATCCGAGATATCAAACATATCCACTAGTCTCATTCTTTTGTGAATATGATGACCAAATTTGTCTATATTCATTATGTATGTTCAGGTGGAAAGATCAAGGTAAAATGAAACATTAATTCGTAATCATTAAATTTATTACTTTATAATTTTTCCCTCGCGTAGTTCTTCTATGATGGATAATATTTCATTATCGAGTCCTGTATTTCCAGCTTCTCGAGAGGCCATGAGTAATTTTAATCTTTCAACTAATTCATTAGGATCATCCCAATATACATAATCGATATCTTTTTTCATTTTTTTTAGTATTAGCAACCCTTTTCCTTTTGGCAAAGACATTTGAGTATCGTTAACATTGCTATGTAATTTAAAAAGCGGTTTTATAAGACACATATATTTTTTTCCTTTATTGCTTTTTATAGGTTTATTTGGATCATAGTCACGTCTATGAGCATTTGTAGCTAATAACATTAATTTGTAACATTGTTTATCGTTTTCAGTTACTAAATTTAGATCCGAATCTTTTTTAAATAAAAGTTCTTTTAATCCCTCAGTGTTTGGATATATACGATGATCTATAGTAATATTTTTATCATCGATAGTTATTTTGGACGAGCCGAGCATAAGTTTGCCTTTTTCAATCCTAACTCCAAAAGGAATATCATCAATTACTTCAGATGATTGAGACCATGATGAAACGTTATCTTTCAGAGTATCATTGATGTCGACAGATTTGAATGAGTCATCACTTTTCTCAAAACAATTATCACAATCGTCATCCTCGGAATTAGGACTACTATCACTATGTTCTTGATCAATAGTCGATGCTTTAGATTTGATAGTATTTTCCCAATCATTCTCAGTATTAGCATATTCATAGTTTGTTAAGTCTTCATTCTTTTCATGTTTATTAGATTTAAAATTACCACTATTCTTACTTTTCACAGGTGTAATTTTTTTGTTATATGCAATTTCATTAAGTGGATTAATCAAAGGTTTAAATACAGTTTGCAAAACTTTTTCATTATCATCTTCAATATTTCGCATTTTTCGCACTTTTTTTCTGACCGCTTCAACAGCATTAACGATTTGTCTTTTCATAGATGTTTCCATTGTAATAATAATTAGATGTTTCTTCTATTAGTGTTTAATTAAGATTACCTAACATTTTCTTTGCAATGATATATATATATATATATATATATATATATATATATATATCATATACGGTATATATTTACAGAATGTAAACCTCAATCAAAAACTACAAAGTTATCAAATTTTTTGCGATAGCCACCTTCATTTTTACGACATTCCTTATTTATAACTAAATAATTATAAGGATCGGTCCATATTTTAGAACACAATTCACGGAACTCGTTCCATTTCATATCTGTGTTAACATGTTCCTCATAGACGTGTCGCATATTAATATCATCTTGCTTGAAAAGAATGATTAGATTTGCATTGTCTCTAACAAGTTGTTTGGGTACCTTACTGTATGTTTGATTTAAATAAAAACAGTCTATGTTTTTGTGCCTACCCATGGCAAAATAATCTCGCATGTTATTTTGGTTCTCACACGCTACGTCATCAAATATCATTACCGAATCGCACCTAGCTTCTTGGGGACTAATTACTTCTTCATTGTCCTTAAATTTTGAAAACACAACGTCGGGTACACTAGCTAGCACTTTTTGTAGAAACATGTACTTTGGTTGATATAGAGTCTTCGAGTATAGGTATACATTACGAAACTTTAATCCATTTTTATGCAAGAGCAAACCAATTACGAGATTGGTTTTACCACAGTTAGAGGGACCGCAGATAATACATCTTATCGTGTTTGGTAAAAGTTTCCCGTGTCGAAAAGTATGACTTTGGGTTTCAACACAGACTGCATCCACAACTAGCGAATGGGGTTGTTTGACAAACTTCATTTTTTGCAAACGTCTAATACTTAACACTGTTAAAATAAGAATAATCAGTTACCTTGATTAATTGTTTTAATATAATGTTCAACTTTAATTGATTTCTAAGCGCCTTTGGTAACCGAATGGGTAAGTACGTAGAACACATTGTATAGGTACAAATAAAATTGATTCCAATTTACATTTGATTAATGAACGATTAAAAATTATAACGTAGGTATCTATCACCGTATGAGTATCGGATCGATGATTACATATATTAGTAATAATTATGATGAGTTACTTTTGTGGTGTTAATATCTCGTACTATTGTTTTTACAGATTACCCGGACCAGAGTCAAAATTGAAAAGTCTGTATTTAAAGTTTTTCGCTTTGGTAGGAATCGAACCAACAAGCACAGCAGTCTGATACACATACCTTTGTACTAAACCTGGCTGTCATATTACAAACAAAACAATATTTGGCTATCTATCGATCAACGCTACCGGTACCTGCTTTTAAACTATTACAAAAACGCCTTATGTAATTAAATAAGCAGTTTATAGGAATGTGTTAGTATGCTATGATTGTACTGAACACGACAGTCAGGATTATACATTAAACTATATACGCTCGAATGAGTGTATGTTTTTTTATCGATCAAGTCGAACGATAATTATCGGGTATTCTGGAACTTTGTCCGGAGCAACAGCTAATTCGATGAATGAAATTCAGAATGTTTAATTTATCCGAATCCGTATACTATTGGGCATTCTGTCACAACGGAGCGTAGGCGAACTAGTTCGCCTGCGCGACAGGTGGGACAGAATGCCCAATAGTATACTACTATTAAGTTATGTAAATTCAGTGAATTAAATTGTAAACATAATCCTCTATTTACATTCGAAAATACGTTTATCTGTTAACATCTCTGCTCTTCCATGTAAGTACATATTAACAAGTTACCTAAACTGGTGGTAGGAAGTACTTACCCACCTCAAGTTGAATACCTTGTTGCTAGTCAAATATTATGCCAATATCAATAAATACACTCAAGTTAAAGCTAACAAACAAAAGGCAACAAGCTTCTCAAATAACAGTGGTGCGCTTGCGCAAAACTTTCAGAAAATGTTGCCGACTCCGCATTACTGTGTCGAAAGTAATCACTTGGTAACGTACCGATATAAAGTATTCCTTCATAGATTGGCGTATCTCTTAATAAAAGTGTCTTCACTTTCAACTCACGTTCACTGGATCTACTTAGGCGCATTAAATAAGTTACAAGGCCCACCGGGAAAAGGCATAAAACTAATTTCAACGTCAGAGACATAAAAACACTGTTAAAAACTTTTGGGCGCACATAAATCTTGTGAACGTGTAACTTTTGGGTTGTGGACCCCTGGCTTAGCGAATACAAAAGTCTTAGCAAAGATGCTGGAACTTGAATATTAAAACAACCCATTACCAAGTGAATGTTTCAAGTACTTATAATAAAATACTAAGTAATACGAACAAAATCAGCAATTTCACTGTTACGAAATATTTAAGTTGTTACTTTCCAATATTAACGATTTTATTAAAGACGTTTTATAATACCAGCCATTTATAAGACTCCATTAAATTTCGCGCAACCAAAAAATCTTCGCGAAATTCAAAAAAAGAAACATAATTTTTCCGTTAACATTGTCAATATTGAACGGATCACGAAGTAGCGAGCACGTATCAAAAATGATGGATGCGCAAGTAATACGTTAGAAGCCGCAAGAAGAACTCCACTTCCGATAGCTCCGTCGCATCGTGCGGCCCCAGCACCGGATGTCACGTATGTCATACTTCCCGTTGGACCGAATTAGCTTTTTGCGTACCAATAACATCCATACTATGATATTGGATTGTGCCAAATGTAAGTGCTGGCCAGTGTGTGTGTCGTTTGTCAAAGCTTTAACATTGTTGGCTCATAAGTAAGTAGGATTGGTAGCTTTTTACGGGGGTTTTCACAATTGAATCCTTACATATTATACAAAGTCCTCCGCCGCGTCTTTCTGTCGTCCTGTTCGCGATAAACTCAAAAACTACTGCACCGATTTTCATGCTGTTTTCACCAATGGATAGAGTGGTTCTTGAGGAAGGTTTTAGTATTTAACCGACATCCACGCGGGCTAAGCCGCGGGCATCAACTAGTGTTTTAATAAAGGAAGATATTATACGGACGATGTTCAACGATCCTTTCGTTAAACATCGACTTTTAAAACGCTTTTAAAAGTCAAGGTACTACCGTAGGTGTATCAAGAACCTTTGCTATAAAAACAGTATCTTCTAATCCTTTCAGAGGCTCGTCTGCTACCAAAACTGTAGAACCTTTTAAGTCGACGCACCAAAGCGATAAAACGGCCATATTCCGAACATTTCGTCGGTGTAAACATCTTCATTAGCAGTAAGTCGCCCCGGGGGTGGATAAGACGTGTATTGGCATTGGCGTCTAGCCGGCCGGAGTTAGGGGCCACGCAAATAAAGATCAACGACCGGCTTTAAGCTCAGCTGCTGCACCTGAGCCACGGTTTAGCGAACACTTTTATGTCTACAATATCGTCTGCTTAGGTATTAACAAGTTGGTCGGAATAAGAAGACGTTATAGGGATGTTCCGTAGGAAAAGTTGCGTTTGTGAATAAGGTAGCCAATTAAGGCACATTATAATAATAAAAATAATAAGGACGATTGTGAGGAGGTTCCTGTCTCTGCAACCCTAACCACCGGTAGCTTGGACCCTGCTCCCGACACCGGAGGACATCTATTTTTTAATGTAAAAATATTTTTTTCTGTGTTTATGTACATTGTTCAGATTAAAATTGTGCGCAAACAACAAAAATGTATTTTGGAGATCCGCCCCTCGCTGCAGGAAAACACGACATTTTTCAGTAACAAAGTGTTTTTATCCTACAAAATATTTCTCCCTCTACGAAACCACGTGACGTGACTCGTATTTTATGGAAATCCAGGAACACTTAATATGTGAATCCCTCAACTTCCTCAATACTCACAACGAGATTAATACTTTTATTGCTAAAGTTAATCTAAATTATATATTTTTTCAATTTATTTTTTATGTTTCGATTCCTCCAGAGACCTTATTCACGAACCTATCCAAAAGAGAAAAGTAGGTACCTACATGAAAATAGCAACCGTACAATAAAATTGCAGATTACCTACGAGTTGTCTACGAGTACATTATTACAAAAGTGTTTTTCTTTCTTACTTATCATCTTTTATAACAACATCACGATTCAAAAAGGTCTGGTTTGGGATTTGGCTTTATCTTCTTTAAAAATAAAAATGAGAATCTCATTTTTATTTTTATTTCAATAGTGTCTATCTCAATAAAGTTAACTTTACAGGAGATAAAAAAAACATTTCTCGGCTTTGAACTCGCTCTTAACTTAGATGGAATTTCTATAGCGAATAACTACAACAATTTTGTGAATTTTGAGATTAGTGCCTCAGTAGGCCAAGTCAAATTAAACTTTAAATCTACCTGCATTAAAAACTGAAAAACGTAAAAAACTGAGATAGACACTATTGGTTCTTAACCGTCGAGATGCTGTTCGTTGGTAAGCGCAATTGGTACCTACTAGAGAACGGTTGGACCGATTTGGCTATTTTTTTTTGGTTTAAAATACCGAATAGTTCCAATAAGGGAAAAAAAATAGCTAAAAGCTAGTATTTTATAAAAAAGAGTTTATTGCAAAATAAAATTACATTGAAAGAAAATACTGGCTGTTTTTTTATGAAAAACCAATAATGAAAGCTCATAAATGAAAAAAAAGTAATGAAAAAAAACATAGTGGCATCTTAAGCGGAATCGGCTAGTATGTTTAATTGTTGCATGATTTCCATGTAATTAGTAAATACAACATGATTTCATATTTAAGAGAAATGAGGTTGTAATACAATGTTATTAGGTAATAAATTAAAAACCACATTTAGATTTATTTTCATCAAAAGCACTGCAAATCAAACTACAGGATATTCTGATGAGCCTGGTTATGTACAATTGAAATAATAATATTGGTAACTATCACATCAATAACATTATTGCAATTTTCAGTAATAAAATGAAATGAGATCAAAATGCAATATCTATATTTAATAAGTCGTTGCAGGTTTCACCGTGCTATAAAGGTAGAATTTAATTATATTAAATATTTACCATAAACCGTAACTGGATCTAATAGCATCAAGAAAATAACGAAGAAATGAATATAATGATTTAAATGTTTCATTCTGAAAACCGTGAATATTTGTAATAAATATGAAATGCTTTCAATTGCAGCAACTTTCTGTAATCAACCGATTAGCAATTCGCTTTCGAAGCATATTTTACTGATAAATAGTGATTGTTCCAATATCCCCCAATGTTTTTTCATTGTTAGCTGTGCCTTTTTGTAGCTTATGTTTAGGTAAAAGAACTACTTATTATTTATTTGTATAAAAAATGAAATGCTGTTCGTTGGTAAGCTCATAACATGGAACGGATGCAGTATGCACCAATTTAGTTTTTTTTTGTTTCAAAATGTTCTTAATAGTACGAATCTAGTTCAAACGGAAAAAAAAATGATAAATGGTCGGAAAAATAGGAAAATTCTGGAAAACTGAAAGTGCATTGTCTATGGGAATGATATATGATTTATTGTCATGTATTGTCTGTCGGGGCAGCTAGTCCTTACTTCCTTACTAATATTATAAACGCGAAAGTTTGTAAGTATGGATGGATGGATGCATGAATGGATGGATGGAGGGATGTTTGTTACTCTTTCACGTAAAAACTACAGAATGGATTTGGATGAAAATTGGCAAACAGATAGTTTATAACCGGGATTAACACATATGATACTTTTTATCCCGATATTCCCACGGGATTGAGACTTATGCGGGTGATACCGCGGGGCGCAGCTAGTTAAACATAATATAATGGAAATTAAAGTTCTAGTCAACAAGTAGGAAACCTCAAATCTCTGCTCTCTCTTAAGTTCTTTTTTCCCGACTTCCGTTTGCCAGCTCCTTCCATGGTAGTATGGTGCATGAAAAAGAATATATAAGTTTATGATCTTTTAATTAATCATCTAATCGTTTTAACATTGAAGAACTTTAACTTTATTTGGTTTCACTGTAAATTGAATATATAGTAAATCCAGTATTTAATACTTTATCATACGTTAATTCGAAGCATTTCTTTGAAAGTTTTTCTCAAAAAAGTAATACTTATTTATTTGATTGAAATTCAGCCCAACGTCTTTCAATAAGTTAGAGGATTCATATCAAGGGATGAAGTACAAAAGCAAGCAGACAGATATTCGAGATTCAGGGTTGACACTAATGCTGTAATAAAATGTTATTATTAGTACTAAACATATATTAGGTATATTCAGAAGCTGCTGGCGAACTTTCCTAATATTATAAAACAAAGTCCTCCGCTGCGTCTGTCTGTTGGCGATAAACTCAAAAACTTCTGCACCGATTTTCATGCTGTTTTCACCAATGGACAGAGTCGTTCTCGAGGAAGGTTTTAATATATAATAACCGAAATCCACGCGGGCGTAGCCGCGGGGATCAGCTAGTTATAAATAAATACCTAAAGAAATTTTCAAAAGCTTTTCATCGTTAGTTTACCTTGCAATTTAACTCGTTTCAACGGGGAGTCAAACAGGCTGATTCAATTCACAACACCAGTTTCATGACAACTTTATATTTTACAAGTAGGTATTTGAATAAAAGATATTAAGTAGCTTCTTGTATAAAGGCTCCCGCAGACAGGCGGTTGCGACGGCGCGACGCGACTCTGGTAGAACAATTTTTATGAAAACTTCACGCTTATTTTGGTGTGTGCGCGGCTCTTAGATTGTAAGCTTTTAAGTTCAACTTGTTTGCTATTGTTAAATCACGAATTAACACTTTCGTTTAGGAAATAATGTATGCTTAATTTTGGATGAGGTTTAAGCAAGACCACAGACGAATATGTGGCAAGACACCACATTGCCGAAGACGATACTATTTCGCAAACTATTCATAAATTAGAGGCCCATGTGTATCAGCGGAGCTTCGACGGCTTGTGGCGATGATGATGCGTAATTTTGCAAATTTTCTTATTTTTGCGGTTACGCTTACCGAGTGAGCGGTGTGGAGTGGGAGTAGAGCCTAATTTTAAAATAATAGGAGCTTGTGAAATAAAACGAGCATCAACCCTGTGCGGTGCGGACGGTGACTGGCGCGCAGCATCGATCCGTCTGGACGTGCGCGACGCAGCCCGACGCAGCCCCACACAGCACGACGCGGTACGACGTGACGCGACGCCCGCGCCGACGTTACATTATTTACTTTTCGTTTATACATTTTATATTAAGAACCCCGCTTCGAACTTTTGAACTGATACAAAGATCCCCCCTCAGACGTCTGGACGCTAGTTTTGCTTTATTTCTATAGATTTTTCTACACAAATACTGCTCCAACACATTGCAGATTCTTTGAGCAGTAAACAGTACTTATTCTTTACAAACTACATAATGTTATGTAAATGCATTATGTAGCGTTACTTTAAGTAGCCAGTTAACTACGTAATATTGCACAACAAACATTTTCCTTGCGAACGTTAATAATTATAAATGGTTCCGTACGCATTTTAAAGCCTTTGCAGCAGCGGCATGCAGTTACTGTAATTTCATTAAACGTTGTGGTTTTGCAGCAATTAGAACCTTAATCCTCGCAACGAATTATCTCGTCTATCATCACAGAGTCGCGTAGTGCTGCACGTTGGGCTCATCAGACTCCACTATCCTGTCATCACTTAGCGAGTGGATTATTTATTTGTTTAGTCGCGGATGTAATTACACCCTCTCCGGAGCCTCGGCGCGGACACTCGGACAGATCCCGTCCAACAGGTCTCGTTAATATTAATCTGATTAACTATAATGCCAATACCGAGTCTATAAAGCATGCTCACTGACATCTCTTCTATTTCTATTTTATATTTCGCTTTGCATACTTACAATCATTAAGTCGCACTTGATTTATGGTCGAGTTTATTTTATTGGAACACACCTACTCTTAGCAATAAAATATCTATCTACAAATAGTAAAACTTTGATGTCGAAAAAAAACTCTAAAACATACCATTGTTCCGCAAATGGACCGAAAATATGGAGGCGAGCCGAATGGCGATAAAATTACTGTAACACTCGTAAAAAATACCCATAATATTTTTACGTCCCAATTTAGTGGACTGAGCCTGGACATAAATTGTGCGTATCCATGTATCCGTGTTCTCTAGTAAGTAGTAGATAGTCGGATAGTGATGTGTGAAGGAAACTATAAGTAGTAAGTTTCACCAATAAACAGTGCGTAAGTGAACGTGCGAGGCGCGTTGTTATTTAGGGACGGCCTATTAGATAGGTATTGCTGTATCTTATTCATGGATATTAACTGCGGCGGCGTACCACATAAACTTGCGGCAGCCGCGGCAGGTGGATCGCGAGTATTCGTGAAGGTTAATGAAACACTTTTATTGCTGTGACATCGCAGAGTAATTGTTCTAGGAACGACCATAATTTGTATCCACGTAATTGTTATTATACATAGTTCCAGTAAGTAGAACTCGTTGTACGTACTTGTCAGCTCCAATTCCAAATTAAAGTTATATAAAAACCAGCCAGTTCGAGTTTCAGCAATTTCAGAAAAATAATAGATTTTTTACTTACAGATTTTTTGCTACACTGACTGGAATTTATCAGTTAAATGCTTTGCTATTGGTTTAAAATAACACTGTAATTTTATCGATCGTGCAGACATTTATGTCCGACACCAGAACAGACCACGTCTGCTGAGCTTTACCTACTCATTATTTCCCGACTTTGGCTGACTTTAACAGTGAGTTAATTTTACCCATTTCCTGCGCGCAGTGCGTAACGTCTGCAGCTTTATGTTGCTAAAGGAATTTGTAACACTGGTAAGAGTAATTGACTTAACACCGGTGCACTATAAACATAGCTTGACGCGTAACTGCATGCGTCGGACGATACTGAAATAGACGCAGAATGCAAAACGCCGCTCAAAAGTTCATCATCCTCGCAGCTATTCCAAATATGCCTCATATGAAACACCTTAGCAGACGCAATGAACGTGGACATGAGTTGTTTATTGGACAGCCTCGACGAGTAATTGCGGTCGCGTTATGTCTAGAATTACTTGCAAAAATGCGCCTTTGATACCGTGAACAATCTGAGACTTCAGAAGTTGAGACTACCGCTCTAACAGTCTTCTATAGTAGCCGGACATATTATTTTAATGCCTATTCAAAAGTACTGCTAAAACGGGTTGGTCGCAACAAAGTCAACGATGACGCTACGCCCGCAAGATCTGTCGCGGGAAGTCAGGGAACAGTTAGGCGACTCCGCGATGAGCTCGCGGCACGCGTCACATCTACACATACTGCCACTAATGTATAAAGTTACACACTCGTATGCAAATAGCTAGTCAACTATTATAACTCCAGTGATTTCCCCCGATACAGTCACATATAATAACGTGGACATTGTTTACGGACCAGTCCCGCGTTTGCTTACATCAGTAAGCAGGAGTCGTAATTTAAAATGAAATGACAAACATTATGGCCATGTTTTGCAATGTTTTGACATTGTAGGTTTACGAGTTGTAATACTGTCTACTAAATGTATCCTGGATCCTAGGTAAAAGCAAGAGAGGGGTTCGCAGAATAGGTAGCATAATGGTAAAAGCGACCGGAACTTTTAATGCGGCTGGCCGGCTGGGTGGCTTTAGGAATAGAAAATAGGTATGTAGGTATGAACAATCTTCCTAAAATCATGGCTGAAGTTGAAACGTTATAAACATTATATTCCTTTCCTCTTTAATATGTATAACTTGTATATAGGTTATTATTAATAACAGAAATTTGATCATGGGATACTAAACATTCGACGTATCCACGAGAGTCCACAACAGACATCAATATGACTAAATGGTAAAGCTAATTATAAAATAAACGTTCTGCCTACAGTAAAAACTGTAAGCATTCCAATGTTGTAAATAGGTGGTCAGGTCCGTTCTCGGTCCGTTGTCGGGTGGCATTTCACGATCTAGTAGGAAAACATTCCATTATGGACGGGACACGAACCGGGGTTGCAATAAAAAGCAAACACCCAATTATCTGGACTGCTCCACGCCTATGGTAATGTTATTACTAACACATATGGCCATACAGACCTATCTCTAGAACAATCGAAGTAATTAAACACTTACACGAGTAAAACAATTAATAGAAGCGATGATACAACGATCGACTTCTAAGCTCATGAAATTATACGAATTACTTATTGAATATACGGTTCCAAGATACCATCGACAAGTGATGTCCTTATTTGTGTCTATGACTCCGACAACACAGCTGCTTAAAAGGAATCTTGTCTGTTTACTTCCACTTAAAATATACATTGTATAAATGAAATCATTCATAATTAGGTACCTTATGTAATACTAAGGAAGTACGCAATCAAACGGTTGGATCAAAGTTATAACTCGTACAGAAAGTGAATGTAGGTAAATCTGAATATTATAAAGGTTTTGAACATGACAGAGAAAAACAACATGTTGTTATAGTATCTACAAAATCCAAACACCAAACTTGGGGTGCAGAAAGATAAAATTTGCATTCACCACTTGCCCACATTTCTACTTTGCATTTTTATATTCGCAAGGGAACCAACGTGCTTGGGAAGTTAACAAGATCAACACGAACAGGGGCAATTGAAGGGAACGAAGCTCACCGTTATATATTTTTTAAATTCATTGCTTCATAAGCAAAGCTACTTCATCTGTGGACAATAGGGGATATAAATGAGTTTGTTTTGAACACTTCTTTTCTTTTCGAATAAAATGTATGTCAATATTTATTACATTGTTTACTGCACTTGCCTTGCTCTTGTTTTCATTTGAGCTTTGCTTTATTTTACTTTCTTCCGTCTGCCTCGCCGAGTAGAGTTATGGCCGCAATTTAATACTGCATTGCAAAGCTCTGCGCTTGCACCTGTACTCATACCTATTGTGAACGTTAATTTCCTGTTTTGAATCGATTGAATTGACTTCTTTAAACTATTTAAAATACTACTAATTTCGTGGGCTACCTCGGCGTATCGTCCTTATTGTGAGCTATTATAGCAATAAGTTCATGTGAGGTAGGGTAAACATTAGTAAGATCGAATTCAAGTACAAAGTTAAAAATAACCTCAACTATTATGTTGCAAGGGGGAGTGAATGAGAACACATTCGTGAAATGTTTAGACTTACTAGTGTATTTTAAAATATGTTACAAACAGACAAATCAAAAAAAGTAAATATTATTTCTAATTTCACGTTTCCGCTTAAAATGTGTATAATAAATGATCTGTTAATGTTATTCTATTAATGATATCTTCCTGCGAGCTTGGTTGCGGTCGTTAAATATGCTTTGGTACTGAAGGGACATCCGAAAATAAACTACATGTGTTTATGGTATCAACACATCTCTACAGAGGGCTGTGGTCGCGTTGCATTCCCGCACGTCACTTAATGTAATGAAATTGTCACCGATCACTGTGACCCTTTTATAAAATAAGTTATGTTATGCGAAAAATATCGATCTCATATTTCGAAACTACCCTTTTCTGCTGTGTTGATCTCAATTTTCGAAAGTGCTGATTATATTTAGGACATTGTCACAGTTGCAAATTGCTTATTTTCTTCTGAATGACATTTCTTATACAATAATGTCATTGTGGCTTCACAATCATTGCTGACCCCAAAGTTAGTGTTCATTGTTTGTGGACAGACATTTTGTTTATTGTCAACAGCACAAAGTGAGGAAGTGTCGTACACCCATGCACCATTGATTTGTACGCAATTTCCTTGACCTCCTTACTCGTAAACTACGTTGAAATATCTCTGCATAATATCGGCTCTCAACTATAAGGCATGTAATCTTTTAGTTAATTGTCACAAGCAGACAAAATATATACATTATGACTAGTTAGTTACAATGGTGTTATTTATTATGATTAAGTTGCAGTCTTATATTATCTTGCATGGCGCATTTCGTAGCAGTAATTTTTAAAAACGGTAAACATGGGCGGAATTCTAGACGGCTTTTAATTTAATTGTTTTTGTAATGTTTGTGTTTTGAATGCGGTTTGTAATTAGGTATTTAATCGTCGTTACTAGTAGGTTTTGTACACCTATACCAACCAAAAACCATCATCAATAGTTCTCGTCCGCTTTTGAATGGAAGTGTTCAATCTTCGCATGACAAAAGGCTCTGGCAAGAGCTCTTCGTATCTAATACACAAATGCCACTCATGAAAGTTATTACGTAATTTATCAATTCAAAAGCTTCAACTACGGATGTGTTGAACTAATCTCTAGACTATCTCTATAACAACCATTATCCGCAATGACCTCAATTGACTCCTACGACAAACGTAGGAAGATTCAGATTAACACTCTCGATTTCTCGAGGAAGACAAGCAAATGCACTGTGTTCTATAATTCCCACAATAGCTGGTAGGTACTACAGAAAGCTATGTATAATTACGTTGTTGAACGCAGTTGGCGATGACATTTGGCCGGCGCGCGCGCAGTGAGAGGCGGCCGTGCCGTAACCGCGACCCTTTCGACCGATGCACTATCCGATGCATTCACCAGCACACCGGCGGCGGCTGACTGTACAATCGATACCAAATTGCTGTAAAATTACTGGCTTAAATGGTACCTTCACTTTCATTTGCCTGTATGCTAAAGGTAAAACTGCCATATGGCGATCCGCTATACAAGTATAATATATTTCTTGAGACGCGTGGGAAATTATTTAATACTTTATAATGTAGATTGTATAGTATACCCATTACCCAATACAGACGTGAAATAACGTTTATTATATATATTAATAATTATTATTATTATATTAATAACGTATTAAATTATTATCTTTAGACAATTTAATCTCTCAATCCAACTTTTATATAAAACGAAAGACCTTATTGGATTTTACGGTGTGTGAGACATAATACCTATTAAATTATATTATAATAATAGCAAACTCTTTAATTGTCACTTCGAGTCGACGAGACCTGTTTAGTGTCATATCATAAAATTTTATGGAATTAAAAATAAGTGTTTTATTGCTAATATACCTAATTAATTACGGTATCTAGTCATAGATGGGAAGGTATAGTTAGGTACAGACGTACTAGCAATGTTTGAGCTTTTATTTTTTAAAAGCGCACCTATCTAACAGTTTTCTATACACTTGGCTCTGTAGCATGTAAAGCGAATGACTGTAAATCTCGCCAAAGATCGTGAAAGTAAATAAATAAAGGGAATCTGAGAAGCTTCAGTTGTCGACTGTAAGCTGTTTATCGATGATATTTTATGTTTCCCTTCGTGACCGCTCATTCTGAAGGTTAGTTTGGTTTTGAAACAAAATATCACTGCAGTCTGCAAAGGCGTGGTCATTGTTTAGCAGTCGACCTCGGAATAGGTAATTACCTATTGTTTATGTGATTTTATTCGGAAGCATCATATTTCACGACATTAGCACACATTATTAACGATGTGTGATTTCGATGTTTAGATATGAATCAGGATTATTAAAATTAGCTTGAGCTTTTCAAACTAAAAGTCTAATGTTGTCAATAACCCGTCCGTACATTTGCATATTTTTTGTTTTATTGACGTTAATTGATTTGGTTTTCTTGTTATCATTTAAATAATCAGTCCGGATAAGTAACTTGGGATCGTAAAGTGTGGGTGGTCTCGGAAAGAATTCGGAGGTAATGTATTTTGCTAAAAATTTGCTCAATAAAATGGAATGACTTTGCACGGTTGTATTTTGATAACATTAATGTGAGCTCGATGAGAACGATGAGAATTCATTTTGGGCTAAAGTATGAAAGTGCCGGCCAAATAAAAAAATGATCTATTCCGATAGATCATGTTATTCTCTTCATTTTTTACTATCGGACCAAACCTGTACGGCAATTCCCTGAGCTGTTATACGATTTTGAAAAATACTGTTTTCAGTATATTTTGTAGTTAAAATAATAAAAAGTAATCTAATTAAAGTAATAGCTTGTAGTAATAAAAAATGAAGGGAAAAACGTACTCTTTCGGAATATAGCTTCTTTTTGGTTCGGCACTTTCACCTCTTTAGCCCAAAAATGTATGGACGGTGAATGATCTCCTTTGTCTACTCAACAACGTAAATAAGGCAATGGACGCGGATGAACTGTCAAAATGAAACCCATTGCGATCAATTGTCATTTGAATTGACCTCATGCTCATCAGTAGCGGGTGCGACCCTAGACCAACGAGAAGATCATTGCCATATGTATATTGTATGTAATTTTTGCAACACGCGTGCGTTTAATATCGTCTGTGAATTATTGTTACAAACGTAGCGGGGGTGTTAACCGTTAATTAAGGGGTACAACGAAGGGGAGGGTGAAATACAAATTAATTTGAACAATCGGACATTCAGACAGAATTAGAATGCCCAAACTTTTGATATTAGCCGAAGCTCGTTTTAAGTTTAAATTCAATTAAAGTTAATTCTTCAGTTCGTATACAAAATGAACAAATCCGCATTAAGTCTGTTCAGATTTTATTTATGTTTTTTGGAGTGTGGGAACAATCACCAAATGCTGCTTTACTATATGACTGCTATTTAATGTAATATCAGTTGACATTAATAATTAGAATAGCTACACCAAGAGCGAGCATGGAAATGACTTGAGTGGGTCCAATCCTACTTCATACAGATTTTTCAATAACTATAAATATAGGAATACCGCAAGGACTTATATTTAATTTTAGGGCCTAAAGTTTAAAACGAAATGAGAACTAGTAAGGTGAATTTTGCTATATAACAGTGTCATTTCTAAGGCATAATTAAGTCCGAAGAAGGCATAGATAAAATAATCAATAGATATAAACCGGACTCAATAAAAGAAGCGATACATAGATAGATGTATTTGTACTCATATTTTAATTATGTCGTATCTATTATGTATTTTACTGCGTAATAAGAAAATAAATAGATATAAATCTAAGTTATATAAATTTTACGAAACTTCGTTGATCAAAAATCAAAATCAAAAAGATTGGCAATATTTCTTTCCACTGGTTACAAAATAAGGATAATTAGTAGTGCATGTATGTATATAACCACGGTTAAAGACTTTTAAGTGTAAAATATTTAAATACCGCTCCCTTTAAATAAATACCGTACACACAGCCATTACTAATTGTGAATGTCTACAATACCAACATAATTCGCTACTGAAGTGTTTATATCCTTGTTTTTACATACAGCTGTAAACGTTTCACAAGCAGTAGGGTAATGTAACAAATGGACGCGAAATGCTGCGGTTTCAACACGTAATGTAAAATAATTGAGTACCCATGCGCATTGTCGATAGTCGCATTCCGTCGGCGTATTATGAGGCATTTCATCAGCAGGGCTACTGGCGTGGAGTGGCGGAAGCCATTGCCGTGGGCGTGCGGTGAATAGCCCAGCAATGCGCACTAATTCATAATTTTGAATGATTTATGAGCTGCATTTAGAATTAATAGTTGTATTATTTATTACATATCTTTTTACCATTACCATCTTTTTGGTTTATTGTGAAATATAGGACGTTGCACAGCTCTCAACAAATATAGCTATAAAACATTGGATAAATAAATACAATAAAGAATAAGGGGATATATTTTGTGGTGTACAATAAAGTAAGTATATATAAATAAACAAATTAGCTTCAGATGAAAATGTCTAGAAACAAGTCAGATTATTTATACCTACTTTAAGGGATTTTAATTTACTCATAGGTATAAATCAATCTGCCTAGCCTTTACCAAACTATGTTGGGGTCGACATCCAGTCCAATATTTTACATGGAGCGACATCTGACCTCCACAACCCAGTAACTGGGTAAAACGATATCCCTTGGTAAGACTGGTTGTCAGACTTTCGGACTTCTGACGACCCGTTATGACTGTCCAAGATCCACGAATGACAGGCGGGACCAACGGCTTAACGTGCTTCGGAAAGCACGTTAAGCCGGATTATTTTTTGCTAAATAACATAGTGTCACAAATAAAAGGAAGATCATGAATTTTAACATTTTTAATACAAAATTAATCAATTTATACGCGTCTTTCAGCTCAGGATACGACTCGATTTGTTGCATACACACCAGGTACCTACTTATTACGTATCTCTTTATCATGCACTTAAATTATGATAGGGAAATGATGCGTACTTCTCAAGTGGGTACATTTATTAGTAGTAGGTACTTATGATAATGTCAGTTGTATGTCCTTACGGCAATGCCAGCTTTTCATGTTTCTGAACAAAATTTCACATCAAATGTTAAAATTCATGGTCTTCCTTTTATTTGTGACACTATGTTATTTAGCAAAAAATAATCCATATGATGAAGCCTTTCGATCGGTATGATAAAGCTACAGGCTGATTATTTTTCTCATATAACGGGTTCGATTCCCGGTTCAACCATGTAATTATTTAAATATCTATGAATGTAGTTTAAATTGTTTTTTAAATTCAAATAATGTTTTCTTTCAGTAAAATGTTCCATCTACAATATTCAAGGTACTTTCCCTCCATGTGGCATATCCGTGGGACGCCCTGTATAGAGCACCGTGTTATATACTCTAAGCTTACGACACATGATATATAAACATAGGCTACATTTTCAATAAGTTTTGAATATATTATTCGTTTTTCTCCTTTCCTTTTCCGTCTCCATCATACACACGGCTACACATCAAGCTGTACATTTCCAGTTTATGCTGATCTCGCATTGTATAGAATGTCCGTACAATGCGAGGTAAGTTTATACTGGAAATGTATAGCTTGATGTGTAGCCGTGCGTACATACAAATAAATACACAATGGTAAGTGAAGCTAGATACGATGCTTATTGTTATTCGAAGTCGATAGCTATCAAGTGTCAAGCATGACATTCCTGTAGGTACTATATACAAAAATATGCTGGCTTTGACTGACTTCCACTTTCTTATAAAGAACTAATGAATAATTATGTTCATGGTTTAAGGGCCAGTGTGCACTGCACAACAACTTTGATTTGAGCGTATAATTATTATCGTTGAGGTAGTACTGTTGGGTAAGAAAGAAAGTGAAGATAATAGGTTTATTTACTTTCACATCCTTACATAATATTATAAAACAAAGTCCTCCGCCGACGACTATCTGTCTGTCTGTTCGCGATAGACTCAAAAACTACTGCACCGATTTTCATGCTGTTTTCACCAATAGACAGAGTGGTTCTCGAGGAAGGTTTTAGTATATAATAACCACTCATACTAATAAATATCTCTCATAAATACCAAACCTAATGAAATATATATAACATGGAATATAGAAAATCAAATATAAATATGAATACATAAATAACAACATAATTTTATAATAATGAAAATACTTCTACTTAATAATTTCATAATAATTACCTAGATTATTCTTATTCAATACATAAAATTAAAATAACTAATACACTATACCTATTTACACTAATTTAATAATATATTACTTACACTTATAATAATATTACATTTCTGCTTAGTCCTCTTCCTCTCTCCTAATTTTGCTGTGCCCGACAGGGTCCATATTGATCTTTTACTTATTATACCATCTATGTAACATATGGAATGCAATAAAAAATTGAGTATTGAGTATTGAACCGACATCCACGCGGGCGAAACCTCGGGCATCAGCTAGTTTATAATATTAAGGTGGATGCGCTAGGGTCAGGTGGCCCGCGAAATTCAAATTTTCTTACGTTTTTTGCAATTTGCAGGTCAGTATCAGGTTGTATGTTGATCTAAATATTATTAGCGCTCGTAACAAATATGGATTTACAGAATTACAAATATTAGAATCAGCAATCCAACTCTCTAAGTTCATGTAAGTGCATGGAATGAAAATTTCAGGAAATCGTCATTCAATATAGTTACATGAAGTTAGAGAGCTTGCTGATTCTATCCTTACGTAAGGATATTTTGTCTCGTTGGTGTACAGTGGTCGCAGCGCTACTGCTTAGCATGAGGTCCTGGGTTCGATACCCAGGTCAAGCAAAGTGGGTTTAGTAGCAGCCCGGTTGATGGCAATAAGGTCGTCTGAAATGTGGGTGTACTACCCTTCGGGGAGACGATTCGATGTTGCACTTTGATGATCTTTCTTAAAGTATTTTTATTTATCGAAATTAGTCATGTATTTCCTAGCCCACTTACCATAGAAATTCCTCTCTGTAATGATGTCTTTGCATCTTCATAATTAAATTAATTGGTTAAAACTTAGTGTATGTTTACTACAATCGTTAAAATAATACCTATAAAAAGTACTCATCTCTTGAAAAAGTAGTAAAATATTAATTGAATATTATCTTTCACTTAACGTTTTAACATTACATTACCAATGTTACATTTAGTATCCACTGCTGATGCATTAAAAATACATAAGAATTATAATGAATGAAACTCGTCGTATCGAATCTCGATATTAGAGCCATCTGCTCGGTTATCAAAACTTTGTAATATAGAACCTACTTAACCCTCCCCTAACCTGAACCTATTCCCCTATATCACCATGTATTGTACCCACATTTGCAAAATAAAATATCTTTATCTTTCGATATATATATACGATACGTATAAGTACGATTTAGAAAATGAGCTAATTTCCACAGTGGTGCCAAGATAAATGATCTGGATCCAATATGGATTAAAAAAACATTACTTGGTTTGCATTTAGCGCAATCGGATCTTCATTGATATGCTCTCATTGTTACAGCTTCTGCACGATTTATATTGATCGCATGATTAGTCCCGTCTATAACCTCGTCAGTATTTCTAATACCGGATTTACTTTCGGGCTTTAGGCTGCGACACAATTTAACCAGCCACATTAGCATCATCAGGAGATACATGTTGAGCTGCACTAAACGCATTTCTCGGCTACCCGGGATTTACCACCTTTAACTTTATACTACTTACCTGGTCTAATTTTAATCAGAGATGTGTCGAGCTGTGTTCTCTACACGGCAAATCATGATCCCTACGCTATTTGTTTATTTATTTTATTTAGGATCTCCATCTATAGCAGTCGGTGCATCTCTATTAGGCGTCACCGATGATAATATGGCGAAGAAAGAATGAAACACTGAGTTTCATTCTTTCTTCGCCATATTATCTTCTTTCACATCATCCTTTCAACTTTTCGTACAGCAATACACAATCATACTTATAAGTTTTCATGTCACAAGCTCCTCCACTCCATGCATAATCGGCCTATAATGTTCCCACTGCTGGGACACAGGCCTCCTCTCTGTGAGAAGGAGCGGCCCCAGTGCGGGTTTGTAGATGTCACATATGTCTTCGAATTTTTGGTTCTAAGACATGCCGGTTTCCCCACGATGTTTTCCTCCACCGCCTGTCAGGGTTCGAACCTACAACCTACAACTCGTAAGTCGTGGCCGTTACCACTGGGCCACCATGCTCTATATTATTTACAATACTTTTTCTTTCCCTTATTAGCTGACATTATTGTTCGCACCAATACTTTGTGTCGATACCTGGTCTGGTAACCCCGTAAGTGAAAAAAGCGTGACGCTCAAATACATTGGTATAATAATACATTCGGATGCACTACAAACACGTGGGGCAGGCACGCATGACGGCGTGTTACGAGAACGTCACGGTACCACAGAAAATATCATGTTTAGTTATGCATTCGGTGTTGCAATTATATCAAAGTACCGTATATTGATACTGAGAACTGCACGAGTAGTTTTTGTTGTATGACTTGAACGATTTCTGTATATGCTGCGAAAAAACAAAGGTGAGGCAAAAATCTAAATACATGAGTTACTTAGGGCACGTTTTGTCCAGTCCCATCAAAATTGGACAGAAATTAAATTGTTCTAGAGCAATTTAAATAGCCCAGTCCAAGTTATTAATAGTAGACCATATTTATAGCTGAACATGGCCTCCCTAAAATACTTACCTATAACATAAACGGTAAACTTCAACAACTGCACAGCGTCAGTCAGTTAATCGCGTATGGACCAATATCTTGTTTATGATATCATATAGCTTCTCATTATAATAATTTGCAGATTTACGTCAGTGAGTTATTGGGAGTCGAAAGTCGGGGGCCGTTTATTTCGCTGAACAATGGGAGAAACCTATTTCCGGCTGTGGAGAGACAACTGTTTATGAACAGCGACTTCCCATTGTCCATTCACCAGAACCCATTCAAACATGTTCGACTCTTGAAGGTTACTTACAAATTACATTGTATTGACGATTTATATACAACTTAACAATTTATCTTAGTAGGTTATTAATTCTTCTATGCATAAAAAAATAATCGGTTAAAAAGAATGATGAGTCGCTACCACGCAGCCGCGGGCGTTATCAATTAGAAAAATAGAGCAAGAAGTTAGCTGTTAATTAATCCGTATGTCCATTCATCAATTAGGTAATGTCGAGCGGCAAATTATGAAGTGGTCTGAATTCTGTGCGATACCATATTCGCACTGTGTTAGTGGCTTGTTTTCACAACAGCTGTGCAAGCATGTGTGCTAGATTTGTGGTAGCCATGCGATTCGGGTTTACAAGGAATTTTTTATTTTATTTATTTACTTCAGACGCAGTGATCCATATTTTGTTAATAAACTTACTTATGAATTATGTTAGTTACTTATAAGGACAGAATTGGTTTTAAAAGTCGAATAAAAAATCAGCATAATTATTATGCTATCAACCCTTATTCCTTTACCTTGCACTGGATGGGACTGAAAGACTGGCTGGTGTATTTTTTTTACATGTCCTTATTTATTTTATAGGAACGCTGATGAATAATTTATTTATGTTTCATCACTTTTAGTTAAGTGTTATTACAATATACTAACTTAGTCATGATTTCCTTCATTTAATTAACTTTATTTCAACATTTGTGTCATTGCCATAAAACCACTAGGTTATTTCAGTTTCAAAGACCTGTCTCAACGTGGAGCAGTTTTAGTTATGTACTAGCAATTGCTTGTGACTTCGTTCGCATACAAACTTTAACCTGCCGTTACACACACACACGAGATGGGTTTCTACAGATTTTCTACAGAAAATCTATTTATCTATCAGTAAACATCTTTAAAAAATGTGTTCCACAAAGGTAGAAGACGATAAATCGTATCATCTGTGTGATGATAAAGCGTATCATCTGTGGTGGACTTAGGCTGTGCGACATATTTTGATACACACAAATAAATTAAAACCTATAGGGTACTTCCCGGTGACCTAGAATCATGTTTGGCAAGAAGTAAAGTCTCGCAGTAGAAGTAAAGGAAAACGTCCGAAAATCTTTATAATTAGTTGTACCCAATTTTTTTTTAGATTAATTAGGTACAAACTTACTTTTGCAGTTCGAAAAGTGGCTGTGGTATGGAAGATCATTTTTTGAACTACAAAGTAAAGTTTGTTCTTGGGAATAAATTCATCCCAACTACGAAACCCTTGATTGTACGTGGTCTGACACGCACCTGGTCGATTTATTTTTATTGTAGGTTGAAGACCTGTCTCTCCAAGTGATGCCTCATGGCCCCCCTACACACGTATCTACTTATGAACATCAACGGTCGCGGATGACTTGACTGATTGCCGCACGCGTTATTGGTATTCGTGGTGTAATTGGTACGTTCCTTCGAAATACCTATCATCTAGTTATGACACATCGATAGTTGCGTGTCTGCCAATCTGTAGCGTTAGGTAAGCCTCAGCTAAATACTTACAAATTACTCTATCAAATCTGGATTTTAGTTTTTCATTGGATTTTTTATGAAGACGGGCTTTGGCAATGTTGTTATAAAGAATTTGGTTTTTGTACCGACTTTTGTTTTCAACCGGAAACGTAGTTAGCCTTTAGTCAATACGGGAAATAGTATCGGAACATTAGCTACTCGAAAAATACGGGCTCTTATCAAAACTTTCTACATTTTCATAGGTGTCATTGTGCAGGTATTTACCTAACTACCCACATACTTTACCCTGATTATTCTAAGAAGTGAAACCTGTACGTTGATATCCTGCAAACATATCTAACAGTTAAAACAGACGTCTCCCTAAATCTATATACATACATATATATTATGTACATTTCGTAAACAAATACATTATGCAAATTGGAGGTACTCTTCACCGTACCTTCCTACATGAAACGTATTCGATACAACAAACAACTCGTAAACAAATTCGCTGATAGAACGTATATCAACGAGGAAATTTTCAAAATAAACATGGCAATCAGGTTAATGTTCTGATTCGATACGGGATTCACAGTCATTCGCAAATATTCCGACCTAATTCAATCCACTTTTCGCCAAATGATAAGAAACTGGCCCGAGACTACGAGAGTCAAGGCTCTCTAACTGATAGCACACAATTTATTGTACTGATAGCCAATAATAGAAAATCTATCAGTAAATAGGCCAATTTAGGCGCGACTGATGGACATGATTGCTAGACTAGACGTCCACGCAGGAAAGTTCAATCAAGCTAACATATAGCTTCAAGGCTCCGGACTCATCAGATGTAATTGATTCGCTATATAAATTACTATATAATGGTGTGCGTTATGAAAACATCTTCGATTCCTCAGTAATGCAATCAACACCTCTTGCTAATGTTAAATTAAATTTTCAGCATGGTAGCGGCGTTGTTTGTTTCTTTCCAGCTGTACCTATACAGCCCCAGCTGTGCCTATACCCTACTTTTATTCACATTACACAGTCCACTAGAATCTAATGGAGCATGAAGAGCTAAATTATGTATTCAGTACGTTTTATGCCGATAAAATGGAAGTAAATCATTTCTGTATCTGTGTTACATAAGTCGATAAACCAAAATGTTACACAATAGACTGTCAAAAAAATAAATAGTCATCTCCTTCGTTGAGTCATTCAACGTTTTTCCTGTAATTTTTTTGGCTGTCCGTGGGTTTGTGAAACCAAGGCCAGTGGGGCGATGATGGAGCAAAAAGGGAAACATAGTGCGCTCACAATTTGATCCAATTTGTTGGTCACGGCTTGCGAACAAAGTTGCATTAATGACAACAGCTTTGATATGGATCGCGACGACTCTAATGGCTCCGACCTGGAAGATGTAAGTTAATTTCGCCATTTCATTCCTTCCCTTTGTTATTCATATATTTCTTCATAAGTCCTACCTACTTTCATGTACATTATGTTATCTCCAGCTAAATGGCCACAGTGGTTGCAGTGTGGAGGTAATTTTATTATTTATGCGCAATTGATCATAGTTTTGATAAATATTACGCCATTAAATTACTGCTAACCTTCAAATGCAATAAGGGCGAGGTGTCCCTTTCATAGCGGCTAATGTCCCTCTAATGCTATACAATTTCCGGCTGCCGCAGTCGACGACTTCCTCCGCTATCAGATGCATTAGCGTTCGCAAAAAATATGGCTGTGAATCTACTTCGCACTGATACTAAGAAAATTATGCGCAAAGGCAATCTAAATGGTTAGAGTAAAACCATCTTGTGGGATTATTTATTGAAATAAGATTATGCAGTTTACCTCCGCTGTTTGTCTTATAATCCATTGTTTGCGCAACTTTGTCACTTATCAAGATTAATTTTATGTAATGAAATATTAATTCCCGTGGGAATTTATTTTGCGATGTTGCAATTCATTGTTTATCTTGCAGGATTCAATTTCGTGCGTAAGCGATATTAGATTACCAGTGACTGCTGACCAGTCAAATATTACTTAGCGATAATTACCTCCTATTGTTTTATGACTGACTAGCTGCGCCCCGCGGTTTCACCCGCGTAAGTCTCGATCCCGTGGGAATATCGGGATAAAAAGTATCCTATGTGTTAATCCAGGTTATAAACTATCTGTTTACCAAATTTCATCCAAAACCATTCAGCCGTTTTTGCGTGATTGAGTAACAAAACATCCAAACATACAAACTTTCATATTTATAATATTAGTAGGATTCCTCTTTATTTCATTTTTTATACATATAAATTATATTTTTAAATATTAGAATAAAAAAATATATAAAACATTTAAAAATATAAAAAATAGTAGCCCACCGGTATCGGGAACAGGGTCCAAGCTACTGGCGGTCAGGGCTCCAGAGAGAGGAACCTGTAGGATTCCTTATTATTAAGGTCGCCAGTCGTCGGTACTACCTTGTTGTCTAGTGGTCGCAAGCGCTACTGCTGAGCATGACGTCCTGGGTTTGACTCTCAGTTCGGGCAAAATGTTATTGTGTTTTTCCATCAGGAATTACTCAGTAGTAGCCCGGAGTCTGGATTTGCGCCCGGTTGATGGCAATAGGCTCGCCCCCTAGTACATGGGACTTAAATTTATATGGGGAAATGTGTGTGTACTATAGGTAGATACACCTCTGCCTAAATCTTCGTGGATTACAGGCTTGATCTAATGTTACGTGGTTATTAAGGTAATATAAGTACCTAATCATATGCTTCATTTAGCGGTGAAATTGATGCCACTTTATGTATTTCCTCCACTTAAAACAGACCTCGTAAAGTAACTGACGATGCATTTAGCATGCGAGTTTATGGCGAGATCAAAAGAGCCACATCCTGATGGTACTCGTATTACTTACATAAACGCATACATTAACTTGACATTAATATCAATTAATGATCAGAGTGGATATTAATTTCCCTATTTCAAATCCTGTTAAGTCTCCTTGGAACTTCCGTTCACATTGTTAATTTGTCTCGACAAAATCATAATCAAAAGTCATTTAATCAATCTAGGCTGAGAATTAGTACTTTTCGAACGTCAAAATTACATAAGACAGTCCCCAGAAGAACGAGCTTGTCACAAGACCGGCAAATTGCCTGAACAGAATAGGCCTATATAATGATACTCGTATCCACCTAACAATTGCACACTTTCCTGACTCTTTGTGTGTCCTTAGGGGTTTGTTACAATAGTTTCGGAGCTTAAACAACGGTTCCCTCATGTGCTAAACCATGAATATTATCACATGTTACTACGATCTGTCCACGACGAGTAGGTGGTAGATCTGGTGCAGTGGCAATGATTTTAAGTTCTTTGTGATCTAATATGTGAATTATGTAAGGAGGTCGTGGCTAAGTAATAACAGCCGGACGAGTCGATCCATGAGGTTAACACACGCTTGCCAGGATTGGTCCGAACATGGGTGAACATCTTTACATATCGAGACTCCTCCGTGCCTCGGAAAGCACATTAAGCCGTTGGTCCCGGCTGTCATTCGTGGATCTTTGACAGTCGTTACGGGGTCGTCAGAAGCCCAAAAGTCTGACAACCAGTCTTACCAAGGGGTATCGTATTACTCAGTTACTGGTTGTGGAGGTCAGTTAGGCAGTCGCTTCAAGTAAAATACTGGTATTCAACTGCATCCGGTTAGACTGGAAGCCGACCCCAAAATAGTTGGGAAAAGGCTAGGCAGATTGATTGATGTGAGTTATGTAAGATGGGAGTGGCCCAAATTGTCTCTCTTTTGTTCTGTGATGGTTCTTTATCGAAACACACGTAGGACCTTCACGCGAAGTCACGAAATGTGAAGTAAAAGCTTCTACGACTAGCCAAGCATGTCTCGCAGGCACATTAACGTGGTTCCGTAGCCACTCGACCCGGTTGCCATTGTGACCGCGACAATGCTGCGACAAATCGACCCTTTGTTGTCACTCGACTTGCGACACGCGACTCACAGCGACTATTCTTCAGTCCCTCTTTATGATAGCTTTGCATGCATGTGAGGTAACACCCAGGTACATCGATAAACAATGCTGTCTCTCGAATGACTGAACCGCATGCTTTATTAAGCAAGATTCTTAGTTATGAGGGTATTATGCAATTTTGTAGGTACTTATGTTGTGCATATATATTAAGTATTGTTTCAGTGTGGTAGACGTTGTGATTGTTTATGTTGAGGCTTCCTTGAAATACCCGCAATGGGTAGTATGAACGCTGGATATCATGCAGCATTTGACACACTGTAAGCCGGCACGCCCTTTATGCCTGGAGGCTTTTATTTAGGTGTAAAGATTATTTTAATTTTTGCTTGAGTTTAGTTTTTAATGAATTTAGTGGTATATTGGCGTACGCTAGCTGACAATGGCAAATCTTTTAATTTTATATTACTTTGCATACTTAGAATCAAGTTTTTCTAACTGAACAGACAGGTGCGCTGCGCTGGGGAGATTGTTGCGCCTCTTCTTCTTCCCAGCTAAAGCACTAGGAAGTGATGAAGGGCGGGCGTTTTGGGGGACTGTCTTATGTAATTTTGACGTTTGAAAAGTGCTTTAACTTAACCTAATTTACTTAATGTAATTTCATAAAAGATTTGATTTTAATATGAGAGAAAACGCCAACAAAGCTTAGAATAAGGACTGCAAAGATTTTTTTGCAAAATAAGGCTTTGGGCGGTTCTTTTTCTGAAAACATTTCTGAACAGTCATTGTGTAGTTGTAGCTGTTTAAAAGTGGTAACAGGCGTAGTATTATGAAGTATTAATGCCATCATTATTCCACTGCGAAAACGGGATGGTGCTATCGGCCTTGTCTAGCTCCGTCGCTCACTCACACTGGAAAAATGGTGGCAATAATACTTCATAATACAGCATCAGTCTAGTTTACTTTGAGGTTTACCTGGCTGAAATATATCGTATGATCCAAGAATAGTCCTTCAAGATTTCGTTCATTGTTTGCTTGTCATGTTGTCTTACGAAACAGCCGCTTCCTACTAACGCTCAAGTTAACGTTACGCTAAGATGTCGCTGACGTGAACCTTTTGTTATACGAAAAGCATTGAATTATCTTTAATTTTCTCTGAATCACAGCACTCCCGTGATTTACACCCGAACAATAGTAATGTGTGTAATTTTTATGGAATTTGACGGTAAGTGATGAACTGCCCTTCAATAGAAGATTATTACAATAAATTACTTACATAATGCCTTGATGATGTAAGTCTTGTTGGATGTATTTCTCCCACTTAGGCTGAGGCTACATTAGGCCGCGACGCGAACTGCGACAAACAAATAAATGAATGCTCACCGGTATGGCTACACCGGTACGTGCATTTACGTACGCATTCATTTATTTGTTTTAATCGGTCATTGGCTGAAAAAAACATTACAAAGAGAATCAGAAGTCGGTGTCATTAGTTTTGAATTTTCGTTTTTGCCACCGACTTTTGAATTGAAATAATTTTTCACTAGGTACGTAGTGTTTTTTTGGAAGTCGATTGTTTTTTTTTTTGTAAAAATTTTTCATTCGGAATCAACACTGAATAATTTTGTAAAAGGACACTGACTTGATTGTACCTTAGTATTTTATTTACTTATGTAGGTACATAGTTGTTTAACAAATAATACCTAAAAGTACCCCAACGTAGGATTCCAACATTTCCACTTAAGGGTAATAACTAAAACTTTCTAACTGCAATCATCCAAATTGGATGCGACCGACGTGGAAAAACATCGACGCAAAGTAAAACGAGAAAGGTGTTTTACATCATCATAAATTCAAGTTAAGACGTCATAAATGATATATTTACGATGAGCGGTAAATTCGACGGTGTTAGCCAAGTTCTGAAGAGAAAGTACTCTTATCTTTACCTACATAATGTTTCCAGCTTCGGTGAACGCAGTGAAAAATTCACTAAGCGAGAGCTGTTTGCCATAAATCATAATAACATTGAAACGGAACCATTTCCCATCTGAATCGGTTTATGAGAAAACTTTGTGGTGGAGAGAAAATGTGAAAAAAATTGTTGTGAAAATTCGAAATCGTGTGGCTGATTTTAATGTACAAGTATTGTTTTGATATTGGTTTTTATTTCAATAGCTTTTAGTATTTAAGTACCTAGAGGCCTTTGAATAAAATAAAAACTTCAGAGCAAAGAGGTAAGGTATTGTCCGGCTGACATTTTGACTTGACAGGTTAGTTTGTAGGTAAGTGTATAATACTTAAAAAGTACATACTAGAATTCTATGACAAGACCTTACACTATTACTGGCCAGTTCAGGTAAAAAAATGTGGGATGCCATTAAAATCTTTTTTTTTTATTCATAACTTATGGCTTCTTTACTAATTGTTTTCATCGATTTCAGCCCGTATTTTCTAATCTAGATAAAAGTACCACCTCCTTCCTGAAATCCTTATTGAGTAAAAAATGCAGCAATTATTTTGATAGGTTCATTGTTTTTTTTAATACATGAAATCCTTTTCATAGGCACTGAACAAAGTAGATACCTACCTCTGTATCATTAGGCAGGCGCTCGTTCCGCTATTAACGTAGGTACAATTTTGCATAAAAGACCCTCGTTAATAGATAATAGTGCTCCCCAGTGGAACCTTTAGCTGCCTTGAATAGCCTACGTAACTTTGTTGCCATGAGCCAAAAATAAGTTCCAAAATTGCGCACAGGAAGGATACTCTCAATATAATAAACAGCAGGAAATTATTCCCCTGTATTGTACCATTACTTTATACTAACACGGGAACCCTTTTAGTAGAGCTCCCCTGGCCAATATGATGTGGCTTATGAATATGATCATTGTTAACTTGCGGCTTAGATAAAAAATCATTTTTTTTAATGGTAGGTTTGGCCTACCATTTAAAAAATACTTTTTTTTATATATATTTTTAATTTACTTGTATAATTTTGTTTATTATTTCATACATACTCTCTTAAAATTTTCGGAGCTACCATGTTGGTAGCCTTGATTCAACGCTTTTGTTATTAAAAATTAGGAAAGAAGCAACTAAAGTTTACTATAATTATGTACCTAATCTACCTAAATCTATATTTACATATAGGTAATAAAACAAAGTCGCTATTCATGCTGTGTGACTTAATTCTAGTCTCCGTCGTTGTAGCTACTATGGGAAAAATAAAAAACACTGGAAAAAAAAGTCGTACAGCTACTAATTCAATATTTTAATGCCGCGCGCGCTAATTGGTCTAATCAAATAGCGCGCGCTTGCCCGGCTTCCTGTTACACACTTCCGTCCCTTTTTACGAAATCACTGCCACAGATTGCAGGAAAGCGAGAGGAAAGATGTTACACATGAAAGATCTGGTGGATAGTGCGTATATCCGTTCACTGTGCCCTAACTATTAGTTTATGCCTAAAAAACTTCCTTCCTACTTCGTACGCTAATCACTATAAGCAGGCAACGTATAATCCCATCATCTATGATTGTTTAGGCAAAAATGGCCGATGTCACCATCACACAATGGTTGAGCAATCCTGACTCTTGTTCCTCTAATAATAGGCCTGAAGTTGACGGAGCGTGATGCGTGCACGCAGCCCAGCGATTAGCCGTACTAGTCTAATGATGCGTATCAATCTGTGATGGGTCCTGCGTGCCTCCAGGATATCAATCATGGGTGTCTATGGAACAAAAACTCTGAGTAATCGACGCCGTTATTGGAACCTTGACTAAGTTTTAAAGCCAAAAAGTTTTTTTTTCTGTTCATTTGGCAGAACAATGAACGTGAGTCGCGTGTAGGTTGACCCTACATCATCAATTCATTGTTACGAGATGTTGCTATTTTTTTTTATGTGCTCAAAACTGCTGCTTTTGTAGGATTCTTTCTAGAAGATCTAAGAAAAAAGGTGGTAACTCCAACAAATCTTTTTACAAAAAAAATCATCAAACATAACGAATTCAGGCCGAAATCGATGAAAATATATTTTAATAAAAGCCATCTAATAATTATAAGGAAAAAATAAAGAACAATATTTTATTGCATCTTGTTAACAGCAAATGGCCAGTACATACCTAATATTTACCTAAAGATATCTTCTTGAAAATAATGCTAAGAACCTCTTTGCTCAAAGAAAGTCATCGTTGGTTTTTTTATTATTGATAAAGCCTCATTTGAAATAGCCATTTTTGAACTTCATGATTTTATTTCCTAAACACGTACGGAAAGCTAAAATTTTCCGACTATAGTTGTTTTTGCAAGAGCTGTTGGTAGATACAGATGCCATTAATTGATTACCCGGTACCCCCTACGGTCCCTACCAATTAAGACGTCTGTACAGTCCAAATTGTAACATTCTAGATACATTTTGAAATCCCTTTTATTATTTTTGCGTTTCCACCAAATCTCTACATAACCAACAATATCGCTATCCGGAAATAATTTGTGGGGCTGGTCACGAACGACAGGGGAACAGTGGTCCGTACGTAATCTTAATAAAGGGATAGGTCCCCTGTGCCCATACAAACTAAATAGCCCTTCTTGGGGCCCGGGGAGAAAGGGCAACGGTCCATAAGTTGCAGGAAACATTTGCGGTCGGTTCGCTTTCGAAAAAATACTACCGAAATGTGACAGCTGCGAGAAATGGCATTTTTCGGGAATAGTGAAACGAGCTGATAAATGTGACTTTCGAAACTATCTTTATAAATGGTGTAAGGGACATCGACGCGCAAACTGTTAAGGCGGGTCAATTTATCAACTGTTCCATACAAAACTTTAATAGCTAGTCGATCCAAATGGACGGCAGATTTTATTTTCGCGATTACTGTTTTAATGCTATGGACAAAGTTGTTCAGTTTAATGGTCTGAACCACACCCTTAAATTTGTCCACACCCTGTATATTGTCTCCGTTTTTATTACAAGTAGGTAGGTGCCTACTACTATGTAGGTACATAAGAAAAGCCTTTACACGTGCTTTCCCTGAAACAAAAGCAAGTCGTTGACACTCATTCATTAACGTTATCGCGCAAACAAGTTGTTTGTTCTCGTTGATAAGCCATGTCGTCTCCTGTGATGCTGTAATGTGAGAAGGGGGCTACTAAGAAGCGAGATAATGTGTCCACACGTGTGTCTGTGCAAACATTAACCTAACTGTAATTTAAAGCTGCGGCCTCTGCGGTTAGGTACACTTGCTATTGAGATGCATTTATTATTATAGTGATGTAGTGACCAAGTGGTTACCTTTTTTTTTTTGAGTGAAAGGTATCTCTAATATGACTGACTTCCATTATGGTTTCATTACTAGTCATCTCAGTCATCAGAAAAACTCTACTTAATTCGAAAGAAAATGATTTTTATGATTCATTTTCTTTCAATCGATTATGTAGGTAGGTAAGTACCTACTTGTTTCATGTTAGTACTTTTATAATTATAATCGCCGAACATGTTTTGGAAATTTTGGAGAAGAGCTTCTAAAAAACATTTTTGGAGCACTGTAAATATCTCCCAAATGGCTTCAGACAGACGAAGGTTTATTCAGGACAGTTACCGCATACATCAATGATGCGTGTTACAACGCCACCTAGTGAGGTTCCGACGAACTTAAACATAATCAGCGTTTCGGTCCGACGTTCCGAACTGAAAAACCTTTTACATTCCAGTCGAAAGTGTTATAGTAATATCGTTCTATCTCCTTTTGCCCAGGTCTCCGAATAGTCAGGTTCATCAGGGTGCTATCCTGACAACGATAGGTACCTAGTCATTAGGTGGTCAATAATTACGCAAAACTCGGTACAACCTTCTGAAATCCGAACAAGGTAACTAAGTAGAGATAAAAATATTTTTTTATTTATTTTTCTGTTACTTTCTTCTTGTATGTTTATATTTCATAAATTGATATTAACTTGATCTAAAACTCCCTAGTGAAACCAGTAATGCTGCCAAATGCAAGATGAGCACAACTACGTAACGTCATACCACACTGCACTCAGTGAGTGACTCACTTTAGCCAATGGTTGAGGTCATCGACTGCGTGTCGACCGACACTACGCGACTAAGCGCGCTGATTGGTTCAGTCGGCAGCGGAACGTGAAAGCAAACTATTAGCGGGGTTGCCAACTTATACGTAATTCCACACATTTTGGAAAAGATTTTAAGTGAATAATAAACTAAAAATGATATTGAGTTAGGGCCATGTGACTAACAAAAAAATATTAAATAGGTATAAAAAGGATTTAAAAGTCAACACCACCTCATAAATAATAATTTTTGAAACACGTTTTGCAATTGAAGTAAGTAAGTACTAAGTTATTTATGAGCATAGCAACAAAATCCAGGAACAAATGTGAGGCCCTACAATAATAAATTTACAGGGAACTGAGGAGACCAAGGTGGCAGCTGCGAATTGTTAAAAAAACGCATGACACTCCAAACGAGTTGAAAATGGCGGTCAAACAAAGGAGCTTATTTGCACTCGCACAGTAGGTATAGCAAGCTAGTAGGACATGATGAGATGCATTTTTAGATGCATTTCTTTAATAGCACGAGTTATAATAATATACCCGTGCATGATAAGCCCTGAGCCCCAGATCAAATAGCCCACTACACTTTATTTTCGAAGCTTGTTTGAAGGATTTTTGTATAGTGACAATGGCAGCCCCGGTAAAATGAGTCCCTCCGCCGCACTCTGCGCTGTGAGCGAAACTTGGCAGTCTGTCTGCGCACATTGCGCATCGCTTACAACGCGTGACGAGTTTACGTTTATTCCAACGTAGTTTCGCTAAAAATATGACGTTTAAATATAACACTAGGCAATTCATTAAAGAAATGCAATGCAGACCATGTTTGTGGAACGTCAACACTGCAGAATACAATGACAGAGGTTTCAGAGAAATGGCCTGGCTAGAAATTGCCCAGATTATGTATGACGACTGGGACGATTTGAATTTAGACGACAAAACTGAAAAAGGTAAGTTTTCTAGATTATTATACCTACCTAATTCCAAATATGTAGTGAATATTAGACAAAAATGAACTACCTAGATGACTTACTAAATCATGATCAGTTGTCTCGCGCTCACGCGGCGCGGCTCACAATCTCGGCTCAGTGACTCAGTGTATCCTTTGCTTTGCGCCACAGACAGAGCACTATGTAATACTGGCTTTGCGCTCGGCCGCTCGGCTCTCCCGAGCTATGCCGAACGCGCCGAGCGATTCATTGATCACCTGTTGACTGGCTGGCTTATCTTTAGTACCTACGTGCGAGATAGAGATCTATCTCTCTCTATGTTCTAGCGAGAAGAGAATGAGCGGGTACTGAGCAAAATTCATGAATTTAAAAGTAGCCTTTGTAACGTAGGTATAGTACTTAAATGTAATTATTACGGGCTATAATAGGTAGGTACTTAGTACTAGCGCAGGTACTATGCGGTCAAGGGTAAGTAAGTAGTTGAAAATTCAATGATAAGCTACTTTTGTTGCGGACCATACTGTGGTAGAAGTAGAACTCACTAAACTGATCGCTCTTTTAGTAATTAATGGTTATAATTATGTAGGTACTTACAATAATTTAGATCGCCAGAACCAGAACCTTCTATGAGCTAGAGTCGTAAGCAAAATGAATCGCAAATAAAACATAATTTATAAGTAGGTAAGTACTCAACAAATTTGTTTCATTTTCAGTAAAAGATCTACAAAAGAAATGGAAAGGTCTTCGGGATTATCACACTAGAGTACAAAATAAAAAATATACTCCGAAAAATGTAACCGAATTACAATTAAAAAGAGGTCGCAAGAGACCGTTTTTGGATATGTTAAATTTTTTAAATGCCAAGAAAAAAGCGAACCAAGCTCCTCAGAATCAGCAAGTTGCAGAAACGAACCCCGGGCCAGCAATAATTAAACCCAGCAACTCAACAGTCACGTCATATAAACAAGTAAAACCAGGCCCGACTGCTACCCGAACAGCTGCTCCCCAACCACCAACACTGCTCCAATCACCAGTACTACTTCAACCACCACCAAGTCAGGAGACAACAGAAAGACAATCGAACGATCCAGACGCAAACTTCTTATTCAGTATTTTACCAGATATGAAATCGATGAATCCTACCCAAAATTTCGAGTTTCGTTTCCAAGTGATGAAATTGATTAAGGACATGAAATATAATCAGCACAATTCCAATTACTATGTATATTGTGATCCAGGGTCATCGGCGTTCGCTAATCAAGTGCCAAAATACAAGAACTCTATAATCCCAGAACAAGAAGTGGAGATAGATCCTATTTCAAATGAGTCTGGAGTCTCTTCCCCAGAAGATAGAAAGGTTTTATTACAAGACTCCGAATAGCAGGTTGCCTGGTCTTTATAAATTGATAATAAATTGAGTTTATTTTAGTGTTCTTGGTTTGGTTTTTAATTTTTCTGTTCATATAATCTGTGCCCTGTTCCATGTTCCAAGCACTAGTTGTATGAAGGACTCCTTTTCCTTTGCTGCAGGATATCTCCATACATACTGCTTCGTGTGTCCCAGTATAATTTCCCTAACAAGCATATTTTAGTCCATATTAGGCAACAACGAGGAACGAAGGAAGTATGAAAATAGTTGTGTGCGGAGTGACATGAGGCGCGACGATGCGCCGCGGTTTGTCACGCGACTTTTCTTCCGTCCCTTCGTATCTAATGCACGGTAGCCATTGTTTGTTGAAAACAACACGGGGAAAGTTTCGCAGAGCAATTAGATCGATTAGATGGCGTTCAAGGAAACATTTAATAGTTGAGGAAGCGCACGAGAAAACTTCGTAGGTACTGTGCCATGAAATATGTATGAAGTGTTGTCTCTTTGCCGAGTTAACTGGAGGCAAATAGGCAGTAATAAAAAGTTGTCTATAAGTAGTTTTGCTAATCATTATCTGTGAGGCTGCAAACGTCGTCGTTAATCACGTCTTCTTATTTCGTTAAGTTTCTTTTATCGATAAATGTTAATTTCTGTAGTAACTTGCATCTTATTTTTTCCTCACTTCTTCCTTCTTATTTGTCCTTTAAACTACTACTAGCTGCGCCCCGCGGTTTCACTCGCATAAGTCTCGATCCCGTGGGAATATCGGGATAAAAGGTATCCTATGTCCTTCTCCAGTTTTATCCAAATCCGTTCAGCCATTCACGCGTGATGGCGTGACCAAGGGAAATAGGGATTCATTTTTATAAATATAGATAAGAAAGTAAGCCTCCTAAACTACTACATCGTTCCAACTTACCCTTACACCACCATCATTGGGCTAAGGGTGTAAGGTAGTAACGGCATCTTACAAAGTTATAACCTCGGACAGTCCGACCTTTCCGAGTTATAGGCGTGGGAGACTTGAAAGCAGTTCAAGCCCCGAATGAGCTAGCTCTATTATGTAAAGAAGTAGTGTTCATCTATATAGCTAGTTAGGTATTTTACCGCTATTATACTTTATTAGGAAGGTATTTAATATGTAAAATTTATTCTATCTATCATACCTATTTAAAATAAACATCCATCATACCCCACAAAAACAATAACTATTCGTCGTACCACACACATTCAACAACAATCGAACTTGTCGTGTAATGAAATCGCTAGCGCCATCTGTTGCGCATTGTATTTATCACATCAGCTATACACTGGCAACATTTTAAATCCGTTCCGTCCACGTTACCATTGACTTCTTAATCACGTAAAAACTACGTTAATACTCGCTAGATGGCGCACAACTCGCCATTCAAAATTTTAACTTCAGTGAAACGCAGGTATGTAAATACGAAAGTAAAAATCCATATTCATGAATGACAAATAATTTATTATTTTCCAAGTAGGTTAGTAAGACAGTCTGACCTATTATACTTTGAATTGTACGTAGTAACCTACATAGTAGGTAATCAAGTTAGCCTATGTAGAACGGATGAATACTAAAAGCCTTTTTCAGTTTTTCCTTAACGTAAATGAAAAGGTCCACGTTCATACACAATATTTATATTTTTTTATTGTTTAAACGCTTGTCAAGTTGTCAATGTAGAATTAGTTACATCGCTTTTTTATTTGGTTTTTGGACTTGTAGTAAATCCTCTTTTTAAGGGTACTCCTTGTCATCAGCATCGAAGTGCACACCCAATTGTTTTCTGACCGTATCTTCGAGTATGGCCAAGTTGATACTTTCCTGGTGGGTCATGCGGGGAGATTCGATCAGTCCTGAAAACAGATTTGTTTTTTAATCATTTTATTATAGGCTGTAGATACTGTAAATTAGATTTAAATTTACATATTTAGTGTAAGTTAACACGATATTGTGTCAACCCAAGTTTGGGAACAAGAATTTATATTGTAGGTACATTTCAACCTGTGCAAGGCATACCTACCTACGTGCTTTCACATTATGATTTTGGCGGAAGAACCTACCTATATGCTCCTGCATACATGGGGCATGAAATTATTATTGGCGATGAATGGATAAGGAGTCATTCCAAACGACACTTTGAAATGGCTCCTCAAAGTCACAGCAATTATTTAAGTTCTAACAATAACCAAAAAGTAGTTAATATGGAGATGAACCTACATAAAACTTCGTACCTACTCATATATTAATTAAATAACACATGTATCCAGATAACGATACGTATCTGTCTACTATTATGGTAATTGAATTCTTATCACCGTTAAATACGATTATTCGGCAAAATATTTGCACGACGATCAACATTATCTTCATATAATTCGATGACGTTAACCAGTTAATACTGTTGTGTTGATAACAAGATAGTACCTACACCAATAAATATTATTAATCTTAAGTTAAAACTACATAAGACCCTAATATAAATATATTAGATTAAAGTGATTAAGGCCTGAATTCCTCTGTCGGTCGCGTACAGTCGGTCGCGTACGCGTAGCAACGTAGTACGCGCCGCGGACGTTAGAGTCGCAGAACACAATGTATATACGCACGCGCGACCGATGTACGTGATTGACATCAGCGTACGAGGAATTCAGGCCTTAGTTAAAACTAAATACCTAGTAACTGGGTTGTGGAGGTAGGCAATCATTCCATATATAAAATACTGGTATTCAGCTGCATCCGGTAAGACTGGAAGCCGACTCTAACATAGTTGGGAAAGGGCTAGGCAGATGATGAGTAAATTACCTGCTCTGATGCATCTTGCTACCTCGAGCGCCTGGTACACCAGTCCGGGGCTGTTTGTAAAGTTGTATGGCAGCTTTGATGAATGCAGTGAATAGTTCTTTGTTTTACCATCTACATCGATCACTATGTGGGGGAAATGGAAGGGTTGCTCCAACTGTAAGGAGAAAATACTTCAAATTAAAATACTTACTTTTTGAGCAAATAAAACACTTCATGAAAAAGCCTGCGGAGTAAAGCGGACTACTAACGCCATATCTTTTTTTTTGCTTTATGTTCCGGTTCGTGCATGAGTGATAGTGAAATTCTACAATTTCACCATACATTCCATAAATGTCATTGTATTTCAACTTTGTTTCCAGTACTGACTACGCATCGGTAACCATCACTTATCTACACATATTTCTGAAATAATAAAGCTACTTTAAACAATAGACAAGTAGAGCTCTTTGTGGTGAAGCTCAAACTCAAAGCATTTACCTATTTCAATTAAACCATTTACTTTTGAATTCACACATCAAAGAGTCGGTTAGTTAGTCAGAAAGTTGAAGCTAGTTGCCCATTCCAGAACGTAGATCTCTATGGAGAAAAACGGGCAAGAAACTCCAAGGACACTCTTTTAAATATGGATATAGATATTACAAAATCCTGGGTACAGTATTCTTGTTGCTACAATGTAAAACCAAAAATTATCAAAAAAAAACAATCAAAATATAAGATTAAAAATAAGCTCTGGCAAATAAGAAATGATCAGTCTCAACGGACGGCGCCCGTTCACGAACATGACACGTAGATCAGCACCATCCAGCTCAACCATTTTGTAGGGAACCGAACCGCTCGTCCAGGTAAGTTACCACTTTCTAGTGGTAAGTTGCAAACGCGAAGCATAAAGATTCGCGTTTGCAACTTACCGGTACCCATACAATGTATGTAGGTAGTATGGGTACCGATAATGTCACACTAGTGTAATACAGGAGCGTGAGACATCTCAGTTTTATCTTTACGATGAAAACGCACCAGAGCTGTGACCACTTCAGGCGGGACCAGCAGGATTGGCTGGGTTGGCCTCTTTGGTCCAGTGGTCACGAGCACTTAACGGCCGAGCATGAGGACCTGAGGTTCTTCCATTAGGAATTTCTCAGTAGGAGTGTGAATTTGTGCCCGTTGATGATAATAGGCTCCCCACCTACATGGGACTTAAAATATAACTGGAGAAATGTGAGTGTAGGTAGGTACTAGGCACACCTAACCCTTCAGGGATTACAGGCTTGAAGTTGTGTTATAACAAAAAAAACGAGCGAGCCTTACAGGGGTCGCATATAATGTATAACATCTGACATCTTGGCTGACAGTACAAACTTCTCGGAAAAAGGGTTAGTACCATCTGACGGCCAACTCTAGCACCGTGCGCGCTCATTGGTCAAATCAAATAGCGCGCGTCTGGCTTCGTGTTACACACTTCCGTCCCTTTTCACGAAACCACTCCCACAGATTCCAGGAAAGCGAGAGGAAAGAGGTTACAAATAAAAAAAAAAGGATTATCATATTTTAAGAGCATGTCGATTCTTCAATCAGGTATGCCGGGATGTTGAGCTTGATTTATTTACGAACAGTGTCCGGGAAGTAAAAAAAAAATTAAGTAACTACTTCTTTGAAGAGTAACTTTGTTGTGTAATGTATTTTATATTTGTTTGTTTATTCTGTTCAGTTGCTTCTTTACATCACTCTAACGCGGTTTGTACCGTTTTGTAAATTTTATACATGAGTTTATATATGTGGAAACTTGTAATTGGCTTTATTCTACATATTACTTCTGACTACTCGAATGTATTAGCTGTAAGTTTTCTTAAAATTAATAAAATAAAAAAATAAAATCCGTAAATACGTGACTATCCTTACCGTAACGCGGCCTTTAGTTCCGTAGATCGTCGCTTTGTTCCAGAACTCGAGCTGAGTGTGAATGTTGAGCACGGCCCGCTTGCCTCCCTCATATTCCAAGATAATTGTTTCTGTTAGATCCACTCCCGAGTCATACAGGCTACCGACTGTGGTCACCTTTTTGGGCTCTTCCTTCCATATAAATTGCGGCAGTTGCAACACGTATACACCTACGTCGAGCATGGCACCTCCACCATATTCTTTTATACTGAAAACATTTTATACATGGTATTTGATAACATCATACAATACACTGATGACGTAGGTAATACCTTGTAGGCAAGAGCAAGTAATAAGCACGTGTGCGTCGGCGCCCGCGCCGTCCTGGTTAAATATTGAATAACAATCATTTTACCATAACAATAGATAACAAAAACGGTTTTTCACAATGAATCTGCGAACATACCTACCAAATAAGCCAATGTCATGTGTAATGCAGGTAATGTATGATAAATGGAGGTATTAGCATACTGCTAAATGTTCGTCTCGCATACCTTCCATAAAACGTTAGGAATTATTTAAAAAAATGTAAGTAGGTCTAGCAAGGTTAACTTGATAAGGTAAGTCAGAAAGTTCGTCAGATCATTCACCCAATCAATCTTATATGGTATACTTACCATTAATTAAATTATTAGGTGTAGGCAGCGGTTTCTACCAACCGTCCAACCCTTAATGTAATGGCTATTGTTATGTTATGGTAATCAAATATGTCTCTTACTGAGTGCTCCTATCATCTGGACTAACAATCCCAAAATCGGCCTCAATGAACGTCACGTCACCAAGTTTTCCGTTCTGAATATCTCTCTCCAAGTCAGCATAAGCAGGAGAGAACCGGGTCCACACAGCTTCCATCACGAATAGATTCTTCTTCTTCGCAAGGTTTATTACACTGCGGGTTTGTTTAGCATTCAGACAGAATGGTTTCTCGCAGAGCACGTGTTTGTCGTTGCGAAGGAAAAGCATTGACAGTTCGTAGTGCTCGGAGTTCAAAGAACCGACGTAGACCACATCTGTAGAAGAAAAGGAACCTTTTGTAATGAGGCCGACTGGAATAACTAACCTAACCCAACCTATAAGGGAAAAGACTGATGATTAGGTATCTACTGTACCTATTCAAACCTGTCAGGATTGCGTGAAAGTCCGAAAGGGATACCGCAGGCCTTGGCAACAGGCAACTGAAGGAAAACGGGTGGGTTTTAGTCAGTAAGTCTGACAAGCCCTTCCGCTCCGCCCAGAGCGGGAGAAGTCATTTGATGATTTCCGACCATCAAAAAAAAAAAGATTACACGACTATGTCATTGAAACACCCGAAATGTTCTGTTAAAAACAGAACCTGCTAGGTTTTATGGCAAATATTTAGGTACCTATACCTACTGTGTTCATGAAATGTGCACTTGCTGTATTCACGATAATCGTCATGCATAAATAATGGCAAAAGTATGTAGGTACAGTTAGGTATGTAAATTAAGTTGATTGTGTATTTAAAACAAAATACCTACCTACCTACCTCTTCATAATAGTTTCAACTTTTCAACCCAATAGGTACCTTAGTACCTACTTATTACCTACTTTCAGTAATCGCTGGAACGATAATTATTTATATATTATTTTGGTATGTTATCTTGCAGTATATAATTCATTAGCACAATTGACACAATCTTTTGTGACATAACTTTGTAAACATAGTTCGAATCTTTTACTAAACATTTAAGTAATCACAGAAAGTTTGTAAAGAAAATGGGATTTTCCTTCATTCTTGAAATTAAGACATAAACAAATAAACAAATAAGTAACTTTCCAAGCGAGGTTACTACCTAACCTCTCAAACCAATAGTCAGTAGGTACCTACTTAAACCGTGTTATTGTTATTGGTAAAACACCGACGACCTCTTAAGGAGTCATTGTACTCATCATTATGAACAACTTTTACTATGGGAACAAATATGAAATCGCGAAAAAAAACAGCAGTTCCGTACCTACATTTATGTTCGCATAACTCGTCAATATGTACGGAACAGCTGTTTTTTTTTTCGCGATTTCATATTTGTTCCCATAGTAAAAGTTGTTTTACAAACAACCCAGTATATTTGCATAACACATTTTCGTAAACTATGTAATCTGTTTAATTTTGACAGTTCAACAACATTTAATTGCGTTATTTACGTTGATAAGCAGATTTTTTTTCGAACTTATGAACCAATGGGTTAGCAACCTGTTTCTAAAAGATTCAGATTGTGATTGATCATATATTATGCAATTAGGGGGCTGGTATAATGCAAAAGGTGCGCTTCCACGGTGCGCAGGGTGTGGAGCAGCTCCAACAGTATCCTAAACATGATTTCGAGTCGCCTAGACTGTTTTCGTGGGTCACTGTTGTGCGATCTCACATGGGTTGGCACAACGGTGATCCTATTTGATTGTTTTTGTTTTGTGAATTGTGAGTTCCTATTAACATAGTTGTAAGTCTTACTAACCATTTTTGAGTCATGTGACTTGAATAAAGAAAATTCTATTCTATTCTATAGGTAAGTTCGTACCAACATCCTTGCTCTTTGCCAATGCCTCATAAGAATCGAAAACTTTCGGGATGTGATGTGTTTTTGCAAAATCAGCAGCTCTTTTCTGATTCCTAGCAGCCACCGCAACTATTTCCTGATCTTCCTTGTTGGGATACGAGTTGAATGCGTTGACGAAGTCATGGCTGATCCTCCCAGCTGTCACAATTCCCCACCGAAGAGTCATCTGCAATAGAATTTATAATCCACTAACTATAATCCTAACTAATATTATAAATGTGAAAGTGAGTTTGTTTGTTTAATACGCTTCCACGCTAAAACGGCTGAACAGATTTGTATGAAATTTGGCACATGGGTAGACCATAACCTGGATTAGGACAGAAGATACTTTCTACTCCCCATATCCCTACGGGATCGAGACTTATGCGTGAAACCGCGGGGCGCAGCTAGTTTTCTACAAATGTAAAGACTGCCCCGTTTTGGTCTAGTCAAGTACTGACAAGCGCGACAGCTGAGCGTGAGGTTCGATCCCTGGTCGGACAAAGGTATCGAGAATTTCTTTAACAGGCTAATATCTGGATTTGTGACCCGTCAATGACAATACACTCGCTCCTTAATACTTACCTACATGAGAATTAAAAACACAACTACCAACTGATATAATGCATAATAGCACGTCTGCCTACCCCATGAGCTGTGTTATATATTCAAGTATCAAGGGGAAAAACACATTAAACAGAACCAAGCTGGTCTTATCGCTACAAACATTTTACAAAGAACTTGCAATGATCTATGGATGAATAGTAGAATCGTACAAAAAAAGATTACATCATTTAAATGTAAAACACATAGAATAATATTGAACTAACCTTAGCAGAATAATAAGACACGCGTAGTCACAGCACAACAACTGATAAATATCTGAAAGTGAGAAATATAATATGTCGTAAGTAGTTATCGTTCCATAATAAGGTGATAGGGCACGATATTAATATCAATAAGTAGTTTACCTAACGATCAATATCTATCAATCAGTAATACCCCCTGGTAACAATAACATAAAAATATTCTATTCTATTTTTACTTACCTAAGGGCTGATTTCATCAAAGACCGTGGAATAAAATTATCGTCTGACAGTTTTTGTATGGAAAAACTGTCAAAAATTCAAAATTTATTTGCAGGATAAGACCTATTTCCGCAGAGGGCGCTCTACGGTGGACGCCATCATGCGCGTACGGGCCCTCACGACGGGGGATGCTGTGGCCCGGGTTGGGGTCGTCTTGGCGGTGTCTCTAGACATCGCCAATGCCTTCAACACCCTGCCCTGGAGTTGCATAAGGGAGGCACTCCGGTATCACCGGATGCCGACCTACCGATAATCTTTTTAATGAGTTAGTAGGTAGTAAGTTAAAATCAGTGTGTGAGCCAGCTGTAACTATAGATTTGACTGGTGATGACACCATACCATTATGTCCTATTGTTGTGAGTCACAATAAATTAAAAAAATACATTAAAATCAAGAAATTAATTAAACGGTCACAGAGAGCAATCAAAAAACAAAATCTCTTAAAATTAAATCTGTCTCTTAGAAAGGAACGTGTTGTCTTATCAAAAAGTTTAAATAATTGTACTATTGAGTTAGATAAATGTAGGGAAAAATATGATACTGATATCCAGCTCCTCTATAATGATATACTACACAAGGAGCACTTGTTGAAGGATATTTTTGAAAAATATGAGACTTCACAACAGCAACTAAGTGACCGCTTGCTTGAGGCTGGGGAACTATTGGATTTGGTGAAGTGCAATGCTGATATGTATGAGTCTCTGACTAATAACCTCTCATGCAGCTGTGCCAACCAACCACTACCTCCGCAGCCTCAGCCTAACCTAACCTTGACCCCTCCGGTGTTGGCTCTTCCAATAGAGACCTTTGCTAATTTACAGAAAAATAAATCAATATTTTTTTGTGACGAATTAGGTTCTGGCTTTGGGAAAATTTTACTCAATTACCTTAGCCATAGTTTTACCAATCATAGCTATCATAACATAAGTTTTAAACAAATGATTACAAGAATAGCAAACACAAACCTAAATAATTATTCAACAATGGTTTTATTATTAGGTAATAGTACTGGTATTACCAGAAAGGACATAGTGGATGGTGTGGATACCTTATTAAAATTAAATGTAGGAAAGCTGATGTTGTGCGCTTTTCCTTATTCTGATACTTTATCGTATGATGAAAATAACTATATTTTTAAATTGAATAGTACTATTCGCAGATTGACATGTTGTCATAGTGACAAATTATTGTATTTTGACACTAACAAGTTTGTTAGTGGTTTTAAGTTAACTCAGAGAACTATATCTCTGTCTTGGGAATGTAGACATTTGATTGCTATGTTGATAGCATATAATATAAATGGGGTTATAGCTAATATAACAAATGGTAGTATTAGTGACGAGTCTGTGTTGTCTAGTTATACTAACAGCATAGTGACTAATAATTATAAATCATCATGTTGTACGAAGGAGGATCCACCTATAATACCAACATCTTTGGAGGCCACAACCAGTCAGATAGGGTATTCTCTTCCTGCTGGAGGTGCGACGGGTATTCTAGACTCTTCAGTTGTAGTTGTGGAGGTCACTCCGGATAACGTTTTAAACTAGTAAGTAAGACAACAGAAGTTACCCCTTCAAATAAACAATTATTATTATTAGAGAATAATAAAAAGGTATCTTCTGGCAATATTATACATAAAAATAAACAACCAAAGGGGGGGCAACATACGTTAAAATTATACAGTCAAAATATACAAAGTTGCTCTTCCAAATTACTGGAAATAGAATTGTTTTTAGAAAATACTAAGTTTGATGTCATTTGTTTAACAGAACATTGGTTAAAAGACCATCAAGTAATGTCAATTAATTATGAAAATTATTGTGTAGTTAGCCATTTCAGTCGAAAACGTATGATACATGGCGGTTCATTAATATTAGTAAAAAATTCTATTAAATCAAAAGAACGGAAAGACATCATTGGACTGTCTGTTGAACACACCATTGAATTGTCCTGTGTTGAGCTTGATAAGCATGTTATAGTATGTGTATACAGACCGCCAAGCTACCAGAATCTATCTCTGTTTGATTCTGTAATGGAAGAGGTGCTAAAGAAACTTAGTGCTAATAGTAAGTCAATAATCATATGTGGTGATTTTAATATTAACTTATTAGAAAATAACTCTAATACTGTGAGATTATTAAGTCTTTTTAGGTCATTTGATTTGTCAAATGTTTTTGTTGAACCAACCCGAGTGACAGCTTCTTCTGCCACTTGTATAGATAATATTTTTTGTAATTGTGATTACTTACATAAAGAAATTGTAAATAAGTTGCCATCTGATCACAGTGGTCAAACAATAACATTTTGCGCCTACATGCCTTTACAAAAAATTCAAATTAGGTTTAGGCCAATTACATGTAAAAACTTAGAGAATTTAAATACTTCTTTGGCCAGTAAATTATGTGTTCAGAGTTTTAATAATGTCTGTGACCCAAATGAGTTCTATGCCGATTTCTTTTCATTAATAAATAAGCAATTTAATGACACTTTTCCACTAAAAACTAAAACGATTTACACAAAGTTCCTATTTAGTGATTGGGCGACTCCAGGTATTCGTAAAAGCAGGGAAAATCTTTTTGAACTCTATGGCCTAAAGCAACATATGAATAATACATCCTTTCATCAGTATGTTGCAAAATATTCTAAAACTTTTAAAAATGTTTGCAAAATAGCTAAAGCTCTTTACATTAGCAATAAAATAAAATCAGCTGATGATAAAATAAAAACTACCTGGCAAATAATAAATAATAAAACAGGTAGGAAAAAACAGCGTAGTACTGAATTCAATTTAGAGACTGAAAATGGCCTCATCAACTCAGATGTAGAAATAGCTCAGGAATTTGAAAACTTTTTTGGTAATATTCCCGTTAAAACTACTGAAGCTTTAAATTCTTCACCCGCGCTTTCTGCTGCCTTACTTAGAAAGAATGTAAAGGCATGCACTTTGGAGTTTAGGTTTCAGCATACAAACCCCCAGGCAGTTATAAAAGCTTTTAAAGATCTTAAAATTAAATCAACAGAAGATCTATGGGGAATGTCTGTAAAAGTCTGTAGGTCTATCATCGAAACCATTGCGCCTTATTTAGCTTTCTTATTTAACACCAGTGTAGACCAAGGAGTCTTTCCGGATCTCATGAAACACAGTAAAGTAGTTCCTTTGTTCAAATCCGGCGATAGTAAGGAACCCAACAATTATAGGCCTGTGTCAATTCTGCCAGTTCTCAGCAAAGTGTTTGAAAAGTTGATGCTTAATCAAATGTTACGTCACTTTAATAAAAATTCCATCTTTCATGAACAACAGTACGGTTTCACCAAAGGGCGTTGTACCACTGACGCCGGTGTCTCCCTAATAAAAAACATTTTTAACGCCTGGGAAGAAGCACAAGATGCCATTGGAATCTTTTGCGACCTCTCGAAGGCGTTCGATTGCGTCGACCATGAGACACTTCTGCTGAAACTAGAGCACTATGGGATTAGGAATACAGCTCTTGATTTACTAAGATCATATCTGAAAGATAGAAAAGTTAAAGTTCAAGTAAACGGCGTAAACTCATTGGGGTCTGAAATGGCAATGGGCGTTCCTCAAGGTTCGATATTGGGTCCATTCCTCTTTTTAGTTTACATTAATGATTTACCCCAATTACTACTAAATCAACCGAAGATGGTGTTATTTGCAGATGACACATCATTGATTTTTAAAATAAACCGACGGTCGCAAAATCTTGACGACGTGAATAGCGCTATTCTTCAGGTTCAAGATTGGTTTACGGTAAATAATTTGGTACTAAATAAAAAAAAACCAAATGCATTCGATTTAAATTACCTAATGTTAGAAGTAGCGAATGTGACATCATATTGAATGGAGAAAAACTGGAATTTATTAATCAAACAGTTTTCCTGGGAATCACGCTAGACGAGAAATTACAATGGGGACCCCATATAACATCTCTTGCGGGGCGGCTAAGCTCGGCCGCTTATGCTGTTAGAAAGATAAGACAGTTAACAGATGTAGAAACCGCTCGTTTGGTTTATTTCAGTTACTTCCACAGCATTATGTCATATGGCATTTTACTGTGGGGTCGGGCGGCTGACATTGAATCCATCTTTGTTTTGCAAAAAAGAGCTGTCAGAGCCATTTATAATCTATGTCGCCGCGAATCTCTCAGGGAACTATTTAAAACTATTAATATTATGACGGTACCTTGCCAATTCATTTATGAGAATATTATGTATGTAAGAAAAAATCTAAATATTTTTAATAAAATAAGTGATAGACATAATTTTAACACTAGAAATAAAGATAAAATAGATCAACCATTTTTCAGACTAGCTAAAGTACAAACATCTTTTATGGGGTACTGCGTTAAATGCTATAATAAAATACCTAGTCATATATTGCAATTAAATGAAAGAAAATTTAAAACTCATATTAAAAGTACACTTTGTAAACAAGCATATTACAAATTAGAGGATTATATCCAAGATAAGAATGCTTGGAAACATGCTGGTCTTGCTCCATAGGACAAATTCGAGGCTGGACAAAATCAAACTGGTTGCTAATCTAGTTGTAAAATTTATTATTTTTATATCTTCGATTTTTTTTTACATTTTATGATAATTAATCTCACACACTGTCATTACTTGCAAGTTTGTAGAAATATTGTGTTATCGTACGTATACTTTAATGTTTGTAAATATGTGAGCACCAAGTACCTATCACATACTTAATTTATTTATTTGTCATTGCTCCATTTTTAATTTTTAATTCTTTTTACCTATTGTAATTGTATTCTCGGTGCATCGTCTTCACATGTAATTATATAATTGATGTACCTATACCAAATATTGTATAACATTTTTTTTTTAAAAGAGTAACGGTGGAGTTTCTTGCCCATTCTTCTCCATACGAAAACTACCTTTTGGAAGGGGCAACTAGAATCAGTTCTATTTCTATGTATTTGACGTTCAAAAGTGCCTTTAATGTGCCTACTTGAAATAAATTATTTGACTTTGACTTTGACTTTACCTCTGTCGTGTGGTCGAGGCCTATTTGACGGACAGGGCCGTCATCTACCCCGGTCACCAGGGAGCGTGGAACCGGCGAGAGATGTCGTGCGGTGTCCCGCAGGGATCGGTCCTAGGGCCGCATCTGTGGGACATCGGATACGACTGGGTGCTGCGCGCCGACCACCCTAGCGGCGTCAGCGTGGTTTGCTACGCTGACGACACGCTGGTCCTGGCGCAAGGGAGGTCGCACCAGGCGGCGGCCGAACTCGCGACACGCGGGGTTGCGACAATCGTCGAGAGAATCCGGCAATTGGGACTCGAGGTGGCCTTGCACAAGTCCGAGGTCATGTGTTTTCATGGCCCTCGGAACGCGCCACTGTCGGGTTCCCAAATCACGGTAGGAGGGGTTCACATCGGCGTCGAGTCGACGATGAAGTATCTAGGACTCGTCCTCGACAGCCGGTGGAACTTCGTGGATCACTTCCGTCGTTTGGCTCCCAGGCTGGACCGGGCCGGGGCCGCCTTGGGGCGGCTCCTGCCCAATCTTGGGGGGCCAAACGCTTCCTGCCGGAGGCTCTACGCGGGGGTCGTGCGGTCCATGGCCCTTTACGGGGCACCGGTGTGGGCGCGTTCCATTAGGCTCCGCCAGCCCGCCGGTTGAACGCGTCCCAAAGGGTCATGGCCATTCGGCTGGCCCGGTCTCTCGTGAGGCCGCGAGCCTCCTTGCCGGATTACCGCCATGGGATCTGGAGGCGAAGGTCCTCGCGCACATCTGGGAGTGGCGCGAGGAGATGAAGCGCCGGGGCGTAACTACGCTGCCGCGAGAAATCGCGGCACAGCGGACAGAGCTCCGGCAGGATCTCATGGCGGCATGGAGAGTGCGATTGTAGCATCCCAGTGCTGGGCACGCCACAATTGCGGCGATAAGTCCCCTCTTTGAGGAGTGGCTGGAGAGGCGCCACGGCGTCCTCACCTTCCGCCTGACGCAGGTCCTCACCGGACATGGCAGCTTCGGGAGGTACCTGCGTAGGATTAGACGGGTGGAAACGCCCGGGTGTCACCACTGTGCGGATCGTCCGGAGGACACGGTGGAGCATACGGTGGAGGTGTGCCCTGCTTGGGCGGAGCACCGCCGTGTCCTCTTGGAGGCGATTGGCGGCACTGACCTCTCGCGCCCGGCCCTGGTCCAGGCCATGGTACGGAGCGAGAGGGCATGGGAGGCGGTCACCTCCTTCTGAGGAACGCGGAACGCGTGAGGGAGAGGCAAGGCCTGCGCCCTCACGCCCCTAACCGCCGCCGCTGGAGACACCCTGGGCGTCGGGAATCCCAGGCGGATTCCCGGCCACAATAGGCGCGGGCTTCCGGACGGCGAGCAATGTGTAGCTCGCCGTCCGATAAGGACTAGACCCGGGTCGATGGCGCGCCTCAAAGAGATGTCAGTACACCTGACGGGGTCCGTTAGGACCGATGCCTGCCAGGGTTGCGAAATAGTCCGAAAGGGATACCGGGACCCTGGCAACAGGCAACTGAAGGAACACGGGTGGGTTTTAGTCAGTAAGAGTCTGACACGCCCTTCCGCTCCGCCCAGAGCGGGAGCAGTCATTTGATGATTTACAACCCAAAAAAAAAAAAAAAAAAGGATAAGACTTATACTCGGTATAAAAGTTTGGTGAAATTCGCCCTAAGTATATTAAAAAATGTGTAGGTAGGTACATATATCACCACAAACCACACAAAAATCATCATAATTTGATATCATTGACGCGGATAAAAACATCAAAGCCTCAAAGAAGAAGAATTGGGGAAGAATGTGTTAGTTAGATGGAAAGTTAGTTGGGACAGGGATCTCTAATTTAGGGAAATGACTTGGTTGGGTTATTCTTATTATACCTACACTAGCGACCCGCTCCAGTTTCGCAAGGTTTTTTGGACTCTGGTCAAAATATCGAGATTTCTTAGTTACATGTAACTTATATATTAACGTATTACACATTAACCTTCCGGAATAAATTATCTATACGATGGTGAAAACCTCATCGAAATCTGTTGCGTGATTTAGAAGAAAAACGAAGACAAACAGGAAAAGCTACTTTAATTTATATTAGATACCTATAACACAGATATTATTTTTATTTATTTATTTCAGGCGACTCAGGCCCATAGATAAATAGAATAAATCTTCTGCCTAGCCTTTTCCCAACTATGCTGGGGTCGGCTTCCAGTCTAACCGGATGCAGCTGAATACCAGTATTTTACATGGAGCGACTGCCTATCTGACCTCCGCAACCCAGTAACTTGGTAATACGATACCCTTTGGTTAGACTGGTTGTCAGACTTTCGTGCTTCTGACGACTCGTAACGACTGCCAAAGATCCACAAATGACAGCCGGGACCAATGGCTTAACGTGCTTTCCGAGGCACGGAGGAGTCTCGATATGTGAAAATGGTCACCCATCCACGGACCAACCCCGGCAAGCGTAGCTTAACCTGATGGATCGACCCGAGCGGCTGTTATTACTTAGCCACGAGCTCCTCCTAGATAAATAGAATAAATACCATATCTTTATTAAAATAACTTAAAATTATTGTACACGAAGTGATGACTTCGGCGTCGTGGTGCGCTGCGTGGTGTCGCGTAACCTTCCACGAAAACGTCGGTACGCCACACCTTTCGGCCAAAACTCTTCTTTCATGAAGGATTCTAGGTACTGAGTTGGAACCCGCACCACAAACGACTTGAAGTTTATGTTATGGCGTGACTCCAACTTCTCTACTCTCAAGGTCCACTTGGTCTTGCTTCTGATGTATTCCACGATATCTTCAGTCATCGTGGAGTGATGCAGACGGGATTATACCTATAATATAATATGGTGACTGGTAATTAGTGACCGATACATAAACACGTGACTATACTCATCATTATGAACAACTTTTACTTTGCATTTGGTACGAAACCTGAAATCGCGAAAAACAAGTCTACTACATTTTATGTTCGCATAACTTGTCAAAATGTAGGGAACAGCCGATTTTTCACGTTTTCACGTTTCTTTCCATAGTAATAGTTGTTCATAATGATGAGTAAAGTCACGTTTAAGTATTGGTCAATTACCAGACACCCTATATACAGTATGTTAACTAACAAAGGGCGTTCCCGTTAACCTGCAATAGTATAGCGTGTATACATGCTAAAAAAAAATGTTACCACTAAAAAAAAAACTTTTTTTTTTTTTATTATTTGTGTCGTGAAATGTTCACAAAACGATTAAATTTAAACGTAAAAGAAACTCTCTGTACACGCACACTTGTATTTCAACGTAGAAAAACAAGTGTGACAAGTGGGCGTGTACAGAGAGTTTATTTTCCGTAACAATTTAATATTTTTTGTGAATATTTTACTATACAAAAACAAAGAAAAAACATTTTTTTTTAAATGGTAATATTATTTTTAGCATGTATAGACGCTATACTATTGCAGGGTAACGGGAACGCCCTTTGTTAGTTAACATACTGTATATTGATGATTAAATAGGATTGGCGTGGTACTACACCTACCTTATTTTTTTATTCTTTAGTTTTCTGACAAACACTTAACTTTCAGGTGGGCAAAAGTTGTCACTCAATGGACAGTCACAGGACATCGTCATTGAGGTCGGCAACGACGTGGTAATCGCGTATTTGCAGGGCATAATTGAACGGAAGGAGCTCAATTGGTTATGCTTCGGTTACCTTGTCGCGATAACGCTAACTACACTTTGCGCGCTCTCGTACAGCGAGACGTCTTGCGGTGTGCGACAGAGAGTTCGCCAAGTGTATTCGCGTTATCCCGACAATGTAGCCTTAGCATTACTAACCTATACTAGCGTTTTAGCACGTTTTAGTGTTCACATACCTTGTATGATTCCACACTTCTTCTTTTCGTAACGGCCGTACTTCTTATAAGGACCTGTCTGGAACTGAGTCCAATAGGAAGCCTATTCAAATGTTTTTTTAGATCGTCAAATAAGTACAAACTTGGTACAGGTAGTTACACTCGCTAACACGGTGTGGTCTGGTGAAAACAACACCACACTCGAGTGATTCGCACTGGGTGTGAGATGGAATTATAATCCCCATTTTTTCAGTCTGCTCGCCTCATTTTCGCGGCTCAATCACCAAAGCGATAGTTAGTCAGAGAAGCAGTTTTTATCTAGCATAAATGACATAGCATACTTTGCCGTTGTGGATCCAAACATAGCCGGTTTATATAAAAACTCACCTCTACGCCAATCTAACCAAGTTTAGGTACCTAGTCAGTCATATCAGTTTTCTTACTTATTCAATTGACCTATAAACTACCAAATGATATATTGATTGTGGAATCAGTCTCTACACAAGCTTATAAGCTACCGGCAGGGTTCCGTACGCAAAGAGTGCCAATGGGACCCTATCAGGTACACACGGCTACACATCAAGCTATACATTTCCAGTATAAGCTGACCTCGCATGGTACGGACATCCTAAACAATGCTAGATCAGCATAAACTGGATATGTATAGCTGTGTAGCCGTGTGTACTAAGCCTAAGATCTGTGTCTTTGTCGTAGCGCTAAATATTCTTGTACGAGTCCCAATTTCTTTTTTTTCTTTCTATTTTCTTAGTTAAGGCTTTCTTTTTTATCTGTCACCCAGCCCCCTACAAGAACTAAATAGAGAAAAAAAAATCCAAGTTTACTACTTCTGTCTGGTGCGGAATCATTATTGAATATGAGTCCGACCTGCACTTGGCCACTTTTTTACATGTATGAGTTGGCACTATTACTCCATGCGCCCAAAGAGCAAGGCCACTTTATCTCTTTCAATGTTGATAACTCGGTTCATTACCACGGCCATTAATGTTATCAATTTTTGATAACACAATGAAACCATTCATTTATGCTATCCGTTGTGGCTGCGGCTTTATTTTATTTTTTTAAGATTTTGCTCTTGATTTGAAGATGCCAAGTATCATTGGTCACCTTTTGATTAGTTGTTTATTAGTGATGAGGAGACCACTATGCTGACAAAACACGACTCGTTCTTTCAGAATATCTGCTATTAAAAACGCATTTGGTATATTGACATATTTTATTACTTACACATTGAAAAACACACTAATTAAATAAGTATCCAATTATTTAAAAACTAATTGTAGTAAAACTACAAGGCACTGTTTTACAGTATCCAATTTAGTACCTTAATATAATTTAAATGAGCACCCTGGTCGGTATATAATATGGCGGATTAATAAACAGACTATTACATGAGCCTCTTAAAGGTATTGCACATGCGGTGTTTAGGGAAATTCCTGGTCATCTGCATCATAGTGCACGCCCAGTTGACTTCTCACGGTGTCCATCAGCTTGGCCAGGACAAGACTCTCCTTGTGCGACATACGCGGTGATTCTATCAGTCCTGTAGATAAAAAAAGGTTTTCTAAGGGCTGATTTCAACAAAGTCGGACATCTTTTCAAAAATTCAAAATTTATTCGCAGGATAAGACTCGGTATAAAAGTTTGGTGAAATTCGCCCTTAACGTAATAACAGCATTTTTTTTAATATCAAATATTTTTTTTTTTAAGTAGCTGTAGATACGCTAATTAGCTATCATAGCGCTCAATGGTATTTCGATCCTAACAAATAAGATTTTGTAGAAAACATTACCCTCCTCCTGGGGCAGTCGGGTAAAAATGCCGAAATACAATTCGGAATTTCTTCAAAAGTTATGGATAGTTTCCTAATAAAGTTTGCCTATACTTCGACACTAAAAGGAAATTTATTTTATTTACGTTTAAAAGGAGGATGGGCAAAAATATAAGGGGACCGTCACTACCAATAACGATCAGACTTATAATTATGTCATGCACGACGATGTACAGTGCCGAGTGCTGACAAGTAACTAAAAGTACTAAGTAATATAGTACATACCAGCTCGAATGCACCTCGCTGCTTCAACAGCCTGGTAAACAAGCCCCGCACTGTTTCCATAGACATAAGGGAGATTGGAAGTGTGTAGCGGGAACGTCTTCAATGTTCCATCGATAGCAGTCACTTTATCGGGGAAGTGGAACGGGTCCTCCAGCTATGAACGAAAAATTTCAAGTTAGGTATCTTGATTAATTGCTTACCTTGGTTCCTATAAAAGCCGCGAAAGACACAATCCGTCAAAACACTGACAGATTTCGTGCACATAGTCTTTCAGTCAAGTCTTTTGTTCGCGCAAATGGTCTTACGCGATATTTTTTGCACAAATGTCTGCACAAGTGTACGAGTAACGAGCACCATAATTGTGTAACACAGTTTTAATCACAATCCGAGAGTTTTGAAGGATATTGCTCATACATTGCTTCATAAGTTTGAAAAAATTGTCTGCTCATCAACGTAAATAACGCAACGGACGTGGGTGAACTGTCAAAATGAAACCCATTGCATTAAATTGTCAATATGGTGTGTTACGCAATTACCCCGCGGATCCATTTATATTCTAGCTATTAATTCTCTATCCTTACCGTAATGCGGCCTTTTGTTCCATAGATCGTAGCCCTATTCAAGAGCACTAATCTGGACTGAGTGTTGAGTACGGCCCGCTTGCCGCCCCCATATTCCAGAATGATTGTCTCGGTTTCATCCACTCCCGAGTCATTGAGGTTACCAACAGCAGTTACTTTTTTCGGTTCTTCTTTGAAGACGTATTGGGACAGTTGCAACAGGTAGATGCCGATGTCAAGCACGGCGCTACCTCCAAATTCTTTTTTGCTGAAAGCATAATATTGGATATGATACTCGTATGTTTATAGATTAAGTAAAGTTCTGTAAGTATTGTAGTTCTGTAGTAGCTTTTTTATTTTATAAAATTCAAATACAAAACAAACATGAAACTTACAACATTCTGTCGGCCTCGCAGAAAATGCCGAAGTTACCTTCAACGAATCGAACTTCACCGAGATTCCCAGCTGCAATCTCCTTCTCCAGGTAAATGTAAGAGGGAGAGAAGCGCGTCCACACTGCTTCCATGAGGAACAATTTCTTCTTCTGAGCAAGGTTGATCAAGCTCTGAGTTTGTTTCACGTTGAGACAGAAGGGCTTCTCGCATAGCACGTGTTTTCCATTTTCAAGGAAGAGCTTAGTGAGCTCATAGTGATCAGGATTCAATGCCCCAATGTACACGACATCTAAAAATGAGAACAGATTTGTTGCTCATAATCACATAATCACAGTACCTATGTGCCACACGTTCATCTGTTCAATAATAATCATATTTTTTAATCATTGTTGTATATTTAATTGGCGAAAATAGTAGATCAACAATGACGAGCATTATTACTAAAACACCAGTCATGTCCTTACCAATATCGCTACTGCTGGCTAATCCCTGATAATTATCGAACACTTTCGCAATATTGTGAATTTTCGCGAACTCAGCAGCCCTGTTTTTATCCCTGGCGGCGATTGCGACTATTTCCTGATCGCCCTTCTCAGGATAAGAATTAAGAGCATTTACGAAGTCATTGCTGATCTTGCCAGCTGATACGATTCCCCAGCGTAGTGTCATCTGTAATGAATAAAAAAAAATATATAACAATATTTTCCATTGGTATCTCATTTTCGAATCAGATGCAACACAAAACTTTTTCATTTCGCAATATTTCCCCGAAATCTAAATTAACCCACGAAAAATCCTTTTTGCATCTGGAACTATATTTTGTAGCTGCACTATTAGAGCAGTAGGTAGTGATCACAGAACCTTCTGTACCGGTAGGCACCTACTACTGAAGACTGACTGTATGAGACCTAGTTAAAATAGATACACACAGCGTTTAATGTAGGTACTTAGTTTCTGAAGTTAAACTAGGAAACGTGAGACAATATAACTTCATTTTATAAATGGGTATTTTCAATAGAATATTAATACAACTTACCTTTACTGAGTAGAGGTTCCCGAAAGACTGATAAATTTGTGAAATACCGGGTTATGAGTTTATCATTTGATAAGCTTCAATATAAATTTGTTATGGATATCTATAAATTGTCGATAAGTGGGCCTAATCTCAATATTCTCAATCACAATTTAACATGAGTCGGAGCTAACTTCATAGTTGAGTGGTACCTAAAGGTGTTTTCCACTGTAGCATTTCGAAGTGGTAGTACCAGCTCGATCGAATTGTGCAGTCGGTATTTTTCGCGACAGTAAATAAATAAACAGTCACAAGCATGAATATATTACTACAGTTTGGCAATAATATCTTATTTCGTGATGCATCCATTAATATCTCTGTCGGCAAGATGACGGAAAGTATAACAGATACTTAATGCTTCAATAAGATCGGCACTGATTGCGATATAGAAGAAAACTCGATCATTCTGTTATGTTTTTGTGCTGCCAAAGTGATGTCAGATATTTTTTATCACAACGTACCTACATTTTTCTGAATTTATCTGAGTAGGCAGATATTTATAACGCAAGACATGTCTGTATAGCATCTAAGAGGTGACACATCTTTTTGAAGTCGATGCAGCAATGCAGCATCCTATATTTTGGCTCGTCAGATAGTTTTGGTGTTCCTGAGATGTCACATAATATGCCATTGAGGAAGACAAGTTTTTAGTAGTTCTAAACGCGTACTAATGTGAGTGGCACCCTTACGGCCTAGCCTCTTTTAATTACTAGAGGTAACACAAAACTAGCACAAGCGCACCGTCGGACTCAGTAGAAGTGACTGTATTTGTGCTAACGAGCCACGCAACATACGGTGCTCCCTCATTCATAACTCAGCCTATCGTAGTTACAGGTGGACAGAGGCCTCTCCTAATGCACCTCAACGCTGAGTCAGCTTAGTCAGCTGCTCGCAGTCATATCCAGCAGTAGCTGAAGTAGTCCGCACATAAACATATTAGACTTCATTCTAATTAGTCGCCCCCTCTGATTCTTAAGTGCTCGGCGACACGACGCGAGCACTTAAGAAGACAAGTTCAGAGCAGTTTCGTAATCAAACTAGAGTTGAGAAGTTATGTTAGAAATAGTAGACAACCTAGATAAATAATGTCCAAACAATTATTGGATTATTAGCACACAATGCTGAAGATTATAAAAAAAAATTGACAAGAACATTCTCTGTTTTTTTTTAACTGATAACTATATTAGGTACCTACCATAACTATAAGACATAGCATAATCGCAGCCAAGTGAAGACTTAAAATATCCTAGTGTTTGAAAAAGCCAAACAACTATCTATTCACTTATATGATATACTCCGTGGACTGCAGAGTTGGAAAGAATTACGTCATGATAAAAGTGAAGTGAGACAAGGGCCAGAAAGATGATAATCCTGAATTTACTTTCTTCAATTTTTCTATAACTTTGCTCAATATCCTTCATAAGTACTTACCTACTTTAAAAAAAGGTTTTTTAAAGTTGTGGGGAAGGTGGGCTATCCTATGATCCAATACAGACTGTATTGGATCATAGCCCACTTTCCCTACAACTTTTCTAAGTATCTTTCTTAAGTACTTACTAAATTTTTTTTGCTTTTCATCTTGTTTGTTCATAGGCCACTTTTTCTACAACTTTGCTCAATGTCCTTTTATTGCAGGAATATAAAACACCACTTTTCCAAACTGTACTTGATATTATTAGAGGAACTGGTTGTTTACAAGCTATTATTACAAAAAATGATTTGCTATTGTATCTTGTATCTACCACTAATCTTTCAAAAATAAAAATACATAAACAGTATAGCCAATAAATAAAATTACAACTGGGTTTAGCAGCAGTAAGTAATTTATTATTTCATTGCATACTCAACTTCAGTCGAGTCAGTTTGCTTTCAAATATTTGTAATGCCAGTCCATGGCGAGACATGTAGATCATAACCCTATTATAAAGACCATTATTGTACTTACCATGTCAAATAAATATTTTCTATTCTATTCCGAAGCATAAGTCCTTTTAAAAAACATAACCACTTGGAATCTACAATATAGGATACAAAAAGAGTTGTATTTTTTTTACTGCCTGTTCTAAAATCAGTGTTTTCAAGTGATAATAACTCTATAAGTCAGTTAGGGTCTCCTAAGAATGTATTCCTATAACATACTATACAATATATAAATTTAATATTACAATGCACAATGTCTTGGTAAGTACTGCCCAACTTCAAATACCTAACCACTGGAATGGATGAGATTTTTCCTTGATATGTAGGTACAATAAAATTGATTCGCAAAAATAGTAATGTGTCTAAGTGTCTTGTGTGTGCCGAAATCGTTTAATTACGGTGTATGCTATAAAATTATTAATATTATATAAGATCTAAGTCCTTAGGTTTTACTTACTATGTAAGATACTTCCGGCTAACACTAACAGTCTTGCCCAATCTATTCGTATAGGTACTCAGTCAGAGTCAATTGTTATGAGATTAGGTAATTTTTATACATGAAAATTAGAACAAATGAAAGTTTGTTTTTGTTTTGTTAATTCTTGACGCGACGGCGTTTCTGTTACTCTAGTCAAATGTCAAAGCAATTTGACAGCGGCACAGCACAGGAAAGAAAACTGAAAACCGCAAGAAGTTTTGAAACTTCCCGCCAACATGTATCTATGTTTTTTTAAGAATAACTTGTTAAAATAACGGTTATTATAACCGTTTAATTGAAAATATTCTAGTACAGTATGCTCAGTGTAGGTATCTAAAATCGCCTTGAAAGTGACAGCGAAGGCTGTATCAATTTGCTGGAGGATTTTCACAAAAAAATCCTGTAAGTATTACCCGGTATTCAAACAGCAGAAAAACTATACAACCCGTGCGCATTAACATGGCACCTGGCTAGGAACTCAATACTCCCCCCGCTACCCGCGCCGCCCCCCGCCGTCGCCGTGCGGGGAAGCGAGGTGAGTTCCAAACGTAATTGAGCCAGGTGCCATGTTAATGCGCACGGGTTTGTACTTTATCTCTTTTAACCATTGGTTTTATTCCGTGTCCAGTAACTGAAATATAAGCACATCTACTGATGATGACACGATGATGGCACATTGCCATGTTGATATGGCCATAATTAGATTGCCAAAACAAGAGCAAAAATTTTCCTGGGTATACAGAAAAATGTTTGATCGATAGAGATTTTTGATAATTTATTCTAAATAAATCCTGGTTAGTTCATAATTACAGTTTGTGCCAAAATGTCAAACGGGTGATAGACGTGTGAGCAAGTACGCGTACGTACGTAGGGCTCGGCGAGCTTACTCGCCTGCCTGTCATCGCCGCGAGCCGCGAGCCGCGAGCAGTGAGCCAATTTGACAATTTAACAATGAAATTCTGAGAAAGCTTCACGTATGTCACCGACGGCGAGCCGAGTAAGGCCGCGAACTTAAAGAGTCATTTATCACCCCTTAAGAAGTAGGTACCTATCAAAAACAAGTGAGACATCAGTTTTTTTTTTTATTTCTCAAATCAATACTAAAAAATAATAACAAAATATTCTTAAACATACTATTCGCTATTGTTTCATAAAAATTAGGTAAATAAATAAAAAAGACAATGCAATGATAAATAAAATATGATAATGAGATATTTATACAATAAAATGATTGTGTTTCAAACTATTGTGTATCATATCGGCAAAAATATTCTAGTAAACATTATAAAATATCACTTCATAAAAACTAACCACAATGAGGTAGGGAATAGTAGTTTAGTAAAATACTGTCACGACAATATTTCCACAATAGTGTAAACAAATGCGCACACTTAACCTTTCTATTGATATGTTAAGTTCAACCAGTAAGCCCTATTGTGTGTTTTTAAAATTAGATTTCATAATGTAAGAGTGAAGATTTAATGATTGAATAACATTATGCTATTGAACATGCATACTAATCTATAACAATATTGTAAATTATTACGAGATACAAAAATATCACCGATGCGATTGTGCTAATAAATTATTGAAAACGCTTAACAAAAACTGCCTCGTTTTTTGTAATACACGGGTACACTATTTCGAGAAATGTAATTGTTTTATTTTTGTAAAATTTGTACCTATGTAAGATGTTATTAATTACTTGCGCCCAATGTTTATGGCCAAGTAATTGTAATACTTACCATTTCTTAAATGTAGTAATTGTATCATTTTTCGCGCAAGTTACTTTATTGCCATTCAAAGATACGTCACGACTTAAAAAATAAATTAAAATATAAAGATGTAAATAATAAAGAGATTGGATTTAAATTAAAACAAAGGATGTCATCAAAATGCTTCTCTAAACGCTAAATCCAAGTCTTCAATGAGATCTTCAACATCTTCTAATCCAACCGAAAGTCTTATGAGCGCATGCGTGATACCAAGTTCTTCTCGTTGTTTTTCGGGAACTGATGCATGCGTCATTACCGACCTGGAAAAAATTGCATTGAATTAAAAATAATAATTATACCTTAGGTACCTTAGGTATAGTTACGTAACTAAATAAGTAACTTACGGTAATTCCGCCAAACTTTCATATCCTCCCAGACTCTCAGCCAAAGTAAATACTTTCAAGGAACTCAAAAACTTTCTCGACTCTTTCAGATCACCGGTATGTTTGAAGCTGAAGACACCCGAATGACCAGTCATTTGCTTTTTGGCGATGTCATGTTGCTTGTGAGATGTAAGTCCTTAAACAATTAAAATCGATAATTAATAGATAGTTACCAAAGCGTCGTGGTCAAAAGATAGTAATTATTTAAAAAAAATCAATACCTGGATGCATAACTTCTACAACCTTAGGATGCTTTTCTAACCACCGAGCAATTATTATAGCCGATTCTTTGTGGCGTTCCATACGCAAAGCCAAAGTTTTCAAACTTCTGTTAACTAGGTAACAATCGAATGGTGATGGTACAATTCCCATAGCTGAAAAGATTAGATCAAATTAAAATTTTAAAACATTAATCCAATAATAATTACAAAATCATATCTAAAGAATGTATCTAGCATCGGACTTTGCCCGCAATGAATGAAACATTATTCACTGACTGAGGCTTGTATGAATGGGGTCTTAAATTATTCACAAGATGATACAGTGATAGATTAATTATTATAATATTCCTATCTCTTTAGGCCTTGAGACCACGAGATAGCAATGCATACAATACATACATTGTTTTCAATTAAAAAAAACAAACAAAACACAATATGGAATTATAGCAGGAGCGGTGGAAAAGAAAATTAACTAGAATTTTCGTAATAGAAATACAAACGGTTCAATGTTGCAGACGTTACTGTAATTTCATCACTGGTAAAATGAGTCATACCAGGCGCTACCGGCGCATAAACCGCAAGTCATTCTATACTACAATAAACTGATAATGAAAATTTTCTCTATGTCATCGCCTACTATAACAATTTTCCCATGTCATGATTGATTGTTCCGTTAAGAACAAAATTTCGCAACAGTGAATAAACACTAGATATTTCACCTTACTTTGTCGTGAATTCATAATAATAGATAGCCGTCTTGCTCAAGGTGGCTTGAACAATATTTAAACGGAGCCTTAGAAGCCCTATTACATTTTTTATGCAAATTCATGATTTTTCAGCAGCAGTAAGATATTTTAATTATTTGATTATGAATTCATTTGCCATTCTCTTTCTTGTAACTTGGAGTTACATATTTTAATTTTTCTTTAGTGTTTACTATAAATATTTTTCGAACTCGGTTTACAAGAAAAACCGCCGGCGATGGAACTTTGACGCTCAAATTCACATTGTAAAATTACTAAAAGATAAGTTGAATGTTTTACTTGTTTATTGGATTTCTAGAATTGCTTTAAATTCCTTCACGGAAAAAATCGTAAAGAGAAGCAATAAATGTCTTGATTCAGCGTGCATTATATTTCCAAATAAACACAATTTTATCTTTATCAAATAAACTAAGTAATATGATATTTAAAAAAACTTCTATCTGCAACGAATAGGTTTCATTGGTTTTCGTCCCATAACATAATAAGAAAAAAATCATCATCATCTGCCTAACCTTTTCCCTTGGTTGGGATCGGCTTCCAATCTTACCGGATGCAGCTAAATACCAGTATTTTACATGGAGCGACTGCCTTTCTGACCTCCACAACCCAGTAACTGGGTAATACGATCCCCTTGGCCCTACGACCTACGACCCTTAACGACTGTCAAAGATCCACAAATGACAGCCGGGTCCAACGGCTTAGCGTGCTTTCCAAGGCATAATAAGAAAAAAATACAATAAATAAAATTAAAGTAGGTAGGTACTATATTATCCGCGTCAATTCAGCAAATTACACAAAAATAATGAGTAACTCCTTAACTTACAAGAAAGGGAATGGCACTATCGTTATTCATAATCAAATAATTAAAATATCTTACTGCTGTTGGAAATGACAGCGTCAAAAATCATGAATTTGTGTATAAAATTTAATAGGACTCGTTTAACTGTTTTCGCGATTATTTTAAGACATGCATTACTTTTGACAATTTCTGTCATCACATCATCGAGAAAACGTAAGCACAAGCGAAGAAAAGAAATTGTAGTATTGTAATTGTAGTAGGTATCTTATGGTAAGAATATCTAATAGTTTAATAAAACCAGAAAAATACATTACTGAAAGCCACATTAATACTTCAAAAAATATTTTTAGAAGATAGAACGGACGGATAATTTCAAAAAATTAACTCCTACTTACCATTTTGTAGAAATCTAAGCTTGTCCGCTAATGCTTGGTCGTTAACCACTGCTGCTCCCATTAATACGTCGGAGTGACCATTCATATATTTTGTTAAAGAGTACAAAACTATATCCGCACCGAAGTCCAGAGGCTTTTGTAAGTAACATGTGAGGAATGTGTTATCCACAACAACAATAATATCATCGCTGCGTTTTTTTGCTGCTTCGGCTGCCGCAGCAATATCAATAACTTTCAAGTTCGGATTTGTTGGTGTCTCTAACCAGAGCATCTAAAATAAAAAATACCTATAGTCTTAAGACACAATTCTGTTGTTTCTTAATGCATATTCTGAAATGCATACGTTTTATTTCAATAATGCAATAAATTTTATCATAATTTATAGCGTTAATAATACCTAATTACTTCGAAATAAAACACTAGTGATAAAGATTGTTGTGGTTAAATCGCACGATACGCACACATTATAAATAAGAATGTAATAATATTATAATTTTCGTCACTCTAAGTTTTAAACATGCGCATTCATAGAATGATAAGTTGACGTAATAACTTACACAAAAAAAACTATAGCATTAAGACCAATTATCACTATCCACAAACAATTTGGTAGGTTTTTCTGATTGATGACATGGGTATTATTAACCCTCCCGAAACTGTAAATTCAGATTGTTTTAACTGATCAAGCGAAAGGACGATTAAAAAAATTGAAAGCCAAGAGTTAATAAAATTTATGAGGAACTAGTGAATGTTAAATAGTTTGTATTATAAGTTCTATAATGAAAACATAAAAAAGACTAACCTTTGTATTATCTTGAATTGCGTTTTCTAAATTTCCAGGAACTGTAAAATCTATGAATGTTACATCAATCCCCATTCTTGATACAACTTGCCTGAAATTGAAATCATTTAATAAATTTTCGGTCACAGTCGTTTATAATTAACGCCGTTCCATTATCTCATGTTTCGAAAATGTACTTTACCTTAAAAGGCGGTTTGTACCACCGTAAAGATCATCGATGGACACAATATGGTCACCCTTGCTAAGTAATGCAGCCACTGTTGTTATCGCTCCAAGACCAGAAGCGAAAGTAAAGCCGTGTTTTCCCCCTTCCAATGCTGCAAGGCATTCTTCCAATGTATTCCTTGTAGGGTTTCCGGATCTTCCATATTCAAAACCCTACAAATGAATTGTGTTGTTATTTAAAAGTTATAAGATCAAAGTTCATTTCATTGAGGAAAATTTGTTAAAAATTAAAAGGCTTACCGTGTGTTCGGCAGGAGCCGGTTGTTTGAAAGTGGTTGATAACGTAATGGGTGGCACAACCGCAGCGGAATTCCATTTTTCTGGGTCTTGACCAGCATGTATGGCAACAGTAGCAAAACCTGGTTGTTGTTCCAAAAATCCTTGATCCGCCATCTAGTATTTTAGAAACCATAAGTACAGTCAATAAATGTTTAGATATTTGCTAAGAAATATTACGTGAAACATAAAACTACAGATTTTACCACACAAATGAAAGTAAAAGAAAACGTTGAAAAATTGTTACTTATTAGAATAAAATATGATTTCATAGTTTTTAAGAAATATTAGGTACCTATATGAATTATAATGATTATAGTAACTACTTATAGATTTGTATATGAATAAAAAAAAAAATTAAAATAATTGAAAAATAAATCATAAAAAATAAAATTGGAAATATGATTCAATTAATTATAATACCTACCGTAAAAGACTGGGATACATATACATAAACTTATCAAGAATTTACTAATTGGGTAAAGCTACACGGGTTATCATTTTGGACCATAAAACAAAAATCTAAAAATAATTCTCCTAAAAATTGCACGCTTAATTCAAGGTTATTGGGTATGATAGAAAAATGTGCCAATATTTCATCACTAAGGTAAGAAGACGCTGTACGTCTGGTAATTTAAATTAAGTATAGTAATTATTTATTGCTATATGAATGATTGATCTTACCTTAATTCCCGATTTCAATTGCCGCTTTAATAATTCTTATCTAACCTATTCAACACACCGCCACCGGGACTTGAATTACAAATCCAAATGAACAGTTTCAGATGTCAAAACGCCTTTTTGTTGTACTTATATACCACCCGGCACCGGTACAATAATGCATGAATCACATTGGACGAGACTACTCGAGACGAGACGGACGGTATAGTAGTAATGAAGTCTACACATCTACCATAGCTTACGATTATCGTGTTGATAAAAAAAAACATTTTCACCACGATTCACGTCAATAGTGTTTCCATCAAGCACAAAAACTAGTTATCGTTATATAAATATCGATAACGGGTACTAAAATTATTAAATTTTAACTAGGTATAACCACTTCCAGAATGCTCTGTTAGTTATTATCAATTTCATGTATTTCTCATAGCGGCTATATAGGTAGAGGATTCAGAAATTATTTTTATGTATTGTAAAATATCAAAGTATTCTAAAATACCAATCCTTGCAGAATTATAGCTGCCAACTCGGTGAGACAACGAGTTGACATTTTGCAGAATATATTCCCGTTCCCGCCAATTTGCAAAACCAGCTGTCAAAATAAAAAGTTACTTTTAGGTTGTTCAATTTTGTTTTGTTTGTAATTGTAATTTTATTAAAAAAACAGGTGAAGTACCTCTTTAGTTTTGTATTTGTTGAAATTAAAGTTAATTATGAAAATAGATAGCAAACCATTACGGTATGCTCATGCTGAAGGCCACACTGATGTGTGCTATACAGAAGATGGACAGTAAGTAAATTTACTTTCAAATATATCTCGTAAATTAGTAATTTCTAGCCTTTTATATAATGCTACTTGTTCAGGCATATTATAACATGTGGAAACGACGGTGATGTGAGAATATGGGTGGACATAGAAGATGACGATCCAAACTCCCATTGTGTTGGGGAAAGTGCACTTGCTGTATGCTACAAAGAAAAAAGGCTCTATGTGGCCACTGATAATCATGCTGTTCAGGCATACACGTATCCGGCCTTCGATAAAGACGGTATTGTCACTAGATTTACTGCACCAGTCACACAAATCAAGTCATCAAGTAAAATTGAGGTGATATTTTGTGTTTTCCTATTTACTTACCTAAATATTGTTTCAGTCCACAAATATTTGTTTACATTGTATTTTTTTACAGGCTTTGGGATGTACATCAGAGAATATGGAAGCTAAGTTGTGTAACTTGGAAGGTGGAGCACCATTATTTGTAATGAAGGAACACACAGGACCAGTTCTGAGTATTGCTATATGTCCACATATGAAATTTGCAAGCACTGCTTGTGGAGATGGAAAATTAAGAATATGGGATATTGATACACAGAAAATTGTTAAAGAAGTATCATGTGTACCAAAGATAAACACATTTTACGCTGCTAAAGTTTTGTGTATGTTTTTTTTTATTTTCATATATATGAAAATGTGATATATTAATGAAAATGTGATGATGAGGTGTTGTAAAATTTGCAATAGTATCCTGTAAGGATAAGTTCCTTATTCAATTATTATATTTTGCTGATGCATCTAGGCTTAGTAATGTATGGGAATTTTCTCATCCTAGAAGGAAAAAAACATGTTGTGACAGTCTTACACAGTAGTATGATGTATTTGATCTTGGTTAGGTACTTTTTAGTTGGAAACATTTTATAAAATTTTGGATGTAAACTTTCAGGTCGAATGGATTTTGAGCCTACAGAGGGAAAGTACCTGGCATACCCAAACAATAGAGAAATAATATTGTTAGATTGTGAGTCTTGGGGGCAGAGGATGACATTCACACACAGTTTGGTGAGTATTTACAAAATAAATGTCATATTTATGTTTTTTTTCACAGTTTCAGTCACAAAAATGTTCCCAAATCACCCATCTACATAGGTAACTCATACAGAGATCAAATTATGATAACCCTATTTAGTGCAAAACTATTTGGAGTGCCCTATTGAAGTTAAATTAATTTTGTTTGGTTTTAGATAAAATGTGCTATGTCCCAATGTGTATTTTCACCGTGCGGTGAATATTTGGCTGGAAACACAGTTGCTGGCCAAATTGCAGTATGGGAAATAGGCTCTGGTTCATGCACTGGCATTATTGAACATCCTACCTCACACAATGTGTCGGCCATGGCATGGAATCCCAAAGGTATGTGCAACAAATATTCTACTATCAAAATTAAGTTGTCACACCCTAATATTGTCTTGCTGTTGGAAATATATTAACTCAATCTATAGTAGTACACTGAGGACAGGCCTAATTTGCCCAATTTGCGGCAACTGGTTTTCTGCACCCAGCAATATGAATGACAGATGGTGTAGAAAGGCCCCATAATTTGCCATAAACAGCATAACTCTAACATAACAAAGTTTAAAGTATAATTGCATAAGCCATAATACTGCAAATAACGCGAAGTAATTATAATGACGCCTATTGCAATGACCTGCTTATCTAGCTAGTTACTATTCTATTTTGCTGAGAGGCAAAAAGTACAATACTCCTCCAGTACTGATGATGCATTTGTACATTTCAACATGATTATAAGGCCTCCTTCACTTCCACACTGCTCACAGTGTTCAATGTGACATATTAATATTTCAGGCAACGGGGTATTGGCGTACTGTGATGTTGCTGGTCAACTTGGCATGTTAGTAAATTGCTACGGTAAAGATAGTACGGCTGCTGCTGATATTGTTGATGATGTGGAAATGGTTCAGAGGGCAGACGGTAAGTAAAACATTACCTGTTAAATTGTGCCATACTGTAGGTAACTTAAAATAATAATTGCAACATGGAAAAGAACTGCATTTTTGTTTAAACAATTAAAATATAAGTATATAATTAATAAGTAATACAGTTTATAATTGTGGGTCAGAAAAGGTGTAGGATAGCTTTGACAGTGTGATGTATGAACTATCATAATTAGGGCTGATTTTATCAGTGGAATAAAATTGTTGTATGACAGTTTTTGTATGGAAAAACTGTTAAACATTCAAAATTTATTTGCAGGATAAGACTTATACTCAGTATAAAAGTTTAGTAAAATTCACACTTAATAGGAAATCCTTTGTAGCCTTAACTGAATGTCTGATAGTTTAGCAACTTCTTGAGTTCTTATGTTATTTGTTTACACAGTTTCACAACTGTAATTACTTTAGAAAGCATTACCACAGGCATTGTTCTAGTATTTTCCTGAACTCACAAGGCGTATTCCATAAACGTCATGATGTTATAAGGTAAAAGCCTTCTGAACTGAATCATAAGAATGAAAGTTTTCCCCAGACAATGACGACATGGATGACTTGATAGAGAACTATGAGAGTGACGATGACAACGCTATTTCTCTTCAGAAGATAAAAAATGAGACATTGGGGATTGTTGTTGATCACGATGAGTCTCGGCCAGCTTCGCGGCGTAATGCTACGCCCGCACCTACCACGGTGCCACCGCAGGCGCCTTTCCAACCCTCAGCCACGCCGACGCATTTGGAGCATAGGTTGGTAACATTCTTCAATAGGTTTTTCACGTTATCAGCAAAACTATTGCTCAGCACAATGATATAGGTGATTTCATCATTCCAATTAACCGCCTAATTCATAAACGCTGCATAAAGTTAAGCTATGAATTAGCAACTGTTTAACCATACATTTTCGACATTTATACGACTGTTTAAGTTTAGGAAACATGCTGTATACTGACTCTTTTTATTTTTGTTTAACCTCAAAGCTATGTTCTCCCTTCGTCATTAATCAAATTAATGATAATAGGTAGTGTGCACTACACACAATATCAAGTAGTAACAAGGACTGGAAAAACAAATAAATCCTACTTAATTTCTAGATACATGTGTTGGAACGACATCGGCATAGTTCGGTGTCACACGGCGGAGAATGGGGAGTCTACAATAGATGTTGAGTTCCACGATACCAACTTACACCATGGGATTCACTTGAACAACTATTTGAACCACACAATGGCTAGTTTGTCTTCCACAGTGGTTGCTTTAGCCTGTGAAACACCCAGGTAAGAACTGTGACTTTACTTCTAATTACCTTGTTGCTGCCCTAGCAGGATTGCTTCCTTTTTCAGTATTTTAAATACAAATATACCAAGTCCAAAGTCAGCCATACAATATGGCTGACTTTTATCGTCTATAATACGCGATAAGTAAGAGGAGTTGACGATGGTGTAGCTTCTGTGTTGATGTTCGTAGAACTTGCAGTTTATGTCGCAGAAAAAAAAAGATCTTAAATATCATGCATAGATAGGGAAATTTGCTTATTACAAGATTCCATATGTATAATTTTTTCAATGTAATCTGCTGTCCTGATTGGTCTGCACGCAGCTAAACATCTCATAGTTCCTTCATCGTACCCACGTAAAAATAAGGTCATGTATTCCCCAGTAAGCTAGTCTGCATATCGCTGGTGGGTAACAGCAAGGAGTGGAGCGCGTCTCTGCCGGACACGGAGGAGATCCTGTGCGTGGCGGCCGGCGCGGGAGTCGTGGCGTGCGCTACTAACGCCAGGCTGCTGCGGCTGTTCACGCCTATGGGCACGCAGAGACAGGTGAGTACCGGCCGTCAGGCACTAAATAGTCACCTACCTGAATAGCACGCCCACTGCTGGGCAAAGACCCCTCCCCATGAATTCCAGGTCTTTCGATCTAGGGGTCTTTGGACCACTTGTTGTTTGTTTTCTTAAGCTCGTTTCGCCATCTTCTGAAATAATTAAGAGCGAAAAAAATGGTTAATAATATTGATTTTTTCACAGAAGACGTGGGAAATTAGTTACTTACATATTCCTATTACTAGTAAATAAATCCTCCCATTAATAACTCGTAATTTGTAGGTAATATCCCTGGCCGGGCCAGTGGTTGCTCTAGGTGCGTTCAACACAGCAGTACTAGCGGTGTACCACAGCACAGACCCTGGCTACTCAGACCAGCACCTAGCCATGGACATCGTAGCGTTAAATGGTAGGTATAAAAACGAAACAATTATTTCATCTTCATTGTTTTGAGTCACGTAAGTGTGACTACATTAGGTATGAAGCATTTAGCATCATTTCTCTTTTATCATGGGTTTTATGTTACTAATGATGTAAGTTCAAAATCGTTTTCCTGACGTATTCGCAAAACGGGAAATACATTTTACGGAAATGGAACCCTGTTTATTTTATGGCCTTTATTGTCTGATTTACCTCTTCCGGATAAGTTACAGTTAACTTACCTGTGGCAGATTATTGGATGCCAATTCCGTTCCAAGCTGGTGAGACAGACCCTAAAATCTTTCAAACACCTGATCGAAACGTTAAAATTTCAGGTCGCCAAGTTCGAAGCAAAACAGTCCCTATGCCTTTAACGCCAAGTTCTAAACTCGCATGGCTCGGAACTACAGACGTGGGTTCTCCTTGTGCGTACGACAACACAGGCGTGTTGCGAATGTATGACGTTGCTAGTGGCGTGTGGATGCCTCTCTGTGACACTAACACGCATTCTAAGGGAGCTTCCGACTCCTGGTTCATTGTTTCTGTAAGTTCACTTTTTACAACTAATGCACACTTTCCAATAAAAAGCTTACTACACCAAAACTTAGAGGAGAGGAGATTGGTCTCGGTAACAACCTATAGGCTATTTTAATGCGTTGAAAGAGAGATTTACATTTTGTTTTTCCAGTTGTTGCTGTTGCGATAAGGAAATTAACAGAAACTGTTTTTTTTTCTGCAGGTAAGTGAAGCAACACAAAAAATTCGCGCGATACTTTGTAGAGGGGCATCATTCCCAGCTACTGCACCTAAACCTATTGTTGCAGAATTAGGTGTACAGGTATGAAAAAAATAGTAGAAAAGTACTGCCACCATGCTTGCTATAGAATGGTTAAACATTAAGTTACGCCTCTATTATGAGTGTAAACGGAAACAATGCTGGCTACAATGTTAACATATCTTTTGCTTCGCCAATAAGTCGCAAAAAAACTTTTTTTTTTGCAATGTTTTAGATACCTCTTTGCGAAATGGACACAGAAAAGAGCCAGTATGAAGAGCAACTAGTGCGATGGGCCCATACAACTGCAGATGTGGACGTGAAAACTGCGCGTGAAACTGCACTCAAATTGTTTGCGGTAAGTAACTACGATTATAAATGCACAAACACTTCTGATAATGAATTAGTCATACTTATAATATTAAAATGTTCGTTATCATGTTATTCTAAAAACATGTTTTCATTACTTGCATAGTAAAAGATTTCTCCAGAATATTACGTAACGCCAACAAATAAGGTGATGCCACGAAAAACTTAAAAAATATTTGCCTCAACTATGTATATTTGCAAGAATTATGTGGGACCTAAAATTAACTGAGTAAATGTGCGTATCTCTTCGTGCAGTACACTATAGGCGTAATTTTGTGTATGTTATATTTGCAGCTTGCGTGCCGCAGCGAGATAGAGCAAAGAGCATTAGAACTAATGGAGTTATTGAAAGACGACCGCCTCCTGCCTCTAGCGGCCAAGTACGCGTCACGGCTGGGCCGAGTACACTTGGCGGACAAACTGACGAACTTGGCAGAATCCTGGGACAAGGAGACAGATAAACTGAATGTCGCACAGACCTCACACTTCCAAGAGCTGGATACACAGGAGACTTATGACGTCACTAACGGCGATACAGACTTGAACGCTAGTCTTATAATACCACAGAAACTTAAGGAGAAGAAGACTGATGTTGATACGACGCTTAAACCAATTGTAAGTTTTGGTTTTTTGAAAATATTATTTCAGTATTTCCTGTTTTCAAATTGGAATCGAGACATTTATCTTATAAAGGCTTGAGGTTTTGTGAATTTTATACTAACTACTTTCAAAACATTTGCAGCCTATAAAATCTTCGCCCGGTAGAGCGAGGAATATATTCAAGAAGCAGGCGACGAACTCAAAGAATGCGCAGAGTCCGCTCAGTCTCACTGAAAGAACTCTAGTGGAGGTCCACAGACCTACCGATGCTTCGGAGAACGATGACGTAAGTGTATATAAATAATATGATTATAATAATATCCTTCCAAACAATCTTGATAGTACTATATAAATACTTTCGTAATACTCTCCCAAGCCAGTATAAAAGTTCGTAATTTGCCTACTGGTACCTACTTTTTCATTTGGAAAGCTATTAAGCTACGATAGCATATACGATACAATAGTACTGGCATTCAGCTGCGTCCGGTTAGACTGGAAGCTGACCCCAACATAGTTGGGAAAAGGCTAGGCAGATTGATTGAGTAGCATATCAATAATCACGGTATGGTGTTGTTGGAATCTATTCACCTGATTGTGAAAAAAAATCAGGTGACGGATGAAGCCGTGCTCGTGTTTAATGAAACATCTTTTTGCTATGACCTATGAGTTACGTATGTCAAAATAGCCCGTTGACCCACTACAAAACTACATACTCGGTTTTTTTTTCTCATAACAGCCATCGACACCTCTGGAAGGCGAGACCTTTGTAGACTGGTTTACAAGAAATAAATCTGTGCTTGAAAAACAAAACCCAGAACTTGGTCCGTCGGAGCTAACTCGACATGGTATCAAACTGTTCAAGACGGTTCAGGGCAAACCCACCGGTAACACCGACAACGGTCCTAAAAGGAAATTAGATGAAGAAACCAATGGAACGGACACACATGTAACCAATGCTCCAAAACAGTCCAAACTTAGTGCCTTTGCCTTTCATAAGAAAACATAGTCGGTGTTTGTACGCGAGTTTAATCATGTAAGTAGTCAAATATTTCTTATAATTTAAACAATAAAATAAGGTTTTACAATTTTCATTGTTTGATTTATGTTATTTTATTTTATTTTAATAAGTACAGTTGACAGACTACAGACTAAGACAATCAACACAGTATACATTGTGTCATTCAGATTCATCGTTGGGCAGAACGATTCCATCACATACTGATAATTTATTTAGTAGCTGAACCCAGAATATACTCATTTAAAAGTTGAAGAGTTACATATTAATCTGAAGTAACTTCTTATCAACTGATTGGGGTTTGTGTACATTCATGCTCTCCAAAATGTCAATATTTTCGAGTGTTATCTCAAAATAATAACAAAGTTATTTCATTCGTTTGTTTATGCTAGATACTAAATGGGTCAATCCGTACGTATAATTACGCAAAGATTGCAAATTTTATCACATCGTTAGGTAACATAATTAATTTATTGCCTTCTGATTTGTGCCCTTTGCATCATCCCCAGAAGTCTGCGTTACGATTAAGACCATTCTTTATTTCATAGACGGTCAATTCGGTTCTTGTATGTTTGAAAGGTAATGAATTTCGCGGGCTATCTTAACCGCCTGGCCACCGGACATTCGCTGCAGCGAAAAACCGGTGCGAACGGCGAAGCGTGTATTCGCCTTTATTATTTAAGCATTCATCGATGCCTGTATCCCTGCTTTTGACTAGGAATTTCTTATAAGGTGGAAACAACACAAATATTAGGTCACGCATGTGATGTCATTGTATACGAGTATCCACTACACGTGCATTGACTAAAAAACCCCAAGCATGTTTTACAATAATAATAATCATTGATATATTCCTCATAACAATGACTTATTGACTCGGCGAACTACAACTTGAACTGAAGGTAAAAAACAGATTTATTTGCTTTCCGTGTTTTCGTTTCCCTCCTGTATCGGGTAGTGATAGCTTACTCGTGTGACCATCAGACTGCCAAGTCATAAGTCTCGAGTTCGAACCCAAAATACGCACCTGACTTTTCGGATTCATGTGCGTATTATATAATTATTATCACTTGCTTCAAAAACAGTGAAGGAAACCGGCAAACCTGAGATATTTCTCAACGGCATGTGAAGCCAAGAAGCCATAAAACTGACACCAGATTAGTAACTAACTACACGAAAAGAGGAATTATTCCTGTTATGAGAAGTGCACATAGGATTTTAGAAGTTGTTTTCGTTAACTGAGGACCAAGGTAGGTACTAAACTTACATGAATTCTTTCTATATCTTATACCTTTCCATAAATATTTAGTTAACGAACACTTTCGATTTTGTTCTACAACCACCAGCTAATTCGTAAACGTATGATATGTTGTTGAAATGAATGCTAGACATACAGCATTTTCAACACATACCGGATGCATGATGCTAACAATTAACAAACACGTTTCCTTGTAGTTGTTGAACTTTGTGTATGAACACAAAGTTAATGTTATTACACTTTTGTTGAATTGAACATTCGAACGGTGCCGGTGATGGCATGGATCTCGAGAAGAAGACGGAAAATAATAACATAAGAACTCGCCTGTATTCCCCGAAGGGTTAGGCTGAATTGTAAGTACCTATGGTACATACACATTTCGCCAGTTATGTTTTAGTCCCATGTAATAGGAGGGCGAGCCTCTTGCCATCAATCGGGCACAAATACAGACTCTGGGCTGCTACTGAGAAATTACAGATGGAAAAACACGACACTTTGCCCGACCCGGGAATCGAACCCAAGACCTCATGCTCAGGAGTAGCGCTTGCGACCACGAGACCAACGAGGAAGACGGAAAATTCCGCAACAAAATTTTATCGGCTATAGCTAGCTTCGGGATTTGCTCCCTAATTGCTGAGGAGTTAACGATTGTTCACTGAATGAAGCAACTGATATTTTATTGAAAGAATGGGGTATAAGCACTCATTGATACTTACGATATAATTATGAAGTTTTTTGCTTTATCTCTGAATTCTCAGTGCGAATTATCTCAAATGAATAATGCTTATCCGAGATATCCCTGCATTTAGGTACTTATACCCCAACTCCCAAATATGTTCATTTCATTGATTGAAAAGTTATTCGATCCGAATTCAAACTAAGCTATCTGATAAAATGAGTCATGCCAGGATATACTAGCGTGTGAACTTGCAAGTCATTCTGTACTTCAATAATTTTACTGGTCATGCTAATATTCTCTACGTCATTCACGTACAACGACTATTTTCCTATGTCATGAATGATTTTGATTTCATAGACAATGGTGCCATGGTTCTCTTGTACACAGAACTAAACTATCACAAAAATTACTTACTTTTGGCTTTGAGAATCTTAATGCTATTCTGCAAAAAAAAATCTCTTAAAAATTCTCCCCATTGGGTTTTAAGGTTTTATAAAATGGGTCGAATTTTCATTATTATATTACACTAAATTATAACTCAGTGCCATCTTAGTGCTGCCAAACTAACATAATAGTTATGTTGTGTCACTTTAGTCAGTCTTATTTCAGAATGGAAATCGTCGTTTAACAAAACGACGATTTGCTGTTTGCAATAAACTAAATTTTGGTGATTTTTAGTCTAGTTTACAGGCATTTGTGGCAAGAGAATCGGCACCAATATTTTACGACATTGAGAAATAAATCAGAAAGTAAACAAACGCCTACAGAGTTAGGGATGTATAATGCTAGTGCTACTGACACTGTTAAGCGATATATAATAATTAATAGCTTTTGCCAGCAGCTTCACCTGCGCGCATGTCGGAAATTATCCCACGGGATCGTACTCCGGAATAAAAAGTGTGCTATGTCCTAATCCAGGTCATGGTCTACCCGTGTGCCAAATTTCATCCAAATCCGTACAGCCGTTTTTGCGTCGAAGCATAACAAACAAACAAACTCATTTTCACACTTCTTATAATATTAGTTAGGATTTGTTAAGTAATGTAGGTGTAGGTACTATAAAACAGCTCTGTCAAAGGTCGCTTTATGAATTTGTGAGTAAAAGTGTACCTTTGTCGTTAAATAAAAACAGAATTTGTCTGTAAACGTGTTTAATTATAAGTCATAACATTACACATAAGATTTTACCAAGTTGATTGTTTGATCTTTTAGACATTGACTAATTCAGCTTCATCAGGCGGCGGGAATATTCCGTCCTTGATCATTTGCCGCCATTCACTACCATTAGGATACGCGAACTTGTCTAATATTCCTGGTAAGAATTCAGTGCTGTATCCCGGTAGCTGAAACAAATCAAAATAGCTCAAACTTCTTTTTACTAGGCTATTTAACAATAAAAGCGTAGTCTTGTACCGACTTGCCTGCTAGGGCTGCGGGAAAGTCCGAAAGGGATACTGGGGCCTTTGGCAACAGGCAACTGAAGGAACACGGGTGGGTTTTAGTCAGTAAAAGTCTGACACGCCCTCCGCTCCGCCCAGAGCGGGAGAAGTCATTTGATGATTTCATACCTACCTTTCACCGACTCTTATCTAGCGCACTTATTTTTTTTAGATTCTGTGTGCTTCCTCGATAAAGGGACAAAATACGATAAGGGAGGGATACTAGCTCCCAGTAGAATCGATGATTTAATACTATATGAGTCCTAATTTTTGATTCGTAAAATCAGAAAGAACGAAATAAGATGCGCATAAATATTTTACAGTGCTGCGAGAAAATTTCATCCACATGCTGTGGTCAATGGTTGAAAAGCCTACCTTAGGCGCGAGGTATTTGGCGTCCTCCACGACGCAGGGGTCGACAAAGTGTTCATGCTGTTGGTCCACGTACTCAATGAGACGGTCCTGCATAGTTCCGGACACGCTCGCGAAGTCCCAGTATTGTAGGTGCTGTACCATCTCGCACAGACCTACACCGCCCGCGTGAGGACATACCTTCACTGGAAACGATGTAAGTATAAAAGCATTATTTCTTAGAAAACTTTTCAGTTCACTGTCAAAAGATTTGGGAAGTTAGAACTTAAGACTGTGTTCATAAAGCCGATCATAACCAATTGTTTATCCTAAACTTTGGTATGGTGTGGCGTCAACCTATGACGACTGCAGTGCACCATCGCGAAGGTCGTGCTGTTCGGTTATAATTATTTTGGTAAGCAAACAAAGTGGGGATCGGAATATGTCATTACCGTTGGAGTGTGATGCTGAATATCCCTTTGACAAAATAATCGGTCATCTTTTACCAGTCTGGCCAATTTCTGCCACCAGGTGTTTTTATATTCAAATCTAAAGAAGCATACAGGCTATATGCTGATGTATACCTGTAAATATAGTAAATACGTATGTACCTTTCAGTTTTTCAGCCATGAGATATACGGAGAGTATTTCATTAACTCCGCCGATGCGAGCCGAGTCTATCTGACAGTACTGCATGCCTCCACTCTGGAGGAACTGCTTGAACATAACGCGGTTTGCGCACATCTCGCCAGTCGCCACGCCGATGTTGTATGGCCTATAAACAGAAAAATATTATAGATAATTTTTACCCTGAAAATGCCGAAGAATCATCTATTTAATTTTCGAAATGGACCTGATTTATAGAAGTACCTCAAAAAGTAGATGAGCTTGTGTTTATAAGATAGAAAACTACTATAATAAAGTGATCGCTTCACACTGACAGTAATATTGTGTTATAATGATAGGAATTTCTCACGCCAAAGCTTTCGATATAGCAGCATGACCCAGGACGTCATCAGGGGAGGTGGGCTCCTCAATCCACAACGGTTTTAACGGAGCTAGCTTCTTCATCCATTCGATGGCTTCGTTCACGCTCCACGCTTGATTGGCGTCAACCATCTTTAACAAGTTAAAAAGAAACGTTTAATTTTATCTTTCGGTAGAAGAAATATTTTTTTATCATACTAAATAGCCGTAGTATTTCTTACCAAAACGTTATCAGGACCAATCCATTTGCGGACAGCACTACATCTCCTGTAATCGTCTTCGAAGTTAACTCCAACTTTAACTTTGAAGTATTTGAAGCCCAGTTTCAGGTATTTGTCGCATAGTGACTGCACGAGTTCATCGCTGTAGCCAAGCCATCCTTAATTAAATACAAAAAAAAACATTATAATTAAACGCCGCGCCGTGCTTCATAAGAGAACCGATGCATCAAATAGCCGTGGTAGGTACCAGTCGGCCAGTATTATCTATCTCACACAGACTTTGACGTGAATACGTTTATAAAAATAGCACACAGACGCATCGCAAGTAAAAGAGCGCAAATATCTATATAATTAAATTCAAAATTTAAAAAACCCCCGACAAAAACAAAGCATCTAAAAAGTAAAAAAATAATATTTAATGGCCCTTTAAGTTTAACATAAAAGATGTAGGTAATATTTTTTTTCCAAGCGTCGTCGTGTCGCGGGACGGCTAATACAAACGCCGACACACACTAGGAATAATGAATGTATGCTGTTGTAGAAAGGATAGCTGCTGTTAACTTCCTATTTTCATTAGCCATCCCCCGACACGACGACGCTTGGAAAAAAAATATTACCTACAACTTTTATGTTAAACTTAAAGGGCCATTAAATATTATTTTTTTACTTTTTAGATGCTTTGTTTTTGTCGGGGGTTTTTTAAATTTTGAATTTAATTTTTATTTCCAGCTTTTTAAATTTTATATTATATTATTAGTAGAAACGCTACGATCAACACGCACCTCGCCAAAATCTGCGTAGCTGTACGTATTTTTGCTACAGTGAAGCTTGTTACTAATTTACTCTCATTTATCGTTTCTACTCCATCATCAGACTCTGATCACCATCTATCTGTAACCTATTTGTTGAGACCTTTCCAGTGAGTCCAAACACGATACCTCTGCTGTAACTTGGTGAGGGAGTTGGGTATCCTGCAAATTCCAGGTGATGCTGCAGCATCAGCTCAAGGTTACTATATTCTTTTCATATCATTGAAATAAGAGAATTCTAAATTTCCAATCGATTAGACCTGTGGACGATGCTCACATCCATTCATCAACTAGAAAAGAGCTGATAATCTTCAAACGGCTGAACCGATTTTCTTGAATCATAGCTAAGAACACTCTAGATCAAGTCACCTTTCAAACAAAACCAAAAAAATCAAAATCGGTTTAGCCGTTTGGCAGCTACGATGGCGCAGACAGACACACAGATACACAGATACACACGTTAAACTTATAACACCCCTCTTTTTCCGTCGGGGGTTAAAAATTAATTGCCGCATGTATGAAAATAATCTGGGAGGCAATTAAAAAAGCCGATGATCGAAATCGGGGGATACGGTTTGATGCTGCACCTACATATCTATCATCTACATCCAAAATTTAATTACACCGCTCGATAGCTAAAGGATCAAAGATTTCGTCTCAAAGAAAATATAATTACTCGTAACGTAATCCGTCATGTGCTAACGCAGCCATCTTAGAGACAGCTGCTGTCAAGAGTTAACAACGTATGGCGGATTCCTATACTCTACGGACCGTTATTGGTTAAAATTAAGACTCTCCAAGAGATCTTTACCAATAATGAAGCAAATACCTCATAGCATTGCATAGTAGACCCTCCCACATGAAAGTAGCTATCACAGGTAAAACTAGCCTAGTTAGGCAATAAAAAATGTTACCATTGGTAAGTAAAACGATTCGTTTTTGTTTATAGGAACCGCGCATAAGTAAATAGTCATCATCACCAGTTCTATTTGTGTAATAAGCAGTGTCTTACCAACTTGTGTGGTGTAGGCAGGGTATCCGTTCTGCATCAAATACTTAACTCTCTCCTCTTTGCCGGCTCGCTTGTCCTTCAGCAGCATTATCGCTTCTTCCTTCGTTATCACGTCTGTTATGTAGCGGAAATCGATAGTCGAAACCAGCTCCTGTCATAAAAAAACATTGTCAAAATCGAAATCTCCTGGGAATACAAAAGTAGGGTAATACATAATAATATGATGCTGTTTATAAGTTTTACATTACAACATGCTACGGAAGAGGGGACTTTAGAATGGCAACATTTAGATAGGTAAGTCGACAGAAATCGCGTTAAAAAGTAGGTAATTATGAAAATAGTAGGTATCGGTATCTGCTACCAATGCCTACTACTACTAAAGGCTCTTACATACTGGCGCGATTCGCCGCACGCAATTTTAACAAAACAATTTCTGAGAAAACTTCACGGCGAACAATGCGGCGGCGTCGCGTCGCGTGGCGAATCGCGCCAGTATGTAAGAGCCTTAAACGGTCTGGCGGGTAATCACCAGAGTATAATTAGTAGGCTCGTACGGTTCGAGTATCATACGACAGTTTCTAACAAGTCTTTTAGCCTAACCGCAAATAGATTGCGGTCTAGGATTTACATGAATGTAGAAAATCGTTGCGATACAAACCTCGGGTTCCATGTCTACCAGAAGCCTCCATAATGGTTTATTTTCAAGGCGAGCCCATAGATCCCACAGGGAGTTAAGTATGGCAGCCGCCGCCAAGTGAGCTACGCCCTTCTCAGGTCCGATCTTAAAATAAACGTAGATAATTTAATAACACTGTGTCGTTAGTCGCAACCGCTGAGCGTGAGGTCCTTGGGTTCGATATCCGGGTCGAGCATTGGGTTTTCCATTATGAGATTCGAAGTTGCAGCTAGGGACTTTGGATCTTAAAAGACGTAACTTGCGAATTGTGGGATTAAAGTATCCTAACATTCCTAACTAATATTATAAATGCGAAAGTGAGTTTGTTTGTTACGCTTTCACGCGAAAGCGGCTGAACGGATTTAGATTAAATTTGACACATGACTAGTAGATAGAATATATAGAATACTCTTTATTATGTACACCATAAAAAAATACAGATACAAATGTAGAAAATTTAACATAGGGTGACACAATGGGCGGTCTTATCGCTAAGAGCGATCTTTTACAGACAACCTTTGGATGGATTCAAGCGCGAAGGAGAGATAATACTGCAGGTAGTCAGTGGTGTACCATTTACATAATTATACAATAAATACATACATCAGAAGGATATACTTATCTATATAAATATATATATATATGCAATACAATAATAAACATGAAACAGGAGGATAGAGCTAGTACCATGACTACATAGGATACTTTTTATACCGATATTCCCACGGGATCGAGGAGGATAATGGGTGACCATCTTTACATACCGAGACTCCTCCGTGCCTTGGAAAGCACGTTAAGCAGTTGGTCCCGTGGTCGTCAGAAACCCGAAAGTCTGACACCCAGTTTTATCAAGGAGTATCGTATCACCCAGTTACTGGGTTGTGGAGGTCCGATAGGCAGTCGCTCCATGTAAAATACTGGTATTCACGTGCATCCAGTTAAGACTGGAAGACGACCGCAACATAGTTGGGAAAAGGCTAGGCTGATTGATAAGGCTGAACAAAACAAACATTTTTCAAAAAAATAGCTTACCCATCTCATTTGCGAGTCGTTGGTGATAGTCCGCCAGAAACCAGAGAAGTCTGCAAAGATATCAGCAGCATTCTTCCCGATGATGAACTTCTTCATAGACCTGACGGTGAGGGCTACGATCTCGGTGCCTCGGCCGCAAGTGAAGGTCAGGCCGAAGCCTTGCCTGCCATTCCCGGTCGTCACAGTGACGTAGGCACACGAGTAGTTTGGATCAATGTGCTGAAATTATTTTTTGGACGATATAGTTAACTTACTTTATTCGTGAAAATAACAAAGTAACGGGTGTCAAAGGTCATACAGGTAGGTACTTAGTTTATGATCAGTAATTAAGTAGGTACCTACCTAAGTAATCAATCATTATCAATGAGTAGGTACCTATGTAGTTATAGACTAACCGCCTTATTCATAAACGCTGCTTAAAGTTATGAATTAGCAACTGTTTAACCATACATTTTCGACGTTTAAGACGACTTAACTTTAGGAAACGTTTATGAATAAGACGGTTACATTACTGGCACAATTTACATCGGCTAGGTAGGTTTTGTTTCTTTTAATAAGGGGGAAGCGCTAAAGTAGCCCGCGAAATTCAATTTTCTTACGTTTTTTGTGATTTACAGTTTGCAGGTCAGTGCATATTACATAGTGATCTGTGGGTCAGTGTCAGGTTGTACCTATGTTGATCAAAATATGATTCGCGACAGTAACAAATATGTATTTACACAATTACCAATACCCTGGCTCTGTAAGTTACAAAAATTCCCCTAAAGACAATTGCACTGATAAACTAAAACCCCCCGAAAATCATTGTCGTCTTTCTAACAGTGACCAATACTTCAACGAAAAACCAATTTCGTAAATTGCTTTCCATGTTTTCTTTTCCCTAAACAGAACACATTATACAGTATGTTAACTAACAAAGGGCGTTCCCGTTAACCTGCAATAGTATAGCATGTAAGTATAGACGCTATACTATTGCAGGTTAACGGGAACGCCCTTTGTTAGTTAACATACTGTATACCTATAGTACTTTCAGTATTGCCGTACATTCACTGACATATGCCCATTATCAGACGGATTCGGACGAACCATTAGTGCGGTAAACCCAGGACAAACTGAACACATAAATATAATACACATTATTTCCTTTTCAAAATAAAAACCACGAGAATTCATTAAAGGCTTAAGTATCTGAATTTAAGCCGATATACGGTTTTGAGGAAAGTTAAATAAAAAAATACAGTTAGGTACTTAGGTACTCATTTGTTTTACAACGTACTAACCAACATGTGATTAGTAGGTGCATATTTAAATGCTTAATATTTTGTACGCATAGGTTCTAGGAAATACTAATTTGAATCTAAAGCGAATGCAACAAGGCCACATTTGCATGCAGGAAAGCAAACTCCATACATATTCTTTATACCTATAGGTCGGTAGGTACCTACTGCTATTACCGGTCTCGTGACCAAATAGCAACCTAATCATATCATAGGTTATTGACTTACCAGCGCATCAGAGCCGTGCGAGCCCAGCGATGTAGGGAACCTCACATCTTTTACGTCTATCGACACAATTTCCAAGCCACTTCGGTCAGGCACCGGCATTTTGTACAAACGTAGCTACCGACGATCGTCCTCTGTGCCCGGATAACCCCGACGTTATGTTTTGCTGTTTCGTTATCATTAACAGTATTTATGTTGTTTTCATTAAGATAAAATAATGGGGTATGTTTAATTTAGAGTGCTGTTCAGTTTTAAACCTTAAAGAGTAACAGCAAAAGGTTGAAAATGTGGCTTTTTCGAATTGATAATAGGTATCCGATATTTAACGTTCCGTTGAATAACATTATTATTATCTTCTGAAAGATGCAGATTCACATATTCCTATAATTGTTCTTTGCTGTGAACATGATGCCAAACTGATAAGTAGCGATATTTTTTGTAGTTTTAAAATATAAAAGCTACATGCGGGTTGTCTTAACAGATGTTGTCATACTTAATTTTTATTTTTTATTAGGCCAGTTCATTAACACCTCTTAGTTTCAAGCTACTAAAGCTCATTGTGTGTTGCGGTTGTTGGAGTCTGATGATGGATTGTATCTTGACATAGTTAAGTTACTGAAACTACAGCTCTACAATAGACTTACGCACGGGGGCTTTGGTCTAGATACAAGAATGGCCTAAAAAAACTTATTAAAAAAAGAAAACTTTTTACAAAAAAAAAAACAACCGACTTCCAAAAATAAAAAATACTAAAAAGTGAAAAATTAGTTTTAATTTCGGAAGTCGGTCTTTGCTTTTCAGTTTTCGTTTTTTGCCACCGACTTCCGAAATTAAAGTTTTGGAAGGCGGTTGTTTTGTTTTGTAAAAAGGTTTTATTATTCACTTTTTAATTGTGGTAAGTACCTACCCCACACAAATTCGAATACCACCTGCTATGTAAATAACAGTGACGGAGAAAAATAATATATCGTCTACATAGACTAAGTGGGAAAAATACGTAATTATTGAAGCTAATAATTGGCAAAAATATCTATGAACATAAAATAAAAAAAAACCTACAGCCGAACATATTCCTCCTTTTTGAAGTCGGTTAAAAATACACACAGCCAGCTTCAAAAAGATGGTCTGCGTCAGGATGACTGGACCAAGGAAGATTTTGGAAGTTTGGGCAATACCAAGTTTTAGTACCTATTTGGTACTATTTGGTACCAGACATCAAATAATTGGTACCTCGCTAAAGAGCGAAAACTATTACGAGGAAAGTGGCCAGCCATTCTGACTTCAGAATGGCTGGACCAAGCAGGTTTCACCTAGTTGTAGGCTTTATAAGTAGTTCATCTTTTCGTTAAAATTTAGTACCTCATTGGTACCTCAACATATGTTTTTCCTAGATTTTTTCGATAAGCCAAAAAAAAGTTCGACCTAGAAGGAATTTTGCATGTAATCTGGAGCACGTTGATTTCACCTAGTTGTAGGCGTTATAATTAGTTTATCTTTTCATTAACATTTAGTACTTACCTCGTTGGAACCTCCACATATGTTTTTCTTAGATTTTTTCGATAACCCAAAAATAAGTTACACCTACAAGAAGCTTTGTATTTTTTTTTATATAGTGAATTTTTTTTTATACACAAATAACTTTAAATATTACATTATACATCCATATTTATTGAATGATAAATACACATTAATCTTTGAATCTTTGTAAAATATTTTTATACACATAATTGTACGTTTTAATATTACATATAAATCCATCTTTATTGAATGATAAATAATGGCATTTGAAAACGTGATATTATTAGGGTTGCGTAACCGAAGGATACTAAACGGAACCCTATTACTAAACCTCCGCTGTTCATCCGTCTATCTGTCAGCGGGCTGTATCGTTTTATCTTTTATTTACGGACTCTTTTAACCTGCACTTTTAACCTTTTGAACGCCAGAGCGTAAACGCATCGGCGCCCCTTCCACGCCAAGCCACAAATTCAGCGCAAATACCTACAAAAAAAATAAGGATTCCAACATCTTATCGATAACCGCTTTTCATTCCAGACTTTTTAAATAAAATATTACTCGTTACATCATTCTTTTATTTAATTTGACCCTATTTCGTATCATACTATCATTAAACAGAAGTTAGAAAGTTCTAAACAACGTAAAAGCAGACATTAGAACTACCAACGAATAAAATAAATAGTAATAAAGAACATCACTAATCCCATTCGTGACGTCATCTGCTGTCGGGCAGTCCCGTCTGTGGCGTGGTTGGCACGACCTTTGACAACTTCCTCGCATGCGAGTAGGGATGTGACATTGTGGAACATAATAAATAATAATCATATACTTAGTATTTAATAACAATTTAATGAATTCACTTTTAATCCGACTCTACATAACTTGGCAAACTAATATCATTCAAGTCTTTCTGCTGGCGCACTTTTCTTATAAGGTTCAGTAAATTCACGTACGTTACTGAACGCTTCTCTTCTGGCACTCTGTCTAACTCAAAAGCGATGAGTCTTCCGAACGCCGCATTTCGTGGGTCGCTAGGTCCTGGTTGATCAAAATCTAACGGAGGTAAATTTGAAACATCACACTGCAATTAATTTGCGTCCCATATGCTCCGTTTATACACGATTGCACTCGTAATGTCTTCTGAAGTAACTTGTGTTTCTTTCGTTGCGTACATTTTCTTTGCACAAACTTGTTCTTTAGACGATACCTTTATTTTCCTTCAATTGAGTTAAATACGTATTTATCATCAGTATAGAAATACCAGGCTGCTATTTTATAACAGATAGATACGATTTTCGACTTTAAACCAGAAGAAATAAATAAGATATTCGATTGAGATACGTATTTATCGTCCGTACAAAAATAACAGATATTTGGATCTGTTATTTTTTTGTCACAGTCACAGTGATAACAGATATCGTGTTTCACCTGTTACGTTACAACCCATTTCTAAACGAAATCACTAGCAGTCTCCCGTAGCGCTAATGACGTCACCGCTTGACGTCCATTCCCGTCTGTGGCGTACAGGTAACTGTCTATGAGCTCTTACATAGGGATGCGCGAGAGTGGACAGTAAACTATCGATTTAAGGATATCAATTATAAGTTCTTTTCCACATTTTTTTAAATATTATACATTAGGAATATTCAGATACGAATATTTGTCAGTAAAAAGTAATTGTCAAAGTAATAGTAAGCTACTTTCAATAAAATATTTCATAAATTTGGAATATAAGTTACCTTACCTACCCATCACTAGCTGACGTGTCTTGACGTCTGTGGCGTGGGGAAATACACAATTTTACGGATTTCGATTAGCAATATTTGACGATTGTTTTTTCTTGTGAATTCAAATAATGAATATATCTTTGTGTCAATTTACAATATTTCACTAAAGTAGTTTGAAATAATAGGAAAAAGAAACACAGAAAACTTAATTTAGTATATTTATTTTGTATTTAAAAAATGTCGTTTTCTTGACGTCTATAGACGTCGGTGGCGTGTTTGGCACGATTTCGTTAGACGTCTATAAACGTCCGTGGCGTTCAAAAGGTTAACCTTTTTTTTTTTTTGACATTGGTAATTGTGTGTTAGTACGTAAAGAATTGTGTGTTAGTGTGTAAGTAATTGAGTTATTAGAATATTTTAAATGTGTGTCTGTTGTTTCGACACCATTAACTTTAATATTATTTGTATGCTCTCGAGTAAAATGTAGCGAACTAACCATGTTATAACATCCTATTGTATTGAAACCTACATTTACGAATAAATTTGATTTGATTTGATTTGATTTGATTTGATTTGCACGTTTTTCTACATTGTACTCACATGTATGATTCCAACATGAATGATGTAAACAACATATTGTAACAATATTCTGATTTAAAAGAGTGTCCGTGGAGTTTCTTGCCCGTTCTTCTCCATAGGAACCTACTACGCTTTGGAATGGGCAACTAGCTTCATATTTTCTGACTGACCGACCCTTTGACAATTCAAAAGTGCCTGTAATTGGTTTATTTGAAATAAATGCTTTGAGTTTGAGTTTGAGTTTATCTCATGAACCATAATAGGTAAACAGTTGAAATTTTCACAGATTGTGTATTTCTGTTGCCGTTGTATAAAAAAAATAATAAAAATAAAGTAAAGTAAAGAATTAAAGTATACAAAAATCGTTTTTTTTTAAACTCAAGTATTTTTTTTTATATATGGAAAAAAATATTAATGTATCAATCAATGAATAAATATACGTAATATTTATGTGTGCTATGATTTATTTTTTTCTTTGTACAAACATAAGCATTATTTAAATGCAAAAGTTTTTGTAGGTGTATCTTATTTTTGGCTTATCGAAAAAATCCAAGAAAAACATATGTGGAGGTTCCAACGAGGTACTAAATTTTAATGAAAAGATAAACTAATTATAACGCCTACAACTAGGTGAAATCAACGTGCTCCAGATTACATGCAAAATTTCTTCTAGGTCTAACTTTTTTTTGGCTTATCGAAAAAATCTAGGAAAAACATATGTTGAGGTACCAATAAGGTACTAAATTTTAACGAAAAGATGAACTACTTATAATGCCTACAACTAGGTGAAACCTGCTTGGTCCAGCCATTCTGAAGTCAGAATGGCTGGCCACTTTCCTCGTAATAGTTTTCGCTGTTTAGCGAGGTACCAATTATTTGATGTCTGGTACCAAATAGTACCAAATAGGTACTAAAGCTTGGTATTGCCCAAACGTCCAAAATCTTCCTTGGTCCAGTCATCCTGACGCAGACAAAAAGATGTATACCTCCTATAATCCTATTTTATTGTCCACAATCTTTGTTCCTTAATATTGTATGAATGAATGTATAGCTACAAGGGGAAGAGGGAGGGGGTGGTTGTAGGGCCTCTGCCGGCCCTTACTCCTTGTCTAGACGTTCTGCAAACTAGAGTGTAAATTAAACAAGAGGTTAAAAAACGCACTAAGTTTAAAATTTATATTCAATCTTGTATTACAAATCTAAATACATTAGTTTTTTATAAGTAACATAAAAAAATCTTGTTCTTAAATAAAAACATTGTAAGTATGTAATTCTGTGACTAGATCAAAAAATATTTTCTATAGTTTCATTATGTCAAAATTGTGATTATAAATAATTTTAATTTCATTACGAGGCACTATTGTTAGGCGTTTTTTGTTATTTATCATACTATCATACAGATGCATTATATGCATATTGAGCTTTAAATATATCACGCATTTACTAGGGCTAATATAGTGTAAAATTTTCATTCCCCTCCTAAAACTTATCCTAATTGGCTAATTTAAGATAACAAATGTTGCCATGTTTTGGGTTTAAACGTTGCCATTGATCATGAGCAGATCAGGCGGGTTCTTGCAGATGCAATTTCAAAACATGTGCGTAAATAAAACCATAAAATACAGGGTCAAATTAAATAAACTGGTGAAACTTCACAAGACATGACGGGTATCAATTTTCATCGATATAGCGCAATTAGTCTCCGAGTAAAATAGATGTGTAATATAGACGGACATGGTTCCGTTTTGCCATTTGGCTACGAAACCCTAATAACATAATTTTCCAAATTTATTATTTCTCATAGTGTGTGCGTGCCGCCGTTGTTGACCCCGAGCAGCCGTAGTTACATAAAATTATGATATAATCTTTTTGTTGTTGTTTTATCATGATGCAATATCGATACCATCACGTAGGTATGTGAAGTTTAAGTCATTAATTAAATTTGACGCTGTATAAACATTAGAAAATCGTTTACGAAGTCATTAATTTATGGAAGCGCTTGTCACCTTAATTTAGCCTCATACATTGCACATTGTGATGTTACTGTCCAGTCCACTGACATAAGACTTCCGCATTCACAGCCCTCATTAATTATGTCATACCATTACATTAACGGCATCCAAGAACACACAATTCTTACACATACTTGTACTTAGATTTAAAAAAATCTTATCATCAAGGAATGTTCTAAGCTAATTTCTTCATGTTATCTTTCCAGTACAATCTCAAATAAAGCACCCAAGTTTTCGATCCTTATTCAAAGTATAATATTTTAATGCATTACGGCCAGCCTCACATCTATACTAACATTTGAACTACGAAAACCGGCCTTACCTCTATGACATAAATGCTATCAAAGTTTAACTGTTACCATAGATGTACGGTTGACCGTACATAAGTTTTAATTACTAGCAATTGTATATACCAAGAGAAATAAGTATTTAATTGAAATCTAAGAAAAAAAATGTTGTTGATATTGGTAGTACTTATAAAATTAAAGATAGGTAACTAATTCTACAAGTACCAGCAAGGGCGGATCCAAGATATATTTCTGGGGGTGATGGGCTAAACCGATCAAAGTGTCTCCCATATCTTGTATTGCACTCTGCTGTTTTTGGGATTAATTTATTTTCAATGAAGATATTATAGTCGGAAGCCTATTTCTTCAGCGTTCATCATTGAAGCAATGTCTTGATAGATAATATTATGGATTCAGGATTTCAGGCCTGTCCATGCAGACGATTTAATTTTACTTAAACCGTTTAGGGGGGCACGTGCCCCTGTGCCTCCCCTCTGGATCCGCCCTTGAGTACCAGATCTTTCTTGGTTTCAATTCTTCTCTTGGCTATTTCCCCAATCCACTAACAGATCACTTTTTACTCTTCTTATACATAACAGAGAGATCTTTAACAATACTCCTCTCTCCTTCCTCCCACAGCAAAGTGGCGAGCCGCCCGAGAGTTCCATCGTCGTCATTGGTCACCCAGTCCAATAGTAGTTTGTAACGAGCCTGGAAAAATTATAGACATAAGTTTAAACTTATAAGAAAAACAAATGTAGCAGACGAGACGTTACTTACACAATTAAAAAACTAAAATGGAAGTGGGCAGGTCATATCAGGGGTAAAAACGGAATAGGTCCATTTCAAATATGGGAAGACGACTTGAAAACTACTGCGGGGGGGACATGGAGGAGAAAACTCACGACTGCGAGACTGGGAGAGGCCTAGGATACTAAAGAGTAAAGCAGTCTGGAGATTTCTAATGTCTAAAACTAAATTGTTAAACTAGTTTTTAAGATTGATATTAAAAACTAGTTGAATTACGTTGAATTTATACATTTATATTCATAGTAATTAACATGCAATAACAATACTCCAGCTAAATGCAAGTCGTATGTAATAAACATTTTTCCAAAATGTACGAGTATTATCAATATTATCAGACAGAATTAATTTTATCAATATAATGCAGTCACTTATTTTCTAATATACAGGCTACTGCTGTACAAATGGTTATACTTAAAATATTTTGCGTTTTAACTATTACGTCATATATAAGTCAAGATAAGATTAAAGAAAATCTTATCAGTGTGTACTACAATGTTTGAGGAAAAATTTTCAAAATAATTATTAAGCTTCACACATAGTTTATTTGTTGGTGAAATCACAGACAAACAATAAAATACTGATCATAGCAACAATCATTATTATTGGCTATAATTATTATTATTCTCAAGGTTTGTCTTAAATATTGGAATCATCATTCTCCTGCCCTTATCCCAATTAATTATAAGGGGTCAGCGCAACATTTGTTTTTTTCTTCCATACTTCTCTATTAGTCATCATCTCGGTACCCTTTCTAGCCATATCAACTTTTACACAGTCAATCCTCACAACATTTTCCCCATTCCTCTGCATCACATATACCATGATAATCAATTCCCACAAATCCAACTCAACTTTTGGACTCAACTGGAGTGTCTTACATATTGGAATACGGTGCATTAATCAAATGCATTCATGTTGCTTGCCTTATTTGACCACTGACACGTTTATAAATTAGTAGACTTGGCCCCCTGGTTAGGGTGTAACCCTTACACAATCAAAAACATCTGGAATTTTTCATAAATATGATGTTATTCTTAATGTGCAATAATTTTTGAGATTCACAAAAAAAAGTAGAAGTACATACCTCAGAGATATCATAACCAGCTGCATTTATCTCGGCAGTTTCAATTCTGCCTTGAGTGAAGCCGAGTGCCCGGAAGATAGTGTGCCAATTCTTTCCTAGGTTCTTTGATATGTAGTCCATGTAGTCGTGATCAGGCTGGAAGATATAAATTAATAGTAACTAAGTTGTTTGTAACTCACCAATACCTGATGTCTAACTATTATACATCAATATTCAATATTTTCTATACAAAAAATAATCACCTTCATCCTAGCTTCCATTAGCAGCCGGATAAAATTATCCTTCTCAATGACGTCCTCTTCATACTTTTTCTGTTTGCCCGGTTTATCGTCCGACTTTGTGACTGGGCCAAAGTAGTAATCATTTCCGAGCCTGACACCTTTGGCATTCACAATGTTGTACACGTTTCCAGTTGCTGGAATCAAGAGAGAAAGTTGATGGTAAAAGCAAAATATAAACCATAACTGAAATGAATATAAAACCTTCTTTATTCAAACTCCTACAGCACAGGATTTGATAAATGGATGAAACAAAGTATTTGTTATATGGCGTTACTGCAAGTTAATAAATCAGAGAGAGTGCTTTCATATACAACCCATGCGCATTAACATGGCACCTGGAGGTACAAACATCTTTGAGCCAGGTGCCATGTTAATGCGCACTGTTTGTAGTTGGTTCAACCTCTGGAGCGATTATTGATTTGTAACTTGACAAAGAAATAACTTACTTGAAGAGTGATAATAATTTATTGATGACCTCATACTGCATGATATTCTGTGATTTCCAATTATGGAATGATAATATCTTAGCAATTTCATCTAAAGTACCAAAATTACCCGCACATGACGTGTAAAATTCAAACTCAACAATTTCATAATTGATTACAAAATACAAATATGATAATTCAGCGCAATAGCTGTGACAGGCATGTTGCGTCCATGTACATTAAGAGATTGAACTGCTAATATTGCAAGAAACACTTATTGGGATCAGAGTACATTTTTAGTCAGTCTCCAACCACAAATAGCATAATAAAATTATGAATCATACCAACACCCATTTGGCTTATTGGTAAACATTGGATGAATCGGATTTCATTAAGGTTCTTTATTTTAAGTGTGAAACAAATATTACCTTGAACATTTACTGAACTTGCACTCCCGCGTTTTTCTTGCGAAGACTTTGAAAACTCTTCCTCGTCATCATGATTATCATCCTGTTTCTTTGATTTAAAAAACTTTTTCTTTTTAGGTTTCTTTTCCTTTTCTATTTCGTCGTCGGATAATGATTCTATAACTATTTCTTCTTGTTCTTCTTCAGGAAGTTCAACATTCTCATTATGTGCTTCTGGTGTTGGAGTCTCTTCACTAGTCCTAGGAGCTCTGGGTACTGCGTCCGATTTCAACCCCAGTTTAAACATTTCTAACATTTTGGAGAGTTTCATGTTGATAGCAGACATTAATTGAATAAATAATTAGTAGTGTACGCACTGTGTAATGTTTGTTGGAAACACAAAGTCACAAAGAACTTTCCTTATCAAACATGGATTTTTTCAAACTGTTTATCAGAATTTCAGAATAGAAATAGATTCTGTTGTTTAGAGAACGCTATGGCAGTATCTAATTTAATCACTTATTTACAGTTTTCTCTTCTTAATGCCGTATTTCCAAAAAAAAAACTTCACTTTTATTTGCCAATGACGACACCACAACAGACAACACGGAGCACTAGGACATTGACAGACAAGCAAGACAAGTTCGATGAGTTCAACACACACAATCACACAACAAATACACAGACATGTGTGTGACAGTGTGACCATCTCAAAATCACCGATCCTGCCATAGCTTGGTTTGAAACCTGCCTAAGACTCAAGTAAAAAATGCCAAAAAAAAATTACAACTTGTTTTAGAAATGTTTTTATTACTTAGGTCAAATGTAAATAAAACATGGCAATTAGCCTCATATTCTTCATTTTCTATCCATACTAATATTATAGATTCGAAAGACAGAGTTGTCCGTTACTTTTTCACGCCTAAACCACTGAACCGATTTCGACAAAATTTGTCAAGGAGATAGATGGTATCCTGGGGAAAGACATAGGCTACATTTTATCGACACACCGACCGACTTTTTGCTTTATTCATAATAATATTATTTAACATTTCCTTACGTTTTACGATTATCAACTTTACAACTACTAACATTAATGTTCTTATATAGTTGACTGACATGAATGAACATAACACGAGAAGTACCTACAGAGGAATTCGATCTGTTTTTAGGGTTGCTATTTTCGATTTCAGATGCCGTTATGGAAAATTTCTTTTCTATATTGCAACCTGCCAAAAACTGCCAATTTTCTAAAATGTTAACCAAACATGCCGGAGGATAAAATTGGAGGCCAATCCTGCCAAAAAGGCAGGAAACTGCCACATATGGTCACACCGTCACGGCATACGAGTCGGATACCCGCGACCCCTGAACAGGCGCGGTCCGAGGGCCTTCCCTCGGACCGCGCCTGTTTCGGGGACCTCCAAGACCCCCCGGTTTTGGAGGTGATGACCCCCCCCAAAATCATTCAAGCTGTCGAGAGAATGAATGATTTACGTGCTTTACTAACTAAAACTGTATCTAGGTACTTGAGCTACAGTGCCCCGCTGGGCATACAAAAACATGGTGAGATGGTGACCCCCCCCAAAATCTTGGGCTGCGACCGCGCCTGCCCCTAATCCGTGCCAATAGATGTTTCACATCACATCAAAGATTGCGATTCTTTATTTCGAATCAGCCCAATCAGCGAAACTCTCACGAATAACATAAAATGCCCTAAAGTAAAATATCCTTCAATCTGGCACCACTATAGACGTCACTCACCGGTTTACCTACTGTCAAAAGAATTAGTCATCCTCTTCCATGTTTGTCAGTGTGTCAGATATATGACAATGGATACTTTTTTGTAGATGGCAGCAATATTGTTGTCTCTTTTTATGCCATAGAAAAAAAGAAGATGACTAGCCCCGATCTTAACAACATCTGTTTTTCCCCGATTTTGTTCAAAACTACTAATCGAAGTAAATCCCCGACAAATTCCGTGACGTTCCTATGCTTTTGCTTCGCCTAGACTTTTATTTAGTCTGAGGCCTAGACATGTATTTTATTTTTATAGTTTGTTTAGTAACAACTGATTATAGGCAGGTAACTACCTATGCATAGTTGTTAACAGTACCTATTCGTACATACGAAACGCTTGCTCACATTCGCTAATACCAACGAGTACACATGAGATTATTCTCATACTCGTAGGTAATTACTCTCTTATTCTATATATCTGTGAATATTTCCCAAGGTGAGATCCCGCGAGTGTAGGTTGGTTTTACCCTTTTACAGTTGGAACCAGAAATGAGTTGAGTTCGTATATAAAGGAAGTGTATCTATTAAAAGTTCCAATTTTAAAGTCTAGTTTAATTTGACATTTTTTCTCAATGTCACTACAAATGACACGCCACCTCAAAATTTTAAAAAATGAATAAAAAGGAAAGTGAGTCAAAGTTTTCTTTATCAATATCGTTGTTGAATTTATTAAAATTGGGACTTTTTGAAACCATTCATGCTAAAGGTCCCTGTGAAGGTAACTGTTCTCGGAAGGAACAGTGGCAGTCCGGAACCCATCGATCAAACCCATGTGTCCCCCCCAAAGAGCCACCAAAGGATGCCGATAGATGCGCTGGAGGTGATGCGCCTCCGATGAAAGTATGCAAATGCAAAGTGTCTGACAGCGCTAGCTCAGCCTGTGACCGAGGGAAAACTGGCGCTGGGGTAACTGGTTCCCGAGCGGGACGGGAAGACTGCTCACAAGACGACAATCTGCCGACAGGTGCCACCAACCCGGGTCTTTTGCGGCATATACATAATGCGGCAAGATATAGACTACCACAATGTTTTGAAGGAGCCTGTGTATCTGTTAAACAGAGTGCGACATGCAATTGGATGTTTGGTCATTCTCTATCGTTTAGTTCGGTGTCTCCTGGGGGTTATAAGCTGTTACTGTCGTACACGGATAAGGATAAGCCGGCGGCATTGCCATACTTCGTAATGGAAGCGGCGCCCGGTGGGCAGTTGAGCTGTGAAATGCGCGTGGGCCCGACGCGGAACTCACGGGCGAGTGTCGTGGCTCAGATAGCCGACGCAGAGTTCTACAGTTGTGAGAGCATCATAGACGCATATTTTAACAGGTTTACAGCCTCCGTTATCGCTGTGAATCGGGAGTTCATTGCACTTCATTATCTTCAGGTATTATTTTGGAAACTTTTTGGTCTATGCAGCCAGCCTCTTTTTATTACAATACAATTTAACTTTGGTTTAGCTCGCAAATTCGCAATGTCTTTAATTGCCTTCATGTAAAGCAGATAAGTAAAGGAACCTAAGACTTATGGCTACAGAAAAAAAAATGGAATAGGTCATAGTCATTATTGGTACCTGCCCATCATCCAAACACCATCCATCATAGCCTAGCTTTATCCCAACTATGTTGGGGTCGGCTTCCAGTATAAACGGGTTCAGCTGAATTCAGTGTTTTACATGGAGCGACGCCTATGTGACCTCCACAACCCAGTTAGGTACTGGGTAACACGATATTATGTAGTTATAAATTACCTAAATAAAAAAAATACCTACAAAAAGTTCAATTCATATAAAATACGAAGTAGAGCAAATCAATAGAACAAACCTAGCCGTCATATTGTAGGACCTTTTTCTAATCTGTGTTTTGTACATTGATATTAGAAACTCATCTTGGTTTGTAGGCTGTGACGGAAAAATTTTCGTTGGGTGCGGAGGTGGTAGCTCGAGGGCAAACAACGGAGGTGAGCTCGGCGTCGGGGGCCGGACGTTGGGCCAGTGGGGATCACTCCGTGAGTGCGACACTGGGCAACAGGGGCCTGGACCTGTGCTACGCGAGAGATATAAAACCTTTCCTCACCGTGGCCGCCATGCTTGAGGTGATATAAATCTCACAATCTTTTTTTACATTTATAGGATTAGGCCCATGAAAACTTTGATAAGTTCAGTACAACAAGTACCAACATTCTATATTGTCATCTTTTTTTCATTTCTCATTACAAATTGCATTTAAATACAATTTGTACCTATACATTTTAGTAACCACCTTTTAAAACCCTTCATTTTGATACCCCACTCGATAGGTTTGAAAGGTTTTTAACACATCCATTTTGTCGCCAAAAATCCGCCATTTTGTTGTGTAGTGTCATGGACGCAATAAAGACGAATCTTACGACATATCATTCATCAGAATCGGTTCAGCCGTTTAGTAGTTACGAGGGAACATATAGAGACGGGGATACACACATACATACATACAGGTCAAACACATAAACATCCTTTGTTGGCTTCGCCGCAGTCGTTTAAAATCGTAAGAAACACACAGACTAGAAACTCGGAATACCATAATGAAAAAAGAAGAAACTACAACTAGCTACTCACGCAAGTCACCCAAATGCTCTCATTTCGATAGACCAAGAAATTACCTACTTAAAAATCTGTCAACTCGAAAACTATATAATATCATCGCAATTCACAACCTATATAAAGCCTCCGGGTGCCAGCGGATTAACTGCCGCTGGCTTCAGATAAACTTGCAAATCGGACAACTTTTGGCTTTGGTATGACATACTTACCTTAACTACATACACATCAGGGGGCCAAGTCTACTAGGTAATTTACAAACGTGCCAGTGGTCTCACAATGATCAGTTTTTGCCATACAAAATCTGTCAAAAACTCATCATTGTGTCGTTCACTGACACGTTTGTAAATTAGTAGACTTGGCCCCCAGATCTCCAGCTGAAGGTAAATCTCGCTAGTCGAGCACAGACATGGGGGGTCGATGGCGGCGCCTCTCACGGATCTATTTCGCTGAGTTTTGAACTCAGAGTTGTGATTTGGCAATAAAACTAATATACTAAAATTTTATGTTTTAATTTCAGGTGGGATTTGCAGTTCGTCGCGCAGTTGCAACCCTAGCTTACGAGTGGCATACAAAGGAATGGACTGTGCGAGGTTCAGCAGACTCCGACGGACTGGTGGGAGCCACGCTGCAGAGGTCCCTCGGAGGGAAGAAGGCACAGCTGGCCTGCGCCATCTCCGCACTCCTCAACCACCCTAATGATAAGTTCAGGCTTGGGTTTGGTATCACCGCCGCGATTATTTAAAACTTAGTAAATCTAGACCATTTCAAATTATAACTTGAACTTTAAGGCTGATTCGACCTTGCAGAACGACTCACTATACTAAATATACCTAATAGATGTAAAAAATATATAATTACTTCTTTGACAGAAACATTATGTTATTATATTGATTAAATCTGAAGGTGACTGTATTTAGTGAGTACCCTACCCAGTCGTGCACAAGCCAGCCTGGATCGCGGTCTAGTGTCATTTTCCTATACGAAAATTTTATACAACAGACAAATCTTCAACATTTTTTATAAGTATACGTAACGGATGATGTTGTGTAAGGCTCTAAATGATTTTTTAAGGGTCTTGTTGGAAATGTCAAATTATTTTCGGTGGTTTTTCATTTTGGCTAGCTGAAAATCTTAACCCATTTTTTTAATTCTTGAATATTACGATAGGTACGATTATTTATTAAACAGCTGTAATAAACATTTATAAGTATGTAGCTGATGACGATAACTCACTTATTTTTAATATCAAGTATGGGTACATACAGCTTAAATAATCAGATGAATTTCGACCAAAAATAATTCAGTGAGAGAAATATTGAACAAGATATACGTGTTTTGATTTGTTTACTAATCCAATCGACTTGAAATATAATGGAATCTAGATATTTAATATTTATATTGAGATATTTATAGTTTTTAGTAGGTAAATAGGTGTTATTTAGTTAAACATCGCAGACGCGCATGTAACTACGGTTTTTTTATATGTTCTTAGGTCCGCTGAAAGTTGTTTATAGCCAAGCTTGCAACTTTGAAAACCTTGTGGCACTCCCATGCTGCTCGAAAAACTTCGAACTCTGGCACTTGTTTCAGTTTTTTTTAATGTACCTTAATGACGCGTTTTTAGGGTCCCGTAGTCAATAAAGGAACCCTTATAGTTTCGCCATATCCGTCTGTCTGTCCGAGGCTTAGCTCAGAGACTGTTAGTACTAGAAAGCTGTAATTTGGCATGGGTATACATATTAATCACGCCGACAAAGTGGTAAAATAAAATAATCAAAACAATTTTTTTTAGGTTACCTCTCCTACACTTAAAGTGGGGGTGTTTTTTTTCTTGTCTATCCCATGGTGTGAGGTGTAGTTGAAAAGGTCGTTAAAAAATATTTGAGATCAATCAAAGTAGTTGAAAACATAGCTAAAGTATCCAGGCACACATCGAGGTAACGGAACGTCCACAGTGGTAGTTGGTGGCATCGAAATGATTCAGTCAGAGCCATTGTAGCTTGTAGTAGATTCTCGATGGATGCACAAGATGCAGCTATGAGGATCGATATTTTTTCACTTCTTGGAATAAAGTGCCCATCTCTTGACTATCTGTATCTTCGCAATCAATAGATCTAGAGTGCATGGGTTGGGCTCAGATTGTAGCAAATTTAGCTTGCCTCACAAAAATATAGAATAAAGATACCTAAACCGCGTCCTTACGGTATAATTTTTCGGAATTACGCAGTTTTTCGAGCATCATGCGAGTAGCACAAGATCTGCAGGGTTGCAAACTTGGGTATAAACTACTCTCAGGGGACCTAACAATATATGAACAAGTCGTAGTTACATGCGCGTTTACCTTGTGTCGATTTTGACTGGGCTAATTTATGCATGCCGTGTTTTAATTGGGCCTGTCATTTTTTACCATCATTTAAACATCAGGATCCTTCTTTTAAGGCCATATGTGTGTTATTATACGTTGTAATTTTAAATATACGTTGGCTTATTTAAAAAAAAATTGTTTTTATTAGTCTCCTAATAATATTAGGTGCCTTACCCTGAGACCGCTAAGTGACACAACCACTTACATCATTTTAAAGTCACAGAACATTCACACGTTGTCCTCACAGTTTAATAATGGACACAAACACTAGAAAATACTATTAAAAATTCATTTTTAATGTAATGATAATGTAGGCGTGTATTATCCGCCGTCGGGTGCGTCAGTGCACCGCGACGGCGGCGGTGGCGCGCTGGGCGGGCGCCTGCGCGACTTCTGGGCGGGGTCTGAATCGCCGCCCTTAGTGGATACGCACACAATAATGGACTTTACATCGTAAATATAAAGTGTTATTTGATGTAAATAAGTGTTGAGTGTGGAAGTGTGGGCGTAGGGTGCTCGGTTGCTGCAGTGTGTATTCCGTGGAGCGTGTTGCGGCGAGGCGAGCGCGCGGCGCCGCGTGTCGGCGGCAGTAATGGTGATGGAGCGTCTGGCGCACTTCGTGAGCAAGTCGCTGGAGGGAGGCGAGGCGCCGGCGCCGCCGCCCGAGCCGGACGCGGACGACGCCGACGACGTGGACGTGGACATTACCGAGCTGGAGGAGGCGCCGGCCCCCAAGCGCCCGCGCAACTGGCTGCTATCGCCTGTGCCCGCGTGCAAGCGCGAGGCTGCACAAGACGATGATGATGATCACAGGCATGGTGAGTAAGTTACCTATTGCCACCCTACTGATAGGTGTATCTTCACTAACTTCCAGGTCTAGTATGTTTTGTGCTAGTTATTTGATGCGCTATTTTACCGTTCACCATTAAACCACCATCTGACCATCTTGACCAAGCCTCATTTGTGACAACTATAACTTATCTAGAAACTTGCTTTACTAAACTGCGAATACCTGGGTGCGGACTCGTGGTCACACCTGGTTGTAACACCGCTGTGACTAACAGCAATGATTTTCCTGGAGTCCGGACTCGTGGTCACACCGCTAATATTCTACACCATGTACCACTGAATTACCTACGTAAGGTTTAGGTAAATTACGTTATGATGTAGGGAGAAGTGTTCTCGCTCATCCTAACGGCTGAGGCCGGAGTTTAAGATAAGAACATCCCTACAATCTCATACCTACCTACTTTTAACAGTTTGTATTAAAAGAAACTAACTAACCACTCCCACTTCCACCACTACTAACTAAGAGCTAACTTGCAACTATTACTAACAGTGGTGTGAGTGTGTTGACTGTGCTGAGTATTCTAGTAAATTACTTAAGTAATTACGCACACAAAAAATCAATCTGCCTAGCCTTTTCCCAACTAGGTTGGGGCCGGCTTCCAGTTTAACCGGCTTCAGCTGAATACCAGTAATTACGCACACAATAACATCAACAGTGTAGTACTAGTAGAAAGATTAATATTTTTGGCTGTAAGTATATCTTCGAAATAAATATTTTGTGGCGGCATCTACATCGTCACATGCGAACTACGCATTAAAAACCTGACGTCACACAAATCCTGCATCGCGCAAAAAATTAGAGTTTACCGCGCGATGGACCTGTCGCAGCCTTATCGTATAACACGCCGTATTACAAATAGGCGCGCCCAATTGAAAAACGTCGCTGTTTTGAAATGTGGCTACTTTTCGTTCAGCCGGATTTCAATTCGGCTGAAATAAAGTACGCCGCATTGTATGAGCAATTCGCGTTCGTCAAAGCGGCTTAGTAACGTGGCGCCCACATACAAACGGGCGCATCTTCGATACGCCGCTTTGAAATTGACACGCGCCGCATGATCATAACTACAAAAAAATCTAGTAATAAAAACTAAAACCCAACTACGACTTAAAAGGTATAAACAAGACACCACAGACAGACAAATTTAAAATCCGGAGTCACACGTGTTAGGGCATAAATCGAACAGGTTACGTGTGACTCCGGATTTTTAATTTGTCTGTCTGTGGTGTCTTGTTTATACCTTTTAAGTCGTAGTTGGGTTTTAGTTTTTATTACTAGATTTTTTAAAAATTCTTTTGGGGTTATAATATATATGCTTTTGAAATGTGCTCATTAAGCCCTTTCATTTGATACCCAACATGGTACGATTAAACCATTTTTATTTTTAAGTTCCTCACTTTTTGTCCTCTAGAGGGCGCCATTTTGAATTTAATGTGACTTCACATAGCCTATAACCAGCGGACAATCACGACGCATCTAACGATACCTCATTTGTCAAATTGTGATAAGTGGTTTGGAAGATAGGAGGGAACAGATGAACATACATACATACATACCGGTCAAAATCATAACCCTCCTTTTTCTTCGCCGTAGTCGGGTAAAAATGGCGTCGCAATCGACAACAACGGTGTCACAAAAAAGTGAAAATAATATTGAATTTAGAATTTTGTTTTGTTCCCATTTTGTTATGATAAATAAATAAAATTTTAAATTAAAGATAAAAACAAGTTTTAAAGATTACGATAAAAAATAGTATTAAATGTCCAGTACATATTCTAACAAATTATTGCATGCTTGTAAGCATTATAATAGAAGAAATGTTAAAAAAAAAATATAAGAAAATTATAATTTAAGACTTTTTCATTTTTATAAAAAATTTGGGATTTCAAAAATTTTGCCTTTTTTGGATTTGTTATTCATAATTTATAGTCATTGCTTCTTGTTGACAAAGCTAAACGTTGAACGCCGCTTTGTAGAATGTATCGCCACCACGATCCGGCTGACCGAAAGGTAGACGCATTTCAAAACAGCGACGTTTTGTCAGTTTGGGCAGTTGCCCGCCAGACACAACACCCGTCTTGTGTGCTTTACACCCTTTACACCCTCATAACCCTAAATTGGTATGTAGACCGTACGTCGAATAAAGGTTTATATAACCTTAATTTAAGGTCTCAACCAAGACTTCTGTTGTATCTCGAGTTACATCAAGCATTATGAAACTGGAGAGCAGACAGAATCATAATGTAACAACTACCTTGTTATGAACACAATAAGAATTTAACGATCACACTTCTATATCAACTAAATAGCTAATTAGCTTTTACTATACTACCTAATGCATGGATGAACAATATGGAACGACAATGTAATTTTAAGCAGAACTTAGGCTACCTACTTGCGAGACAAAACCTAACCTAGAAAAAATCTGTTGCTCCCTACATTTATAGCTCGTCAAAATGTAGGGAACAGCTGATTTTTTTTGCGATTTCAGTGTTGATCCCATAGTGAGTTGTTCATACCTAATGAGTACAATAACCCCTTACGAGGATTAAAACGAATAAAATTTCACCCTGTATAGGTATCTAAAGATCACTTTTATTCCTCGTTCCGCAGATCGTCCGCGTCAAAAGTACAGAGGGCCTACAAGTGACAGTTGCTTCGAAAGCGTTTCGTATTTCTACAACGACTTTCAACAGGATTGACATAAGCTTTTCGATAGCTTATTTCGGTCTCATACATTTTTGCCTTTTCCATCATTGTAATCGCTGAACGAGTGTCACTATGTCTAGGCCCTCAGGTGTGTTGGCACATTCAGAACACTCTATAGCTAGTTATAGGGTTGGCCTTGTCAAGTTTCGCACATTTTGACAATAAGTGTTACGGTCATTTGCATAATCAGCCTATAATGTTGCCAATGCCTCCTCTCTGCAGAGAGGAGGCCTGGTGAGAGGGAGTGGGCCGTATTCCACCATGCGGCCCCAGTGCGTGTTAGTAGGTGTCACATATCTCCGAATTTTTGGTTCTAGGACATGCCGGATTCCTCACGATGTCTTCGTCACTGTTTTGAGAGCAGTGGTGATGAAATAATTTACACACAGTAAAGCGCATGGCAGGGTTCGAACCTCTATGAGTAAGTCTCGTAAGTCGCCGCGATTACCACTGGGCCACCACTACTCTACGGTGTCGGTCATTAGTATTTCCCGTCATTGTTAAAAAAATATTGTACTCGACCATACCTGCGAACCTTCTGGTTATGGAGATATTTTCCGGTTTTCCGAACAAAAAGTAACATGCACGCGACGCATCATCATCTGCCTAGCCTTTTCCCAACTATGTTGGGGTCGGCTTCCAGTCTAACCGGATGCAGATGAATACCAGTAGGTATTTTACATGGAGCGACTGCTTATCTGACCTTCACAACCCAGGGCAGTTACTGTGACATGCACGCGACGATCGCATTTATTAGGTCCTATGAAATCAGCGTTTTGTATGGGGAATTTTAAAGAAGTTGCATTTTTCATACTAACATTTTCTTAATTTATATAACAACCATGAACACTAATGTTTTAAAACTTTTATGCACTAATGTTTAAAAACTAAGATAACGTATGCAACAGATGCATTAGATTAAGCGACAAAAATAAGTTTTGACTAAGTTAAAAAAAAAATAGTGGTCATATCTGCTAACAAAGTAGGAGTCATTTTTAAGGGGGATGCGCTAGGGTGGCCCCCGAAATTCAAATTTTCTTACGTTTTTTGCAATTTGCAGGTCAGTATCAGGTTGTATGTTGATCTAAATATTATTAGCGCTCGTAACAAATATGGATTTATAAACATTAAAATCAGCAGTACAACTCTCTAAGCTCATGTAAGTGGCACTTTCATGAACTTAGAGAGTTGTATTTGTTGTATTTCCTTAAGGTACGGTAATTTTATGTTTAGAAAACTATAAGTAATAAGGTTTTTTTTACTATTGGTTGTCTATGATGGTCATTATTCGATATAATACCAAGCAATTGATGAATATTTTAAATCATAGAAGTGACGAAGTTCTCTATATTTTGTAAGAAAAAAAACACCAATTTCATAGGTGGGGACCCAATAATTAGGACGCGGGGCTAATCGATTTCTCATGAGCTGTCAATTAATTTATTAGACTTCTATCACGGTACCTACCTCTACAACAGATCGGATCCAAATAGGTACTAAAATTAAATTAAATTCGCGTTTCAAGTAACCGAATAAAAAGGTATCATTCTTAAAACGATCATTAATTACATTTAAGCGAGGATTAGCGCCGAACGCTGAGTGAGAGGAGAAAGCTCCGAACAGATCCGTGAAAGAGTTCTCAATCAAATAAATCAGAGACGCTCGGCGACTTTAACAGGGGTTATACTTACGGAGCGTTGTACAATTAATCACTGTTCGCTGGTCGTTAGATGTCTGAGGAGTTCGGGTGCCCCGGAGACGAAAGGGGAGAGCGGGTGTGGCTCACAGCACCGCCCACAGCCGGATAATCCCTCCATTTACATAATTGCCGTTTATAAAGGAGAGCTTCCCAATTTGCTAAATTGCTTCAAACGACAATCTTAAACGTACCGGCTTGTTCCCGGGAGGCGAGTGCGCCACGAGGCGAGCTCCCGTGCCGAGATGCGATTAACGATGTATTAGCACTTCTCTGATTTATTTCTTGATTAATTTAACCGTTTCGAACTATTCTTTAGTCTCTTGAAATCCTAACTAATGTTATCAATGCGAAAGTGGTTTTTTTTGTTACGCTTTCACGCTACAACGGCTGACATAACATCACGCCTGTATGTCCCCGAAGGGTTAGGCAGAGGTGTACCTATGGTACACCCACGTTTCGCACGTTATGTTCGGCTGAACGGATTTGGATGAAATTTGGCATATGTGTAGACCATTACCTGGGTTAGGACATAATATATAGGCTACTTTTCATCCTGTCTCGCAGACGAAATCGTGGGGAACAGCTAGTCCTACTAATATTATAAATGTGAAAGTTTGTGTGTTTGTGTGTTTGGATGTTTGTTACTCAATTAGGCAAAAACGGCTGAATGGATTTGGATGAAATTTGGCAAACAGATAGCTTATAACCTGGACCACATAGGATACTTTTTATCCCGATATTCCCACGGGATCGAGACTTACGCGGGTGACACCGCGGGGCGCAGCTAGTCTATATCTATCTATTCTATACATATAATAAATCTGTAGACGAGGCGTTTCTGTACAATGAAAAAAAAAAAAAAAAAGTTGGTGGTTTGTCCAAGAATAACCAACAGATTCCATTTCTACCATTTTTGGAATTTTTGTCTGTTTGTCTGTCTGTCTGTTTGTATGTTCTTTAGTTTGATTGTTCCACTTTCACGTAAAAAGTACGAAATCAATATGGTTAACTTTTATACTCAAATATCGTGTGTAACTCGATGCTTCAATTAGTTTTTGTTTCATCGCAATCGCTTCAAAATATCAAAAGATATATGAATTTAAAGTGTTCAAGAAGGAATTTTCATTACGTAATGTACATACACGTAACGACATCTATTGACGCGAAATGAAACTTACTTCTTAATTACTAGGTTTGTGAGATCGTGTGTTGTTATATGACTGTCATTTTCTTTGCGCGGAAACTTAACGCGATACATTGTGTATAGAATATAACTCTAAAGTTAGATTAATTAAATTTTTCCAGATGCGTTGTTTATTTATTAGTTTAGTATTAGTGCGATAGGTGGCGCTACCTATCTTTCAAATCTTGATAATCATGAAAGAATAGTGAAAATGTTAATTTCTTAAAAAATATAGGTATTTATTCTTTAATTTTTCACTTTTCTACACAGTTTATTTAGCTTACAGAGTGTTCGAACGTTTTCCCATATATTTTGACAGTATCATTTCGTGCTCGATAGATGGCGTTGTTCGTTTAATGTCATTTTCTGAATCGCGGTGTTAAGAGACTCCGTCGAAGAATGACTTTCGCCCAGATATTCCTAATAATTTTTTAGTGTAGGTATCTTTGTTTTTGACTTCTTTAGTGTCGATAATAAAATAATAAATTAATAAATAAATATTATAAATAATAAATTGTTGGTTGGGTTGTCATTCGTTGAAAGTAATTTGATCTTAGAGATGGGTTGTAACAGGTGAAACACGATATCTGTGATCTGATCACTGTGACTGTGACAAAAAAATAACAGATCCAATATCTGTTATTAAATCACAGCCTGTGATTTTTGATAAATACGTATCTCAATCGAATATCATCTTTATTTCTTTTGATTTAAAGTCGAAAATCGTATCTATCTGTTATAAAATCACAGCCTGTGATTTTTGTACAGAAGATAAATACGTATTGACTCAATTGAATATCTTCTTTATTTCTTTTCGTTAAAGTCGAAAATCGTATCCGAAGTTTTAACAGTAACAGTCTTGAGGATCTGTGATTTTAAGTAACAGATATTTTTTATCGTTAGGAGCAATTGCTATCTGCTATTTTATAATATCTGTGATTTCTATCTGTGACGATAAATACGCCTCACTCCTATGATCTGATTGGTTTTGATTTGTTATTTTGGTTGGTTTCGTTCATTAGGTTCAAATTAAGAAGTCAAGAAACGAGTCGTTACAGATCGATTCAAACTTAATGGCGCCTCGGAAGTTAGCTTTTAGCTGCGCAGTACCCCACCCCTCACCCCCGCTGTCACATGAAATTGTTACTGCGCAGCGACTCGCCTCATGTTCCGAGCCGCCATTAAGTTTGAATCGAACTGTATTATACTTCGTAATTTGTTCGTATGATTCGTGACCGCCGCTCATTCGATTCGATCGTTGTTGGCGTGTGTAAGGCCTCTGCCTCGAATCTTGCGGGCAGCGGGGCAGCGGCGGCGGCGGCGCGGGAGCGGGGCGGGCATCGAAGACCCGTTCTCGAAACTAGCGGGCAGATCGCGCGTCACTATAGCCGCGTAGTGTTGTGTTCACGATTGTGTCGTCGAGATATTTGTTTTTATTCGCGAAAGAAATGTCTGAACAATGGCGGCAACACCTTTTTGATTCAAATTTATTCCTAACGCTCAATTTATTGTGGGCAACAGATGCGCGGGCGGTCACCGCTTGAATGGAGTGCACCGCTCGCTGCCCGCCGCCTCACCGCTGCCGCGCCGCTGTTTTCGAGAACCGGTCCATTTGATTTTACGCATAAGATCCTGCCGCGCCCGCACCGCCGCCGCCGCCGCCGCCGCCGCCGCCCCGCTGCCCGCAAGATTCGAGGCAGAGGCCTTATGGTTGATTTGATTTGTTCGACTATCGGACAGCAATAAATACACAAATATTGGCATGTTTCTGGGGAAAGTCAACAATATACATCGATAAATACGGTTCCCGAAGAAGAAGATGCCACACACTATCCAGTAGAGTTCTTAGAATCCCTTCAGCACACAAAATTTGTTTAAAAGTCGGAGTGCCAATAATTCTTCTCAGAAATTTAAGTCCTCCCAAACTTTGCAACGGCACTCGGCTCATAGTCACCAATCATCAACAAAACGTCATCGAAGCCGAAATCTTAACAGGTTGCGGCGCCGGTGATGTTGTTTTTATTCCAAGAATTCCTCTCATTCCCAATAATTTCCCGTTTAGTTTTAAGCGTGTGCATTTTCCAATTCCGTTGCGGGGGTGGATCTTAGTATTGGTTGCTTTTCCCACGGCCAACTTTATGTAGCTCTTTCGCGTGTGAGCAACCCTAGCAACTTTTTTGTGTACGCTCCAGGTGGTTCCACCGCTAATATTTTTTTTTTTTTTGGCAGTTTCTTACTAGGAAAAATCACCAGGCCTGGTCGAAAGATTCCCCCTTTTTAAATGAAGGTACAACTTTTCTAAGCGACATATTATTGTTTTCCGACATCCATGCGAACGAAGTCGCGGGCACAGCTAGTACTTAATAAAGTTAAAGTTTTGCAAATCGTGACGTTATGTAAATATTCATTTACCTGAACATCGCGAGATTTTTATTAAATATAATACATGTTTCGCTTTAAGGCTCGTGCAAACAGGCGCGACAGGCAGCGCTACCCTTGTTGCGCCCGCGATATCGCGCCTATTTGTGGGAGCCTTTAAATACCTTCCAATGACTAGCAGCTCATATTAATCTTATAGGTACCTATTTAGTATTCAGCACGCTTCAAGAAAATAATAGGACGACAAATTGTAGAACATTCGGTTCAACAGTTTTAATTGGGTTTATAAATTCGCATTCAAACTGGACTAAACAAATATTAATAAAAGAAATTGGTATTACGGGACATCTTAAACAGCAGTAAAACTGAGCAGAGCTGTACTCGAAGCGAAACTGTTATTCCTTAACTCAATTACGAGCGGGCTACGACGACGGTACGAGAAATGCTACGACAACATTCTGTAGTCAGATTCAAAGTTAGTATTACAGTTTAACATTTTCGTTTGAATAAAACATTGAAATTGCGTTTTCATCGTATTCAATTATTATTACGTAGTGTTACAAACTCCTTCGTCCATTAATCATAGTCAAGAGTTGGCAGAATGTCGTTAATTCCTTTGCCCGGTAGCCATTTAGAAGTTCAAATAATGACTCAATTAAGTACCTAGTTACTATTTTATTAAACATTACAGTAATTATTAGGTTGTTTTAGGGCAAAATTAACATATTGAAATTAACTAATATTTTAATGGTTTTAATACTATTGTTTACGCACATATTCATTATTGTTCATTTGATCATTGATATAGATAGATAATAGATGATTAGGTTATTGAGTCGGTTTTGTGTTTTCTTGCTTGGTAAGTAGGAACGTACTTACAAAATATATTCCTTTCCACTAAATCCAATTCACAGTAAGTCCCACACCTTACCTATAGTGTGCCCTGGTATCAGGATGTCCCTGGAGAATAAGGGATCCCTCGGCCTCGTATGAAATGTTGATTTAAACGGCACTTTTATTTTGATTTGCTCTATTACTTCGTATTTTTATGAATTGAATTATTTTTGTAATACAAATTTATGTGTAAACAAGATAACCTTTCTGGCGAGTAAGGTAAGTTATTTCTGGGTACTTACATAGATACCTACAGCTGGAATTTTGAGATGAGAGTACGGCCTCAACCGAAACACACCGAAACTAAGAACTACAGCAAAACGCTAAAAGGAACTAAGTACTTAACTTAAAGGTAAAAAATTGAATTTTGGAAAAAATTATAACAGATTTTAGTTGTTCGATAAGCTCGCGTAGCTGGAATCGAACCTAATTTCACTCAAAAAAGGAACTAAGGAGATAATTAATCAACTTGTATTTTTTTCTCAGTGTTAGGCGATTAACACACAGCACCGCGCACCGCCGCGGTAGGCGGTCTCATGTCGCATTGGCCTCTATTAAATCCGCTGATGCCAAATAGGTACACGTACACCGCCCGACCGCGCGGTCGAATTGGTACTTTGGTAGAGACCGCGGCGGTGCGCGGTGCCGTGTGTAATGTAAACCGCAGCAATGCTTACATTGCTGCGATGAAATGATGTCTTAAATCTTTGTTAACAAACTTACTGTTTTAACCGATTCATTGCCAATGACGCCCCAGGCGCGTCACAAGCAAATATTACGGGAGGCCCTTGACGCACCTGTGGCGTCACATCGAACTTACTTAAAAACAGATTTAAAAACATTGAGCTAAAGAGAACTACCACTTTTTATCCTAAATTAAACATTGCAGTTGACAATACCCTTGGCCATTAATTTAGAATTCATATTTTATAAGTCAGGGATAGCAAACCTTTGGTAAAAGTTGACAAACTTATACGGGGTGGAAGGGACACAGACGCGAAAACGGTTACCACCCCGTCTATAAAGTTTGAACAATTTTTTTTTTCAATGTATAGTTAGCCATTTTCGGTTTATATATTTTTTTTCTTCTCTTTATTATTGTCGTTTTCGATTATTATTTCGCGTATCTCTTACGAATTTACGCTTCTTTGAAATATGCTAAATCGATTGACTACATTCAGGAAGAATTTCGTCTGCTTGCTGATTATCTTCAAATATTACGTTGATTATCACAAATAACCTAATACTATTAAATTTACAAAAATGTTGGCGACCACTGTAACATGTTACTAAAATAAATAAATACTACCTTGTGAGGCCATATTTACTTTGAATACCAACGAATTCGAATCAAAGCACACAAATAACTTTTTCTCTTAGCAGATTGACGCAAGATAACAGCGAAATACGCATAAAAGGGGGCCAATGGCCTACGTCAAGGATGACGCACCTAGAGCGGTCTAGGTGCGTCATCCTTGACGTAGGCCCATGACGCGCCTGGCACGTCATCGTCCAATGTTCGGGGCCTGGCTAAAGTATGCATGAAAATGATGTTGGCAATGAATCGGTTAACTGTAGCTAGAAACATTACGTCTGGTGTTAGGTACATAGCTATTACTAGTACTAGTAATCATTTTTAGGCTATTTTAACGCAGAATTTGTTTTCCACCTGTTTCGTCCTTTTTCTCAATTATTAAATTCTGACACAATCCTTTCTAAACCAGACGCAACAGACAAATCTCCGAACGGCAGCAGCAACAACGGCGGGGGTAAGCAGAGACGTTCCAGAACAAACTTCACCCTGGAACAGCTGGGGGAGCTGGAGCGACTGTTTGACGAGACGCACTACCCCGACGCCTTCATGAGGGAGGAGCTCAGCCAGCGGCTTGGACTCAGCGAAGCTAGAGTTCAGGTAGGTAACTAAAATCAACTTTTTTGCGTAGGTTTGTGATGGGCACAAAGAATCATTCGTTCAATCATTCATTCATTACCTAATCTTTGTGTGTTTAGAAAACTATATGTGTATCTGACATCTGACTCAAAACCGTTGGCGTTCGTTAGTGGACAGCTCACATCTTCCCTGTTAGAGCCTAAGTATACTTACATAGATGATTTTACAAATCTTTATCAGACGTTTTGTCGGTTGTAGGCTAACCTGCAACCATCCGAATTCCATACAACATACTCAGAGATCACTTAATTAAACGAATGTAGGCCATACATGCTACGGTCTATTGCACGGACGTACGGTATACCTGTGCAGGTGTGCCTGCACAGGTCGACTTGCGTGTCGGGTGTTCCAAGAACTGCACTGGTCTATTCCAATACACAGGTAAACCTCTTCGTACCGCCATTAAATCATTGCACCACGAGGATTAAAAAAAATGCCAGACGATCTACGGTTTATTATGGTGTACCTTGGTGTACACAATATTCTATTGTATACCGTGGCGGTTAGGTTGGTTTCGCTAAGCTGTGAAATTAACTCTATAATTTAAAGCAGGTGTAGAAACATAAAATACATTATAATGCATAGTTTAGTCCCGATTCAGGTATTGTAATACCTCGCTTAACACAACTTCCAACAATTTATGATTCTGGTCTCGTTTTTTTACGCAACTATTTATTGGCTACCATGTTGCGTGTAATAAATCATACCTAATGCAACAGCGTAGATATGCAAAGAGCTGCTCAGCGGAAATGTTGATTTTATATTATTGCAATGTTTGAAACATGTTTTTCAGGTATTATCGATACCTACCTGAAAAAAAAACATGCATGCTACAGAGCTCAAAGGTAGACATTCAAAATGTGAACTGAATTCAAGTGGAATATGTCAGTACTGTTAACGCTGGGCGCGCTAACGGTCTGGGTCGAATAAATAAGTTAAATATTTAGAATTAACACTGAATGCCAACAAACATTTTCGTGCACATTCCCTAAAGCTTATGGGAAAATTCGTCTCAAAGAAGAAGCCTTTGAAATAATTCTTGCCTAACTGAATTGGACTAGGCTCCAGGATTTTTTTTTGACCGACACTAGAATGCTTCAAGAACCGACTAAACAGATTAAATATCTCCAAGCTATTTGAAACACACGCATCAGCTAAATAGCTGCTAGTGTGTCTTACCAAATAATAATAATAATAATAACCACACCGCCGTATCTCTACGTTGACGTCGTGGTGGGGCTAGCGCGCTTCTGAACTCTGGGTCTGTGCCGGTACTTTACTTTGCCGAAACAGGTCTAGGGCGATGAGCCAGACCAAGAGAGCAAACTAGCAGGACAGCATGTGGCGAGCTGTTGGGCAGTAGTTGACCCCACGAACCCTATCTCCCGGTACAAGTCTTGCTCCCCACCTCTGACTTGCCATTATTGGCCGGCTGGAGTGGAGATTCGCAAGAGCAAATGTGCTCGGAGGAAGGAAGTATTCCAGTAAGTGCTGGTAGTGATCTAGACCATCTTCCGGGCTCTGGGATTGTCCTGATAGCCGTGGAATACCTCGACTCCTCAAGCACCTCACGACATGTTGCCAGGTTGTCGCTACGTCACTAAGTGCTAGCGACAGTTTCTGAGGGCCCATTATTGAGTGTGCAAGTTACCCCCTGCCATTTTTCCGAGTATAATAAAACATTGCCATGCAGACTAAAGTCTCCACAGTAGGTACATAAGTAATAAATATTGATAAAATATTTACTCAAATGAAACACTCAACATTAAGGGAGACGCCTTTATTTAGATTATTTCGACCTGTCGCCACAAATATCAATTAACACTTACTAAATATACTTAGATTCACGAAATTATCACACACGATATTAATTAGAGCGCGGCAATATCTCGAACCCCTGTAATTCGGCTCTATTAGGTTGCGCACGTGGTGCGTGAGAAAGCGGAGCGTCTAGCGAGCGTTTTGTAAAAAACAACAACAACCGCATCTCTGGTTATCTAATTTTTTTGTGAGTGGCGGCACATCCCAATGCAACATGATAAAGGGCTAAGTAAAACCTTCACCATTGATACCAAGTACGTCCGACGCTCCAGTCAGCCCCGCGTCCCTTCTAATACAATGACATGAATAAATATACTTTGTAAAGTATTATATTTTTTAATTATTGTGAATATGAAAACTATGTGGGTCATTGTTTTATTGTCTCAGTTAGTTTTAATCATGGTCTGGCAGTTTGAGTAATTTACATACCTATGTGGACTATCCAAATGTCCTTTCTTTGGTATTGTTCGTCGAATTGTTGAGCTCCTTAAGTTCTGAGTTGAGCTGCACGATTACTGACAAATGCGTGCACTGACTGGACAGGTTCACTCAATGTGTGGTTCTTTCCTCAAAATACAATTTCAGATGATCTGACCGATCTTCTCATGATCGATCTTCACATGATCTGACCGACATATGTCTGTACTAAAAGAGTGGTCAGACAAGAAACGCCTCAACTAATTTAAAAAAATATGACTTGTCAAAGTTTTTGTACAAAACCACTTACAGAAATAAAATCATTTATCATTTACTGATTGGGGAATCTCTTCCAATTTCGCTCTTTCCTTGGCTACTCTCGTATCATCATCATCATTAATAGCAGCCTTGTTCCATCCACTGCTCAGTATATAGGCATCCTCTCTTTTGTGCAACTCATGTACTCATTCCAAATCAATCAATTAAATAGGTAGGTAATTCAATCACTCCGCTAAGCGCACCGCTATCTCGTATATACGTAAACATAGCCTTAATAGTGATGCGACCCTCACTCATTACTAATGCACGTAATTAGCTGTGAGCGACCAACCAGCGACACGTTTATCGGCTATATATCGCGATTAGCGTCCGATTGCTGTTAAGTGCCGTGAGTAGCTGATCGCAGGGGATGTTACAATAAATAGATAAAAGCCTTGACCCCGGGCAGCGCCGTGTGTCTTCACTAGTGTCAAGCGACTTGCCTCTTTGTTGACCTTATTGATATTTATTGGCAGTGATTTTGTTTATTGTGTGCAAGTACTATTGTATAGACAGTCATGGTCATGATCATTTAAGTAGCTATATGGGTAAGGTCGCCAAAAAATGTAATATAACGAACTGGAAGATATAACACACAATAACACAATAACGCACTGGAATAATGTAAAGGTCAATGTTCACTTGGAAATAGGTCAAGTAAAATCCATTTTAAAATATTATGAGTTATTTATTGCCACATCACAGAGTTTCGTTTTACAGTTTTTATTTTGAGGCTGTCCCATTTGACACCACTCGTACTCGCTCAGAGCCGTATTTTCACGAATTTTAGATGATTTGGTGCGTTTTAAAAAGAATGTAATCAATAGGCGAACTATAAAATAATATTAATTTATTAGGTAATGATTTAAACAAAACATTTCTTGTGTGTTATCTAATAAATTTAGCTTTCAACTACAATGATCTGATTTTAAATGAGTTTAATAAATGCCAAAATAAAAATGTGTTTTTAATTATAACTAATTTGTAGTGTGCCGATTAATTACATAAAAAAAAACTTCTTTTCATTTAAAACAATCTTAAAAAATACGGTCCTGTGCGAGCAGAGGTGCGAAAAGGCGACGACCTCCTTTATAAAACAAAATAATGAGTATCTATTTATACAAAATTAACAATCAAAAATACTATACTTAAAAGAATCTTATCAAACTTTTTCGCGATTTCAGGCACTTTAGAATAACATTACCCTTTTTTATTTTCCCGTAGTCGGTTAAGTTATGTGAACAGTCTCCTTTATAAAATTCTAGTGTGTGACATAACAAACACCATAACACACATAACGAACTGGAACAAACACACTCGAAAATTCGAACCTCAATAATGAATACCGGTCACAATTCAAGCGCGATTTCTTTCATAAAACTGGACATACTCTGGACATTGACTATACATTTCAAATTATAAACCTAATAAACGATATCTTAGTACTTACCGCGTAGAATTTACAGATACACTGCCCGAAATATTGCACAAAATTTTGGAGTTTACAATTCTTCACCGTCGCGGCCACAAATGAAAAAAATATGTCAAAACTGACGTTTGACAGTTATATTAAGATGTTGCCACATCAAAATTAGCTTAATAATGTTGCATACTGTTGAAAACAAAAAATATACCGTATATCGAATCGGAATAACACACTGGATATCTTTTGGAGACACAAATTAGAATAGGTTTTTTTTTTCAAGAACATTGTATTATTACAATAATTTATACATTATCAGACGGCATCTTTATTGCTTTAAATGTAAACTACAAATTTAAAACCATAATGCTAATAGTTATTTTTTAATGCAGTTTTTTCGGCCTCTGGGTTGATAGGAGACAAATAATTTATGTATGCAGCTTTATTTTGTTGATTCCGAAATATTTTTTATTTTATTAGTTTGAGCCTCTCGAATATTCTGGTTATTTCTACATTATTCTAAGCATGATTATCAACATGCTATAATATAATAATATTAACATACTATTTGTTAGCGCATGGTATTCACAATCAAACATGGGCTCACCTCAAAATGTTAAAAAGTACATTTTTTGGCGACCTTACCCATATAGATTCATTATGAAATGTGTACTTTTCCCTTAATGATTTACGTCTTGCCTTAGATCGTAAAAATAGGGAACTCAAGCTGTGTTTTCCTTAGACTCAAGTCTACTATATAGTGTTGAATTTTTGTTACTTTTACCAAATGCAAAATGAAAGACACACTTTGTATCGAATTCAGCTTTGATGTTCATTTTACAAAGCTTTCATTTTTTATTTAAATAAAACACGTTCTGGAAATATTTCTGCTGATAGTTGGTAGTAATAGAGGAGCTCGTGGCTAAGTAATAACAGCCGCACGGGTGGATACATCATGTTAAGCTACGCTTGCCAGGGCTGGTCCGTGGATGGGTGACCATCTTTACATACCGAGACTCCTCCGTGCTCGGAAAGCACGTTAAGCCGTTGGTCCCGGCGACGGGTCGTCAGAAGCCCGAAAGTCTGACAACCAGTCTTGCCAAGGAGTATCGTATTGCCCAGTTACTGGGTTGTGGAGGTCAGATAGGCAGTCGCTCCATGTAAAATACTGGTATTCAGCTGCATCCGGTTAGACTGGAAGCCGACCCCAACTTGGTTGGGAAAAGGTTAGGCAGATGATAATTTCTGCTGATAGTTATAGGTTTATCTGCAGACATATTATTTTAACTGTATATAGTTTACGAATTGTTGCTTTGTTATTTGTATGTGAATGTCATGTACTAATTGGAACTTACACATGCTAACTTTTATCATTTTACTATACACCTCTATGCTGTTGGCGTACCTCCCTATTTTATTTATTTAAATACTTAAATAAATATCAACTTACTGCGGCTCCACATACTGCAGCTAAATAAACGAAAGCAAAACATTTGTTTAGCTTAGAACGGGGTGTGTTCGTATTGTTTGCTTGTTATTTAGTCGTATTGTCTTATGTAATCAGAGCTAATGAATTCGCCCCTAGTTAGCGTATCGGTCGCCACTCGGGAACAACATACGAACAATACGAACTACGCATATCGTAGCGATGTCAAACTTTTCATACTTACAGCCCCTGATTAGGTAAGATGTAGACCTTTGACAGTCGTTACGGGTCGTCAGAAGCCCGAAAGTCTGACAACCAGTCTTACCAAGGGGTATCGTATTACCCAGTTACTGGGTTGTGGAGGTCAGATAGGCAGTCGCTTCATGTAAAATACTGGTATTCAGCTGCATCCGGTTAGACTGGAAGCCGACCCCAAAATAGTTGGGAAAAGGCAGATGATGAGGATTTATTATTTTAAGTCAAGCAATTTTTTGAAGCGCTATTGTTGTGTTTATTAAGTACCTATAAGCTTGTAAACACTGTGTTTATATGATCCAGTGCGGCTGTGTAAACAATTTCCAACAGTTTACATAAAAATAAATTCAACCGATTAATCTCTCCAAATTAATTTAGACGTAACCAATTACTGTACTTTTGTTAATGTAAATGACTATTGGTGCACGCCAACAGATTTTCTGCAACATGCAATCAGCAACGTTCGTGCTGTCCTCACTAATGCGGTTACCCGTGTTTGCTCGCATGCATGTACTGTAACCTACACTAATACGGCACAGACTAACGTACATACAGTACAACTACAGCGTCGTATAATGCGATTTCTCGGAAACTCGCGACGAGATCAACCCTTGTTTGTTTCGTCAATTATTGAAACTGGATTAAATGCAAATGTTTTGTGTTTGCTTGTCATTTGTTTAGTGTTTATTCAGTTGAACGGTCCTGTTTTTTTTTTCTTTGCGACGTCCCTAATTGCATAGTGATTCGTACAATTGCGGCACTAGGTCATTATTAATTAATAAGTTTTGTTTTCAACGCTATTATTTCTACTTGATCACGAAGATTTGTTATCTTGTACTATCTGATTTAATAGTAATTTTGAATTTTGATCTGGTACTCCTGGGTGTTACTTACCAAAGTATTAACTTTAGTAGTGTGGTGTCGTTGTACCTACCTACTGGGCGTGAAAATAATACTTTTAATAGACTGAGATCTGACCGTTATTTACAAAATAATGTAGTTTTGTAAAATAATGTGGTTTGTGTTACATATGAAAATATGGCAGAATTATTTGGGAAATGCAACAAAACATTTTTAGGTCAAACTCGTAGACTGGAGATACCTTTATATAGACGACGGTTAGCTTTTAGATCTGTTTGAATAAATACGCGTATTTTATTGTTATACAGGTGTGGTTTCAGAACCGAAGAGCTAAGTGTCGCAAACACGAGAGTCAGATGCACAAAGGTAAGTTATTACTATAATCACATCAAAGTTTACGCTCTAGATATTACCAAAATGTTCTTTGTTCTTCAAAATCGAATCATACTTCATCTTACTTTACGATTCATAAACAGCTCTCCACCAAAAGTCCCATTTTAATTTTTCATGGCTGTTTAAACTCAGCCAAATGTATCAACGTCATAATTTATATTCAAAACAGTTTCCCTGTTTAATGTAGTCGAAAACTACAAATTACAAATGATTCTGGCAAACTAGTTGTCGGCGAGTTGGCACCGCTGTATAATCGCAATGAATTCACTCGTGCGTGGTGCACACTACATCAGTAGTTAGCGGAGCCACCGGCATGCACAACCGACTCGCTGTCAGTACAGAACTAGCACATTATGTATTCTCCATGACTCCGTCTAACTCGATTACAACTCCCGCCGGCGCCGGTCCGACTCTAACAGTTTTTTAATTCGACCATAACTCACGCGGATGAATAATTAAAATGGCGGGCCGAGGCGGGAATCCGCGCGAACGCGGTAAAAAAAGCCCGGGAAACGGTACACGCGAGGCGATAAATTCAGGGAATTGCACAACGCACTTAGCGATCGACTGACTGACCTCCCTCACACTGGTCAAGGAGGAAATAAATAAATTAGGTGAGATTCCTTACACTTTGAACTTATCTCTATTTCATTGAAAATAACTTGAATTGGAAAAAAAAAATTGTTTACTATAATATAATAGATCGTAATAAACATAAACTTGTGAAAACTAGGTACTTGTAGAAATCATTTGCATTTAAGAAGGTAACTAATTGTTTGAGTTCTGAATCTATGTAAATTCTTAATAAGTTTCCTCAATCTGAATAACTTAGCAATCATTCGTGACTTGATCCGTCTCGGTTCGGGTCTCGGAAAAATAAATACAATCATGTCAAAACAGTGTATCATCTATCTAACAATTAATTACATCTTGACGCAGTGGTTGTCCTACATCCCCAGTAACACATTGTACGGACGAAAATATCACATTGTCTCATATTGTTGTGTTCTGCGGCGAGCGCCGTCGCTGCTAATAACGCGACATAGACAAATGAGACGTGACTGCGCGACTTATCCGCGAAAATCTCGAGGAGACAGCACTATCGCGTGATTGTGAGAGCATTGAGGAACCGCTAAACGGAGCGTAAAGCGGAAAAAAGCCGCTCGCCGGAATCGAATAAAATGATTCCCCGCGGGAGCCATTCGGACGCAATCCCGCCGTCCCCTGCTAAATGTCTTATTAACTTATGTGCCGCCCCCGCGCCGCGCTCCCCACCCCCGCCGCCCCCCGTCCAACACGAGAATAATCATGTAAAGTGAAATGAAACGGTTATTTGTTATGTTATGCCCCTTTAACGGAGCGACGAGATTCCCAATGTTGTTATTGATTTACGCAATCGTTTGTGGCCTCATATCGCTGATTTGAAGATGCATTGTCACGTAATTCAATTATGTTTAAGTGTTGGTTGAAGTTTATTGTTTATTTTGAAAGCATATAGTATCTACAAGTTATATCTTCTGAAGCATTTAACTTAACAAATAAATAAATGATAGCAAGACTTTCCGTAGCTCTCAGCTACGCACGGTTCGTAGCTACGCTACGGCTACGAGCCGTAGCACTGAGTAAAAGATTAAGGTCATTCCCGTAAAGCACATAAAATAGACTGAATGGTTTTTTTTTTTTGGAATAACTATCCTTGCTTTAACACGGATATTTTCAAATTCAATGAAGTTAATCAATTAGCAATATCATTGTAACTTATTTAAACTTATTGGAATTGAAAAGCACAGCCAAAACCTTTACCTATGAGTAAAAATTCAAACACTTTGTCACTATTTCCTTTGTTAATATAAGTGATTCCCGAACATTTTGTTATGACTTTTTACATTAATTCATGTATTCATCTTAGTAGTAAATGTTTGGTTTAATTATTCAAAACTTTGATAGAGACATTTATTCGTTAAACATTTTGTGGAAGTGGAAGTTTCGGTTTGGTTAAACTTTGGGAAAAAAAAGAAACCAAAAACGTATTGTTTTTTCTGGATTCATTTTATATATTTAATTCAACTAAAGCTGCACAAAAGATTTTTATAATTTTAGTTGTTTTTAGAAATAGCAATATATTCTGCATCAGTTCCCATTAAATCATAACCAGTAGGCGCTGAATCTTCATAAAAATTAAGAATTCATATTTAACGAAGACATGAATCTCCGCCGCTAGCAGCGCCCGCTATAAAAACAATCAGAGCAGCCGTGAAACTCAAGAATAAAAGAATACACCGAAGCTTAATTGTTCCCCTGTTCATAAAATTGTAAAGTTATTCGCGCGTCGCGAGGGTGGCGATATTTTATTGCGCAGAAACCGCTGTAAAGATGTTCGGAGCGCTTTAAAATAAGCGAGAGAGAGGAGCAGCGCCCCGGCTTACCTTCTAATTCGATTAAATTAAACAACTCAGAGTTAATCAAATAAATGCACGGTGGTCGTCGGGCGGAGGGCGCCGCGCCGCGCCGCGCCGTGCCGCGTCGGGCCGTACCGACCCGCCACCGGACGCACGCCGCCGGTATTTATGTCGGCACTTCTCGAAAGTAATTCGGTGTCAAATATGGAAATAACTCATACGCGCGGGGAACATCCATTTTGATAATGCCGACGGCGACCGGAGAGGTTCTGATTTACAGCGAACGCGCGCGCCCGCCCTAGCGCCGCCCGCCCGCCTTCGCAGACTCCGACACGTATGCTATATTCTTTACTTCGATAACCTAATATTATGCATTTATTTTACAACTGCACTATTAGGACTATAGTCAACTGGATTCATGATTAAGGAATAGATTCAAAAAAGTAGAGCTTAAAAATTAACTGGCATATAAATAATATTGTCATAAAAGCTACATAACTAATGTTAACTATTAACAATTCTAAACGATTATTTCGTCACAATTTACTAACAGAGTTTTCATTGATTAATTATAAGACCTTAAATTAAAAGACAACAACCCTTTTATTGTCATCCTTACCCTTTTAACCGAGAAACATTGCCGTAGATGAATAAGTTTGATAAAATAATATCGCGACTGATGTAATCGAATGGCGAGGTATTCTATTAACAGTAATTAAATTAATGAATCTTTCAGACGAGACCCACGGAGCACCTTAAGTCGGGAAGATCCGCGTTAATTTATTAATTGCCCACTTCGCCCGACGGGCGGGCTATAAACAACGGATCTCACTTAATTTACGAGCAAATTATGCTTTACTTAAATATCAATTTAATTAAGTGGAGTTCGGGAACGGATCTCAGTGGATTTGTGTATCGCTGTGAGCTCGGATCGCTCGTTTGTCTCTGCCAATCGAGGTGGATCGATGCGGCCCGGCGCGTCACTCGCCGACAGATTAACTTGTTTCATTATGTATTTCTTTCTGAATCCTTAAAAAGTTGGAATAAAAACAGTATTACTGATTAACAATAAGGTATGGATAGATACATGCATGGTCGTGTTCCTTCTAATCTACATTGATGCGCCTTTCATCATAATTGTGTAATCCAACTTTTCAGCTTCATTCTCTGCGAATTAGGTCTCGGTGGGCATTTGTTGAGCCCTAAAATGTAAGCATAATGCAAAGATAATTAAATAGACAAATGTCTAGACAAACAGTCAAAGCTTTGAACACGTAGAAAAATATTGTGTTCAACTGTTAGCCGGTAAAAGCACGTCACTAGAAAAGCACAATGACAGCACAATGCCATGGTGTGAGTGTAAGACGTAGCAGTCACGCACACCAGCATAAAAAAGTTGGCCTGTTTGTTCTTTTGCAGCGCGACACTATCTAGACATTTAAATAATAAAGTGCATAATGTAGGCTGGCGGTGTGATGACCAAATCAAAAAATATTGGGGAACAATAGTGCTGTTCTGCAGATAATTTTACGTTATAACTTTCGGAAAACTTACAGCTTATATGCATGACAAATGGGGTTTATTTATTAACGTTGTTTAAAGTAAGTAACTTTCAAACGTCACTTAACTTTAAGCAAAATGTATGGTTAAACGGTCGCTAATCATTACTTAACTTTAAGCAATGTTTATGAATAAACCCATAAAAGTTTAATTACATACACATATACCTTCTTACTACTACTATCTAAATCTTGGGTTTTCGTCCATCGAGATTTGTCCGGCTTTTTGGCCCTCCCGTCCAAAAGTGTCAGGACTTTTCAACTTAGGGGATTTTATAGGAAACCAAAAAAAGTTAATTGACTACGGCAAAACAAAGATTTAAAGTAAAAAGACACTCAGAAATTTTAAAATTTCGAAATGTATCTGTCTCAGGTCTGCTAGTTAGCGGCGGCGGCACGCCACTGGAGCCGTGTCGCGTGGCGCCGTACGTGTCGGTGCCGCGTCTGTCCGCGATGCCGCGCCCCCCGCCCGCGCCGCAACTACCCCCGCTCGCGCCCCATCTGCCGCCCTCCACAGCATTCGCGCCCTTTGACTCCGCTCTGCTGTCTGCTGCTGCTCATCAGGTAAACATCGTAAATCCACACAAGCCAAAAGCCAGTCTATTCTGCAAAAATCTCACCGTGAACTTTTAGGGGAAAGAACTGAAGCTGTCATTTCATCTTTAAATCTCAGAATTTAGTTCAGACTTTTATAACACTGACTTATCTCAATCAATAACTGTGTTTGCGGTAACGAACGACGAATTTGGACGACACATTTATCCAATTCGTCTTTTTATTAAACGCAGTACGCCAGTGCGGCTGCAGCAGCGGCGGCGGCCGCGCTGTGTCCGCCGTACGCGGGGCTGGCGGCGCTGGCGGCGCGCTGTCGCTCGTCGTCCATCGCCGACCTGCGGCTGAAGGCGCGGCGCCACGCGGCGGCGCTGGCGGCCGCGCGCGCCTCGCCGCCGCCCGCACCCGCACCTGCGCCCGCGACTGCACCCGCAGACACATAGCTACCCTAAATCTTCAGGACAGCTACCGTGCTCTCGTATCGTCGGTTAAGCCTAAAGGCACACTGGAAATGCTTGGTTCATATTCCGATATTCTGAATACTCAAGTTTCAAGTTCGTGTGTATAAGTAAAACGGGGTTTGGCCTCGAGTTGGTACATTTCAAACAAACTGCGCAGATTTGAGTGTTTTCAAAAGAGTTCTCTTTATAAAACACATTTGGCCAGGTTTTTAAGGGATCTATTCTTTTTGTATCAAAATACCTACAACTAGGTCGACAAAAGTTTAGAAAATGTTTAGTAGCTCTTCAATCTAGTCCCATATTGTACATAGTTATTTATCGATTTGTAAAATGAAAACATTTCGTATATAAAATCGAAAATGAGTAAGATTATAAAGATTTATAGACTGTTTGATATAGCGGAGTGTGGTTTACAATCAATTACGTGGTAGAGATCTTGTCCATTTGGATTAGAAAACAAAAATCTTTCAAATAAGAAGTCTTCGTATGTGAAATAGTCTTTCAACGAACTAAAGTACTAGCCATAAGCATACTTATGAGTATGACATAGTATTTAAAAATGACTATTATAGTGTCTTTGGAATGGGTGTTGGGCCAGCGCCTCGTAGGCGCTGCGTAGCTGTCGTGTAGCAGGTTGTAGCAGTTGCGGAGCAGTTCGTAGAACACGCGTAGCAGCCGCGTCAAAGATCGTAGTCGCGCGCGCCGCGTAGACGCTGTGCAAACGCTAATAGTTTGGTTATAATTATTACAACATAATGTTAAAAGATTATTACGAAGCAACTTTTCGGTCATTTGACTGAAATGACTTTACACTTTTTATTATTTGTCAAACATTTGCGTCACCTATCATAAATGTCGGTGTGAAAACGCGTCGTACCTGCGGCGTTTATGCCGTCGCTAGACCAGCGCTCATTGCAAAGGCACCTTGAAGGTACTTTGAGGACTCTTCGTTCCTAAACTTGTAAACTACAATAATAAACAGTTGAACTTCGTTATGTGGGTGTTACCTATAGTTATAGATATAAAATAATTGGCTCCAGTACACAATGACCAAGCAACAGTCCTTTATCTTTTGTGTTAAGCAAAACAAAGTTTTATCTCAATACTGATATTTTAGAATCTGATAGTTGTGTACAATCTTTATTTAGTTTTTTTATATTACTTGTACATTTCCAAAAAAATTTTGAAACATCTGTAAATATTGAGGGACTATTTATTATTATGTCAAATTATAGGTACTGCTAAGTTTGTTCATTGCGTACAGGAACCTTAAGAACGTTTATTCTGAAAGTGGGCAACGTCGCAAATAGATGTCAAATATTTCGCTGTATTGATTAATTGGGCAATATTACTGTATGGAAATATGAATTATGGCTAGACAACTATCTAAAATATTGATTATGAATTGCAATTATAACACTGAATTTAAGTAAAACAGGTAAATATTTGACAGTTATTTGCGACGTTGCAAACTTTCAGCATAAATGCTCTTAACAGTAAAGTAATATAAGTACAGTGTTCGTGTAATAAAGTCTCCGCTTGTATCAGGCATGTACAGAACAGTATGTTAGAGATAAATGACCAAACGAGTAAATTGGACTGTGACGTATTTGTAAATTAATAAGCTGTGATAAGTGTACGAGTTGGAATGGGAAGGCGATGATCTCTTTAGCTTGTTTTTATTTAAGTTAAATTACATCTACGGCTTTTGGAGACAATATTTATTTATGATTTAAGTTTTTAACCTAATATGTCGCCTGTAATCCCCGAAGGGTTAGGCAGAGGTGTAGGCCTTTGGGTAGATGTGCGTCCCTTTAGTACACACATTTCGCCAGTTATGTTTAAATCCCATGTAAAAAGGCGAGGGCCTATCAACCAGGCAAAAATCCAGACACCGGGCTGTTACTGAGAAGTCCCTGATGGAAAAACACAATAACACTTTGCCCGGCCGGGGGCCTACCACCACCGCTTACAGCAGTATTATTTTAATATTACTTCGTGGGGGAAAGAGATAGAGCTATACGTCCTGTAGAGCCTCATCTCTTTCCTACACTGAAGTAATATTAAAATAATACTGCTGTAAGCGGTGGTGGTTAGGCCCCCTTTTTTTTTTTTTTGACGGTGGGAAATCATCCAATGACTTCTCCCGCTCTGGGTGGAGCGGAAGGGCGTGTCAGACTTTTACTGACTAAAACCCACCCGTGTTCCTTCAGTTGCCTGTTGCCAAGGTCCCGGTATCCCTTTCGGACTAACCCGCAACCCTGGCAGGCATCGGTCCTAGCGGACCCCGCGTGGTTAGGCCCCCTGGGAATGGAACCCACAGAACCTCTGGCTCAGCAGTAGCGCTTGCAATCACTAAACCAACGAACCAGTTTTTAACTTTCTACAACTAGAAGTTTATCGTACAGCATCTAGTCTTTTCTTCGTATTAGATAGCAGCCGTATTATATTAGATGAATTTCAGAATTATTTTTCAAATGTTTGCTCTCTCGTAGCTACTAGCGAAGATGGAATGATGTGCGGTTTTGGGTTTATCACTACAATATCGCCCTAAAATGTTAAATAAATATTTTTTATTGTTGTTTAAACCGCACTATTTACTTAGAAATACGAAGTTTCTTAATGGATCATGGCCGCAGATGTAATAACTTAAATGAACTCTTGATAATAATATGTAAGTTAATTACTGTAATATAATATTATTCCGATCACAAATTAATGTAAATATGATAATAAGGTGTTCGGTATCAAGTATCAACACTCTGTTCATAGTGGTGTGTACTTACAAATAAATATTAGATGACGAACATCACATCTTTTCTTCAATACATAATTTTAAACTTTTTATTTATTTTTTGGAATAAATAATAGAATAGAATATTTAATTACCTACCTGAAAGAATAATTGTTTAATATACAAGGTGTAACAGAATAAGCGCAAGACCTGAAAGTAGTTTGCTCAGAATCGGCTTCTGAATCGATTTCCATCATTATTTATATGTGTTAATTTTTCATGAAAAAAATCTTTTCTTTAACTGAAATTAGAACCACCGCGTCTTACCAAGGTAACAAGATATTTTATTTAAGGAAATTTAAGCCTTATTTCAAAGGAATAAAGCCTATTCAAATGCATAAACAAATTTGTAATACGCTCATAGCTATCCTATGTTTCATGTTTAGTCAGGAAGTCTATTTTGTAAAAAAAAACTAGGTGTCGTTTAATTAAATTAAATTACAGATATTATTTTAGTCTTATAATTTAATATTCTAATTGGGGTGTATGAGCTCTTGCGTTTATTCCGTTACAGGTTGTATATGACGGAGAAGGGCCCCCGTGGTTGTTTTTAAAAAACGTGACACCAGCCTTGCTGGCGTCACAATTCCCATGATCAGGGCTGTCACTCATCTTCGGTAATCAAAGTAAACACAAGAAATACTTTCTTCAATTTATTATCGAATTTTGAGGAGAATGCCCGAGTCCGGCGTGCGCTCGGCCTTTTATAGCAAAACTAGGTGAGTCATTCATTTGAACAAAACACCTAGCATTGCGCAATAAAAATAGTTTTTACATTACAAATTATTACAATATTGATAATCAAATGTTTTAAATTATTTTACAAGCTATTAGCATGTGTAAATCTATTTTTAAATGTCAACACGTGATATAAAAAATGACCACATGTTTTTACTTCGGAAATGCAACTCTCTTACAAACAGAATACATTAAAAATAGTCTGTATCAATCATAAGCAATATTAATCCATTACTTTAAGTTTTTAAACGGAATCTATTACCTAATTACAATAAATAAATCTAATTTGATTTTGAGGTTATTCCGGACACGTGTTTTCGTTCCTTATTTGTTTTGAAGTGTGGCAACCCGCCGACACGGCCATTCTGACAGGCGGCGCGTGCTCTGCGCCTGCCTACATTGTGACGTTTGATGCTTGGAAAAAAAAAAAACGTTATCCTTTTAGATAGGTATCAGTAAGCAACCCATGTTGCTTATTTTTTTATAGGGTTATTTGTTGCTAGAACAGTACACAAAGACATCTTAAGTGCACTGCCTTTTTAATTTAGCATCTGTGGTGTATACGTGTCTACCCATAGTTCCACAAGGCATCCCTACGGTATCTCAGGGTTCACTTGTGGATGCATCAAGGATCCGTGGTTAGCTCAAGGGTAACTCATGGTTTAGCTCAGAGGTACCACTCTCCAGACATTTTATTCTTGTAGATTGTGGTTCAAAGTATCTTGAAAAATAATGAATTTAGACTCACCGGTTTTAATCCGATGACGCGTGTTTGGATATCCTCGGATGAACAAGTGCTCATATTTGGCCAGTAGTGTATGTAATTGGTTTAATTCTTCGGGATTCGTCAGGTCACAGTCTAATTTCTCAAAGGTGGTACCTTTTGATGTCACATGATGGACCATTTGCTGATGCATCAGTCTGGTGCCGTCTGATGTTATCACCATGCTTAAGTTGGTACCATGAATTAAATTCATACCAATTAATACGTCTGCTGATATGTCATGATCAGGAACCACAAAGAATAATATTTCAATCCTTATCGCATCAATGATACAGATGGTCTTCATCTCCAATAATGAAATTACCGGAAATTGGCCAATTCCCTTGAGGTGATTAACTGCAGAGCGTCGCTGACCAGGTAATTTCGCAGCAATTGATTCTCGAATCAATGAGCACTCTGCTCCACTATCGAAGATGGCACTTATTGTCATTGGGCCAATAGTAACAGTGATGGGTGCTTGATTGGTTCCAGCTATACAGTTCACATTCGATGTCAGTGCGTTTTGACGCTTGTAGCACGTTTCGAATGTATGACCTGTTTTCTTGCAGAATGAACAGGTAACCATTTTTTTTGACGTCTCTGTTGTTGTAGTATCCGTTTTTGGAAGATTTGAAGTAGATTCTGAAGGTTTGAATCTACACTCATTAGTGGAATGGTTGGTTCTTTTGCATATTTGGCAATGTGTAGCAGCAGTTTGAGAAGAATCTGGATATCGTGCACGTTTCGGCATCGGTGTGGTAGGATTTTGGTGTGGGCGCTTTTTCCTTAATGAGGAAGCCACGGAGATAAGTTCTGGAACTGTGTTTGCTTTAGCGTTCAACAGTTCGATTCGTAAGAGTTCATCGCCTATACATCCTATCACTGCTTCCACCGAAAGTTCATCATCCAGTTGATCTTTCGTGACTCTTTTCCAGAGGACCCAGGCGCGGGACAAGAATTCAGAAATATCTTTGCTTGAGTCATATACATGCTCCCGAAACTGTAGTATATCCCGGGAGTATCTATTTTCTGGCTCAAATGTGGTAATCAGTTTTTCGCGGAACTCTTCCCACGAGGATGTTGTCACCAACCAATCGTCGATCCACATCTTAGCACGTCCCTTAAGTAATCCACACACTTTAGTGCGTAGGTCCAGGTCATTAAGTTTGTAGCTAGCAGCTGCTTTATCGATGTGCTGGCACCATTCTCGAACTCCAACATGACTGTCGGGATCGAATGATGGCAGATAGATGTCCTTGATCCTGATTCTTGGTTCTGGAGGAGTATACATCCGTTCGGACATCCTTTGCATCATTTCCATCATTTGCATCATAAACTGAGGTGGGCATCCAATTATCGGAGTAGTTGGATGCATAGTCGTTGTGTTGGACGATCCAGTAGTGATGGGTACCCCTGGTCGGTATACTTCTTGATTGTAAGATGTGGGTCCCATTGGCATGAATGGTATCCCTACGGAAACTGGTATTTCCGCAGCGATTGGTGTATACACCGTGCCTGTGGAAATTCCCGTTGTGATGGGATGCACGGTGTTTAAGTTGTTGATTGGTACTCCTGAAGTGTTCAATGAGGCAGGGTCTACCAGCCTGGTACTGCTCTGTGCTGTTCCAGTTGTGCCAGGTTGAACCGTGGTCGTTGAGGATGTGGTTGGGACCAGAGCTTGTTCTGATCCCACTTCTGATGACGGAGAAGGGCCCCCGTGGTTGTTTTTAAAAAACGTGACACCAGCCTTGCTGGCGTCACAATTCCCATGATCAGGGCTGTCACTCATCTTCGGTAATCAAAGTAAACACAAGAAATACTTTCTTCAATTTATTATCGAATTTTGAGGAGGTCCGATCGCTACGACGGCTCAAGTGAGAATGCCCGAGTCCGGCGTGCGCTCGGCCTTTTATAGCAAAACTAGGTGAGTCATTCATTTGAACAAAACACCTAGCATTGCGCAATAAAAATAGTTTTTACATTACAAATTATTACAATATTGATAATCAAATGTTTTAAATTATTTTACAAGCTATTAGCATGTGTAAATCTATTTTTAAATGTCAACACGTGATATAAAAAATGACCACATGTTTTTACTTCGGAAATGCAACTCTCTTACAAACAGAATACATTAAAAATAGTCTGTATCAATCATAAGCAATATTAATCCATTACTTTAAGTTTTTAAACGGAATCTATTACCTAATTACAATAAATAAATCTAATTTGATTTTGAGGTTATTCCGGACACGTGTTTTCGTTCCTTATTTGTTTTGAAGTGTGGCAACCCGCCGACATATATATAACACTTCTATCTTTATGGAAAAAGTTGATCCCTATTTATTTTATTTCATAATTTAATTCAAGCAACAACTTACCACAAAAACTTGACACTTGTTCAACGCGTGTTTAATGTCAGTTTTATGTCAAACTCTTTACGGAAATGTCATGTTTAAAAGGTGTTTAGGGTAAACAACTGCTAAACACGTTTTTGTGGTTACAAGGTAGTAAAATATGTGTAAAACATTAACACAGAAACAATTTGTGACATCACTGCTGCAAGGTGACAGGCCCAGCCGATACCTTGCAGCAGTGGCTAACAAGCGCACTATCTAGCCTGCTTGCTTGATAGACAGGATGCTGTGTGTGCTATACGTATAAGTAACTATCTTAGTAGGTACTTAGACAGGTGCAATAGAAAGTATCGACTTTCTATTGCACCTGAAAATATAGGCTGAGCATCGGCTCAGCCTATATTTTCACTGGAGAGCGAGATAAAGAAACTTGAGTGACCAGTTCACCACGTGACCAAGGTCTTATGGCGTATTCCTTAAATAATATGCAAGCAACCACTACTATACTGAATCATAAAACTTATAATGAACACAAATGTTTAACATTCATGACCATTTACAATCCACGCTTCATCCCATTCAGCAAAAAGAAGCACTTATTCATTGTTACAAATGAAAATTTTGAATCGAAATATCACTAAGCGACTACCACCGAACAATGATACAGATGAGTTTGTTATTTGACATCCCTCATAAATCAGGGTAGGGGTGTGCATCCCCATCGGCGAACGATATTGTTTCTACGTTTGCGGCTGATTGATGACAGCAGTGGCTGTATGGCCGGTGCCTGTGCTTCCTAAGGCTACAATAAACCTGCCTGCATTGTGAATGTGGTTTGTAAATAATAATAATAGACTGCGATAGCTAAGTAGGGTAGGTAAGTACTTGGCTGAAATTACAAAATCAGCATAAAACTAGGTACTTACCTACTTTATATTTGAAAATAATGTGTCTAAAGTTAGACACATTATTTTCAAATGTAAAGTCAGTTACAGATTAGCATTGTTTTGCAGTGCATGGACCGTATTATGACGTGTTAATGCCACCATTTTTCCAGTGTGATAGAGAGACGAAGCTATACAAGGCCGATTGCACCATCCTTTTTTCGCAGTGGAATAATAATGCCATTAATACTTTATCATACGGCCCCTGCTGTTGGAAATGGACGTCTTCTAATAGATATCAGGGCCCATCACGATGGAGCTCCATAATTATCATTAAAAAAGTGGATTTTCACTACTTTCACAAAAAAACTAACTCTACTTAAATAGTTTAAAGAAATATAAATAAATAAAATGCAAAGCAAATATTAGTAGACAAAATTTAATAAACTAATAACATGCACTCAGTTTTTCGTGAATTCGGACTGAGACAAACATCAGTGCTGTCACTGCGGCCCAGACTGGGGAGCGAGCGTGTTTGCGCAAGCTGTTAAAAAAGCCCGCCCTCGCATCGGGTGCGCCCAATTAGGGCGGCGACTCTGCTGATTGGGCGTAATCGCGTTAGTATCGGCGACAAACAGCCCCCTGCACCCTGTCTCGCAACACACAAGCTCGATGATTGTTTTAAACTGCCTTTACGTCAACTTAACGGCTCATTCAAATGATTGTTACGTCACTGCCGTCTGTTACTTCGTTACAATGCATGTTGTAATAAAACTGATAGTTTATATTTCTAGTGGTATTTCACACTACTTATATGCAGCAACAAGTTTTTAAATTACTTTTTTGAAATCATAACATAGTAATGTTGATGTAGAACGATGAATGGTGGAAATGAAAAACAGGAAAATTCCTATTCTGCCTTTTTTATTTTTCGAAACACAATAGAATTTCTAATGATATCGCCTTCTAAGGCCAAGTGGTGTTGCGCTGATAATCCGATACCAATGAGGCATGAAATGAAGATTGTTTACAAAATTATAATTTTCTGTTTAATATTGGTTTGATTAGCTTTCTTCATTAAATGATTCAGAAAATGAAGAAGAAACAATATTTTTTAGTACCTACATAAACTTCTTATAGTAGGTAAATTATACGTTAACATGATGAAATTCCCTGTTACTGTTAGTTGTTGAGTGGTTTTGAAAATTTAGGTGTTGGAAATAAAATTATTCGTAAATATTTTCCTAGTTTGTTAGGTACGGGTTGGTTTTTCATTCTTTCAGAATTATCATCCTCCAGCATCGACGTGCATGCTGCATGTGCACCTACAACAGCCATTGTATGCACAATGGCTGTTGTAGGTGTTCTAAAACTACTTCTCTCGAATGCACCGAGTCTCCAGTTTTCAAACTAAACCATTCCATAGTTCAACAAAACCAATCGATTCGCAATTTCAAGGTGTTACCCGTAATCGTTCATAATGCCTAGTTATGAAAAATATTTATCAAACAATAGGTACCAACTGTTCTGTAAACTTCGATAATATTATGCCATAATCGAGGATATTTTGATTCACGGTACTGCGTCGGTAATGGTCGCTAAGTATGGACGATATGATTTCGAGTCACATTAGGTACGACTTAAGTTTTTTCGGATTCTTCATAAATCACTCATTTTAATCGCACTGCCAGATTTTCCTTATTTATGTGTGCACAATTATTACCTTCTTACGTCACAGATATACCCTATCGTCAGGTGTAGGCATCATTGCCAACTCAACATTTCTATGACGTATTGACCGTAGTTCACCCAGTGGCAAGTAATAATAATATTAATATATCGTAGGTATTTTAAGTAAAAGGTCGTGCTATAAAGCACCTTTTACTGAAAATACCTCTATCTAACCTTGAATGAATCTTTAATTTTGACAATGTCAAATTGACATTATTTAGCCAAGAATCTGTCTTTTTGACGTTTCATCTATTGTGAACGGAGGTCTCGTGGAGATAGGTATGTGAATCTATTCTTATCTGTCTACTCTATTACTTGGTAATGTCGGAAATGTATTGCAAACAGTTGTGGAAATGTTCTATTTTGTTCCCACGCATTTTTTTTTATTGCAGAGTAATTTTAGTTCAGTATTATACGAACGATAAAATACTATATAGACTAGGTCCCAGAATAAGGTTGGTGGGTTTTTATTGTAAAAGTTAGCATAATGAAATTAATGAAGGACATTTTGCTATGTAGGTACCTACGTAAATGAAAGGAGAAGTACTTTTTAAAAATATTTTTTATATTATATTTTGGTATTATTTGTAATTCCATGATAAATAATTGAATAGATTTGATTTATTCAAATCTATTCAAAGTAATATTATACTTAAAACTATGGCCCAGTGACCTAAAAAAAAGTATAGGAAATACCCCTTAAAATAATTTAGCAAAAAAACCGGCCAAGTGCGAGTCGGACTCGCGCACGAAGGGTTCCGTACCATTATCTATAAAGATGGCAAAAAATCAAGTTTGTTGTATGGGAGTCCCCCCTTAAATATTTGTTTTATTTTAATTTATATATTTATTTTTAAAGTGAATATGTTTAAAATATTCTGTGAATATTTTAAACGATAACGGCAATAAGTAGACCTATTGCCGTTATCAATATCGAGCAAAAACGAGCATAAAAATCAAGTTTGTTGTATGGGAGCCCTTTAAATATTTATTTTATTCTGTTTTTTAGTATTTGTTGTTATAGCGGCAACAGAAATACATCATCTGTGAAAAAATCAACTGTCTAACTATCACGGTTCATGAGTTACAGCCTGGTGACAGACGGCTAGACAGACAGACAGCGGAGCCTTAGTAATAGTGTCCCGTTTTACCCTTTGGGTACGGAACCCTAAAAACATTACAGATAAACAGTTTTTTTTCTAAACTAAAGTTCTATGCCGCAACTACTTGCACCTATTTTTAGTAGATACATTGAATCGTATTGTATATCGACCTAAATTTAGGTTGGGCCTTAGGTACGAGATATTTGAACTAGAGCCAGTGAAACTCACTCAATTCACTTCTTGCTTTCGAGCGCTCCTCTCGTACAGCTACCGGTGCAGCTATGAAGTCTCAAATAGTTGTAACGTTGATATTATTAAGTTTATTCAAAATATGTTATTGTGAAAATGGTGATTCAGATCTTACGAGTCCTAATGGAACAGTATTTTACTATGCGTACGGCAGTAATTTATTAAAAAAGAGGTTACACCTCAATAATCCATCCGCAGTTTTCTACAGCATCGCCAAGCTTAAGGTAAACGTTTCAATAATTAACCTAATTTTCTGATCACATAAGTCATTACACGGTGGAAAATTCATTATTGTAGCACTTATAAACCAATGGAGGCCTTTTTTTGTGATCAATTTTCTCAAAATAATAGGTTCGGATACCACAAGGGTTGGATCAAGGTGACCCTGGAAAAGGATTTGTGGGAGGCCTCTGCTCAGCAGTGGGATAGTGCAGACTAACATATATATTTTTTAAATTAGGTACGGATACGATCTTATATGCTAGTCGTATATCAAGAATCCTTACTAATATTATAAATGCGAAAGTAACTCTGTCTGCCTGTCTGCCTGTCTGTCGCGCTTTCACGCCAAAACTACTGAACCGATTTCAATGAAAGTACACGGATAGTCTAGAGCCTGAGAAAGGACATAGGCTACTTTTTATCGACATACCACGCGGGCGAAGCCGCGGGCAGAAGCTAGTATTAAATAAGAAGAAGGGTTTATTCGCGTTAAATAGGTTCATTTTGACAATAACTCCAGACGGATGCTGTCGTGAACCTTTTGGGAGAGGTGAAAAATGTAAATTAATTACAAACCTCTAAACATCGCAGACATACAATAAAACTTATACACTGAAGTAGTCTTATTCCGAAACACGGGTGTTTAACAACCGTAATTGTGCATTAGTGTATTTGATGTAAACGTAATATCTACGATATATGTAACATCACACGTGTATTCCTCGACGAGATAGGCAGTTCGCCAGTTATCAGTATCGATTCATTCTTCTTCTTTCTTTTTCGTCTGGTTCGTGACTAACCTAGCTGGTCTTCTTCTTCTTTTCGCGTAGTTAGTGACAACCATACGAAAACCTGGTGAAAACCTAGTAACCCTGGTATCAGAGTTTTTATGCCGCACATGGGCGTCTGAATTGGCTTCACATGCCGTCGAGAAATATCTTTCCTCGAATCACGATGTTTTCTCACCGTTTTTGAAGCAATTTTGAACTATGCTTACATGTTATAAAACAAAGTCCTCCGCCACGTCTGTCTGTCCGCCTGTTCGCAATAAACTCAAAAACGACTGCACTGATTTTCATGCTGTTTTCACCAATGGATAGAGTGGTTTTTGAGGAAGGTTTTAATATAATAACCGACATCTACGTGGGCGAAGCCGCGGGCGTCAGCTAGTTCATTTATAAAACATAAATAGTTATAGGATTCTAATATTTTTCTATTATCATTAGAATTACAGGTTAGACTTTAACTTGTTCACGGAGGACTGGCAAGGCGCAGCGGCTACCATAGTAGAAGATGAAGAAGAAGAGGTGTGGGGCACCGTGTGGACCATCAGCGTAGACAAGCTGCACAATCTCGACGAGTAAGCTTCTTTCTTTCTAGCCTATCAGGCATAGCAATTAGGGAGATAGGCCGCCAGGCGGGTCAAGGAAACCCCAGAATCCTTTTAGACCACATCCAGATTCAGACATAGAGTGAATCAATTACGGAGACCATTCGAGCATGATATGCTTCCATTATTGAAATAGGCATCCATCCCATTCCTTCAAAAAACATTCTGTCCCATCCCGTAGTCTCCAGAGTAAGATACAGAGACGAAACTTAGCGTACCTATGTAGGTATACCATGCCTAAATCTACGCTTCGATGAATGAAAATCACGCCAATATGCACTGATTTTGACAGATCGGACGGGTTCACCCGTAATGACGTTGTTGTTTCCTTGTTGTTTACGTTATCACTAAGTTTCGTCTTTGAGTCCTATCCTGCCATAAGGTCTCCATCCTAGTTCTTTATAACTTGTGACTCTGTAACCGCGCCTCACACATCCGGCTAAGGCCGTTAGCCTTTTTAGCCGTTAACTAAGTTGGAGTGGGTTTTCCGTCTAACCAGTTGTGTAACTATCTAATCAATCTTAGCCAAATGTAAAAACAATTTCCAGCGCAAAATAAAATTTTGATGGCGCCTTTTGAAAGACGCGGGAGCATTGGCGCCAGATATGTTATTTAAAATCCGTAGGGTAAATCCGTAAGTTTTCTTAACCTTTATAGTCCCGGCCGTCGCTTTCAAGAAGCTGGAGTATACCTTCTAATTAGAGCTACTTAATTAAATTTAATTTGAATATACACGTATATTCAAATTAAATTTAATTAAGTACATACAAGTATTGACATTTGCAATTAAAGTTGAACATTATTATTTATATAACATGAAACTGAAGTATATATTTACGTAAAGTGAAAGCGTCGTTCAAAGGGCGCCGAAAAACAATCTCGCTCTACCCTCTCAAGGGATAAGGTGAAGGCTGGTGCTGCTCAAATGCACAGGTGCGAGACAGGGCTAAATATATAGACGGATAAAAGGCTAGACTGATCACTTAACTTAGGTATTTATTTCTTTCAACAGGCAAGAAGGCGTGTCTGAAGGCTGGTATTTCGCCAAGAACGTGACTCTGACGACACCAAGCGGCCAACAACTAGTAGCCCGAACCTATGAGGAAACTATTAACCCTAATAAAACGGCAAGCTCAGACATACCTGTAGAAAGACGTCCGTCCAGTACATACCTGGAGGTAAGACTAAAAGCACAGACCTGAAAATGAAAAATATTGAAATCTTAAAATTTCTTGTTTCTGAGTAAAAGGACGAGAGTGTAAAGGTGCGAGCTACTTTCGTGGAGTTGCGCGAATGACACTTATTTTGCAATGGTGTCAGTATGCATGTAACCCGCACAGGTGGTCTGAACTTGTCCAGGAGCATACATCGCATATCCTATACAAAACCATAGAGTGTCTATAAGAGTACCTATAATGATAAGGAAACGCGCATAGTTCTTTGTTATGTTTGAGGCTCAGACGAAATAAAAAACCAAGACATAGCGCTGACAGTGACGTGAGGCCGGTTTCGTAAACATGTACGCAAAAGTACTGTAGGTACCTACTGTGCAGTTAGGTGTAGTTTGGTTGTAAATGTGAGCGTGCATGCGCAGAGCGAGGTGTAGTTTTTGCATACTTCACTTCAGTGTTCGCAGCGCTGTCTTAGTTTTGTTATTTGGTCTAAGGTTTGAGGTTTATTTTTTTCTCTTTCAGGTTATCGCTCTCGGTGCCATCGAGTCGCACCTTCCTGCTGAATACATTGGCTTCATCTTTTCATTCCCAACTAACGGCAAAATAGCTTCCAAAGAGTTAAGGGATCAGCTTGGTTACCCTTTTTAATGTAGGTGTAACAAATATTATGAAGTATTTAAAAAAAACCGCTGTAATATGAATAAATAAGTATTCAGATTAAGTAAAATTGTTTCGTTTTTAGGGTTCCGTACCCAAAGGGTAAAACGGGACCCTATTAGGTACTAAGACTCCGCTGTCCGTCCGTCTATCTGTCTGTCCGTCTGTCACCAGGCTCTAATTCATGAACCGTGATAGTATAGATATATTACACAGTTGAAATTTTCACCGATGTATTTCTGGTTAATATTGGTCTGATTAGCTTTCGTCATTAAATGATTCAGACAAGAAACAATATCTTTTAGTACTTATACTAAACCAGTCTTGCCAAGTGGTATCGTATTACCCAGTTACTGGGTTGTGGAGGTCAGATAAGCAGTCGCGCCATGTAAAAAATACTGGTATTCAGCTGCATCCGGTTAGACTGAAAGCCGACCCTAACATAGTTGGGAAAAGGCTAGGCAGGTGATGATGACTTTATTACTTATATTGGGTAAATTATACGTTAACATGATGAAATTCCCTGTACGACACAACTTTGATGTAGCATCGGCAAAATTCGTAAAACCGATCACATTCCGAAATGAGTGTACCTATTTAGTTGTTGAATGGTTTTTGAAACTAAGTAATTTAGGTGTCGGAAATAAAATTATTCATAAAATTCTTTTTTTCGGATTAAATATTTTTCTGTATGGCTTAGGCTATGTTATAAATAATACCTACTACAGTTTATTATTATAGGTACGGGTTGGTTTTTCATTCAAACATTTTCAGAATTATAATCCTCCAGCATCGACGTGCATGCTGCATACAATGGCTACATACAATGGTGCCGATTCCCTTGTTCACAAACTAAACTAAATTTAAGTTCAGTGCATCTTTTTCTTTCTATTTCATTCAGAAAAGGACAGAAGAAAAATTTTAGTTTAGTCCTGTCAAATTAATCAGCGCCTGACGTAAATTGACGTAATTTTAGTAGGCAAGTTTTTAATCACGTCTAAACTTGTATGGATTAGTGACAGGCGCTGACTAATTTGACAGGACTAAACTAAAATTTATCTTCTGTCCTTTTCTAAATGAAATAGAAAGAAAAAGATGCACTGAACTTATATTTAGTTTAGTTTGTGAACAAGGGAATCGGCACCAATGGCTGTTGTAGGTGTTCTAAAACTACTTCTCTCGAATGCACCGAGTCTCCAGTTTTCAAACTAAACCATTCCATAGTTCAACAAAACCAATCGATTCGCAATTTCAAGGTGTTACCCGTAATCGTTCATAATGCCTAGTTATGAAAAATATTTATCAAACAATAGGTACCAACTGTTCTGTAAACTTCGATAATATTATGCCATAATCGAGGATATTTTGATTCACGGTACTGCGTCGGTAATGGTCGCTAAGTATGGACGATATGATTTCGAGTCACATTAGGTACGACTTAAGTTTTTTCGGATTCTTCATAAATCATTCATTTTAATCGTACTGCCAGATTTTCCTTATTTATGTGTGCACATTTATTACCTTCTTACGTCACAGATATACCCTATCGTCAGGTGTAGGCATCATTGCCAACTCAACATTTCTATGACGTATTGACCGTAGTTTACCCAGTGGCAAGTAATATATAGCACGACCTTTTACTGAAAATACCTACGATAAAGGTTATATATTTGAACTAGAGCCAGTGAACTCACTCAATTCACTTCTTGCTTTCAAGCGCTCCTCTCGTACAGCTACCGGTGCAGCTATGAAGTCTCAAACAGTTGTAACGTTGATATTATTAAGTTTATTCAAAATATGTTATTGCGAATATGGTGATTCAGATCTCACGAGTCCTAATGGAACAGTATTTTATTATGCGTACGGCAGTAATTTGTTTAAAAAGAGGTTACAGCTCAACAATCCATCCGCAGTTTTCTACAGCATCGCCAAGCTTAAGGTAAACGTTTCAATAATTAACCTAATTTTCTGATAACATATAAGTCAATACTACTTACACGGTGGAAAATTCATTATTGTGGCACTTATAAACCAATGGAGGCCTTTTTTTTGTGATCAATTTTCTAAAAATAATAGGTACGGATACCACAACGGTTGGATCAAGGTGACCCTGGAAAAGCATACTTGGAAGGATTTGGGGTAGGCCTCTGCTCAGCAGTGGGATAGTGCAGGGTGCAGGCTAACATATATCTTTTTAAATTATGTTTTTTAATTACCTATGTGAGGTTTTTCTTAGAGCCTATGACTAGAAAAAGAGATCATTCTTACGCTAGTCATAGGTTCTAAGAAAACCCTTGTGAGGATTTCAGATAGGTACCTACCTAGCAGTGATTTTTTTTGGTTTACAGTTTACAAAGACCTTTACATCAACTTTAATGCCTACTTTGTTAGGTAGGTACCTACCTACTAAATATGAAATACATATAAGTAGCTCGATAAAGGAATATTAAATAAGAATAAGGTTTATTCGCGTTAAAAGGGTTCATTTTTGTTATTATAACTCCAGCAGGATGCTGTCGTGAACATTTGAGGTGAAAAAATGTAAATTAATTACAAACCACCAAACTTCGCAGCCATACAATAAAACTTATATTTATATACTTCTAAAACACGACGGTAGTAGTCTATAACTAGTCTTCTTCTAAAACACGGTTTTTAAATCCAACAACCGTTGTGCATTATGTGGAATATCTATATGGATAGGTAACATATGTATATCACACGTGTATTCCTCGACGAGATAGGCAGTTCGCCAGTTATCAGTATCGATTCATTCTTCTTCTTTCTTTTTCGTCTGGTTCGTGACTAACTTAGCTGGTCTTCTTCTTCTTTTCGCGTAGTTAGTGATTATCTTTTATATTGTAATGTAATTCTAGTTACCAATGTATAATTTAATTTAATTTTAATTGATTTTTAATTTTTAAGTAATATTATGAATGTAACAATAAATTTTGTTGTGCCCTGACAGGGTCTACAACGGCTCCTAGCTCTAAGTTAACATCTTGTTTTACCTTGTGGAACGCAAATAAATGAATATGAATATGAATATGATAACCACACGAATACCTGGTGAAAACCTAGTAACCTGGTTTCAGAATTGTATGCAGCCCATGGGCTCTGAATTGGCTTCACATGCCGTCGAGAAATATCTCTCCTCGAATCACGATGTTTTCTCACCGCTTTTGAAGCAAGTTTGATCTACTTATTAATTTATAAAACATAAATAGGTACAGGATTCTAATATTTTCCTATTATCATTAGAACTACAGGTTAGACTTTAACATGTTCGTGGAGGCGTGGCGAGGCGCTGTGGCCACCATAGTAGAAGATGAAGAAGAAGAGGTGTGGGGCGCCGTGTGGACCATCAGCGTAGACAAGCTGCATGATCTCGACGAGTAAGCTTCTTTCTTTCTAGCCTATCAGGCATAGCAATTAGGGAGATAGGCCGCCAGGCGGGTCAAGCAAACCCCAGAATCCTTTTAGACCACATCCAGATTCAGACTTTAGAGTGAATCAATTACGGAGATCATTCGAGCAAGATTTGCTTCCACTATTGGAATAGACATCTAACCCATTCCTTCAAAAAACATTCGGTCCCAACCCGTAGTCTCCAGAGTGACATACAGAACGAAACTTAGCGTATGTCATGTAAACCATGCGTAAACTTACGCTTCAATGTATGAAAATCACGCCAAAATGCACTGATTTTGACAGATCCGATGTGTTCACCCGTAGATACTTGTTTACCTTTTTGTGTCCTATCTTACCATAAGGGCTCTATCCCACTAGGGAGGTTAACTTTTTCTTTGTAACTTCCGACTCTGTTACCGGGCCTCACACATCATTATCTGGCTTGGCTCGTTAGCTTTTTACCAACTAAGTTGGGGTGGGCTTTCAGTCTAACCAGTTACAGTACAGCCGGTGCTGCTCAAATGCACAGGTGCGAGACAGGGCTGCATGCGGCGCAAGATAAAAGGCTAGACTGATCACGTATTTATTTCTTTCAACAGGCAAGAAGGCGTGTCTAAGGGCTGGTATTACGCCAAGAACGTGACTCTGACGACACTAGGCGGCCAACAACTAGTAGCCCGAACCTATGAGGAAACTATTAACCCTAATAAAACGGCAAGCTCAGACATACCTGTAGAAAGACGTCCGTCCAGTACATACCTGGAGGTAAGACTAAAAGCACAGACCTGAAAATGAAAAATATTGAAATCTTAAAATGTCTTGTTTCTGTGTAAAAGAAAGTAGGTACCTATAGCCGTGAACTGACCGGCGTTACGGGGCGTAATGTACCATTAGCAGCGAGCATGTACGTTACACCGTGTTCTAAACTCCGGGTAACATGCGCTCGTTGCTCGCGTGTTTGTGCTCGTTTCCACGTACTGACTGCACGAATGCTCGCTTCGTAACATATTACATTAAATAGACCCCGTCACCGGTCAGTACACGGCTTTACGGTTTCTTACCGTAGAAGCGTACCTACCTAATTTAATCATTTTCTAAGGAGGATCAGAGTATAAACGTGCGAGCTACTTTCGCGAAGTTGTGCGAATGACACTTATTTTGACAATGGTTTGTAAACCGCATAGGTGGCCTAAACTTGTCCAGGAGCATGTATCGCATATCCTGTAAAAATCAAAAACATAGCGCTAACAGTGACGTGAGGCCGGTTTCGTAAACATGTACGCAAAAGTACCTACTGTAGGTACTGTGCGGTTAGGTGTAGTTTGGTTTAAATGTGAGCGTGCATGCGCAGAGCGAGGTGTAGTTTTTGCATACTTCACTTCAGTGTTCGCAGCGCTGTCTTAGTTTTGTTATTTGGTCTAAGGTTTGAGGTTTATTTTTTTCTCTTTCAGGTTATCGCTCTCGGTGCCATCGAGTCGCACCTTCCTGCTGAATACATTGGCTTTATCTTTTCATTCCCAACTAACGGCGAAATGGCTTCCAAAGAGTTAAGGGAGCAGCTTGGTTACCCTTTTTAATATAGGTGTAAGAAAGTACTATTTAAAAAAAAGCTGTATTAATTATGAATAAATAAGTATTCGATTAAATACAATTGTTTCGTTTTTAATGACCGCTGCTAATGATTATAACTACAGACATCTTCATTTCACCTACTGACCGGTACCGACTATACCTATAGCTGGGTTAGCTGGGTAGCTAAGAGAGCCAACACTACACCAGATAAAACGAAAAAAACAGTAGCAAGCACAAGTTTTAAAAAAGCGTGCGCATGTACGTACACTTGTACACACGGCAACATATCAAGCTATAGGTACATTTCCAGTATAAGCTGATGTCGCATTGTGAATGATTTCCGTACACTGCGAGGTCAGCTTATACTGGAAACGTACCTACCTATAGCTTAATGTGTAGCCGTGTGTACCTAGCGTCAGTCGTGTCGGTGCTGCGTAGTCGTCGTCGAATCTAAGCGCTGCGCCAATGCGACTTAAAACGCATAGAGTGAATAATGCCTACTTGTCAACTACCCAGCCCAGGCCCATGCCCCTGATAGTTATCGCAGTACCTATTCGTTAAGTAGGTACAATAATAGGCTGCACGTCAGTGGCAACGCTTTGAACCTTGATCTGGGCTAGCGTAGTTTCATACTACGCTAGCCCAATAATGGGCCAGTTTATAAAGTTTGATATAATCAAAGAGGTTTTGTTACTGACCATGACGTGCAGCCTAACGAACTAGTAGGAGAGTAGGAGTTAGTACCTACCTATTAAGCATTTTTGCATTGTGCAATACCTACCTACCTATTTACTTGTAGCAGAATCTCGTCCGTGAAAATAGGCACTTAGTAGGTACGGACTATTTACAATTTGCGTTTTAGCACGGCAATGGGTCATTGAAGCACCTAATTATATACAATTATAACACCTAGTTATACAACTCTCTAAGCTCATGTAAGTGTATTGAATGACTATTTCATGAAATCACGACATTTGGCTTTCACGGCTTTCATGAACTTAGAGAGTTGTATTGCTGATTCTAATGTTTATAATTCTGTAAATCCATATTTGTTACGAGCGCTAATAATATTTAGATCAACATACAACCTGATACTGACCTGCAAATTGCAAAAAACTTAAGAAAATTTTAATTTCGCGGGCCACCCTAGCGCATCAACCTTAAGACGCTGAACTGGGAAGGACGCGGCATTAACATCAACGGCGAGTACCTACATCTCATAGAGTCTGTCAAGCGAATCATGTCTACTACCATTTAGCTGATTTCATAAAATGGCAATACTATTATCTGTCAAACGGATTGTCATTTGTCACAAGTTCTAATCTCAGACCACCAAAGTTCTAGTCTACAACATTTTGATACTTTTAGCTCAATTACCGAATTTTATTTAGGTACATATTTTACTGTGATGTGATCACGATTTCGAATTTAGATTCAGATATCTTAGTCATGAATATAAAGTAAGGGACAGGATAACCGAAACGGAGTTGGAACCTTTCATAATTTCTGTGCGTAATGCCTAATGTAATGATGATACTGTGATTTCTCTTATGAAGGTATTGAATTTCTAGATTCTGTTTTTAGTTCTGATTGTGATTAATAAATACCTTCATCCGGGGACACCGGTAAGTCCCCGGATGAAGGTATTTATTAATCACAATCAGAACTAAAAACAGAATCTAGAAATTAGGTAAAGATGTAGGTACTTGTACCGTATATTTTGTCTCCGGGATTCCAAACCGGTGCGAGGATGCGCTTTTTTAATTTATCCTAAAAGTTTTAAGCGTACTATATCAGTGTTGACCGCTGTAAAATTTTTGAATTTACCGCCTTGTTCATGGGACAAGACTCGCTTGACAGACTCTACTTGAGATTTTCTGATGACATCGTCATAATGGCTGAGTCGCTGCATGACTTGCAGCAGATGCTGGACGGCCTAGTTGATTCTTCTGTACGCTTACCCCGGGCAAACTCTGCAGTTTGGTAAGAACAACTTTGAGAAGGAGGCTAACAGAAGAATTCAGCTGGGCTGGGCAGCTTTTGGGAAGCTCCATCGAGTCTTGTCGTCAGGAATTCCGCAAAGCCTAAAGACTAAAGTCTTCAATCAGAGCGTCCTGCCTGGCAGGACTGGCTGTCCTGACACTCCCGGTACTTACTGCTGGTCCATAAATTCAAGGTCGCTCAGTGAGCTATGGAACGTGCTATGCTTGGAGTATCTCTGAGAGATAGAATCCGGAATGAGGTAATCGGGCAAAGAACCAAAGTTGTTGACATAGCTCACAGAATAAGCAAGCTGAAGTGGTAATGGGCCGGCCATATTAGCCGTAGAACCGATGACCGTTGGGGTACCTAGACGTGTTCTAGAGTGGAAACCGCGAATCGGAAAACGTAAAGTAGGACGCCCTCAGGCTTGGTGGAGCGACGATCTTCGCAGGGTGGCTGGTAGCAACTGGATGAGAGTTGCCTAGAATCATGCTGAATGGCGTGCATTTGGAGAGGCCTATGTCCAGCTGTGGACTGCTTTAAGCTAAGTTTGCTACAGTGTTGCCATTTTTTACGACACGTCAATTGACGTCTATGGTGACAGTCAGTACTGACAGCTGACATACGTAGTATCTCTAAGTAGTCTGTGCAGCTGACTGAGCTATGTATGGCTGACACTGCTGACAGTGACAACAGTCAACATGACAACTGACTGAACCGCACCCGCTGTTCGAATCACATTTTGTGTTTACTTTTCGTTGATTAAAAGTCTATTCAAAAAGAAACTGTGCAATATAACAAAAACTACAATTCCATTTTATATTTAATAATTGGAAACCAGTGTAACCACTTGTCATTGAGAAGTTTTGTTAGAATGGCTACAAAATCACATATAAAAAAAATGTGCCAAAAATCTATCTCTAGGTCTCATTATCCGAGACAAGGGTAAGCGATTTAGTGCGAGCCAAAAATAATGAACCGTGCAGGTATATAAATTATATCTTGCGTCCCTGAAATACCTGTATTTGTTACTAATTAATAGGCTTAAAATAATAATGTTTTTAATGTAGAATAAAATTGAAATGAAGTATGTCGATGAATTGTATCTTTGGGTTCTCACTATTTCTACTGTTGCTAGTAGCTCTGAATATATATTTCTTCTATATACTTAGTAGTGAACACAAACCTGCTACCTTTAAGTTGCCTATTGTGAAGTCTGACCCTATACCCCCCGTAATCAGGGAAATAAACGAATACCTCAACCGCTTGCCTAGTCAGTACCACAATAAAAACTCTAAATTCCTACCCATTCAAAGAGATTTAATAAGCTCATTCAATTCTTCTGGGGCTAGTTTAGACAGTGTTTGGCACAATATTGAAAATGTAAGTATGGGAAAATTAGTTGTGGACAGTTTGGTAGTTACAATACTTCTCATATTTATTCAGCTTGATTTTTTTGAGAAATATAATATTGAATCAAACTTTTAACAGAAAATTAAGTTGTATCAGTTGAGCCTATCAGGGGGCTGGCAGCACAAATAGAAGTTTGTTGAAATTGTTTCTTAATTGCAGTGGGCTGATGAGGAGTCATTGTTCCCTTATAAGAATGGTGCGGCAGGTCAGATACTGCAGGCTCTGCGCACCTCACAGATAGCACTTGCTGACAATGCCCCCAAGGGGACACAATTAAAATTATTATTCCTATTGAAGGTTTGTTAATAAATGCATAATGTTTTTAAAACTATAATATCAAACTTGCACAGTATTAGTAATGCAGTTGTCTTTTTAAAGGGAAAACAAAAGCTGTACTTCAAACCAAAGAGGTATAATATAAGTGATATTATAAGGGGCAATATTTACGCAGGCTATGACCGCTACAACTCAGAGGTGTTCACATACTACCTTGCTATGGTACTAAACTATAAGTGGGTGGCGCCTTCTGTTATAAGGAGGATTCGTTTCAACCAAGAGATTCTTGCTCATGCTACAGCTGGATTGAAAAGGACAATGGTTAAAAATGGTAAGTAATATATTTTACTGTTTTAATAGGTTACCAGGAATATACATAGGCATGTTTCAAGGAAATCAATCTACCTAGTAGTGCCTAGCCTTTTCCCAACTATGTTGGGGTTAGTTCCAGTCTACCCGGATGCTGCTGAATAACAGTATTTTACATGAAGTGACTGCTTATCTGATCTCCACAACCCAGTAACTGCAGTAATTGGGTAATACGATACCCCTTGGTAAGACTGGTTGTCGGACTTTCGGGGTTCTGACAACCTGTAACAACTGTCAAAGATCTACGAATGACAGCCGGGACCACCAACGGCTTAACGTACTTTCCGAGGCACGGAGGAGTCTTGGTATGTAAAGATGGTCACCCATCCATGGACCAATCCCGGCAAGCTTAACCTGATGGATCGACCCGTGCGGCAGTTATTAATAAGCCACAAGCTCCTCAATTTTCAAGATGAAAATAATATTTTAAGAATCATGCAGACTATGCAGTTGCATTACTGCTAAATCTCCAACTCTTACCTTGTTTCAGATAAAGGAGTGTGTGTTTATGGCAAGTGCTATTACTGCAAAGTAAATGAAACTGTATGTCCTGACAATGAGGGTGATATTGAAGGAGCGGCTATATTGTACTTAGATAAACAATTCAAAGTTAACAAGTCACCATGGAGGCGGTCCTATAATAGCTTAAAAATGGAATGGGAAAATGATAATGACTATTGTAAGTAAGTATCGTTTATTTATTAAATTGAAAAGAGATTCTTCATTTAATTCCTCTTTTTTTCTGTACTTCTAAACTTAAATTATTTATTACTAATTAATGTCAAACAACTTTTTATTTCACAGGAAAGTGTCATTACTGCTTAGTACAAAGCGAATACTCAATTTAATTGATATTGCTATTATTGATTTTCTAATTCAAAACGGAGATCGGCACCGGTATGAAGTGTACAAACACAAAATAATCCTGCTGGACAATGGGAAAGGGCTCGGGAATCCTATGCTAGATGAACTAGATATACTGGCCCCACTTTATCAGTGTTGCATGTAAGTAAATAACATATTATCAGAATAAGTATTTTATTTTTTGTTACAAGATCAGATCTGTGTAATATTCAAAACATGAAAAACTAAACTGTCTTTTTGACTGTACAGTTAGGAGCATAAATATATTACTGTGTAATCATTTTCCACAAAATAAATAATCACATAATATATTTTCCTTCATCTTGACAGCAGATATGGATGAATCATGAAATTTTATATTATTGCCAAGCTGTCCATCCTAACTAATCCTAATCCGAACTAATATATATCCTAACTACTTATATATATATTTAAATGTGTGTAATATATATTATTTTAAATGCGAAAATGAGTTTGTTCGTTTGTTTGTTACGCTGTCACGCTAAAACGGCTGAACAGATTTGTATAAAATTTGGCACATGGGTATACTATGACTTGGATTGGGAGTGTAGGACATAGGTAGAATAAGTTACTTTTTATCCCGATATTCCCACAGGATCGAGACTTACGCGGGTGACACCGCGGGGCGCAGTAGTAATATATTTATGCTCGTGACTATACGTCATACTTAATACATAGGTATCATACACTTCATAAGCAAATATTAATGTAACATTTCAGATTATCCTCCAAGACCTGGCAAACTTTGGAGCTAGTATCTGGCGGCAGTTTAACAGAGACAATAAAATTATTAGCTTCATTCCAAGGGGAAAAGCTAACCACCGACGACCATTACAGAGCGGTAGAACGAAGACTGTTGAAAGTCTATGCTACTGTAAAGTATTGCATAGGAAAACACGGCAGTGCCAAGGTTTTTAGAAATATAAATGGAATTTAAAGTTGGTGTTTATGTTTGATTCTTCTTCGACACATCTCTATTGGTTCATATACAAATCCCAATATATTACCTTCCTAGACGCGCACCATAAATATCTGCTGCAGCATATCTAGAAGTTAGTAAGTAACAACTATAATTTGGGTTTTGGGTTCCATAGCCAAATGGCAAAAACAGAACCTGATCACACACTCGTCTACCGAATAATACAGGACCGCCTCGAGTCTAACGACCAACACAGCACACTTGTATCATAAAGTACTATTCTCATATTTTTATCGATAAATACTTATTAGTGAAATACTGTTAATAGGTAATCTAATAAATAATATTAATTTTGCGGTCCGATCAGTAAAAGCAATACTGTGCATGCTGTGCAAAATTCATCCTTACTACGAAACCTTTTACTGTGCGTGTTCCTTACCTATTATAAAACAAAGTCCTCCGCCGCGTCTGTCTGTCGTCCAGTTCGCGATAAACTTAAAAACTACGCACCGATTTTCATGCTGTTTTCACTAATGGATAGTGGTTCTCGAGGAAGGGTTTAGTATTATAATAACCGACATCCACATGGGCGAAGCTGCGGGCATCAGCTAGTTTATTATAAAGAAGCTGTTCGTTCGGGACTTCGCGTGTAGGTACCATTTCGTCCTTTTTCCGTGTAACTTTAATGCTCCCTCCACCACTTCTCCCTTGTATACGATAGTTTTGGAAAACGAATGATTCTACGATTTATAAAGGTACCTACCTATGTATTTGTGCCAAGTTTCAAGTTTCTAAACCGGTCCGAATCCCTATCAGAGACGGCGGAAGGCGTGGGCGATGTGGGCGACCGTCTACGGCTACGCGGTCCGAGGGGCCTCTCATCACGACGGTTTATGCATTACTTAAAAACCGGAAACGCGACGAAAACCGTAAACGCGACGAAAAAAGTTTACTCTTCATAAAACGATAAAATTCATAAAATGTTTTTATTGCGCTAGGGTAGCCCGCGAAATTCAAATTTTCTTTCGTTTTTTGCAATTGGCAGGCAGTATCAGGTTGTATGTTGATCTAAATATTATTAGCGTTCGTAACAAATATGGATTTACAGAATTATAAACATTAAAATCAGCAATACAACTCTCTAAGCTCATGAAAGTGTATTGAATGACTATTTCATGAAATCATGACATTTGGCACTTTCATGAACTTAGAGAGTTCTATTGCCGATTCCTGATTCTAATGTTTATAATTCTGTAAATTCATATTTGTTACGAGCGTTAATAATATTTGGATCAACATACAACCTGATACTGACCTGCAAATTGCAAAACACGTAAGAAAATTTAAATTTCGCGGGCTACCCTAGCGCATCAACCTTTGCTAGCGTTGCGTTGCTATCGTGGGGAATCCCCGCCGGCCAGAGTGGGGGATTTCCCATTCTGTGTGTTTACGTTACTTACAGCTAGGAAATCAATCAAAGTATTGGGTGCGGTCCGGTAATAAACGTGCTTACTTAAAGGAGGCGGTCTTTAAGTTCGCGATCTTACTCGGCTCGCCGTCGGTGACACACGTGAAGCTTTCTCAGAATTTCATTGTCAAATTGGCTCGCGGCGATGACAGACGGACGAGTAAGCTCGCCGAGCCATAAGTACGCGTACTTGCTCGCACGTCTATCACCCGTTTTAGAAATACATTTTAATCAAATCCCAAACAAGGTCAAAATAATGTTCTAGTAAAAGGCAGTTTTTGTTGGGGGCCCCCTAAATATAAACGTAGAGTGCTAAAATTTTCGGGCTCGCTTCGCTCGCTCTTGCATCCTACTTTCTCCTTTTCTCAGCCTTTTCTGTAAAAGTCGACAAAGTAACTCCTATTTACTCCTCTAAGTAACCTTTATTAACCTTACCTATGGGGCGGGGTCCTAAAATGTTCGAGCTCGCTACGCTCGCTCTTACATCCTACGTTCCCAAACTATTCTGTATGGGTCGACAAAGTAATTCCTATTTTTAAATAAGTAAATGTCCAAATCAAAAACCCTATCCAAAGTGCAAACCTCATTTTGATATCACAAGACTACAATAAAACCTATAATATGCATGCTCAAATCGAATAAGTACATACAACGTAATTCGGAATGCAGCCTAGCCAGCAGTCAGCTGACTGCGCCATGACAACGAGAGCGAGCGAGCGCAGCAAGGACATGATGTCATCAGTCATGCAAGTGCAGCGTTGCCAATTTGTGGGGATTTCCCCAAACTGCGGGGAATCTCAAGACGATTGGAGATTTTGTGGGGAGAGGCCATGTGGGGAATTTGGGATTTTAAAATTTTACCAATTCAAACCAATATTACATTATAAACAAAAATCATTCTACTACATACCTACTCGGATTAGAATCACTCACCCAGTAAATTCCAGTCAACATTTTTATGCAGGGCAACGTTACGTCAATTTCAACGAATTTTCGGGGGGAACTCCTGCTACGAGACTGAAAATACAAAGACAATCATTCCTACAATGAATGAATGATCGATAGTACAGTGCGTCCAACTTATCTGTGCAGGCGTCTAAACACAGAACTAAAACTTAATGTACTGAATTTGTCATGCTGTTGCATTTTTCCTTGACAAGCAGCGTCACCGTGAACTGCAAACAAACTGGTCATGCTGTGCGCTACGAATCTACGATACGTCAGATACGTGACCGGTGAACATGAACGTGATAAGACCGACTCCTTATTTTGTTTTCAAATTTTAATGCGTTTGAAAAGTTATATCTTTAGCTAGCTGGTGTCTCTTCGCTTTGTGGATGATTAAAAATTGGATTCTGAATCCTGTTTTAAGGTTAAATTATTTTCAATTTTGAATTTTTGCAGTTCCTTATTAATAAAATAAATATTGTTGATTTTTTGTATAGAAATGAGTTAATTTTATGAAATAATTTTGTGGGGAATCAGGATTTTGCTGTCCCTAAATTCAGGGATTTTCACCTATGATTTTGGGGAATTTGGAAAATAGGCATTGGCAACCCTGTGCAAGTGATAGAAAGAATTGTTTTGAAAATATAAAAAAAAAATTGTAGATGTCAAAGTTATTACAATACGCTTCAACACTTATTTACATTCCTAATCATTTTAAAGGTGTAGGTACTGTACCTACACAACTACTCACTATGTTCAAAGACATCGAAAATACGTTTCTATATTTTGCTTACGGCAGTAATTTACTCAAGAGGAGAATACGCATTAACAATCCATCAGCCACATTTTTAGGAATTGGTCGATTGGACGTAAGTTTTTATTTATTTATTTATATATACTTTATTGTACACCAGAAAATACATTGCGAAAATAAATAAATTTAACACTATAAAACATACAATGGGCAATTTTTTCTTATTTTTTATCTTTGTACAACTAGAGTGATGATATAAACCTTACGATAAGTACCACACAATGTTAAATTTACAGCATGCATTTAAATACGGCCGTAACAGGAGGATGCTCCTCTGTCCATTCTTTCCCATATAGCAAAATGTCATACTAAATTCTGCTGACACTTTTTTGACCACTTTTAGGACCACCTGCTCGATTTTATTAAATATTCTGAACACTGGCGGGGTACTTCGGCTACTATAGTACCTACACCTGGTGCACAGGTATGGGGAGCAATATGGAGATTGAATAATGATGATATGCCGGCTTTAGACAAGTAAGCATGTCTTGATGAGGTGATAATAATTAACTAGTTATATTATTAGTAACTAATGTAACCTTAATTTTTGTAGACAAGAAGGAGTGGATACCAATTGGTATTTTGCGAAAACTGTTAAAATTGTACTACCCGATGGTTCCAGTACACATTGCCGAACATACCAACAAACAATCAACCCTCCAATACGCAAAAATGGTGAAGAACTGCCTCCAGAGAGAAGGCCTTGCATAACATATTTAAACTGTATTATAACTGGTGCAATGGAATGCAAAATTCCAGAAGATTATATTGAAGAACTCAAGAAAATACCAAATAATGGCCAAGAAGCGTCTCCTAAAATGATAGAGAAGTTACAAAAAAGTTTGTGATGATGTATTTTAGTAAGTGTATAGAGTACTGCTAGTGGCATTCTATCACTATCGGATAAAGTGCCGCAATTTGCGACGTAATAGTGGTGCTACCTTGACCTGTTTAAAGTGCCATAAGCATTACCACTTGTTACTTTGGTTGTGTGTTGAGTTTAGTTACCCATTTTAGTGTATATTTAAAAGCCCCCAAGTGCGCAATACTAAAGGTGCATAGGGAGTATTTAGGTTGGGGAAGATCACATAGCGGGTATAAATATTAGGCTAACGGCAGTTTATCCGATAGTGATTGATGATGAATGAGTAGAAAATTCCGCTAGCGGTACTCTATATGGTACCTATATTTTATCTATATTGTATATCTGTGATGATAGCCTATGCATGAATGACTGGGTTCAAAACTCCTTACCTTCCGTCTTTTATTTTTAAATAAGACCATACCCAGATGAACGTAAATTGCGCGTCATTTACGGTCTGTAGCGAAAGTTGGTCAATAAAATTTCGATAAAATTTAACTAAGTGGGAAAACTACGTAATATTGAAGCTAACTCAAAAGCTACGCAAGCAAACTTAATCAAATTTATATGGGACCACCTCTGAAGCATGACCTACCAACAAAAAAAGAATCAGCCAAATCAATTCATAATTGGCTCGTGCAAACTGGCGCGATATCGCGGGCGCGACAGGCAGCGCAACCCTTGTCGCGCCAGTCTGTACAAGGCCCGAGGCGCGACGGTGACATTTGGCGGTTTGGCCGGCCAGTCTGAATGAGTAGAATATCCATTGAGTGGTTGATAGAATTATAGAGGTACCTAGAGATACTATGAAGTACTTATTATAATTATTGACTTCTTGCATAGTAGTTCTTGGTTATATTCCTTCTTGTATTTATTATCCATGGTCGGTTCATTTAACTCCTGTCAAAATCTTTCAGTTTGAAATTATCACAGAAATTTTAATACTTTTAATTTATTACATAATTAACTTTTTATAAGAAGGTATGTACATGTATCTACCTATTGTAGTGAGTCTTAATTTATAATATTTTCTACATTTATTGGCATTTAATAATATCGTGGTAGGCAATGATATTATATTAATTACCTATATGATATTATAATAAATATAATATCATTGGTGGTAGGACTATAAATGTCTTAGTATTTTTTAAATTTTGGGTCCTATAATCAATTACCTATTGTTGTAGGTCCCTACTTCAATATACCAGTGATAAAAAACAAAATGATGAAAACAGAACTTCACAAACCCGACACGTTTCTGTATTTCGCATATGCAGCCAATATGTTTAAGTTTCGTCTTAGAACGTTCTGTCCAACTGCAGAATTTGCTTCCATAGCACGACTAGATGTATGTATTTACTTACCTTACCGATTTATTGTATATAGATACAGACACAAAATATTTGTAAAAACTTTATAAATTTACTATGGTCTGTGCCTTTGTAGAACTTTAGACTTGACTTCATGAAGTTAAGCCAGTTTTGGGAAGGTCCCCTCGCTACTATTGTGCCCACGGCTAACGCTCATGTATGGGGCGTCATATGGAGACTTCATAAAGACGATCTGGAATTTCTCGATAAGTAAGTCTAACAACCAGGAAAGTAGATACCTACCTAAGTCAAAGCATTTATTGTTACCTTTCCTTGATAATATTCTTTTATTTTGCAGCCAAAGGGATGTTGATACTAAAAAGTTTTTCGTGAAAAACGTTCAAGTCCTTACTCCTCATATGGATATAATAACGTGCCGAACGTATATGCAAAAAGTATATCCTCTTCCGAAAGGTAACCGAGATCCCATACCCGTTGAGCAGTGGCCGTCATGGTCATATAAACAAATCATAATAATGGGGGCTAAAGAAAATGGACTTCCACCATGCTATATACGTTTTTTGAGGAAGTTGAAAGATAATGGCAACGAAGGTTATATAAGAGCGGATTGTTTGTTATTGCGCTATGGGTACGATGTGCCATGTGATTGTAGACTACCAACAGTAATACTCCGAGAACCTCTTAAGATTTATTTGAAGAGAATTAGAGATAACAAACGGGCTCTAATATAAAAATCGGTTAAAAAGAAAAGAAAATTAAGTCAAGAAATCTGCTTCTTTAGGTTTCCGTACCTAAAGCGTGAAATTTACATGCATTGTCGCGAACAGAATGGAATTTTGAAACGAAATTGTACAAAGCACAAGAAGTTTGTGTATTACAGAATTTACATATAGTTTATATGTAAATTGTGTACCTACCTAATACACAAACTTCTCAGGAAGACGTGCAACTTTTTTGGCACGTTGCTAGTCTGGTCTGTTCGGCCGTCTGTCTATCTATCATGGGACTTTACCATAATACATGCCACAGTACTATTGTTACTACATAATTATGTCCTCTACCCTTGCAAACTAAAATGAAGGTAAACGAATGAAATGTAGTGATACGGAATCCTAAAGCTTGGTTTGGACTATGTCAGTAATTTAAGCCGACTTCACTTCACTATGAGATATAATATCCCGAGATAACAAAAGAGAGATGTTATATTATATTCCAACTTAGTGTAAACGGTTCCATTTAAAAGTACGGTCAGCGATATTAATTTATATCTCGAGGTGTAACATAATATGTGATATCATAGTGTGAAGACAGCTTTAAAAATTGAAATCGTTCCCAACTGTTTGAACCAGCCTATTTGATCAAATTACTTGAACGTCTATGGCCCATATTAGATAAATAAAATGATGTTGTCTAAAGCATTATAAAATAAAATAAAATATGAAAATTATATGTTTCAATCACTTTACACAGGATCAAACTCGCAAAATTTGCTCTTCTGTCCATTGTGGTAAATACCTTCTTTTTCTTTAGCACACCAATATTTTCATTCATTTCATATTACCACTAAGCTTGTGTACTACTGTACTCGACCGTAGTGCGAACATTTTTTGGTGAGTTACTAAACGGTACTTTAAAGGATGTATTCAAACTAGATTTTACTATTTTTTATAACTTTTTTATTAATATAAATATTAAAATTATTAATAGGTACTCGGTTTTTAAATTAATTATATAAAATTGTACACTATCTCAATCGTTTGGTGAAATTGTATCTAAATTGAGCATATAGCACAACGCTACCCCGACACTTATACAAAACATACACAATTCACACAAGGAAATAATCATTTGGAAATTATTTTATCAGTCAATAATTTATGAATAACATAATCACTAAAAATGAGGTAATTTAACTGCCTTGTAAAGTGATAATCACAATTAAACAAATACTGATAAAAACAAGAGCGTAAGTAACAAAGGTCGATAGTAGACACAGTCCGCAGGGAACGCTGTGTGAGGCAACGTTGTGCGAGACTTCGCCGCAGTCACTCCAGGCACCGCTCACTCCACGTGCCTAACATTGCAGGCTCGTTAAACTCATCAAATAAACGATACTTAATCGGGAGAATTGTCGATAATAAAACTGAATTTCGTATTTTTTTTTTAAAAACATTCAATATGTAGTACATGACAGAGGAGAGTGTATGGATGCGTGCGAGCGTATCGGCGTGGAGTGTCTCAGCTCACTCGTTGTCACAGGAGTGCGCGCGACTCGGCAGGTGTGCGCGCACTAGACTCCATGTCATACATTACACCGCGTAACATTCCAGTGCAGCGAGCTTCAGTTTGGTGGGGCTTTGTGTGTCACACTCACTGGAATATTAGCGAATAACTTAAATGGAACTACATTAATAGTTCTAATATATTTATGTTACGCTTAACGATACCTATCTACGACATTCCTCATAATTGAGCAAAAGGCACTATGCAAATTTTACACATAAAACAATATTTGGATTTCGGTTTCATCGAAAATCGTTTCGATTTTACTAAAATGGTTCAATCAGTGATGCAACGTGCCTTGTGCCCCCGACAACAACACAAACGTGTACGATCATGTACTAGTCCCAGTCTGCTAGGTGTTCACCTTCGCCCCTCTTTCTCCCAACGTATTACTTACATTACTTTTTACCTGATTTCTTACAAATTCACAATAAATTGGTGGTCAACGACTTAAATAAAATACTATCGGTAAGCCATTCGTCATACATTGCCTATATCCATAGACAACCGAGTAAATTGAATTGATTTCCTGTGGCAGCGGTTCTTGATTGTGTTAAAATGAAAACCATTTAAATGCCATATCGAAAATATTATAAATCGAAATTCTAGCGTTACTTGTGAAACAAACTTTCAAATAGAACAAACGAGAGAGAGAAACAAACTATAATAGAGAGTTGGTACTGCAGGCACGCAAACCATGCGGTCCGCGTAGGGAGCTCGCGACTTTATCGTGTCCACCTCACACAATCAACAAACCAAGGCTGGATGTCTGAAGGCACTCGTTTAAACCCTTATACCACATTATCGTTATAGTTATTATTACTACATCGGACCCCAGCCGCGAGTGCTGGTTGACGTCTGGAGTCTAATGTCCACGACTGTTGTATTATATTGGAGTCTAACTTTGGTTGAATGTATATTATAATATTTTATTACAGTTTATTACTATTATGTAGTTAACACTTTTCGTAGTTTATATAACTAGAAATTTGCTGTCAATGAAAAGTATTTCTTTTGTTACAAATAATTCTAAACAATATTGTAAATTCATATTGAAACCATCATGTCTATTTCGCGTTATGTCATCAATTAAATTAACAAAGTAAATAATATCTACATACTTCATACTTGCTGCCAAAACTCACTGCACATTAAAATGTGAACAAAATAAAAAAGGAACTACATAGTTATAACATACCTTATTATTACATTGTGTTACTACAGATATATTTCAGTGAACTAAAATATTATTAAAAAAAACTGTAATTCTACGAACGGAAACATATAGTTGAACTCTAATAATACATAAAGTGTAAGTATATGTTCTCATTTAACTTTACGTCTGTTTACTTAACATTACATACATAAATATATTCGCATTACATAAATTAACTATTTGTGTAATCTGTAACTTATTTAGTTATTTCCTTAGTGAGATATTACCATACATTGTAGCTATAGACGTACATAATTCACTGATTAGTTGAGCACATAAGGCTCAGCGGCGCGGCTCGAGGCGATGCGAGGAGGTGTTGCACGACGCAGTAACACAAAAATCGTGGTTCGTGCCGTTCGCCGGTGTGCGCTGATCTTTACATATACTTTGGCTTTACATTTTGTTTAAAATAATAATAGCATGTAAGTAATATAATTACTTATTTAAAAATAGTGGCAGGTATTATCTATTGCATTTTAGTCGTTGGGGAACACATTGTTTTCAGCGTAAATTCTTAATGACATTACTGCAACACGATTATGATACACATTTATAATCACTCATACACAAAACATATTAAGTTGTTAAAAAATAATTGTTGCGGTATATGAAGTCATTTAAATTCAACATTGTCACTTAACTGGTACTAGTAAGTACTCGTTTGTACAAACTACATGAGAATACACATCCTGCTTGTAGTTTGTGCAGTATACCATATCTATGTATGGCCGGCAACACTAAGTAACACGTTCTTCTTTTCTCGTGTAACTTACGCATTATAACTAACAGTGGGTGTTGCTTCACGTTCCTACTAAAACCAGTTACAACTAACTTGAAACGACCCTGTATAATTACTCTAATACAATTATATAATTATCTTTGCAAACATTGATAACAAAGCTACAATAAGTAACAGCATTAAAAGAATTGTAAATTTAGACGTTTATTTTCCAAATCTTTGGTGGTTAATTTAATTCAATATTTGAAATTATTCAGTATACAAGTAGCAAAAATAACTTGATATATAAAGCGGTTTATCCAACAATTGAGTATTATAAGCGGTTGCATTTTGCATCGATTAAGACAAGTGACAAATTCATATCGCAAGTACGTTTGCAATGAAAGTACTTGGCACAACAACATAACAACTTCAACGAATTTGACACCCGTTACAAAATTACTTTTACCTTTGAAACAGTAGCAAGGTACCGAACTATTCATCAAGAAATCAATAAAAATAATTTGTACACGATCTCGCCTACATAAAACTATACATCTTAAACGGTAAACTTAACATTAATAGGCTATGTCAAAAGTGACACCGATCTAGAACTATATAATAACGTCGAGGTAAACTATATAGGATTCACGTCGAGACAAATCGACTCACTCAATATCGTCTCAGCAAAAATATTACTTTCCTGATATGAAAACGAATCGTCAGACGAAAAGAAACGCATCGCCGTCTCGGTTCGAGCTCTCACGAAACAACAAAACTGACGCTCCCGTCGGCCCCGGCACGCTAACGTAATAAATGCGGGGGGATCGAGGGGCTCCCCCTAATATAAATTTACACTACAGTCAGAGACGATCCCCGCTCGTCGGACGATCATTACGATATTTACACTAGGCTACGGCTACGATTCGAAGAGTCGGCGGCTCGGCCGACCTGAGGTAGATGTGGCTGGCGAGCCGGGCCGGCGCCGGCCGGCTAGCAGCCGCGTCGGCAGGCGACAGGCCGTTGGGCGACTTGGGGTCCGGCGCCGGCCGACTAGCTGCTGGCGCCGGCCGACTAGCTGCTGGCGCCGGCCGACTAGCTGCTGGCGCCGGCCGACTAGCTGCTGGCGCCGGCCGACTAGCTGCTAGCGCCGGCCAACTAGCTGCTGGCGCCGGCCGACTCGGTTCTGGTGCCGGCCGACTCGGTTCTGGTGCCGGCCGACTAGCAGTTGGCCGTCGGGCGACTTGAGGACCGGCGCCGGCTGCAGTGGCTCGGCAGGCCGCGCCGGCTAGCAGCCGGCGGCGGCGGGCGGCAGGCCGTTGGGCGACTTGATGTCCGGCGCCGGCTGCAGCGGCTGCAGCGGCTCGGCGGCCGCGTCGTCGTCGGCGCGCGAGCGCAGCGACGACAGCTCGCGCACCCACGACGCCAGGCGCCCCGACACGCCGAACAAGTTGGAGCCCGAGCCCGTCGCTACCGCGCCCACGTTCACCTCCGCCAGCTCCTGCTCCTCCTCTGCACGATCACCCGACGGTTAGTATGCCACCGACGAGATATGAGCATAAACATCGGCAAAATTATAACTATAAGCATTTGTAACTAAGAAGTTCAACTATAGTGCGACAGAGTTAATACCAACGGATGGAATGACAGTGGTATTCTAAAAATAAACCAACCAAAATGTCTACTTGCAGATGTTTAAACTCCGTACCACATACAAGCAGCCAAGGGCACCAAAGCAAAGTAGTACTACTATTTAATTATGTTCAAAACATGGGACGGTTTAGCCCGTTGCATACTTTTGATCGGCTTTGCTATAAAAGTCGGTGTCGCAAATGAATCATACTGTCACTACAATGGTTCATGGTCGCTCAGAAAATGATAACAAAGTGCCCGCACTCATCTCACGTTACGTTAAACATGCAAACTTGTACCGCTACTTACGTTTCAACAGCGTGCCGCCGACTCGGCACACGTCTCTACGGGGCGCAACGGTGGGAACAGAAAAGCGGGCTCGTATTAAACACAGGTTCGTACTAGCAACAAATGTTATCATTTGCCGACGAAGACCAGGACGTAGGGAAAACATTTAAACTTCAACCTTATCTGTGGTTGAATGTTATACAGCTTGCCGCATTTTCCACTCCCGGCAGGTATATTGACATCAGTTTCGTCAAGAGTCTATCAATTTTGCGATCACTAATCCGCGTATTTATCCTGGTGCAACCTTTTTGAAACAGGTATCGCGGGACACGAGGGCGGGGAACTAAGTGCGGTGAGACTGACCCATGGCGGTGCGCTGCAGCGCGTACATCTCCTGGCCCTGCGACGTGTGGAAGAAGCTGCGCTGGCGGAAGTGCGGCTGGCTCGTGGGCGCCAGGTCGGCCACGAGCTGCAGGAAGCTGGGCCGCGAGTGCGCGCGGTGCGCCCAGCAGGCGCGCATGAGCTCGTACAGGCGGTCGGGGCAGTGCTCGGGCCGCTCCATCACGCCGCCCTCCACCACGTAGCGCACCACCTGCTCGTTGGACAGCCCCTGCGGACGCGACAGGGTTACGTGCGGCCGGTACACACCGTGCGATGATGCGACACATCATGAAATCGACTAAAATAGGGTATTTGACAACTATCAAAAACTGGCTTCTGCCCGAGACTTCGTCCGCGTAGAATTTCTTGTTTTAACATAAAATATATTCGCTTAGCGTTCTTTCGAACTTTTTTCTTTTTGCTAGACTGCTAAGGGTCTTAGCCTGTAACCTCGCGTTCATACAAACAAACTCTTCAGCTTTATTATATTAGTATAAATATACAGTGGAATCTGGATAACTCGCACCTCGTTAAGTTGTAATCTTCAGTAAGACGAAAAAAAATTCCATTCCCATCCGATGAACTCCTAAATACGCGGTATCTCGAATTATTAAGACTTACTTTGTAACTCGAACAAAATATTATTTCTCAGGGAGCTATTGATATTATATATTTATACTCTGTATATTGAATTTCAAATACAGCCAAGTGTGAGTTGAACTCGCACACGAAAGCTTCCGTACGTACAGCTTTCGTGTGCGAGTTCAACTCACACTTGGCTGTTTTTGCACATTAAGATACAGCGAAAAACGCTGATTACGGTTCATGAGATACACCACGCTGACGGACATACGGATGGTCGGACGGACAGCGAAAGCTTAATAATAGGGTTCCGTTTGGCACCTAATGGCTACGGAAACCTAAGAAGCAGACTTCGTAGCTCGAAGTTAGTAAAATATATTGACGTCTTACTTGGAATTCCCTGAACTCATAGCAATAAAATGTAAAAGGAAAGGAATGTTTGGTGCTATTGTTCTATTCATAAAACTTTCTAACACGTATGTACTGTAGAGATATTAACTTATTAAGCACGCGGCATTCTATCAATAGTGCGGAAGCGATAGTATTAGAATGCCTTTAGCGGCATTCTCGTACATCATTTTATAACCCTTTTTTAGTGTATATTTGAAAATCGACACTCTATACACTTCCTAAAAAAAACAGTCAAATAGGTGGGTATTCTTGTTTGCAATTTATGTTATTTCCATTTAACAAAAATATTCTTACGTAGAGTTTTTGTTTAAGTTAATTTGAGAATTTTGCAAAGATATTGAAGTTGTAACGAAAAATATTTTTTATGTAGGACTTGTAGGCTTGTAAATTTTTAAACTCACATAATTATATTGGAAACAGAATTGTGAACTTAATTAAATTGTCTCCGAACGTGAGACGTGTACATACCTGGTAAGGCTGCATGGCGAGTGTTGCCATCTCCCACAGAACGACGCCGTAACTCCACACGTCGGTACTGCTCGAGAACACCTGAAGCACACAAGATGGTTGACAATCCAAGTGATTGTAACATATCGTCAACAACGTATTTGGGGTCGGCGCAGTACGTCTATTTCTCTATCAACGGTCATCTCTGAATTCTCTTTCTTCCCGGCCATGTGATCTTTCACACAGTCCATCCATACAATATAGCATTCGAAAAAATGGGCTTCAGTCAACTTACTCCGTCCTTGAGGCTTTCAGGGCTCATCCAGCGCACCGGCAGCAGGCCCTTAGTGCCTTTCCTATAGTAGTCAGTCTCGTAGATGTCTCTGGTCATGCCAAAGTCCCCGACCTTTACGGTCAGGTCGCCGGCGACCATACAGTTGCGCGCCGCGAGGTCGCGGTGCACGAATTTTTTGGCCGATAGGTAAGCCATACCGTCGGCTATTTCAATAGCCATCTGAAACAATACCGATAATGTTGATTCACACAAGCTGAAACACATTTTTTTATTTAGTACCTTTAAAGTGACATTTAAAATGTTATTCATTATTTACAAAAAAGAAAAATAAAATAAGGGTGTGCATGGAAAAGGTTAAAGAATTGTGGGGGGCAGGGTAGGCGGTAGCTTTTGCCTCGCCTCCAACAAATTCTAGATCCGCGGCCGGTACACGGTGACGATACATGATGGTCGTGTAAAAGACAGGGGTTGATTACTTTTAGGTTGATTTTCGAAAAATAATTAATACGGGGTAGTTTTAAGAAACGAATAGTGCATACTACATTTTTTTTAGTTAGGTATATGTTCGTGACTGGTTTCAAGTTTATTCAAGAAATAAGATTATTCTTATAAACAAATCCCTTTTCACCCCCTTAAAGGTTGATTTTCGCAAAATAATTTCTTAGTACGCTGTTTCGTTTTAAACTACCTACAACTTCTATAAAAAATGCAAGTTTCCATCTTAGCTGTTTGGGCTGTGCGAGAGTCTTATAAACTTACCTGTTCTTTCATAGACAATGCTTTAATTCGTTGTTGCTATTGTATTATCATTCGTTTCTATTGTCATGAATTCTGGATATGACTAATGAGGCCCCCATGGGCCGCGCAGAGCGCAGGTAGATCTTGAGGTCTCGAACTCCATGAACTATGGGATGGTATGTAACTGACGACATACCTGCAGTATGTTCTGCAGCGTGGGCGGCTCGTTGCCACCCTTCCGCGGTAGCGAGGCCTCCGCGTCGGGCCGGTGCGAGCGCAGGTAGGTCTTGAGGTCTCCGCACTCCATGAGCTCCATGATGACGAGCGTGGGCTGTCCGCGCGACACTACGCCCATCAGCCGCACCACGTGGAACGTGTCGAACGCCTTCATCACCGACGCCTCGTTCAGGAACTCTTGACGCTCTCTGCGACAGTTACATTGTGCTCAGTGCTCGCGCTTCTGTACAAATTATCTGCATGAACGTATTTCAATATTGCTTGTTCTACTTACCGATCAGTAGCGTGCTCGTTGACAGTTTTCACGGCACACCGCGTCTCGGGTTTACCTTTTTCTATACCTTTCCCAAGACCTTCATACACCTGAAAAATAATCACTCGTGTTTAGTAGTCTTTTATAACAGAAAATAATGATCTTAAAAAAAACAAAAGGAAATAGGAATTGTAAACCAAAATCTATGTTTTTGTCTAAGATTTTGTCTGCGAAAAAAAACCTAATTGTTTTTATTTTCCTGGGTTAATAAAAGTACGCTGTGAATTGATACAGACAATAATCCTTACGGCTTCTACAATAGATATGCATTAGACTTACCATTCCGAACGAGCCCTGGCCCAGTTCGCGTATGAACTCGACGGCCGAGCGAGGCACCTCCCACTCGTCGGGCACGTACATGGTGGACACGTACTCGGGGTTGACGCTCGCGAACAGCTTGTTGGCCTCGGCGGCCGGCAACAGGCCGCGCCGCGCGTACCACACGCCGCCGCCCAGCACCAGGAACATTATGACGCACCCGCCTACGACGCCCCAGATCCATTCGTACGCGGCTTGAGCTTTTCTCTCCTGGAAATAAGTTTCTAATTGGAATCGTCTGTTTTTGTATTACACGTGTGGAGTTAATTAGGTACTTATGCATTTGATGATTTTTAGGTTATTTTTTATGATTTACAAATTACACCCGCTAATTGAGCAATCTAAGAATAGGAATTTTAATTATTTTCCAGAACGCTTGCCAAACTTTCAGTAAACAGATAAGTTTATAAAAACGAACCTAGTGTACAAGTAAGTGTATAAGCAATCAACAGTAGGTGGTTGTTATATGGAGTGAGGGAAGACAAATGACCAGAGTTTGCAAAGACACTTGTGTACTGTAGTCTTCGTACCCACAGGCGATGTTTTATCGCGCACTGGATTCTCAATGCTCCACTCAACACCGAGAGTTGAAAATCCAGTGCGCGATACAAAAAAACGATAAAAATCCTCCGTGTGTACCTGGGCTTATTAAGATTAGTTACCGGTATGAAGATGGGCACGGAGGAGGCGTTCCCGGCGCCCGCGGCCGTGACGGGCGTGACGTCGACGCTGTAGTTGCCGGGCGACAGGTTGCGCAGCGTGTAGCTGTGCCCGTTGTTCTCGTAGTCATCCACCGTGATGCAGCTCTGTAGTCCCACGTCCTGGCCCTGCGCAACGACACAAGTTTGAGGCATTATTCTTTATTCAAATTCAATAGTAATTTCTTCACATAAACCTATATTTCACTATCCGCTCAACTGTCGATTGGCCTTTAGAGGCGATACTAATTAAAATTCTATTGTGTCTCGTTAGTGACAGTTGGAGGTCTATATATTACGGTTCATGAGACACAGCCCGCTGACTGACAGTCGAACAGACGGACAACAGAGGCTTAGTAATAGGGTTCCGTTTGGCACCATTCGGGTACGGAACCCTAAAAATTGCGAGGTCGAGGAGGAAACAACTTAGATTATAATATTGACCAAAAAAATAGTCCTTTACAATTTTTATAAGTGGGGACATGGTCGCAGAGTATCCAACTGAAGGTGTTGCATAGTCTGCAAGCATTGGATTTTATTGGATTGAATTCAGCTTTATAGGCTGAATTCAATTCATTTAGGAAACCAACAGAAACAGATTTCTACAAAAAAAGAATAAGGAAGTTTAAGTAAATGATGTACCGCCAAGTTATCATCGACGCGATAGTAGTGCACTGTGTAGGCTACAACGAACCCGTTGGGTTTCTCGGGCGGTTTCCACGTCACGTTCACTTCCCCTAACGTCTTGTTTGACACGATCACTTCTGCTTGCAAGTTGTTCACTTTATCCGCGTTTACTGCAAACAACAATTTTATTATTTTTTATGCGGCGTGCTACCTGAAGAACTTTGGTTCAACCAAATTGTTTGACTACTAATATGAAATATCAACCTTACTAAGTTGTAAATAAAATTCATTTCAAAATGAATATTATTGAAAATGTCTCAAAAACATTGACGTTGTAGCCTAGCCGAAACTAGACTTTATGTTTGGGCACTAAAGTTATATTTCCTAGATTACATAAATTGGAAACTAAATTTTGAGCATAGTTTATTTATTTACTGGATCTCCAACAGATGCTACACATACAAGATTACAAGAATCAGAACAAAAATTAGTGTGTGCTTCCAATTATAGGAGACCACATCGTTCACTTATAATCTAGGTACAATAAGCTTTACTTTTTTTTGTTTAGTTGGTTACGAAGGCTTACCTAGTTCCGAAGTGCGGAAGGTATTAAAGGCCCGATGTTCTGAGCACCAAGTGCTGTTGTAATCTTTGAGTGTCTCCTTCTCGTGCTGGGCGCGGCAGGCGTAGATGCTGACCGTGTACCACGTGAAGTGCCGCAAGTTCGTCACCGTCAGCGACTTTGTGTCGGCCCCCAGCTCGAAGTACAGGGATTCAACGGAACCTACCGAAAAATGAATATTTTACATGCTTTTACCCATCGATGGAACAAACAAGTCCAGAGGCCCTAGACAAAGTGTCAACAAATTCTATCAGCAATAACGATGATGGAAAAGGCAAAAATGTATAGGACTGACATAAGCTATCGAAAAGCTAATGTTAATCCTGTTGAAAGTCGTTGTAGAAATACGAAACGCTTTCGAAGCGGTTGTCACTTGTCTAGGCCCTCTGGAGTGGAGACCGCGTATCGGCAAACTCAGTGTAGGACCCCCCCAGTTAGATGTACCGACACAGACGATGCGGAAGCCGGAAGGCAGGGTGTTGTGGCGCAGCATGGGAGAGGTCATGGCCAGCAGTGGACCGCGATAGGCTGAGTTGATTGATTGACATGCTTTTACAGATTTGAAATATTCTCCTGTCGGTGTTCTTGGAAACTTTTAGAAGACGATCTTTTTAGTATGCTGGAGTATAAATTGTGAGCACGATGACCGGGACTTTATTTCCAATTTTAAATGCTTCCGACATCTAATAAGAATATTTTATAAGCCGACTTTTCGTTGGTGACAGTCCCATGGTTCGGGCGACTTGGCCGCGTGGTAAGAAGCGTGCCGGGGCGGCGGGACCTGCTAGCAGAGCGTCACTCACACGCCACATCCTCCTGCGCTGGCCTACTGTCGTTGTGTCAACTCCAAAACCTTATTCATGTAAATCAAAGATTTTCCAAATTCAGAAGTTATTTAGTAGATGATTATAGTGACTTGCCCCGTTTATATGGAACTTAAACATAACTGGCGAAATGTGGGTACATCTCTGTTTAACCCTTCGGGGATAACAGGTGCGATGTTATAAAAAAATATGAAAAATAAACCATTTCATTATGATAACGACGTGATGATGGCAAAATCCCCGTGAAATATTAAAAAAATGTTGTTTATGTTTGTTTCCTTTACGATGAGACTGCATTTGGCTAAAATGAGAATTTTAGATGGTGGTAATAATGGCAAGCGAGGCCACGAAGGTCGAACAGTGAAGGAGCCCCATTAGTGCGTCGGTCTCCACAATGGATCGGAACAGTGGAACAGAACACTGTCGGTCGTCGCGCGGAGCTGCGACAGCGCAGCGCATCGCCCCGCTTCGCCTCTCATCCGCCGATCCGTTGAAACGACGCGTGCGACGACGCGACGCTTTAATGTGGCATGTCATTTAAAATATAATGGAAAACGACGCAACGTTGACGCTGCGACGACACAACACAACGCAACGCACTTATGGGGCAGAGCTCTTAGGAACTAAGTAGATGAATACGTTTTTAATTAGAAATGATGACAAGCTCGCGAATTACCTTCCTCGTCTGTGGTGTTGGTGTAGTTCTGCCCGAGCGTGGGCGCGACACTCTCGGCCACCTTCACAAGCATGCTGTTCATGTAGTGGTCCAGAGATCGCTTTACCCTGTTTTTTGAATGCTTCTGTCTGTCAGGCTGTTTTCTGTACACCTGTAATTAATTGGCGTTTAGTCTATACATATTATAAAGTCGCTTTTCGTGTTTGTCTGTATGTCTGCGTTGTTCTTCTAAACCACGCAACAGATTTTGATGGGGTTTTCACCATCGTTTAGAGAATTTATTCCGGAAGGTTTATGTGTATAATACATTAATATTCAAGTTCAGAAAACTAAGAAATCTCGATGTTTTGTCAAGTCGTAAAAACCGTGCGAAGCAGGAGCGGAATCGCTAGTAATCTATAAATCAAGGATAATTTTTAGGTACGTCCCAAGTCGTGTAAGAGATTCGTACACATTTTGCGGACTCCATTCAACTTAGTATAATTATTCAGCCCTAGTCCCTCAGGATGTCTTCTTAGGCACTATAATTAACTTTTGGAGTTGATCACCTCCAAAAATTCCAATTCTGTGACCTCGACGTGATCGTTAGCGCAGCCTTCGAGCAGCAGCTTGATAATCATACCGGGTTTACCAGTTTGGTGGCGGAGGAATGAAGTGTTAAGTTCCTCCTTTTAAAACAGCATGAGCAGTATCCGACCAAAGTAAACACCGTCTGGCCGAAAGAATCTCCCTTTTCAATGGAGGAACTTGCCACGTCGTTCCTCTTTCAAAAACTTATCGTTTTGTTCACGCATACAATCCCTTACAGTATTCTGCAGGTCGTTCTCAAAGGCGATGCTTTCTTCCCGCTCTCTCTCTGCGCGCGAGTTGAACCTCGTGCCCGGTTTGTCCTCTTCCTTGCAAGAACACGAGCCGTTGGTGACGTCACCGGTCGCCTCCTTCTCCTGACTATCCGGAGACTCTTCTACTCGACCAGTTATCACATTCGCTAGGGCACTCGCTGAAATAAGAAAAATGTATCCAAAATATAGGGTATACAAGTATGTAATGTTATTTTCCTACCATTACTTTCATTATGGAATCATTTCAATCAAATTAAACAATTGTGTATGTAAAAGCGCAGGATAGAATGAAGCACTTGCTCTTCATATCTTTATGATACTTACGTCATGCTGTAGAGATCTCTCTCTGTCAAGAGAGAGAGATCTCTTCAGCTCTCGTGTCGTTAGTGTCGGAAACTAGTCATTCAAATTCCAAAGTATTTAAGAACTTACGATTAGCGCAGTAGTTAGTGTGGCCAGTGAGCAGCTGCGGCACGTTGTAGCTGCTGGCCTGCACGGCCACGTGGTACAGCACGATGGTCCCGTTGGGCATGGCCGGCGCCTGCCAGCGGACGAACACCGAGTGCGGCGACAGCGACTCCACCGACACGCCCTGCGGTGAACTGGGCCCTACGAACATTCAGTTTATTCTTCACTAGCTGCCGCCAGCGGCTTCGCCCGCGTGTAATCTTTATAAATTATAGCCTATGTTACTTAGGGTGAATGTAGCTTTATAATGGTGAAAGAATTTTTGAAAGCGGCGCAGTAGTTTTTGAGTTTATTCATTACAAACATACACACAAAAATACAAATATTTCCTCTTTATAATATTACCAGTTTAATCCAGCATGAGTCTATCAATCCACATGAAGCTTAAAACTTATATCTCAAGGTTCCATTAATTAAAAAAGGTTAGGGAACCCTGATCTACTTTAAAGAAGGTTCTACTTTTTTGTTGGTTGTTACATTTAGTACTTACTTCCAGGTAAGGTGGTGAAGTATATGATGGAACTTTGTGCACCCTTTTTCTCTTGCAGGGTGGTGTATGTTTTCACATACGCCGCATATCGCGTGTCAGGGATCAAAGGTGTCAGCATGTGGAACATGGGCTGCATATTCAAACATGGATTCAAGAGAATGTCGTTTTGGTTGCCAGTAGGAACTTCTCTTGAAACATTGCTGCTTTCTCTTAAACGAGCTTCGACTTCGGTTATATCCACAACATTCCATCTGTAAACAAAACAAGATTATTTGTTATTCGATTCACTGTCCAAATATTTCATTAAAATTAAGTAGAACTAAAAATAGTAGTTCTATCTGGATCCACTGATTATTTGAACTTTACTTATTCAACGTTCTTTTGTTTTAATAACAATTTTAGCTTTTGCATGCAACTCACCTACATCTTTAAACAAATGAGTGAATACTAACATGTCGGAGCACACGTCCCTCTGTTCGTACAGCGTCACGTTCTGGTTGGGCTTGGTCGGGATGTAGTAGATGGAGTAGCCGAGCAGCTTGCGGATGTCCTCGGGACAGTACTGGTTCCACGTGAGGACCACGCCTTTGCTAGCAAACTCGCTCGCACGCAGGTGCAACTTGTCCGGTAAACCTACGAAAACGTCCCACACAGAAATCGTTATAATAATGTTACTTAAGGGGGATGCGCTAGGGTGGCCCACGAAATTCAAGTTTTCTTACGTTTTTTGCAATTTGCAGGTCAGTATCACGTTGTATGTTGATCTAAATATTATTAGCGCTCGTAACAAATATGGATTTACAGAATTATAAACATTAAAATCAGCAATACAACTCTCTAAGCTCATGAAAGTGTATTGAATGACTATTTAATGAAATCATGACATTTGGCACTTTCATGAACTTAGAGAGTTGTATTGCTGATTCTAATGTTTATAATTCTGTAAATCCATATTAGTTAAGAGCGCTAATAATATTTAGATCAACATACAAGCTGATACTGACCTGCAAATTGCAAAAAACGTAAGAAAATTTGGATTTCGCGGCCTACCCTAGCGCATCAACCTTAAAGCAATTTCTACATTCTTCCTCTAATTGGTCTCCAACCTCAGCAATGAGGCAACGACTGAGACGAAACTCGTATCTTTTTCAATACATTTGAGGATAAACAATACCAAGCACGTATGATTGCGTGCGAACATCGTGAACTACTCACAGGAGGCCTGATTTCCGTTGTTGTCTTCTGACACTTCAATTTCAGTGAAGCTGGACCTCGGATCTCTAGTCATGTTCTTAAGCGGCATTATTTGGGTGTAGTAGCACAGCTTTGGGTTTAAATGTATGAACAGGGAGCCCCCTGAGATGTCAATGTCGCCGTGAGTTGGCCAGTCCCATAACAACTCGAGGTTCGGGTTGTTGAATATATGTAAAACTTGTCTGAAACGGTATCAGTTATAAATAATCAAATAAATATAACGTAAGTATATCATAAAAGTGGGGATCCCGAAATCAATGTCCATACTGATCGGTAAAAAAAATGATACCAATAATGTCTTACTTGTGTATCCCTTGTTATGGGACACAAGAAAAGATTTATATTAAAAACCTGCGATAAGTAATTAACTACTCAATGGTTATAAAAAATAAACCCTAACAGCGGGTATTTTAAGCCTATCAAAAAATTCCAAACGCAATGAACTGAATTAATTCGAATTCATAGATACTTGATTTTTAATTGGCTTGACACGCGGAGTTTGAAAGGCGATCAACAAACTCCAACAATAAATCCTTTACTTAATTTACAGTAGTGGTTTCTAAAACAAGCGTCGAAAAATAGGATGTATGACAGAGTTATAATAATTATGTATAAGTACAAGTAGTATATTTAACGAGTCGAATAGGAAAGAACAATATTTTATTATATATGAACAAATAAGCAAACATACCAATCTAAACTACTCTATTGTGTTTTATAATACTAGTATTGAACAGAATCTTCAGCCCCCTGCTCCGCGCCGCACCTCTATGCTGAAGGTCGTGACCTCTGTGGGGTAACATCTTAGCTCAAACGATGTTCCTCCATTAATTGAAATTTATATATTTCTTATAAAAACACAAAAGCAACCAAAAATTATAATAATATGTATAATATTTAGGTAAAAGTATATATAATTTTAGTTTTGACTCACCTATTTTTAGGTTTGACTTCTGGAGGCCAATCTCCGGTGATTTTCTTCAGGTTCTTTAGAAACATGAGTGACACTAGTGGGTAAGCTCGTATTACTAACAACGAACCAGTTATCTCGCGTATTTCACCCAATGACTGTTCGAGTAGTGCCAGCGTGTTACCTACAATTTAAACCAAAAAATTAAGATGTGCACGATGAAACCTAAATTACCGAAATATCGCCGATTTAGTTCTATGCATAGTACTCAGAGACTTCTTAGCTTAGTTGCATGGAGGCGTTGCATAAAAAAAAGTAAAGGACCATGAGTCATCTTGGAGCAAACTCTCAACAGTGATGAAACTTATAACTTACTTAGCTGTTGCTCGCGACTTCGTCTGCGATCCAAGATGAAAAGTAGCATATGTCCTTCTCCGGGTCAAGGTCTACCCATGTGCCAAGTTTCATCCAAATCCGTTCAGCCGTAGCATGAAACCGTAATAAACAAACTCACTTTCGCATTTATAATATTAGTTAGGATTATTAGTGTTCTAGCTGTTGCCCGCGACTTCGTTTGCGACTCAGTATGAAAAGTAGCCTATGTCCTTCTCCAGGTTCAAGGTCTACCCCTGTGCCAAATTTCATCCAAATCCAGTGGTCATCCAAATTATATTTTGCACCACGTTCGCGCTCCATTTCGACTTAGCTGCCGTAATCTGAATTAATTGATACTCTAATAGGTTTCACATGGCATAAGTTTCATCACTGTTGAGAGTTTGGTCCAGATTCCATACTTTGCCCACGGTCCTTTTATTCCACAAAGTCCGGAAGTAAAAATACAACAATAACATTCTCATCAATTAAAAAAGTGTTTCAATTGTATTATGCAGTCTTCTTTTTTCCAAAGGTTAATCAGATTATAACAAACTGTTTTTATAACAGAAAACAGTCGTGACAGTTTTTTTATAGTTATTTATGCAACTGCTATACATATATTATGGTATAAATACCTTTATTACAGTTGCATACGAGACTTTATCTACACCCGTGTATGAATCCTCTCTAAAAGATCTTTTGCAATACTAATATCGAACAAAAATGGCGGGATACGACGTGAATTCGAATTTTTCGAAATCTAAGTTTATTTTTTAATTACGGCGACACACGCGTTCATGACAATTTTTTTTTTTTTAAATGAGTGGCATTATGAAATTTAGTACAACATTATAACACTCGTTTGGTTGTTTTAATGTTGGCAATAAGCTAACTGTTTCAGGAACTTTTATAGAGGATTTATAGCATGGGTGTAGATAAATCTCCAAAGAACACAGGAGTATGGGGACTCGACCATAATGTCATGAAGCTCACCCCCAGAGGCGCGCACGGTGATCTCGAGCTTGCCCTTGACGTGCGTGCACCCGCGGAACTTCTCTGCAGCCGTCACAGTGTCTATCTTGTCTCCAGGACACTCTTTGACACAGCCGGACGGCGGACACTTCTGACATGTTGCGTTCTGCGCATCGCCCACCTAACAATAGTAACACAAATTTTATTTGTTCTTCTCGTGAATGATCAAGCCAGCCAGGTCGCGCTGCAAACAAAATGTATGGGTGGTAGCGCGACCTGTCCACCCGGTGATGTAGGGCACTAGGGCCCTTATTTCTTTCAACATTTTTTGAACGCACTTCCATAAAACCGATGTCGCAGTCGTAGACACAGCGGTTGCCGAAGATCTTGTACTTTCTTCCCGGGTCAGTGAGTGGCGCCTTTGTCGCGCGGCACTCCTGCTCTGTCACACAGCGACGGAACAACTGCAAATAGTACAATATTTGTTTAGTAAGTAGCAAATAATATTGGTCGACCAACAAACAAAGCGTCGTCTGTCCGCACTACGGATTCGACATAACTTCAACCTTATTGGCAATCGTGCGCATTAGCATGCGAAGATCACATCAAACTGATTGTACGAACTCGCGATCAAACTTCCTACTTTTCTTTATTGAAGGTCCGATATAATTGTCACGCTCACGCAAATAATCAGCCGTCCTATACATTGGGGTCGAGTAAGTATTGAAGCTTTGTATGCGAGTTTTTTTTTGTTGAGTACTGTGATATGATCTAAATGATTGTGAAAACCGCATCAAAATTGGGTGCGTAGTTTATAAGAACAACGCGGTCACACAGACAGACACGAAAAGCGCCTTTCATATAAGATGTATTATAGGATTTATAGGTAATCACCTGATATGTGCCGTTCGCAGGACAGGAGTCCACGCACTTCCGTTCGCTGCCGTAGCCGAAGGAATAGTTGCGGCAGACGTGGCAGTCCTGCGCGGAGGGCCCCGAGCAGCCGCCCAGACACGCCTGGTTGCAGCACGTGCCGTTGTCCAGGCAGCCGCGGTCGCCGCACATCGTGGAACATACTACATAAATAATAACACATGAACTTAGGCGCGGTTTCTGAGAACTTGTGAAACTCTACATGAAAGAAATGAATAAACAATGCCATTGTTTATTCATTTCTTTGAAAAAAAAAACGTAAGAAATTTTGAATTTCGCGGGCTTCATTAAAGAAACCCTTATGTAATGCTAAATTAGAGTTTGACAAGTTCTCAACTTCTAATTCTCAAATCAGAAACTGGGTGTAATGCCTAAATTACCTTAGTTACAGATGGATTAAGATTGATCTATTCGTCAAGAGCAGGCTGCGTTCACCTTCTATAAAATCTCAACGGAATATATCGAAGAAAGACCACCAAGAAGCTAGAATTGTACAATAAATACTGCATGAGATGAGAACCGAATCATTATTATGGAGCGTGTGTCATATCATATCATTGCATCATTCCCGTAACTATGCTCAATGACCCATGCTCCCCAAGTCCGTTGCTCCCTTTGTTTACAATACCCATCAATTACTTAATAATAATCTGTTAGTTTACATTCAAAGTGCGCCTGTGCTCATAGCTCATCTCATAGCCCATTCTCATCATTGCAGCATTGTAATGAACCTATTATGATATGATATTGAGGTCAGATAATATGCAAAACTCACTCTTCTGGCAGTGCTTGTCATCCCAACACAGCAACCGGCCATATGTATCGGACGGGCACTGTGACTGTCGATGATCCTCCACTCGACTCTGTGCATTCGGGCACAGCCCACACAGTCGCGTGTCGTAGTTCATCTACAAATTAACAATACATTAGATCAATATTAATGTTAATTGGGAGATGACGAGGTCAGCCACATTATTTTGAGTTACTCATTTCAACACTATGTCACTATGTGCACGATCCATTTAATATCACAACACTAGAAGTAATGATATCATCTTCAATTCTTCATGAAACATAACAAAAGTATGGAAAAATTCTAAACATTATTTGAAGAAGCTTTGGAATGAGCTTCGAACAGCTTCCAATAATTTAAATGGCGTAATGGTATGACTAAACAATATTAATACATAATGTGAGTTTCACGTAACACGTAACACAATAATATACGTTAGTTAGGTTCAAAATAAACCCACACCCTAATTGCGTAACACACTTTCAATCACAATCCGAGATTTTTGAAGGAAATTGCTACTCCGTTGCTTCAAAGGTTTGAAAACATTCGCCTGCTCAACATCGTAAATAAAGCAATGAACGTGGGTGAACTGACAAAATGATACCCGCTGATGCAAATGTAATCAACTGTCATTTTATGTGTGTTACGCAATTACCCCGCTGTTAATATGTTGTGTATGCGTATCGTAGTCGTAGTAGTCGTGGCGGAACTAATAACGGTCCCATGCCCACGGTCCAAACAAGTTTCGTGAAGAACAATAATAAAGTGAGGGCACTAATAAAGGATATGGTTAACCTTCCAGTATTAAGGCTCCCACAAACAGGTGCGATATCGCGGGCGCGACAAGGGTTGCGCTGCCTGTCGCACCCGCAATATCGCGCCAGTTTTCACGAGGCTTTATGCGGCCGCGTGGTGAACAGTTATTTATTCTTTTGATATCTTAAAATGTCATAGGATGTTACAATTTCTACAAGCAGAAGTATTAGAAAATTGCGTTTCTAAAATAATAGTCTTGTTCATTATCTATTAAGGGAAAATTTTATGTAATCGTGTTTTCGCCAAACATAGGACCTAGCATCAATCCTCAACTTTAACATATTATTATATTTATTTCAAAATTAATGCTGCAGTATTTTCGGCATAACGGATGATCATGCTAAGCAATTTGAGGCAGGTTGCGCCCTTAATATAACTTACCCTAATAATGTTGTCGGCTTGATCCGAAGTGATCCGAGTCCAGTCAATAGTATTTGCGTAACAAAGCCTGTCGTTCTGTTGTATTCGCACAGCGCCCCTCTCAATCTTCATTAAAGAACGAAGACCCAAGGACTGTGGATAGAATTAAAAGCATTACATTATAATTATAAGGTGAATTCTTACATCAGTAACCTCTCATTTAGTACATTTATTCATAAAAAGCTGACCCGTCAGACGTTGTCCTGTCCTTTTAATAATTCATACTAAATTCCAATACAAAATAGGACGTTCAGTTTTTCACGAATTTGAACATTTTCCGGTAAACTTTTCCAAGTTTTCTTTCCATACAAACCTAATTCGGAATATCGCAAAAATTCTAAAACAAAAATTAGCCAAATCGATCCAGCCATTCTCAAGAGATGCGCTTACGCTTACCAATGAACAGCATTTCATTTTTAGAGTTCCGTACCTCTAAAGGTTAAATAGTAGTCATACTATCGTTGTCCGTTTGTCTATCAAGCAAAATCCGTTTTCTCAGGAACGCGTGGAGGTATCAAAGTTGAAATTAATCCATACTATACAAGCCTATATTTGTTCGTTACGCTTTCACGATAAAATGGTTGAACTGATTTGGATAAAATTTAGCAAAGTGGTAGATAGACCATGACTTGGTATTCCAAGTCATGGTCTTTCTACCACTTTGCTTTGCTTTGTTGACATAGGATACTTTTTATCCCGATATTCCCACGGGATCGACACTTATACGCGGGTGGAACCGCGAATTTATAATATTAGTCCATACTAATTTTATAATATTCGAAAGTAACTCTTGTCTGTCTGTCTGTATGTATGTATGTTATCTTTTCTCGCCTAAACCGCTAAACGGATGTCGACAAAATTTGGCAAGGCGATAAATAGCATCCTGGGGAAGGACAACATTTTGTTGTTTCAAATATAATCCTATCGGGGGTGATACAATTTGTAATAGAAAACCCAGCATTTCTTAAGTTAGGCATATGAAAATTCAAATTTATGCTAAGGTGATATAAGAATAAGAAATAAGGAATTACAGAAAGGAGGAGAATAAACCGTGACGTATAATATGGATGTACCTATGGGAGAAAATTGTTCCAAATATATCTAGGTATGTAAGTAAACCGGATAATTTCATTCACATATTTAAGTACTAGTAATTAGCACAAAATAAACCTTATCATGTTGCAAATAAAATGTAAAACCAACTTACTTCGAGATGCTCATTATCGAATATAACGAGAGCGTAATCCTTGTAGAGCTGAATCCCGCGTATCACCGATAGATTTGGAAATAGGTTGCCCAGATTCTGCACGCCTTTCGACCTGCAATACATTCAAACCTTTAAATTGTGTGACTAAGGCCCTGCCCGCAACTAAATCAAAAAAATGATCAGTTACTAGCAGTATTTCAATGGAGGCTTCACAGTGTATCCTGCACTCAGCAAGCCAAGCTGACAAGTCAACAATGATCTTATGCGAAGTTTGGTTATTAACTAGGAGATTTCAATGTCAGCTCCATAATATTATGAGAAGGACCTTAAAGTTAATTGGTCTAGTTTACAGGTAAGTAACCTAAATGATTCAACATGCTTGTTTTTAAGATTACCTACTGACTGAAAATTGTTTTTATTTCATGCGTAAAATTTTAGCACTATGATTATAAGGTTAATCGGTTTCACCTGTATATCAGAATATAATCGGTGACCTCTCTTAGTAGCGGGAAGGTCATGTTCTCCATGTCCTTGGGCGTGGAGCGCTCCATCAACACGATGCTGAGCTGACCTTCGATGACCCGGCAGTTCCTCAGGTTCATGAGGGCAGTGTGGTTGTTTCTTATGTCCATTGAAGGGCATACTGGAACAATCAAAAGTTTAAGTAAGTTACAGTTTTTATGCCATTTTGATATCCGTAAAAATAAATCATACAATTAAATTAATAATCGTGTTTATTAACACAACCAATTATCCAGTATGTTTTTATATTTTGTTTCAAGTATTTGTTGTTCTGTAGTTTCAATCAAGGACCGTATAACCACAGAATAAATAATTAGTCTTGTAGTATAACCTCGCTTAAGGTAAGTCGTTCAATCGTTTACCCATAAACAGCATGTAACATCATGTTTGGCTTAAGGCTCTTACAGACTGGCGCGATTCGCCGCGCGACGCGACGCCGCCGCATTGTTCGCCGTGAAGTTTTCTCAGAAATTGTTTTGTTAAAATTTGCGTCGCGTGGCGAATCGCGCCAGAATGTAAGAGCCTTTAACCTTTCTGTTAGTCACACTGGTGTTACAACGGTGAGACCACGAGTCCCCCACCCTCATGAAGCGGAAACCCAATCATAACGATAACCCTTTGAACGGGATAGACATTCAACAGCCAGCCCATTGAACCCTAGCTAAGTTTATTTATGTACATTCAAAACACAATTAGAGAAAAAAAATATATGAAAAGAGCATAAAAATATGAAACGGAATGGGTCCCTGGTTCTATTACTTATGAATAAGAGATATGTGTCTAATACAAATTCGTATATTCTGTAGAAATGACATTTATTTGTTTGTCACCTTACGCTAGTTACCGTCGTAGGTATGGAGTTTACTCCACTGGTTGACAATGTACATTAAAAATTATATCTACTTGGCTCGTCATTATGTAGGAAGTCTGTAAGGAAACAGAATTTAAAAAAAAATATTGTTTTAAAAGTTATGAGCGTCGAAACACTAATTTTGACGCATCTTTAGGCGTAAATAAATAACTCCCGGAGTATGAAAATGGCAAAATTGTTATAGTGTGTTCCAGTGTTCTGTTCATAATATATTTACGCCCAAAGGACTGTTCATGAAATATACGCTCGTTTTCGTTATAAATCATCGTCTATTTCACTTAGTATGAATATTAGTCACGCCCACCAACGAGTTCGAGCCTTCGACTAGTGCAACCTTAATAGTTAATAGACTTCGTCAGTTAAATTGAACAGTAAATTATATGGCTGTTTCCGTAAACAATTCAATTATTGGCACAAATTACCCCCCACGAGCTAGCTAATATCATATTAACGAACACTAGGGAGGAATTTTATTATACAGACCTATATTTATCATGTAGTCTGTTGGCACACCCGTGACTGAATAGTCATTTCTTATTGATACTATTATCATCGATATGAAACTTCCCTAGTTTTCAGCCATTGTGCAATTAGTTACTGAGAAATATTGTCGCAGAGTTGCTAGCCCTCGTCATCATCATCGTCATCATTTCAGACGAAAGACTTCGACTGCTGGACATAGACCGCCCAAACACCGCCACTTCGAACGGGTCAGTGCTTCTTCCATCCAGCGGATTCCTGCAGCCTTCACAAGGTCATCGGTCCATCTTGGAGGCATTCCAACGTCTTCCGGTACGCGGTCGCCACTTCAGAACCTTTCGGCCCCATCTCATCATCTGTTCTGCGAGTAATCTGCACTGCCCACTGGCACTTAAGTTTGGCAATGATTCGGGCTATGTCGGTTACCTTGGTCTTCAGTCGAGATCTTTCAAGCTTGATATTTAGGTTCAATGAGCCTCGATCACCATGCCGTTTCACTTTCGGTTTTCAGTTTTCATCGCGTTGATCACAGACACATCATTGAATATTTGCTTCTTCGTCGACATAATGAAGTTAATCTTTTAATGTCCCGTACCCAAAGGGTAAAACGGGACCCTATAAGTTGACTCTGCCAGATCCGCTTTCTGTGCTCACGCTTTCTGAAGGAGCTTATCATAAAGAGGTCTTCCTTCTCCATAAAACTGGCCAGTAGGTGACCCCGGTGGTTCCGACGAATTTTAATTAATCCCAGAATTTAATGCGATGTTATTGTACGTGCCGTTTATTTATACCTAGAGAGAAATGTGGAAGAGCTTCAAGTATGTCAGGAGTTGTATAAAAGTGATTGTTTCGAGGTGTGTGGAGTTAGAGATATTGAGACGAATTTGTGTGTTGTTTGTTGTTATAGAACTCCTAACTTCATTCTTTAAAAAGTGTAAATTAAAATTTACTGTTAAAAGGAACAGGGGGTCGAAATGGGTCACAAATGGAATAAGAATAGCCAGCAAAGTAAACCATTTCCTTAACACCATAGATAAAACACAATGTGACATTTCAGTTCTAGAATATCGAATCAAGTATAACAGATTGTATAGAAAAGTAGTAAGTTGTGCAAAAAGAAATGATGTCAGAAAACAAATAGAAATGGCATCTGATTCTAGTAGGATGATATGGAAAGTAGTAAATCGACAGCGCAATGTAACTAAAAACCTTGACAATGAACAAATTATACTTAAGATTGACAACACAGTTACTAATAACGCTTTAGATGTGGCTAATATATGTATTTTCAAAAAGGTTTGACAACATTGTCCACTTTAAATCCTGTGACCAAAAATTTGCAATAACATATCTTACTGAAAGTACTAACAGAGTAGATTCTAACATGAGTTTTGACGCAGTCACACCCTTAGAAACTTTTAATACGGTAAAAAATATGCCCAAAAATCCACTGCTGGTTATGATGAAATTCCCCTGATTATTATTAAAGATAACATTGACTTATTGGCAACTCCATTAGCATCGTTTTATAATGAGTGCATTGAGGCAGGCCTGTTCCCTGATCAGTTTAAAATCGCTCGTGTGCTTCCAATTTCTAAGAAAGGTTCAAAAACAGATCCTTGTAACTATAGACCAATTTCCCTATTGGCTATATTATCAAAGATCTTCGAAAAAATAATGGAGAATAGGCTCATGAGGCACTTAAAAACTCATAGTATATTAAATAGTCAGCAATTCGGATACCAAAAATCATTAGGAACCACCGATGCTATTGAGGCGTTGATTGACGAGGTCGTCTGTAAGTTAAATGACAAGCATAAAGTGGCAGGTATTTTTCTGGACCTTAGTTCTGCCTTCGACACAGTAGACCATGAAATTCTTCTGGCCAAGTTGTAACATTATGGTATATGGGAGAATGTATTGAAGCTATTCAGCTCCTATTTGCATAACAGACGTCAGTACATAGAAATGAAGTCGGTTTTGGATGGAGAAGAAAAAAAACATAAATCCAACCTAGTCACTGTTTCCCGAGGTGTCCCTCAGGGCTCCGTTCTGGGCCCAATTTTCTTCATCCTATTCCTAAATGACTTGATTGAATTTATAAAAAAACGATTAATTGACAGAACACTCATTATTTTTGCTAATGATACTAATGCAATAGTTTCTGCAGATAGTTTATGTAAGTTAGAATCCAAGATTAATACTGCCTTAAAAACTTTTGAAAACTGGTTTAGTACAAATAATTTAAAACTTAATGTGAATAAAACAAAATGTTTATTATTCAAAACAACGGTAAGAAATAACGCTAGTCTTCAGGTTGTATCTAGTGGTAACAATGTCGAAGTAGTAGATAATGTTAAATTCCTTGGAGTCCACATTAACGCGTTATTAAACTGGAAGGTTGAGATATTGTCTATACAGAAGTCAATTAGCTCTGCATGCTATGCAATCAGAAGTCTCAGGGATGAACTCACTGTGGCCCAACTTAGGATGGTATACTTTGCTTTGGTTGAGTCAAGGCTCAGATATAGTATTGAGTTTTGGGCCAATAGCTACAAGTGCAATGTCCACTCGGCATTTGTTATTCAAAAAAGAGCCTTGAGGACGATGCTCCGCATGAAACAGACAGAATCGTGCAGGGATCACTTCATCAGACTTAACATATTAACAGTGCCATGTCTGTATATTCTAGTGTTGTTAACAAACTTTGTTAAAAATTTGCACGAGACTGATGAAGAAAGACAAGCTAGAGATAGTACTCGTAGGAAAGACTTACCTTCCACAATCCAACCGAAATTGAACGTGGTTCATCACAGTCCCAGAGTTCAATCGATCTTTTTATACAATAAGTTGCCGATTGAATTCAAAAGCATTAGCAGCATTAACTTACGAGGGTCATTCAATAAATACTTAGCCTACAAAAAGTAAACGAAAATTTGAAAATTTGAAAAAAGAATTAAATGAATTGTAAACTGTATAATGAATTTTAAATTTAAATGCAATGTGGGTGATTATGTGATTTATCTACTTGAATATTTTCGACACAATGTATTTTGTTATGAAATAAAATGACTTATGACTTATGACCACCAGTACCAGTTTTGAACGGCAACAAACTTGCCCGTATCGTAACAATTGTACATGTTTTGTCGGTGTTGTTGTTTAGACTTATTGACTTATGGTATGCCACAGGCAATAAACTTACACCATGTAAATAGGGCTTAATGTTGTAGATATTTCACTAATAGACACAAAAAGTTTTAGCATCGCGTTTATGTGCATATATGTGCATATGTGGTACACACGGCTACACATCAAGCTATACATTTCCAGTATATGCTAATAAATATTGTACGGAAATCCTATACAATGCAAGATCAGCATAAACTGGAAATGTATAGCTAGCTTGATGTGTAGCCGTGTGTACTAGTTCTAACAGTTGCGTGATGTTTATTTCTTTGCTTTTTTCAGTAATTTTCATGATTTGAAGATACATTAAGGTAATCAAATGGACCAATCCATACTAATATTATAAATTCGAAAGTAACTCTGTCTGTCTATCTGTTACCTCTTCACGCCTAAACCACAGAACGGATTTCTATAAAATTTGGCAAGGAGATAGATGGCATGCCGGGGAAGGTCATAGGCTACTATTTATCGACATATCACGCGGGCGAAGCCGCGGGTGGATGCTAGTATACCATAATATGTTCTAAATAAATAGAACAAAGCAATACAATCCAAGTTGTAGAAAAAACAAAATAAATCAATAAAATATAGGTAACAAAGAACAAGCATCGCATCGTGCGTGTCTCGTGACGTTAAATACAGCATCTCCTATGACGTTTGTGCTGCAGATCAAAGAGGGTATCATCGAGCAACGCGTATCATAAACTAGAAAATACATTTATTATCATGTCACTATTTTAATTTACTCAAATGACTAATTACTAGCACAGATATTACTAGGTTGTATATGTATAATTATAATTATGCTTACTTATAGGATATAATGATTAAATATATTATGTTTTCTTAGTTGCGAGTACAGTTCGATGCTCGGATCATGAGGAGAGTCGTTGCGCAGTAAAATTTCATGTGTCAGCGCCGTCAGCGGGGTTGAGGGGTGTAGTACTGTACCTACTGCACAGCGAGTCGTTCACTTCCGAGCCGCCATTAAGTTTGAATAGAACTGTACTTATGACAATATTAGAACATTTCTCCTAAAATCAGGCTAAGGGGTTAGTAGAATCCGTAACTGTAAAGGCTCGCGCAACTCTACGTAAATAAGTAATTTAAAAAAATCAAAATATGTGGGTATGTGAAACTTGACTAGTCATAATCCTAACTATTCTAACTAATCAATGATATTAAAAAAAAATTAAAGTAATAAAAACTAAAACTCAACTACGCCTAAAAAGGTATAAGCAAGACACCACAGACAGACAAATTAAAAATCCGGAGTCACACGTAATCTTACTTATATTACTTTAATTTTTTAATTTTAACGCTGTCAACGATACCTCATTTGTCAAATTGTGATGTGTGGTTTAGAAGATAGGAGGGAACAGATGAACATTCATACATACATACATACATACATACGTACATACATACCGGTCAAAATCATAACCCTCCTTTTTTCTTCACCGTAGTCGGGTAATTAAATTATAACTAATCCATATCCATACTAATCCATACTAATATTATAAATTCGAAAGTAACTGTCTGTCTGAAAGTATTTTACCTTTTCACGCCTAAACCACGAACGGATTTCGACGAAATTTGGCAAGAAGATATATGGCATTCCGGGGAACGACATAATGCTACTTTTTATCAACATACCACGCGGGCGAAGCTGCGGGCGGAAGCTAGTATCCATACTAATAATATAAATTCGAAAGTAACCCTGTCTCTGTTCCTGTCTGTCTGTCTGTATGTTACCTTTTTACGCCTAAACCACTGAACGGATTTCCATAAAATTTGGCAATTAGCTATATGGCATCCCGGGGAAGGACATAGGCTATTTTTTATGGACATACCACGCGGGCGAAGCCGCGGGCGGATGCTAGTAATTTATAAATGCGAAAGTGAGTTTGATTTTTTGTTTGTTACGCTTTCACGCTAAAAAAGCTGAACGGATTTAGATGATGGGTAGACCATGATCTGGATTAGGACATAAGACACTTTTTATCCCGATATTCCTACGGGATCGAGACTTACGCGGGTGAAACCGCGGGGCGCAGCTAGTTGTACATGCAATAAAATTATCATTGTATCGAACTATACATCTTTGCCTTTGAGCTTTTATTGTACAAGTTGTTTATGTAATGAACGGTCATTATGACAGAGGAATTACGAAGTGCAACAATATTATAAAAGGTCAGTCTATTGCGCAGTTTTTATCTCTTCATAGCCGGATCCACAGAAATTCTTACATCTATGGCCGGATGCATCTTCGCAGTACCTGCACTGCAAGCTACTTCTTCCCATGGCGAGGAAGTTAAGGTCAAAGGCCGAGTGCGCATGTGCAAAAAATGCGCGGGAGGGAAACTAAGATGGCAGGTGAAGAGAGGGGCGACACGGTAGAGGCCGCATGCCGTGGTGTGCGGGATGCGGTGGGGTGGCGGTGCTGGCGGGTGGCATAACACCAAGCTAACCTGAAACTTGACAGACTAGGCGACACAATGCAAATGAACTCGAAGCATATTGCCGTCTCACGTCCCGCAAACCTCGGTCAGGCAGCTCACTGAGTATTTATAGGGCCAGGAATGTTATTGTAAAACTTCACAGAATAGTGATGTACCTCAATAACCATTATTATGTCGATAGGCACTAGGCTTTATGCTTTTCACGTTTTCACACTTATGAGGTTTGACCAGTGCTTTATGAAAACCTGGGCCCAGTTTCATGTTTTGATGATTCATTGATTAGATTAAGTACCTGTTTAAGATTTTTGCAAATTAATTATTCACCTGTAAAGGAATTTTATATGCTAAACCATTTTTTAAGAACATTTTAATTTTGTTTGGAAGCGGTATACTTTCGCTTTTCGTTTGTTATCTGAACACCCACCTATTAAGTTGAATACGAAAACTAATCCGTTCAATTGGTTAACAATGTTACCAAACATATTCTACTTAACCCTTAACTCCATGATGCGGAAACGCAATATCTACTAAAACGATACATAACACTTTGAATGAGTTAGCGTTATTATTATGGTAATCGATTGAAGCCCTTTAAATCGCTTCTGAGGAAAAGCGGTTTTCTGACCCGTTCAGGGTATAAGGGTTTGCAGTAACACACACAGTGTAACACATATCGATCGGAACGGTTATTTTTTTTTTTTAAACATGGCAATACCCTATCTAAAACCCTTTACACGGCTAGCTAAAATGTTCCCTGTATAAGTAGAAACAAAAATCTGCATTTCCAAATAGAAAAAAAACTGCAATTCCAGAATTTCACGTAAGTACCTACGTAGTGTACTAAACAGGCCAAAAGTAAACTTTATTGATAATGATAAATTGATAACACTTGTTTAATTAAGCTTTTTTACAGTTATCTACTACCTAGCACAATCATAACTTATTTATCGATAGTTCGATACCAATAATTGAATCACTATAACAATAGTTGCACTGGGTGTCAGTACATCCAGTGCAACTGAACGCGGCATGCTTCATCCGTCCCCCCCGGCTCCCCGCGCTCACTACGCCTCTACTACAGCCTCCACTCCTCCCGCCCGTACCCTCGTCAGAGCCCTCGTATCATGGCGCCGCCGCCGTGCGAACAGATAAACACAACGATACCTTTATCTGGAATATTAAACCATAAAAACAAGGGAATAATGCCTCATACTCATTGCTTCGAGTACGAAAAGTGACGTATGCTTTTACAACGTATTTCGAGTAGCTTTTACGTTTTACAATAATTTTATAAAACTGCACTCATTGAGCTGAGTTTCGATTTCCAGATAAACAAGTTGACTCATGTGTTGAATATCAACGTTCTTATTGTCAAGGCCTGGGAAGTAAGAGGCCTGCAATGATGATCACGTCAGTGCATTCTTTACAATATTACATTGCGTCTGTAGGTACGTCATACCTTTGTATGATTCCGAACAACGCTACCGCGTCACTACTGGGCACTGGCCCCCATGCATTTTCGAGCACGGCAGTATTGTCACACTGCGCTGCAATGTCGCGCAGCATTGAAGAAAACAGTTCACTACTCCTTGCAGTTTTTTTTTCAGCCAATAATCTGACATACGCATAAATAGCTGCACATTGGGTAATTTTGTCTTCTACGTTTAAAAAGCCTCATTTACAAACGGCGCTGTGTTTAGTCACTTTAGGGCGCACTTTATTTACCGTTACCTACTTAATAGCAAATACTTATGTAGTGAGTTTTTTTTTGTCAGATTGCGGATACCGTATTAGGGTCACGTTACGTTCTAGATAACAGCAACCATTTTCCTGTTTATGACCTTGTGCGCTTATAACGCTGAAGGTCAGTTTCTTTCCCCATCTATGAAAGCGCATATTGAGTTGATTTCTTATTTTTAATAAAAGCTAAGTGTGACTTATCGTGTAGGTACAGGTACAGTCGAATGCACGTCTGTGGTAACAAAAACCAGTATAAGCTGGGCTTGTATTCTCTTGAAATTCCTTACTACCCCATCTCAAGGTCCATGTGTTACCACTTACCACCGACGTGCGGCCGACTGTATTTCTGAAGCTTTCCCTGTTTTCTAACGCGCAGTAGATACCGGTCGCGGTGTGGAGCGGAGGTGGTGATTCGCCCCAGGCCTGCGGTCCTGAGAGACTTCCTTCTCATTAATATCCAGCCCATCTCGAGAAGTCTTTTTAAATCAAGTCCCTAACAAGGCCAAAATATTTTCAGTAAGTAAGAGACAGTTTGAACTTGACAGCCCAGTACGTTTCAATGCCAATATAAAAAACGTAGGGAGGTAAAATTTTCGAGCTCGCTTCACTCGCTCTTGCATCCTAAATTTTCTTTTTTTTCAAACTATCCTGCATCAGTCGACAAAGTTAATGCTATTCTTTTATGAATGTCAAAAGAAAGTTTTACATTTCCGAGGATGGGCTCAAACATTTTCGAGCTCGTATCGCTTACTCTTGCATCCTGTATTCTCCCCTTTCTGCATAAGTCGACACAGTATCTCCTGAACAAAAGAAAACCTAAACTTTCTTAGGTGGTGCTAATATTTTCGCCCTTTTACTCAGTGCCGGATTGAACCCTAATCTGAGTCACAGAGGTCCGAGTCCTGACTGACGGCCAAAGGGTAGAGGCTATATAGTTATTGCTGACGGCGCACCGCGTGGCGGATTACGGAGCGGATTTAAGGCTCAACAAACAGGCGCGATATCTTTTTATTTTTATAATTTTTTATTGATTTTGTTTTCCTTCGCTTTTACCAAACCGTACATACTGCTGTATATAAATTAATTAATATAATATAAATTTTAATTGCTTATCATAAGTACAATTATTTTACAAAACAAAAACAAATAAATAAATAACTTCTCATCTTTGAAATAAAAATAATATCCATAACACGATTAAACGCTATCTAATCCACGAATGATAAAAATACTATCGTTTCGCACGTCACGTAAGATTTATCAAGTAATCTGACATTCACATAGTAAAATAAAATAATATGCTTTGGTTACCAGAGTTAAGTGTTAGTTTGCCAGCTATGCATTTTATATCGCCTGATCACCTGCACTAATGTGATGTGATGTGACCCTCGTCGAGGACGGTAGAAGCGCGCCGGCCCGCAGCCGCTGCAGCATCGGCGCGGGCGCAGCTCTATTTCCGACGTCTCACGGTGCGCATGACTCACTGCACTAAACTGCACTTTCATTGCAAATAGTGTCGCTTGTCTACTAATAAAATTATCCCTTTTCATAGATTTTCTTCAAATGTTGACTTGTATGTTATACAATAACTCGGAGCGCTCGCTCTTACCAATTACCTACCAACAATACTAATATTTGACCGAGATACGTTTCGAATGTCTAGGCCGAATTATTTCGCGCTTTGATGAACAATAATCATCAGCATGTGAATAACGTTCTACTTCCACATCCTTGTTTGAAAGAAAACTTCAAAGAATTCTGCACGCTAGGGAATAATACGCTTGTCGCCTATTTTTCACGAGCGTGCAGTGTCGCGTTTTGCACACATTGTACATAATTATAATCTATACTAATATTATAAAGCTGAAGAGTTTGTTTGTTTGTTTGTTTGAACGCGCTATTCTCAGGAACTACTGGTTGGATTTGAATATTTTTGTGTTGGATAGTCCATTTATCGAGGAAGGCTATAGGCTATATAACATCACGCTACGACCAATAGGAGCGGAGCATAAATGAAAAATGTTTCAAAAACGGGAAAAATTATTCCTTTTAGAGACCTTCCGTTGCGTGCGTTGCGTAAACGGTTTAAGTTACGCAAATATCATGTATGATGGAATTGTTCCTTTTTAAAAGTTCTAAAAAAAGTCCTGCGTGCGTTGCGTAAACGGTTTAAGTTACGCAAATATCATGTATGATGGAATTGTTCCTCTTTAAAAGTTCTAAAAAAAAGTCCGCGACAGCATATGTCTATCTTTTAAGATTGACTCACTATAACCATTTTTATGGTAATCAAATTAGTTCGAAATTCATGCATTATTATTTTCTTATTCAAATAAATAGTTTTAACATCAAGGGCAGCAGCACGTATGTAGCAGAAAAATCCTTTTTAGTTCATTCGAATCGGACATTAAATTTAATTTCGAAGTTATCACGAGTATAAAAATGCAATACCTACGCGAACCGTTCGACGCCGGCGCGGCGCCGCGCCTCCGCGACGTTCCCTACTCTAGAGAGGAGAGGATGGGCACACGGGTAGACCATGACCTGGAATAGGACATAGGATACGTTTTATCCCTATATTCCCACGGTATCGAGACCTACGCGGGTGAAACCGCGGGGCACAGCTAGTTATGTATAAATGTTCTGTAAAGTAATCGCAAACAGGCAACATGGACCGAATTGTGAGCAGCGGGCGACGCGTCTCTCTACGTTGATTTATGTTTCCGGTCTCTGATCTCTGAATGAAGATATCAACGTTCGATCCGTAGACCGCGACCGCGTGTTGTGTATCATCAGCCTAATATAGTAGTAAACGGCATACGTTCATTTAGACCTAAAGCCAAAATTTTGTAACACAGGAGTTAAATTATAAACATTAGGTGCACATAAGTTACTGTCTCGTCGTCCTCCATGCAGGCCTTGTGCACAGCGGACTGTCCACAGAGTACATTTTTATAGGGACTGTCTGTGACTCCTATGACAAAGAGGTGGAGAGGTGGAGTATTTATTAAATTACGCGTGGCCAGTTATACCACGGGTCACGCTGTAACTGTACGCAGCTGTTGTTTAGTTAGTCGGAAGACCTGTTTCGTGAGGCGACTATCGATTGTAAGGATTGTTTCCTTGGCCTCCCTGCATTCACCTTGGTCAAATCATAGTTTGTTATGTTATGGTCCCTGGTGCGTTTCCTTACCAGAGTGGGTAGGTACCCAAAGGGGATTGGCGCGACGGGTTTAGGTCCTCACTGGTGCCATGCTCGACCCCCTTCTGGCAAGTTCGTCGGCTGCATCGTTGCCTCACTGTGTCACTTAATTGTGTGTGCCATTGAATGTTTATGTTATTGAGCTACCCACCTAGTTAAGGCGTTGGTGGCACTCGTATAATAGCCCAGAGTCAACTGTGTGGCTGTTTAGCGCTTGCAGGACAGCCATGCTGTCTGAGAGTATGCGGATCGAGTGGTCCTAACTTCCCTGGCATGGCTGAAGCGGCTATAGAAATACCCATGCATTCGGCCTGGAACACTGTGAAATGGACCGCCAATGGTGTGGCTATGTGTTTGCTGAAGTCCTCCGAGAACATTCTGTCCGTGAAGGTGCGAAGCGCTTTGGGGCGCATCCCCTCGCATCGGCATAGATAAATTATGGGGACGGCCGGACGGAGGAAATAATCATTTTCCTGCACGTCCAGAAGGTGATGCAAGCCCTGTTTAGTTGGTTGTCTGAATGACTACTCCAGTTTAACTTGCTGTCTCGAATGACTCCAAGGCACAAAAGGTACTTGACTTCGTTGGGCCACAGAAGTTCTGTATTGAAATAGTTTTGGCAGGCGGAAAGGGCCTAATGCTCGTTTTTGGGTAAATATGATTAGTTCAGTTCTAGTGGAGTTCAAATTACCTGCACCGTCTTTTTACGATAGGTATGGCTTGGAGTGAGGTTGCAGATCGTTCCCATTACCTTCCCCGAAACAAGGATTGCGAGGTCGTCAGCATACATTGTGTAATAGTTTAGTGTTTGGCGTTGAGTTGGATGATTTTTTCAGATTCCAGAGACAGCACCCCTATCTGGGGGCAGTCTCTGGCTATCATGGCCAACTGCTGCATGCAATTATAAACATTAATTTAATCTGGAATCATCTTGAATCCACCTAAACTATTATACATTATGTAATGGACTAATGGGCTACTTCACCATAGGTACACATTGTACTCGTACATCAATACGTGTACTAATCATCCCAGTGTCATTTAAATCATATATCGATACGTAATGTGGGCGCAACGCCTAGCTTCACAACCGTTTACTAAAATTACTTCACATTCACAACGGAATCGAGTATTGTCCTCGATCGTCGATACATTCACTGACTGCAGAGTTTAGATTCTTTAGATCAATCAACGGCTTGTTTTTATAGCACGAAAAATATTTGTTACTTATATTTTATAGACCATCGAGATATCACCCACATCAAGAGTTATTCCTACAAATAACGGGGAAGCCAGCCGTAGCCAACACTTCCTGTGGATGTCGCGCATGCCGTACCAATCCACTTGTCAATCGGGTAATGTTTCATAACCTCAGACCAACATTCATAACAAGATTACATACAATTACAGTCTTTGAGTTTCCATTTCTATTTCAACCAATAACTCTGTGTGCATTTGTATGTATAAAGTGGATTTTATTGTTTCTATAATGACAGTGTCCAAACGATGTGGCCTTAGAATTTAGTACTACTAAAGTTTCAACGAAATACTTCGCCTACCTACCAGAAAAGGACCGACAAAGACAACTGGTACTCACGGTTACACATCAAGCTATACATTTCCAGTATAAGCTGACCTCGCATTGTACGGAAATCCGATACAATGCGAGATCAGTATAAACTGGAAATGTATAGCTTGATGTGTAGCCGTGTGTACATAGACAATATTCAAGGGCCATGAGGCCATGACTAACGATAAGTAAACAAACGTTAGGGAATGTCTTTCGTAACAGTATCATGTGGAATATTCCGATGCTGAAGTATAGCAGTCAATATCAATATCATACAGTAGTAGGTTAGACGTTGTTATTATAAATTGATACTATCAACATAATAAAGCTTTTTCATTGTTTTATAAGTACATCATAAAGCTTAATTGCACTTTTGATTTATTAATTAGACATTATTTACTTATTTACGTCTCCTTGGGTACTTCTGGGTTGTTCTGGGTACTTCAAACATAGTTATAACATTTATAACATTATTACACGTTGAGCTGTCCAAAACAGGGACAGAGGATAGTCGTTCCAGCGGTTTCCCGTAAATTCGGTTACCCGTTCATGTAGTATAACATCTCGTAAGGCATAACCCTTTCTAACCCCATGGGGAGGAAATGCAATTAAATCGATAATACATTGAATGGGTTGGTTTTATTAACGCTTACCCATTAAAACCTTCAACTTACCCCTAAAAATTATTCGAGGGAAAGAAAGGGTTTATAAGCAGGTTAACTAACCCGTTCACAGAATAAGGGTTACCCCATTTTATAATCTAAGGGTTACCCTTATTGAATAACTGTTTGGTTTGAATGGGTTTGTTTACCAACCTGTTCACAGTGCATAATTGGGATTTTTGGGATGAAGTGGTAATCAGTTCTTATAAGTATTATGATAAGATTGATAACCCGTTGACAGTGTATAACTCATATCGTAAGGGTTTTTTAAAAACCTTACCGAAAACCGAAATAGTTGCTGGTCTAAATTTATTGTTTCTTCTTGTTGAATGTAAAAATATTATATTAAGTAGGTAAGTACCTATCTATGTCATGGATTTTTTTTCCATAATAAGTACTTAATTTATTTCAAATGAAAGTAAGTACCTATTATTCCAATTGGTGCACTTTTGCAAGGAGACGAAAAAGGTTGTGACGGGTGGGCTGTGAATGATTAATTTCCCGATAAAATCCATAGTTAAGTAAAGTACTCGTACCTATATTATAACCAGGGGGCCAAGACTACTAATTTACAAACGTATCAGTGGTCTCACAATGATGAGTTATTGACAGATTTTGTATGGCATATCGGTCAAAAACTGATCATTGTGAGACCACTGACACGTTCGTAAATTAGTAGACTTGGCCCCTGAGATCATGTAACGGAAATACTTACATACTAAGCAGACAAGATAACACCAATACGTAGGAATGGTGATTTGATAATAAAGAAAGGACAAATTCCGCACAAGATTCGGGTCACGATCGTAAAGCATGACTGGGAACGGTATAACCAAAGAACACAGTAGCGATGTGGATTCGAAATCTACGAAAAGGGTAATACTTGAACAAGTTCAATAACGAGAAGATCATTAGATCAAATCAGTAAGTACTTAACTATCTTAACTTTAAAAGTTAGTTTAGGTTATTAAAAATAACATTATAAAATGTCGTTATGTTAGTGAAAGTCAGCGTTTCGTAAGAAAAATATAATTTTCAGGACGTTCATTAGTCGTATCAAAAAGATCCATAAGAAATCTCCACGAAATGAGGAATTAATTCAGTACATTCGGCGCAGATATTTCTGTAAATAATTGTAGGCGCATGATGTACAAAGACTACAAGACTGTTCGTAGGTCGCAAGCATTTTGTTCGAGGAATGTAATAAAAGTGGTGCGGTGGCAGGCCCCGACCCCACACGTGACCTGCCTTTGAACTCGACAGGCAGCGTTTTGCACATAGACACTATTTATTTACGCATACCGCGCGCCGCGGTAATAGCAGCTTAATCTAATCTTCCACCCCCGCGCCGCGTGACATTACTGCGACATCTACAAGCAATAAATAATTAAACTGGCAATAAAAATTGGCCCTATGTTGTGTAACCCCTTCAACATTTCAGCAATTGTATAGTATTTCCGCCCTTAGGCCGAATAGGTTTTTTTTTCCGATTTCGCGGATTTATTTTAGAATTTTAAAGTCGTGTTTTCCCGACTATTTGTGGAATCGCGGAAGTATTTGGAATTTTGCACGAGTCATTTTCTATTTTAAAATGAAATCTGGTGTTTAGAGATCGCTTGCTAGTCTAAATTCTAGACCAAGACTAAGAAATGCGGAAATATGAAAAAGGTATAGTAAATTGAGTTCCTTCTTTTGAGTCTAAAGTTGCCATACGATTAGATAAATAAATAAATTCAAAAATTCTGTTGTTGGGTAATTGGTCAACTCGTCCTATATGCCTACGGCCCATCTAAGACGACTTGCACAAAAACAAAAGAACGTCCTAAATGGGCCGTAGCGTAGGCATGTAGGACGAGTTGACGAATTACTCCTGTTGTTATTCTCGACTCTCGAGAGTCTACCGCGTAGTACCGCGCAGCTGCCTTCTCTTTACCAGCATCATTCTGTTGCACACTGCAGACCGTTGCGTTGCAAGGTCCTATAGATTGTACCCTGTAGAGTACCCAGGTATATTATCATCCTTGTTGTGCCCGCGAAAGCACAAAAAAGTAAGTTTCGGGTGCGTCAAAAAAAACAGTTGGCGGTGCACCCATGTGAGGCACGTTTATTTGCGCGCGGCGGCCTCGCGGGGAGGAGCTCCGGTTGTTTACGTCGCAGCCGCCGTCGGTTGGTGATGACTCATTAACGGTCGCTTCATCGAACACCACCGCGGGTGCGTTCCAATCAAATTCTAGCCAATGTTCGCCACGCTGATAGGTGCTACGGTTTCTTATCGTACAGTTACTGAAGATTTTAACGTGGAAAGGGCCGGCCCGCCAAGGCTGCGGTCAGCGACCTGGAAATGACGCAAGAGATGATTTACGATGTTTTTTACGTATGTTTTGCAATATTTGCATGGCATACTTTTGTTATTTTCTGGTAGAGTCACCTAACTTGTTCCTTATACCTATATAGATAGGTAATTAATACGCTGTGGATTAGAGGTTCCTTATTATTATTGTTATCTGTTAAATAAATATGCGCTCGCAGTACCAAATTTAATTAATTAAAACACATACTCATTTTATATATTTTGTACATCTAATTTAACAAAAAAAAAAACAAACAACTTCCAAAAAAAAATCTAAAAAGAAATTGAAAAAAACTTTTTACAAAAAAAACCTTTTTCACGTTTTTTAGTGTTGTTTTTTTTATAAGTCGATTATTTTTTTTTTATAAAGTTTTTTAATTGTTTTTAATAACTTTTTAGTTGTGGTACCTACCCCACACAAAGAATACCACTACCTGCTATGTAAATAACAGTGACAGAGTCAAATAATATATCATCTACATAGACTAAATGGGAAAAATACGTAACTATTCAAGCTAACTCAAAAACTACGCAAGCAAAGTTAATACATTTTATATGGGACCACATCTGCAGGCGTAGCATGGCGCTTTCTATCTCAACGAAGAATAGACATAGCTTTTTCTATACAAAGTGACATTTCGTTTCTTCATTTTTGACATCCACCGTAGAAATCTTTCTACAATCGGTCATTTTGTCTTTCATTTCTAACGATCTTTGTCTAGGTCTTTTTATATGTAGACTATTTCGGAAGAAAATTCCTTACTGTCAAAATCACACTGACAACCGATAAATCCTATGATAAAACAAAGAATTCTGAGTCGAATTATGTAAAAGAGTGAATTTCGTAAAAACTGCAGTTGACTCTTTCTATTTTGCTGCCGTCTCGTACTGTCTACTGTCTACAGGAAACGTCATTTTTGTCTACTCTTCCGTCGACAAAACGGTGCTCATGCTACGCCTGCTGAAGCATGACCTACCAAACAAAAAAAGAATCATTAAAATCGATTCATAATTGGCGGAGTTATCGCGTAACACACACACAAAAAAAAACGTACAGACAAATTGAGAACCTCCGCCTTTTTTAAGAAGTCAGTTAAAAAAAGAAATACTTACTTGCCAACAAAGTAGAAAAAAGTCGTTAAGAGATTACCACTAGTCTGAAGCTGAAAATTGCACAAGTGAAGTGCACGTGTAGGATATTATTGTACAGCAAATAATTAATTAGATTGCACGTGCTGCGAATTCTTACGACTTAGAATAGAAAGGCATTTTGTTTTTGCGACTTGCGACTACCTAATAATAAATAAAAATATGATTGTCACATCATTTCCGATCATAAAAAAGTTGGTAAACATGTTTTTATTAACATATTGATGTCAGGGGCCCTACCATCAACTTTTAAAATACTTGCCAAGTACATGACAGGTCAACTTAGCAGGCTAACCTGACAGGTTTTCTATTTGTACCATGAGCATTTCCGTCTGACCTGCAATGTATCAACTTCAGACCTGCTACGTGACCGTTGACCGGTACGCCATATTATAAACAAACGTTCGGAAATACTTTTTCGCAATGTTACCGGTTTTACGGTTTTAAAGAACTAGATTAAATTAATTTAATAACAGTTTATAATGATCAAGGGAATTCTTAAAAAAACTATGTTTCGTAACAAAATATCTTATTTAACACGAATACGACATTGGAGACCCTTTAAGAAAATAATCTTGAAAGTTACCAAAGTTATTGCTATTTTCGAACGACTATCCTAGCCATTAAGTATAAAAAATATAGTTTTTGATTGCTTGTCAGTTTGACTCTAGTGATGTTACTCAGTCACTAACGATCAGGCACTCGATTGTTCCGATTATGTAATTCAAGTACTCAATTCAAGTTGAATCTAAGGTAGTTACTAGGGAGGTTTCCAACAGCTTCGCACGTTTGAAACGCACACAAAAAAACAGAAAAGAATCATAGCCCGATCCAAAATACAGCAACCGTTCCATATTGGTATATTGGGGTTTAAGTCAGTGACATTCGGGTAAGATCGGCTTTGTTTGACTTTGTAAAAAGCGCTTTCTCCACATTCCACTCTCAATCTGATAATCAATGATGATACGATGATGATTTTAATGACAAATTACAAGTTATCAACAGAAATCATTGACCCACAGTACATATACTTTCACTCATCTTATTAAAACTCTTTGACTCTACACAACATAGTATTTTGGTACCTTGAGAGAAAATGTAATCAAGTTTTTATTTAATACAATGCAGTATCAAGTTAAACAAAGTTTAGCCGCATCACTATCTGACACTGTCAGAAAGACAAATCAAGTCAAGGGACAACAACACTTCATATTTTTTCAGTTTCTTTCGAATTGCATCAATTTCATATATTTCTTTTTTGCCTGTGTATTATTGAAGGATTATAATTAGTATGGAATCTTCAAGATGGTACAGCATTTACTCCAGATGGATGTTGTGTTATTTGTTCTGTGAGATTCCAACGCAATGTGCGAAGACATAGTCCGAAGCTACATAAAAGATGTGCGGTGGACGCTCTTGTATCAAATGCACGTCGTATAAAGATGAGAGGTGGAGCCTGGTGGAGCAACCAGCATCTTTACTAGATGAAATAATATCTACTTCTAAGTCGTCGGACGTTGAAATTGATACTTAATCTTCTATAATATAAAAATGAATCGCAAAATGTGTTGGTAAGCGCATAACTCAACAACGCCTGGACCAATTTGGCCAATTCTTTTTTTGTTGTGTTCGTTATCCTCAAGGGAAGGTTTAAACGTAAAGTAGGTGTAGGTAGGGTAGGTAGGTAGGTAGGTAGGCTAGGTATGTAGGTAGGGTAGGTAGGGTAGGTAGGGTAGGTAGGGTAGGTAAGGTAGGTAGGGTAGGTAGGGTAGGTAGGGTAGGTAGGGTAGGTAGGGTAGGTAGGGTAGGTAGGGTAGGTAGGGTAGGTAGGGTAGGTAGGGTAGGTAGGGTAGGTAGGGTAGGTAGGGTAGGTAGGGTAGGTAGGGTAGGTAGGGTAGGTAGGGTAGGTAGGGTAGGTAGGGTAGGTAGGGTAGGTAGGGTAGGTAGGGTAGGTAGGGTAGGTAGGGTAGGTAGGGTAGGTAGGGTAGGTAGGGTAGGTAGGGTAGGTAGGGTAGGTAGGGTAGGTAGGGTAGGTAGGGTAGGTAGGGTAGGTAGGGTAGGTAGGGTAGGTAGGGTAGGTAGGGTAGGTAGGGTAGGTAGGGTAGGTAGGGTAGGTAGGGTAGGTAGGGTAGGTAGGGTAGGTAGGGTAGGTAGGGTAGGTAGGGTAGGTAGGGTAGGTAGGGTAGGTAGGGTAGGTAGGGTAGGTAGGGTAGGTAGGGTAGGTAGGGTAGGTAGGGTAGGTAGGGTAGGTAGGGTAGGTAGGGTAGGTAGGGTAGGTAGGGTAGGTAGGGTAGGTAGGGTAGGTAGGGTAGGTAGGGTAGGTAGGGTAGGTAGGGTAGGTAGGGTAGGTAGGGTAGGTAGGGTAGGTAGGGTAGGTAGGGTAGGTAGGGTAGGTAGGCCAGGTAGGGTAGGTAGGGTAGGTAGGGTAGGGGTAGGGTAGGTACTTAGTGCTACCCGTGCGAAGCCGGAGCGGGGCAGCTAGTACGTAATAAAAATGCTTTGTTTACATAATGTGATTTTTGCTTTCAATAACCGTTTAAAACACCCTACGTTTACGTTTTACTAAACTCCAATACCGATGAAGTGTAGGTAGACCTACTCACTAAACATTTTTTTAAGTTATGATCGTATTTCTCAGTAACCTCGTTAGACGAAGTATAATCATTACTACCACTGTAATCTAGAGATCATTATCAGAGTACATATTCACAAATGAACATGTACTTACGTATTTTATTTTAAATTAAAGAAAACAGTTCACTAAAAGTAAGTTTTACACGCCTGCTTAATATGACTGCAGGGCAGTTCAGTAGTCGAGTGTTTACATGTCAAAAAGGACTTGATGGTACAGCAGTGAAATGTTGTCACGTGACCACTGACCGGCTTTAGTCACGTGATCGCTGGCTTGCCTGTTATTTGACATGTTCACGGTACAAAATAGCCCGACAGTTCACTTTCCGTCGAAAATTGACCTGCTATAAGAGTTCATGGTAAGCCCCCAGGACTGTAGAAGGTTGACGAAACATACAAAATATAATTCTGCAGCAATACTTACCTATTGTTTTCTCACTTTATTTAGCCACTTCCGCGCCTTGTAAAAACTTAAAAGAACGCTATATTTAAAAATAAATGTCAGCGCTCAAAATTCGAATCCATTCTTTCCATAATGGTTGAGATTTCAAAGTCAGTCTCTCTACGACAAGTATGACAAATCCAGCCGAGGCGCGAGGCGGCGAAATCTATTTGATAGTTGCTGCACTCCAGCACAACATCATTGTTTTTAAAGATGTGCACTAGCGACACCATTCGTTGTTATTGTTACTCCATTCGTCCGTTACGGCTTCTTACAGCAACAACTCAGTCAGTTTCTCCTATTACATTATAAATGAAAGAATTGTCTTCTTTAATTTTTAGACAGCGCAGCGTAGTTAGTTAGGTCAGGAAATATATTGCTTACAATTAAAACATAAGTATTAACATACTAGGTAAATTAAATAAGACTATAAAATCTTTATGACCAACAGTTTGTTATCCAGTAATGAGTGTAGGTACATTCCATGGCAATCATATAAATGATGTTGTTTATTCATAAAGTTTATGGCATTCAAATCAGCGATGGTAAATGCCGTGGCTAGGTCGTCTGTCGGCTCGGCTCGTGGAATGCGTTCGGAATGCACGCCGGTGCAGATTGCTAGCCGGGCCGCCTCTTACCCCGCACACTGTCCTCGCCACTTGCAAACCGTCAACCGGTTTTTGAACAGGTATTACGGCTTTAACATATCTAGTACCATTTAAATGACAACATACAAAGATTTTGTGGTACTAAACCTAGACGCCAGTGGGACTATAAATATAAATAATGAATGAGTCGCGTTCGCGTCCTTGAAACACAAAGTCTTAAAAGGAATTATAATAGCGGTATAAAAAAATAGAGTTCAGAATCTTATTCGTGGGTAATAAATAATGGATTTTCATTTTCATAAAACAGACAGACGGTAACACAATGGTCTTTTGATTCTGGCATACAGATCTCTATTTGTTTGTTTATTCCTATGATATTATCATTGATCTCTCATAATCAATTAATTAATTATTAGTTCTATGTTATGGGCGGCCGCTCTCGCTCTCTCTTTTGCAGTCTTGCAATACATGCACGAAGTAGATAGAGGTACCTATTTTAACTATATTTAAAACAGAGTATTGAGTAAATGGAGTGATCAATTACTGATACCTAATCATTATTTCGTTGATATTCAATACATGAGGTATTACAAAAATACATAATTAATTATTATGTATTTTTACAATGAAGTAGTTGTTTTTGTATGAGACTGATAAGCTTCCCTTAATTTTATTATTAAAAGATATGCGTACCTAATTATAAAGTGTTGAATCCGTCCGGTTTACACAAATTCTGAGTGATTGGATTGGCATCAATGTCTTTATTAATCACACAATAAAGAAGGGTTCTTTATAGGAATCTAATAAGACAATTAACTACTGCAATTATTGAAATAATAAGACAAAGGCAGACGTATGGCAAAGTCTGTCAACAGGAAAATGCATTTTGATTTATAAACAGAGGTATAACTGATTTAGATACTATGACCTTAAAGTTAATACGATTCGCACAGACAAAAACAGAAATATAAAAAGTTTTATTTCTCGCTTTTTAGTGGGTCAGTTTGTAATTTATCTAAGTTAAAATAATACAGTTAAAGTAATCCAATCGCAATCCGTGAAATATTTATTATTGAGTAGTTGCCCATAGCGGTGGCCATCTGTGGTATTCATCATCAGTTCCACTCATAGAAATATAAAACTTATATCTTTGGTTCCACTTGACCAAATGGTGCTTTCCGAGAGCAAATGCACGAGTTACTATAAAAAATACCCAAATCACTATAAGTGTCCCTATAATATTTGAAGAGTTCCCTCGATTTCTCCAGGATCCCATCATCAGATCAATCAAGATTTGACGACACGGTTGGCGCAGTGGCTGCGCGATGGACTGCTGCGCAACGTGTCGCGGGTTCGATCCCCGCACGGAACAAATATTTGTATGATCTGCAAGTAGTTGTTCCGGGTCTGGGTGTTAGTGTATGTGAGTTTCTATGTTTGTAAACGCACCCACGATACAGGAAGGAATTCTTAGTGTGGGGCAAAGTTTAAAAAAAAAAAAGATCCTGACCTGTCCCTGATGATGACAATGGGACCATCTCTGAAGTATACCTACCCCTTCAAACAAAAAAAGAATTTTGCAAATCCGTATATACGTATATGACATACATTAAAAAAAAAACATCAATATCCGAATTGATAACCTACTCCTTTTAGAAGACGGTTAATAAAGTATTCCACCGAACCGTTTAACCAAAACGAAGTGCTTCTTACGTAGCTATTAGAGTTTCCTATGCTTTTATATAACCTTTAGTATTTTCGTTGATATGATGTTATACCGTTTTCGATCGTTCATGTTTTTCATCATACTGTTACACGGAAAAGGTTCAGTACTTGGCTGCGTCTTGGCTAAACAAATTAAGCACAACAAAGTACAATCACTGAGAAACAACAACGATGGCAACGCCACGATGACGACGTTTATTTGCACAGCACAGTATGACGTCTGCTGTAGGTACGCAATGTTCCCATTAATTTATAGTTGCAAGTAATACACGTATAATTGTATTGTAATGTAAACAGTAAACACTACTCGCCAAATTATTATTTCCAGATTGGGAAACGTTGATCTTATTTTCTCATACCGCTACTGATAAGATATACGACGATGTACATGATATATTTTTATCGATGAAATCAGTTACGTCGGCAACGAGCAGAAATCAGTATGCCTGGTGATATGATAAGTAATGGATACCTTTTAATTTCAATCAAATCATAATTTTTGACAGCGATAATAAGACAATACGTATTTACGTGTAGGTAACGTACTCTTGTATGTAAGGAAGGTACTAATTAAAACAAATGGAGGCGTAACTAGTATAAGTAATAAGTTAATATTAAAGACAGATAGACATGTTGGAATTTACTGGTGATTTAGTGAAGATAGGTTACATTTAAATTTTTAGGGTTCCGTACCCAAAGGGTAAAACGAGACCCTATTACTAAAGCTCCGCTGTCTGTCTGTCCGTCTGTCACCAGGCTATATCTCATGAACCGTGATAGCTCGACAGTTGAAATTTTCACAGATGATGTATATCTGTTGCCGATATAACAAAAAATACTAAAAACCAGAACAAAATAAATATTTAAGGAGGCTCCCATACAACAAAACAAACGTGATTTTTTTGCTCGTTTTTGCTCGATATTGAAAATGACAACAGGTAGACGTTTGAAATATTCACAGAATATTTAGTTACATATTCACTTTAAAAATAAATAATTAAATTAAAATAAAACAAATATTTAAGGGGGGCTCCCATACAACAAACGTGATTTTTTTGCCGTTTTTATAGATAATGGTACGGAACCCTTCGTGCGCGAGCCCGACTCGCACTTGGCCGGTTGACAATTATAAGCTACAAAATAATGTATGTCAACCATACAAATCTCTTGTATTCATTTGCCCTATTTTCACAGCCTACCAGGCTACGTTGCTTGTATCAACTTCGTTATTTTTCCAAATGTTTTATTCTTTCGGTTCCGTGAAATCGTAATAATCAAAGAAGATTAGGTAATTATTTCAAATCTAAATACACCAAAGAAGATGTAGTGATGTGATGATAATTTCGTATTATTAAGATCAGCTGATAAATTATATGGAAATGGAATCACGGGCCGCGGGCGGGCATGACGCTCGCGCTCGCCCGCTTGGGGCCTCTATCTTCAAAACAACACTTGTTGCGGAAATAGCGACGAAAAGCGTTTGCTCGTCGTGTCGTGACGCGGATACCCGGCACGTTCACCTCGCTCAGCCGCATGTCACCCTCACCAGTCTACAGACCTACACTCAGCATCTTGGCCATTCTTAAAACAAGTCCGGGCAATGTTTTTCGTCATAAATTTCATTCGTGATTTTCCATTTCATTCCATTCAACTTTGTACTAGACAACATAAAACGTAAGCTCGTTAAAGGGCCCGGTTCATTAAAAGTAAATTGTATATTAACTAGGTAGCTCATTTGATTTAACATTACTTATTGCTTGTAAAGGTTAAACTAAGCAGTGCCAATCAACAATGTTGGTTTCCATTTAATAAGTATTCAATTTTAATTTTATTTAACTTGCAGCTTTCTTATTAATAAGTTTTCATAAAATTGTCATTAGATAGGCATCATTTAAAAATAATACCTAATCAAATATTAATGTCGTTTGCTAAATTTGTTAGCGAGATTTTAGATTCATTTATCGCCTTGTTAAATGTGCACATGTTTTGGGCAGAGAAATCAAAACAAATCGTCATTTGGCCTCGTCAAACAAGATAGTTACGTAGCGTGTGCGAAGCGCGATAAAATTAGCCGATACACTGACATTGAACGCAAAAACAAAGTGGAGCGAACTTCGCGCATGCGCTCAGGTAATCAGATGTGGGGCAGTTTTAGCAACCGCATTGCTAATAACTGCGCGCGTGTTTGGGGCAAGAGAGGCCCATATCGGGGGCCCGATACAAATACTTACCCGCACTAATTGGAACGAGCAAAGATGACGAGTGTCGTCGGTCGTCGACCGCGCTACCTTCGTGAGTGGATGATATCGTCTCAGGTTGTTAGCCTGGTGGCGATGGCGGTGACCCAGGGTGGAAGCCGACTGCTCGGCTCACGCCGTAGCCGCTAAGCGGTGATCGGCAGGGCCTACTCGGTACCTGCACCCTAATTGCGTAATACACGATCAATCAGAATCGGAATCGGTTTGAAACAAATGTCTAATCCATTCCTTCATAAGTTCGAAAAATAAACGATTCTGCTTAACAACGTAAATAAAGCAATTAATTTTGATGAACTGTCAAAATGAAACAAATTAGTCTTAATCGGTTACGAAAATAAGTTAAGCAATTAGATAGCAGTTCCCTGTATCCGACACGCGCTGATACTCTCATTGTTACCTATCGAGATACTTAAATAACCAATTGTGTATTTTCGTATCACAATATTCACAATGCTGTAGAAGTGTAGATCTTAAGCAATGTTTGCACTTATTAATTATAACTGTGAAACCTTACAAAAATTAACAAACTGAAGTGTTTGACTTCCAAACGATACAAAAAATAGCTTGTTATTATTTTGCCCCAATTACATTCTTGCTTTGAATTTGAAACAAACATGCACGGATCGTTTGCAGTGAATTACTTACAGCCAATATAAAATAATTATCTCAAGAAAGGACGATTTTAATAAAGTATTTGTAAGCAATTAAAATTGTGACTAAGTAAATAATTTATTATGTGAAGAATTCAAGAACAATCAGATTTATATCTTTCAGTGGCGCTAGCACTATTTCACACTGATCCACTACGCCGAAATGGCCTGGACGGCCGTCCACCCGCACATTAGTACTCCATTTCTATTTACTCCATGGCAAAATAAATACCGATTAATAAGTAATTGATGTGACATTTGAAACATGTTAATAGCATTTCAATGTCCAGCATTTAAATATTGTTTACTGAGTATACTATAAATACGCATTAACAATGTGGTATGTACCTGGTCTATAAATATGGAACTTTAGGTGAATAATAATTTTATTACGAGGCGTAAAGACTGCTCAAAACAACACCACACAACGATAATAAAATTCATAATGTTATCAGTATGCACAATAAGTATATGTATAATTTTACACATTCCCGTAATTATTCAACGGGATACTTACTACTAATGAAAAAAAAAAACTAATAATAATTATAGATGATTACTAGTACTATTGATAACAATATAGACAAAGTCTGACTGAAACTTTATTTATATGAATCTTCGCCTTTGTTCATTTATTATATGAATCTTCGTCTTTGTTTATATGTATTACACTTTCCTTAAAAAAAAGTAAAGTAAAGAAACAATACGGATTGTGTATATGTAGGTAGGCTCCTACTATAACTCTGTCCTGCTCAATTTCCAATTATGGAATTGCTTCCGGAATTCCGGCGCTAACATACACTTACACAGAAGTCAGTTCCGGCATTGGAAATCCGATATTGGATACCTTGTTTGAACTGGACCGAACAGAATTACTAGCTACACCTACGACGAACAAAATGCGTGACAGTCGTAGTTTTTGGCAGACGTAGTTCGCTGCGTGGTAAACAAAACAGACCAAATTACATTCTAAGATACATACGTTCCCCAACGCTAATACATAGCACTTGCGTAAGTTTTTAGTCGCAGATACCTACAATTTAATTTCAACTCTTTATTAGTGGCTTTTGTGGACATGTTGTAATGGCAATCATTTGTCATTTGGTTTAAATAGATTTTTATTTTTTGTATCTTATTTATCTTTTATATAGATTCTTTTCTACCTTGTGAATGTGAGAACAGGCTTAGTGGACTGTAGACTTTTTTAACATTTTCTATTTTTATTTTCTATAAATACCTACCTGAAACTTCTTGAATGGTCTACATTGTCATCCGATAATTATTAACACTGTAATTCGAAAATATTGTAAAAGCCAATTATCTTTTAACAGAGTAACCGTGGAGTTGTTTCTTGCCGGCTCTTCTCCATAGGAAACGACCAATTGGAGGCGTGCACCTAGCTTCTGACGTTTCATAAGTATAAGTACCCATGTAGGTGAAATAAAATATTTTGACTTTGATTTTTGAGATATTTACTACGCATATTGAAAGTGGTCTAGTCTAGGCAGTACCTAATGAGCTTCAACTATTAGGTGCCTTCATTATGATGGTTGACAAAACTAATTATACTAAGTTGACGTCGAATGCTTACGTTTCCGAATGATCTTCTAACAACAGCTCATTCTAGCATTCTGAACAAAAGTAAACAAGAGCCAATGATTGTGATGAATAAAATAACATGAACATCGGCATTGAAATATCAATCAAATGTATTTTATGAGGTTAGATACTTATGCGTATCAAATTGGCCTTTTATACTTGCGTCCTTATAACTGACATGATTAGGGCTACTGCCTGGCGATGAGCACCCCTGTGACCCATTTCCATTATTGTAGTAGAAAATAGGACGGGATATATTTAACTGCGAGCAGCACGGGCGTCTATTTCGCGGGTTGTAATTAGAAAAGTAAACAGTACTCCGAACAGAAATAGAACGCATAGCAGACATTTATATGCGTGTGCGTTTTGCATACAAATAGCCTTGCAAATAGTGCAGAAGACTGTCTAGGCATGTCTATTAAGGCTGCATGGTCGATACCTTGTCTACGTCTCTACGCCTTCGCATGAATGCAGTTTTTCTCAAAATAGGTACAATAGACGTAGATATATTTAGTAACTTAATCCGCTTAGCTATTCTTCAAGTCATAAAAAATCCTGTAAGAAATCGACACGTGTTTCCTCTCAACGAAGCATCCTCAGGATGACGATTGACCTGTCGCAAACCAGAACACCGAGCGTGTTGCCACACCGAGCGCTGGACGCTGGTCTCTGCTTCCAGCGCTCGGTGTGTCAACACGTCATTTTTTTTATGGCTCTTGAGGAATAGTTAAGCGGAATAGGTTACTAAATATATCTACGTCCATTGTATTTTATAATGGATTTCCGCAAAGTCACGCCTGAATCAATTAAATCTAATGTCCGCTACAAAACCAGACAGAAACGGTGTCACAGCCAGTAGCCTTCTTTGCCAGAATGTTTAGACGTAAACAAGAGACTTGTTTGGTATTGGCTTACTGTGCGTTTGCACTGGCGAAACATTCACAACAAAACATGTTGAAATCTCTAGTTCCTGTCAAAAATTGTATGGAACATTGACAGAAAATAGAGATTTCAACATGTTTTGTTGTGAATGTTTCGCCAGTGCATTACGTATTTTGGCGCAAGTAGGTATCTACGTACGAGCAGTTTAAGAAGTTTACCGAGTTGTTGAGAAGGTTCATTGCACGCAAGCAGACGTCATCGATGACGTCGGTGTGGTGTCGTGTGGAGATGAACACGCTTATTTGCAGATCCATCTAACGGCTTTTATAAAATACAAAGAGCCGTATCATTTTCCTTTCACCATTTCTATACATATGTAAGACTGATATTTATTATTTCTAGATGAAGAGTTAAGGAGCTAGCGTGTCTAATGTTGGTGTAGCGCTTTCTATTATTCCGTATCAATGATGATATCGACGTGATTATCAGCATTAGCACGAAGATGTTTCACCTCCAGCATAGCATGTGGAATGCACGGCGCGGCGGCGAGAGTATCGGTTATCAGAACACAATGTTATTTTATTTTAAAGTTATCTTCTTTACGCAGACAGTCAGTCAGTCAGGCCGGGGAAACCTTAAAACTGCATTTAAGGCGACATTGGAATAACAACGATATTTAAACGAATCATAAATAATGAGTTTTTTGTAAAACGCCACGCGCCACCGTCTGCCGCTCCACACCGCACCGACACGAGCCGAGACAAGATTTCAGCAGTTATTTATTTGGAACTTGTTATGAATCAGTGGACTATCTTTATTTGTCACCTGTTATTTTGTCAGGGGCGTTATTTTTATGATGTAACATCATTAAAAATAAGAAACCAGTCACATGTATACTTACACCAAAATTGGTTTGTCAAGTCTATCAACTTGTCTAGGTTACAGGTTTTAACTAAACAACATCCGTTCGATTGACACCGTCGATAACTTTCAACGCTGGTTATGAATCGGTGTCTAAGAAGTTAAGAATACGGCTTCATTGATTTCCCCATAAAACAATCATCCGTAATCACGCCTGTAAAATCACATAAAGCGTAATCAGCAAAATTTCGAAGACGGCCTCTTTTAAAGCGGGGACCATATAACCCCGAGTTAAGTTGTTCCATCGGTTAGCCGTTCATTTTGTTACCATAAAACGGAAACCCAATTATGACGATAACACTTTCAGTTCGTTTGCCGTATTATCCTGGTAACGAATTGAACGGCTGACCCATTGAAACAGTCAAAACCCTTTCAAGGGAACATTTTAAATATAATGTATTTTGATTGGGACCCGTCAGTGATATAGATTTTTCTGCTGCTAATCCGTTTAGTTTAACTAACGCATTCACAAAATGTATGAGTGGGTTACCGTTTCATGTAGGGAACGTATGTCGTTCATAGTATGTATAACACAAATTGTAACGTGAACAATTTGTGTTATAAAGCGCGCCTATCTGTGGGAGCCTTTGTTTAAAACCTATCATTAACCCTTTTTACGGATAACCGTGTAAATACCTACTTGCTACGTGAAAAAGTAAAAATCTTAAATTATAAAATGGCGTAAAAATCTAAAGACAGTAGACATAGAAAAAAGTAGAAATATGTATAAAACAAACTTGTCTTATTGCTAATTACATAACTACATTTTAATTAACACAAATATGGACATGGTGTTTTATATTTGGAACGTATTTTCCGCATACTGCTATACATAATTAATTACATTAAAAGTTGACGGCTCTTCGACGAAATGGATATTAAAAGGTAATTACAATTCGACTTTTCCAGCTAAAAATTAGTGTAATAAGTTCACTGAACTACCTAAACGTAAGGACATAGATCATAGCTGTCACCCAACGGCCTTCGACCGCCCCGTCATGACAAAGTTTGAATTCCGAACGTTCGCTTTGTACAAATAGGGGTCCACATGTTCACTCTCACCGAGACACGTGCTAAGTACTACTCCCGACGTACTCGGAGACTGAATGCGGTAGGTCACGCTCTATCAGATGGTTTTCGATTGCGGTCGGCGATCTGCGCACTAGCACCCAGCGACTTTATCACGGCTCGCCATGTCCGACAGATAAAACGCAACGATGTAGCTATAAAGCTACGTAATGTTGCTATTAATAAATGTTATACAACGTAGTAAACCAGATCTACACACATTGCGATAACAATATTGTTAGATAGTTTACATTTTGTTTACCTAGGTTCTGGATTACAGAACAAAATAAATAATGAACTATTTTGTGTTCAAAAGTTCTCCAAATGCCGAATTCCGTTATAATGCAATTTTTAAGGATTATTTTGAGATAAATTATGCAGTAGGTACTGAAACTATGCACTCAGACAATGAGGAAAAGAATACCATGATCATAATGCACGATAACAGTGATCTTAGTAACAGGAAGGAAATCAGATACGTGGCGTTATTGTGTTGCACACAGGTGTACGTAGTAAAGCTGGGAAATTACAAATAGTTATCTACATAAATATCTGGATGTAGGTAATCAGTGAAATTCGCGCAGTGCTCGAGCTCAAGGGCTCAGGCTCACCCCGGCCTCGCCAGCCGAGGTCAAAGTAGAGTCGCAGACAAGTATCGGGTAGCGTCTCACGATGTACTAACGACTGTGTGCGGTAGGTCATACATTGCAGTGAACTACAGGCTTTACAATAATCTTAAGATACATAAATGCGTAGGTATAAGGTAGGTAGCGACTGTTAAGGCTCTTACATACTGGGGCGATACGTCGCGCGACGCGACGCCGCCGCCGCATTGTTCGCCGTGGAGTTTTCTCAGAAATTGTTTTGTTAAAATTCGCGTCACGCGGCGAATCGCGCCAGTATGCTAGCTGCGCCACACGGTTTCACCCGCATAAGTCTCGATCCCGTGGGAATATCGGGAAAATCAATAAAAGGGATAAAATTTCCTAATCCAGGTCATGGTCTACTCTTGTGCCAAATGTCATCCAAATCTGTTCAGCCGTTTTAGCGTGAAAGCATAAAAAAAAACAACTTTCGCATTTATGATAGTAGGATAGTAGGATTCACATCCATCACAAAATATATGAATGCTTTTCGCTTTAGTTTACATAATTATTACAGTAGTACTGTAATTTACTCTAAGGCTATAAAAATAAGCAAAAACAATGACTTCGTAGATTTTTCCTGCAACCAACTATAAAAAAGATGAAATTGTTATTTTAAGTTTCAGCAAAACAATATACTTATATAATTAAGTATGGTACCTACATAGTTCTTGTAAATATCAAAGTTGCGATTTTGATGAAATCAAAGTGAAAACGAGTTCAGAAACTGCGTACTTGTTGTCAAATACCTACCTGTATTTTACAGTATTTAAGCAGTTTTTTAGGCTGGTGCAGACAAGCTCGACGCGACACCCATACGTTTGCCACACGTTTTCTTAGGAATAGTTTTGTTAAAGTTGCGTCGCGCCTGTTTGCGGGAGCCTTTTATTAAAATCGAAAACCTTGATGATTCTCTCAAATAAAAAGTTCTAAGAAGTAAACATTATAATAATAATATTTCCATTCTGAAATTCTTTGGATGGAACTCTGGACGAGTCCGTATTTAACTAGAAAAACTAAAACCCAACCATGACAAAAAATTAAACTAAAAACGTATAAATAAATATATAAATGCTGTGCATACATCGAACAGATTACGTGTGATTCCGGATATTTATTTGTCTGTCTGTGACCTTTTTAACCGACTTTAAAATGGAGGAGGTCCTCAATTCTTGTGTTTGATCACATAAACGCAGCCCGTAGACACTAATGCATATTTTTGCACATGAATAGATAATCCAGGTGTGTTAGCTCATAGCTAGTTGGTAACATTATACCAGTGCAATAACAAACATTGTCTTTGCCACAAAGTATCGATTCAACCAGCCCAACTCGTATTCCGGCTGCGCTGATGAAATAATGCGTAGTATTTCGTTAACAACGCCATTACATAGTGCCCGACTCGATACCCAAGGAGATATTATTAGTGGCGTGCTATTACTTACTTACCTGCTCCAGTACCCTATCTAATTTGGCATGTGAATAATTAAATAAACGTTATATTTTAATAGCATTAAGGCATAAGGGCATTCAGGGCCAATCAGTAAGGTTTTGTGATTGTATGTATTGTATTGTATTTTTCTAGCCTAGTTAGGTAAGGTCGAATGGAAACCTGCAGAATTTCTCCACCATAGAAAAACAACATTCGAGTTATAATAAGTAGAAAATATGTTAATGGCACTGCCTATTAACAAATATTTGGGGCATTATCATTATGTATTCACAACATCCGGTTAGTAGTACCTATTATCGACTTTATCTTAAATATTATTGTTCTTGTTACGTCCATTTTTAATTGACATTCACGCACATTATACAGCGGATTGATAATACCCTTGTAATGAGCACAAACATCAATGAAAAGTCATTGACTTTTTTATCTTATGAGCATTCTAGCGGCAGGTTAGTAATTATCTGTACCTACTAATGCGGTGTACTAACGTCTTGACAAATACCTACTTATGTTATCATTTACAAATAGCTGCCCTATTACGCTCTCAAGGAATCTAATGCAATCACCACACACGTTATTTTTATTAGACATACTTTCTAAAAATAGTTCATTAATTAATTCAGATTGTCTTCCATTAGGGCCTCATCAGAAATTTTATTTTCTCCAAAATTACTACAGATAGTCCCTCTAGCCATACTAATATTATAAATTCGAAAGTAACTCTGGCTGTCTATCTGTATGTTACTTTTTCACGCCTAAATTACTGAACGGATGTCGACAAAATTTGGCAAGGAGATGATGGCATCCTGGGGAAGGACATAGGGTACTTTTTGTCGACATACCACTCGTGCGAAGCCGCGAGCGGAGGCTAGTCTGTAATAGTTTTGACTTTTGAAGTTAGGAAACCCTATGATTCTCATTTCTGGCTATTGTTTTAATTTTTAATCAGAGGTGGTTATTTATAGGGTTACTTTAATTATGGTTAAGCTCGGCGACGGTGATGTATTTATCACGGTGTAGTACCTAGTGAACCGGTGATGTTTATCTGGTTTACTTTTCCTTAAGTCCAATGGAAATCTTTGTGGATATTATGATTGACAAGGCCTAGGCGCCACTACAAACAGAGTTTACAAAACCAGCATTACTGTAAATAAGGCTAGTAGATATTATTTATGTTCTTCACGAACGTGAAGCCTTGTACCTACTCGGTTTTGATACCATTCTCAGGTCAGCATGAAAATAATAAAATTAAATTACATAAATAAACAAACACTGATAAAACTTATCAAGACGCCAAAGATTTAACTTATCATAGTTATCATAAATGTTTGTATGTGAGAATCTTTCTTATCAAGTTTCAGGATTCCGAATCCATACAACACAGTTCACACAAAGGCAAGCCTTTGGATAAATAAATAGGTATTTGAGTGAAATCATTATGCAAAGAAATGTTTTGCAATTGACTCATTGCCTATTTTTACCCGAATACAGCAACGTAAAAAGGAGTCGTATTTTCATCTGTTCCCTCATACGCATAACTTCTAAACTATTTATCATAATTTGACAAAAAGCGGTATCCTTCGAAGCATAGAAAGAAATTCTTTCTTATATATATGGTTGGAAGCGTCTTGATCGTCTACTGGTTATAGGCATGTGACCTCACATCAAATTGATTACCCGTATACAACGTCTTATTTAAATAAAAATAAAAGTTATAAAAACTAAAACCGAACTACAACAAAAACGCCAACTAAAAAGGCATAAACAAGACATCACAAACAGACAAATTATAAATCCGGAGTCACACGTAATCAGTTCGATTGCACATCAAAAACAAACATGTATCTATCATCTTTGGTCGCTCATGGGACAGGGCCCATACATTTTTGCCCATTCTCCTTACACCTTTTTATGTAAAGTACATACATATTATTATTTTTATTTACTTTCGTTATACCTGACAGCAATCCACTGAACCTATACTTTAAGATCAGTGCTTCAATCACATATTGTATGAAGAAACGGACAGAGCAGTGTCACGCAGCACGCTACAATCTAATGAAACGGAGCAACTTAGGCTTGCAGAAAAAATATCGATATATCGAAGTATCGATATTTTTTGTTCGATATATCGATATTTTCAGGCGATATTTATTATTTCGATATATCGATGTATCGATATAAAATATCAAGTATCGAAAATGTATCAAAAACGATATATTTTCAATAGCAACACCATTGTCGCCGCTGACTAAAACCACTGGAATTCAGAGCCGTAAAAATGATTAGTACTTTTTAAAACTTGAACTACATAAAGTAAAATTTTTTTTTGAAAATTTCACCGATATGTCGATATATCGTTTTTTTTTTTCGATATATCGAAATCGATATTGATATTTTTTTTAAATATCGATACGATATATATCGATACTTTTTTACACTTCTTGCATCCCTAGAGCAACTGTACCGATGAGACATACGTTCAATGTCACCAATACCCGATAGCTAAAAAAAGATAAGCGCATAATTTAATAACTTTGTTATGAGATAAAAACAAAAGCATTGTGGAGCAGACTAGCTATTCCTACCGACTGATAACAAACCCATGCAAATGAGATAAGTAGGTGAGTACGCCTCATGCTAATTAATTTAACCAGGGTAATCTGCACGTCTACACAATTATGAATATTTCAAAGTGAACCGATAATTCTATTCTAATAACACCGATAGTTATATAATGCGTAATTAAGTTTATTACAGTGATGATGTTCTAAACTTATTTTGTAAATGTTGTAATCTATATATATTATTATACCTAAAATTAAAGTCTCATTTCGTTGTTCTTCTAAACTACGCCAAGGATTAGCATGCGGTTTTATTCCGGAAGGTTTATGTATTGTCGTAGTATTATAATATCTGTGGTATTGTGTATAATACATTAATATAAATATAAATAATTAATTTAATTAAAAACAACAAAGGGTGTGTGGTGAACGGTGGTGAGTCTGTGTGTGAGTAGTGGTTATTTGGTGAGTGGTAGTGAATATGTAGGTGGTGAATATAAAACTTAATAAATAATATAATAAAGATATCTCGATGTTTTGTCAAGTCATAAAAATCGTGCGAAGCAGGCCGGGTCGCTAGTAATATCTAAACAAAGATAATATTATCAAACAAATTTTGATTGTCGTTCAACTCTTGGTGATGTCGTGAGGACACCAAATCTAATCCTCTTCATTTTTTATTCTGCTGGGCTGCCTAACCTTTACCTAAATTTATTATTTGCTCGGATGCAAAAGCAAACCTGATAGAGTTAAGTCGTTCAAAAGGTTAGCTGTGTATTCGGTTATTATTATTATTCAGTAGTTACACATACATTTTATAATTTAAGTTGGCGCCAACATAAACTCATTAGAGTTTTACCGGGCATCAAAATCATCGACTACATAATTTAGAGAATACTAATTGATTATTGTGTCTGTAGGCGTGTCCGTGTCACACAGCGGGCCCTATCAGAATACCAGCGCGCCGGTATTTTTTTTTTAAATTTCGCAGCATTATGCTGAGGTAGGGGCCTTTTTGGCCTCGCACAGGTCGCCTAAGTATTTTGTTAGTTTTAATTGTTCTTATATTTTAATTTAGTACTTACTTTATATTACTGCTTGTTTTTCCTGTGCGTGTCCCAAATAAAATATTTTTCTTTCTTTAATTAATAATAATAATTAATTTAATAGGTTACCCCATATGGAGCATGTATCATCTTGTATTGCTTATTCCTTTCGTACCCCATGAAGCGGAAACTCAATAACTTTTAACTATAACACTTTGAATAGGTTAGACTTATTATTCTGGTAACCGTTTGAACGGCTTACCCATTTAAAATTTGAACCAACATTTAACCCTTTAAAACCTTTTGAAGAAAAGGGTTTACTTTTAAAGGGTTAATAAAACCGTTCATAGGTTAAGAGTGGTTACACTTATATAATAACTGTGTGGTTTGAAAGGTTTAGTAACTCGTTTACAATGTATTAATGGGGTGAAGGGGTTCATCCATACTAATATTGTAAAATAATGCGAAAGTAAGTCTGACTGTCTCGGCTGAACGGATTTCGATGACAGAATACTTAATCCCGGTAGTACGATACCGCGGGATAACTTCCGACCGCCACACGGGCGAAGCTGCGGGCACGAGCTACTATAAGCCGTTTACTGTAGAACACAATCGTAAGAGTTTTTTTTTAACTTTCGTAAGGCCCTAAACCGGTTAACCGAAATGGTTCTTGATCAAAGGAAAAACGATGGACTATGTATGGCCATTATGAAGATAAGCGTATTTCAAAATATTTCATAATGAAGGCATGTTTGTACCTCTTAATTCAAATTAGTCCGTGATCGGGTGATGCTTTTTCATACATTCATTCCCAACCAACGCCCCCAAAATATAAAATTAAAAGTTTACAAAGTTCACACTTGATCAATCCTCGTACTGACATGTCCAAAAGTGTTCGAATAAAATAAAATCAGTAAGTACAATAACAACAATCAAGGTAAAAATGAACCTTATTTTGGAAGGGAATATGGGGAAGGACATAAGCTACTTTTTATCGTCATAGCACACGGGCGAAGTCGCGGGCGGAAGCTCGTCGTATATTGTATGTATGAAAAAAATTTTGACACTATCGGACTAGTATTTAATTTTATTTCGGCGGCAGTTAGTTGGTGGAGCTGATAATTAACTCATCGTGTTTATAATTTATTTAATTACATAATACTAAACTTATCTATAGCAAATAATTGTAACAACATTATGTTATTCAATGCCACTTTAACAATTTAATAATTATTATGAACCAAAGTAATTATTTTATTTATAATACAATTTACTATGTAGTTGTTAGTCACATTATAAATGAATGAATCAAATACAACGAATGTAAAATACAAGCATCATGTTTGTTAGTGAAAAAGTGCGAAAATAGTTTGTTGCTTTTGAAAAAACTTTTTCCAGACGTTTTTTGCGATTTCGGACTTTTGAAGCGGACAGTCTTTTTTAACGTTTCCTATAGAAGCCTGAAAGTTGAAATTATTTGCGGTGATTTCTTTTACAGAACTTCGGAAATCACAAGCAACAAATGACATGTAAGTACTCGTATATTGTTCCTAAAGCAAATAAAATTATAACGCGTATTCGTTCGAACTTTAAACTTTTTGTTTATTTTCGTCTAGTCGGTCCATCATAAAAAATTAGTTGGAGTTTCTGTCCTACCAAGAGTATGGAAAAAGTTTTTTGCGATTTCTGTTGTAGTACTCAAACTTCAGTTGGTATATTAGAGTTTTTCGTTAGGCATCCAAAAAGTTTTTGTGTCCGTTTTCTTGCAGACTTTACAATTTTTTCAAAGTCTGTGAGCTCCGTCTCAAATTAAAAATCCAACTAGTAAGTATAAGTAAAAAATATTAAATATCAATAAAGAGTATCCACTGTAAAAGTTTTTCAAATTCCTAAATAGAGGGTCAGAATGCGGTCCCCCTTTGAGGTCAATGAACCCGACAGCTGGAAAGTAAAGATAGAATAGGGATACATAAACATCTGGCATACAATCAAAAGATTAGTATTTAAAACTTTGATGGGCGACTTTTTGGGAGGGACCCGCTTACCCTGGGAACTAGTGGGAACAATACAGGATTAAAATCTATCTTTGCACGTGAGTACATACTGTGTAAAAATGTTTGATTTCAAAAACTGTTGCCTTAAGTAAGATTTCTTTTTCTTCTAAAATTCGCAGTAACTCTTGAAACTGCTAATAAGATCATTTACATTTTTATCTGTAAATAAGAAAGTTAATGTTTAGCCACTGGCCACCCCTTTGCAGAGCCCGGTGTCAGACACATGGGATAACAATTTTCAGATTGTAGAACAGATAACGAGTAAATGCACTAGCTGGCTCGCATCCGCATGGATTGCGAACAGTCTCAGTAACAATAACAATGAAAGCAATTATGAGAGGTTTAAAATTGGCAAGTTCTGAACAATCTGAATGTTCCATTAACATTGCGCATATTACACGGTCGAGCGAATTTCGGTCCGGTTTATAAGATAACGGGGGGCGCCTCCTAAACGAGGCCTCACTAGCTCGTCAGTCGTCGAACAGAGAATTACAAACAAACAACACATCGAGGCGAGTCGTTATCTCGCGGATTAAACAGCGGCAGGCACGATAGTCGATACTCACGCTCCGCTCGCGCCGTGCGACGCACATCGTGCTACACACCGCCGAATGTACTCACATCACACCGTCACACGTGCAAATAGAACGCACAAACATAGAGGCCCTATAGTCATGTGCTATGAAGCCATTAACGGTATTCTAATTGACATGTTTACTGGTTCGTTACGTCTTACCATAGACAATCCTAACTAATATTATAAATGCGAAAGTGAGGGTGTTTGTTTGTTACGCTTTTACGCTAAAACGGCTGAATAGATTTGGATGAAATTTGGCATAGGGGTAGACCATGACCTGGAATAGGACATGGTCATACATACTTATTTTCCCGATATTCCCACGGGATCAAGACTTACGTGGGTGAAACCGCGGGGCGCACCTAGTCTATATATATATATATATATATATATATATATATATATATATATATAAAAATGAATCCCTATTTCCCTTAGTCACGCCATCACGCGTGAACGGCTAGACCGATTTCGCTAATTCTTTTTCTGTTGTGTTTGTTATTGTCAGGAGAAGGTTCTTATGAAAGAAAAAATTAAGAAAATTGCGCGGAAAATTAGAAAATTAAGACAGGACAACGTCTGTCGGGTCAGCTAGTCTATTATAATAATTATCCCTATTCATTCTTTTAAAAAGCAACAGGAATATTGCAGATGGCATATGTAAACAACATAGCCAATGTTGTTGAATTCTCGAACCCAGCAGGCGTAGCATGAGCACCGTTTTGTCGACGGAAGAGTAGACAAAAATGACGTTTCCTGTGGACAGTAGACAGTACGAGACGGCAGCAAAGTAGAAAGAGTCAACTGCACTTTTTACGAAATTCATTCTTTTACATAATTCGACTCAGAATTCTTTGTTTTATCATAGGATTTATCGGTTGTCAATGTGATTTTGACAGTAAGGATAGAAAACTTTCTTCCGAAATAGTCTACTTATAAAAAGATTTAGACAAGGATAGTTAGAAATGAAAGACAAAAAGACAGATTGTAGAAAGATTTCTACGGTGGATGTCAAAAATGAAGAAACGAACTGTCACTTTGTATAGAAAAAGCTATGTCTATTCTTCGTAGAGATAGAAAGCGCCATGCTACGCCTGCTGGGAATTGGTCCAAGAAATTGAAGTCGAACCCAGGACTGTAGGTAGGCAGTATTAGTAGGTTACGTACGTAGTTACATAAACTTGGCATTTTTACTTTTCATTATTATTCCTTGAGCAGCCAACAAATAATGGGGGCTGTCTGTGAACATGTGTTAGGAATACAGATGTATGTGAAAATTAAATAGGCTGAAAAGATGGGAGGTGACAGACAAGATGAAGTGTCAACAGACACAGTAGACGGTATCTCGAGAAGTTATAATGAAGTGTGCTGCCTTATTTTTATCATACACACAACTACTTGCTGGCAATAAAAATCTTTTTTATGTAACGTACTCGGTACGTTCCAAATGTTACATGTATTTCTTACAGGGTATTACGCTTGACCGCGTGCCAATCATGTCCGAGTAACAACAATGTACTTGCAATAAAACTATTAAAATTACGACCGTATTTCTAATCGTATCTATCTCGTGAGAATTATTACTGGCGCATAGATTTCCTTACTACGAATATTGTGTAGTATGAAACGTGTTTATTTATTACTTCCCTAAAATTCGCACCTGGAATAAAATCGAATCATTAATTAGGCCGTCTATAGCCAAATTAATGACATCAGACATGTTTTTGATAATGTGTAGTACACCAATGCGACACTTACTTCCATTTTCGCCGATGGCATCGGCGCACGCGCATGCCATAAGCAGCGCGCACGCCACCACCGGCCAGGCGAGGCTGTCGCGCGCGCGCCGCATCACGCCGAGCCGCGCCCCTGGCGTGCTGGCAACATGACCCGAGCTGTAACAATCAATACCAATACCTATTATAACAACTTCCTCTTCGTTACGCAACTAATTGTTTCACTCGTAAAACAACTTCCTGCCTAAACATTAAAGAACCAAACATACCACGAAGTATCTTGATCAGGCACCGTAGTACCTCGCATACTACGGTTACCCTTACGGTGGGAGTATGTAACATTTTGTATGGCGTCAAACCCCATGAACCGGAAACCAAATTAGGTACCTACATAACGATAACGCTTTGAATGGGTTAGCCGTATTATTTTGGTATCCAATTAAACGACACAAACCCTTAAAAATCCTTTCGAGGCAAATTTCTTAATTGGGTTAACTAACCCGTACAAGGAATTAGGTTAACCCTTTACAAAACCCTTTATACGGTTAACCGAAATCGTCTGTGGTTATGATAATAATTGTGATCGGTACAAACAACAAGTTGATTAAGTAATATACCTACGAAGGTAGCTGTTCGATTAATAATTAGTTTTGAGCGGCAGTCGTTCAATCAGTAAGCGAATATTTATTGTTGTGATGATTTATTCAGTAACGTGCGAGCCGCGTTGGATAAATAATCGAGTTCCGCGCATTAAACGTCAAACACGATAATAAATCATTATCTCACACTACCATACAATAGCGTCTCTGCAAATTGCCAACCTTATTGTACGTACAACAATAGTGGTTTCATTGATGAATATAAATTTCATTGATCAAAGTGTCGGCTCGCAGAGGCCAATGAGTGTATAAAGACCGCGGTAATTAGCGTGGGAGCCATCGATGTTCCCACGACACGCCCGTAACAGGAAAATATTAATTAAGAAACACGTTAGGTATTGAACAAACCTCGATCATGTGAAAAAATTATATTTTACTAAGCGGGACTGTGTAAAACCTAATTGAATGCGTTGTTTTTCCTGTAGTATAATATGATAATAATGTATCAGTTATTTGCAGGACTAGGTATTGTATAATTTATAGAGCGGCATATTTGTACAATTCATACAATACGAAGCGCCCACGCTTGACAATTGAGACTAAAAGTACAGTCATCAAAACAGAACAATATTGAACTATTTGATTGAGTTCAAAGTGATCGGATACAGACAAAAAAAATTGTGCATGAATTAAACTGCTGGCGATTAGTATGTTTAAGCTTTCCAGTTTTATTGAACTTATTAGTTGAGATGAAATACGTAATCTATACATATTTTAAATCGCTTTTCGTGTTCGTCTGTATGTCCACGTTGTTCTTATAAACCACGCAACAGATTTTTATGCGGTTTTCACCATCATTTAGAGAATTTATTCCGGAAAGTTTATGTGTATAATAACAGTTACATAAAACTAAGAAATCTCGATATTTTGTCAAGTCGTAAATACCGTGCGAAGCAGGAGCGGGTAGCCACTAGCTAGTAGTATATAAGTAGTAGTAGTAGTAGGTAACATTGATTAGAATTCATTAGGTAAACAAACTGTGAAACATGAATGGACCTTCAAGTGTTGAGTATTAAATAACTGATAAACATGTTAATTATTCATGCATGAGTACTTGAAGGGCCATTTTAATTTCAAATTATACCTACTGACTGTACTATGGCAAACGGGGAGTCGTTCATGAGCCTATGCAAATCCCCTTAGTTCTACGCTACGTCGAGAACTCGAGACACGCGCAAGGGCCAAGGGGGCACGCGCATGTTTTGCCTACCTAAATAATAACACATCACACGTAATCTAGGATGTATTATTAATTGTATAGTTCGTATTGGACGATCAAAATAAAATTCTTATCCAAGTTTTATACGCTATATGGCTATGGCCCAGGCGCCCGACTGACGCATGACGGTACAACGCGGTTGCGACACGATCCTCAAAGTTTTTTTTTGGCCCTAAGCAGTAGCCTGATAATATTGCATTTAACACAACTTTTTTGACAGCAGTATTATCAGAAAGTGAGACTGGAACTGGTTCTACCTGTATTTGTTTTGCCTGCATCGTAATAACTGCGGACTTACGTTCTAAGAAGTCAAGTGACTTCTTACTTTTAGCAAACAACATGGCCCTAATTATTATGAAAAATCGTACCTTGTTGCCTTACAAACTCTATGTTTAGTAAATTACTTCGTTTTTAAAATCGCACTCCACGTGAGTATGTTTGGGAAGGTAGAATTTAAAACCAGGTGTTCAGTTTTTACATTTTTCTTAAAATCGTTAATGTATCGAGGAATATTATAGGTGACTGGCAGTTCCGGTATTAAAAAAAGGGCTCTAAACCGCTAACGTAAAAGTGTCATTTAGCGTGATTGTAGAGACAGACAACAATCATGATCGCGCCAAGGTCCAACACACGCCACGCGGGTAAAACCTTGGCAGATAGGGAGGGGACGAGTTTCCCGCGCTGTATTTGTTGTTTACGCGGCGTGTCGTGGACTCGTGGGCTGGCGGACAGTGAGTTCGACGACCTCGTGCCGCACCACGCCGCCATATTTTTGGTAATAAATAATAGATAGAACAGCGCAGCGCAGCACGATCGATCAGACCGCGACCAGTGCGGCGGCGCGTGCTTGGCTCTGTACCCAAAACATTGCACCCCCACCCCCCAAACAACGTGAACGCATTTAGGAAGCACACTACGTAGAATCTTATCTATGCGGACTTGCGGAGTAGACACTGACACTGCTTTATTTGTTACCATACTAAAATAGGTACTTTATTTAATGCAGTAGGTAGGTAGTATAAATAGGTTGTCGTGAATTTTGTGAAATGCACAAGTAGGTACATTGTTACCCAGCCGTACATGATTTTAAATTTTAATGATTTGAATTGACGCAAACATGTTTTGTCGAATTTTATAAAAAATGTGTGATACTGATAACGACACCATAACATGATAATTTTACTTATCTGTCATTTACTCATTACATTTCTATGAATAGATAAAACAAAAAAAAATACCAATGTAGGTATTTTAGATTACATTTATATTTTCTGTCTTACTTAGATCTGCGTGTTTTACTTATGTATGGAAAAATCTTTTTGCTTGCCAGGTTTTTATTACAAAAGACTTTAATTTATGCAATATAATACTTTAGATTGTTATTGCTAGAAAAGGTAAGTTTTGAAGATAAAATATAAACTTACTTATTTTAAGTGGTTACTGGTAAAATGCATTGTCAAAAATGTATAAAATTCAGAACTTACAATTTGATAGCTTACGATTGTTTTACACTGCAGACGGCTTAATTTATATGAACCGGTTAACCCTTCAAGCCAATCAGTGATTGCCTATGGGGTAACCCTTCCCATGGACGGGTTAGTAAATAAACCTAATCAAAAACCCTTTCCCTCGACAGTGTTTTACAGGTTTAATGGGTTAGTCGTTCAAACGGTCCACAATTGAGGCTAAACCCATTCAAAGTGTTATCGTTATAATTAGTTATCAGCTACATAGGGTTAGAAACGGTGAAGCCAAAAATGTTTCATCCTCCATTGAGATAACTGAATGAACGGTAAACCGTTCTCAATTCCTTGATTATTAGATTACGGCCCCTTATAATATTGACAAACACTAGGTAGATACTTAGATAGTACATCCATTGTGTAATGTTATTTAAAAAAAACCGGTCAAATGCGTGCCGGACCACGCATATTGGGGTCAGTGACAACTGGGCCCGTGTCAACTCAACCCGAATAATAATAGCAGATACAACGTCGTCAAAACGCCAAAAAAAGTGGTGTGTACCGACCGTTCGGCATGAAAAGTATCGACCTCTCAAAATATTGAAGATTTTTTAAATTTATATAATATAGATTTTATTTATTTATTTTTAAGAATTAATGTAATCAATATTATTACTTTAAATGAAATTGAATGCTAGAACTTGTTCTGCGGTAAAGTCTGTTTTTATATAATAATTATAATTTAGCAGTAATCAGAATCGCCGAAATTGCCTTCTTGTCTTTTATTCTTCTTTAAGCTTCCGCCCGCGGCTTCGCCCGCGTGGTATGTCGATAAAAAGTAGCCTATGTCCTTCCCCAGGATGCCATAAATATCTCCTTGCCAAATTTGTCACTGACCCACCTAATAATAGCCGTACTTTTTTTTTCGGTTCCGTACCCAAAGGGTAAAACCGGACCCTATTACTAAGGCTCCGCTGTCTGTATGTCTGTCTGTCTGTTTGTCCGTCTGTCAATAGGCTGTATCTCATGAGCCGTGATAGCTAGACAGTTGAAATTTTCACAGATGATGTAGATCTGTTATAACAACAAATGCTAAAAACCAGAATAAAATAAATATTTAAGGGGGCTGGGAATACAACAAACGTATTTTTTTTGCTCGTTTTCGCTCGATATTGAAAACGACCACAGGTAGACGTTTGAAATATTCACAGAATATTTAGTTACATATTCACTTTAAAAATAAATAATTAAATTAAAATAAAACAAATATTTAAGTGGGGCTCCCATACAACAAATGTGATTTTTTGCCTTTTTTATAGATAATAGTACGGAACCCTTCGTGCGCGAGCCCGTATCGCACTTGGCCGGTTTCTAGATTCCTTTCCGTAATGCTGGGGCTACATTGTCGCGTTATCGCGAACTTAACTTCGCGCGCTCTCTCTCGCACACTGCTCGACGTCTCGCTGAGCAACAGAGAGGGCGCGAAGTATTGTTCGCGATAGTTAACGCGACAATGAGGCCCCCTACCTCAAAACGAAAAACCGGTCAAGTGCGTGTCGAACCACGCAAAGTGAAGGGTTCCGTGGTTGGGGTGAATTTATCCCAAGCACAAAAGTAGTTGAAAAACTTTTTCTTCCATACGGAATGTATGGGAGAACATGTTTTTACAACTGCAAATGTAAATTGGTCGATTATTATTACTCGGTAGCTTGTAGAGCCTACCAGTTTTCCTTTTAATTTCGTTATAAGTATAAATACTATTCCCGTGAATTTTTTCACATATTCATTTTCCAAGTAAAGCAATGAATTATTTTCATAAATGTCTTAAAATGCCACCAGTTATTTAAAATCCTTAGCACATTGAGCTAGCATAGAACAAAGAATGCAACAGATCGCATCAACAAGTTAATTCAAGGCCAAACGTACTGTAAAAAAAAAACGTTTTCGGATTATTGTTTTGATAAGACTTCAAGGTATAATATGTTTCTTGCGCACTCGCTTATCGATAACAAATTCTTAATGTTTCAATGTCTACTACTTACTTACTACTTACAAAATACATAATAAGTACATTATGGACAATGAATAATAATTATGATTTCCCAAATGATGCAGTTTTTATTAGGTAGGTACAGTTAATTAAAAAAAAACTAAGAAAATTCATGTATATATAAATAATTCACAATACGAATGGGGTGCTCTTTGTGAAAATTATACTATAGGTACCTAATAAGGATGGAGTAGGTACTTACTGGTTCTATTATATTATTTATTAATGAGCTAGCACTCAGTACTATAAACGTATTTTATTACGCAATCTGTAGAGTACCGACCGATACAGATAAGTTTTATTAATTTCGATTTCTGAGTGACCACACACGAACACAAGATTGTACTAGGCATCTTATCAATGCTTGAGGAAAAACAGTAATAAATAAACCTTGAGTCGATCAGTCTATTCCTTTTCAAACTAGTTAGTTATTTACGTATTCCGTACTTATACGTACCGTTTATGTACGATGCTTTGTAGATAGGTAGAGTAAGTACTTTGTCATAAAATGATTAGGTAATTAAGGTAGGTACAGTAGTCCTAAATACATAAAGTAAAGACGCCATCAAACAGTTTTTAGGGTTCCGTACCCAAAGAGTAAAACGGGACCCTATTACTAAGGCTCCGCTGTCTGTCTGTCTGTCCGTCTGTCACCAGGCTGTATCTCATGAACCGTGATAGCTAGACAGTTGAAATTTTGCTGCACAGCTACACACAGCTGATGTATATGTGTTGCCGCTATAACAACAAATACTAAAACAGAATACAATAAATATTTAAGGGGGCTCCCATACAACAAACGTGATTTTTTTGCTCGATATTGAAAACGACAACAGGTAGACGTTTGAAATATTCACAGAATATTTAGTTACATATTCACTTTAAAAATAAATAATTTAATTAAAATAAAACAAATATTTGAGGGGGTCTCCCATACAACAAACGTGATTTTTTTGCCGTTTTTATACATAATGGTACGGAACCCTTCGTGCGCGAGTCCGACTCGCACTTGGCGGGTTTTTTTTTCTATTTTGCTTACCGCCTCTTAGACGGACTGCATGTGTTTAAGTAGGTATATAAAAGTTATGGCTAAGTTCTGAGGGCTAAGTATAAACTATACTTCAGTTTTTAAGTCTACAAAGAGGTTATTATTATTTTAAATACGTACATAATTATTATTATAGATATTATAAGTCTTTAAATTCAAAAATTAAATATTTTAAATACGTCTAAGTAACTAGGTAGATAAGTCAGACTTTACAGTACCTACTTTTTAATGAGCAAGAATTTATGGCCATAGGTATCTCCCGAGTAATAATTGTTAATGAATACCTACTAAAAACTCGCTCTATATCGCCTACGAGCACGATTGCCGATAGTGGAATAAGTCACTGTCACCGCTCCCCGCCATCGCCATCGCGCATTTCGCTTCGCTCACCGCACCGCCTCGCCTGCGCCGTGTAGTTGCGCCGCGTCGCGCGCGTTTGCAGAGAAGGGCACAGAGTTGTTTACACCACCGCTCCTCACACCACGTGGTGTGCACTGAGTATTCATTATGGTCACGTGGTTCTGTTATTACAATTATTTAGTATTAACCTGTGATTCGAAGCTAAACCACAGACGTACAAAACTGTATTAACGAAGTCTAGTTATAGCCGTAATCAGATCGAAAACAAATACGAAACGCTACCTGAGCTCGGTGCCTGCCGTGCTTGTCTGCTCCTCGCGATCCACAGTTTAATACTCAAGTAAGATCCTTCAGTACAATATTTCACTATATCACACAACACAGAACACTTTAATTGTGTATTTTTTTATAAAAACCACAACAATAACAACACTATTGTAAACATAATACGCGGCAAACAGCGGATAACATGCGGACGAGTTATCACAAACGACGCACGCGAACGACTGAGGGAGGGAAGGGAAGCGGAGAGCGCGGGGGCCTGCCGTGCCGTCGACCCAGTCGAGGAATGCGGCTCGGCTCGCCCGTTCTCGCGTGCTTATTTTTTTGCTCAGTCCGATGGGATCATGGGACCACGGAATAGAATCCGCGAACGGGACGGACGCCCAGGGGGCGCTCCCAAGCGCGTTCTTCCTTTCAACTTAGCATAGAAATGGAATAAGTACTCAATTATCGAAAAAAAAATTAACGTAATAAAAACTAAAGCTGAAAAGGTATAAACAATATTACAAGACACCACAGACAGATTAAAAATCCGGAGTCTCACGTGTTACATAAATCGAACAGATTACGTGTGACTCCGGATTTTTAATTTGGCTGTCTGTGGTGTCTTGTTTATACCCTTTTTAGTCATAGTTGGGTTTTAGTTTTTATTACATTTTTTTTTTGGGTTTTTATTGTTATATTTTTGAAAAGTGCTCATTACGCCCTTTCATTCGATATCCGACATGGTACGATTAAACAATATTTTTTTTTAGTTCCTGACTTTATGTCTTCTAGAGGGCGCCATTTTTAATTTAATGTGACTTCACATAGCCTGTATCCAGCCGTCGATCAAGACGCTTCCAAAGATACCTCATTGTCAAATTGTGATGAGTGGTTTAGAAGTTAGGAGGGAACAGTTGAACATACATACATACATACCGGTCAAAATCATAAACCTCCTTTTTTCATCGCCGTAGTCGGGTAATGAATGATGATTCAGTGGTAAATTAAAACCCATTGTTAAAAATTATATCTACTTACTTGATTCACTGATCCTACATCCATAGTTTCTACCCATTAAACTAATAAAATATTAATTAGGTACCTAGGTACCTACCTACCTTATTAGTAACGGCCAAGTGCGTGTCGGACCACACTCACCACGGATGATGAAGGGTTCCATATTTCGGATAAAATCCCAAGCATTGTAGTTGAAAAACATGTTCTCCCATACATTCCAATCCAACTGAAACGTAAGTTTTTGTACCGCACCATATTCAGAGATTTACCCTATCCTATGTATTTTAAGACCATAGACGGCTCATTGGCCTAACAATTAAAATTCTATTGTGTCGCGTTAGTGACTCTTGGAGGTCTGAATAAAACCATTTTCCGTTTTTTTCGATTTTTTTCCGATTCCGGATATTTCATTTGTCTGTCTGTAATGTCTTTACCTTTTTAGTTTAATTGTTTGGCGTAGTTGGGTTTGAGTTAAAAAATATTTTATTTTTAACGCTCAGCTCAGTGCTGAAAATTGAAAATCCAACAGCACACTTTTAATTAGGTAGGTAGGTATTCATTTAGGTATTGGTTACCTACTAAGTGTTTGTGAAAACAGGCATAACTATGTAAAGCCTGATAAAGGAAATAAAATTGCTCATGATGTCACATGCTGCGCGTGCAATCCGTTACGAGAACGAATCCATTTAGATTTTGAATTATTTACTTTTAGAAAATTCCGTAAAAGAACTGGAGTTACCTACATAATCTTGCAGAGTTAGCAAGCTGGGGCCTAAAACGGCCACTATGGCAGAATCATATTATGCTAATATACATAGATTATGAATCATCTAAATGTCACAATCTGACAATTCATAAATTCATAATACTATCTGCGTGCAATTCAAAGTAGGTACGTAATTCATCTGTTTGACAGTTCTTTTACGAATCTCCAAATTCGTAAAAATGGTCTACAAATTATAAATTGCTATATTGAACTTTAAAATTTCATAATGTGGCCGTTTTAGGCCCCCTGAAATGGTAGTGTGCCGGCCATTTCTCTTGAAGGACCGATCGCTTTTGTGTTGAAGCAGACGATTCAAATTCCAAGGCTAGCATAGCTTGGGAGGGATGCACCCGTCACAAACGCAGCTGGTGGAAGATTGACGGACGGCGGATAGCCGTGAGTTCAGACTTGTGGCGCAACGTTCAACGGAAACGCCTGGGACCAGCAGTCGACTGCGAAAGGGTGTGTTGATTGACAGTGTCTATTGTGTACAACACCCTATCGCGTAACAAAGTTTCAAAGGCAATCCGAGAGTTTTGAAAGATATTGCTAATACATTGCTTCGTAGATTTGAAAAATTCGTCCGCTCAACAACGCAATAAACGTGGCTGAACTGTCAAAAGGAAACCCATTGCGATCAATTTGCATTGTGAGTTTTACGCAATTACCCTGCTGTACAGCATCACACGAGATGCGGCCAATTCTTTTCTCATTACATTCTTCTGTTCGGTGTGTTTGGGGACACTGTAGAAGCACAATACTGATAAGTTGATAACGCTAACGTAAAATATTTATGCATTTAATAAATAATTATCTATAAGTAGGATAATTATAACAAATCAATATACCAACTAACGTGGAGGACTACAGGATGAAGAACATCGGATGGGATTAAGGGATTCCTAAAGTCACAGGCTAGAGCTCAAAGTAAACATAGGCATGCATGTAGCTTAGTGGAACACATTCTTAGACCAAGAGGAATTCCCATATTAGTAAATTGCAACTATTAATTAGTTTACAAACTAAAATGAATTAAGTAAGTATGTAAATTCATGTGTGTGTGTGTGAACAGCATGAACTTTATCGATTGTTGTTGTATTTGGCGAAAATAACCATCCTTATCAATCTGGCACGTACTTACGAACTCTACATACCAAAAATATGTCGTTATAAACAATTAAATATCATGTAAACTAAATATGTTAGCAGGTGGACAAAGGCGTAAGAATAGTAGTATACTTAGAGCATTTTTTTCTATCCATTGATAATTTTTTACTGCACTATATAAGTGCCAGACCAAACCGGCCACATTCGCAATTTCTCTAAAAGCATTACATTTCCTGAATCCCAGCTGTCAATTAGCAATACCTCTAATTTGACATAAAAGCAATTCATAATTTGTGAACTATTTTACGAATCTCCATAGAAAACTGTCAAACAGATGAATTATTTCGTAATAAGAATTATACGCAGATCATATTATGAATAGTCTGTTTGTGACATTTTACGATGATCCATAATATTTTCATATTATGTTTAACTGCTAAAGTGACCGTTTTAAGCCTCATGAAGCCCGTTTTTTGTAGAACGCAAGTCATTGTTGCCCGCACTCTGCAGTCTGTTCTATTTTACTTGCGATCTAGGATGAAAAGTAGCCTATATCCTTGTCCAGGTCATGGTCTATCCATGTGCCAAATTTCATACAAATCCGTTCAGTCGGTTTAGCGTGAAAGTGTAACAAACAAATAAACTCACTTTCCCATTTATTTATTAGTTAGGATGCTGCTAGAAGAAAAGTCTATCGCAGAACTCTTCGAAGTTCTTTTCTATTTTTGGATAAAGCGGATATTCTTCTCTTCAACTCGTCCTAAGATCTCCTCCATTGCACGCCATTCAAAGTAGGTCAATTTTTTTTTCAATTATGTATTGGAACAAAAAAACCCAATTTACAACAATTTGTGTACTAATTACTGCCACTGTAAATACTTAAGTACATAACACTGTAAGTACATAAGAATCTGGTTACAAGAACTATGTACCTACGTATGTCGTACAATACATTATGTAGCTTAACTTTAACTTACGCACTGTAAAAAAGTCCCGTTTATTTTAATACCTTTAAAAAAAAAAATGTTAAGTATTCCACAAAGTTTAATAGGTACAAATATATCAAGATTTTTGTTGACTAAAAAATATTATCAACAAATTGCTGGACGGTCAAAGTTCATTGGAAATCTGTTTGGCTTATTATCTTTTAACACTTGAGCCGGTCATGACGGTCATGCGGCGTGGTTGACTTTATGTTTATTGAGAAGTTTTTAAGTAGGTAGGTATATAAAAACTAACAACCAAATAAACAATAGGTAAGTAGATACACCATTTTTTCTTTAAGTTTTTTACGAATATGAATTAAATTGTTATATAGTGTTAAAGCTTCAAAAGGTATGAATTGGGGACTTCGTTAAGCCCACGATTGATTGCCTATGTAACCTGTGAGTGAGTGTGACACAACTGCACCTGATGATATGAGAACAAACACATATTATTATTAGGTATATTATATTTGAATAAGTACCATGGGTTTTACTTAGGTAGGTACTGTAAACGTTATACGTGGGCGGCTATATAAGAAAATAAGAAGCAATACCTACCTACTGAATTTTAGCTATTTACCTACTTGTACAAAACTGTTGTTGTACAAAAAAAAAAGAGCGCTGATTATTCAATTTTAAAACATTCTAGTGATCGAATGCAAACAGAATCATTTTCTGCCGATCTGCATGTTGTAAGGTTCCCTGATTATTTACCGGGACAGAGCACAGTATGCAATCAACGCCATGAATACTGATTACAAGGTAGGTATTGATCAATTCTGTGAAATATTTGTTTACTTCGGATACCAAATCGCATAATTAAAGTAGGTAGGTAGATAATAGGTAGGTAATATGTATAACTACGTCAATCAGCGTTCCCTTTTAATTTGAGTAAATGTAGTGGCCTAGGTACTTATGGAGTCATTTATAAAAGGTGGTTTGTTAGAAATACCTACCAAAAACAGGTGTCTGAAAGGAAAGTACTTATTCGTCCTATAAACATGTTGTTCAGTTTTATAAGGGCCGTACATTATCTGCAAGTGGCGCCACAACGGTGACGGCTGCTTATCAACTCCGCCATTGAAAAACATCGTTTACGCAAGCAGTATTTTATCAATGAAAGCAAGTTTTTTCTTATCGTCCACCGTTGTACTTGTAAGAGGTGAGGACTTGAGAACTCAACGATTATATTTAGGTAGGTACGTGTTACAATTCAAGTTATGAAGTGGTTGGTAGTTGACCTATCTACGAAGCTTTAATCCCCCTAGATATTTCATTAATATTTAATAACATTACGCCTATAATCCCCGAAGGGTTAAAGTAGGTAGGTAGCCCTTGCGACTTCTGACGATTTTCTCTAGATTTTTTTTCTAAGTAGATACCATAAATAATTACAATGTTGCAACTGAAGTGAACTTTTGAAACACAAAGAAAGGGTTATCAACTTATCATAGAAGGTAGGCATCTACTAGGTACTTCCTGAAATTAGTTGTAGGTAACCGTAAGGTTTTATACGCAAGCACTTAATTTTTTTGGCTGGCGGATGTTTTGTCTGGGAAGGTTCCACTCCGATTTGTATTCCAATTAGGTACTATAATATGCGATAAATAATTTTAGGGCATTTTTATTTCATACTACTACTACTACTACTATATTATTACTTATCTGTTTTGTCTGTTTGTGTATTCGAAGAAAATCCTAACTTAATTAATACCTAATTATAAATGCGAAAGTGAGTTTGTTTGTTACGCTTTCACGCTAAAACGGCTGAACGAATTTGGATGAAATTTGGCACAGGGGTAGACCATGATCTGGAATAGGACATCGGATACTTTTTATCCCCATATTCCCACGGGTTCGAGACTTACGCGGGTGAAACCGCGTGGCAAACTCCAACCCCGGGCGGGTTTCCCACTTCCGAGATCGACAACTTGAATTTTTCATTAGGGTCCCGGAGAATATCGTAAATCATACAGAGAGTCTATTTATGTGGTTTTTTTTTTTGGAAAAATGAAAAAATATATTCGCCGCATTTTTTTTTAAATGGTGAATTTTACCGGTTTATTACATGTTCCCTCCTATCTTATAAACCACTCATCACAATTTGACAAAATTAAATGAGGTAGCGAAGTGATGGAAGCGTCTTGATCGTCCGCTGGTTATAGGCTACTAGCTGTGCCCCACGGTTTCACCCGCGTAGGTCTCGATTCCGTGGGAATATAGGGACAACATATCCTATGTCCTGGTCATGGTCTACCCGTGTGACGTGTGCCTATCCTCTCCTCTCTAGAGTAGGGAACGTCGCGGCACCAGCGTCGAACGGTTCGCGTATTGTATTTCTATACTCGTGATAACTTCGAAATTAAATGACCGATTCGAATAAATTAAAAAGTAGGTATTTTACTGCTAAATAAATACCCTTGATGTTAAAACTATTTATTTTAATAAGAATTAATATTATGTTGATAAAACTCCTTCGCAAATAATGCATTAATTTCGAACAAAGATTACCTTAAAAAAAGGTTATAGTGAGTCAATCTTAAAAGATAGACTTATGCTGTCGCGGACTTTTTTTTAGAACCTTTAAAGAGGAACAATTCCATCATACATGATATTTACGTAACATAAACCGTTTACGCAGCGCACGTAACGAAAGCTGTCAAAAAGGAATATTTTTTCCCGTTTTTGCAACATATTTCATTTATGCTCCGCTCCTATTGGTCGTAGCGTGATGTTATATTATTGCCTATAGCTTTCCTCGATAAATGGACTATCCAACATAAAAAGAATTTTCCAATTCCAACCAGTAGTTCCTGAGATTAGCACGTGCAAACAAACGAACAAACTCTTCAGCTTTATAATATTAGAAGTTATAGAAGTTAATAGATAGATTAGTATAGATGTGACGTCACATTAAATTAAAAATGGCGCTCTCTAGAGGACATAAAGTCAGGAACTGAAAAAAAAAACTGTTTAATCGTACCATGTTGGTTATCAAAATGTAAGGGCTTAATGAGCACATTTCAAAAATATATATAAAATAAAATAATAAAAACCCAAAAAAATTAAGTAATAAAAACTAAAACCCAACTACGACAAAAAAGGTATACCTAAACAAGACACCACAAACAGACAAATTAAAAATCCGGAGTCATACGTAATCTGTTCGATTAATGCCGCCCTAACACGTGTGACTCCGGTTTTTAATTTGTCTGTCTCTGTCTGTGGTGTCTTGTTTATACCTTTTCAGTCGTAGTTGGGTTTTAGTTTTTATTACTTAATTTTTTTAGATATTTAGTGGGCATCGTAAAATGCTTATACTCTTCGTGCTTGAAGTTTTCAACTAAGAAGGTACTTACCTGCTACAATCAGTGTAGTAGCTAGGTAGGTACATAAATCATAACTCGTCGTAAACTCACCAAGCAGAGAACATCAAGTGATATAAAAATATATACTTACTTACTGAATGTGAGTATTCCAAGTTTGTTGATTCAGGTAGCGTGCCGCACGATAATATTCCCTACGTGTGCAAAAACAGCTCTGGTCCATTCGACGTATAATTCCTTGCATAAATAAATAACAAAATGCCTGCCTACGTTTGTTTCAACAAGGCCTATATGTTAATTGAGCTCCTGTAACCTACTGAGAATTATTTCCAAGGTTCCAATGCGTCTTAGAAATCTAGTCTTGTCATACAATAATATTGACTGCAGTTGAATCAGTTAATTCCGTACACACAATGTACGATAAAAATCATGTAGAAAACATCACACGTGTAAACAATAATTTCTGAGTAGTGCGTTTTTATTGGACATAATTGGCACATAAGTTTTCCAGGCATGGCCGACGCATGATGTAATGCGTTGTTAGTAATGTGACTCGAGTGTTCGATGCGCAGTTGACCCCAATCGCCCCCAATCGAAGGACTAAATTGTTTGTCCAATCAAGTAATGTTATCTTTTAAAATAGTTCAATATTATTGTAGACATTTGAAAGTTAGTGGCAGACTTCAGCAGCTTTGCTAAAATAATCTGGGAAAAAATCCAACTGGACCCTCATGATGGATATGTTTTTTATATTCCTATGGATAAGATAATCATGGATAAGAGTTGGATGTTCCAACTGTTAAGGCTCCTTCGACTGTCGGAAATGTCCAGCTCAATGCTACAGATTGCCACTACAGTTTCCTGACTTTACAGTAAGCTAAGCCGACTTTGGAGATATTATAAATTCAGCATCGGATTTGTTTTTGATCGCAACAACATTTCCGATGATGAGTTTATAATATCTCCAAAGTCAGCTTAGCTTAGATGCTGTAAAGTAAGGGAAACTGTAGTGGCATTGAGCTGGACATTTCCGACAGTCGAAGGAGCCATAGCAGTTGGAGCATCCAACTCCTTGAATGGAGACAAAGACCTATGTGTCAGAGTGTATTTTGTGTAGGTACTTAAAGAATATTCTATATCTATATAGTCACTGATTTGGCTATTGAATATGGTACCACTTCCAATGTGCCACAACAATTAGATAATTCTAGGCTAGTACTTGCCTATTTTGGCTCCTTCATTTTAACATATTCGACGGTTGTTTGACTGTAGCTGCCAATTTGGACAAAACTTTTTGAAAGCTCCACATAAGAAACCTTCCAAAAAAGGGGCCCTTTTTTCGCAATTTAGTATTTAATACTGAAAGATTGATCCTTCAGTATCAGGAATCAGGATATTCCCACTATCAACTAGGTACAGGGAAGGGAAACTAGCCAATACCTTAACTAATAATGCAAACAGTCTACGCGACGATTTGTCTGATCTATGAGTCTATGAGAATGTTAAACATCTTTTCATTACCATACCCATGCTTGCGAGTTGTTGCGAAATATTTCCAAGGATGCTGTCATACGTAGCTAGGGCATCGATCCCCTTATTGCTAATTGACCCGCTTGAGGTGACACTGGCATTCTTGACTTTAAGTTTATTGATGCCAATGCAAAAATTTACTACATATCGCAAATAAGAGGAAAAGTATATAAGTACCTAACTTAGATACGTAGACCACGTTTAGGATCTGTAGTAAATTGTTCCTAAAAAAATTTAGTAAAGTACATTGCTATTCATGAGATAATTATTGCTATTTATTTCATCTCCGTTAACAGTATCTGCAGAATGAGTTGGGGCAAACTGAGACCAAACAATCATAGAACGATAATGTCTACCTACCTATGAAATTATATCTGCTTCAATTCTTTCTGAGTTGCCTTCTTTACCCGAGCTTGTGGGCCTTTTGGCAGGCCACACTCTTGAAGCCTGACTGCATTCAGGCTTCATTTTGAGCAGAGCGAGACATTGGTGCCGATTCTGTTGTACACCGAACTAAACTAACTAAATTATCACAAAAATTCCTTACTTTTTTTTGGCTATGAGAATCTTAACGCCATTCTGACAAAAAAAAAAACTCTAGATTTAAAAATTATTTTGACACAACTAAAATCGATTTTGACAATCACGGCTCCACTTGGTACTGGTTTTCCCTACCCCGTGAATTTTTTTTAGAGCCCGTGGCATGCATGTACTGCAGCTTCTTCGACGTGTTTATTTATGGAATTTTTCACATTATGTATGGAAAATATGCAAAAAAAAAAATACCAACATGTTGAGCCCTTCAGGGTATAGGTTATCTAAACTCTAGGTTAAAGGAGGCCGAAATTTTCATTATTTTTGCGATAGGACACACCATTTTCGAGATATAAGCAAAGAAAATAAAAAAAGATAGAGTACTGTTTTGCAACTGAAGTCGCGGTGTTGGTTTGAATTTTAGTTCATGACATCTAATTTTATTCCACACATTTTTAATCGCGATTCAAAATAGTCAGATTTAGTTAGAGGATTTCAGATATAGGACAAAATTTTAGGTTAAATCGTCAAATTCAGAATAGCATTTTCACTAAACTAATATCTCAGTATCATCTTAATGCTGTCAAACTAAATTATAGTTAAGTTGTGTCAATATAGTCTATTTCAGAATAAGTTTGGTCGTTTGACAGGACTAAACTAAATTTTAGTGATTTTTAGTTTAGTTTAGAGAATCGGCACCATTGGCGATTATTATCCAGCAAAAACATTCACGGAAAGTTTTTCATCCGCAGCCAAGTCCGCATCGTACACTTAAACCACGATATAATACTTCATAATAAAGTTGTTACGTTTTTATATTCTCTATTTAAGTTTAGTGCATGTTCAGAAACTGCGGAACTACAATAAACTTGTTCAAGTTACTGTCATAATGTTCAAAGGCAATATTTCGCTCCGGTAATTGTTGTGAACACTGTTTGTTAAAACACATTACAAATGAGTTACGGCGATGCATTTGGCAGCCAAGCTGAATGGAACTGCGTCTTGCGAGTTGCGACGCGCAGACATAGAATTAACGAGTACTCTTCAGTATAATTTTGAAACGATTCAACGCGTATCGTTTGACACAAATGCGTTTACAAGATACAATTCATGTTGGTTAAATGTAGGCAGGTACGATCACGAAGTTAGTACGTACTGCGTATAATAACGAAGACTAAAAGATATAGCCGATACAGTACAGTTGCCAAATATTTCCATCAATGTTCTAGATTCCAGGCACCTACTAGAATTTCCAGAACATTTTCTATATCCTACATCCGTAGCTGAACGCAGATAAATCATTAGAGCTTCATAGGATTTTGAAAACAGAGATACGTCGCAGAAAAAGTATGTCTACCCTCTGCAGATCTCCCGTCGGGGTCACCTCCACTCCACGCCACCACAGCAATGGCATTGGGTTAACAAAAATTAAAATCCTTTGATATTGTACCTACTAAGTAATTTTTTATTAATCAGAAACAATATAGGTAATGTTCAGTTACTTAAATTATTTTGAGGTATTCACACTGAGGTAGTACAACGCTGGTTCATCTGTATCATATATTTCTTTCAAAGTTTCCAACACTAGAGACTGTATGTATTCAACCTGAAATACAAATAAAATCACGTAAGTTACCCTCTTCTATGAAATCAAATAGTACTTTCATTAGGGCACATCCTTACTTACCTGATGAGGGGGACAGTAGCCATCGTCTGTAGATCTAGCAACTGTGATCAACACCGGTGGGGGTATATTCTTCAATAGTGGAACCAGAGCCTTCTGAACCAAGTTTTGTATCTCTTGTTCGGAGCTGATGTGGTAAGGCAGTCCTCCTTGGTCCCGCGTGCAGCCTCCTGCGAACACTGCCCACCAGTCTGGCTTTTCATTTAACCGTTCAGCCTCTGCTAAAACTGCTGCTGCTAACTCGGCAACCTGGTTAACATTAATATTGTTTATGAATTGTTTTTGTATTTTTTTAAATTGTTATTGCTTATTATATAGCGATTCTACTAACCATGTCATACAACTGTAATTTTTCTCCTTCATATTCATCCAAGTTATCGTATTGCTCTAAATGCTGGAACAACTGTTCAAGTTCTGCAAGCTGTCGTTCTCGTGAGGCGACAACTTTATCGATTGTTTCCGTTTCGTTGTCGTCGGGAAGTTTAAATTCAAATATTGGTTGCAATCGATCGTAAACATTGATACTTTCGTACAAACTGAGAAAAGGATTTCCAGTACTGAAGAAATCTAGATCAATGTCTAGTACATAAGGCTGGGACACATCAAGATTCGATATGAGTTTCTGGATGTTGTTTTCGTCCCCAGCAAGTAAGCTGTCGGAGAGTTCAGCTGATGTAAATATAAACTTTCTCTTATTGACTAGTTGTGATGAATAGAGTGCATCAGAGAGGAAGTAAGGCTCTTTGCAGTCGACTCGCAGCTCGCCTGATGTCGGATGATCGCCAACGTGTATAGGTCGCGTGTCGTCTCGGAATTGACTCGCCCACGGCGGACGCAGCCACACTACGCGGCTGATATGACCAGCTGCCGCTGCCGGTACAATCCAATTTTCTATTTGTAATAATGGCAAAACATGTCTCCCAGAACGTGCTTCCTCTCCTTTCAATTTACGATCAATGAGCATATCAGGATGCGCATCCAAGTGTAGTAGAGTCGTTCCTTCTAATGGTAACTTTTTGCCCCCAATTGCTGAATATATAAATTGTAACGCATCATTATGTTCTTCGACTACATAAATAGGAATCTTTTTGAATCGTTTCTGAGGCGTAATTTCATCACAGATTTCAGCCATTGATTTTTATTAATTTCTAGGTGCCTTAGAATCTTTATTATTGTCCTAACATGTTCGTGTTTTAGAACTGAAAAGAAAATATGTAAACTAGAATAAAGTCATTTTGTCGGTGGTACAGCTACTGATATCTGAACTCTCACTTCTCTGTTCTTCTCTCTCTCTCTCCTCTGTTCGGAAAAATAAAGAAAACAACAGGTACAAATGGAAATAAAGTAAATAAACGATTAATAACAAAGTAAATAAACGAATGAGACGATTGCTGCCTTACGTTTACTAGTCCACAGCCAGTCAATGTATGATATTACTAACATTACCAGATACCTAAAGTTTACACTGCGACAATTTTATACGTTTAATGATGCCACCCCTCGATATCGCCTATCTTACCTATTACCCAAACAATATAAACCGGGTCCGTAACATTAACTACTGAGTATTACTTATGTAAACAACCCAGCCCTCCTTTACCGAGACAACAGACTTTCGCTCTCGAACTTATTTAGTCTATTCGAGGGTTTTTCCAATTTGGGTCAAGGTCAAACGGCGGAAAAATTGGAGGGAAGGCCCCCCCCTGTCGATCATAGCTGGCTACTACGCATTTGTTACGTTGTGCATGGCTGATCCGCGATTTTGTGCCCATGGAATCGTAACTATTCATTTTTGCGATCAGAGCGGCTACTTTTATGAAGGATTTTGATTCCAGCATTAATAATCGATAATACTTTTGAAATAAGTAATGATACTAGCGACGCTTAACATTGTTGCTGCAGTACAGACAGGCGACAAGCGTGCAGCACGCAGTGACGGACGAAGTTAGCAAGGATTGTGTGACTGGCTGTTCAAGCTGATTCAAATATCAGAAACACATACGAATGAATTATATGTACTTAAGTACTTATAATGATGTACATAAGTAGGTTTTGTATATATTGTACCAAAACTTAACAAAAGCTCAACGATAATATCCTGTGGAGTGTGGCTAGAACCACAATATCAAGTAGCCATCTCTTTTGCGGGCGTCATATTATTTGAATTCATCGGGTACGGTAAGTATGGGTTGCGGCGCGCGAATCTCATCAAAGCGGGCCATGAGCGTTTTCCATTAGCGTCGGCAAACTTCCGGCTGGCGCGCTGCGTAGTTGCGCGGTAGCTCTAGCGGCGCCGGGACGCGGGAGGTGCGGGTGATGCGGATGGCGGGTGCAGGGTGTCGCGGAGGAGGGGTGTTGTGACGGCGCTCGTTGGGGTCGATACCGCGCGTCACTGACGTCACTACGCTACTACGCCCGCCCAAACATACCCCCGCGCGCGCCTCTCCCTTCTGACCTATTGCGCCGTTACGCCCACCTGGGTCAAGGTGTGGAAGCCCGCTGGACCCGCCCGGATGCTAAAATACCTTCAGCCGACATTGTTACACTATGTTACGTAGTTAAATACAAGTGAACAATCGTTTTTTCTTTATACCTACACAAACAGTCGTCCACGTTTGAAAGGATATAAACATCCATTGATACTGCCTGAACGCATTATTTCATTAATGACGCGTAGTACGTAACGTGACCCTTAATAGAGCTCACACTGTAAGAGCTACTTAATTGGTTTAGGTACTACTATGTACACAAATTTCATGTGGCGTTTGAAGCTACTGAAATAGACATATTAATATAAGTAACAAACAAATATATTTTTGTCCTAAAAGGACTGTCGGTTACAACAATATATTTGTTTATCTCAAGATACAACTGGATTTTAAGCCGGCGCCAGACATAGTCACATATTTGATCAAACATATTCTATAGACTTTGCACACACATATGAACACTTGTTTGAAGAGACCGGCCAGACATACGCAAACTATTCGCAAATTCTCAAACAAAACTACTAGCTCGATACTTTGTTTTGATTTGTTTTATTTAATACTGGTGCTGGCTTTACACTTTTATAGTGTATACTAGCACGGGGCCCAGAACGAAACCCTGTGGCATACTCTTGCTGCCATCCGCTTGCTACGATAGCGTGAAATGTTGATGTACACTCTTTTTCTTTTTTAGGGTTTCGTACCCAAAGGGTAAAACGGGACCCTATTACTAAGGCTCCGCTGTCTGTCTGCGTGTCTGTCCGTCTGTCACCAGGCTGTATCTCATGAACCGTGATAGATAGCTAGACAGTTGAAATTTTCACAGATGATGTATATCTGTTGCCGCTATAACAACAAATACTAAAAACCAGAATAAAATAAATATTTAAGTGGGCTCCCATACAACAAACATGATTTTTTTGCTCGATATTGATATCGACAACAGGTAGACGCTTGAAATATTCACAGAATATTTAGTTACATATTCACTTTAAAAAATAATAATTAAATTAAATAAAACAAATAGTTAAGGGGGGCTCCCATACAACAAACGTGATTTTTTTGCCGTTTTTATAGATAATGGTACGGAACCCTTCGTGCGCGAGTCCAACTCGCACTTGGCCGGTGTTTACCTGACTGCGCGATTCCAACGTTTATCTATGTAGGTTTTTTATACTCTTGAAACATCCTAACGGCTGGATAGATTTTAATAAATGGTGTCGGTATAGGATCGACTCGACTAGGTTGTGCGATGTTTATATAGGTTTCGTTTTTATAAAATTAAAATGGCGGATTTTAGATATCAATGACATCAAGTAGTCGTAAAACAAAGGGCTTGAGACTAAAAGAAAATAAACACACAAGAAGTTGCATTACTGCAACTAAAAAGTTCAAACAAGCTTTTCAAGCAACTTGATACAATTAGTTGGTGGCATCAAATCTGAGATTTACTAAATTATCTGCCACAAACTGCATCGGAATACTTAAACATTCTATAGGATTCTCAGAAGGTGAAGAAGGTGCCAGCATGGATTTAATCTTGCTTAAGAAACTATGCCAAAACCAATCAAAGGGCTTGATGGATTTTAGTTAAGGAATGCAGAGGACCAGAGGGCCTAGACAACTGACAATCGCTTCGAAAGTTTTTCGTATTTCTACAACGACTTTCAACAGGATTGACAATATTGACATAAGCTTTTCAATAGCTTATGTCAGTCCTATACATTTTTGCCTTTTCCATCATCGGTATTGTTGATAGAATGTCACTTTGTCTAAGGCCTCAGACAAGTTAATGAATATTTCATCACCTTATCTTAGATGGAGTATCACAGGCATCCATTCTGGGCCCTGTGCTATAAAAGTCTGCGCTACAACAAGGGCTACAACAAGTGGCAGTGTATTCAATAAATTAATAACTTTATTTAATTTTGTTGTCTAAAGGTTTAAAGTAGAAGAAAAATATTTTTGATGAAAATATACAATATCTTAGTTATTTATCTGACTTGTCTCTAAATGATGCGAAATATCTTTCCGTTTAAGGTCTTACGATTGGAAATAGGAACAGAAATGAATCCTATCTTCAGCGCTAAATTGAAATAAGCTGTATATTAACGGGAAATAACAACAGCGTCAAAATAAGCCCGACTCCTCGATTATCACAAACATGGTGTTGAATTTTGAATACGACCAAAACACCACAATTAATGCTGACGGTTTCTGTAAGTTATCTGGATGATAATTAAATTTATGGAAAGAATTTGTTAAAATTATTGATTGAACAGATTTGGACAAGGACTAACTTATATACAACATATTACAGTTCAGTTCCTTGATTGTTATTACTTAGCAATGCTTCTAAACTAAAATGCATGACCATGGCTAGGTATTGCCAGTGAGAATGGTTACCGAGATATAAGAAAGTGTTAAATTGAACTTAAAAATATATTTAATTAAACGTTATGTAAAAAACTTAAGCACATAATAACCACGGAGTATTTTATTTTTGGTACGGTATAATTTTACAGTATAAATAACTTCGTTGTTAGACCATGGTCATGATGGATGGACCATGGACCACCCTGGTTGTTAGACCATGTATCTAATATTGATCAATTACAGGTCAGTTACAGTATTAAGGGAAATATATAATAAATATCTTACATTATATCCTCTTAAAATGTTGACATTAATTAATGAATTCCACACTACTTATTTAAAAATAACATTATTCGTTATATCAATAGCATTGAGGTTATAAATGTTGTTATAACATTTGGTGTTGAAACATTTGACCACAGATAGCTATAAATAGTTTGACACTTGACTTAGTGACAGTTTAAAATAGGGGTTAGGATTTTAGGATTAGGATACACACATATTTAACAATTGTGAGAAACCATGTGTGTGAAAAGGGCATTATTATAAACAGGGAAAAGAAAGAAAAAAACAGGGAAGTGGGAACCTTACTACTTACAGCCAATGGGGCCCCATTGGCAGTAATGCGTATCATTTTTGCGTTCACCAGTTGGCGCCACTGACAAGTAAGACTAAGATCCTGTCAGTTCTTTCTTCCGATTTAAAAAAGGAGGAGGTCTGTATTTTCTTTTTGTATGTTTGTTACGCAATTACTCCGCCAATTATGAATTGATTTTGATGATTCCTTTTTTGTTTGGTAGAGCATGCTTCAGAGGTGGTCCCATATAAATTTTATTAACTTTTGATAACACTGATTGATGTTCGATTCGGCACAGAAGCGTACCTATCGATTTTTTGTGAATAGCTGAACGTTGGCGGTAAAAAGTTGCCGGTTTATTTTTTGCGCACCAAAAACATGACTAAAAAAAGAGCAAAATTCGGTGCAAAAGAAACTTTATAGTCTGGCCAACGAAAGCTGAGCATGAAAACAAGCGCGAAATGTTGATCTGAGGCGCGAAATTAAAATAAAAACATGACTGTTTATCCCTGTAGATAGTGCAATAATCTCGTGTTGATACTTGAAATTTTATTACTTATATTTAAAACTTAACTTTCTTTGGCCAGACTCTTATGAATGATCAGAATGCTTTTAAGGCTTGTGCAGACTGGCACGACATCGGTAACTGTTTTAGAATTACTTACCGTCACAGACACAGACTCTTACTGTGAAGTTCTCTCAGAAATTGTTTTGTTAAAGTCGCGCTGCGCCTGTTTGCCTTTACTGACGAGTATTTTCTTGGAATTCCTCGACAAGTTTCGAACTCAACCGAAGCCCATAGCCATAATCTCTCACTAGTCAGTCACAATAATGTCTAACTGGAGGATAGTTTTGTAAAAAGCCAGGCAAGTGTGTGCCGGACTCGGACCACGCATGTGTGATTGAAGATTATTAGACCACGTAATTGTACAGACGGCTACAAAGCTATAATTGCAATGTATCACTTTTGTAAAAATGAAACTTCACAAAGATTAAACTATGTACAGTCAGGGATATTAATTGTTAATAAAATTGTTGTGTAGTATTTTCATTCCAAGAGCTAGATCGAAAGAGTTTACGCGAATAAACTCAGCGATCTAGCTCTTGACCGACTAATTCTGATATTTGGCGATTAATTTCAGTCAGTGACACAATGACACCGCACATAAACGTGCTGCGACCATGTCGCTCGACATTGTCTCGTGAATACATAACTGCTTGGGTGGGGAATGGACGGATTAAATAAAACATTATTTTAAACTTAAATATAACTTTATTTTAATATTATATGGTTTATTACATGGAAGATATAAACTGGGTCCAAACTAAAAAGGTCTCACGATTAATCATAAAACAAAGTAGAATGACAATGAATCAGATTCTATCCTCAATGATTAAAAACAAAAATTAACACCAACTGAATTATTACCTATAAAGAGCAACTTAGCTTTGTAATAATTAGGTTTACTTCATTAACAGACAATATTGTAAATGCTATTATTTTTAATCCTCTATCTATGCTGACTTGAGAGCCTTTTATTTGAGACTTGCACCTATCTTTTCTTATTGAAATTAGCCATGAGGTCAAAAATGGCGATTATGTATTACCAATGTCATATCTTCCGATTACATTATTGGAAATGTTAATACAAATTTTACTTTATTCTCTTTAATCATACAAAATTTTGTTACAATATAAGTTTGAAAATACAGAAACATCTTTCTCTAGCAAGCGCCCATAATTTGTTGAACTCCTAAAATACTATAGGTGCGTACTAACGCTTATTCTAAATCGCCATCGTTTGTGATAGTCAACAGAAACTTAACCTAATACAGTGATTTATCTAGTCCAAGGTTACTAAGAATAATGATATTATTAGTAGATTTAATCTACGCATTGAATGAACTCCGTTATCAGATGGATATTTTAAATTATTTTATGGATATAAAATTTCTTATAATAACTCAGGAAAGGGTGGGGTGAAAAAACTGTATTTCTATACTTACCCACTATGGATTGCAATCCCCCAAAGGTCTTGTTTATGGAGCTATTTTATGCTAACCCTTCATTTTTCAAAATATTAACGTAACATGGGTAATGCAAAGCATATCGTGTTCCCGTTGAAATAAAAATTTCGTTTTGTATTGGCGAGACAGCGCAAATACACCGAGTGTAGCGCCAGCATATTTGCTAATTAATATTTCCGAGGATCAGTTTAAATAATAAAGTACAATGGAAAAGTTGTGCGTTGTAATCATGTATATCTTTGAAGGATTGCAATCGTCTCACCAATAAGTGAACGAATTTTTTTGTACTTTGTTCACTGTCTATATATTATATTATAAAAGCCATATGAGGCAGTGCTTTATCCTTATATAATTTGACCAGACACAAAACAAATTAAGACAAACTGTCGCAGAAAAGACGAACATAAAAGGCTTTTAAAGTTTTAAGTAATATCTAAGAGGCATAGCTAGAGGACCATAGAACCTAAACTACACAAAACATTACATCCCGTGCGTTAGATAGCACACTCCATTCCATTTGGATATCCAGTCTTAAACTAATTGCCTTACTTTTTTGTCATCACTATTTCCTCTCCATAATGCTACATGCCTGCTAGACAGTACTTACTGTCACTTCACAACTTCACCGAATTTATTCATAATATTCTTTAACTAAAAATTGTTGTTTGTTCACTAATACAAAATTTAATTCTTGTCTAAATGTTGCTTCATTGTATTTGTTCCGGTGTAGAAATGAAGACAGTCATAAATGAACTGTGTACGTAATGCTGAGGATGCCCATAGGGCAGAGTCCATAGCTCCGGGTGAAGCGTGAGGCACCGTGTGGCAATGCGGCGGGGCCACTCAGGTCCGCCGACACTTACATTATGCGACAGTTCTCTTCTCCCTCACGAAGTTCACCGAGCTGGAATACCAGTACAATACTATTATAATTTATGAAACTTAATTCAGATTATAGCTAATTAGTTTGACACCTAAAAACTGCCTTTTGATGCAACCTATATGTGAAACGTACCTGTTCACGACGAGGATACTTATGTGCGAGCTCGCGGTGTCTCTGGGCGCTGGTGCTTATTTGTCGCCGCTGTCTTTCCGACACCGCTACCTCCTGCATGATACAATTTAAGTTTTCAGAAAAGCAACCTCTTTTTTAGTAAAACATCTTTTATTATTCAGGAAATTTGGCTAGAATGCAATTGTAGAGTAGAATTACCTCCTGGTCGGTGTTGAGCAAGGCAGTGGTGAAGGAGTCGGCGATGAACCACTTCTGTCCCTTCATGACGATATCGCGTGGCGGGTCATGGTCCACGCCGGCGTCGGCCGACCACACAGTGGCGATGGTGCCCGGCTCCAGCTTCACGGTGCGGTGGAACTTGAACACGGTCTCCTGATCGCCCGCCTTGCGGAGGATCTGGTAGCCACCGAGGCTCAGTTCCTATGTAACATAACATAACATTAGTTACGTGATATATAAAAATAACTGAATCTAGCGGAACTAAGAATATATTTTTGAAACGCCATTGGATTACAAAGAATTGAAATTAACCTAAAAAAAAAAAATACTGCTTAGTTTTTGAACGCACCTTCTTGCCCTTGTTCCTGATCTTGACGAAGCTGCCATCGGGGCAGGACTCGGCGACTTCAAGGTCTCCCTTGGCGCTGGAGGTGACGCTGTAGTCGTTGAGGCTGCGCTCCTCGGTCTCGTCCAGCAGCGTGCGCTTGCGCGCGGCGCGCAGCGGCGTGGCGCGGCGGGACGGCGTGCCGCGCGCGCCCGACGCGCTCAGCGACGCGCCGCTGGCGGACGCGCGGGACTCGCGCCCGGGAGACTGGGTGGTCAGGTTCAGCCTGTGGAGAAGTGCTAGTGTTAAGGGGTTGCGGAGTTTGTGGGGTGTGGTTAATAAACGTGTTGATCTAAAGACACATGTATGTAATGCGCTCTTGGTAATACATGTTTAGTTCAGAAAACGACTATATATTAGACATCAAAATCGGAAAAATTAATGTTCCGTGACCATGTCAAAATAAAGAACTTGGGGAGACGATTCCAAAAATATAACACACAAAAACATTGAAAATTGAAAAAAAAAATGATTAAAGAAAAACCTGGCTGCAACTAAAACTTCTCACTTTTCAAGCAGCCTGAAGCATGAGACTTCTTGAAAAGTGAGCTGATGATTTCTTTACATGATATAATTTTATGTTATCTGCGCAATGTCTTATTACGTGAACCTAACAAACAAAAAGTTCTTAAGCCATGTATTACCTGTCCTCCTCTCCTTCAAGCAGCGCACGATACGTAGCGATCTCGTAGTCGAGCGAGATCTTGATGTCCATGAGCGTGGCGTACTCGCGCAGCTGCGCGGCCATCTCGTCGCGCAGCCTGGCCAGCTCCTGCTCCAGCGACGCCAGGTCCTCAGCGTGACGCGCACGCTCCGTCTCCAGCTGACGCTCCAGCTCGCGGCAGCGGTTCTGTATAATAAGTAGATTGTTTTATTTTATGCCTAACTCTTACGCCACATAATGAGCAGTGTAGTGTAACTTCTGTGAGAAACGCCACAGAAGTTTTTAGTTATAATGATAACCTGAATAAAAATTTGATGGATTGCAAGAAAAGAAAACATAGTGTCATATCTAGTTATTAATGATGATTAATCCTTATGATAATCTTTCACAATGTTCGGACACTCCTATCACCTCACAATTATTATTGTACTCATATCTCTATTGCCAAACAACATAATACTTCGATAAAAAAGAAACCACAAAAAGAACTTTTCTGTAAGCCTTCAAGAGCAATTACTGTGTTTAATCTAAGGGAACTGATGTTTTATTGGCAGTAACCATAACCAACCACATAAAAATACAGTTTTTATTCAGCAAGAAAAACAATTGATACGAAAAACTTTAGCACTTACGCTTAGCGCCGCGTTCTTGTTCTCCAGATCGTTGAGCGTGGCGTTGAGGCTGTCGATGCGCGTGCGCATGGTGCGCAGCTCCTCCACGGCGACAGTGGCGGCCGTGCTGTTGCGGTTAGCCGCGTTATGCAGATTCTTCATCTAGATAAATTAGTATAGTATCACATTATAGAGGAAGGGTACGTATTTATTACCAGGGTAGGTAACAAGAATGAGTTTAATATACTTAAAAAGTATACTCAAAGAAACTTCGATAGTCCATGGAGGAAAATTTTCCTCAAGGTTATTAATCACCTAAAGCCTTTTTCCCATGGGGGTAGGCAGAAACTCCAGAACGCCCCTCGCTACGATCCTTACATACCCCCTTAAATTCACGATAAATCCTGCTTTTATTATTGTAAAGTTGCTAGTCTGGTATATTTACCTTGTTTTCATAGAGAGCTTCAATTTCGTCGCGGTTAGCCTTGATGTTGGCCTCCTGTTGTTCGCGCAGCTCTTGCAGACTCTGTTGAAGCTTAGCTTCGTACTGCTGGGCCAGACGGCCATCTATAACAATACGTAAGTTTTAGAACTACATGCTTATAAACCGTCAAAAAAATAAGTAAGAAAATAATTATTTTAAGTGATTGATTGCAAATGACTCAATTCACTGCGAGACATAATTTATGAACAAAGCTAAAATCGAGTAACTGCATACTTCTCTTATTGTAGGTGGAAGATTGTCTTGGGTATTTGATTGTTTTATTTTTTAATTTAAACTCAATGCAAACAAGTAATAAATAGCTGGAATGTATAGGTGTAAATGTGTAGGTTAATAAACCATGGTTAATGCTCAAGAATTGTTTGTGTAGTTTGAAGATGCAGACTCACCAATTTCGGTGATTTCAACCTGGCGCCTGGTGCGCGTCTCCTGCAACTCCTGCTGGAACACCTGGTCCTTGAAGGACAGCTCCTCGCGAAGGCTCTGCACGGTGTTCTCCATGTCGATGCGGCACAGCATCTCCTCTTCCAAGGTCTTGCGCGTATCTGCGTAAACCTTGCGCAACTTCTCCAGTTCTTTACCCAACTCCTGTAAATAAAATGTTTATTAGATATCATAGTTTCTAGGAAGCAGGATATGGATATGAATACCCTTGTGTAATGCATAAGTTAATGCTGACCTAGTGTCTGCAACTGTATTCATTTATTTCATGAACTATCAGTGTCGATATGTATAGTTTTGGATTCATGCGTAAGACTGAAGAATATATAAAATACTAGACTGTATAACGCATGGTACTTTTCAATAATTATGCCTGCACACAGAGCGCCTTGCGCTGTTGGGGTGAAATTCAATGCACGAGTCTAAAACTGTGGTTAAACGTATACGAACCCTGGCTTCATCTTGAGCCTTCTTCTTATCAGCGAGAGCTGTGTTGTACTTGTTGCTTTCCTCAGTGTAGCGCGTCTCGTAGTGACGCGCCAAGTTCTCTGCTTGTTGACAATCTTTAGTCTTTTTGTCCAAGCTGAAAATAAATGATGTTTCATTAATTAATTCATATTCCTATGGTGTGATGATATCATTTTGTGTTAAGAAGATGAAGGTCTTTATGAAATACCATGACAATAAAAACGTGTGTGTATTTTGTCAACGCCTTAGTATGTAAATAATCAAACATTCCATTCACATTATTAGAGGGTCAAGTTATTGAAAACACGAAACCGTGACATCCAAACGAGGTAATCCTCAGAAATAAAGCTGTGTTTCCATGCGCGTTGTTGCGCAACCGCACACGGAATGTTTTTGTAAACACGCTACTATCCGGTTCCCGCGTGTTCTTGTCGCCGCCGTGAATAACCATTTTATATATGTATACGTCGGTTATTTGATTCTCGTGTTTCCCGCCCATCATGATACAACGTCGTTTGACATTGCGGGAACATGATAAACCTTGGCCAATTTAAAAGTTAAGCAAATGATGACTCATAAAATGCGATAAGGAAGGATAATTTACTGTCTCAAACCAATTGTTAAAGTGGAACGGAAATGCACGACAGATAACTTAACATAAGAAATACGGCCCTCTTTTTTGTGTATTATTGATACAACTTCAAATTGCTTACGGCAGAATTTTTATTTAAAGATGACAGAATATGACACATGCATGACGTCATTTTCGTCATTCAGGGTACATAATACCTACCACTGATATTTACAGAAGACCGAGGTCAATAACTAAAATAACGATTACGCGCTTCCCCCGCCCGGGCCCTGCCGAAGTTATAATGATCAAACGAATAAATTAAACCATGGTAACGTTTCTTTTTTAGCAGCTTGAGATTTTTTAGTTACGTATGTATTTGTATCATTGTACCTATCAAAATTCCGTTAGGTAATTGCACTGTCTGGTCTGGTGTAATAATTACACAAGTCGGATGTCTACGTGAGCCGTACTATGTCGTCGGCGTCTAAACATTAGGATCTATTTTGGTATACACCCAAATATCTACCTAATAATATATTTTGACCTAGTTTTAGGAAGCATGAGGAGATATTCTGAAAAAATATCACGAGAAACTTAATTTAAATCTATTATAATGTTTATTACACACGTGTTTTAAGTATAATTCGCGATGCGGGAGGCCTATGAAAATAGAGCAATTTTAATTCAAGAAAAGCTTGAAGTAGTAAACAGTGTGACTAACAGTAATATCGATGGACATATTTTCACGAAGTCGTCAGCGATATTATTAAGTCCAGTTTCGGTTCAAAGAAGGCTGTATTGATGTCATAGCTGTAAGTTTATGTATGTCGGTTACGTCATGACGTATTGGTAAAGCTTTGCTCATTGATTAGGCAGGAAACGCCAACTTTTGGGCTTAAAATATTAGCATTAACAATGTATGTATTTGGTAATGATTATTTTTGTTAAATATTATTGTTTGTTAAATGTGGTTGTATTATTCGTCGTATTTTACTTGATTACATCGTCGTAAAAGCGCGTTAAGCTCACGCTGCGTGGGCCGCCCGTCGCGTCGTCGCGCGTCGTAATGCGTGTGGTTGACGTAACTTCCCAGGGTCAACAGCCGTAGCCTTTAAAGCTAATCGGTATGCCTAGGCGGAAACTTGATCGAACTCTAAATAGCCTCTAATTTGCAGAAAAAAAATACAGTAACATATTGCGCACAGGTGCTCTGTATATTATCTACCATGTGTTGATGTTAAATCTTTCGTAAAATGTTTGGTGTGGGTCACCATAAATCTCTGATAAACTTTTTATCACAACAGAAAAAAAAAGATTTGCGTTTTAAAGTACGTATGTCTATAAAATAACAGCCTTTTTTTATGTCGGTTAAAAATAACTTACAATAGTATGTTGTGTTGTTACTTAGATAATTTCCATTTGGTGTTCTTTTATCTTGCGGAATTAAATGATTTTATAATATTTAACCGATAAGATAAAATTCCGTTATAAGACCACAATTTGAAAGCCAGTGAAATGTTTGTTTTCACATTGAGGAGAGCTCCGTGACCCAGTTGCAAAAATTGCGTGCGCCAAGGTCGCGGGATCGTACCCTCGGCGATACTATAATGATATTTGGTGCTCTGTAAATACGACGTATCTATGTAGGCTCTTATTATTTTCTTATCATCATTAAATCCTAATACATTATTATAAATGGGAAAGTAACTGTAACTTTTCCAGTCTAAATGGATTTCAATGAAATTTTGCATACAGGAAGACCATGACCTGGGTTGGGCCATAGGATACTTTTTTTATCCCTGTATAAATACATTCCCGTGAGATAATTTCTGGCCACAACGCGGGCGAAGCCGAGGGCAAAAGCTAGTTAGTTATATTTTTACAATAAACGTGTGTTAGACCACCCTATCCCAGCGCAGCGGTCTGTTGTAGTAAGTGGTTATCTTTCAAGTGCACTTGCCCATTCCGGTAACAGCGAGTAGACTGTATACTCTACTTCCGTCTTTAACTAAGGATTTAAATTATACATACATTTTTTGTCACACAATAGTATGTATTCTACTACCATTATAGTAAACTATGCTTAAAGCACTGAATCAATTTATGTTGAAGTGCAAATTGTCTAGACTAGACATTTCAAAGATCAAGTTCTAACTTTACTCAAAAAATAATCGTACACCTTTTTGCTGTATGTGTGTACTAAGCTGTAAGTATGATTGTGACCTCTATTCTTGATACTAACATTGAATGTCTACCAAAACTGGCAAACAGAGTCAAGGTGAAAAAGTAAAGTGGCTTAAAAACATTCATTATCACCATATGGACGTAGCCATGCACAATGCTATGCAAATGGTGCTGCACTTTAGTGAAGGATTATCAATAATGAACTTAAAGAATTGTTGGTACTGTGTAGATAAAAAAAAAATTCATGTTATACAAGAAACAGAACAGTAATCCATGATAATTTTTATATCAGCTGTGCAAAGTTATCATTAACATTAGTATGAATCATCGAGATATAAGTACTAACGTACTAGAGAAGCTACGTCAAATAACTGAATTGTCCTATTCTTCGTATTGAATCTTAAGTTCGCTGCAGCGCTAAAATAATAACAATTCGTCTAAACCGTACCTAATTTACCACAGTGCTAGATTTGCTGCGGAAGTGTATTTATTCTCGGCAAAAAAGTCTTAAGCGCCATGTAAATCACGGCACTTACGCGTTTTCTTCGACAAACTGCGGCGCGATCGCCGCAGTTGAACGAGACAAAGTAGGAATTTACGGTGTCTTCTCTAGTACGTTAGTACTTATATCTCGATGGTATGAATGATTATTTATTTCTGACTGTAAAACAATTTGCTATTTCAAAGATTTGCTAAAAACTATCCAAGCTATATGTGGAATAGTGGATTTGGAATCTTGTTTGTTTAAACTGATTTATAAAACTAAATGAATACAGCTAGCGTGGTGTATGTATAAATCATTAAAGCACATAATAAAATTAAATTTAAAGATGAGACAATTCCACCTTGACACAAATTGATTGCTATCTAGGCCGCTTCCTAAGACTAAACATATTTTTATTATTTTGAGTTACTAGTATAATAAAAATCTGTATTTGAAGTCCAACATATTACAAGGTGATGTCTGCTTAGTATGCACATATTTGTTCTAAAAAATCAAGAAATTCATACAAATAAAACAAGCTGCTTAGAAAGAAGTGGTTGACATTGTATGAAGCTAGCCATTACATTTAGCCTGTAATATAAGCAATCTGTATAAACCACATGATAAAGTTGTACTAGTCAGCTACATTGGAGTAGAGCTATTTTTAGCATTACTATGCGAACATTGGGACTATTGAATCCAACAATTTGTTATTGTTATGATTGTTTATAAACAAGTGTGATGCTTTCAAGAACACAAGTTTATTTGGCTTGCACAGCAGTTGTAACTGCTAATTAGTTTATCTCCTGTATCAACTGTGACATTTGTTGTGTAATACTAAAAGTCAATATCATTTGAGTGCACCTGTCAATTTTAGTACTAGCTGCAAACACAAAATTAGTTAAAATGATAAAATCAACTTTATTATCTTTTGGAAAGCAAAAAGATATGTTGTATATTATAAACAAATTAGTACAAATTGCGACATGAGTTAGAAAACGTAGGTACCTACTTTTATTGTTATAGTTAGGAATGTGATTAGTTTGGTTAAATCGGGCTATGATGTCACTGTGTCGTAAAAGCGAGGTCGGCCGCGCTCGTCACACCGCACCCGCTGAGAAACTCCGCCGATGACGTAAACTTGCTATGCTAAGGTTAGCCGGAAGAACTTGCTTCCACATGCACTACATTTATTTATAACAGCGTAATCAACAATTAAGTATTCTAAAGGGTCACTACTTACCGCTTTTTCAAATCATCATTTTCCTCATATAACCTCTTCAGGTCAATTTCTAATTTAGCTTTCTCACGCGATGTATCGTCTAAGAGCTTACGGGCATCTTGCAATTCATGCTCATACATTCCCTTGATATTAGAAACCTCGCGTGTGACCACCTCCTGTGTAGTTTGAATCTCACGGCGTAAACCTGAATTCTCACTTTCCAACTGTCTGACTTTATCGATGTAAGCCGCCAAACGGTCATTGAGATTCTGTAGGGCATCTTTCTCTTGGAGACGGGTGTGTCGTGTAGGGCTCAGCGGGCTGTTCGGCCGGCCGGCTGAACTTGAAGGACGGCTTCCCACAGGAGTGCTCGACTGCTGTGGGCTTTGCACTGATGACACCACACTTATATTAGAAGAGGACGATGATACAGTCTTTTTCGCTTTTGACGACATTGTAGTGTTCTTTTTCTGTCACAATAAATAGAACCAACACAAAATAAGTTAACTCCACACGAGCGCACACTCCTTCAGCCAAGCGTAGAGCTCACGAAAAGCAAGCAAACGCTAAACGCGCCAATCAAATCGCAATAAACCCAAGCTTGTGTGGTCACGTGACCGTTGACTCATAACAAATGTTGCCAGGTTTTTATCAATTAATAATACCGGTTTTGGTTGAGACTTGAGACTACACCCTCTGTCAGTTCTCTCTAGCATTTTGTCTGTTCCGTCCTACTTGTGCTGGCACTGTACAGTTAATACCATAGTATCTCTAAGTAGTCTGTGGTTAATACTGCGCAGGTAAGACGGTGGAAAAGACGGAGCGTGTAGTCCTTTAGACCATTTTGATGGCTCTACGGTGTAGCCGGACCTTTTTAAATCAACACTCATGTCAAACCTCAGCATCAATAAGTCAAATTCATATCATAAAGCGTTTCTATTTATCTGGGAGAAGGATTCTTGGAAGTTACTCAAGAGACACTAGAATAGACAGACATTTTATAGATGATCATTATCACGATCACAGTATTACAATACAAAATTAATGGTTTTCTCGATCGCTTGCTTGATAATAGTCGAACAATCAAAGACATCACTAGAATCTGATGTATTTTTTAGTATTTTACTATTTTAGTTTGTAGTACAAAATCTTTTACCCATAGATATATTGCTTTTACCATAGATTAAATAAAATGTTTTATGTCATGAAATCATGAGGATATGTTTATTTGGTTTATTATTATTTGCAACAAGTAATTAGAAATGGCAGACGTAAATAGTTTATTCGATTGTTTTGATGAGACGGCGCCGAATGAAGCCTCTGTCCAATTCCCAAACATAAAAAAAGAAGAAGATGATTCGTAAGTTAACCTCTTTACCTACTGATGTTACTGTTCTCTTAGTTGATTCCATGTGACGGTTTTGTACTTTCGTTTTGTAGAGAAGCAAGCGCTGAAACAGAAGCTACCAGTCTAAAGCGGTTACACGAAGAAGTGGAGATTATTGAACAAACCACGAAGAAACCAAAACAGGAGGAAGATGATTCAGAGCTTACTAGTGACATAAAGTAAGTTCCTGTGGTACTAGATCGTCTAGCACTAACTGAACAGACCTGATGTGACTATATTCGTGCTTAATCCTATTTGTCACCACATAATCTCAATTCTGTAACATCTATTTCAGTTTGGACCTTCTCAATGCCCGCATAGTGATACATACGCTAGAGACTCATGAGGGTTGCACACATGAGGTGGCAATACCGCCCAACCATGAGTATGCACCTCTTATGCCAATCACAGGCGAGCCGGCCAAGCAGTACACATTCATACTTGATCCATTTCAGAAGGAGGCTATACTGTGCATAGACAATGTGCAGTCTGTGTTGGTTTCTGCTCACACCTCTGCTGGTAAAACTGTTGTAGCTGAGTAAGTTACTTTTTAATTTTTACTTTGTTTTTGTTTTTAACAAATTCTGAGAGGCACTTTATAACATGACTAAAATGTTTAATTTTCCTAGGTATGCTATAGCATTGTCTCTGAAGAACAAACAGAGGGTCATATACACTACTCCTATAAAGGCCCTGTCGAACCAGAAGTACAGAGAGTTCTCAGAAGAGTTTCATGATGTAGGTCTCATTACTGGTGATGTGACCATAAATCCTTCTGCTTCTTGTCTTATCATGACCACTGAGGTAAGAATTAGCATGAAAAAACAATTTCAAGCTAATAAAAGAAACACAACAACTAAAATAAGTATTCTTATAACTTTCTTTACTTTAATTTTATTAATATTGTTGAATAAACCTTTGTATGCATTTCAGATTTTAAGAAATATGTTGTATAGAGGTTCAGAAATCATGCGCGAAGTGGGATGGGTTGTATTTGACGAAATTCATTACATGAGAGATAAAGAGAGAGGTGTTGTCTGGGAAGGTAGGTAAATTATGAAAAAAATATGAAATTGGTATTGATTTTGATAAGAAGAAAATACAAAATGAGTATTATATATGTATGTGATGTATTATTTATACAAATAAATAATATATACCCATACAAGTTGAGCTCAGTTTTGGTAGTTGCACTAACTCAAATAAGAATCTAGTTAGATTTGGTATTTTCATTTATTTTGAGAGAACAGTTTTTTCCTATGATCTAAATATAAATACACTCATCTACCAGTATACTTTCATCCAATACACAGAAACATTGATCCTGCTGCCTGACAACGTCCACTACGTGTTCCTATCGGCCACTATCCCCAACGCGCGTCAGTTCGCTGAGTGGGTGTGCCGGCTGCACTCCCAACCTTGCCATGTGGTGTACACCGAGTTCCGACCCACTCCACTTCAACATTACATATTCCCAGCTGGAGGAGATGGGATTCACCTTGTGGTGGATGAAAAGGTAAGTTTAGGTTTATGATACAAGTGTTGACAGCTGGTTTAATGTGAGGATAAAACCAAGTTAGAGTTGTCAAAAATGTTGCTGTGTTGCTTATACTCCCTCATACTATACTATCATCTTTTATCACAGTATCGGCATTCCTTGAAAATAATGTATGCAGGTAGCCAGGCAATGCTAATTAACACCTTACTGTACTCAGTGTCTAACCATCTGCAAGAAGTTTGGACTATTGAAATAAAATAAAACTACACAAGTTTACACAACACATTTATTCCTTCAACAGGGCATATTCAAAGAAGATAACTTTAACACTGCAATGGCAGTTCTAAGTAATGCGGGTGACGCAGCCAAGGGCGACCAGCGTGGACGTCGCGGTGGCCCACGCGGCGCCAATCAAACTAACATATTCAACATCGTTAAGATGATTATGGAGAGGAACTTTGCCCCTGTCATTATTTTCAGTTTCAGTAAAAAAGACTGCGAGGCTTATGCTATGCAAATGGCTAAATTGGACTTTAACACAAGTGAGTAAAGACGTATTTTGTATGTTTAAGGCCTCTAAAATGTTTTAGTTCTGAAATTTTCGTCATTCTTTTGTGATTGGTCAACTAGTTTCTGATCAAAGGGTCTTTTCGTAGATTACCTTTACTCTAAAATTGGCTATTAATTTGATTCAATAACAGTCCTTCACTCCACCTGTGCTTACCCTTTGGTGTATACTACATAGATGATATATAGATTACGTTATAAGACACGATAAATTCCTTGCAGTTGAAGAAAAGAAGCTAGTAGACGAAGTGTTCAACAACGCGATGGACGTGTTATCCGAAGAGGATCGCAAGCTACCTCAGGTTGAGAACGTGATCCCTTTGCTTCGCCGTGGCATTGGTATACATCACGGTGGACTGCTGCCTATACTGAAAGAAACTATTGAGATACTGTTTGGTTTGGGACTTATTAAGGTACGGAATGGCAGCAATATTAAAGCTTCATAAATTTACTTTTGCCTAATTTCCTTAAAATCTTGCTATTGGTTATTATGATCTGGCTTAAATAATTTTTGCAACAAATTGTATGTATGTTTCATTATTTTTTTGGTATCAGGCACTATTTGCGACTGAGACGTTCGCCATGGGTCTCAACATGCCCGCCAGAACTGTCGTCTTCACCAACTGTCAGAAATTCGACGGAAAAGATTTTAGATTTGTAAGTATATTCTTCTTGCTATGTTTCTAAAGTATCTTAGGTCTATTATTATGTTTCTAAAGTACTTATTACTAATAAATACAAGCATTTGGTTGGAGAAATACATTAAATTAGCTAGTTGTCAAAGCAGGTAAACTTTTGTAACATTGACATTAGATTCAAAATCAAATGACTCGCAGCAACTGCGAGTCATTTGATTTGTCAATACAATTTCTGTGATAATTTCACAAACATTTACCGCCAATGTCATTCAGGCGCCAAAAGATCCTCTCTAAAGTATTATCCTCATAGATAACTTCAGGCGAGTACATCCAGATGTCAGGTCGCGCTGGTCGACGAGGTCTCGATGACAAGGGTATCGTGATCCTCATGATTGATGAGAAGGTCACCCCCGCTATTGTTAAGGGCATGGTACAGGGTAAGGCTGACCCTATCAACTCTGCCTTCCATCTCACGTATAATATGGTAAGTTTTTATATTAGAAGAAAATATTATTTCCACCATTCAAAAAAAGTGTTGGCAGTGCTAGTAATGGAATGTAATTTTTTGTAGGTCCTCAATTTGTTACGAGTGGAAGAAATAAATCCAGAGTATATGTTAGAGAGGAGTTTCTTCCAGTTCCAAAATCAGGCGGCTATACCAGACCTTATAGACAGTAAGTTTAATTTAAATTGATATGAATGATTTTAAATATTTCTAAAAATCTGAATGTATTTTACTTGAAAAAAGTTTAGTAACAGAACTGAAAGTGTTTCCTGATGATTTAAAGTAATATTGTTTTTTGTAAGATTTGCTCGGAGTGCCGTCTCGTTTACATATCTGTGCGCGATTAGTTTTTCTTTCTGATAACGCACAAAACCTAAACGGCACCTATAATATAAGGGGCGCTGTTAATTAATTTTTTGTAAGAAAGTAGCACTACTTTTACCACATTTTTTTTTATGTCTTTCTTACATCTTTCATTGCACACCAACAGAAGTGAAATCAAAGCAGAAACAGTACGATTCCTTAAGCATCGCGGAGGAGCACTCGATAGCTTCATACAGCGCCATCAGGTCACAGCTCGACCTCTTGGGCGCGCAGTTCAGAGCCTTCATCACTAAGCCGGAGTATTTGAAACCTTTCCTACAGCCTGGAAGACTTGTTAAAGTAAGTTTTTCTAAAATACCCCCAATAAAATGCTCCTTTATTTAATAAACGTGCAGTTACGAACTAGTAAAACCTTCATATTACCAATAAATTTTTCGTGGATAAAGTTTGGCATAACTTTACTCCACGTTTATTAATCAGGTGATTGAAGACGGAATTTTAGTTCTATTTACATTCAAGTATGATATCATTGATAACTTATCAAAATAAGTAATTATACTTGAATTTAGAATCTCACACGATTGTCATGTTTTGAAGCCACAAACTCAACGTCACACGTGACCCGGTCCAATGAGGACTATAGCGCTTGAATTCGCCGCTAGAGGCGCTAGTGTAGACTGAGGTCTCTAGAAATCTCAAATGTCACTGAACGTTCACGTTAAATTGAGCATTGGTAACAAAAATATTTTTAGTTTACTAAGAAGTACTATTTGTCATTACATAGATAAAAACAGAAAAACACGAGTTCGACTGGGGTATCATAGTGAACTTCAGGCATAAAACTGGCAAAGGAAAGAAGGGTGAAGACAACCCGCTCACGGCGGAGACTGTCATCATAGTTGACATACTGCTGCATGTGAAGAAAGCGACTGGTGAAGATACGGACAGCAAAGTGCCATGCCCACCTGGCGAGGTAACAATATGTCAAATAAACTAGAAATCATGTTTTTTCAATTTTGTTTGGACAGTTGATTGACAAACAATTTTGTTGTTAATTTTATTCGTTTGCATTTTGTAAAACTTATTCGAGGCTTTTGGTTCCGGACAATAGACAGCTCCCAAAACTGCCATCAGTCAATTTCATGTGCAAGTTTCCTGTCTACATATGTTCCGTAACATGATAATGGACTTTTGTGCTTCAATGTTTTCGATTTTCATCCATGTTATCTTATTTGTTGACATCGACAGGCAGGGGATGTGGAAGTGGTCCCAGTACTCCACACACTTATCTATCAAATAAGCTCTCTACGAGTGTACTACCCCAAGGATCTGAGACCCGCAGACAACCGGAAATCTGTGCTGAAGACTATTGGTGAAGTTAAAAAGCGCTTTCCTGAAGGGCCGCCATTATTGAATCCTCTAAAAGACATGAAAATCAATGAATCTGTGTTTAAAGAATGTGTTGAAAGGATTAAACTGTTAGAAGAAAGGTGAGATATGATTATGAACTGTTTAGCCTCTTCTAGCTGGTCTTCTAGCAGCCCAATTAAAGTTTGTCTTAATCATGTAAAGTTCAAGTGCTCGATGGAACTAACCTGCCTCATATGTACTAAGAAAATGTCAGTAAATACCTACCCACTACAGCTGGGCAAAAGACCGTTCCCAAGATTTACAGATGTTTTAGTTTTCCACACCTACATTAGACTTCTTCTCAATTTCTTGCAGACTGTACTCCCATCCCTTACACAATGACAAGAGTCGCGGCGCTCTAACTGCGGCATACGACAGGAAACAAGAACTGCACCAAGAACTGACCCTCGCCAAGGCCGAGCTGAGGAAAGCCAAGAGTATACTGCAGATGGACGAACTGAAGAAGAGGAAGCGAGTGCTGCGGAGGATGGGGTACTGTACCGCCGCTGACGTTATTGAACTAAAGGGACGCATCGCTTGCGAGTTGAGCAGGTTAGTGGATAGACTTTAAACTAGGTTATAGCTCTCAATGGTAACAAAACGGTTAATTTATTGGGTCAGAACTAAATATTTTTTACTAGCTCCTGCTTCGCACTGTTTTCACGACTTGACAAAACATCGAGATTTCTTAGTTGTATGTAACTTTAATATTAACGCATTACACACATCACCTTCCGGAATAAATTCTCTAAACGATGGTGAAAATCTCATAAAATCTGTTGCGTGTTTTAGAAGAACAACGCGGACATACAGACAAACACGAAAACCGACTTAAATTTATAATATTATTATAGGGAAAGCCCGATTAATTCATTTAAGTTCTCTTTTAATTATATAATTCTTTGAGGCGTCTTCAAAGACGCATGAAAGTCAACCCACGTAATACGGAATTTGGAAAATTTTATTCAAATCTGTCCAGCTGTTTTCACGTGAATCCTAAACAGACAGAACTATTTGTTCACTAGTTTATTTACATGTAAATACATATTTTGTGTTTGTCCAACTCCTCCAGTGCCGACGAACTATTGCTGACGGAGTTGATATTCAACGGCGTGTTCAACGGTCTGACATCAGAACAGAGCGCGGCGCTAATTAGCTGCTTCGTTTGTGACGAGAACTCTTCACAGTCGTCCTCTACCGGAGAGGAACTACGCGGAGTGCTTAGACAGCTACAGGTTTGTTAATAGTGTCTTCTCACTAATGTATTGAATAATATAAAAGATCCGTACGCAAAATACGCGGATTGGATTTGCGGATACCAGCCCGTATTAACTATTACCTAATATAAAAGATCACATAAAGGCATAAAGAAGTAGAGGAAAACCGACACTCTGAGTGCACACAGGATTTTGCTCAACGCTTCTTACAGTGTTTTATACGATTTGTTCTAGGAATACGCCCGTAGAATAGCGAAAGTGTCACTGGACGCTAAGTTGGAGGTGGATGAAGACGAGTACGTGGGCAAGTTCAAGTGCACGCTCATGGACGTGGTGCACGCCTGGGCCAAGGGAGCGTCCTTCCTGCAGATATGCAAGATGACTGATGTGTTTGAAGGTGAGCATTACATACTTAAAAATGTATACTTCGGTACTTTTCAATTTATTGTCCGGTTAAAAGAGCTTTCGTAAATGTTGAGATGTAAAGAAAACTGAAGTTTCTTGATTAATCATTAAAGTGCCAGTGTCACAACATGATCAATATTGAACTAGCTGCGCCACTCCATTTCACCCGAGTATGTCTCGATCACGTGGGAATATCGGGATAAAAAGTATCCTATGTCCTATTCCCGGTCATGGTCTACCCATGTGCCAAATTTAATCTAAATCCGTTCAGCCGTTTTAGCGTGAAAGCGTAACAAAAAAATAAACTCACTTTCGCATTTATAATATAAACTAGTTTCCGCCCGCGGCTTCGCTCGCGTGGTATGTAGATAAAAAGTAGCCTATATCCTCCCCCGGGATTATATTGCCAAATTTTATCGAAATCCGTTCAGTGGTTTAGGCTTGAAAAGGTAACATACAGACAGACAGAGTAACTTTCGAATTTATAATATTAGTATGGATTATATTATAAGTGAGGATATTACGATGTCTTCAAAAATGTATCATCACTAAGGCTTGCAATAACATAATTTTCCTTTATCTCCAGGTTCCATAATCAGATGCATGCGTCGTTTGGAAGAGGTGCTACGTCAGTTGTGCCAGGCAGCCAAGAACATTGGCAACACAGACCTCGAGAACAAGTTCAGTGAAGCCATCAAACTGCTGAAACGAGACATCGTGTTTGCGGCCAGTCTGTACATGTAACACTGTATGTAACTTTGAACTCTAATAATATAAGTAAACCAATTTAATGCTGTATTTTATTTGGATAAATTCTTTATTCTAGGGGGCCTACCACCGCTATAGCAATATTATTTTAATATTACTTCAGTGTAGGAAAGAGATGAAGCTCTACAGGACTACTAACAGGATAACTCCATCTCTTTCCCCCACGAGGTAAGATTAAAATAATAATGCTGTAAGCGGTGGTGGTAGGTGTGTTTGGTTGATTAAAGTAGGGGAAATGATTTCATTAGTAATGTAACTGTCATTAGTAGTATATTGAAATCGGTAGTATTTATATAAGTATTGTGACAGCTCTATGTAAGGTAGCTGGCTGGTTAGCGAGGAATTCTTTGATAACGTTACGCACATCCAAACATTTAAAGCACTTATAAAATAGCACAAACCTACCGCTACAGATAAGTGATATCGATTTTATGAATGGGTAGGACAAGCACAAGGAAATAAAGCACATAGTCACAATGTTATAAGAGAACTTTATTGTTGTAATTACTGTATATCTATAGCATGAACTGGCAAGTAACAAAAAGAACAGTATTTTACTAGAATTACGCTAGAGAACCATGTTCACACAGATTGCCGTGCCGAATGATACAACTTTTAACTAAGACAAAGAAAATTATTACAAACAGTGACGTCAAAATTTGCTTTCCAATCCGAATAATTTTAAAAATTTACTCACACGAATTTTGATTATAGTTCTAAAAAGCATTAGAACTAAATTGACAGATCTATTACGTAAAATCAAGAATTTTGGATTTATATAAAAATGTACGATACAGGGATAAAGTGTTTGTGGCATAGTTTAGACATGAGTGTCCACTCACACGTTCTCCGTCGGCGCCGCTCGCCGCACTACACAACTATTTTAACGAGGACCCTGTCAATGTGGGATCACTAACTTGCGCGCCAGTCCCGCGACTCTACAAAACATTGATAAAGACCTTATTAAAATAATCGATATCAATACTGTAATACATGAAAAAATTTAAAAATTGCTTACGCTATAGTCTCATTTGGTGCCTGAATTGATATGTCCAAGAACTAAACGCGAAATAAACGCTAACTCTGTCTAACTATTACATTTTGAGTAACTAAACGAGGTATTTGTTTTGTGTCTATAGTTACATAGAACTAAATCCCGCGAAGTGCAAGTAAAAATATCTGCACATGGTACAAGACGCGAGCTCCGCCTATGCTATGATAAGTATACGCTATTATTATCGTTTAATACTTAGACGTAACAGTAAACACTCGCCCCGCGTTCGACTGCTATGGAAGACTCGACGCTTACTAGAAGCACTTTCAATACATTACCAGTCGTTCGCCACTCACCAGTTTAAACAATCTCTACGCCATTAAATCGACTCCTTACTGTATTATTTATACAAAATGTACAATTTCTCAAAAGCGCCTTCAATCAACGATATCTGTTGTATATTGTGAGTATGCCGTGTACGATATGATTATGTTAGCTTGACGGTGATATGAGCACACTGACTACAGTAATCTCGCTGTCACTCATTGGGGAATATACCGAGTTAACTTTATTATTGCTTTAAATTGCTAGTATTTCTCTATTGTATGTAAGAGAATTGTAATATCTAAAACTTTCTTGGGTAATGTATTCTAACTACTGTACCATATAAATGTTGGTAAAACTGCATATACAATGCCCGATATCAGGCGACTCTAAAAACTCTAAGCCCGCCCAGTTCTCTTTCCACTTAATATTATAATACGCGGAGTACACAACAAGAGATTACTGTAATCAATCTACGTTATGTAGCATGTCTAGCTTGCTATTGTCCTGCGTACCTCACTCCAGGTATGCGCACGCGCAGTAGACACATAAACTCACTATCGGTTCCATACAATAAAATCCGTGTGAACTGTGACACATATTGTAATACAGTGGTTTGGCACTCAATCTCTGTCAGCTATGTTAATTAGGAATATCTGTATGCTTTTGTACTATTTCAAAAGTTTGCAATAAAATGGACAATAGCAAGCCGTATACTCGTGTACATTAATGACTATTCAATATACGATATATAAAACTCTATTTAATGTTTAATGTAAGTATGTGGATTTGATCATTACTCCTATGTAACATTCACATTTACGTTAGGTACAAACAAGTTAATAGGTAAATACGCTTATTCTCTTATACTCCGAAATTTGAAATTTACGTATGAAAGTATTATGTCAGTACTGATCCAATGTTTCGAGGCCTTGGCTTCTCAACAATCGAAACAATCGAAAGAGAACATTTTGATATGCAAACAATTATTGTAACAGATTGATATGACGAAGTTATTCTTTACGACAGCAGAAGTCGAATTTGAACGACCTATATATTAGCAACACACTTTCTTAAAATTGTAGTAGGCCATTAAAGTTAGTAAAATATTTACAATAAAAATACGAAACTGTTTACAGTTTCTTTACGACATTACTTGAAGATTAGGCGAGAAAATCACTAACGACTAGAATGGAAAGTCGTCAGAGACGCAGGCGTCGCCGCGCCCGGGGACACGCCTCGTGGGCGCGTGGGCCGGCTGGCTCACCGGCCCGCACCGGCCCGCACCGGCCCGCACCGGCTCGCACTGGCCACACCGGCCCGCACCGGCCCGCACCGGCTCGCACTGGCCACACCGGCCCGCACCGGCCCGCACCGGCTCGCACTGGCCACACCGGCCCGCACCGGCCCGCACCGGCCCGCACCGGCTCGCACTGGCCACACCGGCCCGCACCGGCCCGCACCGGCTCGCACTGGCCACACCGGCCCGCACCGGCCCGCACCGGCCCGCACCGGCTCGCACTGGCCACACCGGCCCGCACCGGCCCGCACCGGCTCGCACTGGCCACACCGGCCCGCACCGGCCCGCACCGGCCCGCACCGGCTCGCACTGGCCACACCGGCCCGCACCGGCCCGCACCGGCCCGCACCGGCTCGCACTGGCCACACCGGCCCGCACCGGCCCACACCGGCCCGCACCGGCTCGCACTGGCCACACCGGCCCGCACCGGCCCGCACCGGCCCGCACCGGCTCGCACTGGCCACACCGGCCCGCACCGGCCCACACCGGCCCACGCGCCTCGCCCTCAACAACAACGTGCTATCAATAAGTTTGTTCCCCTGTATGGCAGTGCGTGTTAGCGCTGCGACGCCTTCTCGACGACACAACGACTTTTTACATTACACAGGCACACATAAATTCAGCAAAGAAACATCTCTACAAACAAATATTCTTCTTATTTACATCAACCCCTAGCAACTATTCAATAAGTTTGCGATAAATTTGAATGACAGATATCAAGAAATAAATCGAATTAGGTCTCAACATAGGTAAATTTTTCTAAAACAGTTTTAAACGATATTAATATTTTACATTAATTATCTTTCAATACCTATTAACATTAGCTATAATTTATAAGATCTCCAAGTTTGTGATAATCCTCGATTTAAATTTAACAAGATATTCGTTACCTACCTATTTACCGTATGCGTCTGCATCAGTTACAATATGAAAGTGACAACTTAACAGAGAGGAGAAAATATTTCAATAATCATCGTACCCTAACTCGACTATAATCCTGTCTCAAAACAAGATCAAAAGTTCACTTGGTCGGACCAAAACTTCAGTCGGTAAAATTGATCAAAACTGTAGCTTGCCGCGCAGCCCGCAGCCCGCAGCCCGCAGCCCGCAGCCCGCCACACACACATACAGACCGCACTCCGCTCCACTCACATCACTCGCAAGAACACTCGAACGCCTTATTTGGTAGAAGCTTTCCCTGGAGACGTCGTGAAACTACGAGATTACAGTTAAAAAATCGACCGGTTACTGAAACTGAGGGGTACAGGAAGCTTCACGACTCGCCGGCGTCCCAGCGTGGTTGGGAACTGTTTATGTGGCTGTGCGCAGTCACGTGCTCCGCGCGAGCCGCAGCAGCAGCGGCGCGCTCGCGGCCCACAGCGCGGGGCCCGCGCGCCCGCCGCGGCCGCACGACTGGATCTCGATCTCCTGGAGGCGGAAATATTTAGGTAATAGCGATGAGGAACAGGGAGTAAAGTTCACTCATCTTCTATAGAAAAAGAGGGATCCTTCAACCATACAAGTGTTGTGTCGGGAAGTTTTATATATGTCGATCGCGCGGTAAACTCTTTTTGGGCGATGCAGGATTTGTGTGACGTCAGGTCTTTGATGCGTAATTCGCATGTGGCGATGGATGTAGATGCCGCCACACTAGCACTAGTTCGCTTCGTTCTGCGTGTTGATATGCTCTCAAATAAGAGACCAAGCTTTGGTTCAGGTTATCGAACCCGCTAATACCAAAATTTACACGACGAACGACCAACAATTCTAGAAAAGTTGCATTAGTAAGTAACTATACACCTATAATTTTTTGTCTGTACATATTTAAGACATGTCTACGATCCACCAGTTATAATAGTAGGTTCCGGCCATGTTTCGGCAGATGGCTCTAATGAAGTCATTACCTCGGGATGGTATGAGCCGCAGTGCGCGGGGCGCCGGCGATGCTGGCCGGCGGGCCGGCGGCAGGCCCCGCGCGCGGGCCCCTCGCGCGGGCGCACGTCGAGGCGCTTGGCGCCGCACGGGCACAGCGTGTCCACCACCAGCAGGATCAGGTTGCTGTGCGGGATCTTCTGCACGCTGAACGGCCTGATACGGACGAAAGGTTTTTTTTAATCCTCAAACACTGAATAATCTAAGATTTAAGGTACTAGGTGGGGTTAGCACGCGTCTTTAACATGGCTCTTGCAATCTTGCACCACTCAATTTAGATCCTTGTTCACTGTGATAACTGATAACTCTATAAAATTCTGAATACGCTTAACAAAGCTGGGGACCCCCAGCTTGTAGGTACCCCGACATTAAAAGTTTTTTTTTGTATTCGACCATCACCATACCTGGAAACTTCTGGTTACGGAGATGTTCCAACTTTGTTTTAAAATGTTATAACTTAACTTTAAATGCCCCATAACTCCTATAAATTACGCATGCACCAAAAGCATGTTTTGTGTGTATTGCGTGTATCTGTGAACAACGATTTTTCGCGCAAAAATAAAAGTGGTATACCAGCAATTATTTTAGTACAATGTTACTTAGTTTAATGCACAGAATGAGTAGATCAAGGTTTTGTGACGGGTCTTTTTATACTCTGTATAAGAGGGGCTAGGGTTTCGAATGATGAACTAATGATCGTTACCTCTCGCAGCCAGAATTATGGCAGTTGGTGAGCTTGCCCTTGAGCGGCTGCGCGGTGTTGAGCCGCGAGGACTGCAGCGTGAACAGCTCGGCGCTGGTGTCGCAGGGCCGCACGGCCGCCGAGCGCGCCGCCTCGCGCGGCGGCGGCGGCGCGGGCCCCGCGGGCCCCGCGGGCGCGCCGGCCCCGTGCGCGCGCCCGCTGTCGCGCGCGCTGTCGCCGAGCCCGTCGATGATGATCTCGTAGGTGCCGCGGTCTCTTTCCAGGTCGTCGTCGTTCTCCATGTCTTCGGTTTCATAGTCTTCGTAATCTGTTCCCACAAAATAGTCGGTTAGCCTTGAGTATTGAATGCGTTACGCCGGTGGTGTCTGTTGAGCGTGTCGCCCGCTTACCGACTTCCTCCTCGGCGTAAGGCCTGGCGTGTGCGCGCACCGGCTCCCAGAGCGGGAACCACATTGCAATCAAACTGGTGAGGTAGCCACCGAGCCAGGAGAGCGGTTTCAAGGGCTGCGGTGGAAATGAAAACGAGTAATGTCATGACATTGTATAAATTAAAGTTTCTCTTCATCAAATTTTTCTAATGACATCACTTACCGTAATTTTGTGTCCATCACCACTAAACGAGTTTCTAGAATCCGGACAACGGCCTTGATGATCATGTACGACAACCTTTTTGTATATTCGATCCTGTACCAGAGAATCCATAATAGTGCCGTCGACCTGACCGAAGAACCGGCCTGTCTGTGAGACGTCCTCTGATAGAATTATGAATCCGTTGTCGTCTAAAATGTAGCAGTCCAACTCGTCACCCGCACAGGTTTTCTTACATGATGTCCCAGCTGTGCACTGTAGAAGAAGTGGGAGATTAGATCGGGTCGAAAGGAGGGTCGTCGATTTGAGTATGACTTACTGCAGAAGTAACGTTGAGGAAGTGTTTAGCTAGCGAGTCCAGCTGGAAGTGTAGCCCGACGACGGCGGCGGGCGCGCGGTGTCCGCGCGACTCCACGAACACGGCGTGTGTGGCGAGCACCAGCGTGCCGCGCGCGCCGAGCTCGGCGGGCTCGGCGCCGTCGCGGAACGGCACCGAGAACACGAAGCTCTCGGGCTCGATGGCGTGGTGCTCTACGGCCCGACGGTACCATGCGGAGTCGTAGGCACGGGCGTATCGTTCACTGAAGTGACTGTAAGGTAAGATATGAACAATCATTGTAAGGGAGAACCGAGAAAGGGTTTCTGTTTACCAAGCTATATCTAATCATTGAAGTGCATGATAAAAATTCAAGATGGGGTACTTTGGTTGAATTTAATTTCCTTCTCAATTCACTGCCACTATTTGCAGATCGGGTTTGACTTACGGTTCAGCAGAATCAGTGTTCCTGGAGGTGTTGACGTTCTCGGTCCACCGCAGCAGACCAGAGCGCGTCGCGATGAACGATAGTGTCACCACGAACTTGTGGAACCGACCTTGTCTGCAAAGATGTAATGAGGTAAGCATCTCATATTGATTGGGTTTTGTCGACTCAAGGAGGTGATCCTTGTATTGTTCATATTAGTTTACATTTCTCTAGGTCTCTCATAGAAGATGTAGTTAGTAGAGCAGGACTAAAATAAAAATATGAAAAAAATTGCAATTTTTAACTTGGTGAGACTACTTCCAATTTAGTTTTTAGGGTTCCATAGTCAACAAGGAACCCTTAATATTATAGTTTCGCCATGTTTGTTGTCTGAAGTTATCCAATTCTCTTATAATCACTTTGTTTAATTTAAATAACAAGGTAGCTTCTTTTTCATTGACTTTATGTTCAAATGGTTTTCTTGGAAGAAAGTGGATTGCCGTAAAGTTTTAAAATAAGTTCCATAATAAACAGAAATATTCCAGTGTCACCAGTTTATCGATAGACTTTTTCAGGTTTAAAACTCCACGCAGAAAAATATTAATAAAAAGTCCAAATAACAATCCGTGCTGGCTAAAAATCACACAAAAGTTTTTACCTGATCCTCGGTAGCTAGACATCATGAAGATAATGTAAACAATACATAATTTCAAATGAAAATAAGTGTCTGATTATCTGACCACTGGTGCTTTTGTATCTAGTCATGACTATGCGTGAACTCTCTTATTCACACAATGTTTGCTTCGAAGTAAACTTTTTGTGTAACAGTGGATATCTCGCTACTTAGATAGACGTGCCCGTGTACAAATACCTCTACTCTAGTGTTTATTGCATAGTTGTAAACCACGCTCTAGATATAATGTATTCTAATACTGTCTTCATCTTTATAAAATAGCATACCCATAGTGTAATCCACTACATTAAAGTTTGTCCGAGCAATTACGAGCATACATTCTTGCGTACAACTCTTCACCCAGTACTCTTTAGAATTCACTCCAACCAATACGTATATAATGTGAAGACGTTTGTCCTTAGCGTAAGTTATTACTAATACTAAGTACTTGTAGTTGAACCAATCTGAGGAGTTACGTTACCTTGTAAGTAGTGCCATTAAAGTCGCTATCGGGCTAATTGTGTGACAAACACAAACAAATTAGTCATCCACATAAAATAACATAAATAAGAAGCTGTAGGTAATTTTGTTGCTGGTGGAGGTGCTATTATTTTCATGCATACAGGGCCTTATTATTATTGCGTGACTTTATTTGAACGGTGTCTTTTAGTGGCAGTACGGGAACATGATATAGTTTTTTTTTTTCATCCTGGTCCGTGGCCCTTTTGTCATTAAAATCATTATTTTCTGTTATATATTCTTTCGCTGTACCTAATGCCAATAAAAGCATTTTTTTTTCTTTATTTGAACAAATGGCTCGTTTAGTCCGTTAGGTTTCAGAGAAGCTGGTTAGTTTCGCAAATAATGAATTGAACTTTGGTCACAGTCGTCACGGTCATCATAACAGTTTTATGGTAAAAGTCCTGTGAATTAGGGCAATTAAAAACCAGACAAATGACGTTGAGGTGTAAGGTTGCACTGATAAATCCAGTCAATATTTATGTTTTAGCTCTCGTACCACCACTTAGAGCTGAGAGTAGATTCTCTCCAATACAAAACAAAAGGTGTTTGACGAATTGAATATTGAATTATTTCGTGTATATATATTCATGCTCTAATATACGATGTACTTACTGGGAGTGGTGACTAGCGTGTCCAGTGTGAGCGTCCAACTCTTTGATTACCATCGCATCCCTAATCAGAGATTGTACTAGAGTTTTGTCACCTGGAAACAAAGGATAGTTTTAGTAATAAAAAAATCGTAATTGTAGGAGGGTTCAAAGTAAGTTCAAATACTGGGTTGTGGAGGTCAGGTAGGCAGTCGTTTCATGTAAAACACTTATATTCAGTTTCATCCGGTTAGACTGGAAGTCGACCCCAACATAGGTGGGAAAAGGCTACGCAGATAATGAGGATCAGCGTTCAAACCTACGACCAACTCGTAAGTCACGGGTGCTACCACTGGGCCACTATTGCTCTGCAGGACTTTACTTTGCGTCACGCACGCGTGCGACAGGCGCTTTACTTTGTGCAAATGAATTCATCACCACTGCTCTCAAAACGGTGAAGGAAAACATCGTGATGAAACTGGCATGTCCTAGAACCAACCAAATTCGAAGACATGTGACGTTTACCAACCCGCACTGGGCCCGTGCGGTGGATTATACGGCCCACTCCCTCTCACATATAGGAGGCCTGGGGCCCCCAAAAAAGACGTTAATTAATCCTTAATCCCGGTGGCCTGTTATTTAGGAAAGGAATGCATGCCAATGCCTGTCGAATGTGCTGTGGCTATGAGTTTACAGGAGGCAACTTAAAAAGACAAGAAGATCAAATAAGGGAGTCTGATGGGCTCCGGAAATGAGGCCAGTGCGTGGGTCAGGTTAGCGACTTGTGCTGCTGACTGACGCGGTCAAGAAGCCAGTCAGTATAATAATACTGATCCGACATCAAATGCAGTCGTACTCGAGGTCACTGAAAGCTCTGTGACTGAACTGTCAATTGAACTCGCAAATTAGCCTCTTTTCCATTGCCCATTATACTAGGACGGAACCTCTTTCAGGAAGTGAATACGCACAGTAATAAGAGTCTCTGTCCTGCTTCTTGTGCGCGTTGTGCAGCGTGAGCGCGCGCGGGCGCAGCGACATCCACTTCCAGGCGGGTCGCCCCGCGCGCGACAGGAAGTGCAGCAGCTGCTCCTCCGGGGAGTTGAACGACTGCTCTGACGTGGACGCGTATTCGCAGTAAACCCTAGAGTAACACTTGCTTAATAAACGCTGGTCGGTTTCTTGTGAATTTTCCCAAAAAAATACAGGTCTACTTAGTAACGAGTCCTCTTACTTTCATTATTGGACTGGGGAGACCTGGTCTATTATATTAGTCTTCTATATTTGGACTATCGAAATGGTCACCCGAAATACACTCCCAATTTTATTACCAATTTTGTATAGTACCTAATGATAAAATTTTACCTTTTTATCATAGGAAATAATAAGAGGGTTGTAATCCTTACCAGTCAGGATGAACTTTCCAGTTTTCGCCTTTGAAGTATTCCGTGACTACAGAAATGACAAAACATATTAGTCTAGTATTCAAAAGTGCTTTCAGTATCCCGACAAAAATGGTATAATTTGATAAACCTTATGCGTTTCAGCATTCCAACAAAATAAAAAAAGCCGTCCATTCCAATCTATACTTCTTTCTCTTAACTCTTTTCAAACTCACCATTAATAGGACTATGCTTGACCTCCTGCTCCGCCTGCAGTTCATACATGCCGTACCCGTCGGGCAGGACTGCCGCCAGAGAGAACGGCGTGCCATCCACAGGACTGTAGAAGTACCGCTGGCGTCTCGTCGCCACGCGCCGCATGTTGTCGTATTGAACCTTTACAGCGATTTCTGTTTCACCTTCCCGTTGTTCTATCATGTCGTGGCGGAGCTAGAAAGGGTTATTGATAATGAAATCTATTGTTGGTTAAAGAAAAATGTTTATGTTAAAACCGTTTTAACTGTTTAAACAATATTTAAGATTTGCCAAATCTGGTCTAATGGTTACCAAAAAATTAAAATTATCCTGAAAGAAATATCCGTGGACCAAATATAGATCCTTGGGTAGTCTATGGGGTACTCCCAATTTTAGTAGACGACCCTGAAATATCCGAGGGTCAAATATAGATCCTTGAGTACTCTATGGGCCCCTCCCATTTTAGTAAACGAGCCTGAAATTAACCGATTACCACAAATAGACCCTTGGGGTAGGTACTCTCAATTTTTACATAATTAATTAACCCAGGACCCGAAATTCGATATTTTTGGTACACGGTACTCCCATTTTAGTATAATTTAACCCTGATATAACCGAGGACTAAATATAGATCCTTGCGGTACTCCCAATTTAACACATAAGCCTATAAAAAAGTGGTAACTTACATCGAGCAGTAGCGAAGTGAGGTTGACCCTGGAGTTCTCATCCGAATCCACAAGCAGTTCCACATCCGTCAGGTCCACACTCGAGTACAGAGGACGCAGCGTCTCAGTGTACTGTGGAGTATAGTAGCCATATTTAGTATAACCGACTAAACTCAACTAACTATTCATATTCTCATATTCCTTCTTCGTAACGAATTAAAACTGTAAAACACTTTATGATAACTTTTTTCAAGTACTTACTTCCTCGTTCGTATGCTGTAACAAGAGATTTTGGATTTATAAGTTTTTAGACTAAAATAACAAGCAATTTGTTGGCATAAGGAAATAAAAATACATACCAATGGTCTCAAATCTGGATGATATAATACATGCCCGTTGTTATCCACCATGAACGAGTAACCGTTCACACCCAACTGAAAATACATTGATACAATTGAAAATGATGATGTTTCTCAAATATTTAAAGTAACGTACAGAATATGTTTGAGGATATTCTACCTTATATGGTGGCACGAGCTTCTTTAATTGGTCGATAGGCACATCGGTTCCCACCACGCCGAGTAAATTAGCTTCCCTTTGCTGAAAACAAAAAGGTTGGAATGAGTACAAGAAATAAGGAACAGTTAACAATGATGATAGAGTAACGTTAAAAGTTTCATTATATTTATATTGACGTATGGTTAGGGGTTACATACCGTGTGGTTTCTCCTATCGAAGATGGGTACGGTGACGGAGGACATCAGTTGGCCCATTCCATCATCAGACAAGCTACTGCTCTGTAATAACGAAAATACAAAAATTACATTTTGGGGTAATATCTTATTTAAGGACTTGTTCCGTTATATCAGTTAATGATTCGTTGTCTAAAGTCGTACTGTCTGCGGTCGAATTATCATCCATCAGCTGTGCTTTCTGAGTTACAGCCTCCTTTATTATTTTTGCTTGCAGTTTCTGTGTGTATTTGAAAGTGTACGTACCCTCCCACCGACATACGCCGGGCTCCAGTGCACCGGGTGCACAGTCTGGTACATGACGAGCGGTCTCGCCAGCACCTCCACAAAGTGCAGCACCTTCGATTTAATCTCCGAGTGGTCGTTTATCGTCACGTAGAAACCTGTATGATAATAATAAAAAATAAAGTGAAATAAGCAGTACCTTTGTACTCATATTTTAATTATGTCGTATCTATTTTGGATTTTACTGTGTGTACATAAATAATAAAATAAATAAATAATTATTTTGGGGTTAAAATATGCAGAAAACTGTAGGTGTTAAGTCTTCAACACAATTTCGATGAAATACACAGGATCATAGGAACTCTAAATTGCACTTTCAGTCAGTATATTAAGTTGTTTGTACAATTTGTCACCCGTCACAATACATTTACTTTCTTTTCGTTCATCATCCCTCGCACAAATCTAAGCCTAAAATAATGTATAAATAATTACCAGAATGGAAAGTATTTATGACTATACCTTTATTCGTGCACGCCATGTCCTTCATGTTATGTCCAGCGGTGGCGTCTCCCCCGACGCGGTAGGTAAAGATGCGCACGGGCATGTGCGGCCAGTTCCACGTGCGGAACACGCCCTTGACGCCGGCCGCGCCCCCGCCGGCGCCTATCACGGCGATAGCTTGGTTGCATTGACAGCCTAGACCTGTGCGGTTGTACTGCAAGGAAATAGAATGAAGGGTTTTGGTCAGACTGTTTAATCTAACTTTAAAATTAATTTATGTATTATTTGGATATAATGTCATTTTCACATTACTGGTAAAATTATAAGCTCTGCACCAAAAGGACAATGTGTAGATAAATGTTATAATTTGACTCGACAAAATTTTACGACTCGATACATAAAATTTTATTAGTTAGCTCCCTCTCATTTTTCAAGCCCCTTCTGTTTCTACAAAATTTCTGGAATATGGATATTTCTTACCCGATGTAAGATTTCGAAGCCAGTGGTGAGAGCGCCGGTCAGGTTGGCCACTCCTCCGGAAAGTTCAGCATTCCATATTGCCGTCTTCAGTTCTCTTAACGTTTCTGGTAGAGCCTGCAACAAAATGATTATCGTCAGACACCCATCTAAAATACATATACCTTCTTACTTTTTACTAGAACTGGTTGCATTGCTGGTAAACTGTTATTCCGAAAGAGCCATGTATTCCGAAAGGAAACATTTCCGAGATAGAACTTATTCTGAGGTAACTCAATAAGTTCACTTTACTACATCCCTTTGTCCATAATTCGCACAAAGTGGCTCAAGTGCTGTAGAGATCCTGCAATTTTATTGGTTGACATCAAAAGGTAGTAAAACGTTAAGACGTTTGAAAATATGAATATTCATTACATTTTCTTCATTAGGCGATGCCATTGAGATTAGGAATGTGACTAATTTATTAATGGCGCTCCCTCTCTTCTCTCTCGTTTAACGTTTCTATGAGTAAGACAAAAAGTAAGTAGTCGTTATTTAAAACAAAAGAATCTTCAAAGTTTCTTTGTAAAAGAGTACAAGGTACGGGTCATTGTGTTAGAATTAGTGCTAGTAGGTAAATTATGTAATATCGATATTATCTTCTAAAGAATCTGCAAGGTCTTACCTTGCCCCGTATTGTTTAACCAGCTAAGTGTGTTCAACTAGCGATGAGTTAAAGTTGTGTCTAACCGCGGACGAAGGCTGCAGCTGGGTGCAGGCAAACAACCTTGAAAGTTGCTGCAAAGGCCCATTGTTATGAGTTCCAACTACCACCAGCGTGTTTAGCGTTTATTGCTTAGCCATCTTCAAGTTTAATGCAAAACAAGGAAGTAGGTACGCCCAACTGCTGACGTTGAGTTGTTTATGTAATTACTCATGCAAGTTGTAACTTAATTACCCATTGTTAAGGAAATGTAGCGAGTGTGAACAATTATACAACACGCACGCACTGCCACCTTTCTTTTTATGAAATTAAAACGGATTATTTTTGGTGTCTACAAGCCGTGTAATACGATGTGAAAATAGATCTTAAATCTTTATTTAACGTGCCAACTTAACCGATATTGCTTACAAACAGTAAATAAGTCATAAGATAACAAATACAGCGTTTGTAGAGTCGTTAATGTGAACAAATACACGAATATACTAATGAAACATGGTGCGTGTTACTCTTAAATATACAAAGTTTCATTTCGCCAGGGACGACATAAAGCCGGGAATGTTTGCCGTGAAGGTAATTGTTGGATCGTATATTAGCGAAGTTGCCGGCTCAAGAGCGAACCAGCCTTTTGGACGATTTCAAGTAGGTACGGCTTGATGTATCGACTCGTACGTATCTCTTTTTGATGTGATGTAATCAGTGTAATTTTAGGGTTACATTTTCTCTATTATTTTAGTGGAAACCAACTTTGTCTACGTCGCTATTGTTCCCAAGAAAATATAATCATATCTCAGCTGGAGCTGGAGTATTATCTAGTCATCGATCGGACTTGTGAGTTGCCTCGACCCGCTTGGAGAAAGTGTGCAAGTATCGCAGCAAAGTTGCAAGCTCGCGCGATAAGGGCGCGGCCGCTCCCTCCCACCTGTCACGAGCTACGCGCCGCTCTCTTCTTTGTATCGTTGATTTTATCTCTAAACTTTGCGGAGACTTATGAACTGAATAAAATGAGCACGCCAAGATGATATTCTCGTTGAAATATAGTTCTTTACAGACACCTCGGGAAATGCGAGGATGTGTTATCAACTAAGAGTTTGAGCTGACAACAGCCGGCTTCGAATGTGTCGGTAGGTGAGCTTTGGATTTTGTTTAATCTGAGTTTACGGAACTCAAGCGGACATTTATATCATTATTTATATTTAAGATACCTACACAATCAACGGACTAGTAAATATAAAACTACCCCATAGCCTTATCATCACGACGTGTAATCTACGTTAAACGAAGTAAAGCCGCTAAATTCAATACCAAAGAATAATAACCTCAAAATCGAACCAGTTGATCGTACAATTGGACGTGGGTTTTGAAAAGCTTTGGGCATAAATATTTAAATATTGTCTGTCAGTTAACGAATGTCATGTTAACATTGGGCAGACCCGAGGTGGGTAGTGCGTGAGTCAACCCAGCGATTGAATGTGTCCTACTGATGCTCGCGTGTCACCGCTCTGATAATGAAGTGGTTTTGTACGAACCCCTAATGTTTTCCCCCTAAGTGGTTGGTAAAGATCACCAGCTTTATTTGTTTAACACCGCAACGTGTCACGTGTATAATTTCTTGTCACATTAATAAGTAGTTAAGCTCTAGTTTTAGCCGTTGATAACTATTGGCGGTCGTTACTTACTGGGTAGTAAATACAAATATAATTTTAGATGGTCGTTCCGGTCGTTAATACGAATAACGATTACTGTTCAGTTACTGGTTTATGTCTGGCGTACAACACTTAAAGGCAGATTTATATTGAAATACACAGAGTTCTATGAAACGGTAATCAAATAATTACGATCAAATTATTAACGTTGCTTCAATAATTTACTTAATTGTGGCGTTTGTGTACAGTGAAACTAAAATGATCTGATACCCAATATTAATGGCGTCGCATTAAAGTCGGCTCCATAGAATCCATTAAGGTGCGTACACACGATGACAGATGAGTATCGGTGCCGAACCGCCGCCGCGCCGCGCCGACACGCGATACTTGCATTTGTCGCCATCATTTACATCCTTGTGTACAGGCGGATTTTTATAAGGTACAGTCATTGGGGTACCTACTTCTGACGTATGTAGTACAAAATACTCATAAAGTCATATACACTTATTTCATAGTTTACCAAGCGCTTTATATTCGAGCCAATCATGAAAACTACGTTCAGTTTCCGAATTAACAGTGCCTAAGATTGTCCAAACAAAAATCTTTCGTTAACTCCCTGTATATTCACTAATTAACAATATTTTATTCGTCCTTGGTCACAAAGATAATGGTATTTTGATTCGACGATATTAATGAAAATCGTTGTCGATATTGCCGCATTCCCTTGTAATATAAATATTATTAAGTTTTTCATTGGCCCGAAATTGTGATCCGCTTTTTATGAAGTTTCACGTAAATTGCTTCTCTATGTGCTAAGTTCATACACTCGTTGAAATCGCCGCGATGTTCATTACCAACTTGTTTTATTTTCCATAATAATTGGTACCTACTACTGTATTGCAGATGCTTATGTGTTTTATCTTATATTTCGGCGTAGTACATACATACAGTACATAGAGCATATTGCTGCGGTCACAGCGTTGCCCACGACTGCGGCGAACTACAGCGGTTACTTCTATATGAAATACCTTTCGTTGTAATAATTACAACCACGTTTAGCTGTTAGAGGGTTGGAGCCTGGAAGCATTTCCGCGTGAAAACTCCATCTGTTCGTAATCGCAAATGTAATTCATAATAATTATATACAGAAACATTCCTGTGAATTGATGATTATCATTAAACATTTTTTTCTTATATCTGTTTTCTTAATATGACAAGACGTCTAACTATAAAGCTGTATCTACATATAGAACCTCAAATGCCATGCTTGACCTGACCACTTTAGGTATTGTATGGTCAAGTTCCTTAATCAAAACCCATTCCAAATAGGGCTTGGTACTTAATTATGCCGGCATATAGGAAATAGGGGCCTAGAATTGTACCGAACTAGTCTTGAGTTAGCTTTTAATTAACTTAGGCCTTACTATAATCTAGGATTCCTAACCGTCTAACGTCCTAACGTCTTCATTTTATAGAAGATTAAGCCTTTACAGCTTTAAAATGTGAAATTAAACATTCGGTACCTACGTTCTGATATTAATGAGGTCAATGGAAATATGAAGATAATCACTGATTTCATAAGAATTGCTGTAATTATTGTGAAATTGGTGTGGTGGATTATTTCGCTAGTGTAGCTTATTCTTTATGATTTTTCGATTGCATAACAATTTTAATCGGTTTTATTCCACGAAATTCGCAATAATTAATTACACACGAATACTCAGCTTCCATTTCGTCATGCCCCGCGACCGCGAGCGTTTAATTTCATCTCGATTTCCACGAACATTTCCATGCTCGTCAGTATTTTTTCCACAATTTTTGGTGTATAATCCTTAACGTGCTGTTGTTATCTTGGCGTGACCCAAATCCAGCATTGTTAATACAAAATCGTGGACAATGTGCCCCGCCAGTAATTGACACGCATAAACCGATATTAAAAGCTTTATACGTGGGCAGGTTATAGGTAATTCAAAAAGGAATTTACGTCATGTTTAAATCAGTACTGACATGAAACAATTTGTTTCGCCCACCTGTCTGTACCTGCAACCCTTGTTTTAATTAAACTTATGTCGTTTAATTACTCTTGATTGCTGTACGCGCTTAGATAATAATGTGTTGGGAACTATTAGCATCATTTTAATATTTTATAAAACGTTCCCTTAGCGATACTTACAAATTACCGTGTCGTTTGTAAGAGTAACGCCTATTTAAGTGGAGGTAATGGATAAGCTCGGCCTTTTATGCAAATTGTAGCATTAACTATCAATCAATCAACTTAGCTACTCGCAGTCACATTCAAAACTGTCGCGTATTGCATTTTCAATTGTAAACAAAAATATACATATAAATTATTTGCAATCCATAAAAAAATACTCTGTTTATTCTAGTGATTCTTGTATCCGCACACACCTACGCTAATATTTATGTAGTATTAGCGTATTACACCCAAATACGAGTACGTGGGTTTTACACCGATACAATATTAGCTCACGGGTAATCGAATATCGTAATAGAGCGTAAACGAATAAATACTCACGGATTATTCGAACGCCTACGGACATCCCTGATAATTGTTTTGCTAATTCTGACTCCTACTCACAACTCGACTACGATCATCAATACGTGATATTTGTGAACTCATCTAAATAACAGAGGAGCCGGCAATGTACCTTCTTAGTGTGTCGACGTCTCGGTATATAATATACCAATATGTATCTAATACGTTAGAAATACATTTTTACGAAGTTATAAGCTGTTTATGTTTGGGTATTAAGATTCGATAATATCGAAACTAACCGTTAATAAAAAGCCAATAGTCCATCGTCCAGGGCGTGAACTTTGGATCAAAAGGTCGCGGCTTCGAGCTCGACCGTGTTGAACTTTTGTTAAGCGTATATCACGAACGTTATTAATATAATATGGATCATCGTAATACGGTAACATGTTTCACCCATTATTTGTGTTTGTTAAATACTATAAAGTTGATATTTCCCAGTAAATGCGATCATTTATTACTATTTTGCTCACGTTTCTTAATAATTCAAATCGTTGGAACTTTAAAACCGATTTCAGTGAAGCTTGCCAACTTGAAGATGAATCGCAGCTCAGATCAAGAACTAGGATACTTTTAATATTAAAATAAGATTTGATTTTCGCGAATATCCAGTGATAAATGTGTTTTCGATCTGAGCGTAAAGAGCGAGATCTTTTAAATGTTTTCCAATCTAGAGGGCAAGGAGAGAATATCTCAGACATATTACGTAAAATGATGCTTACCTGAGCCAAAACTTTGGTGTAACAGGAATGTAACTCGGATATCGTGTCGCTGTATCGGTAGATGTTGACGAAGTCATTCGGTCCGAGGGTGTCCAGTAAAGCAGACACGGTAGACTTTGCCAGCCGCCAGTAGGACGAGCTCAGGTCATCGGAGTCATCAAGTAAGATCACCAGATCTTTGGGAGAGGTCGCAGCTTCCACGAACCAGTTTGAAGACCTGAAGTCGTAGAAGTCTCTTGCGTGGTGTGAATAACCGTCTTCTGGTGGCCAAGACATGGCTGCGAGATACAAAAATTATTTTGAAAAAACCTATTAAAATATTTTTAATATTGCTTTTATTAATAGATACCTGTCCCCAAAAAAAAAAAAATACTTAAAGCCTAATTTACATTACGAAACTAGTTGCACGAACTTAGTTATTCATTGATAGTTTCACGTGTAAAAATATAATTATTTACACGTGATGGCTTTAGAATACAAATAAAACAAACATATATTTGCTACTATTTTAATCAATAAAATAGTTTGTAGGTAAGTTTGTGTGTAGGTGAGACGAGATTAGGCAAATGTTTGACTTTAACTGCGGCGAAATTGGAGGGTACGTACATTATATTACGTAGCGCGCGTAGCTTTCGTAGCACACGTAGCGTTCGTAGCAATCGTAGCATTAGTAGCAAAATTATAAATCCTAAGTGCATTATTCATTACTTATCTTTATGGCGTACTGAGATTTCAATTTTGGGGAAGATTAATTTAGTTCAAATATTTGTACGCAGCTGTTTTAATTTAATTAATTAAGTTAGCTTTTCTTACAATGATCAAGACGTTCATATAACTTAAAGTGTGTGATTTATGTACAGTAGAAAAACCAGTTTACCAAATAAGACACGTAAGGGAAAATACACAGTAAATTATAGTTCACTAGCTTTTTACATACCAGGGTACCGTCTCATGAAGCCAGAAGATGAGGCGTAGTACTGCCACGACAGCGTGGGGTCAATCTCGTAGTTGTTCACGAACAGGGGGTCCAAGTGCTCCGACCACGCGATCTGGTTCTGAACCTCGCCATCTGCGACAACACGCCAAGTTTTAACTTGTCTTGTCTCCAACTTGGACAATATTTTACAACCTCGTTTATTGCGAACCATTCTTCCGGAAATGTTTAAGTGGATAATGACGTAGAGATAAAATTAGATTTTATAAACTAATGCTGATGAATATTAATATAATGTGTATTTCACTGTGTGATACTTACAAATTCAATTTTATTTTAATATGTCAGAATGTAAAACAAACGTCCAGTAAAAAGCAATTTGTAAAAACTAGAATAAACAGTTTATTTATTTAACAAAAGCATAAAATAAAAATATCCTACAACTGGTTTAAATTACGACTGACGGAAACAGTTTAATCCATCCTGTTTTAAAAATATAATTTAATTTGAATTGTAGTTGCCGACCATTTTTTATAGACAACAATAAACCTGTTTATAAAGCGGCCACAAGCACGAACAACTTTAAATTCAGCTTATTATATGTAAATTATTTCACGTGCTGTTAAACTTATGAATTATGTATGAATGCAGTAACTTTTCGTTACACAATAGAGGATAATCGCGACACTGTTGGCACTCTGTCCACCAATTAGGGAGATTTTCTTTAACTACCCATTAAAAGAAGTGTAATTGGCAAACTTGGTTCATTGGGCAGCCATGATTGCTTTCTCCTGGACCGCCGGCCGGAAAAATTAATGGTTCGCCTGTGTACTATGGGTTTGTTAAATAAACGCACCAGGCCCTATGTAATTACGCCCTTTAAATTAAATACGGGCTGCCAAACGATATTTTGGGGCTTTCGGAAACGTGAAGGATTTTGTGGGAAGTTTCCTGTGTGTGTATTTTTTGCTGGTTACGCTACATTTTCAAATTATCCTGTCAAGCGATCACTACCGAGATTTTGATTATATAAGAAATATAAATCCGTTTCACCCTACATATCCCAATTCAACTAGATTCGTTTTTTATAGAGAAGTAATCGAAAAACCTTCCAGTATCGTAAATTCCAGAAAGTTCTTTATTTAAAAGTATGAGCAAGTCGTAATTTCGTCAACAATAATTCATCATAGATTTGAAATAACGTTTGTTCGAGTGAGCGCTACTAAATAGTGAGGAATACGTCAATGTGTCCATTAATCATTAGCGGCCGCCACCCTGAGACCCACCCCCCTCCCTCCTCCCGCTTCCCTCCCGTGTGTCAACAATATATTAGCTTCCATTATTTAGGGATGGAGAGGAGTTGTATTTTTCGCTTGGGTTTTATTATTCCGCGTAAAGTATGAGGTCGAGTACAAACTGTTGTCTGTAGGTATCTCTTGTAATCTGCTGTGATGTTTGATAGCAGTTGATTTGGGACTCGAAGGTGGAAAGAGTTAATTTTCGATCCATATAAGAAATATCACAAAATATGCTGGAAGATGAATACTCAAATGCAAATACTGGGTATGAATTTATCCTGAAAATGATGTTGTCTATCTCATCTAATATTTAAGGTAAGTAAAGTAATTACGCAAGAAATTCGATTCTTAGCTTGACACCATTTATCATGGCACTTTTGAAAAAAAGATTTAGATTTTAGATACCTGCTTCTTACTTGCCTAGAATGTCACGTATTCGACAAGTATGTCACCTGTATGCATTCAAATCTCACTGGAACAATTGAAGATACGAGAGTACAAACCATCAGTATTGATGTAAGGTGGCATAAGCACAGCACTGTAGCTGGTGTTGACGGCGATGTGGTCAAAGTGTCTGCTGGGCGTTAGTGCTAAGCGTCGTGCCCGAGCCGCTAGGGTTCCATCGTCTGCGTGTACATTCAGCCAACGAGCATCATAGTATGATCCTGGTGCCCCATCGCTGCCACCATTGCCGGCTGATAAAGCTGCAGCTTCTGCACTGTCCATTATGCGCTGTGCAACAAAACATACGTATTAGATTACATTTTTAGAGTTGATGAGCTGTTGCTATACAGTATTGCTGTTCTAGCAATCACTCTGAAGAAATCGTGTAGGAATATGAAACGTAAAAAGTTTTGATACCTAAATAAAACGCGCAAAACCATTTACTTTTGGTATTTAACTGAAAATAAAACCTTTCAGACACCGTAATGTATAAATAACAAATACCCGTAAGTATGTACATAGTAAATGTACTCGTAAGTCAAACAAAACAACAAATAAAATAACATGTCTAACGTAAGCCGACATTAGTCCCTAAAGATGACAATTGTTAAGCCACGCGTTTGTAAAAACTACCGGCTGTATTGCGACAAGTAAAAGTATTAAAAGCACGCCGGATTAAAATAAAAGTTTGTATTTGTGTCAACATTTCCCCTTTGGTATGATTTACAAGGGTTGAAACAGTCAAGTCATGGAGCGAGCCGCGGCCCGCGAGCACAAAGAGTGGCCGGATAAAAGCGGTAGACAATTGTCGGCAATTAGCCGTCGTGGAATTGGGCTGATCGATAGCTGCCTTTGTCCCACAGCCAGGCATTAGCGAACGATCAAAAATAATCAGCTCCACTCCCCGCCACACCTTTCTCTTGCTTTATTGAAGACAGGACGTGTTTCGATCGCAGGCTTATTATATTATTTTAGAAGAATTTTCGCCAAAATTACATTTTAGCGGCTAGCCAAAAAGTTTCAGAATATTCACAACATGTTAAATAACCACCATTGTTTTCTCTTAACTTGATTTAATTAACCTTTTGTTTGGTAAAATAGGATTAACAAGCTAAATAGGACTTTCGGTATTAATCTGAACGCAAACGGGATAAGCTTGTGTTCAGATTAAGGACAAAATATCTAATTAAGCCGATTCACAAGTAAAATACAGTACTCAGACAACAACTTAAATGAAAGATAGATATACTTAATAGATAAGTGAGGTCGTTTCCAGGTCACCTTGCATGCAGACATTTGGCAATCCTTTGACTTGCGAGTGTTTGATAATAATGATAGGGGTTGCGTGATCTTAACGACCCAGAACCGATTGCCTCCATAGCTGTACGTTGCTCCACGTCGATTGTATAAACTTCGTTATTGTAACATCTAGGCCATTAGGGCACACCTATATCACACAATTAGGTAAATGTTTTCGAAACAAACCGCAGCTCGTTTGTAGTTTCAAATAACTTGTTGTTAGTTGAAAATATGCGCTAATGTTTATACGATGGTAACTTTTTTTTTTAATTTTCAATTCGACAAGCGTACTCAATCACTAGTTTTGAACATTATTCTAACAAGCTCTTATTACATATTCAGATGCTTTAAAAAAGGTCTACAGAAAACACAGTTTATAAATGAGAGTTTTTAGTTGTGAGACGAAATAGCCCCATCCTAGGAACAAGCTCGCGAAGTGGGGGCGAAGTAATTAAAACTTGCACTGAGCTGAGCCCGCCTCCTACACCACTACACCGCACTTGCAGCGTCCGACACCCCTCGCTCCACGCAAAAGGATTTTTATTAAAATTAATCCTTTGATAATAAGGAGAAAATCTTTTAATCTGGTGCGATGCCATACATTTTTTCGAAATTGAAACTCGTTTCTTTATTATGGTGAAGCTTAAACTTGTACTATATGGCAGTACAAATACCAAAATATGTATTACAAATTAGATACAAACGAAAAGTGTGCAGTGAATAACCGCGATTCAAGTCGCACGGCTAATAGAGAAAAACAGCAATTAAATAATTACAAGACACCTCAAATATTTTATCTGGGCCATTAGGAACGGCTCTGAAAGCGGAGTATTCTTGGAACAATGCTTAGTGCCGGCCGTAAATACATTCCTTTATTTTGTTTCAGCTACAGTTTCATTAAGTGCGAAATGTTGGCGTCGTTTTTTCTCCGTGCGACGCCCGCAGCGCAGCAATCCCCTCGATTTTTCAACTTTATTGTTGAGCTAAGTTCTGCCGCTTTCGGTCCTCTACTATTGCCGAGTCCTATTCCCAACTTATTATGCGAACTATTCTGTTTGCGAGCTTCTTGTGCAGACAAATGGAGTCTTTGCAAATGTTGTGCTGTTATATTTTAATAATTGCAACGTTATTTACAATTGTTTGCTCAAGTTTGTTGTTTCAGAATTAATTAACCGCAAGGAATGCAACCCGTGTGCTGTATAATAACTTCAAACTGTATAAGTACATAGTTAAGTTTACAACATGTATGTCTCGTTCGAAACGTTATTTGCAAGAAAATTCCAAGCAAAGATTGTTTCACAAAAGTATGTAAAAAGAAATACAGAGGCAGCGTCGATACGCCACTCTCATTTGTAGCAACCGGTAAAGATGAGGGGTTGAGACGAATAAAGCGAAGATAAACGCCTCAGATAAACTCAACCTATTCACTATGATTCCGTCTCGTTGGCGCTCAATGTGTCGCTATACACGACGCCTTTAAATAACTACCACATGATAAATATATGGAACATTTTGTGCCAGTTCGAGCCTACAGCTTAGGCTGGAAGAGCAAATACTTTGGTAACTTGAATGCAAACGTAAACAACATTGTAATCTCAAAGTCACTACAAAATGTTCAATAATAACTTACAAAATAATTTTGAAACAAGTTCAAACGATGAAGAGCTGCCATTCTTTGTCAAGAGCGACATGTTTTCAGACGGGGTTAGTGAACTTTGCTCATGTCACTTTATATCATCGGGTATACATACCTACATAGGTATATGTCCTTCATGCACTTGACTGGCAATACAAATATACAGTTTCGAAGCAGTCTACGAATTCACAATATGTATCGTGAGTAGGTACATCACTATTATACTGAAACATCATAGTTTATTAGTGGTTAGGTATATAAGCCGGTTAATTCACAATTACAACATCGAGGCGAGACATTCGTCACCTCTGTTAATGACGTGACTTAATTCATAATTGAATAGTTCCGCGTCATGGGTGTAGCATCTAATTTGGGCGATTGTGGAGTGCTGTCGGCGTGTTTACGGAGGTCGTGGCTTCATAACGCGGTGCGAAGCGGTGACATTCCTAATGCAATAAGTCTGCAGCGATGAGCATGCTGCTGCGGTCGTCTGTCGTGCACACATGAATAATGCGACTACACTGCACACACCGATACTGGATTTATGTTCACGTTTTTGCATAGATGCTCTATGATGTGTGCAATGTTTGGGCAGGTACTTGAGTTCAAAGTAAAAGTTATTTAAAACCAACAATTTTAAGTGAAACAGTAGGTAAACAGTTTATACACACTTAATTCTTATTGACTAACTTGAACCGTGGCTAATATAATATAAGTACAAAGCGATTTCAAATGCAATTTTCGATTTCCATCAATTCTTGATTCAGCGCGCTGAAATGGTTAGTCGAGCAAAATGAGTTATAGTGACTGTAAGGTATGGGCGAGTTAACCTCATTGATATTAATGGATTACTGTAATCTTAACTCAGCATTTACTGCTTTCACACGTGGGGTTAAGTGGTGCTTTAACTCTTTAGTTTTTACTATGCCTAGAAATAAAAAGCAATGAGTCTGACTTATATTAGGTTGAGTTTATGTGCTGCAGCATGATGAGAATAGCTGAGAGTTGATCTGAATAGTGTGTGATTGGACAATCCTATGTTCAGCAAAGGACAGCTATTGTCTGATAATGATGAGGCTGCAAACTAATAACCCTATGAATGTGTGATTTTTGACATAAAACGCGGTAGAAGACTCGGATCTCATACGTGTTATCTACATAGAGACAAGTCTGCCGGCGTATTCCTCGTACATCAAGTTCGCGTCGGTTCCGCAATAAGTAATACCTAACAGTTATTACGACACACGTGCAAACACTTCCCAGTTGCGCGCAAGATATAGGTTTCAAAGTTACAAACTTGAAATTGTACGGACGACGAGGAGGCGTAGTGGCATGTTGTTTTGCTGTAGGTACCGCTATACCGTGACAATATTATGCGGTTAAATCACGATTGGAGAAACTGTTTGGTTTGCTAATGAGTGCAAACCAATGTCGTTTGGCACAGCAGATTCTAGTAAATCAAATGGACAAACTGATTAAATGATCACCCAATCAACTAAGATATCGTATAAAATTTAAAATGTACAATAAATTGCGGCTTTTGTTTTCATAACCCTTTATCTTTCCTACAGAAAACCAAAAGCTTTCATAGTGCTTTGGCTAATTCAGACTGTTATAAGTCCAGATTTCCACACGATATTTTACTTCACTGTAAGTCAGTCATGTCGAAGAATTTAGTACCTACCTATATAAGGTGTATCTTTTCATACACAAAATATCTTAAAGAGTCATTGTTTTTCGTTTGGTTTCGTTTTTCGGGATTTCAGGGTTGTTCCCATAGTAAAAGTTGTTCATAATGATGAGTACAATGATTTAAGAGATTTCGTGTTTGAAAAGATACACCTTATAAATGACTTTTAAAAAGTAATATTGATATTTACCCGTTTTCAAAAAGGCATTTTGGTATCAATTCTAAGTATCGGGTTTAGGTATTGCTGAAGTCCTAGCTTCCGTATATGAACAAACAAACGCAACCCGATGCGTCGACAGAGCTCAACTCTAGAAAATCGCTACAGCAAACTAAATCTGTTTATGTTTCACATGTCGGGAACTTTTGCTACATCACGTAATTTGGAAACGTGTGTCCGACGTCAAGTGAATGGGTTGATAAAGTTTATGTGGGTATGTAAATCAGTAAATAATCCATAAAGCGCTAAGAACATAAAATCATAATAGTCAAATTATTTGAATATGAATAACTAAGTATGGCCAATGGATGTATGTAATCAGGGCAATATTATGAAATTAGATGCCTTCTTAAATGTAGCAGGCTTCCATCTACATGCATTTTATTTAATAACAGTGAAAATTAAAAGCAAAAAAGTTCCCGTTTCATTTTAGTGAGCACACTGTATGTATGGTGAAATCTTAATGAAATACACTTTTTCATGTAACGTACCAATTATATTAGCCTCACATAATATAAATGTATCCACTAATTTATTCCTAAAGTGAGTAATAAAAATTCATTGCTATAGTCACCCTTTTTAGTAAATTCAGATGTAATCGTATAAGCGTCGACATACTTGTCACAGAACATTTACGTTATTTTCTCAAAGTATTTACAAATTGCTCGATTCGTGCGAGAATAGCTATGAAACTAAGGGGCACATTTAATAAAGCCACTGAACAATATTTTTCACTGTAATGGCCTTTCACAATGTCAATCTTCTTTGCAATTTATTCAAGTAAATGATCGCATGTCGGATCTCAATGAACTAGTTGGGTTTTGTTCTAAAGAAAAAGTCCGGGAGGCACGTCTAACAATAACATGATTACTTTGTAACATTTATTAGAAGGCAGTGGTCGCTAAATTGAGTTTTATATTGAAGGTAGTGGTGCAGGTCAATGATCCCCGCCCTCTGGCGCCGCCGGCTGGCCCTGCGCCCACGCGCCAACTATAGCTTCGTATCACTTACATTTCCAGCAAATACATAAGCTACTTTTAAATAATATTTTCCTTTCAAGCAAGTTTAATCAAATGTGTTGTTACATAGTACTCAGGACTGACTTATAATTCTTTTAAGCTTCACTTGCACCGCATTGTGCGCTTTGTCATAACATAAAAGGAACTAAGCTTTAAAAGCCGCACTACTTGCATTAATCTTAGAAAGGATTTTATTTATTTTCTTAAGTCGTAATATCTAAAAGCATTTTCTGCTATTCCGCTGATTTTATTATTGCGTTTGTGGAGGATGCTGTTCCATTTCCGTTATTAACACTATAAACTAGCGACTAGCGCGCTATAAATTGTGTTGTCATTTGATATGTATAAAACGTGGTATCGGAGTATCGGGTATGGTGGTAGTAGTGCAGGCGTCGCGGCGCGCTTTAGAATATTGAGTAAGTAGCCTACAGGAATCACCGCCCTCTATCCTGGTGCGGGGCGCGTGCGAGCGGGACGGGGCACCGTCTCAAGACTGCGAATCAATAAAGTCCACTCGTATAAGTCGGGCGGTGCAGCGACTGGATATGGGTCACGGTGCACTCAGCCCCCGAGATGGTATTTAATAACCCTCTACACTCTCTGACAGATATTACTCGATCCTCCTTCCGCCCGCGACGTGTTTAAATGTAAGGGATGGAGCGCCCGGAAAGATTTTTAAATACGCTTTCAAATCGTTATGACATGATAAATACTGAGATCGCGTTTTTATCGTTCGCATTTTTAAGTTTGAATGGGCTGCAAGGAGGCGGTTCGTCGGCGACGTCGTCATAAATGTCGCATCGGAGATGATTGTCATAGCAATTTCCGGCACCGATTGCGGTCCAATGGCGTGAATTATGTCGGAGATTTCTTGTCACAAACAGCTGGTGTTTCGCAATTTGCTGATGGCGGCATTAAGGTCGGGCAAGTGCAGCGGTCTACTTGGTGTGTCCTCCCCCGCGCCCCCCGCCCACATGGCCCCCGCTCGCCCTGCGGCACGCCGCTGGAATTTGGCGGTGCGCCTTGCACTTAGGCTTGCTCCGGAATTTAAGCATACACATGTTATATTGTATAGCGTGGAGAAGCGTAACGTATTACCTTACAAGCCGAGCGGATATTGTGCTCGCTTGTGTGGCTTCCAACCATTTAGCTCTCAAACGATTTAATAAAAATAAAATACGTTGAACAGATTACTTGAACGGAGCATACAAGTGAAAGTAATAACATAAGATACTAAGCTAAGAATTCTAACTATGGTAAGTACCTAATCATACCTAAAGCATTTTTGTCGAATTTATTTGCTCATCTAATACCCCCAGGCAGGCATCGCTATCTGGTACTGCTCCTAAACATGAATCCTGTGATATTATAATCCTTATTTCCAACTAGAGCTGATAGGGATGCTCGACCCTATTCACCATAATATGTTAGACCTTAGAGGACTCTCAAGATATCTTAGAGGAGCAAGGCCAAAATATTGGCAAGTGAGCGAGTCATGAGTTCAGATCGTTTTAGAGTTTTAGCATAGTTGAAGGAGTTAACTGCATAATTAGTAACCTTCATTGATAGTAATTATTAAATAATGCTATGATTATTATACAATGTGTAACGGAATTAAAGCACATTAAGAATTACTGAATCGATTTCTTTGGATTAGGATTAAATAAATAATCAATATTTTATAAATAATAGTAAACATCCAGTATATGTGTTATGACTGTGATATAATATTCTAATTGGGGTGTTTAGGCATGCTGTATAACTGGGTGTCATACTGAGGAGACATAATTAAAGAACTGTCACAACAAAGTTGTGAAATATGGTGGCAGCATTAGGTACTATATTACGCTACTTAACAATGTTTTTGGTTCACAAACACTGTTTTTCCACTACACTACTAAGCTTTTAGTGTTTAGTTTCAACACTAGTCATTTCCTTTTAATGCGAACCACTGCCGAAAATATTTATGAGTGGCCAGTAAGTTGCTACGAACTGCTACGCTTACCGCTACGAATAAATCTCTTGCTACGAATGCTCGTAGATGGTGGAAAATGAGGCAGAGTGACGTAGTTGCAAATTGTTGTGAATTCTAAATTGATTTGGTTAGTGTAGTCGAAGCAGGTATTCCAGGTGTTTGATGGCAGCACCTGGCTTCGCATAGTTGTGTCGTGTGACGTCGGGAACTTGCATCAAACACGCGGCAAGCCCGCGGGTGTGTGTACTCACTTGACGAATTGTTGACGTTACATTATACGAATTATTGAGTTTATCATAGTTCGCGAAGGCATGCATCTATGAAACTGTGCATCGCGATACATTATCATGCAAGACATTGTTTCTGAAATCTGTTGGTGAGTAATTTAATCTATGTGTTGAACAATATTAGGAATAATTTATCACATTTTACTACCAGATGCACCTAGAACTATAACTATGTAACAAGAACTTACTATTTTTCTAAGAAAACCTTGTCTACGTAGCAATTCATAAGCGTAAATGAAAACAAAACATTATGATGACCAATTAATTGGTCAGCACAAATATTATCGGTTCAATTACTCCGTGTGTGAATTTTCTGAAACACATTTCAGTTGCAATTAATTTACATCCCAAATTCTTTAAATTAAGAGCTTCAAAATTCATTTGAAAGAGAAAAACATCAGCCAAACGCGAGAAAAACGAAAAAAAATCTATTTCACATACTGAGCTGGCAACGAACTCGTGTTAATTCAGCCGTGGTTCCGTCGAACTTATTTATACTACCGATGCTTACCTACCGCAGGCAATATCATTAATTCTGGGAACCCGCGAATAACGCGGTGTTTTTTAAAGGGTAATCAATGCAATTACTGCAGCTTTTGCACTTGTGCAATAAAATATCGAGCTGGTTTCCGTTTAATTTTGATTTAATGACTGTAGGTATGTTTTTTTTGTTTCATATCATAATTGGTGGGCGAATGTTGTTATAGCAACAATGTTTGTATATTTATTTCAATATTGTTTCAGATATTCATGTGATGTTTACACAAATTGTATTTTTTTTTGTTTGAGCGATCTGATGAACTCAGGGAGAGCAAACAATCAAATGCATGTTTTGAATAGAAATTTCCTTCATTTGGGTGTTTGATGAATAGAAAAAAAAAGTGTGGTGACAAACTGCAATATTAGATTACATAAAAAAAAACATATTATTACACTACCAATTATGTTTGTACATAAATAAAGTGCTTTATTAATGACCGGGTAAATACACAAACAATTATGCACAACAATTATATTATGCAGTATCTACAGTAATTAAATACATACTCGTGGTTGCAGAACAGAGGTAATTAGCGCATTTGAAACTAGGCCGTTAGTTGTGTTCCGACAACCGGTTCATTGCACTATCTAAATTATGAAATGAATGCGTTCACACGTACATTCTAACCATTTAAATAATATAATATGTTTATCTCATTGATATTACTGCGTAAAAAATATTTTAAGTAGTCGATTTACAAAGACCGTAGTATGTGTCGTAACTACGCGATCTCGTAGACAGTCTACGAAACCTGCTACAACCTGCTACGATCGTTAATAATTATGAATTTAAATGATTAATGGCTGTCTAGGATTTTCTAATCACGTAATATATAACTAGTCACGATAGTTATTTTTTAATGTATGTGGCTTTTCGGAGAAGCAAATCGTTCCTGATTGTGCTAACTGCACTTTTACTTAAGTTTTGCAGTGAGATGCCGTGATCTTAAAAATGTCTCAGTTTCAGAACTTATTCAACAATTTACCATCATTATTTAGAGCTCTGCAGGCTGAAATAAACAATATTAATTATTTAATTTTATACAGATTTATATAAACTCAGTTTAGAAGAGTAGGTAACAAAATAAAATACTTCCCGTGGTAACAAAGAGTATAAATACTTTTGTTTATCCATATAGAATAGAATATGAATATAATGTGCTAATATTTGGTGTAGCTCCAGAATTTTCCATCTAACCTGTTCCATTGTAAATTTTTGTGTGTTTAAATAAAGCATGGTGGCAGGCGGGGCCGCGCGGCAGAGGTTAGAGGGTGGGCATCACCCGCGGCCACTGTTTACATTATACCTATTATATTATTATGATTTATTACTCAATCGATGCGCCACCCGCCCCAGACACTCGGGTAATTTCACCGAAATGTTGCTAAACTTCATGTACATGGAGGAATTTCAACAACGCCTCAACTTTAAAGGAATCAGATGCTTTGATACGGCGAAGGTAGGTACTGGTAAATAGTTTATGTAAAAATAAAGCGGAATTTATGTGAGGGTGAGAGCCTAAAATAATATGCTTTGTCTCTTGTGAACACGCCGCCTCGCTCTTTCAGTCGTGTGATTTGGTATTTTTGAACAGGTTGTAATATTATGATGTGTTGTGCTTTATTTTGAAGCATTTTAAAGCTAAATGATGAAATGGCGATTTGAAAGGGATCATACTCAAAACTCGATTAACAAGAAGTGATTGCAGCTCAGAAGCCCAATGTTAGCACAAGGTTCGAGTTCATTCAACAATGCGTCAAATTGGAAGTGCATAGTCAGAACGCAAACACAGCGACAGAGGAACGAGTGCATTCAGCGAGATCTGCCGACGCCGCGCCGCACCGCGCCGAGCCTCACACAGCTCTTTGAATATCGCGCTCAAGCACCACCGGCTCTTTATAAACTATCTATGCCTGTGTAGGTACTTTCCATGTTGTTAAGTATCAACGGTTTAAAAACAAAAAAATAGAAAAGACTTCATATATAATATTTTATCCAAGGGTTTTCGTCTTGTAGTTTCCCATCGCAGTAAAGGTGAACTGTAGGTGACGTAGCAGTTTCTTTCAGTTTTTGATCGATTTAATTTGCACGTAGGCTGCTAGGCATTGAATTGAAGCGCGTTGATAGAATTCCGTACCGGGTACAAATCACAAAACATTCCAATCCCTCCGGTTAATTGAATCCTGTAGGCCTTCATTAGAGATGGCGGGGGACGATTCGGCAAAAACGAACTTTTACGGAAAGGAGAACGTCGGGGTACCGACAAAAACCACAAATGACATTCGGGAGGTGGCACGGATCGAATAATTACGTCGGCGCGGCTCATGCTCAACTTGGCTTTCACACTCCAAACATCGTCCCTCCTTCATAAAACTTTGCGTACAACTTCTCACTGCCTGAATTATTACATGTTTTACGAAAACGTAAGTGCTTAACAAACTTTGTCTAAGTGAAAAGATGACATGGGTACCTAAAAACTTGTCACGCGTCATTCTGTGTTCGCAATCAGACATCAAAGAGGTGACGTGGTTTTATGCAAAACTTTCCTCAAAGAAGCCTTTCATACTTATATTATGTAATGCTGCATATATAGTGAATAGAAAGAGCTCGCGGGGAGATTTATTTCCTCGAAATTGTCAACTTAGCATTCGACTGAAAGTTACCCAGGCAACAGCAGACAGAGGACTAGTTGAGATTCAAAAGAATTCCAATATCAGTGGGAGCGGCAAATCGCGAAGACGAGTGTCCGCGAGCAGAGCGCGGCGCGGCGCGGCGGCGGCGCGGCACGACTTCGACAGCGACCATTGCTGAATATGTTAATGCGGAGACGCCACGCTCGCTGTCGCCGCAATATCGTTACTTTCAATTCGCAACTCGCCCGCCTCATCGTTAACACATTCCTATTGAGTTTTATACCGAAATGGAGCTCAGCGGTTTTATTGCTTTTGTTATGCAAATTGAAAAGTGCCTATTTGTGCTTAGATATGTATAATTAAAATATCTGACAGTGGCACGGTTGTTGTAAATCCCTTTATTTAGATTAGTTTATTCCATCATCTGTTATTTTTTCAATTCCTGTTTAAAATTGCTACTCTGCATGTATTGTACAGATATTATAAGCCAATATACGGCAGCAATCCGTAAAGAGTCTATACATAGCAGGGAATGTAAGCGTCGCTCGATCTCGACTCGCATGACAATTCACTTTGAAAGGATTTCTGTATTGTGCACTAAATTCACAAACACTGGCGCGGCCGTACGTTAGCAGCACTGTGCTTACACGACGCGCTCACAGCATCCACCCGTCCCCTCACTATGCAATACTCCCAGCTTAAGTAATTTTAACTCGCTACTAATTAAATTCAATTACCTAATTTTATTTACGTAGGTAGGCTTCCAGTTCCTAGTACGGATTATTTGGTTAATCGTCGCATGGGATGCTTCAGTGTGCCCTACCCAGCTACCTACCGAAACTAATAAAGGATTTCCAGCTATAAGAACATGTTGTGGAGAGATATCGTGGGAGGCAGCGTGAGATATTTTATGTTTTGTGACTAAATCTTGTAACTTTTATATATCTAATATAACGTTTTCTTTGTACATATTTTTTTCATGAAATGTCGGCAGACGTTGGCTAGGAGAGTAGGTCAACCTTCTACTGGGGCCCGCAGAAGATGTCTAAAACTTTATACAAAAGGGTTAGCCATCCTAGTCGCCGTAACTCTGTATCGAGCTTATCGCAGTTTAGTGCTGGATGATTGGATTATGAAGCTAACTGTATCAGTATTATTTGCAAAATTTAATAAGTATTATTTAAAGGACAAAGCCCCATAAAAATGGCGCCATTGCTTCACTCACGCAAAACTTTGAATGTTCAAATTAATTGAACATAATCTAAGATCTGTTGAGCCAGAATGTCACAATGAGAAATTATTTTCGCTTTTTCTGACAAATAAAAAAGTGCTTTTAGGCAGTGTAAACAAAGGGACATGACAAAATACAAATGAGAAGCTTATCTAAGGCTCGTCATTTGTTGGCGTACTTATTATTTTATGATGCTTTTAATAGAACTCAAGTCTTCCTCACTTGATGAGCTATGAACAATTGAATAAATATTCGTCTTGATTTTAGAAATACAATGAAACTTAAAAAGGATGTTCAATTGTTTCTGAATAAGTCCCAGAGTTCGAACAGTATTTCAATCCGTCCTTCAATATTGTAAAGTTCAGTGAAATTCGTTCGATTTAGCTCGTTGCTACCGTATCGGGCATTTATACAGTAAGTACTAGAACAGTTTTTTTCAATTTACTATTACCTGGCCCGCGCTAAGTACGTTTCCCATCTTCATTAAATTGTTGACGTTGTCAAGAAAGTAGCTGTGTCACGAGAAGGATGAAGTGATCGAATTTTTACCCGACTACGGCGAAGAAAAAGGAGGGTTATGATTTTGACCGGTATGTATGTATGTATGTATGTATGTTCATCTGTTTCCTTGTATCTTCTAACCCCCTCATCACAATTTGACAAATGAGGTATCGTTAGGAGCGTCTTGATTGTCCGCTGGTTAGGCTATGTGACGTCACGTTAAATTAAAAATGGCGCCCTCTAGAGGAAATAAAGTCAGGAACTAAAAAAAAAATATTGTTTAATCGTACTATGTTGGGTATCAAATGAAAGGGCTTAATGAGCACATTTCAAAAATATATATATTATAACCCCAAAATAATTTAAAAAAAAATCAAGTATAAAAAACTAAAACCCAACTACGACTTAAAAGGTTTAAACAAGATACCACAGACAAATTAAAAATCCGGAGTCACACGTAATCTGTTCGATTTATGCCCTAACACGTGTGACTCCGGATTTTTAATTGGTCTGTCTGTGGTATCTTGTTTAAACCTTTTAAGTCGTAGTTGGGTTTTAGTTTTTTATACTTGTTTTTTTTTTTATTACCTACTTAATTTTTTTATAGAATACATTCATAACGAGATTTTAAGTAAACTTAAGGCAGTATGAGTTATAATTGATTGCGTCTTACTGTTATGACATGTAAGCATAAATAATATGAATTTATATGTTCAACATCCTCATGATCACACTCAAACTCGGAACATATTTTATAGTTACTGTGAAATGATTTCCTTGAATTATTATGTTAAAATATTTGCAGCGCAATTTGTTTACCTTCGTTTTCAAACGTTTAATAAACATTAATTCAGTAAATGGCGTAAATAAATAAATAATGAACTTGTTAGTCATTTTACATATAATTTTGAACACAGGCTGACATACAGAATGTATTTTGTTCAATCAGACAGATTTATAACATTATTTACAGACGATGGTTTGAAGATAGCTCAAGAAACAAATTCACCGAATACAAATGATTTGGCTTGAATTTTTCAGACAAAATAAAGCGCAGCAGTGCGTGCTACGCCGTAGCTTATGGCGTAGCTAGCGTAGCGAAGCAGTGAGTGGTACGCTGTAAATTTTGGTGTAGCAAGCGTAACGAACATAATATTGTTAGATACTATTATGAACTCCTACTTTTTGTATTAAACTAAAATATTTGATTGATATTCAATTTCACTGTTTTGAGAAATTACGTTATTTGTAGGTAATTCAGAACATAATATGTTAATGTTAATTCAGAACATAACATAATAATTACGTTATTTGTAGGTAATTCAGAACATAATTATGTAAAGATTAGTGACTCACCGGGAGAGCAGTGGTGGCCCAGTGGTAACGGCCGCGACTTACGAGTTGTAGGTCGTAGGTTCGAACCCTGACAGGCGCTTTACTTTGTGTAAATTATTTCATCACCACTGCTCTCAAAACGGTGAAGGAAAACATCGTGAGGAAACCGGCATGTCCTAGAACCAAAAATTTGAAGACATGGGCCATTTACCAACCCGCACTGGGCCCGCGTGGTGGATTACTGCCCATTCCCTCTCACAGAGAGGAGGCCTGTGTCCCAGCAGTGGGAACATTATAGGCTGATTATGTAGTGACTCACCATGACAGCGTTGATCTTGAAGTCCATGTGGTTCTTGACCTCTGCCGCGAGCTCGCGCACTAGCAGCAGTCCATCCTTGCGCACCACGTCCACGTTGTACTCGTGGTATTTCTGCGTGGATAATATTTACAAATTAATATTTTGTTGCTTCAGGCAGCTAGTTCAGTTATGATAAAGATAAAATTCCTTGCAGTTTTAAACGAAATTAGGCCCGCGAGAGAATATTGTTTTATTCTTATAGGATGCAGATTTGTCTACCACGATGGTCATTATGGCAACATTCCATAAATGCCTTTGGCGGGAAATCTGAACACAAAGTTCAGAGTTTATGTAGACTGGTAGTTTAACCAAAATAAACTAGAGATATCAAGATATTATGAACTGCAACCGAGTTATCTCTCATCAGCAAATACATATGAAACATAACAATAGTTCACAGCAAATAGACTATTGCAAGTAATATCTGCGTAGAGCACGCGTAATTTAATGCTTTCACGAGCACAGATAAACATTGGCAGGCATGTAGCGTTCGCATAATTTGTGAAAATGACAACAATCGTGTCGCATTCGCGCTACATTACGCGTTGAGTTATTGGTTCCCAACATGGCGGCGCGGCGGCGCGCGGGGCAGACCGCGCGCGACGCGGCCGAGACCTGTCAAATTTAAAAATGGAACGAACACATCCGGAATTTGGCGGATGCTGGCTGCCAAATTATTGTTATTCGGCAGAGGCGCCCGCTCCGTGCTGCCTTGTTATTGAATTTTGGATGTGCCCGATGTCGCCTTTGTTGTACTATCAAATCTAACGAGATGCGTCTGTGCTTATAATATTTTTTATTAACGTTTTCACCGACCGCTTTGACAATCCGCCGCTTATCTGTTGCGGAAACGTGAGCCTGCAATAACAGAGTTAACTCCGAACATCTCTTAGATTAAGGACGAGCGAGGAAATAAAAAGGAATACAGCTTATAGATAGGCGGTAATACATTTTACGGGAAACCAGCTGCCGCTCAGTCAATAAAGTTCGTTTTAAGGGTACCATCGGCGGCGGATGGGAAATGGCGGCGCGCCATAGAGACGTCCGTCCGCTGGCCACGACGACACCCCCCTTCATATTACATTGTCTTCAACGACACCCGGAGATCCCATTTAATCGATAGCCTACTTGAGCTTTGAAATGGGGGGAAATCGCTAAGTGAAATCCTTGCTGTAATATAACATTTTATGAGCAAAGACAATGATTTAACTAAGGAGATACATCATACATATGAATGCGTGTGTGATGTATAGCGATTATAAGAAAAAGTTGATAATGTCACAACTTTAGATTTTATATTCTATCTACCTGTTCATTTCCAGTTTATCAAGGAAAACCATATTAATTGCGCAAATAGAGTGGCTCACTAGTCGAAGCCGAGTGGCCGAGGAAGGGTCGCGGCGGACGGATATTTGATTTGATCCCGCCCTATACACACGGCCTATTTGTGGAGCTCTAGGGTTGCCAGACTTACAAGTCTGTGGATTTTAGTAAACTTCTACTACTAACTTCTTCTTCTTTTCGTGTGACTAGTGACTAACCTGGTGTCAGAGTTTTAAAGCCGCCCAAGGGCCTCTGACTTGGTTTCACATGCCGTCGAGAAATATCTCTCTGGCATGCCGGTTTCCTCACGATGTTTTCCTTCACCGTTTTTAAAGCAAGTGATAATTATACAATACGCACATGAATCCGAAAAGTCAGAGGTGCGTGTCGTGATTTGTTAATGATTGAAAGCAAACATTATTACAATTATTTAATATAATAATAATAATATAATGTTTATTTACTCAATAACAAAGCATTGTGGTGGTGGTATTTAAGTGTGGTTTTTGCGGTTCTATTGCTCTAACATGTATATGATCCTGTACTATTATTGAAATAAAATTAGATGAAAACGTGGAAATATTGTGTCTTACAAAATAATTGGTTAAAAATATTACATATAAAATTAATGTTAATTCAATGATAGTGTGTCAATTACATAACCAACAAAATCAACACTGGACTTATGCCTAAAAATAATAATTAAGAATCTGTTTCTTTGTTAAAAATTTGAAGTGTCGATAAACAAAAAAATGTGCTTACGTGAGTTTAGGGCGTCACATAGGAGGGAGAATTTACTGACCCTTGGGTCCAACCCGCAGACCTGCATTATGTAAGGACGGGGATGTTAATCGTCCCCCGTCGTTTATTATTTTAATCGAACTTATTTAATAATAACAGAGCGTTTAAATTAAAATTACGTAACTTTAATCTGTATTAAGCAAACAATACCAACCAATACCAACAAACATTGGACATTCCCGCCAATTTTGTGTCACTTGTCAATTAACGACTTAACTTGTTTATGGTGGCCAGTATTTTTTCTATTATTTGCAATAAGTTTATATGCATGGAATTAGTATGTACTTTAATATGGCTCTCATAATAATAACGAATGTCACTCGCATGAGACAACGAAAAATAAATAAACAGCGAAAAAGTGATAATATGAAAATTCGGCATGTAAACACAGAAGCCGCCGAAGGCTTCTGTGTTTACTATTTGCTATTACTATTTTATTAGGATTATAGGACGTTTGAGGTTTCATATTTCTTGTGCTGCTATGTTTTTACCTTTGATAGTACTACATCAAAAACCTAACGTAAGCTGAATCGAGGCAGAATAATAGGCAGATACTATTTATTTATCAAACTATAAGCACAAGGAAAAAAATACTGTGCAAAGGCGGACTTAATGCCTTAGACATTTTTCTACCAGTCAATCTTATGGTGATGCTGAGACAATTGTATGTAACTCGAAAATTATTATAAAATACAAGAATAGATACTTATACATAGATTAAGATATATATAGCGATGTACACTACCTTAAAACGAACTTAAGACTTCCCTTCGCAGCCTAGCACAGCCCTGTCTTAATAATAAACGCCAAAATTCGTCGAACATCATCAAAATAGACAATTTATTAGGTAGTGTTGTATTTAATTCGTAATTTAATCGGTAGGTTGGTCGGGGGAGCGCCGGGCACTCCGGCATCACTGCGGTGCGCGGTTGCATAACGCCCGCTCTCCCCGCCCGAGGGACGCCCGGACACATTGGCTAACAAGGAACCTAAATTCAATTAAGGCAGTTAATTTAATCCGCTTTGTGTGTCAACACCACCCTCGCGGACCTATGATTAATCCTATATATTCAACTATTTTAATTTATATAAGGAGTTGGTGAATTTGATGTTTTGCTAATTTTACTTACGGTAACGAGGTCATTGAACATTGAAAAAGAAAATGATTGCTTAAAATCGAAAACAGACTTGACAATTTGAAGCGTCATTTTTGTACTGCTTATTAATTTTTATTTTATATTCGACTTACGACTATGTTTATTACCGAACTGGTAATAGTTGAACTATGAACTAAGTGAACAGTAATAGGGTTGAAAATAAAACCACAATTATGTCCTGATCTAAGCTGATTTATTTAATTAAATTGCGAGGCCGTTACCAAATCGTGGTAACGAAACCATAGCGAGATCTAATTTGACGCCAACGCCATCTATCGAGCTTGACATCAAACTTTTCAATTTTTTGCAAGAAATATGGTATCTTCATGAACATACCGCCCACCAAGGACATTTAGTGACGGAATGTCCTTCTTATATTATCTTTAAGCCTAAAATTTCCACTTCGTATTTATTATACGCTAAAATAGTTCGTAAATCTAAGAACTACAATAAAAATAAACAATTTTCAACAGTTTAAACTAGTCATATCTAAAACAGTTATTGAAAAAACTTAAGCAAATATATCGTTAAAATATGCGATAAAGAGGTAAACAACGTGAAAATTGAACTATAAAATGTATACAATAAAACATGGTAAGACTTTGAACACACATTTGATCCTAATAATAAGTTGATGATTTGATCTACAAAAGTTTTACATAAACTTGATTTAAAAATAAATAAACAATTCATTTCGCTATTGGTAAAACACATAATTTGGAAGTTGGTCTCTTAATGATAGAGGATTTCGTGCGCAATGTGACCACACGGGTGATGTTATCATCTCCCGGGTGTTTTTCCACAACCCGTCCTAACAACCAACGACTTGGCGGTAAATCGTCCTCCTTAATCAAAACAATGTCCCCGATATTGGGCTCCGGAACTTGGGACGACCATTTGTACCTGTTCATTAGGTTTGACAAATACTCTTGGGACCATCGTTTCCAAAAAGACTGCATCATTCTTTGAACTAATTGCCACCGAGTCAAATAGTTTACATTTGAACTTCCGTAATTTCTGTCTGGCACATTAACTATCGGTGCGCCGATCAGAAAATGTCCAGGGGTTAACGGCAGGGGTTCACCAGGATCAGCAAAGTTAATAACGCTTATCGGTCGTGAATTTAAACATGCTTCCACTTGGCTGAGGAGTGTAGACATCTCCTCATATGTAAGTGTAGAATCGCCGATTACCCTTTTAAGGTGAAACTTGGTGGACTTTACACCTGCTTCCCAAAGACCACCGAAATTGGGAGCATGAGGCGGTATAAAATGCCACTCGGTATTGTTTGCTTCCAGGTGTTCTGCTATTGCTGGTTGTATAGACGCTAATTGTTTTAACTCTCTGGAGGCACCGACGAAATTGGTGCCGTTGTCGCTCCACAATTTAGCACAGTGACCTCGTCTCGACACAAATCGTCGAAAGGCAGCTAAAAATGCCTGTGTACTCATATCACTGGCGACCTCTAAGTGAAGAGCACGGGTGGACATACAAACGAAAAGGCAAATATAGCCTTTATATGAACGGTGGCCACGGCCCTTTGTCGTCCTTATGCTTATGGGTCCAGCATAATCCACTCCGCTATGCAAAAATGGTCTTGCTGGTGTACATCGAACCGATGGGAGATCACCCATCAGTTGATTCCTGACGCTAGCTCTCTGTTTTGCACAAGTAATACATTTGCGAACATATTGTTGAATTAGAGATCTAGCACCTATTATCCAATAGGCTGATCTTAAAAAGTTTGACAGCAACTGAGGACCACCATGCAGTGTTTTCTCATGAGCATCTGCAACTATAAGATGAGTCAGATGACTTGAATGCGGTAAGACTATCGGATGTTTCGAGTCTTCGTCCAGATCCGACCTTGCAAGTCGTCCTCGAACTCTCATGATGCCTTTCTGGTCGAGAAAAGGGCAAAGTGACTTCAGTCTGCTGGATTTAATATTTAAATACCCCTTTTCCTTTAATTGTGTATATTCTGTTGTAAATATCTCTGTTTGTGTCTTCCTTATACAGGTTTCTAATGCTGCTTCTATTTCATGATTCTTTAAATATTTACTATTGTATTTGTCCTTCTTTAGAAATCGCCGGCAATACGCAACGACTCTAACTAATCTTCGTAGACTAGAATAATTTTCTAGAACTACGTGGTCTGGTATTAAAGCTGCGTGAGCCTTTATAGTTTGTTCTAAATCTATCTTTAAATCCTTTGGCTTTTTGTACTCAATTGTTTTGTTTTTCAGGAATGACGGTCCAGAAAACCATAAATCATTACTAATCAATGCACTCGGTAGTATTCCCCTTGAAGCGCAATCTGCTGGATTCTCTTTGGTCGACACGTGATACCATTGAGATGTACTCATTGCGCCCAATATTTCAGCGGTCCGATTCGCAACAAACGTTTTCCACCTACTAGGGTGGCTGTTAAGCCACGATAGTACTACTGTCGAATCAGTCCACGCAAAAATCCTTTCCTTTGGTATATTTAAGACCTCTGCAGACTCTGTCAATAGCTTTGATAAGAGGACTGCGCCGCATAACTCCAATCGAGGAATGCTGACTTGCTTGATTGGAGCTACTTTTGTTTTTGCGACCACCAATGAAAGATGAACCTTGTCTGTGGTATCAAATATCCTCAAGTAAACGACTGCTGAGTATGCAGTTTTTGAGGCGTCACTGAAACCGTGCAACTCAAGACCATCAGTTGAACTTGTCCCAAGCCAACGAGGTATCCGAACCTTGGTGAGTAATTTTAACTCTTCACGGTAAGTACTCCACTCTGTTATTAATTCCGTAGTTAATTCCTCATCCCAACCAACACCTGCAAGCCACAGCTTCTGGATGAACACCTTCGCTACGACCACACTAGGAGCTAACCATCCTAATGGGTCGAACAAACGAGCTATGTCTGATATTATAGATCTTTTTGTTACAGGTGCCGTCGTCAGCGGTGGGAGATTTACAGCGTACTGAAAGGAATCTTCATGGCGACTCCAGGTGAGTCCCAGTATTTTTGTAGTACTATCTAGTTTAATTTCTCTGTCCTTATCATTTATTTCCCTTTCCTTTACTATCATGTCCTGTTTGTCCTTATTCTTAATGTACTCAGTTTTTATGTTGTGTTGACCTGTTTGCTGAATTCCTTCACTTCTATCTATGAAACCTATTTTATCTAATAATTGCTGATTGTTGCTATTCCATTTCTGTAATGTAAATCCACCTTTTCCTAATAATTCTACCATTTGTTTACAGATTTCTACACCGTCTTCGATATTGTTACATCCAGTCATTAAATCGTCCATATAAAAACAATTTAAAACTTTATCTGCTGCAAGTGGGAATTTGTCTCCTTCATCATATGAGACCTGATGGAGCGATCTGACTGCTTGATATGGAGCAGAGGCTGTTCCAAAGGTTACCGTTACTAGCTCATAATCTCTGATCGGCTTTTCAGGATCATCTCGCCAGAGTATACGCTGGAAAATAGCATCTTCATCGGCTATTCTAACTTGACGATACATTTTAACTATGTCCGCCACTATACCTATAGCATGCATTCTCCATCTCAAAACAGTGTGTCTTAAATCTGCTTGCAGGGTTGGTCCTACCATTAGGGTTTCGTTTAGGGAAACTCCTTTTTTATTCTTTTCCGATGCGTTAAAAACAACACGAACCTTAGTCGTGATCTTATCATTTCTTATCACTGCGTGGTGTGGTAGGTAAACGGCTTCATTTCTATAACTATCCTCAATTATTACAGGTCGCATGTGTCCTAATTGTAAGTATTCATTAATTACCTCTATATATTTTTCTTTTAAATCTGTATCCTTGCTTAGCCTTTTCTCTAATGATTTAAATCTTGTTTCAGCTATATCACGCGAACGTCCGGCTTTGCAAGCTGGATTTTCATCTCGGAATGGTAATCGTACAATGTATCTGCCTGTATCATCTCTCTTAGTCGTTTTAATATAGAATTCTTCACACCTTTGTTCTTCTGGATTAAGTAATTTCCTTGTACTAATTTGATCTTCGATCTCCCAAAATTTCTTTAAATTGTCATCTTCATTGAACTGTGCACAATGTACCTTTATATTTTTTGTGTGATGCTTTGAACTCTCACCACATGGACTGACTACACCTGAAAGGACCCACCCTAAAGTGGTGCTTTGTGCGATGAGAGTACCAGATGGACTCTTGACCATACCCTCCTTCACAATATAGCAGTAAGCATCTGCACCCAAAAGAATGTCTATTCTATTGGGTTTGTTAAAATTGGGATCTGCTAGACACAGATTGTTGATGGCAATCCAATCCAATGAACTTGTGTTTACACTTCTCTCCGGCAAGTATGAGGTGATCTTACTCAAAACATAGGCATTTATTTTAAGTTGAAAATCGAGATCAATTGCTGACTCAATTGTCAGATTCACCATGTGCTTAGCAATGGTTGATCTATCGTCACCTAAGCCTGAAACGAGACCTCGGACAGGTATTTTCTTTAGTCTAAGAAGTTGGACTGTGGCCTCTGTAATAAAACAAGCCTGTGACCCTTGGTCTAGTAATGCTCGAACCGTTTGAAATTCACCCGTCTTGGACTCGGCTTTTATTAACGCTGTGGCTAATAAAACCTGTCTGGGTTTGAAGACCTTGCCCGTAGACAAGCATGCGACTATCGGATTATCACTAGTTGAAGAACTAGTATTATCTGTAGCCGTCTTTACGGTAGCATCTCGGCCTTCACTCTCTTCGTTAAGTTCTCCATTAGGGTGCAGCAATGAATGGTGGCGCTTGTTGCAAACCTTACAGACTGTTTGCTTTTTACAGTCGTGTACTCTATGATTGCTGCCTAGACAATTAAAACAGATCTTATTTTTTGCTACAAATTCGCGTCTAGTTTCTATGGGCTGTTTTGCAAATTGCTTGCAGAAACAGAGCTTGTGGACTTCCGTGCAGAATTCGCAACGCATATTAGATGACTTTGTGGCTAACATTGCTTTCGAACTATGAACCTGTGAACTATGACTGGCCTGGTGAGCCGCGGCCTTCCTCGGCTCTATACATTCTAATGCGCGGAAACGACTTTCAATAAATATCTTAAGATCCTCAAAGGTGGGCAACTCGTTGCTAGAATCGCTAGAACTACTTAACTCCCATTGTTTTCGCGTTTCATTATCTAATTTGAACGTTACTATATGGATGATGATAACGTCCCATGTACTCACATTGATTTTCAGATTTTTCAGTGCATTAAGGCAGTCACTTGTGGTATCTAACAGCTCCTTTAATGTGGTAGCTGATTCTACATTCAGTCGTTTCTGGATAAACAACCTTTTTAAAATACAATTGACTAGATACTTTTTGTTAGCATAGCGTTTTTCTAAGTGAGACCAACATTCGCTGTAGTTGGCATCTGTGATTGGTGTATACCTAATCAACTGTTCGGCTTCACCACTGAGGTGGCTTTTAAGATAGTGCAGTTTTTGCACATTATCTAAAGATGTGTTATTGTGTACTAGCGACTTAAAAAGATCGTGAAAGGCTGTCCATTCACTGTATTTGCCAGAAAAATTGGGAATTGTGATCTTGGGTAACTTTACGAATGAACTGGATGGCTTAGAAGAATTATTGTTGCTAGATCCACTATTTTGTGGTAGCGGTTCTTTAGGATTAATCTTGTTTAACGTTGATTTCATCAGACATTTACATGATATATATGTATCTTCGGTGGAATCGTATATATCGATCACCCTTTGACCTAGGTCTTCTATCTTAAAACGCCCATAAAGTTGAGATTTGGTTTCCTTAAATGAAGACCAATCACTTTCCAATAGTTCAAGCCTTGTTTCTATATATTCAACTGTCAGTCTATCCTTTGGACTCTTTTTAAAATTAGTGAAAGCCTTTTGTATAACATTTTGAAGGTCTTTCAATATATTAATTTGACCTTCCATCATGAACAACAACAATAATATTAAAACTAAGAATAAAAATTGATTGAACTACAACAAACTATTATGTAAACAACTAAACAACTAAAAGAAAACCTATGTTGAGACGACTAAACTAAACTAAATGTACTGATTTTAGTTTTTTCTAAGTCTCAATAATTGCGAAAAATTCTACAAGTGTTTTTTTAAATTACAAATACTGGTAGAAATCGGGCATAGGTTCCCCGTTCCACCGTTTTTTATGAAATTATTCTAAGTCCTAACTAGCATGCACAATTTTAAAGCTAAGTCAAAATATATTTCAAAATCTTAAAGTAAAAATCTTCTTTAAAATAAAGTTCAAAATTGCTTGGCAAAATCTTCTCACTGCTACTATTATTTATTAAATTGTACTCACGTTTGCACTTCACTCACACTTGCACGTAGTTTGATTTTCGTACTGCACTAGTGGCGCCCTCTGTGGCGACACTTTTGAACTTCAACTGCCGGTTGTGATGTCGCTCTCGTTCACCTTGCTGAACGAAGCTGCCGTCTGAACCCGAACACTTGTCTTCTGATGAACTACTAGTGGCGCCCTCTATGGCGTCACGTTGAACTAATAATTCCACAGCTGCTGAGCTCGTCCACCTTGCTGGATGAAGCTGTTGCTGCTACTGCGGGATGCCCGGTACCTTTGTCGTAGCGATCCACTACGAGTACACTGGGGTACGGTCCAAACTTGGAACCGCTAACGTCAAAAACTTCAGACTTTCTGGGTCTGATCCAGGGTCGATGGACCAATGTTTATTACCGAACTGGTAATAGTTGAACTATGAACTAAGTGAACAGTAATAGGGTTGAAAATAAAACCACAATTATGTCCTGATCTAAGCTGATTTATTTAATTAAATTGCGAGGCCGTTACCAAATCGTGGTAACGAAACCATAGCGAGATCTAATTTGACGCCAACGCCATCTATCGAGCTTGACATCAAACTTTTCAATTTTTTGCAAGAAATATGGTATCTTCATGAACAACTACGTAGGGGTAAAATTAAAAAAATGTAATTATATTACTAGAGTATACACAAATACAGCATAACTTAAAGATACAAATCGCTGCTCACATTACATTACGTCTCATCAATAACTATTAACTCACCTACTTCTACTTAAATCCTAGTGTCGCTACAGCCACTTATCGATGAAAAAACGCCCAAATGCCTACACACCGTGAGTAAAATTAAAAAGGACTATGAGACTCACTCTTCACCTGTATCTGCACACACACTTGTGCACTATTATTTCTCGATTGGCCGTCAAGGCCGAATACGGTCTGGCTGGAGGACTATATAAAATTAAAAAAGTCTTGTCTCTGAACCGAACCGAGTTATGGATAACTGAATGAATGGCACGCCGAGCATTTTCAGGGGTCATCGTCCAACGGTAACTGTACTATAAGAACTTGTAGTACTTTCGGAATATAGGTTGGAGATATGCTTCATCTGCGGATATGGCTTCTGAAGAGCCGTATTATAGAGTATTTGCAGGCTGTATTAGATACTACGTATCTGTTGTTAATCGTGAATTATATGGTGTTTGAATTAAATGCAACAAGTGCGTTGCATTTAATTCAAACACCATTTGATAGTCTTTTGAGTGCTATAATAACGCCTTAGATTCGTACTTTTTTGAGAATATTTACTCAACTGAGGCATATTATGCGGATTTCCACCAACAAAATGTTGATAAACCCTTATCGGGGACAGTTGAATAATCAACTATGTTAAATAATAGCAGTAAAAACGCGGCGTCACGGTCGGCGGCCGGTTCGCTGGTCCGGCGTTTCTTGCCCACACCGGACAGGATTTTCCACTCCGCCCGGCCGCATTTGTGCATACTACGCACAAGGGAACTCCATTTGCCAACAAAAAATATGTAGTGAAAAGGGCAGAATCGCCTTGTGTGCTGTACAATTCTAAGCGAATTCCAAAACACGAGCCGCTGGGAAACATATAAGGTGGGCGCGCCTCAACAGTTCCGAATACATAGGATGGAAATAAATAATGGCGGTGGTCGCGGACGAGCCCCGATCGAATCCGTTCACACCCTGTATGCCGACATGATATATGAACATAGATGGACTTGATCTTGAAATGAAATCTATTGTTGTTATGGGGAAAATGTTTGTACTACACAATTTTTCAAAAACGATTTATCTTCCATCAAATCATCGAACGGGTTATCTTCCATTATTTCTGTAAAATTGTGTTTGAACACTATGACTTAAAATTCGTGTTATGGAATATTGATTAACAAGTTTTCGCAGAAGACTCTCACTCCAGAATTAAGACGACCCCGGATCTATTGTTTCTGTGTGAGTGGTAAACCCTCGGGACATAGTAGGGCGTTTCTATTACTTAGTTATATTTTAACTAAAGCTTCGAAGTATGTCGAAATATTGAAACTGATGTTCCAAGCTCTCGTGTAGAAAAAGCAATATGCGTCCTTTGCTGTTTATTTCCTTTTACCATGAATTTTAATACTTTTATAAGCATCTGTGAAAAGAATTTCATGAAGTCGTTAAAAATTTAAAATACAGAGCATGTAATATTAATTTAAAATATTATAAAAAGTGGTTGCAAGATATTTTTCATGCTAAAATGTTTTTAATTTTCAACAAGAAAATGTTACAAAAATATTAAAGAGGAAAGATATTTTTAAATGTAAAAATGTGTTTAATTTTCATCAAGAAAATGTTAGGTGCCTACTAAACAGGAAATATTTTAGCTATTTTATGATGTTATCAAAAAGAACCAGTGAATTATTAACCAGTGAGTGAGAAATATTTTTTAATTACAAAGTGTAATTAAGTATTAGCTATGAACAAGAAAAGTTTTTCCTTAAAAAAGAATGAATACAAACTACGTTGTTGAAAACACATATAACGAAATATATTTGATTTAATGATTTCTTAAATAAGGTCGAAAAGCCTCAAAAGCTGAAATGATAAAAAACAAATAAATGCACAACTTTAAAACAGGGTTTAAAACCATAAGAAAGAAAGAGACATATGTTTCCGTTTTTACTCTTTAAACGACGAAAATACGACCATAAAGGTGAGTGCCGATATGTAACGCAAGGACGGGCGCTTTTCTTCTTTGGCAGAAGTTTTAAAAATAATGAAAGGTGTTCGTTGCTATTATTGTGGACTACAATGGGCCGGGAAAACAAACGCTCCCCAGCTAGTACGCACTTTACTCTTGTACGACTTTGGCTTTTCTAGATAACTATACAAGATCTATATCTGTTACCTGCAGGTGTTTCTGTTTAATATGCTAATGAGCACCTAATATTTTCTAAAGATCAAAGTAATTCTTCATTTTAATTAGTCACTTAATTTCGTCAATTCTTGCTGAAACATTTTATGAGAAAATCCAGTAATTGCGCCTGAATAACGTTTAAAAGAGCGATGCTTTCATGCACCTTATCACAGTCCTATTCAATGAACCTGTCGTTAAAATGTATTACGCAGGTAATTCACCTCTGGGGACAAAGTGTCGTCCTCACCAATTAAATTTTAATTGCGACGGCTTGCCAAAATGCCAAACTTTTAATACGTAGCAGCGATTAATTAAAAATGTATTACTAATGAAATTTAAGTTTTTGAAAGGCAAGAGCGAAGCCAGCCGAGCGTCTTGGAATTTCATATTCTCGTTAGAATGTCGAGATTGAGCGTGCTGAAGATTCATTTCACTGTAAAACTTCATTTTGAATCAGATTATTGCAGCAGTGAATGCGTTTTTGAAATATTTTTATCGTCATTTCATTATTTTGCAGAGAGTTGCTCTTCTGCAGTTTCCGCTTCATATTATGAAGAAATTATTTTTTATTGAGTAAATTGGACGGTGTATTTTTAAAAACTTTTGCGTTTATACAATGAGTAATAAAATAAACATAGGTATTATCATAATTTCAAAGCGTACACGGGCCGAGCTTCTTAATAGGTAACTAAACTGAACAGTCAAAAGAAAAACTTTTTCGCTAAACTAGACACAGGCAGACATACCACACAGACATACACCCCGGTATAGCTATATTCTCTATCATCAACTGAAACAATGTCTTGAGAATCACTAGACATCCTGAACGCTACAATAAATTAAGATTACCCCTAATTAAACCCTAACAGTAATTACCTTAATAAAATTAAGAGACGAAGCTTAACAAACTCCTCTAATTTCAATTGTCCACTTGTAATCTTTTGAAGCGAGTGTCGTGTCGCTCTCCGGCCTCCCGGGCCGGTTCCGGCGCGCGGCCGCAACTAGCGCACTCTGGCGGACGCGCAGAGTTTAACCTAATTTGATTGTAGAGTGAATAGTGAAGGCCTGGACCTTCACGGAGTAGTGGGTTTAGGTCGCTCGTCTCCCTTTGTGAGATGTGGGGCAAGGTAAACAGCAGACACAAGGGAAGAAATTAATGTGTCGCGACTCGCGTGAGCGCAGGCCTACTTTGTTCTTACCTACGATGGGGAGACGAACTGTATTCATGGATTTTATACGACTTGGCCATGCAATTGGGGTTGCATTGAGAGAAGCAGGAAAGCAAAATATATAGCACTAATTTTGGGTACTCCTTTTAACCCCATGAACTAGGAAAACTTATTACAATTTACGGAAAACTATTCTTTGGTTCTGCCCAACTACAATTAATTTAATCAACAGAATAACGACCCAGAAAGCTTTTATTATCAGTAAGTACAAGCAAACATTAATAAAGAAACTACATTAGATAGAAGCGGAGGCACGTAGGAGTGAACAACAACAATGAAGCAGCTAATAAATAAATAGCAAAGTTAATAATATAAATGATTTATTGAAGTGATAGCGGGCAGGGTACGGCCAGGGCACAGGGTAGGGGGTCGATCAGGCCTCTAATATTGAATAAGTTGCGATGGCGAAGTTTCTCGTGAAACATCACATTATTACTTGGACGGCGCGATGTACACGGAATTTTGATTGTTTTATTACAACGGGCGAGACGTAATCGCGGTGTTACTTTTGTAAAGGGTTTTTAAATCGAACCTTTTAATCTAATTTTCCCATGTTCCTAAACACACCGAAAGCTAACTAGTTCGTAGTAGTAAAATCAACAGAAACTCCCCATACACCCAAGCGCTCACTAAAGCTTCAACTGGCCGCAGCGCAACGCATTTTCATATAAAGAAGTGCGGTGCGGCCCGCCTGTAAGTACGTTCCGTTGGTTCATAGAAAATGTACATAAGTGATGAAGGAGGATTTTTGAAATGCGTTGCGTTGCGGCGCGTGCCTTAACATGTTTTAAGGGTTCCGTACCCGAAGGGTTCCAAACGGAACCCTATTACCAAGCCTCCGCTGTCCGTCTGTCTGTCAGCGGGCTGTATCTCATGAACTGTCATAGGTAGACAGTTGAAATTTTTACAGATTGTGTATTTCTATTGCCGCTATAACATCAAATAATAAAAATAAAATAAAGCTTAAAACTAAAGGAGGTCCCCATACAAGAAACTTGCTTTTTCGACATTTTTTGCTAAAGAAAACGAAATACTTCGTATGCGATTCCGACTCGCACTTACTACCCTGCTACTTGTTACCTTGTATGAAAGGTTTTATTGATTACTTACTTATATAATTTTTACCGTTATCAAAATTCTATGCTCATCATGAGTTTCAATTTTCTAAGTCAAAAGTTGATATTATTGGTAGGTATTTGCCATAATTTTGCAAGTAAAAGTAAGCTGAAGTTCGCTAACATTTAATACACAAAAGGAAATTGAATTCTCTGGAAATAACTATTCATATTATATACCTAACTTACCAGCTTGATGCTGTTTTCAGTGTACTATCATAATACTCATAATATCTGAATATTCATATACAGAGGTAGCGTAATAAAAGTCGCTCCACAACCCGAATGGTGTCTAGACTAAATAAATAATTTAACAGACAAGTAATGTATTTCATTTTTTTCAAATTACCTTCAAATAAAAACTTACTGCGACAAGAAGCTTGCAGTATTAGGATGAAAATGACGAGATAGGTACTGTAAGTAGCTTACGATTTTTTTTCTATCATCGTGGTTTCTTTTTCTAATTAAAAGAACTTAGTCGGGTTTCAGTGCAGGAGTCTTATAACCTTGCAAAATGATGAAAAGAAAATGCACTAGGTATGCATAATATCACTTGGTAATTTGTATTAATCGTTTAACATGTAGATGTTGAAAATAATATAAACGATGATGAATTGTCTCTGTAGAGACACGATTCATCAGGGCAGCCCTAATCCCACAAAAACTAGTAAAAGTCCCCACATAATAAACATTACAAATAGCATCTAATTGAAACCATTAAGCGATCAAGATGCATCGATAAGTGACTAATACCATGCTTTAGTAACAGTCGCTGTATCCCTATCTCTGGTCGGACACGTAACTGGGTCGCGGGCTGTGGGGGTGTTGGGGGTGTCGGGGGTGTTTGGGGCGCAAGGGGGCGCCACGGGAGCGGACTCGTAGTTTTTGTACGTACGCGTCGGACCGGCGATCCGGCTTACTTGCTACACGCTCTCTCGCCGCCTTCAAGAGAGAAACATCACACGTAACTCCACGCACGACTCTCAGGAAATGGAAACTTGTTTTTTAGTCCGATTTTCACGTGCGGCTTTTACTACGAATGCAGAACATGACGATTGCTTTGCTTGTGTTTTTCGAACCTTTATTTCTATGTACGAAGTGAGATTCAGAGGAGTAGGAAGGGAGTGGTCTACTTAAAGAAGTAGGTATATAACTTAATCGTTTACTTACGTTTTGTATTTGATTCATTTTCGTGAAATGCCTTCCGAATTCCCATAAGTCGACGCCGAATTTTAGCGCCCAGTTTTTGACTCTGAAACAGAAATGACAACTTTAATCAAGGCTTACAGGGCTTATAAAAGTATTCAAGAAATAAGACGAATGGTACAAAATAAGATCAAAATGGAGAAAAGAAATTCGAGCGACACAGAAAAAAATTAAACATTTATCATAAGTCTGTGACGGAGAAGTAAATGTGATCGGGGAAACAGGTTAAGCATTTTTTTCCACTTCGTCAAGCACCCCTTATTCGGTAGGAGCCTACTCGTACAATTTGTATTTGTCGCAACACGTACAAACGTATAGCCATTGTCACTGCGTCGCAGGATGAGACCAATTTAATGACTGTCTTGATACCTAGTGCGCGTCCGGGTTATGACTCAAAATGTATTAATAGCGAAATGTATTAATAGGGTTTACATTGTATAATCCTACATGATCGTTTTTCCAATGGAATCGAAGTTTTTAATAAATTACTTAGCAATTTGTGAGGAGGTCGTGGCTAAGTAATAACAGCCACACGAGTCGATCCATCAGGTCAAGCTACGCTTGCCGGGGTTGGTCCGTGGACCATCTTTACATACCGAGACTCATCCGTGCCTCGGAAAGCACGTTAAGCCGTTGGTCCCGGCTGTCAATTGTGGATCTTTGACAGTCGTTACGGGCCGGCAGAAGCTCGAAAGTCTGACAACCAGTCTTACCAAGGGGTCGTATTACCCAGTTACTGGGTTGTGGAGGTCCGATAGGCAGTCGCTCCATGTAAAATACTGGTATTCAGCTGCATCCGGTTAGACTGGAAGCCGACCCCAACATAGTTGAGAAAAGGCTAGGCAGATGATGACTTAGCAATTTGTAAGTACAGTAGCTTTCGATGGTATTTATTTCTAATGTAATAAGTAATTATCGTTAATTTCGACCAACAAAGTAGGTACAATATTTACTTTCCAAGTTGACCTAACTTTGAAACAAAACTGTTAATATTTATGCAGCTGCTTTTCATCGCGTTCATGTCAAACATAAACAGTAAATACAAAGGCATATAAGTTTAAATGACGGGTTAGCAATCACGTAACCATTAGGTAACAAAGTGCAGTTTTATACTTTCAGGAAATATGAATTGCCACTAACCATAAAAGTGCTAATATGCATTCAAGCTAGGTTACCATTCGTTCAAATATATGAAGTTACGGATTAAAATATTTCGTGTGAATCCATTCAGCTTCAGGAATAGCTTACGACATTGCTATTTTAAAATACTATCCCTGATAGTCCGAACTGGACGACTGAAAAATTTGCATGTTCTTATTGTTGCTCAGTTTTATGTGAATCAGTCACACTTTACTACTCCATTTATATTTTTCCGCTACTGTTTTCACTAATGGATTAACTAGTTGCCAAGAGTTGTTTTAGACCAATCAGTGTGCCCCAATTAAGTCTATATCTAAACTTTATTCAAACAATGAAAGCATTTTAGGCACATTGCTGCGTGCAACTATGAAATGAAGAATGGAGTGCTAAGAATGTAACGTAAATAAAGCATAATAGTTATTTACGTGGGTACAGTTTTATAATACTAATTATATATATAGATTATAAAAGTAATTGCGTCCAAAGTATGTGGACTTTAAACCATTCTAAATATGAAAATGTTACCTCAAAGATATTTTAGGGCTAAACCTATTTAAATATTTTTGGATTAAAATTCTAGGAGCTGACTTAAAAATTCCAATCTACGTGGAGGAAATTCCAATTTTTATACATAATAAAACTGCTTTTCCATCCTTTAGCATTTAGTAGAGCTTAAACCAGTCTATCTATACGGGATTATCCCTACCCTGAGCAGTCCTGTGATGAGAAATCGATGGAAACTGCTCTGCACCGAAATGAAGAACGAGTAGAAGACGTCTAGACTTTATCCCATAAACCCTTTGCTACTAGCTTAGATTAGAATAACTTTGAATCGTTTCATATTTTGCTTCAAAGTTATAATATGCAATGTCTCAACTTTGAGGGTTTATTTCGAAAGAGATTCCTTTATCTATCCTTTAAAGGTTTCTGAACCCTGACTATATTTTCACAATCTTTTTATCAATGATAGGGATAAAGTAACTGGGAAGAAAATAATAAGGGTTTGACTTCCCTGTATGATAGCTAATGGAGTGATTTTTTTGTGTACTTTATCAAAATGTCTTCGGTGTCGTTTGCAATGTTTTCTGCCCTACCCTTCGCGTTTTTTTATTCATTCCTTTTCTGACCGTGTCACGTTCCTATCTATTTTAAAAGATCTCGCTGATAACATAAGTAATAATAAAGGAAAATGTAAAAGACGAGAACGGTTCAGCGAATTTTTGGGCAAAACTTCGTTCTTATTTCCTTATTCCGTTTCGTTTAATTCAAGTTGTTCCACAATGTCCTCATTAGCAATCAGGGAATGTTTCGCGGGCATTGTTCGCCCAAGTTCGGCCGTCACCGGCACCGGTTCGGAATTTAGAATTATTTAAAACGTTCGTTTGGTAGCCGGCAGGTGCGCGACATGCAGCCGGCGCCGTCTCCCGGCCGTTACTCGGGATACGGAGAGCTTCCAGCATCTTCAACAAATCTCTTTCAAGACTATTATGACAGTCCTGAGTTTGTTTTAAAAATCCAAATAATTTCATTGCTGATAAAACAAATCCAGGACTTTACATATTGCTATGCCTCATATAGCAGGGTACTCGATTTCTTTTCACATCTCAGTTCAGTGAACTCACAATAAAAAGTGGTTTTTACTTATATTTTCTATTAAAACTATGCGATTATTTTGCAAAACGGAGAAAAGGGTCTTAACACTGCAGTGATCCGCTTAAAATATCTTGTTACTGTAATCGGTTTAACCCTGGCGCTGAGCATGGGGTTTCGTCGGCCGGGCGGGGGTAAACCGATTTACGTTTCACCTGAATTTAATATCATTTCTTTGCGTATGACAAATTTCTGTTTAAAATACTGGGACTTAGTAAAACGTGGGAAAATTGAACCGGCGCAATCGGCGACATCAAAGCGACCTTTTAAATTACTTATCTAATTTATGATTGCTGTTTAATTAGGGTTGATCGTACCGAGGACCTTTTAATTTATTATGATTAAACAACAAACGATGGTGTTCCTAAAAGAACGAGTCTAGAGAATTGAGGAAAATTCACCGCCATATTTTGCAGGAAGTGTTGAAAAGGTATTGTTATGAATGCTTGAATCTCCTTGAATATTAAAGCGTCAGTTAAGTGTCAAATTAAATTAATTAGAGATAGAAACCGATGATATCTCGGTTGCAGTGAGTCGATAACGGTTGTTTTATTAATCAGTGTCGGCGAGTGCTGGTAGACAGGGTGTCAGACGCGCTGCGCCCTTACGTAAGGCAGCCTCCGAGTCCGTAGTACGAGCGGCGTCCCCGCGCCCCGGGCCCCCCGCCCCCCTGAGCCACGAGCCCCCCGTGCCCCCCCGCTCTAGATCAATACCGGAGCCGGCGCCTTTGACATGTGCCCCGCGCCGCGTGCCGCTCTGCAAATATTTACGTTGTGGAAACAGATCATAACTAGTTTCATTTGCCTGTTTGTACGCCACCCGCGACACACCACCCACAATAAAAACCAATTTAATTGACAAACTTCTAATTTATGTCTCAATTAGTTTTACTTGATTACTTCTTTTTTGCGCTCTAGTTTCTGGTTTTTAATGTTCAGTTGTTGAGCTAAAACTTGATGAGTATATTCACTTAACATCAAACGTAAAAGTTGTCATTTTATTTCAAATGAAACTGTTTTATGGTTCAGTCAGTTTTAACTAAAACCTTGATACCACATGCGGTGTCGGCCAATCATTGATAAGCCGCAATCCAACAACTAAAATTATCCAAATTAATTTGTACTCTGAATTAACTACATTAACGTGAACGTACAGCTTTAATTTAAATATTCAAGTGTTGCAAATGATAGCGTGGCGTCGGCTTTTATTTTAGTTTAAACATACTCCCAAATGATGTGTTATTAAAACAAAGTTTACTGAAAAATTATAATTTGCAAAAGTATATCTACTTATATAAAAATTTAGTTACAAAAATATTTTTGCATCAATCCCGCCTTTACTCAGACTAATTTAACTAGTCTGGAGGGATTTATAAAAAAAACGTTACTATTACTTTTCATGCATAATTAACGAGAACTGAAAAAGTATTCACCGTCTAGCCGCATTGAATGTAGCACTCGGTACACATTGCAACGACGGCGTAGCACATTATTCAATGTGCTACGAGATGCTACGACTGCTACGAGCCTACGCCGCTTGTGCAAATTGTCTACGCTTCTACGAAACAGTTAATTGAGTTACGATTGTAACTGGCACGGACTTTAATACCGTCATTAAAGGTTGTTGCTAGTTATAGTACTTTTATGTTAAAACAATTCTATTGTTCGAAGTGTACTATATGATTATTTAAATTGAAATAGGATAAAAGTATTTTGAAATTGTATTTACTGAACACATTTGCCATGCGTAACTGGCCAGGTAAATTGAATTTTCCGGACGTTTTGTATGGTTTTATTTATTCCCAAAAAAGTCCCTTTTGTTTGATGTTTGCAACTTTTGAAAGCATGAATCAAAAAAGTAAAAAAATTGTGGGATAAACTCCAGCAAAACAGATTTGCATTTTTCACATTTCACACATTCGACAGTAGAATTCAATTAAATCATCGTCAACCAGTTAACCATAGACTTTCCAATGATTGCCTCGTTGGTCTAGTGGTCGCGCTACTACTGGTTCGATTCCTAGGTCAGGCAGAGTGTTATTGGGTTTTTCCATCAGGAATTTCTCAGTTTAGCCTGGAGTCGGGATTTGTGCCCGGTTGATGGCAATAGGCTCGTCCCCTAATACATGGGACTTAAACATAACTGGTGGAATGTGGGTGTACGGACACGGAGGCACCTCTGCGGGATTACAAGCTTAAGGATATTATGATGTTATTTTTCCCATGACCATTTGTATTTGAAGAATTAATTTAATCAAATGGAAAATGTATGTAGCAGATACTGCTGCCCTTTAGGTAATCCTATCACATTATTTATGACACGTATTGGTATCTTTTATTTTACCAAGAATGCGGCGACGACAGATGCATTTTTCATTGACAAATTCCTACGACTCATACGTAAGCACTTTTTAAATATTACGCAACTTCGACTATCTATATCTATATAAATAAATAAAAATCAATTGCCGTGCGCTAGTCTCGCAAAAAATCAAAAATGGCTCGACCGATTGTGATGAAACTTGGGGAAGATTTTGTGTGTGCGCCGGAGAAAACTTCTAACAAAAAAATAATTAAAAAGGCTTTTCCAGTATTTCACCATTCCTTACGTTGAAACTAAACCCATAAGACCAAAGCACTTAGTAGAGCGAACTCAAAACTACAACATTTGCGCGTTTTTCCTTAACGATGTTTAAAACTACTGGACAAGTTTTAATGGAACTTTCATTTATATTATCCTTAAGAGCTCTGAACCAGGCTATATAATTATGCTATGTCTAGACAAAGTTTTGTGATCAATCTCGAGAACTAGCCGAGGGCCGACACGGCTTTTATGATCATTTTATAACTAGTAAGGATATGCAAAAGCATGTTATCTTAATGTAAAGGAAGACAATCTCAACTATGCTAACTTAATATTATAAATGCGAAAGTGAGTTTGTTTGTTACGTTTTCACGCTAAAACCACTGAACAGATTTAGATGAAATTTGGCACATGGGTAAACCATGATCTGGAATAGGATATACGATACTTTTTATCCCGATATTCCCATGGGATCGAGACTTACGCGGGTGAAATCGCGGGGCGCAGCTAGTCCTAACTTCCTAACTATTATATTATTATAAATGCGATAGTGAGTTTGTTTGTTTGTTACGCTTTCACGCTAAACCGGCTGAACGGATTTGGATGAAATTTGGAATATGGGTAGACCTTGACCTGCAGAAGGACATAGGCTACTTTTCATCCTGGATCACAGACGAAGTTGCAGGCAACAGCTAGTAATCAATAAGTTAATAATCTTATGACAGCAAGGATTTAAATCTTTAGATTCGCCCGAACACGTCAAATGATGCTCACGTTTCTATTCGTTCCATACAGGATGTGTGAGCTCAATCTTCTCAGAGGCACTTTTTCGCGCGACCTAAGTACGGTATAAAGAAAATCTAACAATTTAAATCTTTAATGGCACTTAAATTCTTCTCATTATCACATTTTTTTTATTATTGTATATGCAAAAGTGAGGCTTGCCTCTTGCAAATCGAAAAATTAAATTGATTAAGATTCTAATTAAATTAAGCCAGCCTATTACATCGCGATACACCTTTAAAAGTTAACTGCCCTACAGAGCCAACAGTCTCAGTATGGAACAGAAATATATTGTTTGACTTACTACATGAACATAAAAATCCTTCATTTCTCAGATCATTAAGTTATTTCTCAAATAAAATTAATCTATGGGCCTGACTCGCCTGAAATAAATGGATTATATTATATTATATTATATTATTCTCGTTTATTTATTTTCTTCCTTATTTATTAACATTTTTAAATATTTAAAAAAAAACATTAAGAAATATAAAAAAGGATTATTATTATTATAAGGACGGATAGCGTGGAGGTCAAGGTTAGTCCAATTTCAGATCAGGGTGCAGGGAACAAACAAACTAATATTACAATTTGGTGAACATTATATAATTATTTATCCTAGATTTAAGTTACTTATGTAATAATACTTGCTGCGCCCTAACAGGGTCCATGTACTCATAAGTTGTAGCCTAGCCTGTAACAGTAGTGTACATTGTGCAAATAAATAAATAAATAAAAAATAAAAAAATAAACTGTGGGCACTTTGCGTATTATCCATGAGTTCAGTTCGATAATATTTATCTTTGAAATAGATTTACGATGTATTTGAAGGTGAACTCACTGGTCTTATGGTTGCGTAACTGAAGGTTCAGGGTTTACCTGGAACGTTACTCGAAATAAAATCAATTCTCGAATTTCCCTAGAATGCGACTAAAAGCTTGCATCACGCAAGCTTTTAGTCGCATTCTAGGGAAATTACTTCATGTACTCGAATAAAAAGTATTCTATGTGGTAATCCAAGACATATAGTCCACGCAGATTCGTTCATGATTATGTAACAAACATGTTCAAACTTTTACATTAATTATAGGTATTAGTAAGTACCAAATACTTCTAGTTTTGCGAATAAAAAATGCTTTTCAAGGCTTTTGAATATGGCTTCAAAGATTTGTGCGGTTAAATCCAAATCCATTAATTTGTTTATTGAATTATTCATCTCAAAGAAATACATATGATTTTGTATATTTTATTTTTCCCTTTTTGAATATATTAAGTATGTCCAATACTTTCGAGAGCCGTCTCATATGTGGGTTGGAGTAATAATTATGTGCGTCCCACGCATTGAACCCCGACACTACACGCTTAAGCCCACATATATACGTTATAACCGCTGTATAGTAGATAGGTACAGCGCTGAAAGCTGCATCAATGTGCTTACATCGCGATTCGCTGAACTATGACCGTATCTCATATAAAGCTATTGTTTACAGCGCTGCAGCGGCTCAGCGGCTCGGTGGAGAGCGGATATTGCAGCTGCTCACATGTTGCTTACAAAAGACTAGTGTACTGGTCAAGACGAAGGTGCTAAGAGAGAATAGATGAATGCGGTCTACTATTGTAACTGTGATAGAGAATATTGGGCGACAGTCGTACTTAAAATGTACACACTAGCACTGTAAATATACTTCAAGCTCTAGTTCCAAAGCTATTTACTATGCGTACACGTACCTTTTCAATCTTAAGGTGTGTTCTACATTACTACGTGCATGCATGTGCCAAGACTGTGTGTGTGTGCATTCAGCTTTTGTCCTAATTGTCCTCAATTCTTACATGCCTCAATTGTCTTCAGTTTATAAGAATCTTTGTTATCTTATTTATTTTTAGCAGCACTAAAATGTGTCGGTTATTTTTAGTTGTTGTTTTCGTCTACATACGCAATTGTTAATAAAGTAGATCCCAAGGTTAGACAAGTAATTAAAAGTCTCCGTTCTCTCGTTACAGGCTCATGCTGTAGTAACATATTAGGTAGGCAGCAAGATGCACGTGTTGACTGCCGATCGGACAATTTTTTGGAAGCATTTTGTTAACATGATGGCCTTGTGTGGTGGGTAAAACAAAAGGTAATCATTCCAGTGTACCTACAATAGCTCCATTTAGTGGACACCAAGTTTAAAAACAATGAAAATACGATAAATTCGAAGGTTACATGGGTTTTAAACTTTTCAACAATATTTTATACGTAGCTACTTAGTATGGTTTTAGTTCTAAGACTTGTATTATTTACATGCAATCTTACTGACCATCTATTATTGCCAATCCGAAGGACCTTCGAGAACCACATGCAATCATCATCTGCCAAGCCTTTTCATGTTGGGCTCGGCTTCCAGTCTAACAAGCAGTGCGGACTGCGGATGAATATTAATCTACATTGAACTACTACGAATCAAATATCTACACTGCGTGTGATTTCCGAAGATTAGCCGGATACCCAATAATTGTGGGTTAGCCAGCGGATGTTAACGTTCACTAAACTACAATGCTTTTGAGAAATGCTTTAAGCATCTCTCCTAGTTGTATTTTTTTTACAAATAACTCTTTAATCAACCTGAGTAACTTGTGAGCTGCCAGAATCCAATTAATATTAAGAAAGTGTTGGATGTTCATTTAATGCTCTATATTTTTTAGTTTGTTCTTAATTCCATTCTTATATTCTTATTCATTAGAGCTGATACTGAATTTAATACAAATTAAAAAGCAGATACCATACTCGCACATAGCTAATAGAGTTTGTTTGCGCGCGTGATCACAGCAGCTACGGGCCTTAGCTTGCTATTCTTTTGATTTCGTTTAAACTTTACATTTGCACTCTTGATAAAAAGATTTTCTCCCCTCCGATGTGTGGGGAAATTGAATGAAATTCCCACCTCCGTTCACACCTATAAACGAACCCCCATTTGTATAATGATGAGTGCAAATTGACTTCATTATTTGAGATGAAAATAGATTATAAACGTAATGAACATACTAAATAAGCACTTTATCCAAAGAACTTACTGAAATAACTGCTAATCCATATTTTTATAAATAATTATAACAACAAGAAAGCAGTATAAAGAAAACGCATTTGACAAGGAAGCAGAGAAGGCTGGCTGGAATATCTTATTGCTAACAAGTTGAGATGTCATCGTAGCTAGGAAGAAAGAAGAAACTGGAAAACTGTATATCTTAATATACCTACTAAAAGCTTTCTAATTAATTATCCTTTCCTCGAAAACCATCCACAAATAAGTACTCGTAGAAGCACACATCGTAACACACATTAATGAAACAACCCAATATATTTAATCAGTGGCGCGGATTCGTAATTACTTTAACCGGAAATCCTCGTTAATAATTCAAAGTTTTTACAACCGCTTCATTGTATGAGTGGCGGGTAGGCGGGCAGGCGGGTTGTGGCGCCATTTATCAAGAATTGATCCATCTCGGAACTTTCAACTGTCACTTGTGAACTTTTTCGTTTAACCAAATCGCGACGAAATGTCATTACAGAAATTCATCTAAGTAGCGAAGCGTGCGCGGGCGCGGGGGAGGTAGCGGACTGAATATCGTTCTGTAATTGGCTGTCAATAAGCTGCTTGGCGGTGCGGGGCACGTCCTGCCCTACATACCGCTGCATCGCAAGGCCTTGTGCAAGATACAGAGGATGGCCGCCAAGCTAGATAAATATTTTCCTTGCAAGTTGCAGCTCTTAATTGGGTGGGTTTGTTAGACTTTGTAAAACTAAAATTACTTACACGTATGTTATACCAGAACACCCGCGAAATTTCGCGTTGTTACATAACTTTTTAATTAGTCGAGATTTTTAATTCATATTCTTTATAGCTATCCGAATATCAAGAAAAAAATTGCCTAGACCTCAAGGGCGAGGCGTGAAAGTTGATTCGCTGTTACAATTTATAGTAGATCACCTACGACCCCTCGTAGCCTATCACTATCATTATTACATACATATGGGCATGTAGATAATACATAATAATATAAGGAATGAGCTTGGGCTACAGTATTATGTGTTAATACATCCATCTAGCTACTGGTGGCGTGCCCACCGCAATTATATAATCAAAATTACATGAAAGATACAGATCATTTTTACCCGACTACGGCGAAGTAAAAAGGAGGGTTATGATTTTGACCGGTATGTATGTATGTATGTATGTATGTATGTTCATCTGTTCCCTCCTATCTTCCAAACCACTTATCACAATTTGACAAATGAGGTATCGTTAGAAGCGTCGTGATTGTCCGCTGGTTATAGGCTATGTGAAGTCACATTAAATTAAAAATGGCGCCCTCTAGAGGACATAAAGTGAGGAACTTAAAAAAAAATATGGTTTAATCGTACCATGTTGGGTATCAAATGAAAGGGCTTAATGAGCACATTTCAAAAATATAGATATTATAACCCAAAAAGAATTTAAAAAAAATCAAGTAATAAAAACTAAAACCCAACTACGACTTAAAAGGTATAAACAAGACACCACAGACAGACAAATTAAAAATCCGGAGTCACACGTAATCTGTTCGATTTATGCCCTAACACGTGTGACTCCGGATTTTTAATTTGTCTGTCTGTGGTGTCTTGTTTATACCTTTTAAGTCGTAGTTGGGTTTTAGTTTTTATTACTTGATTTTTTTTTTACTTTTAAAACTGTTTTATCAATTAACGATTAAACATGCTTTCTATTATTTTGTTCAATCAGTTTCAAAACGAATTACTTATTTGGAATTAGTTGGAACTGTTCCTGACTCTGTTTTTAGTTTAACTTCATTTTCATGTGAAACAGTGATATGAGTTTAAGCACATTTTTAAATTCAAACCTTTTTCAACACTTGAAAAAACAAACACCCAGATTCGTACTAACTATCCATGGGCTATACAAATATTTGATGTGTGCAACGGAAACTGAATCGAACCCGCGCCACGTAGAAATCAATCGCTCAGCCATTGCAAGAACCGTGCCGGACAAAAAGCTCGCCCTCAAGGCATGAAATGGAAATTAAACATGGCGGGTAAAACCTATACCTCTGCTTACCCCTGCAGTAAATACCGGCCTGATGTTGTTATGTTATGTAAGTGACAATCAAATCGGTTTCTGAAACTTTTGATAACCCTGAAGATCGAATTATGAAGGTTGATTTTTAGTGTCACAGATCATTCTTAAATATAAAAGCATGACTGATACGGCCCGTATTATGTAGATGTCCCCCGCTATGCCATATCAATTAGGTTACAAGTAGATCGTACTAATTACTTGCGTCTAAACCTCAGAACAATAAGTCAGCGGGAGTTCAGTCATCGCTAACAATCGTCATCGGAACCTATTTTTTTTCCAACATGAATTCGGCAACTTTTGAGGAATGACACACTCCATTCCCCAGGACTATATCACCATAAGAATTACAGGAAAAAATGGCGCGAATATAGTCGCAACAGGTGCAAATAATATGATTAATGTACGGGAAAGTCGGCATCCATGGTTAAGTGTCAATTTTCAACATTTTCTGTCATCTCTGTGAATTATAGGTATTGCGGTTTCGTTCGCGTTATATTAAAGCATATATAGTTAACAATACCATGGAGGACTGACTTATATATACATGTAAAATGTAATTTCAAGTTATATATAGAACTTATCAAAGGATATCTTCGTGATACAGACCTATTGAAGTGTATCTCGGAGCGAGATGGAACGGTTCGTTTGACAAACTCAACCAAGTTATCAAATGTTTCGATGAAATGTATCTAAAAATATCTATACGATGAAATAAACTTGTTACCCTTTTTCAAGGAGTTTTTGGATGATGGAGAGGATGAGTGTATGAGTGGATGTCGTGCATACACTCGTAGTCAAATGTAATCAGTCTCTCGTTTCATTGGATATACTACGGTACATGGAGTAAAGCGTGGGTGAATTTACGAATGAAGCCTTTCTAAATACTACAGTGTTATTTTTTGGGATGTTACTTTGTATTTTCCTGTATCACAACTTCCTGAAAGGAAGTTGATTACTGTCTGAAAAGCTTTCTTTTATTACACAGTAGGTACATTGATGGCCCTAATGGTACAGCATTGTTGGAGCCATTAATGGAAAAAGCTTTCCCAGTGTGAGCTTATACTACACTTGAAGTTTCAGGAATTTCGTGTGTTAATATGTACAAACTGTTTTGATTGTGTAACATTTTTCCTTTTAAGCTAGTACTTCAGGTGAATAAGTGAAAACAGGAGTGGAAAATTCAATAAAAAAATTGTTTTATCATTCTGAAACTGGGAAACTATAAATCTCAGTAAATAGTTTTGTTTACTCGATCTGTTATTCAATAATGTAGTCATTTTAACGCAAAGCACCACAATAATAGCCTTGTTGTTGTATACATTTGTTGGAATAAACTAATTATTGTGATAAATCACTATCTTAATACCTACTACGAATTTTACAATACAGAAATATACAATAAGTACAATAAATATCAACGTTCAAAGATTCAGCTCGTTACGTATACTGTGTCTGCTACGGGCGCCAGGTTATCTGATGTGGGGGCACTTACTCATTGTGCGGGATGTCTTCGAGCTGGTTGGCGAGCGCGGCGGCCGCGAGCAGAGCGACGAGCAGGCCCAGCGGCCTCTGCGGACACATGCTGTCCATCAGCGCCATCGCACTCCCCACATGACAAGGGCACACGACAACCGACACAGCACTGACCGCTCCTACATGGAACAACACACGGCACTAAACTCTCCTGACAGTGTCACACAGGGGCGTACGTTTGTGCATGAGTCATCGAGTGGTAGTGTCAGTCAGGTTAGGGACCGGGGCCGGTGTCGTGCGGGCGGGCCGCAGGCGAGGACAAGCGTGTCGCGCGCCAAGCCGCGCCGTCCCGCGCAACCGCGCCCCGCGCGCTCCGCCGCCCCGCGCCCGCACTGACGCTGCGCGCGAATCATACGCCCAATAACGCAACGGCCTACTACTTATTACTGAGATTTATTTGCTCATACATAAGGTTGATGGTCAGCGACCGATGCGAACGCCTCCGAGCCGCTCTACGACAACATCCGGCCTAGTATTACGAGAAGCGGGTAGTATCCGGCGCGCGGCCAGCTGGTATCATGATGCCAGCAGGCGAGCTGATGACGAAGCTGCTGCATGAATGCATGGCTGGCAGTCGCCTCGGGCAGCGCTGGTGGTGCGAGGTGATGCCGGCCGCGACACCGGCCGCCACGCACATGCGTGGGCAAGTCGCCAGGAAATCCTTTATTGATTCCCGCGCTCCCGCTTTCTAAGGAATGTCGCAGGCGTTGCTACCGCCGAAATTTCACCCTCCCACTATTATAATTTGAGCTAAGCGGATCACTGTACGCTCCATGGATTGCTTTCGTTACACCTAACAAATTTTAGGGATTTTCTTCTGCAGAAGATAGGTACCCGGACGAAAATGAAAACTGTATGGAGTTTGGGAAAAATATTTTAATGAATAATTTTATTTTTGCTGCAGGAAATTGTTTGCATAGTTTCGCATTATCTGAAATATTTCGCCTAGATACCAACGATACATTTTGCTGTCCTGGCCGTAGCGGTGCAAAAACTGTTCATAAAATTCTAAGAAACCTCGGAGGGCAATACTGTATCAATACGACACGCCTGGCAGGCGCAGGTAACCTAGACCATACGTGGTACTTACGCAACATTCACTTCGATTACATCGGCGGGGAAGGGTTGAAACTGATCCGTTACAATATGCGGATTTGTTCCTTCAGCAGTTTTATTGAAAATGTTCACTGCAAAGTATGAACTTGTAAGTTATAACGACTGAACAACTTCAAAGTTCTGTAAACTTATCTCTTAAATAGGGTGTCGACGTTTAAGACCTGATAAAATAAATGACGTTCTGTTGGCTACAGTCTGATGTCCAAAAAAAATAATGAGGCAACGTTTCATAATAGTTTTATATGTACACAAAAAACTATTATGAAACGTTGCAAAATTATTTTTACGTCTCTAAAAATGGTTTGACACTCACGCTTGTGGAACGCTGAGTAAAGCATGTTTATAGCTTTAGATTTTAATTTAAGTACCTACAAATGTCTGAGGTTATCTATAGATATCTACGTAAGTACATGTTTTGTCGAACTTCAGTTTGGTAGCCAAGGTTTATTACTATACGTCAAGGTTTGCAGATTCGATAAGGAGGTCAAATAAAATAAATATAATTTGTACAGTTTAAAAGTATTTTATTTTCTCATTACAGTCGACATTAACTTTTGTTTTAACAATATCGTCACAAATGTGTGGCAAAGTAAACTTCATGTCATTGACAGATTCGTTCAGAATTTTGTATTTTTTCTAATTACAATATTTTGTTTTTCAGACCTATTTTTGGTTCAGTTATTGTGCGTTACGAGTTTCGACAAAATATAGATATTCAAGATGAATTCAAATGTCTTAGCACATTAATCCAGCCTTCAATGATATAATTTAAATATTCGTTGTAAATAAATGCTACATGATACTTATTAATGAACAATGCCACAATAATTGTATTTCTCCGCATATCATTTGTTATTTTTTTAAACCTACAAAAGTTAATAAACGCTTTCGTTTCAGTTACAACCTACAGTTTTTCGACAATATGTCAGTTAAAATTGTATAAAAATAAATGATACAAATGTGCGCAGCCGCCGCACGGGGGCGCTGCCTACGAGCACAGCTACTTGCTACAGTTACAGCTATATTTACAGAATATCATTAAGTTATATAGGTACGTATAAATTAATATATGCTACTAAGTACTTTGCACAAAACGTTACAACGTAACTCATCGATCATAACGTGAGGTCAGTGTTCAAGTCGATGTCGCTGTACCGCAGTACCGACGCGTCACCTCGCCTTATATTCACACAATACTGTGCTTTGATCTTTAAATGCAGTCTTCACAGTTACTAAGTTTACCTAAAGATCACAACAATACAGTTAGGTATAAAACATAACTAAGTAATCTCATAAATAGCCGTCTAACCTAAAGTTACAACTACCTAAATAATTTGTACAATTAATCTGAGATTTTCCACAGATTTTCCTGGTGACAGAATAATTATAGACATACAAATAAATAATATTATAAATTAATAATATTTGACCACAGTCTTAAGAAGTATAAATGTAACAAAGAGTTTGGAGACAAATGGAAATGTCTTTAAAATAGGAACACACAAACAAATGTATAGATATGACGTCTACAAATGATATTTGGTTTTATACAGTAAAGAATTCACTAGCTTTGACACTGAAACACATCTATACTGGACCGCAATAAAGAAGTACTAGTGCCCCGCTATGGAATGATTTCAGTACCATCCTGTATGCACTACTAATAGTTACACATAATGTTGACATTAGATACTAGCACTTCCATCATGTACCGAATAACAATATAGCCTCCACTATATTCATATGAAGAGTAAACTTAAAATTACAATTCTCGTAATACTGTCTTAAGGTACTGATTATAAGCGGTGTTGCCAACCTTAAAACATGTTTTACGTACGATTGCTCAGCTTATAAGAGATAAACTCCGTAACTTTAGGTAAAGATGTCAAATCGTTCAGATCACTACATACAGTATAATTAGTTGCATTCCTGCAAGTATATCTATAGTCTTCACAGCGTGTTGACACGGTGTGGATCGTTGTTCAAGTGGCACACAGTTTGAGACAGTCTATGTGTCTTCAATGTCGTGAGGAGTCGCTTTCATGGCCGGAATCTCGTCCGTTTTCTCTAGGTGAGGCCCGGTGGTCCCTTTCGTCTCTAAACCGGTCCCTGCGGTCTCGTTCTCTCGACCTGTCCCTGTCCCGGTCTCGATCTCGCTCCCGGTCTCTATCCCTGTCCCGGTCCCGGTCTCTGTCTCGGTCCCGATCTCTTTCTCTATCGTCGTCGCGATCCCTACGTCGATCGTAGTAGTGATACGACCGTCTTGATTTCCTGTCGCTTGGTGTCACTACTTCTACTTTTATGTTCGCTGTCGCCGTTACCTGCAAATATTTGGATAGATTAGGCATCGAATTACCAAATAACGTAACTTGGTAACATAACATAATCATATGGCTTACATGCGTGCTACTGGGAAATTACTAGTTGAAAACTAACCTTAGTAGTAATGGCACCCGGATGAGGTGTCTTTGAAGTAGGTGTCGATCGTCCTGAGGCTGAATCACTGCCGTTATAAGTGGTGGTTTCCACGACCACTTCTGGCTGCACGACGATGGACTGCATCGAGGACTGCACGGAGGGAGCGGAAGAGTGCCAACTCGGCGGTTCTTCGGTAATGGTCGTGAGAGAGGGAGCTGATGGTCGTGGTGCAGACTTGCCCCCTCGGCCTCCCTTGTCGCCACCTCCTGATCCTGAGCTCGACTTGCGAGGGTGCACTGGAGAACTCTTTGGTGATGGCGTCGACAATCTTTCAGGGTGTTCTAATGGTCGAACCTGGATGGAATAGTTAAATTGTAAACGTCGTTGCTAGGTAGGTTACGGGCAAAGCTTTTATAGGTAGCAAGTTAACTATTTGACTTGCCACCGGATAGATTTGATTTCAATGATAAGTGAACTCATCTCTCAGAAACTTACCTCAGCGTTGGGTCCCAAAATGGCGAGAACAATCGGGAAGAACAGCAATCCGTCTATCAAGCCGAGGAGGACCAGTGCCAGCAGTAGTCTCAAGAACAGTCGAGCCACGAAGCCAAACTCGCTGGTAGCCAGCATTGAGGCTGCTAGAGCGGCTGCCAGCGCACCATGTACCACCGGAGCCAACACTGACTCCAGGGCCAAAGATGCTCGCCGTCGCTTGCAACCAATTGATGTTACGAAAGCCTGTTAGGAAAAATATCAATTAGTTTTAATTTTAAGGTGAATTATATAATCAGACATTATTTGCATGGTCCTCATATGGTCTGACCAAGATTATGTCCGGACTGTCTTTTTTCTCAGAGCGGTTGGACCAGAATCACTGAATTCATCCAGTTTTAAATCATAATTTACTTTTGACGTGTAAAAGAGTTTTTTGAACCCATTTACAGATATAAATATAATTTATGAGTATGATAACGATAATGTAAATTATAAAAACAATATAGGTATTAAAACATTTTAAAACAAAAATTTAAATTTACTCACCAAACACAAATGCACAGTAAAGTGGACGCCCCTGCCTATGGAAAGGACTAGTAAGACCGCTGGTACTGCAGACAGTTTGACTCCTAACAGTGCCATCGTACCCAGCAGTTGTAGCACTAATGTTGCCAACGCCAATGTAACCAGCACTGCCGCCCAGAAGTTCAGGAGGAGTACCATTACAGCCTGCACGAAAATAATAAGATTATATAATATATCATTTGGAATCAAATGGGCAAAAATATCCGGCAAAATTACGAAAGAGAATGAAAAAAAATAAACTTCAATAAGTAAATAAACTTACCACAAAAACAGCAGCCAAAGCGCAGGCGAGGGCCAGGAGCAGTGATGTCCTCAAATACAAGTACTGCTCCCAAAACAGGAAAGGAATACCAGACGGGAAATTAGACAATCCCTTCGCTTCGAATTTCAAACACAGGTCCCGCACTGACATTATCAGGTTCTTTATACACTCCGTGTCACTTAAACCTGACAAGTAGAACGGAAGCTGCGTGTAAATCAGTGGTGATGACTTCGGTATCTTCAACTCAACGTCTCCTGACGAATGCGTCCATCTCTTCGGCTGCGGTTTCAAGTTCCCTTGTGAAGCTCCGTACGCGAGAGCATCGTTCGTAGCCCAGGCTGAGAGGTAATTATAAAACGCTTTCGGATTAATAATACCGTCCTTATCCACCAATCGGTGACCATTCTTCGTGTCGGTCGTAATTAGTGACTTATCGATAGGATTGTCTACGTGTCCAGTCTGCACCATAAGTTTGTAAGCCAATATGCCCTCGTCACTTGCGTTTTTACACCAGTACTCTTGCGTTATACACCCGCTCTCCACTTCCTTGTCGTAAGCTGCCTGCAAGTCTAGCAACCAGTCTCGGAAGAGGCTCAGCCAGAATTTCGTAAGACCACCATTGTCGTTCTTTATAATATTCGGTATCCTCACAAACTGGTCGTGATACTCGTAAAGTAACTTCTGATTGGTGGGATATTCGAAGTCTCCTTGTGTGACGGCGTACATGCTGTAGAAGCCAAAGTATTTCTCTTGTCGGTATAGGAATTCGTGTTCGTCCGTGTTCTCTGGTACAATGTCTGTGAGATCTAGACCGTCTTTGACTTTCGTAGCTCCCCAAACACTGGCCAGAATGACTGCGATCAACGCTAGCATTGATGTAACCTGAAAATAAACCATACCTTATAACTTCTGTGTTTTACAATGAAAACTTTTTTTAGAAAAATTGTTTATAAAGAAACAAAAATTATAATATAGTAGCCAAATTCTTATAATGAAGAATCATACCTTAACGGAAGGACGCATGATGAACGGCGCGTAGTAGTTCTTCGCCCACTTGGTGAGCGACAGACTGAGGCAGCACGTCACCTTCGACTGGTCTCCCAAATCTTCAGGATCCAATGGTTGTCTCGTCGTGTCTTTCCAATTAGTCTGCAAATAACATTGACTTATTAGCCCATTATTACATTGCCCATTTTAAGGGTTCCGTACCCCAAAAGGAAAAAAACGGAACCCTTATAGGATCACTTTGTTGTCTGTCCATCCATCCGTCCGTCTGTCTATCTGTCAGTCTGCCAATCTAGTAAGACTCTTTTTCTTAGGAACTCGTGGAGGTATCAAGTTAAAATTAATATCAAATACGTAGGTACGGTCCTCTGGAACCTATTTTTTTATATTGAGCCATTCTTTACTATGTTATTTTTTATTGATGCGGGTAATCTTTTATAACGCCAAAGACTTAACAGAGTTTTGGTAACACTGTCCTAAAAGATTTCGAATAAAATTAGTTTCCAACAAACCTTATCATTCTTTCCACTCCTACCGCGGGACCGGTCTGCAATCTTCTTATTCCGCTTAGGCATGGGACTCTCTGGCGTCAGACAGCACAGAAGGTCGGACCTGGCCGCAGACCGTCGCCTCAGGTCCAGCGAGATCATCGCGGGAAACACCAGCAGCATGGAGCCGAGGTTGAACAGGAGCAGGATGGCCGCCTGAGGGATAAATTAGTTGCTATGAATATGATGGTCATTGTCTTTTTTTTTCAAAATCATGTTCGAATACAGGGTGTTAGGGTCAACACCGTTATCCTTGCAACCAGTGGTTTGGTTTCATTTATAGAACGTAAAATCAATGGAAAATTACAACTTTTTTTTAATTTTTTTAGATCTAAATTTTACCACAAGAGACGCAAGATCGTTGCCCTATGCGCCAGGGCAACGAACTTGCGTCTCAACACGGGTGGGGGGTACGGGATGTGACCTGACCGGCAGCGAGCGCGATCCCTCCCTTAGTCAGTCAGCTGTTTCGCTAGCAAGCACGGTGTCAGATAGAAACTTTTAAAAATATTTTAATGAAAATAACGTTTTTTTTTTGTTGTGTTCGGTCATTTCTTTTTATATATAAGTCAACAACCCATGGTTTGAATGACAAGAGTGTTTTCCCTTACATCCTGTATAATAAATATTGTTTGGTTAAGTTGTTTGGTTAATAAAATTAATTTTAAATGTTAGGAAAATAATAATGATGCAATCTTACCTGCAAGCAAAACACGCGCAGAGCGGGAATCGGCAGTAAAGCCGCTGCCAGGAAGGCCAAGATATTGCAGAGTGAGGCCAACAGCACGCTAAGACCACTCTTCTTGAGGACCAGGCCAGTCCGCTCCTCGCGAGGCACGTCTCCCGCTTGCTCTACGTACGTGTGAGTGAGAAGGAACATGTCCTGCACGCCCAACCCTAGCGCCAGGAACGGCACTATCTGCGTACTTGATGCGTTGAATGGTATTCCTAAGGATTGAAAAAAAAAAAAAATTGTACATACGCTTAGATTAAAAAAAAAACTGTTCTTGAAAAACGTTAAGATACAAAAAAACATAAATTCTACACTGTGTAAGCACTGCGTGGAAAAAATTAACCAAAATAAAATAATAATCACCTAACAAAGCACAAAAGCCTAATCCGGCTGCGACAGTGATCGAAAGCAGCAGAACCCCTGCTATACCCACACCGGCTTGCGAGCGGACGGGGTCACGCCACTGCATTAGTGTCACGGCTACATAAATTAACTGAAATGAACAAAAACCAAACATAAAATAAAGCCTACAAAACAGGTACAATAAAAAACAAAAATAAGTAACTAGAGAAGAGAGGTGCAAATAAATGGTGAAATGGTGGCTTACCATGAACATGTATCCCAACATGATATTCTTTAACGACAGTTCGGAGAACTTGCCAAGAATGTCGTTTAGTGTTGACGTAGAGAATGGGTAAAAACTATAGGACGGCGACACAGACTCGGTCACTGTCATCTTTCGCACCTCCTGGAAATTAACGCAATATAAATCTAAGATTTAATGGAAAAGTCGTAATAGCTGGTTTGACAAATAGAAAACGTTTATGGAGAGGTTAAATAAGCAAGAATTCTATTACTTTCAGGTGGACACTATTTTATTTAAAAATTTTGATTGTTTCTAAAAATGTCTTAGGATCGAAATTGTTTAAGAAAGAACCAGAATAATGTAAAGAAGTAGGGAGAACGTCTCAAGGTTTGTATGGAATTAAAACTGAGAACTTACAGAAGCAAACTTCCTCTGCCATGAATCTAAGACGGCAGCGGCTTTCTCTTGCGTCCACCCGACATGGTGCACCTTGTAGTGGTCTGCCCAGTACTCGTACATCTCGCGCTCGCCCATCAGCTGCACCACCGTCTGTAACGCCTTCGCACTCCTCAGGGCTGAGGTGGAATTTCTGATGGCGCCGCCTACTATCAGCTGTTCGGGCCACTGCATGTATGCTGCTGCGAAACCGTAGCACCCGTGGGACAGTTCTGCCGCTACGTCTGGAATCTGAACAAGAAAAGGCTTGTTGTAGATAAGATATGTAGGTAATAAATCTGTACTTACGTACCATAAAAAATGGTGAAATGTAATAAATCAAAGTTTGTTTCTTTTATTACCCATGTTTGTAAACATCGAACAGCCAATTGATGAACCGATTGAATGTACAGTTAACAAATTACACAAATTCCTGGAACGTCATTAATGATGACAATGATAATGAAACAAAGTAAACTGCAAAATTTATGAGGATTCCGGGGAAGTGCTCGCCTCCATTGGATGGTGAGCATTATTGATATAATAGTGTCATTGTGACGGCGATAGCTGCGGCAAACGAAGCCCATTGAAGCGTGTACAATGCGCCCGTATAATGCGGCGGTCCGGCTGCGCGGGCGCGCCGAACAATGCGCGCCCGATCTGCGCCCGACCCTTCGCCGAACGTGGGTGGCGACAGACACTCAGCGAACTCACAAAAACCAAACCAATGCAATTGAGTACCCGCCACGAATGTACTATTTGTTGAAGACAATTTGTTCACTTAAAGAACCGTTCACGATTGAAACGTTTCTTCTGATTTATGAGTTTATTGAAAAAATTAAGTGTCAAAACAAAATTGATGTGTAGCGAGTAAAGGTTCTGTTGCGAAACCTATATTTGGTGATGATGTTATCGTAGTTGTAACATAACTTTCACGCAGGGCGGAGCCCCGGCGGCAGGTAGTCGCACATCTGCCCGGCGGCGACCGCTTTCATCCTGTCTTATTACCGTTTCCAAAAATATTTTATTATTATGGAAAGTATTTAAACTTTATGCGTTCGTCTCGATAAAGATATTTTATTTGTCGTGATCCTACATGCTTTATTTATGTGCCAGTAAAACTGTCGTAAATTGAAGTCTTCATAAAAGGACCGGGAGTTGTCGTAATGGTCCCTAATATGTCTCTCACGGAGCCGTAACAAATGATTCATGCACAACAACTGACTATACAAAGGAGATTAATTCTACCTGAAGTTTGGGACTATAAAATAAAGAATTAGCGAATACTCACATTGCCTGTTTTCTTGTTGGGTGCCGTGTCTGGACAGTGGGCGTCGGTGGGGTCGAGACACGGCTTCTTCATGTAGGCGGAGGTGATGCCAGCTCTCTTCATGTAAGCCTCCATTGTGCTGAACGGGAACTGGAAGCTCAGCTTCCTTACTTCTTCTAGAACCTCTTGGGGGTGTAGTTGCGTCCATTGTAATTTGTGCTGAAGGCCACTGTGGGGTAAAGTTGCTCATGAATTTGACTGCATGAATTTCACGTACAAAATTGGAACGGAACAAGCTCGAAAGCTGTTATCAAAAGTAAGGACTTACGGAACATGAATGGGATAATCAGGTCCTAATAACTTGGATCCTTCCCAAAAGCAGTCGAGTGGCGTGATGATCGCGCATGGAATGATGTTGTCGATGATCTTCTCGATGTGGTAGGCTTCGAAGTCGGGTATGCTGGGGCTGTAGCACAAGTCCTTTAGCCTCCACTCGATGTCGTACATATGAACTGTGACGCGGGTTGCTGCGTGGACCACCTGGGGAAACACGATGGATTTATTTAACTGGAAGTTATTACTAATATCAATGAGGTACACCATTGTACTGGTATTCGTTAAAACAAAGATCAAAGTAGTCCCATTGTTTAAACTCTAGGTAAGTAGTACACCGAAGAGTTTCTGACTTCCTTTTGCTGCAACAGTAGAAGCAGGTTTATCGTCTACGTAACGTAAGCTTGCCATCTGCATATAAACGCGATTGCATCGTAATTTATGTGTCTTGTGAGTTAGCACGACTCGAAACTAAAAACCACGTGTAGCTATTAACTTGAAGGTTTCTAGTCATAACGGTTTCACAATGATATTACTTGAAACGACGATAAACTTCAGATTTATGAGGAAAGTTACCTTTAGGTGTTCAAGCAGTGCACCTGCGTGCAGTAGTGACACGTCAGGGTCCTTAGCAGTCTGTATAATGAGCTGGTGCGTTGAGGAGTCAGCTTCTCCTAGAGCTTTTGCTGTGTACTTTAGTTCTGCTTCTAATCGACCTCCCTCTGTTAACAAACAAAAGAAAAAACTTAGATATGGGATGACTGATGAAGTACTTACTATTTATAAGCAAATAGCTGATGCCCGCGGCTTCGCCCGCTTGGATGTCGGTACTTAAACCTTCCTCGAGAAACACTCTATCCATTGGTGAAAACAGTATGAAAATCGGTGCAGTAGTTTTGGAGTTTATCGCGAACAGACAAACGCGGCGGAGGACTTTGTTTTATAAATGTAAGGATGAGATATTTTAGGTAGGTACTCCTAATTATAGCGTGTATAATTAGGTAGTTAAAGAACATCGAGATACCTTAAAAAAAATTATATCGATCCAATTAAAACTAAAACATATTTAATAGCATTCGCTCTGGCGACACTATTAACATCAATGTCAAATTAGCGAGCAATTTGTGAGTCCAGAAAAAATCTTATATTTTAAATCGATGGAAAAGCAATTAGCTTCACATTAGTTCACATGGAATTATAGTTTTCTCTCATATGTTCATTACAATAAATCTTATGTTTATTGCGACACTCGTTACGATCTGAGATCTCATAATTTACTTAGGTATTCATATCACCGTTGGTAACCAGTACAGATAATTTCCTATAAGGTCATTTATTTACATTCCTGCGATGTGTTTTGGTGACGAATAACAAAATGTTGTTGTAGGTAATTTCTATTTTTGGCACGTTTCTGATAAAATTGTTTTGATGTTTCTCAGTGTCGAACTAATTAATATTATTCCAACTAAACAAGATAACGCCCAAGATTAAACCTAACGATAGTAATTATTACAAATTGTAATAAGATTTATCATGTGTGGAAACGGTAGCATTTCTCCTCATTTTATAGGGGATAGACAAAGCCAGTGTGTAAAAACATCCAAATATAGCCTGAACGCCCCATCTACGAGGGTTTACAGTGTGTAGTCGACACATTTGTACCGCGAGAGGAGCCGCGCGGCGAAGTGATACTTCACACATACGACGTGATTTACCGCGTTCCTATCCAACGCCCCTGTGTTCCAACTGTCACCATCGTCGCCTGACACCCTTTAATTAGAAATAGTCAACATTTCTTTTAATTAAAACAGATGTTGAACGTTTCAACGCCCATTTATTGCGTTTTTGACGTGTTGAAGTCGTATTTATTTTGGGGGCAATCCAAATAAAGTTATAAGTAACCAAGTATTTTGAATCCCTATGATAGTTTTGTCATTGATGATGATGATGATCAAGAATTTAAATTAAAAACTTTGCTTGTTTGCTACGGCGGCGTAACTCTCAACATAAATTAAAAAAATAGGTTCGTGATTGTCGCATGTTAAAGCCGGAGTCATTTCGCATGTTGTCAGCGAATCGGCGAGAGAATTCGTTCCAATTAACACCCGTCCCGCTGATTTATAAGCCGGTTTGTAACATTTTTTGTGCTGAATTAGGTGCACGACGTGTTAGAATAAAAAAAGGTTTGACAGGTTCGCTTAACCTTAAATTATCTTGTGAAGGCACACTATATTATTATGTGGGTATAAAATGTATAAATTTGAAGTGTATTTATGTGCTTCAGGGTACACATTTGGAAATTCATCAGAGAATAATTACGAAAACAGCAGGATACTTATGCGTATTTGTGCCCACGCACATTCTGCATTTAGAGATTACACAACACAAGGCTTGGCTCGTAACATTGTTATTAAAGCCAAAAATATAAGTGCTGTGTTCAAAAAACCAAAAATAGTTTTATAGCAGCAGAAACACTCTAGAAAAATGTTTCATAAATTGTATAAAAGTTCATGTACGCACGTTCACAGAGACCTTTCTTTCAAAGTACGAATAGTTCTACCGCGACTTTATACATTGAAACCCGTCGGTCTCCGCACTCGCACATTGGAACTATTTCTCACATAATATGTTCGGTGGAGCACTGAAACAGTGGCAGCTAACGCCCTCGCTCCTCGCGCTATTTTATTTTCGTCGCTAATTTATAGCGTGACCGGTCAATGTAGTGCATAGAAAGCGCACGCAGCACAATGAGCAGGCACCTTACAAATAAACAACGATGTTATTTGCATATTGCCAACACTAATGATTTATTTCCAGTGGTTACTAGTAGGGTCAGTGCACCAATTTCACGGTTGTTACCTTTAATGAGCAGCGCACGATTAACACTTGCTAGCTTGCGCAGCTTTATACATAGCAGTAGGTAATTGTAGATACAGCAATAGTAATTACATGCGAAGTTTAAAGACCATAACTTACGCATAATTACCGACAAGTTTCTGGAAAATCTCTGGACAGCCACACACTACGATTTTCTTTCATTTCGAGATTGGTATTTAACTCGAGTAAGTTATAAAGAGCTCACATAGGCGACATTAATGCAGACTTTCCACAAGTAGCTGTTTAGTGTCAGTATAATATTACTACTGAGTATTCTCCTTGGTGGTTCTGGTTACTCGGCAAGTATTGCAATAGCAATAATGTTAATGTTTCCAGACCACTTGTCAGTCGCCAGTAATTTGTTCACAGCTACAGATATTGTACTAATGCTAATGCCATCAACATTTCGCAGAACACTTTGTATGTAAATGAGCTTAATAAGCATTAAAAATTACAAAACGAGTATGAACAAAAAATCTGATGAAACGTGCCAAGACTTTTTGTGCACCTCGCACCGTCGTGTGTAACTGTGTATACGAGTACACTAAATGTACCTATATACTCTTACATTCGAATTCTATCGTATACAGGTAACGTGGGTATCAGCGGGTAGGTAGCAATCAAATAGGAATAAAAAGCTTTTATGTACCTAACTGTGAAGTTTTTGCAACTAAATGATTTGATCGTACCTCTCAAATACTGATCGTACATACAGACTGGTTCAAAGGACGTCTCTGACAAAAATACAGCAAGGTTTTCAATGTATAATATATACCGGTAAAAATCCCCCTCCTTTTTGCTTCGCCTTAGTCGGGTAAAAAATGTTAACATGATTATTAGGCCTTAGGCTAAACAACCAAACTCAAACACTTTAAAACTACTATTGAAGTTAATAATACTTTCGGGTCTCAAGAGGGAGGGTAAAGAATATATTTTTTCTGTTCAAAAATAAACTGCGTCAAATAAAGTCTCCAGGTACAGGAATTTGAAAAATGTTTTTAGTTCGTGACACAACGCTAATGGTTGCGTGTTAATGTATATAGTTTGTGTAAGTTAATGTTTATTATTCGTATTTATACAAATTCGACGAAATCACTTAATACATAAGTACTACAATATCGATGTCACATTTGAGCGTGTTGAGATTCACAAAAATATACCTAGCCATGATAATATAATCAATTGGTTGAAAGCAAAACAAGAAGTATTATTTCACGCACAGCCATATTCTGTGATATTCCTTGACTTGGGTCGTCATAAAACGCATGTTCGTTTAGCTTAGCCAACAAACCCACATAAAATGTAAGCGTCAGTTAAAACTATCGACGTAGAAAAATCAACATTGGAAGTGTCGTTCCAAGTGAAGGGCGCGGGCGTCGGTTTCGTAATCATTCAGGCTAAACATAGCCCCACTCGTGCCGGATATTAGGGATTATCATAAAGCAAGTGGAATGGAATCGAGCGTGGTGGCGAGGTGGCGTGGCGGGCCGGTGGGCCGCACAGGGCGCCTCTATTTTAACACCTACCAGACCGTGGGCGCGATTTACGACGCTGCATCGCGCCACGCTTGTGTTGGATCGCGTCAGCGTGGACTATGTATTGGTATCGATGCTCATAGCCAAGTGGTGCTTACATAATTATATTGGCAAAATTAAGATGATGTTCCGTGCGGCCGTTGGAATGCTTGCTGTTTTGTACAGTGTTTTTCTCAATGTTGCGTATACTCCAAAAAGCCTGGTTTACTTTCCTGGTAAGAGAATCTGAAACATGCCTCTCCTTATCTGTTCCGTATGACACAACCTTAAATGATTTGCTTTTGAAGACCGCTACAAACGGTTCAACGCCATAGAGCGGGCGGTATATAAGCGCGGAAACATTGCAAGGTCACGCGGGGTTATCGCGACTGTCTGCCAGAGTATAGCTTTCACACTCACCGCACCGTATCGTGCCTTATCGCGCGGTGACCAGCGGGGGCGGTGTCTTTTATACAGTTTAGCTACACTTGCGCTTATCAGCCAACGCATAAGTCGTTGCATAAGTCAACATAACAATCAGCTCTTCTGACAACACAATGCGTAATGACTGCTTGAATGGTACCTAAATCTGTCAATGTACGCTGGAAATAATCAATACGAAAACCTTTTATTGCATTCTCGATGCGTGTGCGTCGATAATGACAACATTTCTACTCGATGTGGTAGCGGACGATCAGCGCGGACAATCGCAATGAATGACGTCGCGGAGGATCCGAGGACGAGGGGAGTGCGGCGGTACGTGCGCTCGCGCATGTGGTTGTGGCCACCCGCGCGCCGCCGTGCCGAGCCCGTGTGGTCCGGCCCTCGCCCCGCTTACCCCCCCGCCGGCCCTCTATGCAAATTAGCCAGAGCGTAGACAACAGATGGATGGCGGAATAAACAAACCGCGTCCTTTGCGGCCGGCGCGAGCGCTCGCACAGCCATGACGCGACTTTGTTAGCGCACGCTCTCCGGACCTTTAATTGACACATCAAGTGCGGCACAAAGTTCTAATAGTTTAGAACTGGTTCAAAAGCTTTCTACCAAAGCGAAAGTAGACGAAAAGTCACTTCTAGATTTCATCAAACGCGAAGTTTGAATGAGAGAAATCTGTAACATTTCGGTCATGGTCACTAAATCGATCGAGCTTGAGGCCGGTTTTTGAACAAAAACTAGTCGCATTTAGAAATTCATAGCGAGCAACAAGCGATGATTGAGATATGCGACGCGGGCAGCGGCAGTGGCGTGACCCACACCAGGCCGCCGTGTAATCAACCGACAGATTATACCATGCTGTATTATGTATCAGTTACAAATAACACGTGTGGCACATATCTCATTTGACATTCGAACCAGGCTGACTTATACGTAACTGCATCTACGAGCCTCCACTGAACGGATTTAAAGCCTACTTTAGCTATGGCAACCTTATGTCTGTCAGTTTATTGTCATGCACTTTAGAGTTTACTTAACTTTAGTAGGTCGAGTGTAATGCACCATATTATGTTACAAGACGCGCAATCTTGGCTTGAACATTGTACAACAATGTAACTTGCAAGAAGCTTTTTAGTCATGCTCTTATCGATTTGGTAGGAATTCACATTCGCAAAAACTTTATTTTTTAATTTTACGAACGATATAGGATAGAATATAATATGTGTGTAGTTTCAAGATAGAATAGTTCTTGTACTTGATTTAATTACCAAACGGGTAAACTGATTCTCTATTATCAAGCAGATAGAATAAGAACCGTAAGTCTTTTTAAGTTCCGCAAATAATAGGTAGTATAATGATTCTCTCCGCCAAGTAAACACCAGTTTACATAGAACTCGACCACATCCCATCCTCAATAGAAAAAAGAGGGAAAGGCTCAGGTTCGGCGGGATCGCGGTACGATGGGCGAGCGTGGCGCGCAGCAAGGCGTCTTCACACAAAAGCGGCCGGACAATCAGATCCCTCGTTTTTTGTGAGTCAATAGAAATGTTATATATTTTTTTAGTTTTATTGGTCGTAATTTTACGTAGGGATATTTACGGGCGGCCGCGGGCCACCTAATTAAGTTGTTAGGCGACTCGGGACCTTCGGCATTGTTTAACTGTGCCGGCTTTGTTCCGCGATAACGTCTGGGAGGCAGTTACCTTTCAATGTGTTTGTATTGTTTGGACAGTAGCCGACGACTTCATATAAATTGACATTTCAATCGTTTTATTTACAGAAAAGATCCTTAGATTTGTAATTTCGATAAAATTGATCGCGTAGTAGACACAGCCCTTTAAATCTTTGGAGCATCGCGAATAAAGTTTCGTTATCTGTGTTGTAGTGTTGTGCCGGTGTTGAAGCAGGTGCTTCAATAAAATTGGTCGCTTCCTTTTTGTTACGTCCGCCCTTTTGCGACTTTTTTTTAGATGCCTTTAGTGCTGAAGTTTGAATAACGACTTATAGAGCTTTTTTAAAGAAAAAACAAACCGTAAACAATTAAATAAACAGTCAAAAGTTGAAAACGCATTGTGTGTGCAACAGTGACAAACTATGATTACTTTTATGCAATTACAATTTCAGAAACATACCAATTTACAAAACTGAATCGAAATCTTAGTTCGTACAGGAAGAATGATACAATCACAAATACTTCGAATTCTAATCTGAGTATTTTACTCTGAAATTCTGAATACTTGCATTATCGCCGTGATCAAGTACAGCTTCCACGGGATGTTGCAATCACGGAAGTTGCACTCGTGCGCTTCCTTCCATCCTAACTCATGACGTCATCATCCAATTAAAAACAAACTCCGAAAAATAAAAATACTATTCGATTAATGTCTACCATCTCTTACATTCATAAGCCCGAGACCACCCAACATTATAAGGGTCGAAATAAGAAAAAAGGTTCAGTTATTCACTGCTTTGTATCCTTTTTGGTTTCAAGGACGCTTCCTAGAGTTTTATTTGTTTTAAAATGTGCTTTTCATACAGCTTTTGCAGATAACACTTTTGTGATTTCAGTGTAACAGTTATGAGAATTATTAATATGGCTCTTACGCCCATTCGCGATCATAAACGTCAGCTGTTTATGCTTCATAATAACGAGGGAAAAATTTTACGACTGTTATCTTAATTTCTTATTTTATTCTCGTTGTATTAATAATATTTTTCCGTAAGTCAATAAAATCGGCTCTGATTTAACTTCTTTTAGATATTAACCGCCATTTAGGTAATGTCGTTTCTTTAAAGTACGTTGGATTTTTTTTAATGATGTATTGTAGGTTTACGATTGATTTCACGAAGAAATAAATCAAATAAGTCACATTACTGGCTATAAAGAGTACATTAAAATAACATCCTCGCGACAGCGCGTAAATAGTGTCCTGTGCAATATCAATTAAATGGAGTAACGAGCTTAACGTAACATCAAAGAAGTTAAAAGCAAACGCTGGTAGATAATAAATAGTAAAGTTTAATGGAGGCATGTGTCCGTAAGAGATACTTGGTGTGGCGGCGCGCATGCGCGGGGCTCACGTCTGTCGCGGTTCCGGGGTCATAACTAAACGTACGTGCATCTTTAAACATAGCATTTTTATGGGACGGCTTTTACCTTGCTCTGTATTTCTTAACAATAGGTTCGAAAAAGCTCTAAAATGATACCAATCATTAGAGATAAATTCTGATAAAACAATATCGATTTTCCCGCATTGTATTCGAGATATAATTAATACGAGAAAATTCTTAATAATTAGAAACGAAAACCCTGACAACTAAACAACAAAACTCCATAAAAAGATTTAATAGCTTCGACATCAAATTGCTGACAAATAAAAAAAATTAAAACAACATCATCAGAGCGACGCGATATTTTACAGCAACGTGATATAACCATAAAAACACCAATTAATTGGTATTGATCCGAGTATATGACTCAATTCTGTTTATTTTATTGTATATAAATTAAATTGAACGCTTTTGAAAACAAAACTTTTAAGTGATGTTATGGAACGATGAGACCACCTTTTTTGTAATTATTATGACCGTCGTTGACTGCATTTTTGAGGATAAAAATGCACTTACTGTATACACGGGTAGCTACAGGAAAAATATTTTGATACCAAGCAGCAGTGCAGTAGCAATGAGCAACAGTGGTGGTGGTGGCCCAGTGGTAACGGACGCGACTTACGAGTTCTAGGTCGTAGGTTTGAACCCAGACAGGCGCTTTACTTTGTGTAAATTATTTCATCACCATTGCTCTCAAAACGGTAAAGGCAAACATCGTGAGGAAACCGGCATGTCCTAGAACCGAAGACATGTGACATCTCCCAACCCGCACTGGGCCCGCGTGGTAGATTACAGCCCACCCCCTCTCACCGAGAGGAGGCCTGTGTCCCAGCTGTGGCAACATTATAAGCTGATTATGTATGTTATGTACACACGGCTACACATCAAGCTATACATTTCCAGTTTATGCTGACCTCGCATTGTACGGAAAATTCTATACAATGCGAGATCAGCAAAAACTGGAAATGTATAGCTTGCTGTGTAGCCGTGTGTACCAAGCAAGGTAGCCAAGAGTGCATGTACAAATTAACAAATATGTTCCTTTATCATGCCCAATCTTCTCGCCAGCACCTCAGCTGCTTGTCAGACACCAGAGGGCCAGTTCTCGTACTTCATTCTCAATATCTGTCAAAATACCTCTAATTCCCCACATTTTTTACTCAAGATTGTCGCTGAGATGAGATTGATTGATCTTTTATCGGGAATTTAATGGGAATTAACCTTCTGTGCTATTTGGAACCTCGATGTATATTTCACTTAAACAATTTTTTTGTAAGTTATACTCTTATGCATAAACGCTGCTTAGAGTTAAGTAATGATTAGCGCCTTGGCCTTACATTTTGACGTTTAAACGTCTCTTCTCTTTAAGCAACGTTTATAAATACGAGGGTTAATGTTTATGGAAACTGCATGATACAAACTCCTGCTACACTAACGGCCAGTCCAACGGCCGTAAATGTGCGGAAATATCGGGATCCTAACGCTAAAAAAGTTAAAATAAATAGGTATCCAACCCGGAAAAGTGAATACACTATTACACACGTTGTTGCCCACATCAATAAAAGATTGTGAGGTAAATTAATAATTCACGTCAATGAATATAAATCAAGCGAGGTACGTGCAACGATCGTACGTGGACCGAGTATGAATGTTGTTACAATGGATAGCATGCGCAATATTCATTACTAACTTCTTTCTTATTGGAAGATTGAATGATCCTCTTCCTATATCAATAAACAAATCGTTGTTTTTTCTAACGCATTTGCTAATAAAAATCTTTAAGCAATAGTAATTTTAAGAGTCTACCGGTTGCTAGGCGTGTTATGTATGTGCAAGGGATTCGATTTTCGGGGTCCTATATCAAAAGGCCGATTGTTTTACCAATGTATTTGCCAAAATAAAACTTTTTATGAAGATTATTGCAAGAGTCTATGACGTGTTAGGTGAATGACTCCGCTTCAATATGTGTATAATTATGTTATGTAATGGTTATGCAGGAGATTAAATTATCGGATTACTATATCAAAGAACTAACTGTACGAAACATCAACTGGAATATTTGGCATAAAAAACAAAAACGAAGTTCGTAGACCCTTCTATATGACTGACTTGACTATGCTTTCATGTCGTGTGTTTCGTTGTGTATTAATAACCAATTTGTTTCCCAAAAAATGGTAATTGAAAGGATCTCCGAATTGGTACGTGAAGAATATTTAAAATACGCATGTCACAGTTTAAATAACAACAATCGGTATTATAAATATGAGCAGACATAAGTGGTGTCACGTTAATGATTTGACGAAAATAAGTGAAAATTTTGACGTATTATTTTACAAAAATGTTTGCTACGAGATTATGCTACGAATAAAGTTCGTCGAAGTCGTAAGGAAGTTCAAAATCCTAGTATTATAAATAGTTTTAATGTTTTTATAAAGAAAAATATTAGAATTTGACAAGTTATTAGATTAAATACTAATTTAAAAACAGTTTTAAACGCTGTCGTAGCACTCGTAGACGCGTAGCGTAGCCCTCTTTACTACGTATTTTTCAACCCGGTTCTTACAATCTGCGCATACGCAAAAAGATACGTAGTTCTAAATCTTTATTGGAACAGTCCTGAATATTCTTAAGATATGAATTTTAGCATAAATCTTTACGTTTGTTTGGCTACGGCGTAGCAAGTACGAATCTTCTAATTCTGAATTATCTTTAAAAATGTGTAATGAATGTGTTGCCTTAGCAGTGCTTGTTATTGCGTATATGTAAAATAGTTATTGTGCCAAAGTCAATTGAACAATACGACATTTTAATGTGTTTGTTGGAAACGTTTACCATTCAAAAAAATATGTAAATAGCTTTACATCTTAATACAATACGAAGACATTGAAATACAATTAGACTTAATCGAGTAGCGCACCGGACGCAAATGCCCATTCAGATTGTTGATTGACGAATTTAAATTCACGTTTACAGAGCTTATAAGGGCGCTTACACACCGCGGCGCGCTGTGTAGTCGCGGCGTGTATGCCGCGCACGTACGCGAGACGGAAGCGGCTTCACAGACGCGCCTGTCACCCTGCATTGGTATTCCACAAGATGCACAATGTGCCACAATGTCTCTATCATGATATGCTTCACCCTTCCTACGTACATGGCTAATAAAGATCAAAGATAGACTGTACACTACAATTTAACGTACCTTGAACCCAGAGTTGGTCGACTCTAGAGTGTATCTGCGCGGATTTCAAGCCGACGCAGAACGTAGAGAGCACGAGTATCGCGACAAATAGGACTTTGCCTGCGTCGCCCTGTAGGAAACAGCCTAATATAAACAGCTGTTCCTGAAGCCACGCGCGGATCCACAGCGACGTGCGCCCGCCTTCGATGTTGCCCTGCAAAATAACAAACAAACATTGATGTATCATGTAACATTCAAATAACTCTAATATTCATAATGTTTTTTTTGATAAACAAAAATCGGTAGCAGTGGTAAGAATAGATTGAACGGTAGCCGCCATATATGCTGTGTCACCACAGACACGTCAGTTTATTAATCTTTCGATCTTATATCAATAAACACACAGATTAAGAGATCGCTTTGGCGGTTGATATATAATAACATCGAACTCTTTAAACGTCGAAATAATTTCTGAGTTGATTGTGATTAATGAGACTGGGCTGGCCGGGGCCCGCAGCGGTGGCGCCGCGCTCGGGCGCAGACGGGGCCCCGCGAGAACAGCCGTCGCACTCCGAATCTCGTGAAGCGCTTACTAATTGCATAATAATAACTCAATCGACGTCTCGTGTTGAACGCAGCGATTAAGCGATCAAGGGTACGTTTGCCCTTTAGTAATGGTCATTTCGATAAGACGACGAACAGTAATGTGGAAATAATTAGCAGTTTCGTGTTTATTTACCAACTTTTTTAATATGTTAATAATTTCCTCTTTTACCCGGCAAAAAGGTTGAAGGTACCAACACAAAAGCTTGATTCGTTTATAATGAAAAAGAAACACAATTTTTTTTGATGGCCTATGATTCTTCCTCCACTTTTTAAAATATATATTAAGTACATATTATTATTTTAAGTCTGTTAGCTTATATATTATGTAAATATTATCTTATTTGAAAATAAACTTTTAGTCCGAAATCACAAAAGAAAAACATCATTATTTTAGCTAAGAAAAACGAAAAAGAAAAACTAACAGCAAGTGAGTATGCATCAATAAAATAAAACCACACAAATAAACCAAAACATCTAACTTAATCATTTAGAAGTGAAAACACAGCAACTCGCATGAGGAGACTTCGAACCGTGGCAATATAAAATACGCAGCAATCAAAACATCATTAGTGATTTCAGCAAGTTCCAGGCGCTTATGGTCAATCATCTTGATTTACTACAGTTGGTGGGGTGGGTTCGCTGAACTGTCCGATATTTCCCGCCGAAATCGTATTGTTTAGCTTCCGAGCGTAAATAAATAAATCGTAGCAGCAATAATGGCAGATACAGTGGAGAGTCGTAGAACCGTCCGGGTACGGCGCGGGCGAACGGGCGAGGTGAATGTCGGGCGCGCTGGGTGGGCGTGACGTCACGGCCGGAATGCGCCCGCGCCGCCCGCGGCCCGCGTTCCCCGCCCTCATCGGCGACCCACGTGGAGCGTACGAAACACGCCACCACGCCGCAACACCGCCATCACCAACACTCCTTCATTCATGCACCAAATTTGGCACACACATGCATAACGTGGAACGTGATAAGCTCGAGTACAGCTGCACCAGCGTCCTACAAACCAACAAACAGCAACCATGCGATGGTCGCGCACGTAAACTGCTGACGCAAGTGCTACGGGATTATTTACTATGTATAATCCGCGATGCGCCGGCGCCGGCGACCGCGCTTCCTGCAGATAAGAGATTGGCCCACTAGGAGCACGTTCTCACGATCGTGGCTGCCGGCTATGATCAAGTTATGGTCGACAGTACACTCGGATGCTTTGTCACTACTTCATGCACCTCTCCACTGATTTCTAAATAATTTACTAGCTATTAATAAACTATTACATAAACAACTCTTTATCATCTTACAGGAAACAGTTCTGAGATAATTTTAGTAATGAATAGCGAGCGATAGGCTGGCAAGTACTCGCCGGCTGACTTTGTTACTTATCTGAGGTCAAGCGCGGTGTATTTATTGTCTCAATTTAATTACTCCATAAAGTGTCTCCAAATAGTAAAATTTTGTTATTGTCAAAATTATCACGTAGGCCACACACGAGTAGCCTACGCATTTGGTAATTAAATGTTCACCTATGAAATACACATAACGTGGATTGAATAATACGGTAATTTCATTCGTTTCAATAAAATATAATCTGCAGTTCTCCATTCACTAAAATGAATATAAACTAATTAAAAATATCGATGTTTTGATACGGTCTACTCTGTGCTACGCTTGAGGAATATACGAGCTGTAATTAGATTAATAAGACGTAACGTAAACCAGATTTAATTGTCATTTTATTGATCAGCATCTCAGTAGGTACTAGATTTGAACTTACTATTACAAGTATGTGAAGAATGTGCGCCATATACCTCTGTCAGTGAGGTCGATGCATCATTCAAATCTGTCATGTCGGAGTTTATCAGTTGAGCGTAGCAACAAGAGGAGTGAGGGGTATGATTGGCGCGATCCCTGACATCCTGTGCGGCGTACCATCGACGTGCTCCGATCAGACGGCTCCCTATATCTGCATATAATGGGACGTGGGTGTCGCCCCAACATCATCCCATTACAATACATGAGCCTTGTGTTTCGAACTTTCCATCAACATTCAAACGTCTACGCTTTTGAAAGATTTCACAATCCCATAGAGAGAAAGACGTAAAAGTAAAATTATTTAATTAGCAAGAATTAAATTGTCTAGAAAGTTCGACTATGCCATTAAGAAACTTAGTGCTACAATCAATTGCACTCTGTCTACCTTACCTATTTTATGCGCGTTAGTAAAAGAATCTGAAATTAATAGTTACAGCCAGAGCAAGGTTCAAATTGTGGCCGATAGTTGGCGAACAATCTATGCTTAACCATTGGGGACTCAGGCAGGATAAGGAGACAGAGGTTTTTATTGAAAAAAAGCTCAAGAGTGAAACATAAAACAGTTTACAGGATAAAAAGAAAATTAATGACATGTTTTATCGCTTCAAGCCTACTTTGTAGTATGCATGTATGATTAAAGATTCGAGTGCCCCTCGTCAAGGACATCACGTTTGGCCAATTGGCCAGTCGGCCACCGGCGGCGGCGGCGCGCCACTTGCCAATGCCACTGAATGTCAATGACATTTTTAAATTCTTTACGTAATTCTACGCACACATCTGATACTAGGAGACATCAAAGAAGCCTTTTGCTATACTAGGAAATAGATTTTGTGTTTTTGTTAACGTAACTGGATAAAATATGAGTAGTACTGGGTAGTAGGTAATTCTCAATGGAACACTGCATATAACAAAAAACACGGATAAAAGAGTCTGTTTTTAAGGTTTTGCTCTCCCCAATCACCAACAGCATTTTATTACCGTACTATCGTTACCAATGACCACCCAACTGATTCTAGACCCAAAAACATTCAAGGGTCAAATGAATAAAATTTATCATCTGCTCGTTAAAATCTCATGAGTTGCTCCAACCGACAGCGGAAAGTATTGAATAAATAATCTGAGCACCAGCTGTGAATGTGGCAATTCTCCCGAGTCAACGACGAATCTCATTTCCTGTTTCACGACAACGATCACCTGTATGTGGGGGACTGGCTACAGTTAAACAGTTGGCAATATTGCAATAGCTGCTTTTTAATCCATTATGGATAGTAGTCACAATTCTAAAGATCTGGAGGCTTGAGACGGGAAGGTTTAAAAGCTATGATGAGTTGAAGATTTCGGAAACAGAATTATCCCACGAGTATCGATATAGAAATGGCTCTAAACTAAGTAAGTGTGAAATATCTCTTTACATTATTACGTTACCATAACTTCGTGAGAAAATATTTGCAAATCAATAGTGGAGATATTGGTTCAATGTCAATCCGGAGCGGAAAGCATTCAATAACATCGAGAAAGTTGCCAAGTTAGGTGGGCAACGTAACCGGTTCTAACGGCCATATGATAGCGATCATATCGATAAAGCACTAGGTTAATAGTTAAGATCCAGAGAAACAACATCTGGCTGCATCCATCGAATTTCTGGGTTCATTCCAAAAATAACGAACAGACTTCAACAGACCAAATTATTCTTACGACAGAGTCCACAATAATGATCGGATATGCGTCACAAGCTGTGTTACAAACGCTGCGGACACTTGCCCTCGCTTCTGTTTGATTAGCAGAAGAACTTCAGAAGATTCAAAAGAGGTTTGTGCTCAGGCACGATGCCAGCTCATGCAAACATCGTGGTCTGAATTAAATACTATACAGACTGAGACTGTTGAATTGAGATTAATGCTAGGACTTGAGCATCGTTCTATATGGGCTTAAATCTGAATAATTACCTCGAAATGGAATTTGGTACTGGTGTTCTATCAAAGAAACCGACTCTCCCAATCTAAACTCTTCGGAGATTCTTGAGATTCCTTATGGTGATTGAACTTGTGCCCCTATAAGTACTCACAAACGACTGGGCTTCCTTTCTTATATTGGAACATTATGGAAATGTAAATTGTAAGGACTTATTGGGAAGTCCATGGGTTTTGTAAATACTAAACAAATATTGGTGAAGCAGGAATCAACGCAGAAGTTATGGATGTGGAATGTTTCCAGTTTGATAGACATGAAATAGAAAGGACAGATTTTTTACTTTTTTATATTTGAAATCAGTGTTAAATAATCCTTCAACTTCAACTGATTAGTGAATTTTACATAATTTCGCCAATGTCACGTTAGGTTGATAGGAGATTTTTCAGTGACATGGGTTTTGGCTATGAATTTGATAGAAATTTAGCAGACGCGGAAAGTTCCATTTACACTTGAGTGGTCACTAAAACACTGAGAAAAACAGCTGGTGTTGTAAAGCTACTGAGATGGAGGCAGCGGTCAGTGATGGGGAAAATTTCTGAACGTGCAGTGATGTGTGTAGGCCACGTGTTGCGGCGCCTCGCACAGTGCATACCGTAATCTGATATCAAAATTGCTGCCACCACATGCAATTCATAGTCTAGCAAACAATTTCTCTGGTTGTATAACTCGCCAGAGTCGTCAGGCCGACCATTCTACTAGTTAATAAGATCCAGAAGATCTTGTGCATAAAAAGCAACATTGCCAAGATTTCAGACAGCTTTAAGACCAAGTTTTATTCCAAAATATATAATGAGCAGTCCGTCCAAAAGACGCACCTTTAAAAATTGTGGATGTACAATCATTTATAGGTCTCCAACGCAGCTGCCGACCGCCGGCGAACGCAATGTTTGGACGAAGACAGACGATATGTGGGAAAAACTAGTGGAAAAGAGATGGAATGTAAACCTTAAAGAAGAGGAAAGAAACTGCCCTTTTGCTACGAAGAAACGAGATGTAAGATCGGAAACCACAAGATGTCTCAATTCCACGAGGCGAGCTCTGTGCGGTCTTGTCAGACATAAAACTTCGTAGAATAGCATTCTTTTTATTTTTATATCGAGGAAGCAGTTATGTAATTTAAATGTTTGTTCATAATTTGGGAGGAGTCTCATATCTATTTAGTTTTAAATATTGGAAATGGCATTAGCATTATTATATTTTTATAATGTTATTATTCCCTAATTAATTGGTGATAATCGCTATGATTGAATTATTTGAAGTATTTACCTCTTCATGAATTAAAATAATTTGTATTTATCCGTTTCTGGCTATTAATTTGATTAATTCTACAAAAACAAAAAATATTGAATAAAAAGACTGTGTTTTGTAAGTGTGCGCGGGTCGTGGCGTGCGGGCCGCGTTGATGTCTCTATCGGCGCCGATGCGATGCGCGTGCGCAGGCCCCCGCACGCCTTGCTCCCACTGCGCCTTAATTGCTTCATCTTGCATACGACCGACCAAGTTCCTACATTATAAGTAACTACACATCCACTGGAGGTATGTTACATTAACCTTACCACAGATTACAGCTGTTTTTTATGATTTCCATACGTGTTTCTTATCTTTCCTGTACAATATATATTTTGTAATGTTTTGGTGACGTTTGTAATACCTATGTCGTTTTTTCGAATATATTAACTATAAATTGTTTTGTGAATATATGGAGCCCTTTGGATTTTGCGCACTCTGTGGACGCTTTTTTGAGACATTTCGGAGTGGAAGTTTCGCGAATGGCGCTGGTAGGGGTGCGGACCACCGCGGGGCGTGCGTGCGGCCTTCTAGGAAAGCGCTACCTTCCCCGAACCCGTCTGCCACTGGTATACATACACGACGTGCCTACTCGACTCAACAATTGCAAAGATTTCTATAAGAACTCAGCCGTTTTAACATAATGGCTTTCGGTTGAAGTCATTGTAAATCTCGTTGAGTCTTACAATTTCTTTGGAATAATCTAATAATAAAGAAGTAACTTTCAAACGGGTTCCACCCCTTATTTTAGTTAACAGAGTTGGTTAAGAGGAAAATAGGTCAAATTGGATCAGTAATTTTATTTATTGAATATTATGTTTTTTGTTGTTATCCACCACTATGACACACTTCGTAAATGTCATCTCCATAATAAGTAGGTTGCCTAGATGTTTTTCATTACAAAATACGCGCGGCCTTGATAGTACGCACAGTTACCACTAGTCGGCGCCACCGCTTTGCGCTGCCGCGTTCCTCAACGCGATTGGCATTCACATAAAAACAATCACACGTGCAATATGACAATTGAAAACTCAACACTGAACTGGTTGTATATGTAGTGATCAGTTGAACACTGCACCTTTTCAAGTTCGGAGAGCGCGAGGGCTGCGTCCACCCAGCTGGTGCGGATGTACAGGTCGGCGCTGTGGCGCGCCTCGGCGGCTGAGGGGCTCTCGTGTGCGGCGGCCGCTATCCGAGGATTCGCAGGAGCCTCGGAATCGGGAGCCACCATGATCTCGGGGCCAGGCTTGTCACCAGTATCCTCATGAAGACGGCCGGGGTCCGTCTGGCGGCGCACGCTGTCATATCACTCGCCGCCACATAACCACACACTTGTACACCAGGATTCGTCACTTCTATCTATCACTTTACCGTACGAAACACGGAACGATACCGAGTTTCATTCCAAAAGTTACGTCGCGTTTGCGTGTCGACGGCAGCGCGACTCGGGCAATACTGATTCGAGCTTCGAGTGCGTACACTGGATGTTTGTTGAGCCGCCATCATGATTCGAACGATTATGTTGCCGTCTTGGGGCCGAGAACGAACGAAGCCCGACGGAAACGGCCGAGCCCCCTCGCCGGAGGACCACACACGTGTTGTTGCTGTCTCGCTCACACAATTGAGAGGAAGAGGGAAGCTGAGCGGCAAAATAAAAGCATTGAATGAAGCGGCTACGAATGCCACCGGATCACAACGAATACACTATCATTACCGATATCGACGGTATAATTTGATACCGTGGTGGAAATGAGGGCACGGAAAACCAAATAAAACAACAAGTGGCTTTGGGATTTGCAAAGCACAAACAGTGAGCTATGAACTTTTTTCTTGACAGACGAAAAATATGTCCACGAGTTCACGAGGGATCCAGAGTTTTAGAGACACTTCAAAGCGTTGTTTACCCGCACTCACAATAGTTATTACATCCCCACAATTACCACAAAGAGAGTACGTTTGCTAGCCAAACATTCTCTCTGTATACAGATAATAAAGACGGATCAAACATTCGGACGCACCATATCATTTTGTTTACAGAGTTTTCTGAGTAAAAAGTCGGACGGGCGCGCCCCCGGCAGGGCGGCGGGCTGGCCCTTTGATGTTGCCGACACAAAACGCCGCCGGCGGTGATTTAACTAATGAATTTATTTAGCGGCCGCACTGACTGATTGCCGCCCTGTCCCCATACACTCGACACTAGACACTGTTGCAATTGATCATTGATTACCAGGAAGTTGCACAATTTCCAACAAAACATGGAGAATTGGGGACAGTTAGAAAATTTTACAGAGGAAATGAAGTTATACGATGTGGTCCTCAATTCCCCATCAGTTATATCCATCCAAACCAAGCAGCCTGAACAATTCTCAAGCCAAATTGACCTGCAGAGATGGGCATGTCTGCAGGTCAACTTGGACTCGATGAGAACCTACAAAGACAAAAGAACAACGTTTTTGCATCAGACCTATTTACTTCAAGTTAAGTCATCCTATGCGCAGTCATACACATCGACGCGATAATCCATAACTACTGATGTGCCAATTCAGCTTCTATTCAAATGACAAATGTGACAAGTGAGTGGTGATGCGCTGAAGGGAAGCACAGGCCGAATCCTCAACTACCGAAGTGTACCGTACCATGTTTTCGCGAGACGCGACTTGAATATAATCCAGAATCGGCGGATTGCCAAATATAGGCGCCGTATTAGTATTCTAAGGCATCACTGATATGGTGTGCTTGAAATTCTAAAGCAGATGTTATACGTAAACGAGCCATAAGCCTCAAGCATTTCATTAGTGAGCACCTATTCATGTAATACGTCTGCGGTTGATCAATTTTGGACATCCTATTGTCGGAAAATTAAGTGGTAGAAACAAATTAATGGTTTCACTACTTTGATATAAATGTTCCTGAGGGACGGATTCTGCCGCAATTTTAAAACAAAGAAAGTCAAGTAAATTAAACCAAAATGTAACTTGTAAAACATTTATCTGGAGTTTCGTGACCAGAAACGAACTAACTCCTATAGTGCAAAATTAATTTAAAGCTCCTATTTTTTGCAATTCGTGCAATAAACGAATACTGCTAGATACATAGAGATGACGCCAACGCCACAGCCTACAAATTGCTTTGAAACTTGCCAAATCAAAGATACGTTACTTTGCATTCGATTTTCATGAACACTTATGAAAAACTTGCTGTGTCCAAGAGACATAATGTTTAGAAAATCTAACAAGACTCGTAGATTGGGCGAGAAAAAATTGGATTTTGACAAACTTTTTATTCATTTGGCACAAACTAAATACTAAATATAGCACGCGCGGAAGTTCTGTAATTGCACTACTAGACTCGAACTCGGCCTGTTTGTGAGTATCATTGTTTATAGTAGACCTAGAGTAGATTATAGTATAGGTTTTATTTTTGTATTTGCTTAATTAGTTATTTAAAATTGGTGTATAATATTTACTATTCTAGTAAAAGCATTACCTGATAATTAAAGCATAGCCTGCTTCAATATAAATACGTGGTTCGTGTGACATTGACATGTTTTTGGAATTTATTTTCTAATGGAAAAGTTTAAAAAAGCTCATATGATTTTTTTAATGAAAATACTTAATATTACTAGAATTTCCGTGATTCAATATCAAACGTTCAAATAGAATAAAAAACCCTTACTTATGAAACGTAACTAATCAGAGTTGATTGATGTTACCGATTCTCCCCTCTGCGCATTATATTTTTTGTTCATTTTTCTCAACTCATTTCTATATTTTCTCATTTAGACCAACAGCAGTAGCCTCTATCTAGGTCTAGATTTATACTTATAAGTAAATTGAATACTTACCTAGTTAATTTTACTTTTCAAATGACAAAAGGATTTTGGGTAGCTGATAATAATTAACTATTGTTTTTAATGTCGTTTTAATGAACCATTGAATCAGTGAACAGTGAGAACACTTCAAAAGTTCAAATATTAAAATCTTTTTTGCTGCTTAATTTTTTTATAATTTCTAAACAGGTAAAAAACGTAGTGCGAGCAAAAAGTTAAGCTTCAATTTGATTTTCATAAACCTATTAAAAGATCACTGTTCTAAAAGATTATTTTCAACATCTCGAATTTACATAGACATTTTTAACGAGGCAGCATAAAAGATATCTTACTGATTGATAAGATCCAATAACAACAATAAAACTTTACTGCATTATAGAGATAATATAAAGTCGATCGGATTAACATCTCGAGCCACACCTGACGACAACTCGATTTCACGGGATGGACAACCTTCCTAGAACCCGTGGAGGTGTAAACGTACCTATTCAATTCATTCCACCCGTAATGTGAATGCAACTGATCGATCTCGCGATATTAGGGACCGCAAATATACTACTACCATAAGAGAATGCCGATTATCACCATACAATACATCGTATTCCACAAACATAAAGTCTAAAATTCCACAGCAGTCCATTCAAAAGTTCTCATATTGTTTGGTTTCTTAGGGGTGGCTAAACTTGGACATTTTGACACTTCGGGCGAAGACGCAGCGGGGAGTCGCTCTATACATCTTCTTAGAACCTTGCGTGAGGTACCTACGGGCTTGAGACCATCCTGTGAAATGTTTCAATTATGAGATCAGAACTTGGGAAATAAGCATTTCTGGATAATAAAGCATTTGAAAAGATCTCTACACTTAAGCGCATAAAGCAAGTTTCATTGTCTAATTATACAATAGATTAAAATCTTTACACCAAAGGATGTACTCCTTTAAAATGGCGTATGCGATATGCATCTAACTCGCATTCGTAATTACCTTTTGGCATTCCAGTCAGCGATCACGATGCTTAATAAAAATTAGTAGTAGTCGTGCTGTCGACAGGCGTGACATTGACAAATTTATGGCGCCGTGCTGCACCGTGCCTGCCTGAATTTTAGCCAACCGTTGCATGCACAGAGTTAAACACTGCTGGAAAAGACGTCGGACTTCCTCGGGGCCAATTAGATACACATTACCATTATTTACTCGTAGGACCGTGTAAGGCAAACTGCGGTCAAATCGTTATCGAGCGTTGGGCTCTTCCAGATATTTTTCGAATGCGCCAAGTACTGGCGGCTCATTGACATGTTGTGACTGCGCGCGACTGACGCGCATGTCGCCATACCATTTTATAGTCCTCGTAAACTGAGAAACGTGTCACGAGATGAATTTAGATACAGAAATACGGTAATTCTGCACACACACTCTATTAGACAGATCAAGGACAGAATGGCACTTCGAGTAAGTTATTTGACAGCGAATGGGCATTTAAATAGTCGGTCTTTAAAAATCTGTATTCACATTTCACGTTTGTTCATGCAAGTGTTGATTCAGCATGCTGACACTTCGTGCATAAATCATCGAGATATAAGTACTAACGTACTAGAGAAGACACCGTAAATTCCTACTTTGTCTCGTTCAACTGCGGCGATCGCGCCGCAGTTTGTCGAAGAAAACGCGTAGTGCCGTGATTTACATGGCGCTTAAGACCTTTTTGCCGAGAATAAATACACTTCCGCAGCAAATCTACCACTGTGGTAAATTAGGTACGGTTTAGACGAATTGTTATTATTTTAGCGCTGCAGCGAACTAAAGATTCAATACGAAGAATAGGACAATTCAGTTATTTGACGTAGCTTCTCTAGTACGTTAGTACTTATATCTCGATGGCATAAATACTGTGTTTGAACCATCGATAAGGCAATCAATCAAATTATTTCCCAATCCTGAAAATATTTCAGGGATTAGAATATAATTTAAGGGAGAGAATAGATCCCTTTACAGATTCTGAATCAACGGATTATTGCATCAACAAAACTAGACGAGAAAATCTACGTACAAAGTCCCGTGGCCCTTTGTTAATCTTGGCCGCCAAATATTTGGTCAAAATATGTACAAGATGTTTCGGCTATTTTATGTAATGCTTGAAAATACTCAAAGCGAGCAACATGGGGGAATCCAATAATGAATCAGTCAGATACATAGTCGTCGTTTATAAAACCCACGTCCGGGTGAATCGTAAAATGTGTTTACACCATTATGAATGGGTGAACAATAAAAGGTGTGTGTTTGCAGTTGATACATACATTAGTTGGCAGGGGGCGGCTCATGTATGCGCGTGCGCGTCGGACGTAAATCAAGCACTTGGAGTATTTTAATTGCACGCTCTTCGGTTTCGCACCTCGCGCCTGGCACCGACATCTTGATAAAAACATGTCACGCCGCCCCTCGTTAAATAATGTAGTAGTTACCGCTATAAATTGTTTGATTTAGAACTAACTGTCAGTTAATTTACGTGCCTACTATAAAGCTTCTAAGTTGCGGCTGCTATGTGGCACCACACGGTATCATTTACTCTATCATTAACAATATTATTGTTAACGGATTAAAGTATTTGATTCCTTGCAACAAATGAATAAATAAGTTCGTGAATAATGTTACCTTATATTACAAACACATTGCTTCACTGGTTTTATTGAGATTATAATGGTTTCTAAATTCATCAAATAGGTTGTAAAATGTTTACAGTTCCTGGGAACATTTTGCAAATGAACCATTTTTATGGTTCAATTAATAATAATATATTAATTGGTAATTTAGTTCTACGATACACGGAAATGAGTCTACATCGTTCCTTCATTTATATACCAGCTATATGCATTTATGATACTCTATCGGAGCACTCTAAGCCCATAAAACCCAACTTAGAATAAGCCAAACAAAACTAAATCCTCTGGAACACATTTCATCCACTAGCTTCCTAACCGCAGCAATCAGTGAGGACCGAGAGCCAAAATAAACTTTACCAAATTATTTATAATTTATGTTTAATAGTGGAGCGCGGTGGGTGGTCCGGCGAACGCCTAATTGGATAAATTGCCGAGTTAGACGCACGATACACTGAATTAAACAATTTGTTATTTTACCTGCACGTTGGCCGTGTAGTAACTATCGCATAACGGACGCGCTACGGCGCTACGGCGTAGCCTGCAATTACACAAACATGCAACTTTTCTAATGTCCTGCGTAGCGGCGTAGAACACGTTCGTAGACTAATGACTCGCTGGCCTATAAAAAGTTCAGCAATTTATGTTCGTAATAGTGCGTTAAGACAACTTACTTGGTGACAGGCATCGAGATATAAGTACTAACGTACTAGAGAAGACACCGTAAATTCCTACTTTGTCTCGTTCAACTGCGGCGATCGCGCCGCAGTCTGTCGAAGAAAACGCGTAAGTGCCGTGATTTACATGGCGCTTAAGACCTTTTTGCCGAGAATAAATACACTTCCGCAGCAAATCTAGCACTGTGGTAAATTAGGTACGGTTTAGACGAATTGTTATTATTTTAGCGCTGCAGCGAACTAAAGATTCAATACGAAGAATAGGACAATTCAGTTATTTGACGTAGCTTCTCTAGTACGTTAGTACTTATATCTCGATGGTGACAGGTGACAGCGTGGTAGGAATAAACTTTGACATTGTACATTTGCAAGACTAATTTATCATGACATGAGCTAAACCAATAACAATTACTTTTTAAGTAATTTTTAAAGCGTTAAAAAGCAGACCACCTGCTTATCATGCCATACAAGTCGTAAAGGTGGACAAAAGGAAAAGAAGTAGTATACAAGTAGATAGTACTGTCAACTGTCACAGACATGGAGTGATCTTATCAGCAGCTGTTGACCAATAAATAAATAAAATTTACGCCACACGTGGTTCCAGGTAATGTCGCTAACTGTTACTTTAACGGACATGTTGAACTAACCGTGGTTTATGTAAAGGTCTGTAAATACTTTAATTTAATAGTATAATCGGTTAGTCAATAAAAATGAAGGTTTCCTATTACCCCTAATCATAAAATCAGTGTCCAAATTTCTTTTCAGTTACTGTAATTAGTCAAGCGAAATAACAACCACTCATATTTTAAGCTGACTTGACTTGTTAATAACTCACAAATTGACCGGCTAGTTGTATAAGTATTACAAATGGCTACAACTGCGCGATCGTAATTTGTTTTCGATTGACACAATAAAATAAGTCATTGGGATATCTCTCACTGTTTGATTAATCACTATGCATTTATACTGTGCTCTTAATCACTTTAACTTTTAATAAAGGTCAACTTTGATATGAAAATATTAACCGACCCACGGTTCAAGAATGTAAGTCGTGAAATGCACCTTATAAAACTACTTTTCAAAAGAAAGTATCACCATATGACACTTAAAAAGATGTATCGATGTGTACTCTTTCACGTACCTCTAAAAAAACCATATCAGTTGTCCAATTCAAACAAATCATAATGAACAACGTGTTTTAAGTGTTATTTTAATAATATCTCCAACGATAAGTCTGTTTCCGAGTAACCGAGTGGCTAGTAGCCGAGGTGCGCAGTGGGTGGTCCTCTGACGTCTCTATGAACCGGCCTATGGACATGCATCTAAATGTCCTTATAATTCACTACATCTGCCACTTTGCTCCAATGTGAGCACCAACATTCCACATGTATTCAGGACATGCAGACTGCTTCTATTGTCACCTGAAACGTAAAATGAATCAGCTGATTTATATTCTGCGTAAGTAAAAGGAAAACGGGCTACTATAGTATCCGTAATCATTGGGTTGACAACCGTTATTTGCTTATCTTCTATTGCGATCTCATTGTAGTGTTTGTTGTAAATTTATAGCGGAGGATGCTACTTTATTGTTTACTATATTTGGGTAGATATCTATTCATCTGTCACACTACGACATACAATTGAGTTATCATATATTCATTCATGACCGATTTATTGTATTTGGTTCGCTTGACGACAAGTTAATTACAATACTAAATTAAATTAATGTCGAGATTTTTATCAGTGTTTCCCTAAATTATTAATAGCCGCACGAAGTTAAAATAACAATTAGGAACGTTGGAAAGTCTCCAATTGTTCTTGTTTACAATATATCCTGAGAATATTCCCCAGTCATGTCGTGTGGCCACAGTCGCAGGCGCATCCATAATGCAAGCCCGACTGATATTTTCCATTAATGATACAGAATCTATTTTTTGTTACCAACTTAATTAATAGTTAATGCATGTTTATAATACCTTAACGTGTACTCACTGATAGTTTAATTATTTTAATCAATGCCCGCACACTGCTGGCGGCGATATTATCTGCACTCAAAGTATAAAATAAATAATGTGTACTTTGTATTCCGCTTCTAGTATGATTGTTTACGAACTGGGTAACTAAGATGACAATTAAGAGCATGTTACAAACATTTAATCGTCCTTTTAATGATTTTTGCGCTGGTATAGTAGACCGGTAAGTTTACAATGTTATAGCAGGAATCTAGAAAGAACTTGATTAATATCCTTACCTTTGATAGTGTGCCCAATGAACTTGATTAAAAAATTATTTCACGGATTATTTTTGTACCATATAGTATGTGCAATGTGCATCTTCAACGCACTTTCACGCTATTCTTTTTCTATCTATGTATCTATGTACTAGCAGTAAAACAACGTATTATAAAAAAAAAAATCTTAAAAAAAAAAAGGATGGCTGATGACGAAAGGAAGTTTATAAATAAATAAATAAATAAATAAAAAGACGTGTGTTGAAAAGACGAAAAAAATACGTGAATTAAAAGAAATCCGAAGTTTGATTCTTGATATATTGTTTAAATCCCATAACTTTTTGGAGGAGCTCGTGGCTAAATAATAATAGCCGCACGAGTCGATCCGTCAGGTTAAGCTACGCTTGGCGGGGTTGGTCCGTGGATGGGTTCTTCCATCTTTACATACCGAAACTCCTCCGTGCCTCGGAAAGCACGTTAAGCCGTTGATCCCGGCTGTCATTCGTGGATCTTTGACAGTCGTTACGGGTCGTCAGAAGCCCGAAAGTCTGACAACCAGTCTTACCAAGGGGTATCGTATTACCCAGTTACTGGGTTGTGGAGGTCAGAAAGGCAGTCGCTCCATGTAAAATACTGGTACTCAGCTGCATCCGGTTTGACTAGAAGCCGACCCCAATATAGTTGGGAAAAGGCTAGGCAGATTGACGTAGGTAAATATGTGACAAATCTTCCTTCTTCCCAAGTTCCGGTTAAAATATTGGGCAGATAAATGATAGTTGGTTTTCCAGAGTTGATGAAACAGGCCATGATTCTTTACTATGCAATCTCAGCAGAGTCCTGTAAATGAATCATCAATGCGCAGAGCCGACAAGTAATAGTCATTGACTAGAACAATAACTTAGTGCGCAGGAAGCAAGTTAGTATTCATAAACACGTGCTTGAAAGGGCATCAAACTTAACTGCTCGATAAAGTTGGACGAATTCCAGATAGCCGTCGATCATTCACGAGTGACGGACAAACTGACAATCGTCTCTCGTGCGAGGCTTTTGTGAGAGGAAAGAGTTAGTGACTCATTGATTGTTATGCCAGGCTATGAAGTCATGCACCTATCATCCTGCGTATGAGATGATATTTCGGACATGGTGAGTGACTGTTCCTGTTTCATCTATGAACAAAGACGCGTTTACCTTTTATAATATGCTAGGTTCTATCATTTATCTTACAACTGTTTCGTTACTTTACTCTTTAGATAGGTTCTTGATTGACTCCCAAACAGGCGCTTGACATTAGCTTGGTCTGAAAAATAATTAACAATACATAAATTACCTAAAATAGTACGGACATCCGGTTTAATACAATCTTCTTATCATTTGGTGTCTCCTAGCTATTAACTCCCATCTTGTTTTTGCACCCATCAGTGAAATCGTGACCAGCATCCCTTATATTATTTATTTTTGCCCGGTTTGTTATATAAGGTTACCATAAACCCTTTTAAGACGTTAAAAAAAAACCTGGTTTATTGAGCTCATTAACTTGTGCGTGTGTTAACCGTATCTGAATCAATGGAACCTTGATAACATCCGCACTGTCCAATAGATTGAAAAGCGTTCTGAAAAGCTTTCCTGAAAATGTTTTTGATTTACAAAGGTTGCTCAATTTGCTCTTGATGCCCAACTTAAGTTTTTTTTTTCTCAATAATTTTTGTCTGAAATAACTACCAACGGTACTGGAACGCCCTTCTTACCTACATGAGTCAGTCAGTCCTCAGAAAAAGACAAACCTGAAAAGACGTTATCTCCAAATGAGAGCTGGGGCACCTGCTTCAGAAAGTTGTTCCTCCCAAATTGAGTTACAAAATTTTCTTTATTGCAACACAAGCACAACTGAAATTCCACTAGTGATATTAATGAACCTTACATGATATACCTACCTAAGTAATTCTCAACTCAGACACCCTTTCTAGTGAGCAGTTCGCTAAAACATCATCGCATATTCGTCACATTTGTGTAAACTGTACCGACTGAAGATTTATTACACGCTTATGAAGGGTCATGGTTACAACCGTAACTTCACTACGACTTAAAAACGCAATCACCCACGAAAGATACTAACATCTCTTTCGGTTGTTAACAAAAACCCTTATAAATAAAAACATAAATAGCCATATGGAGCAATAAATTTGTTTATTGTACAATAAAATAATGTAGCGAGTTCGTGTTGGGTGGTCGTCGGCACAAAAAGCCGGGCAAGATGGCGGAACAAGCCGTTGCCATAGAGACGCGTCCCCGCCTGTAACGCCACACAGTGCTCCAGAGGTGATCTAAAATTTAATAAATGTTCAATTCAAACTTACAATAATTCAATTAACTACCTATTACTTTATAACATAACAAGTGACTGTCACGAAGCACGATTGCAATGTTTGCAATGAAATCAATTTTTAAAACTATTAAATAACCACTTTTGCAAACATTATAATTAAGAAGCAATTAAGCGTTATAATTAAGAAGCAACTAAAACTTCCCGCGATATTCATCTTAAGTTGGTAAACAAATAAAAAAAACATCTCGTTCTAATATTATAATATTTATAATTAATTTCAAGGTAATTTCTCTATAAATTATAGAAACATACGTTTGGAGCCATCGTCATTATGTAATAGTTTGAGTTCATCCGTGTCTAATGTACAATTTTGTCCCAAACGCGCGCCGGCCGGCGCTGTGGGCGCGCGGCGACGAGTCGCGCTGACAGAGCGCTCAGTGGAACAATCGAGCCATTGTTTTGTACCAACCACGCATTAATTAAATAATACTTGTCGTTCCGTATAATGACTTAATTTTGTACTTCGACGGAACAACAATTGAGTTTATTAACTCATTTTGTACTTTGAGCATTTAAATGCGCACGAGTGTCCGCTCTTAACGTTTTTAGCATTATGTCTTATAACTTTACAAGCAATATTTTGTTACAACAGCTATAAAAATACTGAAACTTGTATGTCAAACCTTCATCTTTCCGAGCATAAATGCATAACTGCATAAACGTTTATTACTAGTAAAAGTTTCTATTGCTAATAATTATAGGCCTGGAGTCGCGCGTTTTGTTATTAAGCTTTCCTTCTAGTGTGAATTTATTACATCTGGAATTGCTTTTAATCTCGAATTTATGAAAAGTTATGAGTTCTATCATTCCAAATATAGCCAGTTTCAGTTCCTTACAAATCAATACATTCTCCAGAATAATTTATTACAAACTTAATTTCTTCCAACTAAAAAAGCTCATAGCAATAACTAAGAAACTGAAAACGAGATAACATTTATAGTATAATGAAAGCGGGCACCCACTTATTAAATATATCAGTTAACGATATCTATAAAGATATTTCGCAACATCCCTACAGACTGGGAGCCATCGTTTATTAATGGACTGAAAAATTTGTCCAAAATTATACAAAGAACAAAGCGGCGGTGAAAAATGTAAAGGACGATAGGTAAAAAACGAGCGGAAACGGATTCCTGACTAATCGCACAACGAAAATGTCTGTCGAGCTAATGTCTCTATAGGGTGGCGCAGATTGATGGCTCGGCGATTGGGCACGCCCCGGCCGCGGCTGTCGGACGATCGCTTCTCGGTAGCTGGCGGTTACATTAAACGACACACAGCCTTCGATATGTTACATAGATTCAGCTATAAACGCATCACAGATGAGAGCACCAGTTTCCGGCTATAAAGGTATCTAATATGGAAATTTTATAGCATTTTGTGCAACAGTCTGCTTGCTTGCCGCATTCTGCTCACGGACCTACATACACATACACTTACGAAAAACATGGAAAAGCTCGAACTCTGACTCATTTGTTATGTCAGGCATACTTAATGAAAAAAGTGACCAAAAAGAGATACGATTCGATTCATTTGTTCAGCCAGTACTAAAGATTAAATTATGAAGTGTATAAGAATAGGTATGATCAACTGTCATTCTCATTAAGTACTCCTTTGATCTGCATACGTTAAATTTTGTTTCCTGGAAGAAACAAAAATCTTAAACGGAAATCGATGAAAATCAAGACTTGTACAATCAAATGTCTCCTCTTCACCTATATTATATTCTATGAAGTAATTGTCCGCAGCAACAAAATACTCTTTATCTACGGATACGGGGCGATTACATGGCGACGGGCCCTATTACCGGGCGTATAGCCGATCTACCTGAACTGATGAGCTTACTAAAATATCGCCTAATAACAATGTTATTATCGCCGGGCCATACGCAACCTGTCATTAAGGAAGAGACATCATCATCAGCAGTCTTCACTTCCTAGAATGGTTAAGGATGTTTGTCTTTGCAATGTTTGGCCATTTATTAATGTGTCTGTGACTGTGATCCGTTCTGAGAATAAGAGGAAAACGCAGGCTGTTCGTGAGAAGTTTCGGAGAAGTCTTCAGTATGAAAAATTTTTCCTTTTAGAGTCAACTCGTGACAGTAGAAAAGGGGGTTTAATAAATGAAGATGATAATTCGTTGACAGGAAGACATAAATTAGATTCTTAAAAGCTATACCTTAGAAAATGACCATGTTTTAACCCGAAATGTCGAGATTGTGTTCTATCAAATCTTTTTTCTCGTAATAAAAGTACCTAAAGCTCTTTTACACTAGTGATGACTATTCCACGTGTATGAAATAAGGCATATCGCATTTACTCACGAGCACTGTCCTCTAATACAACATCATTACTATCAGCGTTATATATGACGATGTCAGTCTCAAGGTTCAGTTTCAAACATCAATAACAGTTTAACGGAATAGTGCTTTGCGGCTACAAACATACGCTCAAATCAAAGCAATTAAAGGTTAAGGTTAGAAATAAATATTGTCTGCGTGACTCACGACGCGATGGTGGTCTCTCACCGTAAGTTTTCAATATATTAAGACTTCAGGAGTTAATGAGCAAGTTCTAAGACGGTGTGAATAGAGATCGGCGCAGGTAATGATCACAATAAATATTGAATGTTTGACCGCGCGCCGCGCCGCCAAAGAATCGCGCGTGTAGGGAAGATTCTTACAATTTGTCAACTTGTAATTTGGTCTTTAGTGTGATATATAATGTTTTAGGGTATTTGGTGATTGGTGATGGTGAAGTTATGTATTTGCATAATGATCATGTTATCCTATGTTCAAGTCACGTTGTGCAGGATAAATATTAAAAAAGCTTCTTCATCATCGCTCATACTAAAATGTGCTTCGTTAAAAGGCCTACATAGCTCCCATACCTATTAACACTGTAGTTTGACAATATTGTAAAAGCAAATTATTTTTAAAAGATTAAGTACCTGACTATTCATAGGTGTAGATGTACCTAGGTTTATGTGAAATTAAATATTTTGATTTTTATTTTGAAACTTATATTTTTAATAATAGGTTGGTTCATTTTCCACTACCATTCTAAGAATGATGCAGCTAATAGATGTAGATAATAGTTCTTCCAATTTACTGTTGAGTGTAGGACCATACTACCTATGATTTTGCCTAAGATGGTGTTAGTTTGGTCATTACTATAGCACAGATATTATAATACTACGACTATAGTGTGGTTTGGTTTCACATTTTGAGGTTTTAAAAACCTGTTTTTATAAGAATAATCTATTTTTATTTGCCGGAAAATGCAATGTAGATTATGACAGCTACTGTATAAATAAATCATTCCAATTATATTTTAGTCATCATTTTGAGTGTTGAGAGAAGTCGTATTGAGAGCTTTTATTATTTATTAGCAAAAAATAAATTACAGCTTTGCACCTAATAAATTTTGATAGTGTAAGAAGAAACGCGCATCGGTTCGAAAAAATCTCATAAAACGATATCAAAGATTATATACAGTAATTTGGCCGAAACGTTAGGCGCGAACAATATTTCTCGCTAAATTATTTAAACATTAGTGTTTTATAGACCATATCTAACGTGATGTGTGTTGCGAAGTGGCAGGGGTGAATGAGAGCTAGAAGGTGAGGTGCGCGGGCGACGCCACACGACCCTCGCGAATTTCGGCAGCGGGCTGCGCACGCGCGCTCTCATAGCGCGGCAGGTGTTACACATCCGTGGTCGCATTCATAACTGCAACTTCACATTTTATTCTACAAAAACGCAGCTCCATTTTATACAACCAATAGTGTATTCTTAAAATCGTTTTTATCGAAGTTCATTAATATTTGACATTATTAACAAACATGAGCGTGGGTTACTTGACTGTTACATTTGTTTTGACCTTCCGTTCGAACTTACATGTGTACGTTGGAATTTTGGGTTATACATATTTAACGAACCACGAAACCTTTAAGGAACCTCTTAAAAGAAATGACGACTCGAAGGTAAATTTGATAGATGTATCCAAAGAAATAAGGGTGATAAATCATTCATGCTGAGAAGTTGCATGTTTCCTCATGCGTAGCGTAACAGTAGCTCCCACCAATCAAATTTCAATTAGGACGGTTGTATCGGAGACAGTCACATGTCAATCAAAGCCCCATATCAATGGTCGTCGTTCGGTAGCTAGCGTGCCGTAAGGGGAGTATGGTAGTGAACGGCTCCGTGCGGGGCGCGGGCCGCGAGTGCGGCGCCCCTGCCACGTGGGTGGGCGCGCTGTGTGGCCGCGCGCTGGGTGGGCCACTACTGAGCGCACGCATCACACACACGCGCGCCGCACCAACACACGTTCCCAACGCGCAAATAAACACAATAATCAACTAGCGATACTTTACTCCGTCACCGGATAGAGCAATCGCTCGGGGAGATTATTGCAGGAATCGCGGCGAGTGACACGCGCCCGCGCCGAACGGCCGCGGCCACGCGCCCCGCCAGCGTAGGAGGACGCAAACTACCCACTTTACGACGACGCTCCGAGCTGATCCAAACACGCTAATTTTCTAATCCGCTTACATTCTACGAATAAATTTCCTATTCAAACACATAGAAGTGTCTGAAGTCGCGTTTAAGGATCGTAAACCTCCTCCTATTAACAAAGTAAACATTCAAGTTTCGTATCACATTTCAAATCGACGATTTGTCTCATTTGTTGTGTAAACGAACAATAAAATCCAGTAGACCACCGACATCAACTGGATTACCAGTATTGATATAAATGGAACTAAACAGAACAAAATGTCCGTAATCTGTAAGATATACTTACTAATGTCCGACGGAGTCAGTAGAGCTCTATTTATACTGACTTATTCTGTTTTCGTGGTGTGTCTGGAATTGCGGTAAATAAAGCAATCATAAAATAAATATCGGTAAAAGCATATTTCACTGGAAGCAATTTAATGGAAACTACAAAAACATCGTAAAGTTTCTACTCATCTTTCCGCAGTATATAAAGTTAATTGGCACAAAAACTTGACGCCTGTTGGCACATGCGCGGGCGCCTTGATTTATAACTTAATATTCAATCGTAAATGTAATCGAGCTCTAGAATAGGCAGTAAAACCAGCCGATGGCGGCGACTGCGCTTATTGTAACTACCACTGCCTAGTTGTAACTAGAACTCGTTTGCCCTAATGATACCAGTGCCGTAAAAGGGTGCAATTTAAAGTAAACTGTTATATCGGTCAATCAGTAAATGTATCAGGGACCAGCTGCTACGATAAGTTTTTGTCACCATAATACTAGGTTTAGATACAACCGTAACATACCTACATATCTTAAAACATTTTACTACAACAGGCTTACGATCTCCTGTCGAATATCGATTGGCTAATTTGTCAAAATTTGATTGATCACACAATTGATCATGACAAGATATAGTTTACCACAATCTCGTTCTTGATTCCTATCAGCATATTGTTTCTTTCATTTTACAAGCTCACGAATAATCTCATTCTAGATGTAGATCCATTCATCTCCATGTTATTACGTGATGTTATTATGGTTTCGAATTCTATACAACTTCTTGTATTTGGTTCAGAATACTTTTGCATCAGTTTTGTCACATATGGACGAAAATGTCGATATAGTCTCCTTATTTACTACGGTGTTCGACGTAAGTCCCAAATCTCACCAACAGTTCGTTTTCTAACTAAGTATCATTTACCTACATATATCAGGCAAGGAAGGCAAAGTCAGAGATCACGCAAAACTAGGAGGTTAGATAGAAAAAAAGAGGTCATTGTCGAGCAAGGGACATGAGGTCCCTGTAGGAGGAACCAGTTCTCTGAAGTTCTACTTAAACTGACTGATAAGTATGAACAGGTACAAGTTTTACTGCTCAACACTGAACGCGTAAAACTCGTCGCCTACGAATCACTTCGTCATACTTGTACGTCATTTGTTCAGTACTCCCAATTTTTATGTGGCCATTGTTCGCAACGGTCTGTTTTATTGGCCAGTAGCCTCCCAGGACGACAGCGGAACAAAGGAAATACCGCTACGTGTGGGTTTTAAACTCGTACCAAATCGCACGCTAAATGTCGCACGGCCGGTGTTTGAGTTTCGTGCCTCCACTCATATTGGTTCTTTCGTCAAGCTTCATTAAAGGTAATAAGCGGCGCACTGTATACATACTTGTTGTAGGTAGGCTTCTGCATTATACTCAATTTTATACAGGTGACTTTGTCAATGAACTTTCACTCTCTGTCAAGTTCTTAGCACGCAGGAGGCTCTCCTTGCAGCAAAAACTATGAAGAGTTTACATGTATAAATAAACATACCTGGTACTTGCAAAATTCTTAGTCGGTGGCTAAGATTATATATAAATAAGTATAAAGGGGCTTTCTGCAAAATTAATTATCTTTATTTATCATCTGCATGCTAATAAATAATCAACATTATTGCAGAACATAGGCATGCTCCCGATACAGATCTAGCTTATGCGAGGAACTCCCATGAATACAGCGGACACATTCCGATAAAAATATACGATTCTAGCGAACATTGTATTACGCGAGACTTGAATAAATTAACAGTAAAATATAAACATGTCATAAAATATCTATATTTATTCAGTGTCAACACGCTTTCCATAAAAACAGACATTGAAATCGTTTCCAAACAATTAATTAGCGATTAGACTATTAAAATGCCGTAGACGAGCCGTGCCGCGCTAATGACAGACCACCTACGTCCGAGTACAAAACTAATAATACAGAGTTAAAAAACAGGCACACATAAAAACAATTATGTTTGACCGCATTGCCATAAAAGAGAGTAACATGACCAATCTGAGAGCAATTAAGGAGCCTAATTGCAGGAAAGGATAGTAGGTAAGGTACGTGAGCGCCCGCGCCCGCCGCTGCTTAACCTTCATGTTTATTCTATGATCCTAGAGATCATAAATATTTACATAAGCTTTCCATTTTTGAATATAGGTTTCAATTTGATAGATCCATTAGGTTTCCTTTAGGGGCAGAGACTGATGCTATCAGGTCAAACGATTTGCTACGACCTAGTCTAGATTTGAACTACCAAACCTTGAATAATAGCCAATTCATCCAGGTGCGGTGTCTTAGTACATAATATGTGCTTATGAGCTGGGGATGTTTGCCCCAAAAGATAGGAGTGTTTCGAGTTTTGTCTTTTTCGTCAGCTAATAACTATATTCAGTAGGAACAGAACTACCTACAACATGCAAGGAATTTTCGTAGTATGTGCATTGTGCTTGACGTTTGATTAATATTTAATACAAGACTACGAAAATACGTGTCGTTGCTTCGGTAACTCTAATCTAACCACAACCAGTAATCAGTTTTTCGACTTAAATCTCAGGAAGAACATCCCAACCTACGTGCTCATACTTAATAAGATTATAAACGGAATTATCTTTCAAATGTTCAATGCATGACATTTCAATGGTCGCAAATTGCTGCTAGCTGTGTGCATACAATGGCTGTAGTCGGTCGCAGCTCACAATGCAGTTGCATCAGCGTCGTGGGTGGTCGGCTGTCACTCAGCGCGCTGTAATCAATTTGTTCGGCGTTCGGCGCGGGCGCACACCGCGCGGTTCTCCCCTACACTCGCGACGCGCATCATACATGCGCTTTTCGTCACGCATCCTGTACGCATTTGTCTATTAATATGTTTCTAAAACGAGCCGTGAGAGAATGGTATGGTATGGTGTTAATGGTATGGTGGTAGTACAAAAAGTTGCCATATAATTAAGATTTATCAGCCCCTATAGAGCCCGACTCTGCATAAAAGATGCTGAAGAGCTTTGAGACAATAATAACATACAATGTGTCATGTTTCTAAAGTCTATCTTAAAATTCTGACTATAACAAAGAATACGTGCTATGCTGAACAGCATAGCACGTATTCTTTGTTATAGTCATTATAATAACTGAAATATCATTTCAGTTTTGCTATGGTCTGTCATCTTTGTTAAGAAACTGCTCGGAGCTCCTAATTTATATTCAAATTTAATGTTCCATTTACTGTGTAAATGCAAAATATAATCATAAAATAGGAGCAACGTCCGGATCACGTTTACAGAAGACCACCCACGTGGAATAGTTTGCGGCTAACTTATGGTCAAGTTTTGCAAACAATGCCATTCCTAGTGTAGAATGACTCAATTAGCAGAACGCACGAGATAAGGCCGGCTACACAATGGGCTGTAAATTGCCGTGGGTCGAGCTGGTGGAACCACTCGATTATGATCCTAAAAGGAAAAAATGTTTAAATAGTGACAAAAAGTTGAAACTTTGTATAAACTATCTCACGATAAACCAAACAGTGACATTACAAAAATGGAAAGTAAACAGTATAATCAATCATTAACGGATAATTGTGGCGGCGTAGGTCAGCTCTGAGAAAAACTGAAAGTTAATGAAAGGGCAGGATGTCGTCCGTTCCCAGATGTTTTTTTAATGTTTTTTCTGTTCTTCAGTCAAGGTGGCATTCGGCGGCTAAACAAACTTAGCGCGGAGCGCAACATCGATAATTCACTCTTCAATCTACGCTACATCTCTTCGACTGTATCCATTGTCTCAAGTTATGAACTTTGTGTAGATACGATGCGATATTCCAGGAAGCAGACTAAACATTGTGCTGGATATCCAAGATAGGGACAGTTTCAGTCCAATTTGAGAACAACTTTCAGTGCTGTTCTGCAGGAATTTTCAGTACTGTAGAAAGTCCGATACATCGGATAAGGTTAAGACCGCATAAGGTTGTTTAATGGCTATTCTATTCTTTATTGTAATTTTGGTTTAGAATAAGTTGTTACTAACGTTCCTAATGATGAGCAGTTCTGGGGTAGTATTATGAAGTATTGCCATCATTATGATCATCATCCATTGCGAAAACGGGATACTAGCGGCCTTGTCTAGCTCCGTCTCTCTCTTTCACTGGAAAAATGATGGCATTTATACTTCATAATACTACGACTGGTCGTGATTACCTACCTGTATATACATGAGAGTCGCTGGTTCTAGCTGAAAATAAACTTGTACAAGTTTGAACAATCATTATCGCTATCAACAGGAAAAAGGGTGTTCGAATGGAAACCCACATTTTGTGACAGCAAGTCTCGAGGATAAGCGTACTTCCTGCGTAAGTCCAGTCAGCGTCGCGGAGAGCGATCACAGCGCGATTATTTACATTAATCCGTCGCGCTGTCATCGCGTGAGACAGTTGATGATGAGCGGGCCTCGCTACTGAATCCTGATTTCTAAAGGTTTTAATTTATATATATGTGTGTAAATTCTGTCGGTGGATTTAAAAAGACGGACCGAAGACGTTGCTTGGTGCGTATCGTATCCTGGATTTCAAAATCGACTTTTGTTTCTAAATTCAGGGAAAGTTTGTCCTTTTGTCCTCTCTTGTTTTTTTTAAAGTGCGTTTCAATTTGAATTCTTGTTTTCTGCTATCTTGCTGTCCAGGTCATTGGGATTAGGTATAAATATACTAAAATGCACCATAATAGCAATCGACTGGCAGTAGTAAGCAACCTACTCCTTTACATGACATCTATTTAACTTCGGGGCGACACAAAAATTTCGCATCATTTTTTTGTGTCGCGTAGCTCGGTGAGTCGTAATCGTTAGTTGTGAGAAATCTGCTCCTGTATCAACAGTCTGTCTGAAGAACTATTAGCACACAGCCGCCGGGCGTCGGTCAGAGTGACCGGCGTTGTTTGCAGTCTCGGTTAGCGGCTGCTTGTTACCTCGAGAGCCACCGGATAAACAATAACAGGCGACGGTGTCGGACCAATTGCCCGACACTTTCGCATTGTTACGTGATGTTGTGTCCATAGATAACGACCACAATGGGACATACTTGAGCTCTTCAAGTATTGAGCAGACTAGAGTATTAAAAAAAAAACTGCTTATAGTAAACGCCATTGTTAATATTTCGAAAGATTATCGGATAGTATCTCGTTGAAGTCTTTTATTTGCTTAGTTAAGTGCCTAACCATTGCCACTAACATTAACAGTTTATCTCATTATCATGTAAGTCGCATGTTATTGCCGCACTAACATCACTAATTAAATAAACAATCTGTTTAATTACGAACAATATCATTAAGTAAACACAACGTGTTAAACAAACCGTAACATACCTACATCTGCATATTAATCAGTAAGAGTGCGACACGCAACTTCATATTATGTCAAGGGTGGGTGAGCAGTAAGCACGTCTAGTTTTTCCCCCGTCTCGTTGTTAACCTACCCCGTGAGCATTGTGTGAGTAAGCTGTGTAGTTGTGTACTCAGGACGGAGCACAGTAGCTGTTTGTGCTACCTGTGCTACGCTCTACCTGCCACACTACAACGCACACAATCCTTATCATTCTATAAAATACAACAGCAAATACTCTAAGAAGGATTTAGAAATCAAACAAACCGAATGCAATAAAAACACCATTTTGAAGATCACGGAACGAACGAGTGGGTAGACTTAGTTCCATTCTATTTTAAATTAATCCTTCTAAAGTTTTACGTTTACTTGACCACAACTTTATGTCGGAGAGGAACCAAAACATAAATCTTACCAAGAGACGTGTTTAAAGCGAAAAAAGTAACACATGTCCAAACCATGTTTTAGAGGGACTAATTTCCTTTGGGGATTTAATTTTTTTCTTTTGTTTTTGTGAGGAAACAAGAGCGAGATACCACCCACGACGATTTACGAAGGCTTCGCATGAATGTGAGTGATATAGTCAAATAAAAGCATTACTGTTAACACTTGCTGTTTTTGAACGACACTGAGTAACAAGACGGATGCTACGAGCTGCGTCGAGTAAAAGCTCGCGGTACAGACAGGTGCGTATTTGCGTAAGAAGTGAACACGGAATTGGAGTAAAATTTGTCAGTGTCACCAACATGGTTTCACTGAATTTTATCACTCTATTCAGATGACGTGTAAATGCCGATACAGAGGTGGACAGTTGGATATAGAACCAAGTCCTATGCAGTAATTTAGTCACAATTCCTGTAGGTGTGTACTTACAAAAGCGAAAACCTAAACAAATCTCAATAGTCAAAATAAAATAATTAGAAACTTTCAACACCCTTTAACAAATCTTAATTCTATACTCTCTTCAATTCATAAAAAAGGGTCAGGTAAAGCTTTAAGGCGGTTGAACCGTCCTGCGATGGGCTAGTTAGTGCCACCACTACTGAAGAAAATTTGAAAAACTGCTATCCGTAGAAAAAGTTGTCACGTCGAGTGTACCACGTGACACGTGACTTTGCAGCCGCGATAAGGGAATCGAGGCGAGTTGTGTGTCACAGAATCTCACCACACCCACTCAGTCTGCCGATTACACCTTACACCTTTACGACATACGGAACTTATTCTTACCAACAATACTTACCTAGAATTATTCTTACCCATATTTAATAGATACAATTACTGGCCTACGAAAACAACCACGTAGCAACAACAGCTGCACGGTCTTACACAATAATTCAAGATCCTCTCTAATTTATCAACGACACTGACAAATTAATTAAATACTTTATCGGTAAATATTTTATTTAAGGTATGATTCGGCTATGCTCTCAATCAAAAATTCCAGAGGTTTGACCGTATAACACGAGACCGCGACCGCGATCCCCTTTGACCAGACATCGTGAAATATGACGGTCGCCACACCACCTCGCGAAAAATAAAACAGTTTATAACAACCACATTCAAATTTACAAAACGTCGCTGTATATAATATAGCCTATACTTAAATTTGGTACCTACCGCAAAAGCACGACTTAAGGTGACTTAAGGCACATACCTCATTTTATTATTCGGGTAAATTAAGTTCTTACGACCTCATAATAATGAATCGTCTTTAGATTTATACAGGTCTTATTTACGATGACACGTTATTTTTATTGATCCCAGAAGTGGATATTATGAAGTGATTATCAGGTTTTATAATCATTTGATACGTCACAATGAACATGCAAAGAGAATAAAAGACCTGAATATTATTTCGAACGCTTCACGAGCTGAAAATACGAATGTAACGTACCTACACGGCGATAATAAAACGAATGAGCTGACATTCATCTCGGATTTCGTTATTCTTGTATCTGTTGGTATCGTTTAGTATAAACAGATAGATAGACAGACGCTATGTTTAGGAGTGGTTGTGAATCGCGTTGGGTGGTCCGCGCCGGCGCGGGCGCGCGGCCGCGAGCGCTGGCAGGCGGACAGAATAAGGCCGAGATTTGTACGATATCGCGCGCTCCAATGAAATTGAAATAGATAGCGAGTTGGGATTTATCTCGCGTCACATCGAATCTAGTGCACCGGTGCGCCTAGATAATATGTCACCTCGGAACATTTACCGGCCATATCTCCGCCGCCATTACGGACCGGTGCGAACAACCAACAAGCCGTGACGAAATCGTATAAGATTACAATTTAGATTTAATTTTATGTCCAACAGCTACTTTATTGCCGGCAGAATTGCCATTAAAATAAATTTAATGTTTGTCAAGCGTTGGGCAATTTCCCAATAAACGGTATTTAGACCTACTTGAAACTGTATTGCAAAAGATGAAAGATATGGAATCGATCGTCACTCGGTTTCATTTTATGATCATTACTCCCACACAGAATTGCTTTTTTATACCAAAATTAGTTGGTACTAAACAAACGCCGCCGCCGCCATTCAGGCTTTTAATTGTTTACCATAAACAGAAACACCCAGGTGATAATAAAATTAACGTTTTGCTTTACATGTTACACATAGCTAGTGGTTAAATATACCTGCATATTAAGTTAAATTAGACGCATTTATTTAATACAGAACTCGGATTTCAGAATTTCCTTTAAACAATACTCATCCAACTCAATAAATATTTCCCGGAACTTTCAAAACGATCATTAGGGTTGTCTTCGAAGTCTTCCTCATATGCAGCCCAGAGAGTTCCGCATACGTAATTATAGGCTCCAGAGGTTTACGAGCTTCTAGTCCCAGTGGCTTGAGTCTCGGAGGAGCTCGGGGGCACTCGGCCTGCGCCTGACCTTCCGAGAACTGTATCAGTTGGCAAAGTGTCGCGACCACCCGCGACGTATTGTTGAGCTGTCACCTTTTGTACGACACTCAACGCTATTATTTCACTGAACAACATTCACAATAGGTACTATTAGCTATTAGCCGTCTCATATTTTTATTTGTTAGGAGATTTGCTCTTTTATGGTAGATGGATTTCCTGGTTTCATATTTAATACTCTAAAGCTACATCCGCAGTTATAGTTTAGTTGCCTTTATTACCTACGTCCATATTTGACTCTTAAGCACTTGTTTTAAGCAGCGATTTCACACTTGTCTTTCTGCTGCAACCATAAGCAGTTATATCACTGTAGGAACCTGTAGATAGAAATCAAGGTATTGCTCTACATTCTGTCAGTTACAAGTTTACAACATATCGTAAAGTAAATATAATCTCAGATTAAACCTACGCCACAAGTTATCTAGTATAAGTCACAGATAACTAGTCGGAGGTATACCTAAGTTTCTGTAATGCGCGCTGCGTGGCAGTAAAGTAGGTACAGGCCCCAAAGAACAGGCAGCAGGCAGCTAACAATAAAAACGTGTTAATTTACAAGTCAAAAATGTTTTGATTTCTTATTCTGCTCCCGAATCACTTCGTAACTTTCCATGGTTGCAGTTTTGGTGAACAATGTTGCAAATTAAATGGGCGTCAGTCGAATTCGCGCGACAATCGGCACGGACGGACACACGCGCGTGACTTGCCTACCGAGTGCCGGTGTCGTTCAGCCTTTATGACGGCTATCCATCTTTAAAAGTCGTTGAGGTTAATTCCGAGTGCACCGAACACTAACAATGTAATGCCGTGTTATAACCACAGCACCAGTTTTGAGAACACATTGTATTGTTGAAGAGCGTTTAACACGGAGTTACCTACTCATTGGACGATTTCATTTATGGTATTGACAAAAAGTTACAGTACAGGAATGCATTCTAGTATTAAATTTGCTCACTCACCTTAATTATTTACGTCATTAGTAAAGTAGGTACCTACCTATAATTAAGAGATATGATCCATACAAGATTGCATAAGTGGTTGCACGAAGTATTCAGACTATTGAGTAATATATGGAGCGGTAATTTAATTCACATTAGGTACAAGTCGGTTGACGGACAGTCGTTTAATCTTTTCATTGGCAGAGAATGAACCGCGCGCGGTGGCCCGAGGTGACTCACGCCACCGACTGTCAGCTCAATCCTTCATCTTCAACAACTGTACGACAAAGACTGATGCAGACATAGACACAGTAGGGCTGCTACGAAATGTAGATCCAGGTTTCTCGCCAACTAATATTTTATGAGATAAGTACTATTAATTATCTAAGTGATTGAGGTTGAAGGCGCTTATTTACAGCAAGTTGTAGTTTAGGAGATATCTATAGTATAATGATATGGAGGCAACAAGTAAAAATTTGTCGTTGCTACTTAATTGTGGACCACCTGTATTCATTCATGAAATGAAACTCCCACCGCAAAATTAAAAATAAGTAGCAATCCTGTTATTTCTCTCCACAACCTACGCTTTCGATCAAGATTCTTTACGCTTATAAGGGAGATACTCAGGACTTATACGGCCAAATAGCATGTCTAAATACAGTTTCGAAATCAAAACATTAATGTAGTTTATAGTTTTTGTGTGTAGCTACCGCACACGCGCATACGGCTCTCGCTCGCGAACCTCATTCATCAGCTCTGATTGATTGCAACTGTCAAAACCGTAATGGCGGCGAGTACGGCCATATTGGTCCCGATGAATGCACCTAAGCCAATATTAATGCTCGTTATTGATGGGCCGCCGCCAAGTTCACGGTTACTTATTAGATGTGTAATTTATTAAACATTGTGTATACGTGTTTAGAAAGAGGGTAATGAGCTGCCTGTAAAATCTTGTCAACGAGAGGGTAGGTCAGTCGAACCCTGAGATATATGTCACTGTTTCTAAGCAGGGATTTTTCAACTTAGGTTACCATATAGGTAACCTACTGTTTCCTGCGTTCAACATACCTACCCACCTTCCTAATATTTGGGCTCTGTTTTCTAAGTACCTACCTGTACCTATATTTATTTTGATATCTAGTTACGACCCAGAAAACTTTATCTAACAATGATATTATATTCAAATATCATTGTTATCTAATGTTTTCTTTCCCCACACCATGAAGCCCAATTCTCATACAGCATTTCTCCGATGATTACCCAGCATGATTGTCGATCTGTCGTAGACCTGAGGTTACGCTGTGAAGTATTTGCTACGTGAAGTTTGTACGTACCCAACTTTCAGCACTCAACAAATATGGTCAGCCTAATTCCATTTAAAGGCAACTGCATTTTTGTCATACTTTTTTCGGAATCAATTGAAATTGTTTTCTAATTATTTGCAACCTACATACAAATTCAAAGAAGGCATGCCTATCTGACTAGGTAGTATAAACAGGATTCCAACCACATTTGGGTCTCAGCTGCACTTAAAGAGACGCGATGTTGGCAGTCACGTAAAACTGATTGCAGCAATCAATCTTTAATTGAATTCGTATCGCCTGTTCGATCTCCAAGAAATCCTATGTGTTCCCCGTACATTCATCGGTACAACATGACGAATTGGAATAACTTCAATAAATATTTTGTATACAGCTGGCATCAATCTTGCAGGTTTAAAAAGGTGGCATTCAATGTTCCGGTGATATAAATTACGACGATCAATAAAGAGGCATGCGTCAATCAAGGCATTGTGCGCGCCATAGGTAGCCAAGAGTTGTAAAATTGATATTAGGGGTCCGTGTTGTGTGGTGACGTGTTCGTGGTCGGTGGTCGCGTGGTCGCGGCACGTCGGCCCGCTAGTACAAGTACACCGCGCTAGTTATCAAGATTATCTTTCTCTAGCGCTGGGCTATGACACTGATGTTAGTGTAAGTACGTGCTCTCTGCTCTGATAGTCATCTACGTTTAGTTTTTGTTATCATCAGACAGGATATTACATGGAGACATTGCGACATTGGGATGATGTTCGAAATAAAGTTCTAAAAGCTGGAATTTGGATAGAGACAGATTTTGAAAAAAAAAACGGTATTTCAAGATTCAGATAACTTTATTCAATAGGTACTAAAATATAAAGTCCCAAATTTGACACGACTGAATAGTTTTGTACAAGACCGGGCACACCGCACTATAGCCGATAGAAACATTGTTGTCCATCTCATCTGTTCGGACATTTACAAAATTCAATAAAATAAAATATTATTACTCTTTTACACAATCCCACGTACCTAATCTAGAACAGCTACAGTGTATAAATTCGACACAATATGTTTTTCATTTAATTTTATTTACATGTAACAACATTGCACTAACATTTTATCTATTGAACCTCAACACGCCCTATGCTCCATAAGTTAAAATATAATAGGTACCAATTTAGAAGAAATGAGTCATTGATATAAATAAATAATTTAATGTGAATAAAACTTGAGTAGGTACATTAGAATACATAAGATATGTTTCTTAAACACATTAGAACTCGAAAAAGTAACTAAAGGTAACAGTTATTTACAGAAACACAACCACTTCGCACAGTTACAAATACAAAGTCTGTATTTTCAGATATTCTATTATCACAAGAAATGCGATTTACAAGTGGTAAATGAACTACTACAGTGGGAAAATAAACTAACAATCATACCTCCAAATATTTAGTAGATAACTACGTAAATATGTGGTGTTTGTACCTGAAAGTAAAACGCTAGTTATAAATTACAGACCTCATCGTTATCATTGAGCTGAAAGCGTCCATTGCTGGACAGAGGACACCTCAAGAGTCGCCACAAAAACCGGCCCTGCGATTCCATCCAGTGGATTTCGTGTCCTAATATCGGCATACGAAATACTTGATAAACTTCGATCAATAATAATACCTAATATGCGATGAGCGAATCCAAAACGGCCGGAAAAAAAAATTAACCACAAATTATATTGTGGTCTTATTTTTCAACATAATTTTTTCTAACCGAGTTTTTCCATAAAAAATTTTTTTCTTATTTTATTATTATTTAATTCATTTATTTCAGATATATTGCACACAAAACAATTTTAAAAATACGTTTACTTTTCAATCGAAGTAGTAAATATATTGCAAACGATAATAAACTTTATGTTTGAGTATTAATGTTTATAATCAAGTTACATGCAATCACGGTCACTTGTGCGATGTGTTTTTGTTCCTAATAATCGAGTGCTATTGATTATCGAAGCTGATAAATTAGTGCCCGTTTTCACTACCACTAGGTGATACCTAAATCAATGTCTAAATAAAAGCCCGCTGTTGGAATTTCAACGCTCGGCCCAGCTCATGTTTTTAAAAATTCTTAATTATTATTTTTTACATTATTGCCCATATTGTGGCTGACATCTTCGGGCCGTCAAGGTCCCTGTATCACAAGAAATGTCGACTGATATAAATGGTGTACCTCTAGAAAAAAACAGAGCATACTCACTCTAGCTAAGTTCAAAGCCGGCGCCCGCCTGAATGGCGTACAGTAGCTTCTCAGTGAGCTGTTCCTCTGTGTGGAATTCCGGAAGCTTCAGCAGATTCATGCAGGTGGAGGAAGAAGGCAGCCGGTCAGATGCGCCCGCGGATTGGATGCAGAATGGTGGTTGTAGGTCCTAGGAAATAAATAATGTTGCAAAGTTTGGACATCGCGAAGACGTAACAATTAAATGTAACTAAGTACTACATTAGTCAATGTTTCAATGAGAATTCGAGCTATACAAAGCAGTTCAGACTTCATGCACAGCAAGTAAAGCCAACGTAACCATAACGACATCGAATTAGCAAGCAACATCAAATACGCGTATAAGCCCGTTGCGCGAGTAATTTTCTCTTCGACTGTTTCTAAGGTTTCGTGAAGGTACCTAACTAATAGTTCCAGCAAACGTTCAATTTATTTAAAAAAAAGAACCTTCCCCTCCCTTTTTGTATTTTCAGATGCATATGCCTACGAGTATCAGTCCCACAATTAAGACGAATCTAAAGACCTCATAATGTTAAAATCTTTCAAGCAGTTTAGGCTACAGAGCGTGCAAAATAAACATACAACATCAAAAAACATTTTAATATCGGTTTAAAAATAAAGTATGGTTCTATCTATAAGCAATTCTAAAACGCAGGAACTATAACGCCTACCTTGAATCCAAGTAATGGCGGTCTAGAGCAGCTGGTGACGAACTTGAGCAGCTGTCGTCTCTGGTCGTCCGTGAAGTTCAGGAGCACTCGCCAGAAACATAGTACCGTTGGGTGCTGCGCTGAGAAACCACCTGCGGAGACGTGAAGATATGAGTAAAAACTGAGAATATTTGATAGTGTTTAACAAAATAATGTCGAGAGTGACAAAGGTTGAGAGAAGCCTCTTTATACCAAATTCAATTAATAAAAAATAAAACTTCAATGAATGATGTTTTATCATTTATATATTTTTAATGAAACCAGAATACGAGAGTAGATGCAGAAATAAATACAAATAATATCTCCTTCGGAAGAACAAGTACCTAAACGGCGATTTAGTAGTAAGTTATGTTTGGTATCAATAACAATAATTTTGTGGCACTTACCAGCATACTGCGTGTATCTCCTGAGATCGTCGATGTCTATGGGTACTTCTGCGCCTGATATCAACAGCTGCAGCTCGCGACAAGAGAACATTCGCAGCCACTCGGCGCTCACTACGGACACCAGGCCGCGCTTAAACGCGTTGCATTGAGACCTTATTTGTCTGGAGAGAAAGAATATCATGATTTGTGGTAGATCGGGGGCGAGCAGCTCGTGGCTAAGTAATAAAAGCCGCACGGGTCGATCCATCAGGTTAAGCTACGCTTGCCGGGGTTGGTCTGTAGATGGGTGATCATCTATACATACCGAGACTCCTCCGTGCCTCGGAAAGCACGTTAAGCCATTGGTCCTGGCTGTCATTCGTGGATCTTTGACAGTCGTTACGGATGGTCAGAAGCCCGAAAGTCTGACAACCAGTCTTACCAAAGGGTATCGTATTGCCCAGTTACTGGATTGTGGAGGTCAGTCCATGTAAAATACTGGTATTCAGCTGCATCCGAATAGACTGGAAGCCAACCCCAACATAGTTGGGAAAAGGCTAGACAGATTGATTGTGGTAGATCGGGGGCAATTTTGACAAAAAAACTTTCTCATAAAAATAAAAATAAGAACCTATATTAAAAAAGTCATAGTCCAATCGTTTATTGCAATTTGACCAATGAAGGGCGCGTTTGAATGTCAAAATTTACAAGATAAAAGAAGAATTGAATCTTGTTGCCCCATCCGAAAGGTATTCAGTTCCTTTATGAAAAGATGCGCAAAAGGGAGCTGCGTGAAAAACTTTTCTATTACGTTATATTAATTTAAAAGCTTATCAATACGGAAGAAGATAGTTGACTTACTTATTTAATTTATAATCGGCGACTAGATGAATATATTCTATCCTATTTTCTGCAGTCACAGGAATGTTTGCTCCACCCGGTTTTAATTCTTCTATCTGTAACACAAAAAGTATAGTATGTAGTAAGTATCTGTGTTCCTTTTGTGTGTTTTACTAAATCTACCATTAAAATTAGGACCCTCTAGATATTTTTATCTACTTGCACTGAGCTGCAATAATGTTAAATAAAATAACAGATATGCTGGAAGAGATTTCTTTAGAAATAAGCATCACCTTTGTACGTTTTTTTCTGTTATTTTCTTCTTGTCTGTTTATTATGTACATAAATAAATAAATAAAATAAATAATAGGATGGAAATTAAGGAAAAGAAAAAAAGACAAATAAAGGAAAAAGATGCTTGGAAGGATTTGGGGAGGCCTATGCTCAGCAGTGGGACAGAGTAGGGTAACATTAAAAAAAAACAACAGTCCAAACAAGTATTGTGATAGCAAGTACATACCCTCTGCTCCCCCAACTCGTCAGTAAGCACAGTAAAGTCCAGTCCTAAATCCGGCACGTCCCTTCTCGCATGTGCCCTTAGCAACAGTAGCCCGCGATGTAACGCCGGGTCTAAAGACGCGAGCGCATGCACGTCAGCTTCGCCGCAGCCGCATAACTTGCCGAGGAAGAACTCGGCTAGAGGTAACTCTACTAGCAGGTTCTCGTACAACGCCTGTAAGAAAAAGAAATCAAATTTTAGTATGCGACAATGAAGCAGGCAGTTTTACTTTTGGGCCAAAACCTCTCGGGCGATGATAAACAAGTGAGAAGTAATCTCGAGTTACACTTGCTAGTTACAACTTTTCAATTGAATTTAATCTTTATGTTGCTAGACAGAATGCAGAAAACTGGTAAATGCAACTTATATGGCATCTACAAAAACGTGCACTAGACGGTCAGACACCCACCAGGGGGCGCATTACGACGTATTAATGCCACCATTTTTCCAGTGTTAGTGAGAGACGGAGCTATACAAGGCCGCTAGCACCATCCTTTTTTCGCAGTGGAATAATGATGGCATTAATACTTAGTACGGCCCCAGGTAAACTATAGAAACCGGTTAGTTGGCCGTTGCGACCTAGTGCGCCACTCGTATTGGTTTCTACAATTTACCAGAGGGCCTAGACAAAGTGACATTCTCTCAGCGATAACGATGATAGAAAAGGCAAAAATGTATAGGAGTGACATAAGCTATCGAAAAGCTTATGTCAATTCTGTTGAAAGTCGTTGTAGAAATACGAAACGCTTTCGAAGCAATTGTCACTTGTCTAGGCCCTCTGGTCGGTGCGACCACTGGTCGTGGTCGTGGCCGTCTAATACGCGAGATCCCCCAGGAAATTGACAAGACTTGATATTTTTGTTATTAAACCTTGTGTATACAGGGTGAGAAAATCGATCCATGAAATATAAAAACCAACAATCAAGGCTATTCATAATTATACGACAATTAATAGAGAAACATGGAAGAAAAAGACATCTTGTGCCGACCCCAAATAAATTGGAATAAGGGCTATGATGGGAGAATGATAAAGAATCAAGGCAATTTATAAAGCCACTTTTTGCTTCATTCAAAGTTGTATATTACTATCGAGTTCAAGACAAATATGGTACTTGAACAGAACTTTAGGAATACATTACCTTTCCAAGCATCCTGCCGACGAAGTAGTAATGCATGTGGAAGTCGTCATACAACAGGTGTACCGCGGGGTTGGGGTACAACATGTTGTCTATCGTCAGGCGGAACAAGCCTCTGTTCGGGTCAAACGCGGATCTGGAGGATAAACCACTTCGTTAACACAACATATATATTTTTTTAAATTAAATTTATGTATGCTTTATAACATATTTTTACAGTATCATCGTGCAATTAGTGGTATTTTGTGGTAAAAGTAAAGCTATAGAGTCAGAACAAACATACATACCAATTTACAAAATAATGTATTTTGGCAGGGAAATTCTTATCACCTACTAATATACAAGGTAACCTAAGTCCCTTTTATTCTTTATTTTCTTCTTATATGTATGACAAATATCTTACTTGAGAAGTTCAGAGATAAACTCTCTAAACAGGCCGCCGCCGTCGACTCCAGCCTCTTCCGCACCCGCCTGGTTTATCAGTTGTACTCGAAGCTTTAGTTTTAAATCAGGTTCTAGAAGAAAATACAACGTTTAGAATACGTCACCAGGTAACAACGTCAATAACGTAAAATACAGGTCACACTGGAGACGAGATGAAAAAGCTACGACAATCGATTATAAATCTTATTAACTACAGAACAAGGTATTGTCTCGAGTATTTTATTTGATGTTAAATATAATATTTTTTATTATTACCATTATCAGGACTAAGTTTGTCAAACGCGTCTTCATATAAATGCGTCCGTCGAACACTGATGTTTATTGAAGGTCCCTCGTTGAAGTTCGTCATTTCGTACCAATGATCGTGTTTCTCTCTAAAAAAAAGTGACAAAAAATTGAGTAAATAAAACAAAAGTTTTATCGACGGTATTATAAATAGCATATATTGTAAATACCTTGTTAATAATCCTTGGAATATAAGAACTCGTGTAGAAAAAGGCACGACGAAAGGAATTTCTCTGAGAATAGTGACGGTTCTTAGCTCTTTAATTGTTAAAGGTGGCCCCTCATCTAGAGAATGGATGAATACAGATTATTAATACGCATTTCAGTTTTCGGATAACATGAAATTGCTCATTTGTTTTGCTATTATCTCTCTCTCTATCTCTATGCCACGTATCTTTTTGAACACAATTAATGATAGTGTGAGAGTTGGCACCTTTGGCCTCGAGTATCTTATTTGGATACAATTTAAATGTTCACCAAAAAGTCGTAATCTTAATAAGTAGATTGGGTCATTTATGTTTTTTTGGCAGAATTTTACCTCTATGTTAGTAAAATAGGTTCATTTTTGGTCACATTAGCAACTTTTTTATGTATAGTTACCATGCGAGAGCGCCGCCGCCAGGTCGGGCGGGCGGCGCAGCTGGCGCGTGTCGTGGCGCGCGCGCTCGCCCGCCACCAGCAGCACGGCGGCGCCGCCCTCGGGCACGGCGCCGGCGGCCGGCCACGCGCCCGCGCCCGCGAACTGCAGGCGCCCGTCGCGCGCGTACAGCGCGCGCAGCAGGCACGTGCACACCTGGCCGGGGGGATGTCAAACTTATAAACTTAACTTGTCATTTAGAAATAGACACTATAAAAATACGTGTGCGGTCAGGAACAAAGTTCCTTCTCACGAACGATTTAAAAATAAAAAATAAATTTCCTCAGCCGCCATCGTGGAATTAAATTTTTACCTCACTCCGGCTTTAACACCCTCGAAAACTATGAAAACGACACCCATGACGAAACATTTTTAAATCTTAGTTTTTTGTTTTGAAATCTCATCATCCAATCTCACACTTTCTCTCTCTCTTTGTTTCTCTGTGAATAGAAGCAGACAGTTGCAAGTATGAACGCCTTTTCGCGTGACAATTTCTGCCACTGCACGCCTACCGCCAGCCGCGTTAAAGAACTTCGTTCCAAAAAACAATTACTTCGTTCCAAAAAACAATTCGTATAACTACCATCATTAATATAGGTATAGTAAATACTAATTCTATTCTGCCATTGTGTCATATCATTTAACCAGCTTGTTCTAAACTTGAATTCCCTAAACGGCAGATGTTTTATCCCTACAAGTTGACACTCATAGTACTCCCACAATCACTCTGTGTCTCTTTTTGAATTATAAAAAGACACACAAGACTTTGTCGCGTGATGATTTCTGCCAATACGCAAGCTACGCGCGTTAAAGAACTTCGTTCCAAAAAGCAATAACGACACCGGGTTTTAATGCATGATTTTAGGTTGTTGCCACAGAAACTGTTAGCTATTGTAGCTACATAATTATCTACCGAAAATTACGCGACTACACTAAGAGCCATTGTTTACAGTATCTGTTTCTTGCAACAACCCAAAATCATGTCTTGCAGAAACATTATACTAAACTATACTATAAACTGCGCCAATCGCCAGCAACGTTTGCGTAACTTTTGTCAACTATGAGTGGCTTGGCTTTAGAGGCAGATTGATGTGTCCATAACTTTACCTTAAACAGATGCGACCAAGCAGGCGTTTGATTCTTCCCGGAGATCTGTATATGGTCGGTGTGAACCGCGTCCCGGTAGTGTCCGGTCACGGCTGGCCTGGACTCGGGGTAGGCCAGCTCGACCAGGCCCAGGCACACGGTGCGTAGCGTGCGGCAGAGGGCGCCCAGCTCGCTGAACTCAAACGCGTGCACACGCCCGCCTGTGCCCTGCGCCGAGGTCACTACTACGCCCGAGTTTTGTACGCCCACTTTGAACAACACATTATAAATAAATATAACGTTATATTTAGTATTTAAGTAATATATATTAAAATAATTTATATTAAGTAAGCTCTTAGCTCACGGCTCTTTTTGAATTTCGTTGAAACTTATTTTTATTTACACAGAATTATAATATCACTTATGTATGAGACAGAGGACTGATTTCTGTAATACAGGTCTTTGAGCCTAACTATTTGCACTATTTTAATGTGAATAATTAACGATTTATTATTATTTCATTCACAAAATTTTCTTACTGACCAATTTCTTGAAAATTCTAAACTGCGGTATTCTTAGTTTAAGTGTTAACATTTAAGTGCGTTTGACGGTACTAACAAACAATATAATTGAAATAAAATAAATGCTGAAAGTAAAGTAAAATACACTCACAACTAATCGTCTTCTCATCATCTGGATCCCTGCAGAACTCAGTATCGTGCAGCGTCCCGATCAGCAGCGAGAACAAGGCACAGAACACGGCCAGCGGCGCCAGCAGTCGCTGCACGTTGAGCGCGTGCGCGTCGGCGCCCAGCCCGCGCGACAGGGCCGACAGCAGCGGCGTGGGCGGCCCGCCGAACGACGACAGGTGCGACATGGCCGACACCCACAGCCACACGCCGCGCAGGAACATCGGCTTGAAGGCTAATGTGTATAGTAATCTGCGGGATTATAATACATTCGATAAGCAATCGATTCTTCTTCTATTCGTCTTCAATATCGTCACTCGTGGAGATTATTTTCTAACAAACTAAAGAGTACCAAAATAGATGGAATATTTTTAATGTAACAGCAACGACATCCATCAATATCTTCAGTTGACCAAGGTATTAGAACAGCCGGGTATCTAAATATTATGGTACAAGTTTAGTGAGATGGTCGGTCGTTCAATCTACGATTTTGAAATGGCAAGTGCATACTAGAAACTCTGACTATTAATTAAAAATCAACTAACCTATACTTATGCAACGCCATCCTGTGGCTCAGCAACAAATTGTGACATATCTCAGACACACAGTCAAGGAACTGTTCACTCAGATCAGCCTCAGTTATTTGCGAGCACGTCGTCATGACGCACCGGTCAGGTTCGTTCAACAACTCTATACACCGCGTCAGCAACGTTTGTTCCCTCACGGAGGTAGGATTCGGCTCCTGCTCACTATCACTGTCATCGTCCTTATTAGCGACAGTCTCCTGACTATACAACGAGTCTTCATACTCGTAGGTAATTTGCTTATTACAAACATTAACAGTTAACTTAGCAATAATTTTAAAGTAGTCTAAAACGATAGGATTGTTGGGCAGTCTTGTGTTGTCCATGTTCCGTACGATGTTCACTGTAACAAATGTGATGTCATTAGATTTTGCTTCTTGCTCTTGTGATCAGTAACTTGATCATTCGCTTTTACCGTCATGTTTTGTCCCAGCATTTCTTAACAGCTTCGCACCGCATTGAAATTCTATTTAGGAATTAAACTAATTATATCAATCATGTTTTTTGTAAATTGTTATATGTTGCGTTATCATGACCACGTTAGAGACATTACAGATTGATGTTTTTTCAGCAAGTAAAGCTTGTTTTTGTACGTTAGTAACGTGCACCAAGGCGGGCTATGCCAGTGTTAAACTTATAAGATATCTGGTAGGCGTATAATTGTGAACAACGTATCGACTCATAATAATAATTGTCCTAAAATAACATATGAGCGTGCCAAATGGAGCTGACAAGCGCCAGACGAACGCCCATCTACAGCTGCGGTCACTACTATAGTTGTGATCTTGGATCCAAATTCTTACCAAAATCCGGTGGCTCCAACGACAGCACAGAGTGTAGTAACCATGAGTCGTTGGTCAGCACGTGTGTGGTGAACTTGGAGTCGTCTCGGAGGGCCTGTATGAGCGCGAGGAACGGGAACTTCCTGTGGGGGTCGTGGGAGAGCGCCGGGATGATATACATCTCCACCGGCTCGGGGTACGGGTTGCAGAGGAAGGCAGAGGCGAACTCGGTCATTATATGGTTGCTGGAAAAACGAAAATACAATACATTAATAGAACAGCTGGTTGAAACAAAGGGCACTGGCGGTATGAAACACGATTTCTGCAAATTGGGTAGCGTTTAACACGAAAAGTGGAAGAAGAGAGAGATTTTTTTACCCAGGAGAGTCAGAATTAACAGAACATACATAAAAAGTAAATTGTATGATTAGTAATGGTTGTAAATTAAGATTTATCCATGAGTAAGAAATTGTTCATGCACTGACATTGATTTTTAACATAAACAATACAACATAAAATATACTTTTAGACTTAAGTCAAAGCTGTTTTGTTTATAATTTTGTTTTCTTTTTAATTAAGTACTTAATATTTTAATGTGAATGTCGTGTACACCTGTAATTGTTTTATACATACGTGCCCATACCTGGTAGCTTTTAATATTTAATGTACAATGTATATACTGTTGGCGTACCTACATATTTTTAATAAATAAATAAAATTAAAAATTTCAAAAACGTTTCAAAATAATGCGCATAATTTAAATTTAAAGTAGTAAAACTTACTCGTAATGTGGAATATTGACCCGCGAGGTGAGAGTGAGAGGGCGTTGTATGAGATCTAGCAGGGCCCCACTGAGCGGCGTCGGAGGGTTGGGCGAAGGCCCGTACAAAGGCGGCGTCTTCTGACACATTAACTTACACAAATCTTGAAAATAACCTGCAAAATAAGAAGAAGTGTGTTTTCTCTTTTGTTATAAATAGATTTTGATATTATTAAAATATTTTACGAAAAATAAAAATTATCTTACCTCTTTTGACAAGATATAAGAATGTGTTCCCCACAATACTGAGCGCTTCATCACAGTTGATGGAAGCCTCAGCAGAGTTAGTAGACGTGAACACTTCAAACATTCTAAGTGGTACAGCCAGAGGAACCTTTGCAACAACACAATTAGAATAAGAATTTACATATAAATAAATGTTTCTTTGTTAGTGTCGAATTTACATATAAATAAATGTTTCTTTGTTTGTCTTCTCCGTGCCTACAATATCCATCCAATTGGAATAAAACTCTGGTAAGTTGTTGAGTGCACGCTCGCGAGGGAGTTCGTAAACCCATCCGAAAATTCAAGCTAAGCCACTAGCAAAAGCTATTAAAATATGGTGAATAAAATAAATAGGTAGGTGTAGTGGATCTTTACCTCTAGCTTAGTACTCATACCTCTCTATTGTTTTGCGCCTATTTTCTTTCACAGGAAGGGAGGCAACTGGGAGATTTATAGGTTGAAAGTGGACACTTACCTCTTTATTTTCTCTCAACAAACGCAGGTGTAGTGCTAGCAACCTTCTGATCTGTATACATGCGCCACAGATTTGATATACCTTCTTCCATTGTTTAAGCAGTAATTGTGAAATTGCAACCTAAAACCAAACATGAAATTGAAAATTGTTGAAACAGTTGTTTGTCACAGTAAGATGGTATATAATTATATCCCTAACCCCCACCCCACCACACCTCCCTCCTGGTTCATAACCGTCAGAGTGCCCTTATTTTGTTACTGCAACCAATTTCGACATGGCTGGTCACAGTTCTAACCAAACCTATTTGGTTGGAGTGCCCTAATAGTGTTATAGTACTAGATAATGCTCGTATCGTATCGTATATTCCTAGTAAGGCAGTTATGAACCGATTTCATATAACTATATTACGGTATATAGCTATATCCCTAGGGATAACTAGGGATATAACTATATCATGGCTTCAACCATCTTACTGCAACATTAACATGTGGATACAAAGAGCCAATAGTAAAAAAATGTGACAAAAAAGCAGAAAACCAATAATAACAGTGCGTAACCGCTGATTCTAATGACTGCACAGAGATTTGTTATGGGCTAAAATAATGACAGTCGCAATCTTCTATTCTCTCCTTCCAATAACCAAGACATTATTACTGTGTGCCAAATTATTCTTTTGATGAAAGGTTTCAGTCTTACTACCAAAATATATCACAATAGGTACTTTTTATAGTTAAAAAATCTAAAATAAACAAACAGAACAGTAAGACTTTTTGTTTATAATTGCGGTTTGTTTGGTTTCACTGATAAAAAGTCCCCTCATACATTTATTTCGCCTTAAACTGATAACATTCAAATAACAACCGGAAAACAATATATGAATGAAAAAATATATACCAGGTTACTTTTAAATGAAGTACAGTACAACACAACTTAGATGTAGCATGGGCAAAATTCGTAAAACCGATCACCATCCTAATGGAGTGCGCTTTCAAAATCTCCAATATTTATTACTCCTTTAGGTGAAAATGATCTTTACGCAAATGCAATAACTTGTAGTCATATAAACAAATACATTCGTAAAATTTAAAGGAATGAATGCAAATTTTCAAATGTATGGTCCATCCAAGTTGTGTCGTACTGTACTGTTCTGTCTCCCCAAATAGGAAACAAATAGTTTTTAATGAATATTTCCTCATATGTACCAGTTACATTTATAATGTTAATAAATACAGTATCATCATACCAGTCTAGAATAATCCTGTTGGTCGTCATAAAAGAACAGTATTTTAGCGACAAGTGCACACATCATCTGCTGGTCATCAGGGTTTACTCTTGGGAATATGCTGTCAAACTGTTCCCTCTCATGTTCTTTACAATGTTTTCTAGTTAAATAACTCCTCACATAAGCTTGGATTTTTATTGTACTATTCAAACGTTTTCTGTGTTCCTGAAAAATAATAATAGATGATAAAATATTAAGTTACAAAACATTGGCAAGGAATCATGTCATTCAATAGATAAATATTATGAAGATATGTTATACAGCAGCACCAAAAAATACTTTTATCTAGTAATATTACTATTCATGGTGAAACTTAACTATGTGAAAACTGCCAAGTCATTGTATTGATCATGAGATGATTTGTAACATTCTTCATGTCTTGTCATGATTTTACTATTAAAAATAATTGTTAAAATACTCCATGTGATCAAAAATATCACGCTTAAGTTGACAAATAGTGTATATTATCATTTATCCAACTGTATATAAATAGGAATATTTTTTTATGTGATGTTTAGAAAGTGGTAGCAATGTAGATTGATTCATTAATTTTAGTTTTAATGCATTGTGCTCTGTCTCCTTATTACACTGTTTATGGTTCAAGACCAATTAAAGTGAAAGTCACAGAAATATAGTACAAGTTAACCTCTCTTTTCTGTCTTTGTTGTTGTGACTGCAGTATCAAAGCGTCTCTATCTGTCTTGTGCTGAGCGCTCGCGCCAGCCAAGTTCTGCTGGGGCTTGCGCCTGAAGTCTCCCTCGAACGAATACATAGCTAAAACAGAACACACGACCTTTAAACATATAAACTAAAAACATTTTGTAAACAACAATCAGCTGAACTTTTCCTTGTGACAAATTGACATTCATGCTTACCTTAAATGAACTTAATAATCTTTTAATATTTCATGAATAAACAAGGTCATAATAGGATTCTATGAATTTAATACACTCTACATGAAATTACACCAAATTGATGAAATACAAGTTTTTATTGGTTTTCTTCTCTTGCAATGAGTAAAGAGTATTTTAATATTTCAGCTTTGACAGCAAACAAATTGAGTGTTACTAGCCCTTACGAGTTAAATTAGCCTAACCTAGAGCCGACTTTTTGCCTATTATTTTACAGTCCTTATCATATAAGTTCATATATTTAAAATCACATTATTCATATATTTTTATAGGTATTGACTGGTAAGCAAGCGAGCTCGTCTCAAAAAAATAGTCTTTCCAAGTAATATATTTGAGTTTTAGGGAAAGAATAGTTATAATGGCAACCCCATATTTCCTTTCCACAGATAAAATAAATCGATCCGTTTCACGTTATAATAAAAATATATATAGTAATCGAGCAATCGTGATTTGTGTTATATTAAAATACAAGGAAAGACTGCAAGTGAACATAATAAAAATATCGATAAAAAATACCTAAGTAATGTCTAATAGCAACAGAAGTAAACAAACGAACACACAAACGAATCTTGTCAACATGTATCTGTCCCTGTAATCGACTGTCGACTCCACAGAACATTAATACTCAAGAGGTCGACTCACGACTGTCACCTCCTGTCACTAGGGATGCAAGAAGTGTAAAAAAGTATCGATATATATCGTATCGATATTTAAAAAAAAAATCGATACCGAATTCGATATATCGAAAAAAAAATATCGATATATAGGTGGAATGTTCAAAAAAAAAAATTTTTTTGTAGTTCAAGTTTTATAATCATTTAAATACCAAACTAGGAAAAAAAGTACTAATAATTTTTACGGCTCTGAATTCCAGCGGTTTTAGTCAGCGGCGACAACGGTGTTGCTATTGAAAATTTATATCGTTTTTGATACATTTTCGGTACTTGATATTTTATATCGATACATCGATATATCGAAATAATAAATATCGCCTGAAAATATCGATATATCGAACAAAAAATATCGATATTTCGATATATCGATATTTTTCTGCAAGCCTACCTGTCACTATTGGCAAAATTCCAATTTGACTGACAGGTCTGAAAAACATTGAGCCATTGTAAAAACGTTGGGATTTTGACAAAATTAATAAATATTTGAGTGTAACCTTCTATAACATCAATAAGTTCTTGCGCAGATTAAAAAAAACAATTGATAGAAATGTCTGATATTTTATTAGATGACACAGATAATGTTGAAGGCGCTGTTCGGGTACGTACCCATTTGTTTTCATTTACTTTATTTATATTAAGACCCACTAAGACCTAATAATGGCACTCATAAAAATGTGAGAACATCGTGCATAGTTAGTACATCGTGCATAGTTAGTACATTCAAATCGACAACTGATAATAGGCATTGTTGCTAAGCCACCAACCGGTACGTTTCCCTCTCATGAGTCTCATGGCCATAGCTGATAGCTCCTTTTCTTATTCCGTATTCCATTAACAACCCAAAATATGACACTGCTACTGTTTCTTTACTTTTTAGAATATGAGACCATCATTGGCCCAAGTTAGGGCAGTGATATCATTTATGGAAAAGCATCCAGACCTGGCACACAGGAAGCTTCGCGTTGGTATGGGCCACGCCAAGTTTAAGAAACTGTGGATAGAACTCTCAAATATTGCCAACTCCATAGAAGGAGCTATGAAATCTACTAAAGGATGGATCAAGGTAACACTTTATATATTTAATGTTTTTTTAAATAGTTTTTAAGTTTTGTATCAAGTAGATGCTACCATAGTCTAGCTTGCAAAGAGTAATCGGTCCTGCCTAAACAAAGCCACAAAGTTATTTTATATTTCACTGTTAGTATTAAAGTAGGTAGTGTATCCGTCATGTAACAGCAGTGTATACTTACTTTGTACATTTTCAGTTCTGGTCAGACAAAAGGAGAAGTATACTAATTAAACAGAAGCAGATAGAGCAAGGAAAACTTCAGGGCAGGCTGACACCATTAGAAGTTAAGATTTTAGACATTTGTGATGATAAATCCTCTACACCTAGTAAGTAACTTCTTCTTCCAACTTCTGATTACCTAATATCCTATCTTATATTATAAATGAATATAATATATGAATATGAAATGCGAAAGTTTGTTTGTTTGTGACACTTTCACGCTAAAACGGTTGAACATATTTGGATGAAATTTGGCTCATGGGTAGACCATGACCCGGAGAACGACAAAGGCCTTAATCCTGGCTCACGGACGAAGTCGCGGGCTACTTTAATATAAGGTCCACTTGCACCACAAATGCATTTAGCACTATAATTATGTATGTATCTTATTAGCTACATTAATTTGATCTCTGTATCCAAGGTATTCTTCAAACACTATTGTTTGAAGAATACCTTGTTCCTGTCTATACAGGAACATTACAGTGTTATAAATTTATTTAGCACTGAACATATCTTGTGATTTGTAATCCAAGCATGCCTAAATATATATATTTTTTTATCAAATTAGTTTTCAACCAGCCTTTCAAAATAGTTAATTACAGTTTACTATTAATAGAATTAGATGAATGATAAAAACTGGCCCTATTACAATATTATTTCCAATAAATAAAGTTAACTTACTTGAATAAATATTGGCTAGGAAAAAAGAGAGCAGTGAAACAAGAACCGTGTAATGGTGATTCTGAGGACTCATTTGATGAAACATTCTCAAAGGATGAAGACTACAACCCTACAGGCAACAATCGACTGTACCCAACAGAATCAGAGGAGCGACAATTGAATATGATAGATAAGTTGGTAGGTACTCTTTATCCATTATGTTTTTCAACTTACGTACTAAAATACAATAGACGTAGCTAAATGACGATGACGATTGACCAATTGAAAACCAGAACGCGACGTGTTACCACACCGAGCGCTGGACGCAAAGTCAATTACGTACTGTCAGTGTCTATTGGTTGTTGGAGTTGAAGAAACTATTTTCATCCATTGTGCCTTTCCTGCAGTGAACATAATCCAATCTAAAAAACCATTATTGCTTGTTTATTTTTGTATGTTTGTGGTAGTTTAATCCATACTGTTAGGTCAAGATTTATAGAGCGCACTTTGACTTGTGTGATGTTGTTGAGTAAAGTAATTGTTTCATACTTTCATTTGAATATGAAATTTTCGCTTAAAACATGCGCTGATACGAATTTGAACGTTAACTTTACACAAATAAGGTTGTGTTCATATTCGTATGCGATGCTTACTTAGCAAATTCAATGTTTGTTCTATGAATCTTGCCCTAAATAAGAGAAAACTCTAGCTATCCATTCTTGGGATTAAACTTGTTTATTGTTTCACTTTTCCTTGATCCTTAGGTGGAAGTAATGGATCAGCAAGCAGCGGCACTGACACAAATGGCGCAAGCATCTCTTAGTAACGCGAAAGCTTTAGAACGAGTAGCAGAAGCATCACATTTACAAGTAAGTTTATATACCATATCTAGCAAATGCAATCACGAGTCGAGATTGGCAACTCGAAATCTCGCGTGCTCTCCGGGTCCGAGATTAGTTATTCCACATCTCGCCCAGCAATCTGTTGAGATCTCAATTTCAAGATTTTCGAGATCGAGATACAATGAGTTTAATTTTTTTTGTTTTTTTAAATCTATAATTCTTTGTTTTTATTAATATGAAAACTAAACACCTACTTAGGGTATAAGTTCAGTTTGTAAATAAAACAAAAATTGTACTTATCTCAACAAAAAAAATCTACGTTTATTTCAGTAATAATCTGCACTACGCATAGGTACCTACATAACGCAACAAATCAGCACCCGCTATAAATCCACTACCTAAATATTATTTTCATAGCCCGCTGACAGATAGACGCGACGGACGGACAGCGGAAGGATTAGTAACAGAGTCCCGTTGGGCACCCTTCGGGTACGGAACCCAAAACCGAACGAAAGTTAATTTTGCGAATTCGCCTCTGGATAATTACATAGAAAATGTTTTCCACAGGCACTGGCAGTCGACAGGCTAGCCGGGACGTTTGAGACCATCAGCGCATCAGTTCATGACGTCAGAAACGCTATCTTAGGAATCGACTACACCATGAAACGGTGTTACCCCGCAACAGCTACGCATCAGCGACAAAACTCAAATATATTCAGCTAAAATATTTCCAATGATCTCTTATAATTTATTGATAGTATTAAGTGCATTTACATGCCATTATGCACCGTATGTTGTAGGCATTTAGTATTATTATCATACAGACTGATTTCTGTAATCTGACCTGTACATACCGTATTGTATGTACTCAACCTTTTACTTTTATGCATATTAATGACAACAGCTGTATTATATGAATACGATATTATTTTTTGTGATTTCGGCATTTTATTTTCCTCATATATAGATAAACTGCATTCATACTGTTCTATTTAGAAGAACAGCAGTGTTTATTTTATAGTGAAAGATTATATTCTACGTACTTATCTTATCTTCACTGATAGTGATTGTTTTATCAAATCGTGTATCATTGCTCCATTTTTCATGTGAAACCGAAGAACCGCCTCTAGTACATCGTGTTATTTGATATTAAATATTCGTACAATAATGCGAAAACTTTCACACGTTGGATTAAACGAAACTTTGAAAGATGGAGTGGAAGTGTTTTTTAATGTTAGTGTTATTTAGTGCGGGCGTGTGGAGTGAGAAGTGCCCGAAGCAATGTGACTGTGATATGGACAATGGGTTAAACAGGGCCGTGTGTGTGGATCAAAACATTATCAACATAGAAGTAGGAGTGCCCAAAGCGGTGCAAGTGTATAGTCTGAGTCATAATGTTATTAGCGAGCTGGACAACTTTTGTTTTAAGGTAGGTACTTCCTTTGTTATTGTATTTTATTTTTATGAGTAGGTCAAGTTAATCAGGACGTATTCCATCATTGACACATTAAATTCTTATGTAATTAAGTAAGCAAGCTACCTACTCAAATATGCTGCTGCAATAAATTATGTAAAATTAATGTGGCAAAAAATATAAAACAACTCTACATATTAATTCAAAGAAAAAAGTTGGCCATGCTCTCTAAATTATGTTTGGTGACTTAGCTGTAGTCGTTATGGCGCAACTTTAAAAATGAGGCTTTCAGAACTGTACCTACCTGGGCTAGATTTCGTGCTTACAACATGTATCTATGTGTGGACATGGTCTGTATCGTAAGATTTTGTCGAAAGCAAATACAATGTAAAGTTCTGAAATTTTCAATGGAAGAACAAGCTTCGGACTCTAGCTTCCTTCGCTATTTCTAATAGTTTCAGTTTTAACCACATGATGCAGAAGACCTAGAATACTTATTGGTACTCAAAACGTATACACCTAACACTTGAGTAACGAAAACCTCGTTACAATCAAAGATGTACTTAGTTTATCGTTTCGAAACCAATTCCTGATTATACCTACATCGTCATTGATTTTCCTGGCTGTTATTGATTAAAAACATGAATACCTGCCCACGTCGGTATATTTCATTTGATATCTTTTTGTTTTTAGGAAACTGGCTACACCTCATTGGAAGTACTGGATCTCTCATATAACTTGATATTTTGGATTGGCCTGCACGCTTTCTCAGGCCTAGACAAACTAGTCCACTTGGATTTGAGCACCAATCGACTGAGATTTATCCCTTCAGATCTCTTCTGGGATACGCCAGAACTCGACACATTGGACTTGTCATCGAACGTCTTTGAAAGCCTTAAGAATGAGCCTTTTCTGATGCATTCGAAACTAAAGGTAAGAAAGAATACTGATTCGATAAATGACCCCCTTCAGCCTCTCCACAAGGGCTTGGACTAGTCTTTGTGATGATAAGCGTTCTGCGCATCTGATAATAACTTATTTCCTCTTTCCAGGTGTTAAATTTAAACAACTGCCGAATTAAGGCCTTACCGACTCGTCTGTTCAACCGTCTACCAAATTTAAGAAAACTCGATTTAAGCGAAAACTACGTAGTTACTTTGAAAACTGAACTTCTACTGCCTTTACGTAAACTAGAAAGAATAGAACTACGTAATGAATATTGGCAATGCAACACAGACTTCGTAGCGGTTGAAAATTGGATCACATCTCGAGGTATCACATATGAGAAGCAATGCAGGAAGAGACAACCGCAAATGTCTGAGAAGATTATAGCCATAGTTCCGGTTGTAGAGAAAAAAGAAGTCGACGTTAGCGACATCTGGAATATAACTACGGATAAAAACGATTCAGTACCAGCAGAACAGCCTCCTACACCACTCACACCGTATGAGAAGTTTGACCAAGAATTCTCGTCGGTAAAAGCCTTCGTTATTGGTATTGAAATAGGCTTAGCAATTGGAATAGTAGGTACATATATCTGGTTGAACAAGTTTTGTACATGCGGTGCACTTAGCTGCGGACGGCCACAGACGAGGAGACAAGCAAGGCGAAGGATGCAGAGGTTCGATGGGGACATGAGGACTAATTTACTATGGAGTACTATAGTGAACCCGGACTTGGAGACTCCGCCCTCGTTCCGCAGACAGCTGTCTCTGCCCGACAGAAGTGCACCGTTCCCGACGTACGGTCTGCCGGGCTTCACTGAAGCTCCGTTACAAATAGACGCTATTCGTATGCCAGACCGTGCGGAAACACCGCCACCACCGTACAATGACTGCCGCATTAATATATGAGCGACAGAGGGTGCTGTGTTCTACTAGTGTTCATTATCTCTCTTGTGATATTTCGAGTTAAGTTGTCGGAAGTAGAAGCTTGTGATTTTACGTTATTATAACTTATGACGTTAAAGATAAGATAGTAAGCCTTTCGCGGTACATGTCTAATCACCTTCTTGGAACTGTTCTGTAAGTATGAAGTGGAGTAACTTGGGTCGCGGGAATGAAAGTTTTAGTTAAGATTAAGTTAGTGTGTAAAAAAATAATAATAAGACTTCTTTTTTTTATAAAATCGTGTTTATTTTATAAATACCATTATCACATTTGATTCATTAACATAATTATATGATCTGTCATAATATAAAAGTTAAATATGCTAAGTCAGACTCATAGAATTTAATATAAATTCTCTAAAATAAAATAGATATAATTTGGGTAACTCTTACAGAATTTTGTACATTACATAACACAACCTTGTGGCAATTTCATATTCGTAAACTATGGCATTACCATGGCATATAGAACCCAAAACACTGGTAAAATTATATATTGAACTATTACAGGCGCCCAAATTGTTGTTAGTGAACAAAAAATTAATTAGAAATCAAATTCAGATACAAGTAAATCAGATAAGCAAGCATCACATAGTCAACAAAAGTATTCAATCTATTGATTTATAAATAATACAGGTATATTTGTAAGAAAATAAATGGAATGTAAAGTTCATTTAAATAGCTTTAAAAAGACAATAAAAATAATATCATTATAAGATTTATATACATCCATTTTGGCTATAAAAGGAACATGAACTGGAAATGCATGATTAGTCAAGTAAACCAAAAACAATACTAAAACAGTGAATACAATTTAACCTAAACAAATGCTATTCCAATATACTACCTGACGAAGGTGTTTATGATAAACGACATACATACTACCCTATTTACATATTTAACGGCTAGTTATAATATAATACGTAATCAGGCACATCATGGCATGTCATTTCTGATTATCACGATTATTTCCACTACCCGAATTGAAACTAATTTTATTTCGTTGTACACATTATTGTGCATGCCTATGATTAAGGAAAGTGTAGGCATATACACTAGTAGAGAGGTATAAACATACTGTCAAAAGGTCGACGGTATAAACAATAATCCTATTTCTGCATTTGATTATCATGAAGGTAATAAATACAAAACTTCATTCAATTGTTTCTACTGTATAGGTAAGTTTGGAAGGCGCGAAAAAGCATATTAAAGATTCACTTCACTCAAACTCGGTTGCTTCATCCCAGGCATAAGTGAACCGTATATTACCATAATCAAAATACAGATACCAGAATTTTCTTAGAACTCGTCAATGCCTTGTTCGAAAACTAGAAATACATAGGACCTAAATTATAAATACATTTTGTTCCTTATTTCTTACACGTTAGCGTCTTCGTTCTCCAGCGCCAGTTGGCTGATGTTCACGTAGTCCGGGTGTTGGGAGAACACGTCTACTAGTTGGCTAAAGGTCGGTCTGGCGTCAGGAGTGTAAGCCCAGCAATCCAGCATCACTTGGTAGATCTCGTCTGGACAGTTCTCTGGTCTTTCTAGGCGCTTGCCGCTTTCTACTACTTGTATAGCCTGTAAGAAGTATTACATATAAAATGAACTGCCAATAAAATACTAATATTGTAGGATCACCCTAGCGAGATGATTTTGATGCTTTTACGAGACTAGCTAGGCTACTGTGATAAGAGATTTTGCCAGCGGCATTTTTCTAACTTGGAGAAAAATAGTCTAAAAACTGTATGCACATAGCTCTGATCACAAACGTCTTATTAAAACTAGCGCTATATGCATCTGTAATTCTGTCTCTAGTCAGGGAAGGCAGAGGCGTATAGTTCCTACACACATTACCATACATTTTGTTAAATGGCAATAGGCTCACTCCCTTTTTCATGGAGCTTTTATGGAGACTATTCAATAAGCGTACTAATAGTTAACCAACCTCAATCCCTCTCATATCTCCATAAGGCTGTTGTCCGTACGAGAACATCTCCCACAGAGTGATGCCATAGCTCCACACGTCACTCGCGTGGCTGAACGTGCCATAGTTGTATGACTCGGGCGCGTACCACTTGATGGGCCACTTGCCGCCACGACTCGCCTTGTAGTAAGAACTGTCTGTTGATAGCGCTCGGGAGAGGCCGAAATCGCTTATTTTGGCTTGGTGTCTGGAAATATTTTAAAAATGATAGAGATACATTGTTTGTTATTAATTACTATTACCGACTGTGTAGCCTCGAAAACTCCTATTCGGTCGCCGTTAGAATAAAAATATGAGAAAACATGGAACATGTTCGTATTTGCTACTTTCCCTTTCAAGAGTGTGTCGAGCTTACTTCGTTAGAGGATACCGTAAAGGCACTAGTTCAATGGCCGTTAATTAAGCGATAAGAGCCGTCAGTAAAACACGCTCTATTGATTATAATACTATCTTATAATTACCTGCTAGCCAGCAGAATATTCCTCGCAGCTAAATCGCGATGTACAAAACGACGCCGTTCCAAATACCGCATACCGGCCGCGACTTGACACGCCCACAATCTTAGCTCGTACCCAGGTGATGCCTTGTCTGGATGACGTACTAAGAACTCTAGTAATGATCCCAAAGGTACTAACTCTTGAATCATTGCTAGTGGCGGGCCCTGAATAAGGAAAATAAAAGTTTGTATCATCATCTTGTCCTTGTCCCAATTAAATTGAGGTCGGCTCCGAATATCTTTTTATTTCGTAGATCTATCAGCCACCACCACAGTTAATTTTTTTATCTTTAACACAATCAATCCATTGTTTCTTTGGTCTGTCATTGTTTCCATTCATACTCAAAGCATTCAAAACATTTACATGGAGAAACATTATAGTACACTAGTACTGAAGTCTACTCTGCCTACTGTTCCGATTCACTGTAATCCTCCACACGGGCCCCGTGCAGGTTGGTGGACGTCACAAGTCTGTGAATTTTGTTTATCGTGACGTGCACAAAAATATGTACGTAGCACAGTAGCTGACACAAATATAAACAATTTTATCTGACCGATACATGTTATTAGTACAGCTGATAGCGTGATAACGATAAAGGAACATCGTTTTTTACGTTACTGGGCGGCCCACGCCCGCAGGATGTCAACACCACCTAAGGAGATGTACACCACCAAAGGCATCGCCAGTATGTTGCCGACGAGTTGCTAGAGACGACGCTGAAATATATCTTAGAGATCGCAACATGTAAGTTGAACTAAAATGGCGGTCGTCCGCGCAGGTACAAGTATGATTATACTTCGATTTAGAACCGAAAATGTAACACATTTTCGGTTTTCTGCGCATTCAAGGTTATAGTTCAACTTACGTGCCGGAATTTAGTAATAAAATATACTATGGATGGACTTACCAAAGACACGCCGATAAGTCGGACGATGCATCGGTGTCGGACGGACATCATGACCTTGGCTTCAGACAGGAACTCCTTCTTGTTGGTGTCTGTGTGTTGCATGTGTAACGTCTTGACGGCGACTTGTTGCGCCGGTTGGTCGGGAGGGTTATAGGTCGCGCGGAGGACTGAACCGAACTCCCCCTCTCCTAACACGGCGCCTAGCGTTAGTTCCGTCATTGGGATGAATTCTGGGGAATAAGTGTACATGTAAATTAATGACAAGAAATAAAGAATTTATTTCGGACCTCACTTACAAGTACACACAATCTATATACAGTACATAATAATATTTAGTTAACTTTCACAAACTAACAACTAATAAGAACGTGGCCCAACACATGTTGGCACGTGCCTTCGGGCCTAAATTAATTGAATCAAATTAACGAAGCAAGAGGTTATCATAGATTCCACGAAACTCGCACCAAAAGCATTACAGGTTATTTATGAAATGCCTGGCATCGCGACAGGAACCCACGACGTTAAAAGAAATAAAGTTTAGACTATTTCCAACTATAATAACTATTCAAGTTGGGAACTTTACTGAATATGGCTAAAAAATACATAACAATTTGGACATAATAACTTACCCTGTAGTGTGGTAAGCTGGCCATCAGAATCAATAGATATCTCATTATAATTCTCTGCTAACGTTACTACCGCACTATTATTCCCTGGAACCTTATACGTTTCATTATCGTCCGCTGGTTCTTCATTGTTATTAATACTATCGTTGTTGAAGTCTGATGAGAATGATAGGTTTCTTGTGAGTAACTCAAACATATTGTTGTTGGATTGTATGGAGGAGGGCGGCGACGTCTGCGCAGACATTTGTTTGTCGCTCAGTATGTCATGTTTTACTAGAGAGAGCGACTGGTTCATGGCGGCTCGGCTTGATGCCAGCTTTTTGGTTCGTGGCATTGTTGAGAACTGAAACAATATTGTGGGAAATAGTACTCAATCTCGAGAAACGGTATAAGGTGGTGCCGGAGCAACTGGAATTGTTGGCAAATGTGGCACTCTATCAAGCCATCAAGCCCAGATCATTATGCAAATAAAGACCCAGTATTCACAATTCTTTTGTTTTTATACAAACCTACATAGTGCACTTATTGAATCGACAGAAATAAGTATAGGGCTCCAATCTGTCGTAATATTGAGAGGAAAAAATAATAATTAGGAGTGTGAAAAATGATCCTCAACAGTGAGGGACCAAAATGTGGAATAAAGTGTGATTATAAAAGTTTAACCAAACATTCACTTACTTCAGGTAGAGGTGGTTTAGGTTTCGGCGGCACAGCGGTAGTGAGGCGGGTAGGCAGACCGTCCGGCACTGTACTATAGTGCTCGATCAGCCTCTCCAGAGATTCAAGATAGGGTCCATCGTCTATAAATAGCCAGTTTGTCTGAAATGAACGTAATACGGTTTATTTTTTAACTTTCAGAATAATGAATAACGTTAAATGTCTAAACTCTTTTACAGAAAGTTATTTTTTTGTGCTTTTAGTTCATATTTTACAGTTGATGGAAGCCTAGGGCTTTTTTTTAGGGCTCAATATACACCAAGCTTTAAAACTTACCTCTTTTCTAATAATAAAGTTATAAGGCGTGTTTTCGCTGAGCATCGTCAACACATACGCGCCGGTATGCCTCTCGCTGTACCGTACTAAGAACACGCCATCCGAAGCCTTGCCTTCCACCTTGTGGTGCTTGCAGTACTCCTCCAACGTTTTCACAGCCTCCTCGCGGTTCAACGTGCCGTGGTACCAATACTTTTTAGACGTCTTTGGGGTATCTGGCTGGTGGTTTTCTGTAAAGAATGTTTGAATTATGGTCGTGAAAGTATGGTAAGTTAACCGGAACAAAATCTTTTGTAACTTTAACTAGTCTGCAAGAGTATCACTCACACAAGATTATTTATTTATTTTCAGCTTTATTTAAACGAGCACAGTGATGGTATTTGTTTGACAGACAAAACATATCTATTTAAAGCATACTCAAACAATGCATGTTGATTCTATCATGCAGCAAAAACAATGAACAATGTTATTTAATTACTCAGTAACTGGTAGCATTCTGTGTGTCCATAATGCTTCGCCAGGTCAGCAGGGGTGTCGTGTGCTAGTGTCCTCGCGTGGGCTGGAGCTTTCAGCTTTAGTAGAACCTACAAACAGAATAATGACTATGTTGATAACTAAGTACAACCGTCTTACGCTGTTACGTTGAGTGCCCCGTTGGTCTCGTGGTCGCAAGCGCGACTGCAGAGCGTGGGGTTCTGGGTTCGATTCCTGGGTCGGGCAAAGTGTTATTGGATTTTTCCATTAGGAATTTCGTAGTAACAGCCCGGAGTTTGGAAGTTGGCGGTGTGATACCCCCGTGCCTCGGAAAGCACGTTAAGCCGTTGGTCCTACGCCTGATCTCTCTCCGGTCGTGTCGGATTGCCGTCCCATCAGACTATGAGAGTGAGGGAAGAGAGAGTGCACTTGTGTCTGCGCAAACACTTGTGCACTATAATATCTCCCGCGCCGATGGCTAGTCTCCGTTGAGATTGGCCGCCGTGGCCGAAAATACGGTCTGGAGGACTATTTACAACCGTCTTAAAAAAAAAAACTTCGTGAAAATTAACTTTAATTTCGGAAGGCGGTTCCTTTGGTTTAGAATTGTCTTTTTTCGCCACCGACTTCCAAAATTGAATTCCGCCCACAATTGAAGAAAATATTTAAAAAAACAGACGAACGTAGAACCTCCTCCTTTTTGGAAGTCGGTTAAAAACTGGTAAAATGCTCAAAATTTCCTATTTAGACTACTGTCATCAGAGGCGTATTGTACAAATTTGACAACTATTAATGAAAAAAGAAAAACACGGGCACAGTAAATAAAATATCAAGTCAAGTTATAAAATATCTATCAAATTGGAACAACTCAACTGTTTCATATGAATAGATTTTCTATAGGTCAAGCTACAAACCTGGATACACTCAATGTGTCCCCTCTGCGCTGCATCATGTAGTGGCACTTTGCCTGTAGGCGCATGTCTCATCTGGTAGTTAGCGTTGCCCTTCGTTATCAGCAGCTCCGTCGTACTCGGCAAGTTGTTCTGGCATGTATACTGCAAACAAAGACAATATTGGATTATTGTCAAAGTCAAAGATTTATTTGCAAACTAAGTGTACATTTTGGTGTTCGTTTATAATATAGGTACTTACAACATAGCGGCCTTTTCCAGGCATCGCAAATTTGAGGGTTATTGCATTTTAAGTTAAAAAAAAATATCGATTCACATAATTAATAACGGCACAGTTGGCGCAGTGGATGTGCAATCGGTCGTTGTGCTACACGTTGCGGGAACTTCCACAAAGGGAGTCCCTATAAGGGACAATCTATTAAATAGCTCATGACACGGTTAAAATACTAACCAATCACAAGAGGTAGTAACAGAGCTGACTGCTCAAGGTGCGACTAACTGACACTCAGAACTCGTCATTTGTGGAAACTATTTAATGTAGCCCCAATTTCAGCCTTTAGGTTGCCATGGTGTGACCAACTATAACTATTATCATCTTACGAAAGTACAAAAGACAAGACACAACTCACATGTAAAGGCGTATACCCAAACGAGTCCCTAACATTGACAGTGGCTCCACTCTCAATCAGCTTGGCAAGTATATTGTCTTTCCCAGCCCTTGCAGCAATGTGCACGGCTGTCTGACCGTCCTGGTTCTTAGCATCGCGACTGCGGTAGCCGCATGCTAGCATCTGAGAAACTATATTGAAGTCACCAGCTTCTGTCGCCCTGAAAAATAAATAAAATGTTACTTATGTTGAAGCTAAATTCTTCATTAAATAGAGGAGACAACTTTAGTTGGAGTCGCGGCGGAAAGAGATGGCAGGACAGAACTTTGAAAGTAGAGTCGAAGGATTGTTTGGTAGGCTACTAATAATCATAACATGTTCATTTGTAAAGTAACTAGCTATAATATTCCCTGAAAAAAACTTTGTAAAACATTTTCCTTCAAACATTTGGTACTGTTTTAATGCATATTCCCATTAAATCAATCAATTTAGCAAATTACCATAGCTAATGACAACATAATTAAGACAATGAGATTTATAATAGCTCACAAGAAATATTTCAATATCAATATGGAACAATGTGTGTGCCAGTGAATCATTAGCATACACAATGATTCACCTTTGCCAAACACAGATGTCTCTAAGCGAATAGTTGTCATCATATCAGAAACCATCAAACATTCCCAGGGTATGACTCATGTCAGCTTCTATGGTACTTAGTGCTGACTTGAACTAATATTGATCTGATTAGTTAATACGCCATTACAAGTTTTTTTTTTTTTTAATCCTTGCTAGCAGTTGATTTTTGAAAAAAACATACCTAAGTACATTGAGCTGAGTCACTACCGTATTACATATTATTTTGTTACAATTTAGGGCAATGACATGCCTCATAAACTTAATTAATTTAATCAGCATTAATCATTTTAAATAAAACAGCAAAATAAAATGTTTTACATGTACCTAATAATATCAATAATGTATTCCTAGCAAAATAGTTTACACAAGATTCCAGAATGTGATTACAAAACTAGACATGGCATGTGACTTCTGACTCAATTATTTCGGACCACATTTGGTATTCCAATCAGTGAACATTGCAAATACATCTTGTCATAAAACATGCAAAGAATTTTGATGTTCTACCTACAGATAGCATCATGTTGTAGACATTATCATGCTGCCAGTATATGGTCACAACTACAGGCATGTTCTTGATATTTATTGGATAAACATATTGAACAATGCGCTCAACAGGAAATTGTCAATAAGCTTGTCAGCACTTGTATTAAATTACAAGCGCTATAATGTGCAGTGCATGTCAAAATCAGTGCAATAACCCCTTTTATGGGTGAACTGACTTAAAACTACACTTCAAAATATAAGTTTTGTACAAGGTGGGTCATTAAGACTTGATAAGAAATTAATTTTACTCATGGTCATTGTACTTTAAATGGACTCGAATTTATTTATAGAATAAAGACAAGAGTACATTCAATGTGTGAGGTCCTGGGTTTAATATACCAGGAAGACAATATTAAAGTTGACTTTTAGTAGCAACTTGGGGTGTAAAAATATATGAAGTGCAAGAACTAGTACTATAATTGAAAATATTTTCAGATCTGCATATTGTGTATTTACAGATAGACTGAAAAGCGTCCCCTTTTAGGAAAAATCAAGCGATGATGGAGGCAAATAGAATTTCATATTAAATAAGCAAAGCTGTTGCAGAAACTCAGAAATTTATTTTCATAATAATTCTATTGAGTTTCAGCCCTTCACTACAATAGTAAGTGAATAGAAATAGCCCATTGATGATAATACACTCCATTCGGCTTGGCAATAAAACAAGAGGGATAAATTAAGGGCAATTTAGGTGGCTCTCATCTTAATGGAACTTCCTTCTTCAACTAGATGTTCTATCTCTAATTGACATTGCATGTTTCTATCAATTATTTTATTTTTGACCAATTTACTGTTTACTAGTGTGGGAAAGTGGGTTTATACTGAATTTTACTTTGACTATTTAGAAGACAGATCAATAGAATCGGAATAGTAATTGGTAAGTTAGACTAACTGACATAGCTGATTGTGAATACATTTGCACGCCATGTTGTGGCAGGATATGCTGAAACAAACCTACTGTAACACCTTATGTACCATATGCTAGCAAATAAATTTAGATTTGATTTGATTTGAAAGATTGAAGAGAGATTTATTTAAAATATGTAAAAAAAAAGTTGACTATGTTTTTTAATAATTTGATCTTTGTTTATTTGACAATATACTAAATACTTTAATTTAAAATAAATAAAAATACTGGTAAGTTTCCTATTTGTAAATAGGAACAAGCACAATAGACACATTGTATTGCAGCCATCATTTTTTTAATGTAGCAATAAGGTTAGTATCATTTTGAAAACAAATAGTCAATTGTACCTTAGAAGCATACTAATATTATTCAATACAATCATTTACCAGTCATACACATAATATTATTAATTTAAATAAGTACTTCAGCATTGTCCTACTTCAGTTCAAACTGTTATCAATATTTAACACCATACTTTACACCTGATAGTATAGAAATAGAATAATATGAGTATTTGGAGTCCTGAATTGAAAAGCCAGGCTTTCATGTAATATTTATTTGTTTGCCTTTTAGCTGGTCATGTGATAAGCAAACCTAGTGAGGAGAAATAAACAAATCACAATAATTATTTGTCAGAATTTCCTTATACTTGGTGACAATTGTTTGTTTAAAGAAATAAGTATTAAGTATATGTTCAGTATGTATTTTACTACAAAACTTCATATTTAGAAATTCTAGGAGCATATTATCATTGCATAAAAGAAATGATAGAATATCAAAGAATATAAGTATGATTAAAAATACTTACCGGTGTAACAGGTTGGTAGTACCCTGAGTACGAGATTCATGGGGTGGTGGCTGTCCTTTGCACACAACTGATAGCCTGGTGACGAGGCCGTTGGAGTCTCCTCGGTAATGCTGTATGAGTGTATCCAGTCCGTGCACTGTTGTGTGCTCCTCAATTGAGAAGAATGCATCCTCACCATGCCTTCGGATTTGATAGTGCACTACTTCTCCCTATAAAATGAAAACATAACTGAGAGCTGCCTACAATAGGTATAAAGTGCAAATGTAGAAGCAATCTTCTTCAATCTTGGGGTTATGAATTTATAATGTTAGTTTAATCTCTGTTTTGTGTACAGATAAACATGACTGATAGCATTGACAGTAGGTATTAAAAAAAGGAAAATGTTCTACTTTGAGGTTAGCAAAACTTTTAAAACTGACCTGGTGCAAAACTGAGAGCACGTAATCTCCAGGGGAAGTGTTACTCTCACGTACCAAAAACACTCCATCCTCTCCTTCTGCAAGTTTCAACGATATTCAAGTTTGTTAACACAAAACATTGGTACAACAATAACAACATACAATAATAATCACAACCGACCTTCTTTCAACAGCTTCTCAGCCGTGTCTCGAGATATTTTCCCATGAAACCAGTTGACATTATCTTCTCTGTTCATTCTCAACAAAAAAGAGTTTGTCTGAAAAGTTAATTTAAAACTTGTTCAACAAGTATTTTCACAGACGACACAAAACTTTTCTTGAACATTTCTTGTGCGAGTCAGGATTCGATATCTTTATTCAATTTAATATCACAAAAATTATCATAATTAATATTGAGAATTGTTGTTATTTATATTCTGTTTTACTACACGAGACTTCTATACGTTTCAACGTAAACTTTTATAAACTGTTCGCCATGTTTCTCCCTATTTCTTTCTCACACACACATCACAAATCAGCATTCGAACAAGAGATTGGCGAACAATTTAAAATGCCCGTACATTAAACTTTATTCTCTCTCTAAATCCATGTTATTTCTATAAGTGGAACAGAGATCGCTATACGTAAAACTCTTGTCTTTAATTTATCCGGATAATATTGTAAACGTCAGAACAACTACAATGGTCAAATAAGAAACTGATAAGAGTTTTTAGGATGATTCATCCACAACATAAATCTTATTTAATTTTACAGAATTTATCACGAATTCTTTTATAAATATTAGTAGCTTCCAAATATTACTTACCTTCAACAGTATGAATGACGTCATGGTTGTTATCATGATAATATCCAACTTCGGAAACACAAAAATATTTACAAATATTCGATAGAAGAATTTTTAATAAAATCTTCTTCGTTTCTTGTTAACACACATATTTATCACGAATATAACTGATTATTATATTAACACAAAGTATTCCGTAAAAAGCGCAGCACGGTGAGCGGAGTGCGTCTAGCAAGCAGCCGGCAGACAGGCGCGGTATCCCCGACTCTGCCTTCCAACGAATGACTCATAGCAAGGTCAATTCCGAGAAATGAATCACCAACGTACTCAGTTCTACAATGCTTTATGTAGTACGCATTCCCCCACAACACTGCTTCATTATTGTAATTTGTAAATAAAGACATAAATTACCTTTAGATATGTAGTAAAAGTAGGTAAGTACACAACTATAGGTAATAGATACATCACTCTACCTACGTAATTTGTCTAACATCTTCTAATATTGTAAAAGATTTTAGTCCTTTGAATAGGATTTTAACAAGATATTCTAGGTAACGAACCTCGATAAAAATTAATTTGTTTTTTAGAAACATCATTTTTATGCCTCTCCACTCTACAATCTTATTCTATAAAGAGTTCGTTCATTTATTGTAGAGTCGATGTAAAAGAAGCTTCATTTCCGTAGCTGCTAGTTTTCGTTATAATATAGAAACTGTTGGAAACCGGAAATTGTGAAAAACTACACTCATTGGTGTGATGATGGGCAAAATGAACATTATAAAACCTAAGTAGGTACCTAGGTAGTTACCTATAACATGACAGTTTTTTATTAACTTCTTGATAGTCTGCAGCGCAACTTCACAAGGATTACTTTGGTTGTGTCTGTCATACATAACTCATATCATAAGAGTAGTAGGTATACCTACCTACACAGACCGAGAGAGACCCTTAAGCTAAGTGGCAGACTTTAGATACCTAGACTCCTTGACTGTTCATCACAACAAGGAATCTACTACCGATTATACTTACCTATTAGTGCTGAAAACTTGGTAAGTATCTACACTATCAGACACCTACTATCTAGGTAGATACGTAGGTACTAGGTACCGAGCTAGGCTACTTAGTTTTCACAATAGGTAGGTACCTATACCTACCTACCGATAACGTAGCAATGAAAAACAATCGTTACGTATTTCATTTTTGTTGACCGAGTGATTATTAAACATAGTTACGTATGTTTTAACAAGTGGCGGAGACAACCCTGCTCAGTGCGCACTAACTTCGCAATAAGACGCCGATGACTCACACTCACAAGATCTGCAAATATTGTCAGATACCTAAGTATCTGTGAAGCTAATCAAAGCAACATTATTTTTCCAGAAGAGGCTATTACTCATAACATTACGCTTCTTTTCCTCGAAGGGGTCAGCAGAGGTGTATGGTACTTCCACATTTCACAAGTTATGTTCAAGCTTCCTGGGCGAGCTTCATTTTGCCATCAATCGAGAACAAATCAAAAGGCAAGGAGCTAATAAGACATCGTTATTCATACAAGTGTTGGTAGGTATACATTATTTTCAAATCATTAAGCTTTGTTTGTAGTTTTTGTACCGGTTCAACAAGAACCTAATTGTGATCGTAATTGAGATTTTAATTAGTGTTGTCTTTTCTTAACTATAGTAAATCTTGGCAAATGTTTTGTAGGTTACCTACTCTTCCTCGTAAATTCGTTATCTTAGGTCATTTTCTTTACCACCTTTTCCACAAGCATTTTTTGGGCACGCTCGTTCCATCGTAGACCTCCATCCATCGCTTTCCACCAGGCGAGGCAAGGTAACGTGAAGAACAGGATCATTTAGCAATTTAAAAAAAATCGCGAATGCGCTTGCCAGATACTAATCTTTATCGAATTTATATCACCCTATTAAAAAAGTCGAGTATGATAAGTACCTTCCTAAGTGTATACAGTATGTTATTATAAATAATTTAGATAATGGCCTCTGCAGTCGGCTATGACTCTTATAAATCGGAAGTGCCGAGAAAATCAAACAAAAGAATGTTTTGTAAACCTCATCTTTATGATTTTTTCAGTAGCTAAGTGTAAGTATAGACGGAGGTCGGTAGTAGGTAAGCTGAGTCAGTTGATTGTACAAGGGTCCAAGTACGAATCATAGATTAAGAAACACTTGTCTAGTTGCTGTGCTGGGCCTTTCGCATACCGATACATTGCCACACTTTTACGACTTTTGCTCTGCGACGCGACGGCGACGGCCCAAAATACGATGAAATGTAGACCTTGTACATTCAAGCTTGTTCTTCATATAGGATTAGTAGAGTTTTAGGTGGTGCTAAGATATTACCTACCTATGGTAAAGTCCCTTTAAGGTTTCTATGTTATTATCCGCGGCGCGGCATCATAATCATACGTACATAGGAATTTCTGAGTAGTAGCCCGGAGTCTGGCTTCGTGCCCGGTTGATGACAATAGGCTCACCCCCTATTACAACGTACCTGGCGAAATGTGGGTGTTATATATCTAGGTACACCTCTGCCTCTGCCTAACCTTTCGGGGATTACTTTATCATTTAAAGGTAACTAGCTGCGCACCGCAGTTTCAACAACATGAGTCTCGATCCCATAGGAATATCGGGTAAAAAAGTATCCTCGGTCCGGCTGCCTGTCCACCGGAGCGGAGCGAGGCAGCGGAGCGGAGAAACGGAGAAATATTAACCAATAGGACTGGGCTGCCTGTCCACCGGAGCGGAGCGATGCAGTCCTATTGGTTAATATTTCTCCGTTTCTCCGCTCCGCTGCCTCGCTCCGCTCCGGTGGACAGGCAGCCAGTTCATGATCTACCCATGTGCCAAATTTAACATACCTACCTACACTTAGTAGGGGCTGATGACATCCAAATCCTAACCCAAAGCCTTATCCTAGTCTATTATAAATGCGAAAGTAATTTTGGTTGTTTGTTTGTTACGCTTTCACGATAAAACGGCTCAACGGATTTGGATAAAATTTGGAATGGGAATAAGACATAGGATACGTTTTTATCCCGAAATTCCCACGGGATCGAGACTTACGCGGGTGAAACCGCGGGGCGCAGCTAGTTGACTATAAAATTCACAAGTCCCTATAAATTCCCATTGCAAAGAGTTTTTATACATATGGAGAATAAGAGAACAACGTAAAAGTGTATAAAGGGTTCTTCGTAGGTAGGATATTTCTATATTTTCATTTCATTCTAAGCCATTTAAAAGCTGCGGACATTATGTTAACAAAAGGGCTGTACAATAATTCAGTCTGATGACAATTTATGTGTGCACTCCGGCACTGATTAGATAAACGTTCGACCTAACTATTTAGAAAGCATTCGCTAGACTTAGTGCACCGAGTGGACAAACCAGTCTCACAGTTTGTTTACCTCACGAATGCAATGTTTATTTACTTTCATTCGTCTCCCAGCAACCTGTCTACATTCTGCATAGAATGCCCGGCCAGCCATTGTATTCAAGATAATGTATTTATCTTTCCTGACTGAGCCATAAGAAAATTCTGTCCCATTCAGGTTGTGTTAATGTTCGTGTGGTTGAAATTCTCGTCTTGCAACATTTACTTTGTAATGCCGAATTGACAAAAGCGCCATTGGTTTTCGTTTTTAAAAATACGATCATTTCATTACTTTGAACCTAACCTGACTTGAAACCTTAACAATAATGATAGATTGGTGATAATCATCCTCTATAATTGAATTGAATTTACCCAGATTATTATATTGGAGTATCAGCATTAGCATTAAACCTTCATAGTCCGACCTTAATCATAAACTATAATGGATAACAGCATTAGGTAACAGCCAATACTGGCCATTTCTTTCGAAAAACTTCTCATAGTGCCATTAGACTAAAAAAAGTGAACATTAAAGAAAAAAACTCTAATGGCTTTCGGACAATTTTTTTCAACGCATTTGCCAGTAGTCCACCTGTTTTTGTAAACTAAAACCTTTTTGAGCATTCGTTTTTAAATGGTAAGTCTTGGTAAGTAGGTAATCAGGAGAATTTTAATAAAGTTGTCCATTCTGTAGAATATCGGAATGACCTAGACGTCATATAAAAACAAAAAATCTATTTGGAGTCGACATTGTTCGGTACTAACAATAGGTATTTTATCCGTGGACTGAATTTGAAAATGTCCATGATTTAGATATACGTAACTTTAATTGTCAAATTGAAACAATTTGCACAATTTCTCCTTGCAATACAAAAGTCCTTGATACTCATATAAGTAGGTACAGCATATCCGTTTCGTCAAGGCAACCTGGAGTGGCTACACGTTGGGCCACGGTGAGTCACTGCGCTTTCTACCAGCTTGCCTGAGCCAGTGGGTAGCGGTCGATGACACCAGGCCTGTTTATTCCCCATTCGTACTAGACCTATTGTGGTAAAATTGTAATGTCGTAAACAAGCGACTAAGGAATATTTTATAGGTATTCGGTGGGTGGGACTTAGGGTTTTGGTAGGATTGTTTTGTAGACTACAGATCTTCAGGAAAATTATCTTTTAAATATCGGCTACCTTAGATGAAAGTTCTGACACTTGTCAAAGTTCATCATGTGAAGTTAAGTGTGTATTAGTTAAGTACTTATAGTAACTATAAAATTTAACATGACTCAATGAATTATCGACATGAAATAACAGCGGATTATTTCCTACCGAATTAGGTTGTCCCCAAAATGTTTTCCTGATTGATTTTATTCACTTTAGTTGAGGACAACCCTACAGTGGATAAGGAAACGCCACGAAGCCGGCCGACCTCAAAAACAAGTGCGAAATGACTAAAGCAAAACGAATACGAGGGCCGAAACCAAACGGTAGCGCCGATGAGGTAATCACACTATGAATGAAAAAATATATAAAAAATCTAAAATAAGCTAACTGTAAGGTCGTCAACGTACCACCGAAAAATCAATCTTATATCAACAAGGGTAGAAGTCGTTTTTCATCGTGCAGCAGCGCGTGGATATTTTGAGACACCGCGCCATTGAATAGATGTAGCAGATACAGTGACTCATCTATGACTAGGAGATCACTGAGCGTGAACTTTAGGTATCCAAGTTGTGTTAAGTTCTCGGTATACGATTTCAGGCTATATTTAGAATATTCACGAACTAATTTATGTCTGTAATTTTTATGGTGTACATAATAAAGAGTATTCTATCTATCTATCTATCTAAACGGCTATCAGGAACTAGAGCTTATGGGCTCTCTCGTTAAGGGTCTGAAATGTAGATGTGGTAGTTGTCTAGCAGGGCTATGGGTAATCAAAATAGGTAATGAATGAAGATTGAAACTGGGAAAAAATCTGTGGGTAGAGTAGCCGCAGCCGTGTAAATCAAGATAGAGTGACTCTTACATCTACTCAAAACCGAATAAAACATAATAATTATGAAAACTCGAATCAGTGTCACTACCTGTAAAGAACGCTTACCAAAAATAAAAACAAAACTATTGTAGGTACTATTGTAGATAAACACCATGTCCCGGAGTTAGGGCTTGTACACAAAACTGCGTTGCGACGTCGCATCGCAAAAATCTGCGACGGCACCCTAAGATTTTCTTCTGCGTTTACCTTCTGCGTTGCGAATTCGCACGAATTCGCAGTTTTGTGCGTTGCGACGTCGCATCGCAAAAATCTGCGACGGCACCCTAAGATTTTCTTCTGCGTTTACCTTCTGCGTTGCGAATTCGCACGAATTCGCAGTTTTGTTCGTTGCGACGTCGCATCGCAAAAATCTGCGACGGCACCCTAAGATTTTCTTCTGCGTTTACCTTCTGCGTTGCGAATTCGCACGAATTCGCAGTTTTGTGCGTTGCGACGTCGCATCGCAAAAATCTGCGACGGCACCCTAAGATTTTCTTCTGCGTTTACCTTCTGCGTTGCGAATTCGCACGAATTCGCAGTTTTGTGCGTTGCGACGTCGCATCGCAAAAATCTGCGACGGCACCCTAAGATTTTCTTCTGCGCTTACCTTCTGCGTTGTGAATTCGCACGAATTCGCAGTTTTGTGTACAAACCCTTAACGCACTCCACCAGCAGACGTAGCATGAGCACCGTTTTGTCGACGGAAGAGTAGACAAAAATGACGTTTCCTGTAGACAGTACGAGACGGCAGCAAAGTAGAAAGAGTCAACTGCACTTTTTACGAAATTCACTCTTTTATAGAATTCGACTCAGAATTCTTTGTGTTGGCATAGAATTTATCGGTTGTCAGTGTGATTTTGACAGTAAGGACAGAAAACTTTCTTCCGAAATAGTCTACCTACAAAAAGACCCGTTAGAAATGAAAGACAAAATGACAGATTGTAGCCTTCTACAATCTGTCATTTTGTCTTTCATTTCTACGGTACGATGTTAAAAATGAAGAAACGAACTGTCACTTTGTTTAGAAAAAGCTATGTCTATTCTTCGTAGAGATAGAAAGCGCCATGCTACGCCTGCAGAGCAGACACCCCAATTAGAATAGGTACTTGACTTATAATCATAATACATACACTGAATTTTTATTAATTTAGAGTATATTATGTATAAAACATTGTTTATTTTTTAAATCAGTTATACTGATTGTAGCAGAAAATTGTGATCACATTACAAATCTACGCACGCACACAGTCGCACACGTAAGGGTCTAGCGTAGTAGGTACTTCATCCATTTTGGTTTGTTTTATCTGTACAATGGAAGTGTGACTGTAATTTACGTTGTTTACATTATTTTTGGGAAAAAAAAATACGCATTTATGTTAAAAATTACAGAAATAGATTCAGTACACGATTCTGAACAGTTACACATTGTCTGTGTATAATATTGTATGTTTCCTCCGTCAATATACAGCCGCTGCGTAGGCGGCGTAACTGCTTTGACCTAGCGTAGTTCTGCTATGCGGCGTAGTACCGCTACGCGGCGTAGTACTGCTACGCAGCGTAGGTCTGCTACGCGTCGTAGTCCTGCTACTCGGCGTGGTACTGCAACGCGGTGTATTTCTGCTACGCGGAATACTACTGCTACGCGGCGTAGTGAATACTTCATTCAGACGACGAAACTTTTATAAGGCTACAGCTGCTACAGCTGCTGATATTCAAAATATATTTGTCCAACAAAAACGAGCTGTTCGAGCAATTTACCAGCTAGGTGCCAGAGTTTCTCTGAGAGATTTTTTTAAAGATATTGGTATTCTCACGGTGGCATCACAATTCATCTTCGCCAACATCTTATATATTAGGCAAAATATACACTTATACACTAAAAACAGTGATATTCACAATGTTAACACTAGGAATAAGGGCAAACTACGAGTTCCCTTTCACCGGCTTCATAAGGTTCATAACTCATTTGTTGGGCTTGGTATAACCTTTTATAACAAGCTACCCTCTCCTTTGCTAGATTTGCCTTATAATGCGTTTAAAGCTAAAGTAAAATGCAACCTTTTTTCAAAGGCTTACAACTCCATTAACGACTACTTAAATGATAAGAGTAGTTGGTTGCTGTGATTAACTCAAGACAATGTTTATGTTCTTTCTCCAGAATTAGCTTACCCACTGACAGGTTATATGAGTTCATATAAATTTTTTAATATTTTTATTTCGACTGTACTTATAGTCAATTTTATTTTAATATTGATTTTAATTTAATTTATTGATGACTCATTACAATGTTTTCTATATGAGTTGTATTGCAATATGTGGTTAGCTAGCGACCTCGACAATGGATAATTATTATTTTTGCCTGAGCAACCGGCAGCAAAGAAAGACAGTACTTTATCTTCTTGACAAAATGCTTCTATAGTTCTCACTATTTTACCGACCGGAATCCAATGCCAGTCTTCCCCCACCGGACCATAATCATAATAAAATAAAATATCAGATTGCGTACCACAGTCTGTGGGAAACTTTGCCTCCATTCTACTGTTGCGTAATTAATATCACAGTGTCTAACACCTACCAGTTACCTACGAGTCTACGCAATCTTTGTTTTTACAGTCAACTATAATTACCAGAATAGTTCATAATGAGTGCTTGTGTTCTAAGGCGCAGGCAGTCTGGCCATTAATGAGAATAAAATAGCCCTTACAACAAGCAAGTGACACCTTTTTATCTAGGTAGATGACCTAACCCAGTAACATTTCACACACCGGTTACATGGATTGCTGCGTTTTGTAGGGGAGAGTAAAGCAACTGCCTCGTTGGTTTAGTGCAAACGGTCGAGCCCGAGACCGCAGTGGTCTCGGGCTCGATTCCCAGGTCGCAAAGGGCTGTTGGGTTTTTCTATCAGGAATATCTCAGTAGCAGCCCGGAGTCTCGATTTGTACCCGGTTGATGGCAATAGACTCGCCCCCTTTTTCATCGTCATCATTTAAGCGGAAAGACGTCCACTGCTGGACATAGGCCTCCCCCAAGCACCGCCACTTCGACCGGTTCTGTGCTTTTCGCATCCAGCGGATTCCTGCGGCTCTCGCCTTTTACTAGGGATTTAAACATAACTGGCTAAATGTGGGTGTCTATAGGTACACCTCTGCCTAACCGTTCGGGGAGTACAGGCGTAATGTTATATAATAAAACAAATGAAGTATAACATGGCATAGTATTTATTATCATAAAAATGATAACTTACATCGTAATAATTTTAATACAGTAAACACAAACTTAAATAGGTAAACTGGTTTACAATTAAATCTTATTCCTTATAAAATAAATTGAATACAGAGTGGAGAAAACCCGAATAACTGCGTCGGTGTTATAGGTTTATTATGACATTACTTTGGACAATATGAAGCAATAAACTATATTAACCTATGTTATTAAATATGGACGGATAACTTATTGTATTACAGTATTATTATTAGCATTATGCTCTAAAGGTACTTGATATCGAAAGTTTCGTGGTCTTTGCGAACATTTTCAGTAGGTACCTATAAGATACAACAATTTTTTTTAACAAAACAGACTACTGTCTACGAAACCGTGTTTTTTAGTTTGTTAGTTATTTTGTTCTCGATTAAACCTACATTCAGTACGGTTTAATTAATTCCTTCATCAATTAAGTTCTTAAATAGTTTCAGTCCCATGTGTAGGTTTAAGAAATTCAGTTTGACAGTGTTCTCTCTTTATGCACTACTAGCTTCCGCCAGCGGCTTCACCCGCGTGATATTTTTACAAATTATAGCCTATGTTAGTCAGTGATATTATAGCATTATATTGGTGAAAGAATGTTTAAAATCGGTCCAGTAGTTTTTGAGTTTATTCATTAAGTACAAACAAAAATACAAATCTTTTCTCTTTAATCCTAAGTGTATAACAAAGAAATACCTATCGCTAAATGTGTAGGGATAACCCAAAAAAACATTGAATAAATTCGTCATTGAAGTCCTCTACGTAACATAGAAAACACTAGAGTTGGTGACATATCTATAGAAGAGCTACATTTAATTCCCAGATTTCTATGCTGTATTGGCACTAGCCAAACGTAGATACCTAAATCTTGATCATTTAATCGCAAAGACAAGTAAGTCCCAAACCTTACACCAAAATATAGATATTAAAATTATAATGCATTCACTTTTATTAAACTTCTAATCAATACACATTACCTTCACATAAATACTTATCGATATAAATAATTCATCGTTAGCCCTATTTACAAATGCGCGCCTCTATTCGTAACATGAAAAAAGCAAATGTTGATGAACATAATTAAAAATACTCTTAGACAATATTTTAATGATTCAAGTTTATGTGAATGACATTTTATAACCGTGTACCTATAGCTAAGTAAATAACTAGATGAAAAATATTTACAATACTTAGAGTATTAATGATACTCCCTAAAAGTTAGCAAGAAAAACGTTAAATTACTCAATTAATTATTATCTAATTAATTTTAGACAATAATTTATTGACTCAATTTATAGCGACAAATGATTTTTCTTTCAATTATATTAATTTTCAATTACAGGTGCTTGTAAACTGTTACAGTATTGTTTCAATACGTACATAAAATCTAATTATAAATACATTACTTCTTGCTCCCCAGGTACTTAATAAGATCTATACTTAATGGACCGCAATTTTGAGTGAAACTACCTTGGCCGGGTGAATACTAATCCACCATTATCGTGCATTGCTTTATCACAGCGTATACTATTAAAAAACATAACTTAGGGACATCGTTACACGAGGGTCTTGTATACTCCGAATTTTCTCAGTGCTGGTTGCCCCAGACTGTATCAGACAATCGATGACAACCCTATCAACTGTCAAATTGATGCAATATGCAAACTAATCTGTGATGCAGACCACACCACGTTAGTCGCTGCAGTGAGAAATGGGTCTGTAGTTCTTGTGACATATACCTACATAAAATTTTCGTAAGCACATTACTGATTCATAATCTCTCAGGTACTCAGACAACTATCGTGTTATTAAAATAAAATAAAATTACAATCATCATTCAAGTAAACTCCGAGTAAAATCGAGCTCTAAGTAATGATGTACTCTCCCGGTCAGCATTTTAATTTATATTTAAGCTACAAATTTTTCAAAACACACTCAAATAGCATAACATTTAAAAAATGTTTTAAACTTTTATGTCGTAGCTGGTCATCGGTTACCGGTGGAACTGGAATACTACTTCCCTCGAGTGAGCTGCACTCACTGCCTCTTACCACTAGTGTGTGACCGTGGCATCACGTGTAGCAGTTGTCCTCGTCGGCGTGGTCGCTGCAGTCGATGGTGCCGTCGCAGAGCTGCGCCAGCGTGATGCAGCGCCCGTCCACGCAGCGCAGCTCTCCGCTAGGGCAAGGGGACGCGTGCGCGCGTTTAAAGCCCGTGCCGTCACCGTTCTTCATCGGGCTCTTATACTTCCCAGATGGCCTAGGTGGCGCAGGTGATGCAGGTATGTTGTCACCGTAGGTTTTAGATAAGGTAATTATGGGCCTGTCAGCTGTGTCATCCTTATAGGCCGCGGTAGGAGGGTCCGGTGTCTCGTCCGCGTACACAAAGGTATCGTTCATAGCTTGGTCTTCTGCAGCTTCTGCTGCCTGCTGCGCCGCTGCTTTCTGTAAAGCGATTATTTATGATTTGATTTAGTATAACAGATAATAAATCTTTCGTCTGTAAAAATTAACTCAAGTAACAGATACTCGTACACTCATAGATATCCGCGTATACTTATAATTAAACACTGGCCAAGTGTGAGTTGGATTATTACGGTCAGTAAGGAACACGTATTCTGTAAAAAATATAACTATAGTATAAATAAGTAACAGTATTATATCTTCGTAGAAAACGGCAGAAACGATGCGCTTCAAAAGCTCAGTGTATGTACGCAACAGGTATAGAAATCGAATGCGCGGCAGTTACGCACGGACGCGGAAGGTTATCTACCGAGCGGCCATAGGTAATTATTTCAAGTTCACTGCCGAGATATAATACTGTTACTTTATTAGACTGTGCTATAACGGTTCCAAACATACAAGGATTACAACCCTGGGACAGACCAATGGCGTAGGCTTACTTATATGGTCCCGATACTTATATGCATCCTTTGGGTACGAAACAGCTATAACGACAGGCTGGTTGAAACAGCAGTGTGGGCCTGGCATATCACATGATAGATTAGCAAAGATACGGGACAACTGCTTCCTAATTGCGTAACAAATCGGTAAATGGCTAAGAATAATCTGTTTCATTTGACGGTTCACAACAGTTCAATAACAATCATTGCGCTATATACGTCGTTGAGCAGTTTTTTTTTCGAACATATGAAGCAAAGGATTAGCAATCTGTTTCAGAATGATTCGGCTTGTCATTGATCGTGTATTACGCAATTAGGGTGCTGTGGGAGGACAGGCGAAGGTGGCGTGGAGACCCGGACGAATTCGGTAGGACAAAATAGAGAGGTGAACCTAGACGGTAAACTAGGGTAAAATACAGTACACGTAGATGTATTTATTAACCTATTCCGTTTAACTATGTCTCAAGAGTCATATAAAACCCTGTAAGAAATCGACACGTGTTTCTCCTCCCAACGAGGCATCCTCAGGATAACGATCGACCACGCGCACCAGAACACGACGTGTTGCCACGCCCTGAGCGCCGGAACGCTGCTCGCAGGGCTCATACAGGGTTTTTTTATGACTCTTGAGGAATAGTTAAGCGGAATAGGTTACTAAATATATCTGCGGCTATTGTATTTTATAATGGATTTCCGCAAATCACGCTTGAATCAATTAACTATAAACTAGGGTAGCAAAAAAAGTTAGTGTGTTACCCTCAGTAGGGTGGCGCCATCGATGACTCTGTCAAACTTGTTGGCAGTTTTATTATATCGAGTGGTCTTAGATGCTCGATTTGCTGCTGGCGGCATGGTTTGTATATTGGGTTTAGGCACTCCGAACTTCATCTTCTCGGACTGCCCCGACTTTTGGTCAGTAGGTTCGGCGATTTCTTTTCCCTCTTTGTCAAACTCTTCAAAAAACCCGAGATCTCCCATGTTGACATCTTCTACAGATTCCTTTTCTGAAATCGGTTTTTGAGTAACTTTTTCTTCCTCGGACATCATCGAAACTGGTTTGTGAGGCTGGATGAAATGCTTGCCTGGTTTGGTTGGTTGGGGGTGATAGTATTGAGACAATCGGCGGGGTGGTAAGGGGTGGCGTGTGAAGTTTCTTTTCATAAAGTTATTACTGTCGCTCGTAATGAGTAGCTCCTTGCTACTTTCGTTGTCTCCTAAAACAAATGTAAAATGACAAAGATATTAACATAAAAGACATAAAAAGATAGCATCGAAATATTCCTTCTCATCGTTGTCAACAGGCAACAACAATCGAGCTCGTGGCTAAGTAATAACAGCCGCTCGGGTCGATCCATCAGGTTAAGCTACGCTTGCCGGGGTTGGTCCGTGGATGGGTGACCATTTTCACATATCGAGACTCCTCCGTGCCTCGGAAAGCACGTTAAGCCGTTGGTCCCGGCTGTCATTTGTGGATCTTTGGCAGTCGTTACGAGTCGTCAGAAGCACGAAAGTCTGACAACCAGTCTAACCAAAGGGTATCGTATTACCCAGTTACTGGGTTGTGGAGTTCAGATAGGCAGTCGCTCCATGTAAAATACTGGTATTCAGCTGCATCCGGTTAGACTGGAAGCCGACCCCAACATAGTTGGGAAAAGGCTAGGCAGATGATCGTTGTCAACAGGTGGCGTGCAAAAAGACAAGAAAATTGTAAGGATATCGTATTGTGTAGTCATAAACTCGTTGCAATGCTTAACATACCAGCACGCTGATTGGCGGCCTTGTGTGAGATAGGAACCCTGTTGGGTTTCCTGATGACCGGCGCAGGCGCGGAGCCGGCCGACTCCTCGCCGGGCTCGTGCGTGTCGGCGACTGCGTGTACGGCGCCGGGCTCGTGCGCGTCGGCGGCGCCGAGCACGCCGCCGGCCTCGTGCACATCGACAGCGGATTGCACGGCGCCGGGCTCGTGCGGGTCTACTGTGGCCGTGTGCTGCTTGCGCGTGCCGCACGTCGCTACTTGCTCGTCTTCGCCGTCTGGACAGTCCGAGTACCCATCGCAGAGCCAACGCTTCAGGATGCACCCACCAGAACTACAGCTGTGGGACGAATTATTACCGTTTGACATTCAACATCGGCGGCAGAGTAAAGTTGAAATTAGATTATAACAATAGCCAGACGAAGAAATATATTGAGACAATTTGAATATTAAATATTACCGGTATTCAGACTCATCGCACTTGATGCACGAAGCCGACTCGTCCTCCCCAGCGGGGCAGTCCTTGGTGCCATCGCAAATCCAGTCTCTAGGCACACACGATCCGTCGATGCACGGGAACTCACGCTGGTAGCACGGGGTCTTGGCTCCCACGCAGTTGGTTCGCGAATACCGCTTGCAGTTGAACGCTGGAATCAGCTCGGTAGGAATCTGACCGTCGCATGAGTCCACGATCGCTGGAATTAAAATAATTGATAGGTTATTATTGATATAATGAGGCATAAATTAATTAATAATAATCAAATTTCAATTTCGCGGCAGGCCCAGACGGAGGTGGCGGGGTAGACTGGACTCCTTTAATCAAAATTAGTCCTGCCAAGGACCTCCATTAAGAAAAGATAGTAGGGAGGCCTTCGCTCCGTCCAGCAGTGGGATAAAAAATAATAAATATGGCCAATAATTAAAAAAAAAAATATCCAAGTATATACTGATATTAAAAATTACCTTTACATAGACCGTAGCATGGCATCTTTGGGGGATAAGGTGGCGGGTGGCACTCAGGCTCTAGCAAAGCACACATGAAATGCCTGACACGCTCACTGCAATTAGTTGCCACCAAGTAGTCGATCTGGGATAGCAGAGATGTCGCCTCGACATTCCCAATCTTCGCTGGTGCTCCGGCTAAGTCGTATGGTAGAATGCCTCGGCACAGAGACATGCGGGTCGAACGACATTGAACTGAAAGAATTTACGAAGAAATTGGTACTGTGCTAAAAAAAACCTTATTTGGGCTAATGAAACATACAGTTAGTTACACCCACCTACTGCACTAAAATTGTTATCAGCGTATCTATGGACGATGTAAAATATTAAAGTGATTATTCAAATGTAAGTAAAGTAATATGTTAATCCGTAATACCGTTTACCTTGAACGTTAGAGCCGGAACCGCATGCCTCCCGATACAAAAGTTAAACACTTACCCTCTGAATAGATATTAGATGGATACTTTTTAGTGGTGGTGTCATCTCCGTCACGCCACGTTGGAAGCGTGGGGGACACTCTCGTGTTATACAGAGAGCTTTGAGTAGTTGATTTCATTTTTTCTGCATCCTCTATAGAAATACCAAACAGCTTTGAATGACCTGAGGTAAAGCTGACATCTTCATTGGGGCGACGAGCGTAAAATTCTTGTACTTCAATCGGCACACGCCTGTCTCCTACGAGGTCGTGCTGCGCGGGAAGTTCGACATGTCCTGTGGTGCTCTGACTCCTATGCTTCTGTACGTATTCCACGTTCTTATTGGTTAATTGTTTATGGTCATAGTTAATGAAATCGTTTATTGTTTCTGCTCTGGTTATGACCTCCGTGGTCGCTTCACTGCCATTTTTGAAGTAAATTGCTAGCGGCTTCTCGGGGTTTTGAGTAATATGTGGTTTCAACGTCGAGTCGACGGTGTCGGCGTCGTCCAAAACCTTGGCTGTTCTTAAGTTGTCGGTATCAGCTTTTTCGTTGCCGTATTGGACTTCGGGTGTAAGATGGGTTGGGAAGACTGGAGGTATGGGCAGTTTTCTTTTGGGAGTTGTATTTGCCATTGTATCAACAGCAGGGTGTAAATCGGTGTTTCTATCGATTTCGGCTTCGTAGAAATCTATTTCCGATGTTTTCGTACCTGCAATTAATTGTGATATAACACAAATATTCCCAAGTTGTGCTCCTTACGAACAGTGTGGTTGATAGTATGTGGAACCTACAGCTCATAGTTAGAATAATTTGACAAATCCTCATATTACTTCGGACTAAGTGAACAGTGAGATAAGTCTGTATAGGTGCACAAGACGAACATTTAACACGTATCACGTTAACATCAGTTGAAACACCCACATGAACACATTGACTCGTGCATCACACATCATAAGTGAAAAGTAAAAATCGTTTATTTCAACATTTAATTTACAATATTGAGGTACCGTACCGTTGGTCATACTCTAAGATCACATCGGATTAGTGATGACAAATTGACAACCAGCTTTAATTTTGGGAATATGTTAAGTTGACAACCTATTTATCTTCGAGACAAAAGAGTTACATAAAAGTACAGCCGATGTATTCTATGAAAATCTCACCGTGAAAACTTAGGTGAAGTGAGCTTCAAGTGATGTCTATTGTAAATCCCTAGCATCAGGTGAATGACAGCTTACTTTAGGGAAATAGGTACAAAGCTTCAGCTTACAAAGGAAGGAATAGACCGATACTATAGACTGAGTCCGTTTCTGAGGTAGCTGCGCGGTGCGGGAGTGCTGATTCTCATGATTATAAATATTTTAATTCTGATGAACAGATTATAATTCTGTAAAGCCATATTTGTTACGGTCGCTAATCATATTTTAGGTAATCAACATACAACCTGACACTGACCTGCAAATTGCAAAAAACGAAAAAAGAAAATTTGAATTTCGCGGGTTCCACGGCGACCACTGTCGGACTGCATAGTAAAAGAAAGAGAAGTGTGATGGCACAACACTTGTAGTTTATTGCAAAATATTTTACAAGTGTTGTAATAGTTATTATCGATTTACTCAAAAATTTGTTGAGTAGGCAGGTATCGAAAATAAAAACAACCAAGTTCTACGTTCAATTATGACGTTCTTGTTATTAATAAAATACCAACGTGTGCTCATATTTAATACTATAATTTGGATTAGAACATACGGTAAAAGATTAGTTTACCGTTAATTTGTAGGCCTATCGTTGATTTTTTTAAACGTATTTTGGTAACAACCAAGTTCTGAGAAATGTGTTCAAGATTAACATTTTTTTTGTTAAAGATGAGCCTACTTTTGGCGTTTTCCTGTTGTCAGCGCCTGAAGAGGTCGGCCTATAGATAAAGGTTCCATTGATGCATGGCTATCAACCACGCGGTTTTGTGGAAAATAAAAAATCTTAGGTTTAGTCCTAAGAAAATCTTGCTTACGGAACACTGATACAACGGAGATAGCTAAGCTATACCTACAAAATTCCAAAAAAAGAACCTTCATATACTAAAGTCCTGATTCCAGGTGCTTAAAATGTGAATTAGCTTCAGAAAACCATACCACGTTCGTTCTTCTTGTCATGTTGATGTTCCCGTGTGCGGTCGTGGTGCAGTTGTCCGACGACGCCCGGCTCCCAGTACGTGCCGTTCTCGCTTGTCTGCGACTCCAAGTTGTCTGAAATTGCAAAGTTAACGATCGATTAAGTGTGGTTCGTTGCTATATTTAGTTGCGAAGGGAAGTACGAAAAACGATTTCCTACACCTTTTATAAATATTTTTTTACTAAGTAGCTGCTAGTTAATAGTAATAACAGCTCGTTGAGTAAACAAAATTGAATTTTTTTTAGAAGGTTGAGATTAATGACTTCGCGTCATATTGTTTCTATTGCTCGCGTCTAGTGACAGGCGCTCCTATAAAGCAGCAATAATTTCGATTGTACCTAATAAGAAACAATTTTGTTCATATAACATTTAACTGGTGTCACAATTTTAAATGATTTTGATTAACTAGTAACAAGTCGTACGCAAACGACGCTGACTAACAACAACGTAACTTACAACGTAACTTTAATAGCTATAAATAAAAATAGTAGAACCGCAAAATTACGTCTGTCACGTATTCCAAATATAAATTGAATTCCTGATCATAAAAAAAATCAAATCTCATAAAACGATGAATAAATTATTTTTTTAATATTTTGGATCACTGGTGATTGGGCAATTAAGGAGAGAACGAGCTGACTGCCTTTACCCAGTCGCTATACTGAACGATATTCAGGATAGTTATAAATCAATAACTTTATCTTCTACTGATTAAATGCACAGATAAATTCTGACGCGTGCCAAAAACCTACAAATGTGAACGCGAATGGTTGAAATGTAATTTATATGGTAGGTATCTATAATTTATGTTATTATAATGCTTAACTACTCTAAAGTCTTATACAACATCATTGATTCTAATGTATTTCTATTAAATTATGATGTCTTTGAATGCAATACCACTTTTTTTTTAGGTTGTTTAGGTACTTAGGTGTTACCTGCATTTCAAAATCACAATTCTCTAGAAAACTTAATCAATCTGCCTAGCCTTTTCCCAACTATGTTGGGGTCGGCTTTCAGTCTAACCGGATGCAGCTAAATGTTTATAAAATTAATATTGGAAAGGACGCTACCCTCGCAAAGGATTATTACCAAAATTAACGTTTGAATCGAGCGCAGTTTATTAAAATAGTTATGCTGTTTGATCATTCTTCCAAATTACTCATACAGATGCTACGATTACTGGAAAGCTTATGACACTATCTGTCGTTACGTCTGGTCTTTAGTAACCGGTAGCCAGAGTAACCTAAAGAAGATTAGTCTGTAACATTACGTCGTCGAGCCGTTCATACCGGTAAATGTAGTAGGAAGCCAGAGTATCTTTCGAGAGCGAAGACGCGGGCCGGTGAAAGCTTGGTTCAAGATGTCACGGCACTCCTCCGGCCGTGTCAGCCTAGTATCGCCATTAATCCTTATCGCGATTGCACAACATACATACATAAGTAATGTGACGATAGTAGGTAAACACGCTCCCGTTCCGCCGTGTCAGTGTCATAGGTGAGCGCTGGGACTTCCTATGTCGTGTTGTATTCCTCATGTTTTGTTATGCATGCAGTTTGTTGGATTTGATTACGGATTTGGTTATACAGGCTATGCTAGTGTATTTCTATCGACTGTTGTATCTATGCGTTTTATTTTTATGCAGGGTATTAAGGGTATTAAGGTAGCTGGAGAAACTTCACAGACTAGATTTGGGATATATAATGAAGAAAGAAAAAGATTTTATCAACTTTTAATTTCAAGTTGCTAATCTACCAGCAGCGACTCGAAATTATGAGTTGTAGAAATTGTGTTTTTTATTTTATCGTCCTGTGAAAACGATACCATCTAGTCTGTGTTTCGCCAGCTTATTTAATTTGACCCTGTACAATAGTTGTATAGATGTAAAAATATACCTTTAGGTAACTTTTCGATCTATATTTGTGGACCATCAGAGGCCCTAGGCAAAGTGACATTCTATCAGCGATAACAATGATGGTAAAGGCTAAGGGCTGACATAAGCTGTCGAGAAGCTTAGGTCAATCCCGTTGAAAGTCGCTGTAGAAGTACGAAACGCTTTCGAAGCGATTGTCACTTGTCTAGGCTCTCTGATGCTCCAACGTTTTCGTAAGCAACAGGACTACAGTAGCCTGCAACAGTATTGCATGACTGTGATTTGTAAGTTTTACACCTTATTTTGCTAACATAGGTGTAAAGGAAGAGCACTGATTTCCAAGATACAGGTTTTTCACCTATTTTGGAATTCATGAATTCATATAGTTACCTATAGCCGTCTACTTACTTACATTACTTGTATCCTAGTTCTTAAGAATATAACTGTATTAGGCTATATTTTATTTAGTCCAAATAAACATTATACCTACTTATATTATTACTTGACTGCGCACACCGAACAGTTTCGCAGATAAGTGACCTAACCGATGTACGGGATGTAGTTTATATGCTCCCTGTTACACGTATCCTACTTTATAAGTAATTAAAATGATTATATGTTACACAACGCTGAAAGGCGTGCGCCAAATGAAATGCAATTTGTGAACTAGTGCTGTTGTCGCTGCGGGAGGCTATTAGCGTAGGTACCTAGGTAGGTATCTAGCTACTGAGGAGTCATTAGGTAATTTAGTAGATAACTGCTGTGCACATGAGATAAGCGTTCAAGCGACAGTACCTACCTACAGTACAACCTACAGGCGGCCAGGCGGCCACACCTCGCCGAAACATATCAACTGTCGCTGCTAGTCCTACTAGTCATACACGACCTTAATTACAACCATTTATTATTAATCCCACCACTATAAATTGTTTCTCAAAAATGTAACATGTTTAATTACCTTATTTATGTACTGTAATATGGTACTAATGTTTATTTTTATTTTTATTAGCCTATAATGTGTCCCACTGCTGGGCAAAGGCCTCCCCTTTTTCCTTCCTCAAATCTCCTTCGAATTCTTCTTCATTCTTCTCTCTGTTTTGTGTGATTTCTGGCCATGTTGGCCCCGCAAACATGATTAGATCGTCACGTCTTTCTTATGAATATTAATTAAGAAGTCCTTGGCTATATCAATTTAAATTAAATAAAGGTGATAGTGACTTAATTTTGAAATACTAATGTCCATTAACAGATGATTTTTAAGTGTTTTTATTGTTTCCAAGCCAATATTTGAAAAAAATACATTGTAAACGGGTTTTATAAATCGAAATGCAGCGAAGTATCTAGTCATTACCATCAACAGATAGCAACCACAACCTTCAATATATTTCATAATTGATTTCCCGTGTGTTCGCATGATTACTCGCACACATACATATTAACGTTTTGCATACTGCAATTAATTAACCCACTGTACCAACCAAAACGGTTTTATTTAACACAATAAACACGTCTTCATTGACTGTAATTGTAGTTTAAAAAAAGAAAGCGACGCGACGTTGAGCATATCATGTTTTCTCTTCAATATTTTTATTAGCACCTATTGTCATCGATTAGACATAATGATGTATATTATAACAATAGATATAATCATCAATAATGATAAACGAAATGCACCGGAAGCGAGACTGTTAGTTAATAAAAGATAATTCGTTTGTCAGTTTAAGTGGTCTTATTTATGTGATGACTTGTTATAGGTAGGTACTTTCATTGTGTTGCAAAAATTATGCATGTCTTCCTGCCCTTATCCCATGTTCTTGGTTTCGGCGCAACACGTTTTCTTTTTCCACTCTGTATAAACATTCATCTTATCATTCTAAAAAGGAAAAGAAATGCGATAAAGCGGAGCAAGTATAAAAATAGCGCCGCCTACATCCTTTATGGATGCACAAAAGTATTCGCGAGGTCAACTTTCATTTTTACGGATCCTTCGCAAATAAATACACAATATGAGAGCAACAAAGAAGACTGGAGCGCATCCGGTCACATGCGGCGCAGGCGCACGCTGCCGGCGCGGTGGCGACGCGGCGCGGCGTGGCCGTGGACACCCCACGCAATCAAATTATTGCTCGCCAAGATTTTACTTTACCATTTAAAATCTGTTATTAAAAATCCCTTCGCGTGTGAGATGTGAAAGTGGCTGAATATTTATGAAGAGATCAAAAGTTTCGAGAGCCCCGTCCTCTTATCAAAGTACAATTTGCACATGAAAAGGACTATAATTGCTTTGAAAGTTATTTTACGATGTATTTCAGCTTCCGGTTTGAGGGCAATTACTGATTTTAATGCAAAAATTAACATTACAGACTTTCTATATGCAAATTCTCTTTTATTTTAGATCAGGTCATATCGATAAAGGAATCTGACATAGCGATTGAATTAAGTTATGACAGATTTGTCAATAAAAATGTCTAGTCAACTAGAATCCAATTACATTTATTATTATAACTTGATAAGACTATAAAAATCTATTACATGTCGATAAATCTGAGTCAGATAGTCGATAAAAATTGAGTGTCTGTATAGTTTATGTCAAACACGTCGTAGTGACGCGTTGATATAACAACGCTATTTATTACATAGTTCGGTGTTGGAGCTTTTCTACGCGAGTGTCTGTTACGTGTAGACTTAACCTCTGACATCGCTCGTGCCGACCGTCCGGAGCATCTCCGCCCAAACGTGAACAGACTCTATCACATTATAATAACGACTTTCGATCAAGAATGTTGCATACCGTCTGATATAATCGACATTATGTCAAATATGAACTTAAGAGATGTTAGTTATGTTTGCCTTTTGTTGATCTACGAAATAACCTTAACTTATTTTATCGTAGTCACCTCGAATAAGTTTTAAGTTAATTGAGAACAATAACTTAATTAATACTGAAAGCGTTTAATTGAGAGCTGATAATTATGCATTGTGTTAACATTCGTAGGTATGTGGGTTCACGCGCGCTTACCCATACACCTAATATCCATATTGTTTTAATGTCCTCGTAAGGAGACAAGCAAAGGAGATATCAACATACAGCTTTCGGTCCTTTAACGGAAATCATAACAATCATTGGCATAATAAAACTGTTGTAAAAATAAATTGTTTTAGAATGGTCCGCAGGGCGTTCGGAAGTGTCCCTCGTTCATAAACATTACTGATTTAGTTGTGAGAACTTGTCACATCCAGTTGTTACTGCCATAACCAACAATGGTGTCAATAACAGCTTTCGAGCGATACCTACCCACGATACAAATATGCCCGGTATGATGCAAAGCTACAGATATTGGGGCATTATGTTTGGGAAATTGAAAGTTCCGACGTGACCAATCCAACAAAGCCTTGTGCAAACCATAAACGAACATACTCATGGAATAACTATGGCTAATCGTAATTCTGTTCCTTTTATAGCCGTGAACAATTTTGATAACTACGGATTACGATTGTCTAAAAACTGTTGAATAAAAAATGTTATGTAATTTGAACTATTAATTGGTTTTAACCTTTTGTGTACCGTGTAAACTTGAGCTTTATATGTGTCGTACAAAGTAAAAACTTAGAGCGAATAAATCACACAGATAATATCAAACATGAAAGGTAAAAGGAGAATTGCATGAGATTGTAAATAGGTAAACGGGTGAAAGGTATAGAAAGGCGGTAATTTAAACGAAGAAAAATAAGTATTTATTTGTAACAAAAAGATAGAACTTTGTGATAACAGCTCTCGGAGTCGGTTGTTAATACTGTCAACGCTATAATGTAGTTCAAGATAAGTTATGGTTGCTTTTTTTGTTTTACTATACCTTATATAATAGGTATATTAGTAGTAGGCACTAACGATCCAAAAGTTAAATTCATAGCGATACGCCTGAAGTCCAGAGGAATATGTATACTGGACTGGTTGGTAGAAGAAACTTTTCTACATTTGGTAAGCCTGTAGCCATGATAATCTGTCCTCTTGGTCGTCAGAAGTATATTATAAAACTACAGGAAATTACACTGCAAAGTTTTTTATCTTTACTATGACGTATGTAGTATGACTGCATACAACTCTCAATCTTATGAAGTACTTCATTCTAATAACATTCGAGCCTATTACGACCACATAATGACTCATACAAAATCTGAAATATCCGAGAGGATCATAGCTTTATAGGTTTTGTTACCCACAGTACTAATCCTGTCTCGCTGGAATTTGATTAGTTTCAGTAATTGCGTAGAGATCGACCGAAAATGTAATTTTATTCAGGATATCTTTAAGGCTCTATTAATGAGTAATAATCCGTCGTACTCACCAGGCATAAGGAAGTAGACGAAGACAGCGAGGGCGACACACACGAGGATGAGCGCGACCGGCCATCGCACCACGCGCAGCAGCCGCGTCATCTTGCCTGCGCCCGCGCCGCTGTCTGCCGACACGCGATACAGACTGTCGGGGTGGGAGCCCTGGGGACAAAAGGCAAATACCATCAATAAACTGTTCAGAACATAACATACATCTGTATTCCTCGAAGGAATACGCAATATACAGCTAATGTAGGTATAAGTCCCTTAAAATACAGCCAGCCAATTGCTAGTTTTTAGACCTTATCCTACCTCAAATTGCTTAGCATGATCCTCCGTTATGCCGAAAATACTGCAGCATTAATTTTAAAATAAATATTATGTTAAAGTTGAGGATTGATGTCCTATGTTTGGCGAAAACACGATTACATAAAATTTTCTCGATAGACAAAAAAACCAAAGTTACCTCTAAACCGTTCAGAACCGTTTACGTCTGCCCAACCATTCGAGGAATATAGGCGTGATGATAAATAATTTGATTTCTTTGTTTTTACAAACACTTTTACACGTCAACCATTTTAATAACTAGATGAGGTCGGCGTTTCCTATCTGACTACTAAGAAAGGCCGAAACAAACTCAGAGGTCACAGTCTCTTTTAAAGTCCAAACCTAATCTTAGTCAAATCATGTGAAGACCATGTAGATTGTCTGAAATCGGTTTTTGAGGAAAGAACCACACAGATTGAGTGGACCTGTCCAGTCAGTGCACGCATTTGTCAGTTAAGGATGTTTTGTAATGTAAAAGCACTGATATATATCAGAGTTTAAAAACTATAGGTTTTTCTATAAAGTTTTAAAAGATTGAAAATATGTATGAAGACACCATTGACTTTGGTTTGCTTTCATTAGGTAAAACATTCGATAAAGTTAGTTGATCCAAGTGTGTTATTTTAGAGATCTACCAACAAAACTAAAGCGAAACATGTTTTCTAGTAACTCCTAATACATACATATTGTAATTTCTCTGACAGTTTTGAACTGCATAAAAGAATTCGCTCAATCGTTATTTTATACATTCGCGCAGTTATTAATATAAATTATTAATGGCTTAATAGCTGTACAGAATTCCAAGAGAACGATTAGTCTAGTAATAAAACTGAACAGTTTTATGTAAAACCATATAAGTCGATACGCCCACGTTTCAGGCAGATTTTGCTATATTTATTCAAAACAAAACACAAATTGTGTTCATCTCAGTAACGTTACGTGATGGTCGAATAAAATTTTTATTACGTCATTTATTTTGAAGAAAGCTGCCACCCCTGTTACATACAGTATGTTAACTAACAAAGGGCGTTCCCGTTAACCTGCAATAGTATAGCGTCTATACATGCTAAAAAAATATAACCATTAAAAAAAAAGTTTTTTTTTTTGTTTTTGTGTAGTAAATTATTCACAAAAAATATTAAATTGTTACGGAAAATAAACTATCTGTACACGCCCACTTGTCACATTTGTTTTTCTACGTTGAAATACACGTGTGCGTGTACAGAGTGTTTCTTGTACGTTAAAATTTAATCGTTTTGCGAACATTTCAGGACACAAAAAAAAAAAATTGAAGAAGAAAAGAAAATGGAGAATTATCGGAAGTGTCAGTAAATAGTCCCTTAGGTACATCATTAACAGGGCCAGTTATGGACCACGAGCTAAATTATCTCACATTATCATCATAAAGAAGTCTCAACTCACAGGAATGTGGGCGGTATTTAAATTTCTCTAATCGATTGTAATTCGATTGTGATTTATCGATACTTTATTTATGACAATAAATTGTAACAGAAGGCATTTTTTAAATGGTTTTTGTTTGTTAACAAAAGAAAGTTGAATTTTGATTGAGTTATGCACTATTTCTGTAAGTATAAGTTTCAATGATAGAGATGCAAAATGTGTTTGGAAATGATATTCTAAATAAATAATATATTCAAATGGGTTATAAATAACATTATTATTGGCAGGTAACCATTACAATCTTGAGTAGAATCTCCGTGTAATATCTGAACTCCCGCGGTGCCGCATCATCTTAATCCATACAAATGCGATCTGAAGCACGAACAGTTTCATTATTGATACGTCATCGCAATGTACAACTCTGCTACCGGGCTTCGTTTTAAATGAGTTAAACTAAATTAATACTAAAACATATAATAGAGTCAAATGAGAAGCAATAGACCAATTAAACCGTTTAATTTTCGATTTGAGGAATATACCATTGTGTAATGGTTTGTCATAAGCGATCTCAATATCATATTTATTGGCTTTGAGCTAAAGGAAAAATAAATGTTTACTAATTCATAGGACTTGAGACTTAAACTCCATTTTAAATCTCTACACATTTTATGTTTTTTACAGATGCGCTGTCCACGTAGCAGATAACACAATAGTTAGGTAACAATAACCATGACCACTAACTGTTTAGTACGAACAGACTAACAAAATCGATGTCCTGCGAGAACAATAAGCATAATATATCTAAATAAACATACAATTCAAACATAAACAAGCATTCGTTTATATTATCAATTACGTATCCCATTATCATTTTCCTTGACAATACATTAATGTCTCATATAGATCTTGATTACCTGATGCCTGTACAAACGTTATGGCTACTTTTTTTTTGTTACATCGTTAAATATCTTTAATTGCTTATTGTTGCGATACTTTATTCGGAGAAGTTATTAACAAATCGACAACTTTGTACGGTGTCAAATAGCAAAGATATTACAGCGATGAATCATTTAAATCGCTTTTATGATTTTATCGATCTTATACGATTTGATTTAATTCGTAATGTGGTTGCATTTACTCGTAAGCTTGAGACGGATATTGCTACATAATTCACAGAAAAAAATCTTATTTTTTTATTATTATTTTATTGTATGTATGTACACACAGTAAAATACACATAGATATGACATAATTATAATTAGAGTACAAAGGTACTGCTTATTTATTAAGAAGTTTCTTCCAGCTGACCTGCGACAGGAGAAATGAGAAAGAAATGTAGACAATAGTGAGTGAGAACAAGAAGTGAAAAATATGATTACGCGAAGTACTAAAATATTTCTTTTTTGTTTCTTTCGTCTTATTTTATAAAACCCTTCACCGTGTTATTAAGAAAAACTTAAAGCTAATGGTAGTAAGCTCTAAGTTTTCTTACTAACACAACTGTATGGATTGTCTGCGGTTTGAAATAAATATTTATAATTAGTACTAAACTACTAAGCGATGGGTAGTTAAACATTGCTGAAACATAGCTTATTAAACATTTACAGCCAATAAATCAAGACATCGTTAGCTGTGAATTATGCTAATATTAGCAGAGCTATCGCAAATCAAATATTTGTAAAAGTAGCTTCGTTTTCGCATCAATATCGTAAATCAAAATCTAGACTTACGCAGTCGCAGTGTTTAATTCAGCAAGAGGAGTACCTGTCGAGTACCGCTCCGACGCGGAAGGCATTTAGTCCTAACGTAACTTGGTCACTTATCAACGTACCTACTACACATGTTCCAATTTCAGCCAGACACGATACTACTATCATAATTAGTGTATTGCCAATCCTCTTATAAAATGTCGTATTTGGTACTTAAACAACATTAAAACCCAGTATATGAGATAGTTAATTACCCGGCTAAGTTGTTACTACATCGTAAGTATACGTTTTTGCATGTATAATTATTGCGGATGTGAAAAGCTTGCCTTTGAATATTTTGTTTTCATTAGAATTAAGCATGGAATTAGTATGTAATTAAGGCATGATATTTGAGCTGGTGCCCTAGACGAAGTGTCATCTAACAGCGATAACGATTATGGAACAGTCATATATGTATGTATGGCGTTATCGAAAAGCTTATGTCAATCCTGTTGAAAATCGTTGAAGTTGAACAAAAAGCTTTGATAGCGATTGCCGCTTGTCGAAGCACTCTGAGCCTGCGCTTTCTGATGAATCCATTTTTTAAATCTTTATAAAAGGGGAAAACCAAAGGAATAAAAATTATTATAAAAATATGCGAATATACAACGTATAACTTTAAATGCGCAAAACCTGAAAATTGTTCAAATATCCAAAATAATATATAATAATATACAAAAAATCAGAATAACGAGTAGAAACAATTGAACCACTTTTTTATATAGGTCACATTTTTCAAAAAATCTTCATTAAAAACGTTGCCGTGTCTATTTATGAATAGGTCAAGCCAGCGCGGCGCAGTGGCCCGGTGACGACCCCTCCCTCGATAGAGCGTCGTCGCAGACGCAAGAAACGATCAGAATTGCCAGTAAAACTAAAACAGCACATAAAACTTTTACAATTTTTTAAATTATTTTTATTCTCTCTGAAATAGTTCAATTGTATTAAAAATCTGTTGGGATGTCTGAGGTTTTACGCATTTAACGTTACAAGTTGCATAATTATACTTTCTGGTTCTTCTTCGGGCTTCTACATTATTCAGAGCGCGAGTGTAATCTGCGGCCTAATCGAACACTTTTTTACATAACCTCGACGTCCAATTTAGAAAGATCGAAAATCAAGATAAAGACATAAATCTGGATTAAGAGTTTTACCAAAAATATTCTGTTTTCCAAATAATCTCAAGAGATTATTCAGTACTAGCTGATCAGGCTGACATTTCACTTCTCATTATTTATTTTTAACACGTATCTATAGTTTATCAGCTATTTATAAAGTCTTGTTTTGAAGAATGTAACGCACGGATATAAAGATATACTAATTTCACAAGAGATCTATATCGTTATTTTGTTATAAGTTCGTGATCAGCACAAGACACGAACTGAAAATACAAAGTTACCTATAATAATCGATGTAGAACACATTAACATAATGATTCCGTATTAGATAACCACGCATTCTTATCCGTTGATAAAAAATAAATTTATTATCCGTATTAATATAAATGGAATGAAAAGAATTTCACAGTACATAAATTAACTTTTACATAATATTAATGCTTATTGGTTTCTTCCAATTGATATATTATTTTATGAAATGAGCAAGAGTTTTATTAATGTTAATAACTTTAAAAATAAATCAAAAGTTTTTAGTATACACTTTTATAAAACACTAGACTTACGTTGTACCCTACCTTGGCAGAGAAGGGCTTCACGTCTCTGGGCTTGGAGAAGTATTTGTCCAGCTTGGTGTCGTAGCCAGGTATGAGATCGTTGACGGTCGGGTTGGGCATAGAGGGCATGGGGGGCATGGGGGGCATGGGGGGCATGGAGGGCATGGTGCGCACCCGATACGTGCCGTGCTCGCCGTGCTCTGAGATTGTCGGCAGGTTGCCATTCGGCGAACTGCAGCTGCTGCTCGAGCGTGAGTAAGCGTAGTTGACGGACCCGTCCGCGGGATTTTTCGGCTTCTTCGTAAACGCGTATCGTCTCGGACGTTCCTCTGTCGGTTTCAAGTCGTAGGTTTCAAATTTTTCAGTCACAAAATTTTCTTTTACTTCTGAAGTGGGCACGTAACGCAGTAACCTTGGCTCTTTTACTTTCTTTTCAAATTTAATTGAATCTGTCTCGTTGTCCAGTTGAGCCAAGTTCAAAGAATGCTGTAGTTCATTCGCTGTCCTGTTTGTTTTGCGTTTGCTCTTCCGATCGTGCGATCGTGAATGAACGTGGTCTTCGACTATCTCTGACTCTGAGGACGGTCGGTCCCCGTACAGCACGTAGTTCCCGTTTACCATTTTCAACAATAGTTCAATCACTATGTCGGTTCAACTTATTTTGAGTGTTTCTCACTTCGTACAATCATTGTCCAACTCAACACTTCACTTGAAAATCTTTTATTGTAAAATGTGTTAATTAAATCTCAACTACATTTCAATAACGGCTGTATCTGGACTGTTCATAATAAAATGATGTTACGCTGACGACGACACTTAAATCACTGAGCTTGAATGAAGGCGCTTGTTACTAATGCTGATTGTTTGTTTGTTGTGTTTCGCGAAACAGTGGAATTCTTTAACTGTAAAATATGCATCAATTAAACAGAACTTCGGATAATAGCCGGACGACGAGTATTCTGTTACTTATTGTTTGTCAACGAAACAAGGGAATCAATATCATCTTTGTGTGACAAATAATTTGGTCATGATCTTTGTGTTTGAATTCTTACATGAGCTTGTGCCTATCGCTAAAAGTGTCACCAAATTCGTCGCGAAAACTGTATTTTATAAACTGTTGCTTTTAGCGGACACTTAAGTTACGTACGTAATGAGCTACTGCATTGAAACAAGCAATGAGAACATTCGCTATGTTGTAAACGGCAAGTAAGTACATACCAACAGATAACATTCGTAGCGTTATGTCGGCCATTATTGTTTGAGCGCAGTTCCCGCGCTTTTTGCCCCCTTTACGCGGGAACGTTCTCAGTAAAGCGCGTGCGCGACAATGGCGGCCGCGGGACACGCAACGAGAGTGAATTGCTGCGATTGTGCAACGAACGCCAGACCCGTACTTTATGCAACTGATGTGCCGTTAATGGTACAGATGCGCTGATAACTCGGTTCATCTATTACTAGACTAGTATTTCCTGATGCATACCAGCGAAACAGTTTCTTCTCTTCATTATAAAACGTTATGTAAAGTGAAATGGAGGCTAACTGCATTTGTGAACTTGTGCGACATGTTGGTACTCTACTGCGCAATCTATCTTCTTCAGGATAGTCTGATCGACTGATATGAATATCAAAACACAGGTCCAACCTTTAAGTATAGGATTTTAATGATCTGCACAATGTAGGTAATATGAATGACATAAGGCAGGATTCTAAAGCCATCACAAGAAAAAGTTTTTTTTAAAGAATTTACGAAATCGAAAGTTAAGTATCTTAAGCTCTTGTCACACATACCTACCTGTACGGGCTGTACTGTTTCTAAAGCAAGTAAATTATACGAAAAAATTCCAACACACTATGATACAGCTCCCACACTCGAGTGCACACTCCCACCAATTGCAATGGCGCAAAAAGATCAATTATAGGTACGCGAAATTATTTCTAGCGTTAATGTACTTGTCACTTTGTTTTAAGTTAAAACAAGAAACAGACTTAAGAGATTACTAAACTACACAAACGATCCTTCGAAGCACATCGAACAAGGCATTAATGTCAGTGCGCATTGTTATTCACGTTTCGAGTCGTATGGTTACGACACGCCCGATAAGTACCAGCTACAAATTGATTAAAGATGATTTATATATTGATATCCCAGTTAAAATGTCCATCAGCAGTGAGTGGAAAGATATGTGCGTGTGTGCAATGATCAGCAAGTTAAATATTTATCGAAATGTAAATTCCATTACCACTTATATAATTATGGAAGACAAGACCCTACAATTCATATAATCGTTCGCATTGTAACATCAGTAATGACGAACCTAGTCCTTGATCTATGTGTAGGCAGGCACAGGCGGGCGTTTCGTAAGCTATTATTATTATAATACAAACTTGAAGTTCGTCGGATCGTCTCATGATATTTTATCATTGTATCTGTGACCTAACCCTACACACCATTGAGAATTCCAATATCATAAAGTTCAATCCTTTGTTCGCATTTGAATGTTACTTTGAACTGTAATTTGGTAACACGAGTTTGTGAAAAAACTGTGATTGGAATTTAGTTGCCTACGAATTTTCTTAAATGTCGAGGCGAACATCTGATTTATCTGATGACCTGTGAGGAATGGTGGTTGGAAAAATAACGATTTGGTCCGTTTTCAATCGCAATCATAACAGCATAATATTAATATTTCATGCCCATGAATGTAATGCTAAAAAACAAAAGAATTCCACTGAGTCTCAATGCCGCAGCGCTTTGTTTTCTTAACGTACTGTTCAGGATTAACTCATCGAGGTGGCTGCGTTGAATGACGCGAGAGGATTAGTAAGACGCCGCATTCAATGCATTCAATTCGATTCATCAATTATTATTTTTTCAATTAACATTGTGTTTGAATAGTTGTTAGTAACTCTAACAATAAAACATTGCATCTCTGTATGAGTAGTAGATCGTTGAGCAACATAGGCGCTGCTGTAGTTTTTAAGTAGGCTTTTTAAGTATGTGCACGCTGTTGTTATACTTACAAAAAAATACTATTTACATTTTGCAAATTATTTTTTTTCAATTAAAAAGTCCTTTTTGATGCCTTTTGCTTTTGCCTTTTTTTAATTTGAAACTAATTCCATCTGAAAGAGATCAGTTAAGAAAAAAAATTGCGTTTAGTTTCAAACTGTTTCAATTTCAGGAGTTTTTCTACATATTTAGTGGTCGACCATAACAGCAGTCTAGATATATGGAACCCATTGAGCTACCATTCTAATGTAGTCATTTTCCAAAGACGTGGTCATGTATTTTCCGAGTTTCTGCAGTAATAAACCAATTTTACTAAGTAAAATTAGCGTTTTTGAACATTAATGTTTATAGTGTTAATTTGCAGGGTTGTATGGCGATTAAAATATGATTCGCGACCGGAACAAAAAATATGGCTGTATACACAGAGTTATAATCATTATAATCAGCAATATAACTCCCTATGCCACGATTTCATGAAATAGTCATTAAATAGGGTAATATGAACTTAGAGAGTAAGTAGTATTGATGATTTTAATTCTATAATAACGATCTACTACGAGTACAACATACTACAAAGCTTATTACAAAACAAATATTAAAAAGCGTAAGTAGTAAGAGACAATAATGATAGATTTGTTGTCTTCAACGGGCTGACTCGAATAGTACGCTAGGCGTCAAATAGCCCATAATGCGTAGCGGTATTCGTACTGTAAAGTCGTCACGAGCGAGCGCGCACCGCGGTCGTGTGTGCTCCGCCTAACAATGCATTATCACTGTGAATACTACGCCTAATTATAAATTAAACAAGTGTCTTTACCGGAATCAATAGACATGTTAACTGACTCGGATGAATTTATTTACACCCAATTTCAATGCTACTTATACGTAGGTATGTACATATTGCGCACGCGGATTTGTAAATGAAAATTAGCTGTGTCAGTCTAAATAACGACATTACTAGAAATGTTACTTTGATAGTTCAATTTCAATATTTAATCGATCTTCCCCGCCCCAGTTAACATGAAAATGTAATGTTATAAAAATTAATATTCTACGTAATAATTACATAACATAAGTAAATTATAATACAATTGAAGTAACTAAGGTCAATTTAAGTTTAGATGTAAAACCAATACCAATACGACCAATACGTGTTGTCAATGGATAACCGTTATGGGTATGGCACGCTAAAGCACAGCTATGTCACGCAATGTTGGCGCCAACGTTTGTCACCCAAGGGGTTGGTGTGTCATTAGCGTGCACAGATTGATATTCACAGAGTTATTAGAGCATTGAACTGTGACATGTTCAATTAGCATTCGCTTGACCGTCAGCGGTAATTTGTACGTACGAATAGTAGGCACTAGTATAACATTTCAGGAGAAATCGACGCTCGGTCAACGACTCCAAGCAAATATTTATTTATTGCGAGTTCGACGTAAACTGGGGAAATCCATTGCGGCTATTGATTAATAGAGCTGCTGTTTATAAACAGTGAGGATCTTTATTTATTTACAAATAATCTACTATTGTTATGTTCTATTTACATTTTAATTGAATGCAATGTAGTGGAACTATATAAAATGTAGGTCAAACTATAATCGGTGACTGTCTGTACAAACACTAGATGCTGAGTAAAATGTAAATGAGCCTATGGACTCTGTCTGAAATAAAAGTTTTCTATTCAATGTATGTCATCTCACACAACACAGGCGCGAAAATAGTTCTTTTTAGAAACGATGACATGCTTTAAACGCCCGCCCTAAACGCGCCGCCCACCGCAGTCGCGAGAAGGCTGTCATAACAAAAGCTAACATATACGTGTATCATACAGCAACCACATTTATTCGGTTGAAATACTGATTCTACAATAAAGGTATTACGTAAACTAAATCGAACATCCACCATCCACTGCTTTCGTTGAACAACATTCAAGCACATAAGAATGTAAAAACAAACAACCAGCATTCTATAACATCTGGTTACCCAACACTGTGATAACACCACAACACTTGGAAAACAAAACAACATACACTTTTTTGTTTGTTATGAAACGCGCAGTATGTACACTAGGCGCTAGGTACTACTGTTGGACCGCTTGCTCGCTGTGTTCGTAAGTAAAGCGTGAAGTATTGGCATGTGCAGTTGACAGTGCAAGGCTGCGCGTGCGACTGAGCCGCTCCACCAGATGAGCCTCACCACCGTTGCACCACCTCGCATTGTCAACACAACCGTGGAAACCCGCAAGCTACACTCTTACACAATCTATTATACGCAGAAGATACTAGATAATTATGAACGCGATTATTATTGCTCAGTGCGCGAATTAAATGGTAACACAACAATAGTTTTGGTCTGAATGTTTAAGTATGAAGAAAATAAGGTGGGAACTGGAGGCGGCTAGAGTAGATGTGTCTGGTGAGCAATACTTTGGGTGACTGCAGCTGACGTAAAGGATTAGTTTCGCAATTTGCTCCCATGTAATGAACAGCCCTAAAAGAGAAATGTCATATGCAGTTTCAGACTGAGGTAGAACCTTTAAATCTTTAAGTAACGCCAGTTACTCAAAACCTGATCAAGTTAATAAGATCAGTAATCATCACTTACTTGCTAGCTAATCTCAAGCCAGCTGTTATGAATGCCTTGCTAAAACAACAGCACACACATATAAGATGAGGCTTTCAGTGTCAGTAAAACAATCCCACAAAGTGATATGCATTATAATTTATATTTTCAGAAATACAGAACAGAACACTACATTATGTTACAACAATAATTACAAGCAAAAACTGTTCTAAACAATTCAAAGACACCAATTCTCAGAAGATATGTGCCAGTTCCCATGCAGGGGAGCGAGTGCGTGTCCATTGCACACCGGCTTCCGCTCGAACAATCCATGATAGAGCATTTCATTGGGCAAAAACATGGAGTCTATTAACTAAGGAGAATTTATACAACATCGCTTTAATATATTACTGCTACTTTACATTGTTTTTGAGGTCTGGTAACATTCTTGAATACCAAGTAATCAGCTTCGTTACACAGTTCCCGCAGACATTCTTAAATTGCCAACTGTGACTGATGTGTCATTTGTTTTTGTTATTGTTTATAACAAAAACAAATGACACATCAGTCACAGTTGGCCACAGTGCAAGTTGAGTGGTGAATGGTAAATTGTGAACGTTACAACAAACTGCATTCGTATTGGTGAATTATGATTTCATTTCGAAGCTAATGTCTATGATTGGAATGCGTACACAAATGCGAAATTACTATTCTTGCATTACCTTTCGTTTTTGGACTGTTGTTAGATGCGGTTCTGAATCATATTATCACAGTCAAAAAGATGATTTACTGCTTGATGCTTTCAATTTACCTAGGTACAGCATATGCTCGGTTTTCTGGTGCAGTGCGGAATAACACAGAAGTCCGAAAATTATATTTTAACTTAATGAAATCACAGCTATTTCATCATTCAGGGTTGCGGAAAGTCCGAAAGGGATACCGGGCCCTTGGCAACAGGCAACTGAAGGAACACGGGAGGGTTGCAGTCACTAAAAGTCTGACACGCCCTCCCGCTCCGCCCACAGCGGCAGAAGTCATTTGATGATTTCCCAACCACAAAAAAAATGCACCTATTTCATCATCATCATTATTTTGGCCTTACCTCAAGCAACATGTCTACATTTTCCTCACGTTTCCATTAGTCGGCATCCTTGTAGTCACCCCATCTTAGTCATATCATCTTTCACACAGTCCATCCATCGTTTCTTTGGTCTTCCCATCTTTTTGGCCATCCACATTTATACTCATAACTTTTCTCCTATTTCCTACTTCGAGTCGCCTAGACTGTGTTTTCGTGGGTCACTGTTGTGTCTCAACCTCACATGGGTTGCCACAACGGTGATCCTATTTGTTTGCTTTTGCTTTGTTTTGTGAATTGTGAGTTCTTACTAAGATAGTTGTAACTCTTACTAACCATTTTTGAGTCATGATACTCGAATAAAGAAAATTCTATTCTATTCTATAAACCTTTTATTATTATAATGTTGTAATGTTGTGAAGTGGAAACGCGTGTGAGTAAGATAATAGTCGCACGCGCAGACGAGGCGCGCGCGCACTATAACAGATGAATAAAACAACACTTGTGCAACCATACATACAGACAAAAAGCTTGATAAGCAAAGCCAATTTAATTCCAACGTAAATAAAAAAGTCCCAATAAGCGCAATCAATTTATTATGTTTTATTTTATTTTGACTTCTAATGATAAATAAATATAATTTTCTGCGATAGTTTTCTGTTTTAAATGTTTCTTGCTTAATCAATAGCACGAAAAATATATTTAATAAAATATAGTTTCAGTAGTTTTTATAAATCTTCCATGCTCGAAAGTATACATAACTCAAGTATTTGATTGTAACTCCTTTTCAAAATATATAAATAGAAACAAAACACAATGCTTAATTAAACTCAATGGTGTAACATTTAACAGCTAAAAACTATTCAGAAAACGTAAGGCGCAGCACCAGGCTTGCATAATAGCTTGCAAATCGCACATAATTCCCAATACATACGGACATACATAGTTACATCAATCACTACAGTACATACTACAATACTATGTTATTTGACGCGTGCTTTCAACAAGCATTTAAGATTCACGCATGCTCAGTAAGTGTGCTTTGGATGTTACTGCACTCATCGTGTGGCCGAACAAAAGACATCAACGCGTTGCGGATTGCGTCACCTTCAGAGGCTACAAGTGTTTTGCCTTCTCCGTTTGTAACCTATTTTTTGTCATTCAGTTAAGAATATTGTTATTTTGTGGTTGGTATTTAGACTTATGTAAGCTAATATGCACAAGCAATATTGGCTACCGAAGGAAGATACGAAGACACATCGGCGGAATATATGTGACTGAAAGTTCGGCGTGCATAAGCTAAGCAGGCAATGCTTTCTAAATTACCTATTATTTGCATAGAATATATAAGCACGCTTGATTTCCGTCCCGTATGCCGTAATAACGGCTGGTGTTCCGCTCCAGTGAAATCCCAGGATTTGACAGAAATCCAGGATCGACTCCAAAGCAAAGATAAGTGCTTCTGCTAGGAAATTTTCTCTAGCAATTCTATGTTTGTAATTGTGCCTAATAATTGGCAAGAAATAGGCATAACTCGTACGCGTGTACTCAGGAGGTCGTGGCTAAGTAATAACAGCCGCACGGATCGATTCGTCAGGTTAAGCTACGCTAGCCGGGGTTGGTCCATGGATGGGTGACCATCTTTACATATCGAGACTCCTCCGTGCCTCGGACAGCACGTTAAGCCATTGGCTGTCATTTGTGGATCTTTGACAGTCGTCACGTGTCGTCAGAAGCCCGAAAGTCTGACAACCAGTCTTACCAAGGGGTATCGTATTACCCAGTTACTGGGGTGTGGAGGTCAGATAGGCAGTCGCTCCATGTAAAATACTGGTATTCAGCTGCATCCGGTTAGACTGGAAGCCAACCCCAACATAGTTGGGAAAAAAGGCTAGGCTATGATATACCTACACTACATTATAAGCAAATAAATTATTTCTATTTATATTTCCCTTTTACGCGGCACTTCAAACTGTTGACAGCAAAACTTTGAGCAGTTAAACCTATGTCTAAGGAACTTCGTGAAATACAATATAACCTGTATTTATCACATGCCTAAGTTTATGACCCTTAAAAAACGTAATGCAATCAGTTTGAAAGAAAACACACTTCTTATTGCTAAAACTATTGTCTATATGTCTCACACAAAACCGCGACTAATGCTATCTGATCTGAAGCAATTAATTGCTATTTTAATTATGTTTTACACTTCTGACATGTCTAGGTATTTTTAAATGAAGAATGAATTTAGTGTGCGACTATGGTTGCAATACGAGATGAATAAATTAACTGAAGATTAATGAATGATTATGCATCGCAATATCTATTTAATCTTAAATTAGGATTGTGTTGACATTAGTTGTAGGTACATCATCTGCCTAGCCTTTTCCCCCCTATGTTGGGGTCGGCTTCCAGTCTAACCGGATGCAGCTGAATACCAGTATTTTACATGGAGCGCCTGCCTATCTGACCTCCACAACCCAGTAACTGGGTAATACGATATACCCCTTGGTTAGACTAGTTGTCAGACTTTCGTGCTTCTGACGACTCGTAACGACATTAGTTGTACATACACAGTAATTAATCATCGGGAATAATAGAATCTCTAGTGTGTGTGACCTCGCAAGCGTTACTACAGAATCCAGTTCCTGGGTATATTCGAGTTCCTGGGTATATTCCAGAGTCGGGCAAACTGTCATTGGGTTTTTCCATCTGGAATTTCTCAGTATCAGCCCGGACTCCGATTTGTGGCCGGTTGTCCGATAGGCTCGCCCCCTATTACATGGGACTTTAACATAATTGGTGAAATGTGGGTGTACTTAAGGTACTGCTCTGTATAACCTTTCGGGGAATACCAGCGTGATGTTAAAGTAAAAAATAAATAAAAAAATAAATAATAATAATTAAGGCAAAAAGTTGTAAAGTTAATACGACAAGAAAACGATTACTTATCTATTGTTATCAATTTTACTACACGTTGTGTAATAGTAATCAATAACTAAAAACAATGTCATAATATTGTTTTTAATCAATTTGCCATAATTTATTCATGCTCTGTAATTTAATATCCGCGTCAACAGTAGCGGTTACTTTAAACCGCGTGTTCTACCGGTTCCTACAGAAAAAGCAGCTTCAATACATCATAGCGTATGTTGATGAACAACACGGAAACCGAACACCACCATCCACCATCTATTGCCAACGCAACGCGATGCATATATATGACGTTTATTATTAACAACTTTCCACCCGCGCCTTCCTACGCATATACACGTAAGTTACTCCGTCTGATCCCCAAATGAGCTCCACCACTAATTAATTAGACGTACTCAGGGGTGGAGTTTCTATAAAAGCACAACTTGAACTTGTTTGAATAATGTTCATCATGTTTAAACTAATACTATAAATTGAAAAGATTTGATTTTTTGTTTGTTTGTATATTTTTTTTGTAATGAATAAGCTCAAAAACTACTGGAACGATTTAAATAATTCTTTCACCGGTAGAATGCTATATTATCACATTTATCACTGAGTAACGTAGGCTATAATTTGTATAACCAAGTCCTCCGCCGCGTCTGTCTGTCTGTCTGTTCGCGATAAACTCAAAAAATACTGCACCGATTTTCATGCTGTTTTCACTAATGGATACAGTGGTTCTCGAGGAAGGTTTAAGTATATAATAACCGGCATCCTCGCGGGCGAAGCCGCGGGCAGCTAGTTTAGTAATAAAATGCAAACCCTCGACTAGAGTTTTAGGATATCCATAGTAGATGCAAAGGTCTGCTGCACCCAGTCCCTGTAGGTCGCTAAGGAAAAAATATTGATTGCCAATCTTCACATTTTCAAAAAATAAATAGAAGAGAGACGAAGATAGATCCACCCATCCATAAGCACATATAACAATATTATGACATCAAATCACAAATTAATTTGTTTTCCTATTTAATTATAATGAAAACATAAATAAGCGGAACAGTCGGCGGTCGTTACGTAAACTAAAATAAAAATAATTGATTGGAAGATTCTAATAATGAGGTATGAATGTGTGAATTAACTTAGTATTACGTTCGGGGCCATTAATCTTGTCTCCTCCATATATCACTGGCCAGTGACAAGATACAAGGGACCGGTTACACTCGCGCGTTGCTTAAGATAAAACCTTGTTCACATGATAGTAACTTGTATTGATTCACTGTTTGGTAGCTTGATTTGAGTGACCGGCGATTCATTAATTTCGATGAAATTGGAGACGGAGAGCATTATACAAATGGACACAGCCATTGTCATTTGTTTTAAGGAAAAAAATATTCTGCAGTAGGTAGGGTACTAAACTAGTTCTATTGATCATGTTCTAGGTTCTGGCTATTAGTAGTAGGAAATTGGCTCGTTAATGCCTGGAATATAAGACTGCAATAAACTTTCTTTTGGATGATCTACCCTGCAGAAGGTTCTGTGAAGTAGAAAAGTTAACTCATCAACTGTTTTATACTTTTGTATTCTACTAAAAATGTATACATGAGTGACGGTATATTATACAAAGGACACACATTTTAGACTAGGAACCTACTACGCTTTGGAATGGGCAACTAGCTTCATCTCTCTGACTGGCCCACCCCTTGACAGTTCAAAAGTGCCTGTAATTCGTTTATTTGAAATAAATGCTTTGAGTTTGAGTTTGACTTGAGGAAAATCACAATTGATGCCATGTGTGAGTTGGCCTTTATCTTCAAAACTGGCGCCAACTTTCAGTCGGTCTTTATGATCATCTTCTACTTAACGCTATCACACGCGATCAAATCTTTTAATAAAATGTTTAAAAATAAACTCCATCGTGAAGGCTGTGTTCACACTTTGAAGTGCAATTTTATTGATCTTAAATGGCTTCGGGAAAATTATCCAACCCGAACACTTAAAATAATGATGTGATTTTAATTGTTATGACACTTAAAGCAGCTTTTACTTTGATCTTTGTTTTCATGCGAAGCAAATATGGTACTAATTGTAAAACGAAGAATTTTGGACTGTTGTAAACTTAGGACTCTTGACTAAATTGTGAGTTCTATGATAAATGTTTACCAAGAGAATAAAATAAATGATCGAGCTGGATAATACCTATCATTATGTCGGTAAATTGAATGCAAATATGGCATTTTAACATTAAAGTTCAAATTATTGTCTACCTAAATCTCTGGGTATATTAGTTTATATGTCATTATGTGGCAACGTTTTATGTATCGCAATCAAACGATGACACGGAATAGAAAATCTTGAGAACATAAAATAGGCGACAATGTCAAAAGTCAAATATTCATTACCGTACCGGACTAGAATGTTGTTGTTACGAAATTTATGTAATCGGAAGCTGCGCGGGAGTTCGCCGGTGGTTTTCACTACAAACACGCGATTATTAAATTACTACGACTCAAAATGTCATGCTAATATTGTAATTTTTTGTCATCACCTGTGATTATGATTGCGTGGGTATATGCTTATTTATAAGCTTAGCAAGCGGAAGTATTATTGTTTTGTTTAAATTGTATCAAATTATTCTAACTAAATACTAATCACTAATACTAATTACTAAACTACTAACGACTAATCAACTAGTTATCTTAACCTTTTATTTGCTTTTGCCCTTTGACTAGAAACAGGTGTAGGCGTTGTCTGTAATTTCTACGCTCTAGCTAAATGCCTAACACGTTTGTCATAAGGTGTGAACTATTGTTCCTGTATATAAACATGTAAATATCATGGTAAACATTGTATAGTCTATTATTAGAGACATTCTTTAATGCGGAAAACCATGAATGTAGGTAGGTGTTAATTATTGCCGCAATGTCATAACCATACACGATGCATGTATAATAAATACAATGTTTTCTATAAATCTTAGAAAAATATATTTATTTTTTTAATAATTTGCGTAGCATGTAGAATTATGTCGTTTTACAAGAAGACAAAATGGCAGATGCATCGTTAATTTTATAAAATAAACGTAAAGTTCTTGTTTCAGTTATCGTTATAGGTATCTATAAGTATTCCAGATTTTCATTATTTCACTTTCCTTTTTCGTTTTTGTGCAAAAACAAACCGAAGATTTAATTGACCACCTACGTATAGAACTACGTAATGATAAAAACAACGCCGTCAATAAGTAAACAAAATACTTTTGTACTTTGAACAATCTGTTATCAGAGCAACCGACAATCACACGTCATAGGAAAATCACGGCACATACGCAAATAAATAACAAAATATTAAGGTCACATACTTCGCAGGGAGGACGTAACCATAAAATTTTGATAAATGACTTACAACTTTTACATGATGACTTTGACTTTGAAATGTAATTTATTTAAACTGCGCCCGCGCCGAACCACTTTAGAGACATCAGACATCAATTACGATTATCGATAACTGAATAAATGAGGGTTTAATCGCTCAATCTCGATTGTTCGTCGACAAGTCACGAGTTCCAATAACCTGTACCTATCATGGTAAGCATGATACCCTACGACAATAGCACCCGAACATCTCGCGACCTTTGTCTGGCATTTGTGCTACACACGAATTCTTTAGTTAAGCTTGAACTTTGTGTACCTGACGAAAATACGAACGCTGCCCGCATTGTTGGGGAGTCGATTCCTGACATACGATATCGATGAATATCTGAATTATAGGATTTATATTACCTACCCTAATAGCACGAAATAAATCAGTCCTCAACTATAATATAAATCTTTGCAACATTTACGTTGACAAAACGGTTTAAATCGAGCTAGTTCGTGAAGAAGTACAACGAAGTATTTTCATAATTAAAACTTTAACCGTAATAACTTCCTGTAACCTGAAAGTGACATCGAAATTAAAGTAATTTCAAGTCTCATCGGCAGAAACTATTTGATTCGACCACGACTTACCGCAGTAACGAAGTTAAGTAATTATTACAAAGTATAAACTTCAGAACATCGAGGAATAATAAAATACTGCGCGGAAGAATGCAGTGACATAAAACTATTGTTATTATTTTGTGTTTTATTGTTTTCTATCTTGGTTTTTCGCGCTTATTCCATATTTGATTTTAAAATTAAACGCCTGATTGATCTTATGGCATCAAGTTGACGGGAGCGCGAGATAAGGTTATAAGGGGTTCCTTTAGAATTACTAGATAGAAGGGCGAAGCGCCCAAACTCTTCCGTCGAGCGTAGGTAACTATGTAGGTACCTATGATATTTGATGGAATTTCAGGGTATATGATCGACCGGGGGTTGCGGCGAATGGACAAGTAGGTATTTCCCGGATTTTAGTCGGTGGGAGTCCGACATAACCCTCCGTTCTCCCCTAGACGGTATCCATGACGATTGTCCCACGGAAAAAAGGGTACATGAGCGTGGATAATACCGTAAGTACATAATATAAATGATAAACCTTCCTAATTATCTAGAAACAGCTACTTCGTCGCAATCATTATTCATACCACAACATTGCTAACAGTTTTACCATCCCGATGGCGGTTAATGTCAATTACAAAACCCTACATTGACATTAAATTAAGTATTGCATCCATTAAACGTGAGCCGAACAAAAAGATGATACGAAATTCTCGAAGACGTGCAATCCATTTCGAAAAAGCATCGAAGCATTTGTGTTCTTTTTATTTACTTTTTGTTGACAATTGAACTCGTTTGATTTCTTCACAGTCACGCTACGGTTGATGCACTAACTAAAGTTATTTCTTGGTCAATTTATCTTTATCAGGCAGGAACGAGAATTGACCTCAGTTTATAATCATGGCTGATAAATAGTTTTGGGTGTATTTCTAACTAATATTATAAACGCGAAAGTTTGTAAGTATGTATGGATGGATGGATGGATGGATGGATGGATGGATGGATGGATGGATGGATGGATGGATGGATGGATGGATGGATGGATGGATGGATGGATGGATGGATGGATGGATTGATGGATGTTTGTTACTCTTTCACGCAAAAATTACGTTGCAGTTTCTTAGGATTTCAATTTAATCTGATGCAAATTTTGAAATCCGACACAACTTCCTTTCAAGAATGTTGGACACTTTTACGTGTTTCTGAAAAATCTAAGAATCTTGAGAGCTTACTTACCATTTGAAATTCACGGCAGCTGGCTAATAACGGGTGCTCGTACCTACCAGTCTGTTTTTTATCTTCGGTCACGACATACAGATCCCATTTGCATGAACGGAATGGACAAAGAGTCGTGATTTACAATATAAACGAGAGCAAAGCATCATGGCACGGGAGGTCAACTTGTTATAACATCCGGCTAGCACCGACACAGGCAATATTACCAGGCCAATATGCATAAATAACAGGCATTTATGAACCCTATATTAGCAGTCGGTATTAATTCTGATAACTGTAAGGATTACGTAACCGTCATATATAAATAATTAAAAATCGAAGGGGAATTATTTGACCTACGAAGAAGGCTAAACTGCATTATTCGTGAAAGCATTGATTTTATTATTTGTTTTTACAAGAATGTGTATAAACTCATGTGATCTTAAATAAATTCCTCGATGAGGTAATTGTTCTTAATACAAACATCGTTAACATATAACATAGAAATCCTTTACCCACTTACAATAAACTTTAATTGCTGACAACATACGTAAAGTTATATAACTTATTCGTAATAATATGCAATGCTAGTATCCTTCAAGTATTAACTCTTTCATAGTCCCACATAATAGCTTATACAATTATTTCAAGGTGCGGTGATTGTGGGATGCATAAAAAGAGGCGACACGGATCATAACATCATCTATCTCAAACGATTTTTGCAACTACAAGTACTTAGTATTATTCACGCTGGCATTCGAGGCTCCTACAATCAGAGGAATAACCTTCACGTGTCCATTACTGCCAATATTTTAGAAGACAGCTGGCACTGGCTGCCGTATGCATGATGGTATCATACGTGACAGAAATTGTTGCCATTTCAATAATTTAAATAATATCTACATAAATATTACCAAACAGTCCCTAGACGCATTACAAGGAATTGTCTTGTCTTGATATAAAATAAGGACTAATTGTTGTCAAAAAGGACCTTCGGTAATTTGAATTTAAGTGTTTAAATGTATGGAATTACATACAATTGCAAAATAATCGCGGCGTCGTCAAAACGAATGAGTAATTACGCGGTGTGTAGTCTTGCTATTAAATAATAATAGGACTAACAAAATCACAGCGATTGGCAGATACTAAAATGCATGATTTATCAATGGGCTGGCCTGCATAGTCTCTTTCATGCAGTCACATTAGACATCTCCTATATATCCTCTTGGTGGTTGGTACTAGCAAATCCATCTCACATAACGTTTTGTTAAGATTCTAATATAATACCTCAAATTTCTTAGCATGATCCTCCGTTATATCGAAAATACTGCAGCATTCATTTTGAAATAAATATATGGTAAATTTGAGGATTAATGAAGATTCTGTTAACAGACTTCTTCTGTTACCTCTGCTTAGGGGTCCAGTAAAATTTGGGTCGTCCATAAAAGTACACATAGGTAACGTAGAAATGTAAAAAAATACTTGCAAGAAAGCTAAAACTCATAACTGAAATACACGCCATCTAAAGATGCGATAAAGCAAATAAAACCGTAATAAAGTAAGTTCCTGACTACTGTTTGTGCCTCATGCATAAGGCACAAAGTAACATAAGATCAGCCCGAACAACTTAAGTTAAACGTTTATACTTGTATTTTATTCCTTACACCGTGTTACACAATCAATTAAAATAACATCGTTGACGTTTTTACGTTCCTGCGCAGCTTGCGGCGTCTCTGTGAAGTTGCGCAAATGTTCAGGCCATGACACGGCACAGGTGATCCACCATTCAGCGATATGAACAACCAAAAAAGATGTTGTTTAAACATGACATCTGCAACGGCAGCTGTTAATAAGTCACATAAACAACAGCATAAAAGCTTCTGGACATAACTTATTTTACTTAATTTTCATGGCATTGGTTTTAATTGTTGACAGCCGCGCCCGTATCGAAATTTCGATAACCTTATTGTAAATAAACCAATAAGTTCCTACATTTCATGTAGCTGAAGGTAGTTCGACAACCTCACAGTCAGTTGCATACCTGAACCACTGCCGTTGCTACAGAGGTTGTTCACTATATCTACAAATAAAAATTTATGCCGACGCAATTTCGTTAACATGTAAAACAAATTATTCGCACTGATCGAAGTGTGTTGTTTCTTCAGATATTGTGAAACCACAACAATACGCATTCACATGCAAATTGCCTGTAACGCAGTCGTGAGTTATGTGCACTGTGACACCTCCAGAATGCTTGCAGTGGGGAACATACTAGAAATTCTGCATCATTAATAACTAACTATGAGACAAGACATCTCGTACACGATCACATTAATCCATGCGCGTGGCCATGCATGAATACCGTCGTATTAATTTATCGTATCTGCAAATTCTTCACAATACAGTGTATTCTACGAGCGCTCAACAATTATCGTCCGCCGCACACGAGCCCACGTGACCCACAGGTCAGAGAGTGCACCTTATTAGAATCCCTATTCAATGCTCATTGAAACTGAGTTCAATTGTATGAATATTGAAGCTTAATTTCATTTGTGTTGATTCTTTTGTTGCAATCCAAACAAGGCGAAATCCTTGAGTATATGCTATATCGCCGGCTTGTTACGAATAGCTTCATGTTCTGTCTGACGCGGAGTATACTGCAGGCAGTTTTATGTTTGGCTAGCTCTTTACGAACGCTGTAAAAGCACTTGGCTTAGATTCGAACGTAGTATTTGAATAATATATCAGTGAGCTTAACAAGACTACTTAGGAACAAGGTGTCTGCATCCTAATTGTGGTATTGCATGCAGTCATGCAATATCGCTATTTGGCTACACAGAGTTCAACACCTCTCTATTAACGATATACCTAATCATAATTAAGAATGTAATAGTCATTACATAATGTAACAACAAACAGTTCGACCTACTTTAAACAACGCATCTTTGTTCATCGAGAGACTTTCGCTGTAATGTTTATGACATAAATAGATCAAAAGAAACAGCCAGGTTAAATAATGTTCACCCACTTTAGAAACCACCTCAGTAAATTATTCTGCAAATGATAAATGTAAGTAATAACACGCATGTTAAACTTTGCGCCACAGATTTGGGTTATTAGATTAGATTGAATTAAATTATGATGTAGTTTATATGGTGATTTTGGAACGAAAACGGAAATTTAAAATATTACAACTCCTAGACCTCAAAAGCAAAGTATATTCTGCATAAACTCGACTTAGGTATCTGATTTTAGCATCGAATATTTCAGTTGTAGGCAAACTGACGGCTTAATTTGGATTGTGAACATAGCATTTAACTAACTACTAAGTACATATACCAAACTATAGTTAAATGGAACCCCGGAGTATGAATTATTGGGTAGGTCAATGGACTAGCTAGTAATTTTACACTTCGAGTTTGGATACTCGAAATGTAAAATGACTCGTTTGCTTTAACGAATGCCAAACCTACATATTTCCAAACAATTGAACCGGAAATATTGTTTGGAAATATGTAGGTTTCTTCTTTATTTTGCATAAAATTCATTAAATCTACATACTTAGTAGGTACTCAATATAACTAACCAATTAACTATACAACGGCGCAGCATGTGGCGCCGCCCAGTGTTATTACGAAGTTACTGGAATGACCAAATGACTAGCAGAGCGTCAGAACGATACTTGCGTGGCGGCTGTCTTCTGATGACAGAAGAAGATGTCAGGGGAGCCGCTGTCGTACCACGTCCACGACGAACTCCTATATTCCCGTACAATCCTAATGATATTCAAGCTATTGAATCACTCACACGATGACCACTTCTGGTTAAGGCTATCCTGCGCCGTTATATGCATAAACAAAAGGACACATAGACGCCTGTGTCGTTTTGTAGCAGCAGGTACTCCTCTACATCGCTGTCATCCGATAACATAGATATATCTTGAAGTAATTTAACAATCTTACATTAATTTTAGAATTTTTACAATTTGACACTTCTCAAAGTTAGGGAAACATACCTTTGCATAATTATATTCTCGCATAGTTCTCGGTACGAAGCATCCATAATAGTTGGTATTAAGTTGAATTAACGTGGTAATTGTGTACTTATCCGTGTCAGGTATGCGAGTACTCTTAATAGCCCAGTTGGTGTGACTCGTCGTATAATTGCCAATGCGTGAGTTCTTCGATTGAACACGTTTACGAACGTGTCGTAGTGAACTTTTTGCCAATTTGTGTCGCTAACATGAGTTCAGAGGTCAATAGTTCACTGACAGATGTGTTATTACATCGCTCATTATAAACGTGTGAAGGCCTTAGAAATAGTACGTTATTTTATAAATCTGAGATCAGGCGATGTATAAACCAGACATAGATAGAAATAGAAGAACTGGTCTTGCTCTTGATTATTTATGTAGTTGACTAGTTATGCAAAGCTGGGTAGGCTGGCAACTTCAGGGTAAATAAGGAAGATTAATAGAATCGACATGTAATTACAGAGAATGGGTTAATTAATCACCGTCGAGTGGTGACAGGGAAACCGGAATATAATAGGTATAATAAGAAGTGTTTAATAAAAGACAACATTGAGTTATGTAAATTAGTTAACAAAGAGTCAGTCGCTTTATACGGGGTGTCGGGGACAAATGGCGCCGGCCCGGTCGTAAACTTTTAATAAAAATATAAATAAAGGTCGAATTATTATTATTTCATGAAATGTTGTTAAATATGTATTTTTAATTTTCGCAAATAATAATAGTTTTCGCAATGAAAAAGCCTTGAAGCACAAGCATAATATGAAGACAGAGAACAACCATGTTAGATATCCCAAAGATTTAACACCTAAGCCCTAAGGGCTATGAGTCATAAGTCATAAGGTCATAACCGAGTGTAAATTGAAGACTGAGTTATAGAACTATTTTATGTACTAATTAGCACTTGTTGTCATTTTCAACGTCACTTGAAAACTTATAAGCAGCTTCAAGTAGCAAGTTCCGACTTAAATTACATGGAGTGACTGATCTCCACAACCCAGTTACTGATACGATGTAACGCCTTGTCAGACTTTCGGGTTTCTGACTACCAGTAACGACTGTCATAGAACGACAGTTAACTGTCACATAACTTATTACTGCTAACTGTCTAGAAATCTGATGAGCTGATGAATCTGATGAATCTCGTGGCTAACCAATAACAGCCGTACGGGTCGATCCCTCAGGTTAAGCTACGCTTGCAAGGTTAAGTCCGTGGATAGGTGACCATCTTTACATATCGAGAATCCTCCGTGCCTCGGAAAGCACGTTAAGCCGTTGGTCCCGACTGTTATTCATTGATCTTCAGTAGTCGTTATGGATCGTCAGTAGCCCAAAAGTCTGACAACCAGTCTTACTAAGGGGTATCGTATTATCCAGTTACTGGGTTGTGGAGGTCAGATAGGCAGTCGCTCCATGTAAAATACTGTTATTCAGCCGCATCAGGTGAGACTAGAAGCCGACCCCAATATATGTAGTTGGGAAACGGCTAGGCAGATTGATTGATTGCCTAGACTTCTGATGATAATGTGCAACTAGATTTTACTATTGCCATGTTGAATTTAGAATAACGTATACTTATCATCATTGTCACAACGAAGTAGTGTGACATCTTAGCGGCATCTCAGCGATGCATGCCCCTAGGTCACTAGATCCTCAAACATTGTGATAAGTGATACACCAGTGGGATCGTCGTGCGGCATGCGCAGGGGTCGCTCGACCCTAGATAACTTTACACTAAATATAAACATTGGAATGTACCCTTGAATGTGTGCAGATGTCTTAGAATTGAGTACAGTTGCGTTAGATCGGAAGACGGTTTGTTCATGGATGATTACATCCTAATGTTGATAGGAATAGGAAGGTAGAGATGTATTGTTGTTCACCTACGTTTTACTATTGAATGTGTTGAGTTCCGTGTGGGTGAGCTTATTGGCAATCGCCAGACAAAAGCAACACCGAAAATCCTAATCCTAACTAATATTATTTACGCTTTCACGCTAAAACGGCTGAACGGATTTGGATGAAATTTGGCACAGGGGTAGACCATGACCCAGAATAAGACATAGGATACTTTTAATCCCGACATTCTTACGGGATCGAGACTTACGCGGGTGAAACCGCGGGGCGCAGCTAGTTCACTATAATTCTGACAATGATGATGGTCAGGAAACCAGAAAATAATCAAAAGGAAATACTACGCTAGGTATAGGCACGGCTACCCTCGTGCGTCACAATAAATTCGCGTTTATTTGCGTTCACAGAACTTTACATAAGCTAATGAATCATGCAAAGAAATCAAACGAATTCGTGGAACAAACCCAGTAACTGCAGCCGGCATTTGTCTCTAATGTGAAAATGTCGTTAATGTCTGCCATATTCACACCTAGTAAAATTCATGTTGTGCATTGTGGCGAAGTATTATAAGCCTGTAACAAAAAATCTAAAGAACATTGTCTGAATATGTTGTTGTTCGGTATTTCATCAATGTTTCTCTTTATGTGTACTTAATCCTATCCATTTTAGTGATAATATTCTTAAAATAGTACCTATGTGAACATTTTCGGCATACGTTTCGCCATTCCTACATATGTGGTGATTGTGAATAAACTCTTGTAGGTGGATAAGTATAATGAAGTGCACCTGCCAAAATGATCAGACAATAGGTGCTGTTGTGGAGCCCACGTCGCGGGATGAGTCAGTCGGCGCAAACGCAGCGCGGTGGCATCGCGACCGAGCGAGATTAATGCTCTCACCTTGGCACACTCCCCCAGTCGCGACCAACTAATTACCGATACTACTAAATAAACAATCATTAGTGGCATTAGTGTGATGCTCCTTGTAAACGTGTAAATGAATATCTTACGTCGCATTAATTTATTTCGTTCAACGAAACAGTTCAGTTTTTTTTTTAAGAACGTTTTTAAAGCGAGTGATATAGCGTTCAAAAGTTCAGGGTTGTGATTTATTTACATTATAATCCACGTTAGATATCAAGACAAATAACATGCTTGAAAAAAGATTGTTTAAACTATTTGTAATATTTTTGTTTAAAGAAAAGTAGGTACGGAAAACGAAGTCTAATCGGGGCAAGACGTTGATCTCTAATGGAATTCTAGAAGTTTGAATGCCAGCCGTGCCTCGTAAACATTTAGCATTCATGTTTCTATTAAGAAACGTGTAAGGTACCTATAAAATTATTCAAGTAGCAATCATCGACACATTAAAAGACGCTATGTTCCGGTTTTTCGATTTATTCTGAAAGCGTTCTTATCGTTCTGATAATAACAGATTATTTGCAATGATCACTGCAATTACTAGTAACGTACCACTACATTATACCTCAGAACAATAATCTAGATTTTGAAACTTCCAGATTCTAGAAGCTTCGAAATCATACTAATTATATGATAAGTAAATGTTGAATGAAATTACACGAGTAATTATTTGCAATAAGATTAACACATTGCGGAAAATTTTGAATACATTATCTGTACCTAAGTAAGTGTGTCATGTTTATATGGATTTAAAAATAATACAAGCTATTGACTTCTTTACAATTATTGTTGATACTTACCACTTATGTTAATAGCTTATTTTTTTATAAAACTATGAGATCTTCTGTTTTATGACATATGATCACGGAACTTATGATAATATGAAATCCTCAATCCATAAATGGTATGAGAAGAGGCATTTGTTCTGCAGTAGTCTGCTTTAACTATAAGGTTAAACAAAGAATGGATGTTTCGAGTTGTAATAACATAGGTAGGTACATGACACGGTTGCGATATCTCACGGAATTCATTTCGCTGCGCATAAGCATCACTGAACGATTGCCTTCTGCTATCCTTTGACATTTACAAAATAAATTGGCAATATTTGTTAGTGACTTAAGGCCCTTTGTACACGGCACGGTTTCTCTACGGTATGGCGTATAAACCGCGCCGTAAAAAAAAGGTGTTTATCCACAAGCTTCCATAGAGATCCATACAACACGGACGACCGTGCCTACACACGACAAATAAACCGTAGTTTTTCACGGTAAGAAAAACGTGTGTGTACAAAGGGCCTTAGTGTTCATATTTTGTTTTAAATAACCACTAATGGATCATTCCTAAAAGTTATTTGAATAAAGGGATTTTATACGACATTTGACGTAGATAATTGGCCAGCTTTGTCTCAATAACTTCAGATTGTTTGTTGTATTACCTATATACGAATAAAGAAAATATTATTTAGCCAAAGTTATTGAAATAACTTCAAAATTCTTAGTTATATCTCCATTCATAGTTATATCAATTTACAACCAATTCACACTTAAGGATTCTGAAGACTTCACACATTGCTTTCCAATCACTCGGCACTTTCCGATAACCTTTATACTTAATGAAGAAATGTTAGTGCTAATTCCGGTTCCGATAATTTTTTTCTTACCTAAACATTGTTGCTACAGGCGGAGAGTTAAAAAAAAAACACCAAAACCTTTGACTTCTCATTTATCAGTGTTTTATTCCGGGAAACATATGTTCATAAGTTACACAAGTATCACTATAGCAACCACGCCGTGTGGGTTGTTGATCAATGAGCTCATTAAAAAGAAAACTTTTGGACTCGGAAACAAGTCAGGCAATCCGGAAACAAAACGTAAGTAAAACCATAAACAGTGAAAAAGAGTTACACCAAATTAGGTGGATTGTAAACCTAATATACTTTGATCATACTCAATCATTTAAAGTAAACTGTGGTTATGTCTACCGTAGCGACATAGCTGCGGAAAATTATGCGACAGATATTAGGCTGTTGAAAATTAGGCGCCATAATTTAGAAAAACATTGAAGACGTAACGACGCCGAATTTCCGCCGCGTATAATTCTCAACAGATGTGTTGCCACGCTAATTCATAGCTACAGTGTAATCCATAGTTAATAGTTTTGTTTTTATCAAACTAATATATTTTTTTGTTTGCTCGTATAAACTAAATTATTGACAATAATTATAATAAACTTCAAACTTTACGACTGTCGGAAAATTCCGAGTATTGATAAGAAATGTTGAAGTAAACAATAAGAGGTGGGTCATTCAATGATAAAACTGAGTGCCCGAAATACCTAAAAAAATCTTAAATCAAGTTGGTAGGTACCTATCTAAACATTTAAAAAAATTACCATACTTGTCGAGATGACGAATATGAATATTTCGCAAAGAAAATAAAACTAGTTACTATTCAACTTATACAGACACTAGTCAACATACATATTAATGCATTTTACATGTTGTGTTGTGTGTCAGTCTGCAGAAATCGAGAGAACTTCAAGTTTATTGCTGGTTTCTTATACTAGCCATTTTTAGGTAGTCAATTTTGATGTAGAGTCAAAACAATATTTCACAAAAAAATAACGTATAATTTAATCGTGTTATTACGAAGTCACTGTTATTCAATAAAGACCCCCAAGTCAAAGAATAAAGAGTCAACAACAAACTTTATCTTTTATAAATAATAATATGTATTACCTACTTATTTTGTCCACGGTACCTACATACAATCAGGGTCCATATTTATTGAACCACTCAAAGATGTAAATATTTGTGCGAGTACATTTGCATCAACCACGAACTGTGATAATGATAACTTGTATTATGTGTTTTCTATTTTTATTCGATAGCGATACGGGCCGTTGCCCGTGTATCGTATCGTATCGTATCGTGTCGCACAATATAAAAGTGTTATTAACACGCTGTGTAGGGCTGTACTTTTGATAATATCTGTTGTCAAGTCGCATTGACTCATGTTTTATCTTTTCGGGTGATTGCACATCCTTACGTGACGCGATCCATCGAGAATTCTATGGAAGTTTTGATTTAATAGGTACAGCTTTTCATCGTTACTCTACAGAACTGCATGAATTTAATTGCATGCGTCTGGGAGTGCTTGCCCGATACCAAACACCTTTGATGATGAATTGACAAATTTTTGTGTAGGCAAATCCCTGGTGAACAATAGATCATTCTTGTAATGTAATTTTATACGGAAAACACAGAATCGTCTCTATGCAATCCCCATCTATAATTTAATGTACTGTAACATCACATCTGTCTACATCCAAGTGCTCACTTAATTTGTGTGTTTTCGCTTTTACGCTGCTTTTTCATCAAATCTTCATCTTTGGCCATAAAATCCTCGTTCGTCACACTGTCGTGCGGCCACATCCACCGTGACGAGTATATTATCATCTAAGTATCATTTTATTCGGCTTTTTATCGTAACATCATCAAGGAGAATGAAATAGTCATAAATATAAACTGTAATCATTTCGTTACGTGTGTTCATGCTTAGCAATCTTTGAACGCACTTGGTGCTCTTGATAACCTATACCTATTTTAGTAAGCAGATAATTTATTCTAGAATTATCTTAGCCCTTAACCCTTCGTATCGGGGATCCACGCCAGACACAATGGCTTTTTAATTGTTTCTATAATTACGGCATTCAACCGGTTAATTTAACACCAGACTACTAAAGTATTCAGCACTAATATAAAACATATTCTCATAAGCATTTAAAAACGCTTTGAACCAGAATGATCTAAAACAACTTCGTTTTGCGGTTTACAACCATTGCATACGTATTTGGCACAAAATTTATCGAAACGAATTTACAAAATTACAAAATGACTCACATGCTAAGAATGCATGTTCCAATATGTGAGTATATAGTGCATACATAGGTCAGTGACAATAACATAATTCATCGTAGAATGATGGACACATCAAGGCTCCCGTGTTCGTATTTCAAATAGACTGATAGTGGTCGAGGGGCGGGGCAGTGCTGACGTATGCCAGGTGGCGCCTGCGCACAATAGATCATTTCGCAACGACAGACACCCTGTTCGCTCGACATCGACATGTAAGAACATATCATGCTTAATAGATATTCAAATGGCAAATGTTTTAACACGTATTGTACTCAAGTATGTACATAATACCTGTTGTTTGTAAATGGAAACAAATGTCATGCTTTGTTTTATGTTAATGTTGTTCAAAGTAATCAGATTAAGGTAGGTCTTCTGTAGTGTACTAGATAGATAGGATGGAGAAAAAGTGTATCGGTTTGCGTAATGTGAGACCGGATTTTAGAACAGAATCCACGTGTGCTAGAGTTTAAAGTACAAAGGTCCTAAACCACAACATAATTTGGTAGGTATTTCGTTATCGATGTATTAACTCAATCCGAGCATTAAAATATTATCGGCATACCAATGTTGGTGCCAAATTAGTCGGGGGTTACCTATCTCTGGGAAATCAGATTTATGGAACACCGCAAATGGAAATTCTAGAAGGCGATAGAATAAAACAATTCATATACTTTGTGTTCCAAGCTATTAGTTTTCTGACTCGTTACTACATAACACTGCGTTTTAGGTGTTTGTTTCTGTTTAACTATCGGTTCAGGATTTTCTTTATTTATCTTACTTTTAAGTTTACAATACAAAATGCTATCCTTTTCAATTGACTCAGACCTTTTAATAATTGGGAATCCCGAAGGAAAATACCAGTTCTTGCAACTCGGGGCTATCTGATCAAACTTGTATTGTTTTCTAGACGAATTGTCGAGGTCGCGAGGACAATCGATAGGCGCGGATTGCAAAAGCCTGAGAATCACGCACTCACGTAGGTAATGAATGGATCCGAAATTAATCGGTACTTTGTAATTTATATCTAGATCGTGAAGTTCAACGGTCTTTGGGTGCGGGTGCGACTGATACCGGCGCCACCGGCGTGCAGCCGCCTTGTTTTCTGATAAAGACGTCCACTGCCGTCCGCCGTCCCTGAGCCCTCAGATCATTGACAGATAACGAACACTTCATAAGTCAACTGCATCGTTACGTCAGCAAACCTAGACGATGAGATAAGATAATTGTTAAATGGGTTTATAGGCATGCAAATCAGTGTCTTACAATCTAAGGGCCTTTAACACAGATCTATACAAAGCCATAGTGCACCGCACAAGCTAGGTAGGTACTTTAATAACAGGACAACGTACTCACTAAAAGCTTGAATGACAACTCTATAAAGAGCATAATTAAGACGTTCCGAAATTTAACGCGAAAATATCACCGTAGCATAAACCGAGTAATGGATGGTGCCTTGACAAGATCATTAAGCACGTAACTTCACCATTTAATTACTAAAGTTTCACACAGTGCGCACACACAGGTGTGAAATAAAGCGGGTCGCATCTCCGGCAAGTGACGCGGTCGTCCTCGTTATAGGCTCGTCTTAGATAATATTACTTATGTTTATTAAATAAATTAATAACCTTGACATACCACCTACATGCTCCGTGCACACAGTTAATTGATTATCTGCTTAATTATTGGTGTTATAAATGGAAAACATTAGTCAACCTCCCTACCTAACATTCCAAGAATATTTACATCTAAAGTCATACATCGTGTGAGAATAACAATAGATTTTCAAAGCTTCCAAAAGTTAATGTTGTTTTGTTGTGTCATACAATAAATCGACATTGAATTTCATTGAAAGTAATAAATCGCTTCATAAAATCGTACAAACAGCTATAACAACAAAGATAGTCTTCAAAGCGGCTATAAAGCTTCGTCTTCCGTATTATTAGTGTGCGATTATTTAACATCGTAATGACAAGGTTACGAACGAAATTGTAAAGTTCATTCGATACGCTCATAGTCTGCGCAATTAAGTTCTTCGGGAACTAATATTTAACACCAGATAGAATCTTCGAAAGTATTAAAACCGGAGCAATGGTTTTCAAGATTGGAGATAGATAGCCATCTTTGGGGCTCTTAAGTCAAGTGTAAAGCTTAATGATGAAGAGCATTCGGCTGCATCGTGGGAATTTTAGGACCTTTACCTCCCTGCTGGTAGCCGCAGCCGATAACCAGCGTTGTGATGCAAGAGTCGCGGTCACGGGCATGTAATGCGTTGTCTTAGGCGTAACATGCCATAAAGTAATGATCGTTAGCACAATCACCGGATTTGCTAAGCAGATGTGGAAGCTGTGGTTAACTATTGCGCTTTGATGATTTGATTAGGTTGCGTTTAACCTCTCTGCTCGACAAGATTTTGACACGTGACACATCAGCTAACTCGACGGGGTGTTGCGAATTCCGTCATGAAAATCAGGAATTTACATGAACTTTCAGCATTCGAATTTATTAAAAAAAGTATGTTACCGCATCTATTTTATACAATAAATTTGTGGTAAATATCATAAATTATATGTTGAGGTCGGTCAAACCGCGTCTGTCGACTGCGAAAGTTGTATAAAATAGGTATAAATACCCCTATTCAAAAAGTAGGCAACTCAGATTCCCTGAAAATATGTACATAAACAATCTTCACTCTTGCTGAAAATATGCAAAAGGACCAAATAAAGATATTATCATTCTTTCTGCATTCTTACTTTTACCATTATTCATACTTATACTAGATAAAAAACACGATCAAATATGAACAAAAATTAACAAAAATTGTGGTGCGACGTGACACTTCTTAGTGCTTACCGTTCACCCAATTTTTCTATTTCGATTCAAATGTTGCACTCAGCCTAATCGATATTCGTTATAATCAAACTTGATTAAAAATTGTAGAAACTGAATAAAAACTCTTTGGTATATTTTTCATTAATTATTTTATTTTTTAAATTAATTTTAGTAATAAGTACATACACGTACACTGTGGAAAGTGGTGTAACGTTTTAGGGTTCCGTACGACCGAATGAAAAAACGAAACTCATATAGGATCACTCATGTCACGAGTCTTGTGTCTGTCTGTCACAGCCAATTTGCTTCGAATCTACTGGACCGATTAGGTTGAAATTTGGTACACATATACATTTTAGTGACCCAAACACGGAAGTGTAATGTAAATAAATGGATTTTGCAAATAGTCACTTTTGGGGGGCCAAACCAGAAAATTAAAAAAAAAAGTTTTCGGAAAAGCGTTCATACTTGCGACGGTCTTCTTCTAATTTGATAGCAAAAGAGAAAGAAAGGGAAAGTGTGAATTTAGTCAAAATGAAAATCCAAGATGGTGGCTGCAATTTTTTTTTTTCCTAATATCTGTCGTTTTCATAGTTTGCGATGGTGATAAAGTCAATAGTTAGGTCAAAATGTAAATCCAAGATGGCGGCTGCGAAAAGTTTTTGTCATGTGTGTTGTGTGGTTTTCGGGTGATAGTGTTGATACCCAATAAGATGAAATTATAATTGTATTTTAAATAAATTACCATAGACATCAGTCGCTATCGATTGTAAACTCGATAGCCAAAATCCGTAAAAAAGGACCTCTTAATTATTTCGTCACGTCCGTTCGTCCATGGGTTCAGATATCATACAGGCATTTTACTCGGACACCTATTTATACTATATCGTTGAAAATTTGGAAGAAGGTTTATTCTTTACACCACCAAAAATCGTTTAGTAAAATTACGATAAACATAATTAGGGGTGTCATTCCTCAACATGCAATCGAGGGACGAAAAAAAGATCTATTCACATAAGCATGTAGCATTGTTGGATCTTATAATAAAAATGATAAGATGCTTATAAGTGACTGCTTTTTAAAGTGAATAACCCATTGTAACCGAAAATAACCCGTATTTCAACAATGAATTATGGGTTATTTTCGGTTACAACTGCAGAGTTAACTTTGTTTTTCGTAGTTTTTTCTAGAAATACAAACTTATTTTTGCAGTCGAAAAATTAATGCTGTGCAATGTGCATGCGTATATGTTCATCCCAACTACGGAACCCTTTTGTGCGTGGTCCGACAAAGACAAGTCAGTTTCTTAAATTTCGTTGGGAAACTCCCACAAAAAAAAAAAAAAATTCTAGTACCTACTAAAGTAACCTAATAAAAACAAAAACTACCAAGCTCATACAACTAAAATAAAATATTAGCGTTTGCGGAATTAATTTATCACCATTACCAAACAAAATTTTGTTAAGCCTACGCCTACCTAAAAAGTATACTGGGCATTCTGTAGCAAACTATCAGAAAAGAGTATAAAAAATAAATAATTGTCCAATATATTAAAATAATTTTGAACAGCGAGCGCATTCCGTTTTTAAATTCAATTATAGAAACATTCCGGCGCGAAATTTTATTCAAAAGATGAGGTACCTAGCCCGGCCATAAGGTCCTGTGATCCTAATAACCGAAAAACGATTAAAATAACATTAGAAAAGTATAAATTATTAATTTAACCAGTGCTTAATGTATTTATTGTGTAAAACAATTTTATTTCAATTTCCAAGTATCGATTTCTTATATTCGACATATTAATTAATCGAAAAGAACGAAATTTAAAAAATAATCGTTTGGCATAATCGTTTTCGGACATCATTACAATAAAAAAAAGTATAATGGTCGGCGATTTTGAAAACATTTTCAGTAGTGGTAATGAATAATACGTGTTATTGGACCTGTGTTCGTATATTATGTTAAGATTTGGACATTTTCTAGTTGTATATAATATCACGAATAATATTTGTCACATTTTAAATCGTATCTGCATGTGTATGAGTGATATTCGTGAAAAGAAAAAATGAAAACACGCACGATTGGCGCGAAACTTCGTCTTTGGATAACACAAAACTTCATTACCACTATTTATTTAACTTGAACAATGGATGAATTCGTCAAATAATTAAATGATGTATTATTCACTGCCCCTGTGGTGGGGTATGGATGTTCAAAATCACCAATTTTTATGTTTTTTAGCCTCGACCACCACTGTCATCAAAATGGTGATTATGGTATTTACAGTCTTGAATTTTATATAGGTTCATTAATTAACTTGCACGCTGAATATGAAAGACTTAATGGCGTAAACATAATGAGTTTTTATCCAACTCTCATAATTAACGCACATTCATAAGATTTGATGGGTAGCATATTAAATATTTCCATAATCGAGATAGGGTGTCGTATGTGGTAATTCTGGGGTCCAATTGGATCCGCTACCGAGCCGGCGGAGGTTTTTGTGTTGGGGTCCAATTGGGGGCGCTTCCGAACTATACGGTTAAAAGACTTAACTCAATGTCAGCCTGAACATTTTTTCTCTGCAGCTAATTTGGTTCTCACGCTTCTAACTGTCTCGTTAGCTACGCCAGATTGACCTGAATAAATCAACCACGCATCACTCACTAACAGCTGTGAAGTCACCAAAAATTCTGGTTTTCTTTCAGACATAACCATGCACCTAATAACCGTAAATTTATAGTAAGTATTTTGGACATAGCCCTTAAACCTATACTTTTAAAACCAAACCACGTTTATTCGTTCCGGTACCATTATTAAATAGTTACAATACATTAAACAACACAAATAAAATTACATAACTCATATACATTTCGTGCATCTTCCTAGAAAATGATCGCTCGCTGACGGCATTAGCGTAGTATACAATGTTTATTGCCACCATAAACTGTGCTAATAACAAGGTTTGTAGTGAATAAAATTCAATAAGAACTGACATTAGAATAATGTTATGTGATCTGTGGCACGCTGAGGTACAGGTTAACGATACACACCAACGTATGGTGCAACAACTTACATAATAGTAATTCAAATGATCCATATCAGCATAATGCATGTCATAGCATCTTCTTACAACAATTCCTCATGCATTATAACCCCGAGCATGTACCTACCCATACATGGGGTTAATAGACATTAAGATTTATGTTTTTCTGAATTCAACTATCAGTCTTACAGAATTGAGTTTGAATTACTTTGCAAGCTTTTTTTTTGAGAATAAAGTAAGCTTAGGTGAAGCTGAAACACTCGTGAACGTTGCAATATGGTTGCATCATTGTATGCAGAGTCAAAACTTAGGTCATATGGCAAAGTTTTATTGGTTGATATTAGGAAATATTTCTACGTGTATTCCAGATATATAAGAATTGCACAATTTTTCTTTTTATTTCTTCTAAAATACTTTAGTGCTATCGCAACGTAGTCGTTTGCTTGAAATCGAATGCTTTCATGAAAATAATTGAAGTGCCGCGGTACTTCTTGTCGTCTGCAAATTGAGTTATTGTTCAAGTTATAATAGTTAGGTAGATTAAAAAATATATTTAAGACTGACTTGCGGCTGTCGTAATCGCGTAAACGCAACTGATGCAGCCCTGCAATCGATTCTCAGGTTGGGCAAATCGTTTTTGAAGTGTTTAGAGCATGGTCAAATAGTCTATCAACTTGCTGCCAGCTCAGCGTTGTCAATGCTCATGAGTTATGAATACAGTACGCACTTGATCATAGTATTGTCAGTACAAAGAATACATACGAGTATGTAGTAAAGAAAGTGAGTGTTGGGTTTTTCCTCACATTTCACTTAATACTGTATTATTTATAAGTATGCTAATTAATTATTTAAATTTATATGTTTATACTAGCTATTGCCTGCTACTTCCGATTCGAACCCTGTTGACTCGGTCAAGATTGAAGTTACCAATAGGTACCTAACTGTTTTTTTTTTGTGTTGGAAGTTGTCAAATAACTCCTCCCACTCTGAGCGGAGCGGAAAAGCGTGTCAGACTCTTACTGACTAAAACCCATCCGTGTTCCTTCAGTTGCCTGTATGTTGCCAGAGGCCACGGTATCCGTTTCAGACTTTCCCGCGACCCCGGCAGTCCAATAGGTACCTAACCCATCTTAGTGCACCATCATCTTGCTTTCATGCTACTATATCCAGTGGATTAGGGTGTGCTGTGTCAATCAGTCAGTTGACTCCTCTGCCCTCATATAGATACACACATAATACCAACGTGATAGAAGTCACGGAATGACGCAAATATGCAATAGTTCTCAATATACCAAATAGGTATATAGCAACGCACCAAGCAGCGCACACGCATCAGCCGCGTGCGCTCCCAATGATTAATACAAATTAAGATAAGACCTATACTTATTATTTATCACTATCTATATCTCTGTAGCTTTCCATTCTTAACCCCCTTTGACTAATAATATAAACAAACGTCAATTAACACATTCTGCAAACGTGTTTCAATGTTTAGATAAGATTCAATACTTACGTAGAGTGGTGTGATGCTATACAAAAGCTTATCTCTTGGATACATTAGCTCCTCTAATTCAATGGATATCCATAATCCAATCTCTAGTACATTCCTGACATTTCACGTAGGTAATAGCACATACTCTAATGATAGTTATAATGTACTACTCGTATTCATCCGTAATTCCGAATACATGTTTAAATACCTAAGAGCCCTGTACGTCAATCAGTATAGTAATGAGCTGGTTCAGTTAATAATGAACACGTGAATGTTATTCATCGTACGTTTCCCGACAATGCTCAACGAAGGAGGTTGGAATCTCGCGCAGGTTGGGCCACGTTCTGGTACGAACACAAATGTCATGGCATTCATGACACAAGGGCGAGACCGCTTGATTTATCCGTACATTTTGTAATTGTTACTAAACATATACGATGTATACCTACATGTCTGTTTGTTTACGGTGAAATACCGGGACAAAACAATGGTAGGGATTTGATTGATGAAGTTCAAAACGAATCTGTTTTCACAGGTGTCTCGGACAAAATTAATGATAAACCAAAGCATGACATTAACGGATAATTGCGATCTATCGAGGCATACTAATAGAGCTGAACAATTGAAGTGCCTTGAACAAAACCAGCCGAACACAATCAATTGGAGACGCTCCCGCAAACGAAATGATTAATTGCACACTTGAGTAATACTTCTATCGTAAATGCGTTCTGGTTGCTGATTATTGCACCTGCTTAAAGTAGGTGCGGCTGGACAGCTACAGCTGGAAACACAAATGTCCTAACCTAATAGATTATTTAGTAACAAAGTAACCAATTTTATGCTACATAGGCCTAGGAAAATTCTGGTGAAAATGCGTTTAGAAATTGACAACATTACTAATGGAAAAGTGAAAGAAAATATGCACTGCAATTAAAAGGTACTTATTTATTTGAGTCATACATTCTTATGTAACAGAAACCAGAAGGTTTCATTAAATTGCGTACAGTACTGGTGTAAACCGATGCCTACAATCCATCATTGTGATCTATATCATCCATACTCGTTTAGACAGATGGGCGACGATTAATTTCTCGACCTGTACTTGATTCCATTGTTCTGCATTCACTTTCACGTATGCTACAGATATTTGTTAAGATAGCTAGTGCCCCGGAACCTCGGAGAACAATGAATGACATTTCCAATGGAATACTTAGATACATATAGTAATTCATGTCCGAGCAGAAGATGGATCTAGTTATGTAATGATGCCAAATAAAGGTGCCCCCGTTTCGTTAACTATTTGAACTGTAATGTCAGCCTACTGTGTACTTTGTATGAGATTAAAGTGTTACGTATATGTTTAAGTACATACTTCTTTTTGGGTATTAGCAATTTCATATTGCTTTAAAGGGGTTTAAGCGATTGGGAGTTTACATATTTTGGATGTCTTCTTTATTGAACTATCAGTAGCCTATTTAGGTATGTAGCATGTTTGTACATAGTTATAAATAAACGTTTATTCTCAACGTGATAACCTTTATGATGAACGTTAATTTAATGGAAAGCGGATCAGTAAATTGACTACGTATGAAGAATTATCTTTCAGCTGACGTAAGTAATGTTGGTGCAACAGGCCGCACTAACAACGAACTGCCCGTTTCCTAGCAAGAGGCAAGTGCGCGGAAAATTCTAAAGGTCAATAAGTTTCCCGATAGCCCCAACAATGAACCATGGAGACAAACGGACGTCCTTATCTAAATTGGATGACGTCATGAAACCATCATGACAGCTCGCTGAAATGTCAAACGTTATGAAGTTAGAAGTGTAGTTCTGAGAAGACAGACCAAGACTGCTTGACTAGACCGATACCGACTTTCTACATTGGTTAAGAGACCCCAATTTCAATCTGTTTTAATGACCTATAAATTGTCGAATTAAGAACTGCACATAATTCATAAAATCATTCTAATTTAACTTAGATAATTATCTGTGCAAGCAAAATGATAAAGTTCTCACGATTTATATCTGTAGTAGATTTTACGTTTACGCAACTTGAATACTGGGACTCAGTGGATATTTTAAGAGCTAAAAAAATAAATGCAGCATACAGTTTCGATACTGGTTTTGGTTGGCTACTTATCATTTATGATCAGACGTATTATTTAAGATGCTATCTTCAAGGATCCATATCATGCGATTACCGTACGTTATAGTTATGTGTTCAACGAGAGTATGTGATTTATGTGAGCTTACTTTTATCCTCATAAGTGGTTGAACAGCTTTCGACCATTGAATAATCGCAATTATAACACTAGACGATATTTATGTAAACGTAATTGATATGTTCACTAACTACTTCCTAATAGTGAACGCGTGTTACGGGAACTGATATAATGACGGTAATATCTATTTTTTACTTGTGAATCGTTCAGTACCAATAAGCCTACATAATATTATTCATTATATTTAATACGTAGTGAAAGTTCCTTGTCTTAAAAAAAATTATATACAGTGTCAACTATTACAAAAGAGAGCTCCGTTCTTCGATTGATGCTACCGGTCAACAGGTGTGGACATAAACCCCATGCTATTGACATTTACGTTCGGAAGACAATCGTTTATAATTGTACAGTAGTTAAAAGTCAGTAATTAAAGCTAGGCAACAATTGGGAGTTTCGCAAACGGTGGCAGGCCTCATGACATATGACACTGGTTGTTAATCCCCGTAGCGAATCGCGGCATCAGCCGTTACAAAGGGTGCTGCACGGGTCACGCTTGTGGCGCAACACGACCTCATTAATAACTTAGCATTTTTTTATTTACATGTAAGCAATCGTAAAATTCAGTATATGCAAATCAGAAATGGTATCGAAAGAAGCTCCCTGAAGGTCTTACAACGCGCTAGATGCGTAACGTCAACGGGTCAAGGTCCTGAGACCTTGTCAACACTAACACGAGTTCACCTTTTCTGTATTATATTTATGTGAATATTTTCTATTGCATTTGTATTGTATTGTACCTGTACCTATTATATATCGGGCTGGTTTTCCGCAAATTGCTTTTTTGAGTACCTACGAGTGGGAAAATCGATCATTCGATCCACCCAAAATATGCATCTGCATCTATTATATCATGAACTGTTCAACAAAAAAATACTTAGATTCATGAAAGGTTAAAATAACTACAAGTGACATAATGTGGTAGATAGGTACTTTACAATAAAATACACCGTTGTATTATATCACTGGCCGTGACTGGTCTAATTACAACTACATTAGATTGTACCCTAATTACAAAGCCCTGGGTTCTTATAATTGTATATCGCGTGCAGTAAATAAGCTAATTGAGTGTTTCAAAGATCTAGCCGAAGAGCAAACTATAGTAACTAGAGGTCAGGTAAAGTTCAGTGCGCCTGCGCAGCCGCCGGCCACGCCCAGCAGACAGATCTCCTGCATCTTACAACACGCACCAAGAATGTCGTAAATATTAAAGAATTATTAAACAAACAGACTTTAATACACGTTAAATGTTTGTTGAAGCAATTTTCAAAAAAGTAAGCGGCAATTAATTCCTTTTAAATGTGTTGTCTGGTGCTCCACGGCTGTCTGCCATGTGATGGGGTCTGTTTTGTCATCCTGTGGATTATTATTAGAATTATTACAAGCTCTACACTTCAAATTGTTAACATGATAGGTAATACTTAATGTTTTTTCTGGATATTCCATATTCATCGCAATAACCTGAATGTCACCCAAACAAACAGTTGATGCGCTTATAATTCTCCGTATTTTTTTTTTATTCCTATCAACTTTGACCCTTATTAAAAGGCATATCAAGTGAGCGATATTTTTATCTCGTTAAAATAAACCAGCACGTGACTGTGGAAGTAGATATTTTTACAAAAACATGACTTTTTTGATTACCGCATAGTAACTATTGATAACAATGGTACAGAAGGATTTTTACGATTACTAGAGCTGTCTCGAAGGTTATATTGTCCAGATAATTCTGGTCTTTATCGCTTTTGCACATATGTTTATAGATAGGCATCTAAATGATTAATCATATAAAAGCAATCATTTGGTCTATCTGAATGTTCTTTTCCGTGTAATTGAAGCTATATGAGGTTTTGCACGTTCCATTCCTGATGAAATGAGTTGCAAACTGAGTTCACTCACCCTGCTACACTTCCCCACGTGTAAGCACGGGCGGGCGTAGCCAATTATTATAAAAAATGAGTCAATGCCTCTTTCATATAAGGAAAAGTATATTTTACACAATTTGATTACGGGCTATAATCGTTACCTACTAAAGAAACTGGTGCTCTCTGATAAATAAATATTCACAAAAAAAAAACAGTATAATTTCAACAGTGTACATTGGTGGATCTCTATAATTAAGCACACAATAAGGTGGAAACTAATTTATTGTCGGAATTCATTTATGTTTTTAATAAGAAAATTAAGTGCCAATAAACCAGCAAAACCCAAAGAACAGTGAACTAATTATTAGTTATCTGGCACAGATCTACGTTCGATATTCGCTAAGTATAGTCCGTCTGGAGATAAAGAATCAACTAAATATATATTGTATTGTTAATAATGTACTTATTTTTCACGCGACGAGATAGTGAGAGATATCAACTAAGGTAGGTCGATTATAATCTAGTTGCGATTCAGTCTGAAAATTCTGATTGTTTGTTTGAAACTTCCTTTTGTAATTAGGATTTTGATTGTTATAATTCCTTTTATTTTCATTATCTATCTATACTAGTTAATAATAGGTATTATATTGAGGTAAAATTTGTTTGTTTGCATGTAAGTTTGTTTATGTAGGGGGTAAGTAGGTAATCTCCGGAACTGATCTCCACCAGCCGGTTTTTTTTTTGTTTGCATTGGTAATTCATAGGCCATGTAACATCACGCTACGACAACTAGGGGCCGAGCAAAAAGAAAAAAGTCTAAATAATACAAGCGGGCGATTGGATGCGACGCGACGCGACGCGGTGTGTCGGAGGCTGAAATTTCACGCGAACGAAGTCGCAGAAGGTAGTCAAGTATAGGTAATTGCAAGATGCAATAGATGTTAGTACTTACTAGAAAGCTAACTGTGGCGTTATGCTGGTTAACCTGTAATACTCAGGTTTATGACTTTTGCAAAATGCATCCGGAATAATCATGCATACTGATGCCAGAAATTAATAAACCAACAATGCAGCTCCCCGTACCTAGTCTTTCGTACTTTATATATTTTTTTCACCATATCATGTAAGAAGAAACTGATCCTGTGGTTACCAAACAATTTAACAACACATTCTTTTAAACAAAGCGAATCCTAACCAGAACGACGTTAGGATATCTAAAAGATGAAAAGATAGACAATTCCTTTTGTGAAGTACTTGCACGTCATGAGATTTCGCCAGTGAGTTCAGTGATCACCGGTCAATACATACTATGGTAACCACTATCGTTGTGCAAGTCGCTCGTTTGGCAAGCGAACGTTACGTGACCCAGCTCATCGCTCATCAATTACTTCTTGCTTCCCAAATCATTTGCGCCAATAGAATCATTGTTAATAATAAATCTAATTATATAGGTACGTTGTTTTTAAGACTAGAGGTTAGGACTAGAGGTTTTTAAGAGGTCTTTTTCGAAATGATTACTATTAATTGCATCGGTCTTATCTCTGCATAGTACCTACAGTTGTGATATGTATGGCATGGATGATACAAAAAACCCCCGAAAAATAATCTTTCCGTTCGTCATTTTCTCTATACAATATCTATAGCATAGCTATCACCTTATCGGACTCTTGTATAAAACGTTGTTAATGAATTTTACTATAATAATCGCTAATCCAAATTTAAATTCCCTTGCATTATACTTACTCGTGGAGAAATTGCTTCGAGAACAAAATTACTTATTATTATAGATTGTGGTATCTTGCAACAGTACACAATGTTTTGGACGCCGCGCCGTTGACATGTAAATTTTGTGAGTGATGACCCGTTCTTATTGCCTAATGAAGATTATATGGCTTTACAACGTTGCCCGGGGCTCTGTCTCAACCTGACATGGATCTAACATTCTAACTGGTGATTTATAAACCCCAATTATCAATTATAATAAGACGAGCATTCCGACGCAATTTATTAAAAAAACAATAAAGTGTGTCGTCTCACGAAGAGCCAGACGTTGCTACAAGATGTTGCATAAATGTCAGTGTTATCTGTACCGACGATTATCCGATAATATTAGACATGGGTAGCAAGTACATGACCACGTGACAAGTGTCACGCAACTCTTATGTAAAGGTTGGAAGTGGAAGTGTTTCCATTTCTCAGGTTAGTCATGCGAACTACAAAGGTATGCCATGAAATCTGTGATTGCTTGAATTTTCTCCTAGGATTGGGGTAAAGGTGTCATTTGTTCAATGAATACTCGCAATAAGAGTGTGTCAATACGTACGTAATAGCATTGCCCTTGAGAAGCATATTAGGTACTCACTTCTATCTCATTGAAAATTAAAAAATCTTTAAAAATATCTATCGAACTTTCCACACATGATAAAAACATCATGAACCTTTGACCGAGAATTTTAATTGAGACGGTAATTTATTCTTAAAATAACAGTAGGTATCATAATAGCCGCTCATATATAATAAGATACCTACATCGTTATGTAGGACGGGTGTCGCGACAACTGATTGGCGCGCATCGGGGGCACTTTTATCAGGCCTGATAACCCTGGTCGGGAGGCCGGGTCTTGACTTAAATATCTGTTAATACGATACGGATACATATAGCTGTTGGAAAACGTACTACGCGCTTTATCCGTTTCTAAGTCATATGATGATAAAATACTGCTTAGTTGTGGAACTATTCTCAAGAATTAGCTCTGACTTAACAGATTTATCTTAATTGATGTATAGTTTTCCACAGCTGTATTGTAACCGCTTGTAATCAGACTGTGCTAACCTTTGAATTATGACCTAAGAATGTGTGCTGCTTATAACGCTGCGCAAATATTTCGTTATAATAAAGCTGCCAAAAGAATGACTGGGAACGGAAGACAATAATAAAGTCGCCTATTTAGCAAAATTAAAAGGCAGGAAGAGAAATACAAAGAAACTGGAGTATTGTCGCCTTATCCCGTTCTCTTGAAACATGTTTTTTAAATGACGAAGTAGAGTCCGTGCCACCACTCAAGTCCGGCGGAAAATTGTGGAACTACATTTTTGCATCAAATTGCATTTGAAATTCAATAAAATGCATTTGAATTCAACTTTGATGCAATGACAAAGACCCAGTGTCCATCTCATTCCATTTGAAAAAATGTAGTTCCACAATTTTCCGCCGGACTTCAGTGGTGGCGCGGACTCTAGTGCGTTGTATTGTAGATAAGTACATATCTTGCATTTGTTTCATTAGGTATCACTAACTAGAATGATCCAGAATTTGAGCTTAGCTACTTTTAAAGCCCCTGCAGGTAGGCGAGACGACGCAAGTTAGTAGAACAATTTCTATGAAAACTTCATGGAAGTTGTTCTACCAGAATCGCATCGCACGGTCGCGTCGCGCATGTCTATGAGATTTTTTTTTATTGAAAGTTAAGGTAACACTGCACATTTCATTGTTTTAACTGCTAACTAGTCAACCCGGAGGGCCAAGACAATAAGTGGCAATCGCTTTCTAGGCGTTCCGTACTTCTACAACGACTTTCAACAGGATTGACATTACATAATCATTAGCTTTTCAGTAACTTACATATTATGTCAGTTCCATACATTTTTATTTGTTACATCATGGTTGTCGCTAATAGAATGTCACTTTGTCTAGGCCCTATGCACACCAAGCCGTACCATATGTATATGATACGGTTTGGTGTGGTGAGGGCCTAGACGCTAGTTTTAAAACCGAATGCCTTCTATATTATACAGTAGCGCGTGTAATTAACATAAGTAGATAAGAAGCTAAAGAAAAATGTAATGCGCAAAAGCAACACGATAAAATCAGTACACTCACGAAATTGTTTAACGATACAAGTTTCACACTTTTGTTTTTATAATTTTACTACCTAGCTGATGCCCGCGGCTTCGCCCGCGTGGATGTCGGTTATTATATACTAAAACCTTCCTCGAGAACCACTCTATCCATTGGTGAAAACAGCATGAAAATCGGTTCAGCAGTTTTTGAGTTTATCGCAAACGGGACGACAGATAGACGCGGCGGAGGACTTGTTTTATAATAATGTAAGTATGTAAGGATACCTACCAAAAGTGTGAAACTTGTTTGGTTCTAAACTAGCTGATTATGTTGTTGTTGCATTCATGCTACGAGACATCAGTAGGTAATAAATATAGGTAACTAAACAATTTTATGAAGTGACCGAGGCATAAATATTTTTTTTTATACGGGGATTTCATGAGTAGGTAATTTGTAGGGTGTACAATGTACATGTAACATTCTAGTTCACGTGAAAGTCTGTATACCCGACTGCGCGACACATGGGGAGGTTATGTGTTTATCATATATGTCTGTATGTGTGTTCGTTTGTGGCACTCTAGAGACCTAACGCGTGGGCCGATTTTGATGATTCTTACATCAATTGATTTTTCTTAATCTTGTGAGTGTTATTGAAAAAATGACAGTAATCAAAATTCAATATGGCCACAACCAGACGCCATACTGTACCTATTGCTTTATTGTTAATAATATACCTCTGACTGCATGAGATTGTTATAAATACAAAAATAGATTGGAGACAGAAATAGATGATCTTGTTTCCATATTTTTAAAACTTCACTTTTTTTTAAAGATCGACGGCGTGGTTTTTTTTTTCTTTTCGATTGTAAGCTTTTACTTATAAAACTGTATTTTTAAGTAAGGAACCATTATTAATTTCCTTAAAGTCAAATTACCGAACTCGTAAAATTATTCAATCATCGTTTTCAGAGAAGACCTTTGCTCTTTATGAGCAATAATAATAAGGTTCAATAAAAAGATACTGAAGCTTGTTAAGTTATAACTTTACTTTACCGACCGTACTTACTTCATTAAGTTTATTGGGTCTCAGAACAGCATGCTTAAAACGAAATACCTATCAAATTCCAATAACATTTTAAAAGCCAATTCGGGATTAACAAATACTTTCAATGCAATATTTATGTAAGGAATTCTAGAATTTTCACAAAAACATAGAAGTTAATTCCTTGTATAGTGCCAACCACATCCGCAAAGGAACTTGTATTCACCAAATTAGTACCAGTAGTATCGAGTCATTGATAGATTTGATTAGTAGTTGCCGATGACAGATGTAATAGAGACATTATTAAATTCCTATAAATATGTTGTGGTGCACGAAAAGTGGCTGACAGCGGACTAGCCAGTAGCCACTAGTCAGTAGACTTGTCAATCAAGCGTGTGTCTTGAAGAAAGTTTACGAGAATCACAGACGAGTTCTGTGGCTTATCATATGTCAGGCGCCTGGAAAAGTTAGGTAACCCATAGGTAAAAAGGGATGCACTTTCTCTAATACTTTAAAGCAACTTTCGTTCGTGATTACGTCCGCATACTTAAAAATTCAACTATATTGGCAACCCTAGTATACAACCTGTAACGGAATAAACGCAAGAGCTCATACACCCCAATTAGAATATTAAATTATAAGACTAAAATAATATCTGTAATTTAATTTAATTAAACGACACCTAGTTTTTTTTTACAAAATAGACTTCCTGACTAAACATGAAACATAGGATAGCTATGAGCGTATTACAAATTTGTTTATGCATTTGAATAGGCTTTATTCCTTTGAGATAAGGCTTAAATTTCCTTAAATAAAATATCTTATTACCTTGGTAAGACGCGGTGGTTCTAATTTCAGTTAAAGAAAAGATTTTTTTCATGATAAATTAACACATATAAATAATGATGGAAATCGATTCAGAAGCCGATTCTGAGCAAACTACTTTCAGGTCTTGCGCTTATTCTGTTACATGTTGTATAGTTGAATTTTTACGTTGAAGTTTCTTATACAATCTAAAGTTTTTTAGATTGGTACATACATATTCATGGGTTTACCTTCTGTGTTTTTTCTATCATTCAGTCATAGAACTGTTATTATGACGGGGTAGTTTCTCTATAAGTGGCATTCGTTTTTCCCATGACTGTAATTGTATGGGTAGGTACCTACTTACTGTATTTGAAAGTGCAAAGAACGCCCTTCGAAAATATTAACTGCACATGATTAAATTCCCATTACACGAAGGACGGTCATTAAATCAAATGTTAATGGGTCAAATACGTTGTCAACTGGTTAATATAAGTGATATGTCACAGTACTAATGGGCAGTTAACAAACAGGAACATTTCGCAATCTGTCCATTGTACAATATTGTCCAACATTGTCCCTGAGAGTTGCACTATAAATTGTAGCCAGGCTTGGCCAGGTGGCTGACTCACACATGTGAATTTTACATACAGTTTAATGACAAAATTCGACCCGCAAAAGTACATTAAAGTTGGAAAATTCGAAGAATACCATGTAACAACAGAACCAGAAGTAATATTTTACTTTTTTAATGTTAAAAAGACGAGGTCTCATTTTATGGCACTCATAAGTTTTACTAACAAGATTCAATCTGTGTAGAGTGTGAAAGTTTTCCAGTTGCTGAAGAATTTTATGCTAAACGATTAAGTACAATAGACAAGTTATTCAAGATCAAAACAAAACAATACAACATAATTATTAGGTAGCAATCAACGACAAATAATCTGGTAAATAAAAGGAAGAATAATATCAGACTGATAATTATAATATTTTAACCTCGCTCTGCCACACCGAATCTTTAATCAACTACGATAAAGCATTTAGGTTTATTAAAAGAGTCTATATGTATAAATAATCGGTTTATATAACGTAATGTTTGTAAAAGCCGTTGATATGTCGGCACGGTCTACAAATCGGTACACCTACTTATAAACAGCTCGTATCAGATAAGGCCGGCTCCTGCAAGTGGGCCGGACTGATACCGGACATGTGATCATAATGAACAGAGAAATGTACAAGTTAGAAACATTGAGCCCTAAGACTTTCCATTCATATTTTATGATGTCAGCTCTTATCTTTAAGGACTATTGGAACTGATATAGTTAGATGACTGTGCTTTGTTGCAACAGACATGTCTGCTTAGTGCTTACGTGCACGTCATCGGGCGATGTACCTATAGACAAAAACTTTCAATGTGTCTACATTTTGACCTTATTACCTAATGCATCATTATATATATATATCAAAATATTTACTGCGAATCCCCTTTATATGATCCCATTCAACAGGGGTTTCGCAGAAAATATTTTCCACAGATAAAAAGATAACAGCTTAGACTTTAGAATCAAACGTGTTTAATTTATATACAATAACAAGTTTTTGCTCGAACTACCAGAACAACAAATTAAAACACCTAACAAACAAAGATAAAAGGCAAAATGATTTGCAAATTTCAAAGAATTATATAGGTACCTATCAATTTTAGTCGAAGATCACTTCCTGATACAAGTACCTAACAAATAAAGACGCATGGACGTGTACTATGTATAATGTATGAACGCTTGGTAGATGTAGGAAATCGTCAGCAATGAATGCACTATCTATTAATTACTCTAGCATCACTTAGCTAATTACATACGTCCGTAGTTTGCAACTATTGGCAACAAAGGAACGGAAAATACCGATCTCCCAAGAGATAGACCCCTTATCACTAGGTTATTGTAAAGATATATGGATGTGTGGCAATTAATGAAAGCTATCAACATGTTCTACGGACTTTTTACTAAAAGGAAATGTTATTCCGGAATGAGTTGAAAAGAGTGAATGGTTGAGTGAGTGGGTTTAAAAGAGTGTCCGTGGAGTTTCTTGGCACGACGCTTTAGAATGGGCAATTAGCTTCATCTTTCTGACTGACCGACCCCTTGGCAAAAGTGCCTGTAGTCGATTTATTTGAAATAAATGCTTTGATTTTACAAAGAAATTAAGTAACATACATAACATTTTTGGAAAATAACTTTGATTTAAACGTAGGTACCCCATATTGCCTAGCCTTTTCCCAACTAAGTTGGGGTCGGCTTCCAATCTTACCGGATGCGGCTGAATCTCAGTTTTTTTCATAGAGCGAATGCCTATCTAACCTCCACAAACCAGTTACAGGGCAACACAATACCTGGTTGTCGGACTTTTGGGCTTTTGATTGATTTCAAATTATCAAACTGTATTTCGTAAAGCTGTCACGTACCTAAACAGCAACCTGGAAACTGCATGACGATATTCAATCACAATTACATCATGCAACTCTATAAAAAGGGCAGGCTATTCTCAGTGATCACTGATCCGAAAAAATACCTAAACGCCTCTGAAATGTCAGGGTCACACATAAAGATTCCATTGTGCAGTCGCAAGGAATCCGTTATTAAATATGAACTGAATTTACTGATCTATTATGTTCTGAGGTTCTGACATTGAAACACATAATAGCAGAAACGTGACTTGTCCCGAATCGTAAACAGATTTGTCAGACAATAGGCTAAATTACGTCTTCATTTGTAGTTTTATGGAAACAATATTTTTCAACATTAATTGTTTTGTTAAATCTCGAAAATTCTAAATAATCTATGCATAGAACACCAAAAAAATATTTATCTTGTTTTTCACGTAAGGGACACGTTATATTTAAAACTGATTTTGATCACGGTTAGGCCACTGAAAGTGAAAGGATTTTCTAGTATATCATCCACTCTTTCAAGATATAAATGTCACTATTACCACTCGAACGGACAGGAAGAATAACATCCGCTAAAATAATCTTATCTATCTATTTACATAACTCACTCAGCCAACAGCTAACCGACTTCATAATTCAGATTTGTAGCTCTACTAGCCTTATTAAAACATTAAAGTACCTACGTAATAAATTAACAGTTTTGTAATTTGTCCAATTAGGTAAGTACCTAACGTGATAGGTAATTCATCAGCGGAAGTAATTATCAGCAGTATTAACACCTAATAGATGATTGAATAATACGAGTTGCGCATGTCTGATACAACCATAATTTGGTGCATGAATTAGTAGCTGATCCAAGTTTATCTTTCTTTGTCACCAGGCAGGACACAGTCGTGACGAGATCAGCCTTCGTATCACGAGCAGGCTAGATAAATTAGAATACAATAGACCTATACACCTTACAAGTAATTAATATGCGAATGTATTGGAACCTATACATGATTGTGCCGAAACCTGTCGAAGAGACTGGTACCGCAATTATATTTGTCTACTATTAGTCACGCAGTGCTCTACCCCTTGAATATGTTTGTAGTACTTACCTACTTATGTAGCTATACAAGTAAGATTTTAGCACCGTTTAAAAGACCTCGTCAATTTCATAAATTCTGTGTCAGACTTGCCATTCAGATTTTGCTCTATGATCGACTGCATTCAACTCAAAACTTCAATGAAGCAACATTGAGTAACTATTAACCTAAGCACAAATAACTTGATATGACACTAACAGCTCTTCAGAAGACCATAATATCAGCCTTGGTAGCTCCGATTACCATGTCACGTCATCTTCAATGTGTCAAAGTTGTGTCAGTGTTTGAGCGCCGGCGCCGGCTCGGTTACATTGGTTATATAGTTGGGCCACAAAACCGTCGTGATAGATCCACCCGCCTGCGATGACGTGCTGCCGACGATCACGCTCCGCTTGCCCCCAACCACACCTTATATTACGAGGTTACAAGTAACAAACACATAATAAAAACGTCCTGTCGGAACTAAGCGATCCAGTCAATCATACGCTCTTATTTCCACAGGCTTTTTGCGCGCTCACTAATTCATTGTACGTGATCAAATGATTACATGCATTTTTAAATAACATTAACTGCTTAGTCAATAAAAACTACCGGTAATGTCGACAGCTAACGACGAGAAATCATAGCCTAAACTTGGACTTCATACATATTAAATACGTGATGATTAATTCATATATTCGAAATATCACAAAGCACAGAACAAATCTTTGTTATAAAGTTATAACAGCAATTTTCTCCATTGAGCACGTGACCTTCTTTCCTCCAAACTTGTATTCGGGATCGGCGCCTGATTACGGACACCTTGACCCACGACGACAGCCGTGACATCGAACCTGTTTTGATCTCTCCACATGTCGAGTCGATCATCAAGTCGACGTCACTAGCAGCTGCCTACCTTCCACACTAACGTGACGTTCAGTTCAAAACGAACAAAAACGAATGGGGACAAATACCTTTCCCACAATCATCTCGGCGTATCTAGTTTATGAAACAACAAAAATGTGAGAAACAAATTAATTCGCTTGCCGCTCGACGACACGACACTTGTATTGCTGATTGCAGGTTAAATGCCGATGATTGCACTCTAACACAATACAGATTACATAAGTAATGGCCGTGCCGTCGATATGCCCGAACGAAGCCTGTTTTAAATCTCGAAGGTTAATAACATTAGGGTAAATACGCATGAAGGCGAGCACAGGACCTGCTAGGAACGACAATAGTGAATGGGAAGCCTTGATGACGACCAATGAGTAGATATGGCATGAGTGGAATGTCACAGGCGCACGACATGCCCTACTATGACACACCACGGTGGGTTGAGGAATTCTACGGAGGCTGTTGCTGGTATGCTGAGTAAACAACACCATAAGTTTACTACCCTTTAGGAAATAGAAGACTGGAATTTTCTGATTGTTTGAAAGTGTGAATCTATCTAAAGAAACTGTCGAAAGATTTTCATAATTGGTCCGCTAATAGAATCGGCCTCCGCAAGCCGTCGCGTCGGTCTCTCGCAGGCATAGAGTACTGACGGTCTATTATTGCAACATAACCTGATGTGATTGCTGACCACAGGTGTACGAGAATTTACACAATTTCCATAAATAAACTTAACAGATAGGTACGAGATAAAAATTGCGATCACGAAAACGCATGCCTACGTGGTTGAATTACCTCAGAAATAATGTGTGCAATCTAATTTGCATACAAACTGCTCTATTGTCTATGAAGTTCATACAAGTGCCTTTTAAGTGGTTTTGATATGATAAATGACACTGCTATTAGCATTGCTTTTAATAATACTGTATTAGCCCTTATTTATGGATCGCGCCTTTAAGTAGTCCGAGCTATAGCGAAGGCTCATTGAGTATGTATAATTACAAAAATTGCTAAAAAAGTTACTCTTCCGACGTTGTTTAAAGGAGACACCTCCTTTAAACAACGAATATAAACCTTCTCTTACGAATGTGATCTAAACGTGACTGAAATCATAAGGAAGCGCATGACTCGCTGGTTACCATTTTTTTTTTTTAGTGAGACCTAATTCACGAAAATATATCCAACCCTAAAACATTTCAGTAATAAACAGCCTCAGCAAACAGCATATAAAAACAGTAGTGTGGTCAGCTCGTCGGTTCGTCCCAGTAAATAATCCGTGCCACCGGCTGACTGGTTCAGTGTGACACAGACAAAAACGAAAAAACCTCCCGACACGGATGTTTACCGGTTTCACGCGTTTTCTTAACAACGATGGCACAAGATAAAAACAAACTGTAATAGCTTCGAGAAATTAGAACAAAAAGTGTACCTAAGTAGTTTCAAATTTCTAAAATAAACTTACCTTAAACACAATTTTGTCCTTTTCCATTTCCATCTAAATTTTTTTAGGCTAGTTCTGCAGTTCTGTAACAAAACAAAATATAAAATATAGCTAATATAAGAACAAAACCTTATCAATATTAACGTTGCGAATTTGCTCATTAATATTCAAATCTATGCGTATATTTTACCTAGAGGCCAACTAATTCAGAAATTATAAATTTTGTAGGTGACATTATTCGTACAAACGCGACAATGATTAGTTAATCCTAATTTATTATTTCATACAAAAAATGTTTAATGTCACCTTATATGTATTTTAATTATTATATTTGTCACGACATACCACAAAAAACTGCACGACTGGTTACTAAAAACTGATAGATAAACATCAGCGGATGCATAATTTAATTAGGTTAGAGATCGCAAATCATGACTGGACTAATAGGTAATTAATCAATCATATGTGGACAGCTGACTCTCCTATTAAAATAATTTTGTTAATTATAACAACACCAATGCCTCATTGTAACATTAAGAAACACGAATATCCTGTAAGCAAATATACACTGGACAGATTAGCAGATACCTATATTATACTGAACATTTTCAGGTTTATTTATAAACGGAAAATAATAAAGCTTCCGAAAAACAAATTAACTTCCAGCGATCTGCGGGTCTAAAACGGCCACATTAGCAATCCTCTGTAAGAAATTCATTTCAAACAGATGAATTATTTCGTATTATGAATCGCACTCAGATCATATTATGAATTGTTAGTTCGTGACATTTTACGATGATTCATAATATTTTCCTATTATGATTCGGTCAAAGTGACGGTTTTAAGCCCCCAATTCATATTAAGATCTGCGTGCGACTCATAATGACCTGAAAGACGATTCAGATATAGAGTGGGAACGTAGGGCGTTGTCTGTTAGAGTGAACATGATAGCTCGCAGGTTTGCACGATGCTCGAAGGAAGTAAAAAACACTCTTTTTAGAGCGTATTGCACCTGTTTTTATTCGAGCGCCCTGTGGGCTAACTACACTCAAAAACAGTACAGCGCCCTACGAGTCCAATTCAACAATGCCTACAGGATGTTGTTGGGGCTGCCTCGGTACTGCAGTGCGTCGGGGATGTTTGCCGAGTCGCGTATTGACTGCTTCTATGGGACGATGCGGAAACGGTGCACATCCTTGGTGCGCAGGGCACGCGCCAGCTCCAACACCATCCTGAGGATGTTGGCTGAGAGGTTCGACTGTTACTACATTAACCATTGTTGTATGCTTAATGTTGTGACAATTGCAATTTAGCAATTGATATTGTGCATGAAATAATGGTTATCTTAATAATGTTTGAATATTGTGTTAATAATAATATTTTTAATTTTGACATTACTATTAATTATTACCTATCTGAATTTTCCAAATATAATGTACTAACAATAGAGTTTAAGTTGTGTATGTATTACTAACAAATTGGATTTTATGATCTGAAATAAATGATTTGAATTTAATTGAATAATCCTACTAATATAAATGTGAAAGTTTGTGTGTTTGGATGTTTGTTATTCAATCAGGCAAAAACGGCTGAATGGATTTGGATGAAATTTGGCAAACAGATAGCTTATAACCTGGATTAACACATAGGATACTTTTTATCCCGATATTCCCACGGGATCGAGACTTACGCGGGTGAAACCGCGGGGCGCAGCTAGTACGAAATAATTACATGGACCCCCCCCCCCCTTTTGCTGGGCAACCCATTGCCTACTGTGAAATTGCAGATGCAAATACCCAATAGCACTTTTCACGACCTGGGAATCGAACCCAGGACCTCTTGCTCAGCAGTAGCGGTTGCGACCACTAGACCAACGACGCTCCTCCTAACAACTAATCATAATCTAAAAACCAAGAGTTATTTCATATCCTAGTGGTCCATTAAAATCATTTCACTCATTCAAAGCTCACGTAATAGCTAATCACTTAATAACGTTTCACGGCTTTGAATGGCCATCAATATACATCTATAAAAAATATTATGATTGCACACGGCCATACTTACTTACGGATGACCGTAACGTCACGACTGGAATAACAAGACTCGTTTAGCTCTTACAGATAGATTCGAATGTAAGTAACATTGAACTTTGACCGAAGCTTCGTTAAAAATCTAAGATTTTATTATACTGGACAGTGGATGCTATTTAAATATTAAATGCGTTAACGAATAGATAATGTTATAAAACAAATATTGTCAATTTTATTACTTTTGATTTTGACACAACTGCATAATAATTTTATGTATTTCTACATAATATCTGAGGTACTGACTACATAATACCAGTTGATTCAAAATAAAATCAGTTCAAAAGAGGTGATTTCGTAAGAGACCTAAATACAAAGGAATTACTCTGGCCAAAGGACATAAATTAGCCTTTGTTGACCCACTGCAGGGCAAAGGCATCCATTTTCTTTTAAAACTACACATACACATACATAAACACACGACTTCTTCCCATGGGGGTAGGCAGAAAGTTTAGAACGCCACCGCTACGCTCCTTACATACATACCTACTCCTTTTGCTTCGTTTACGTTCATACATACACGCCGGTTGCGAGTAATTCAGTAGAATGCATAGTCATCAGACAAAGTAATAAGATCACGAAGAGAAAATATTAGTTAGACGTAGCTAGGTAAAGCGTACATGTCCGGTAGGCATCTCGTAGCGTCTCGTAGACGTCTCGTAGCAGTCACGTAGGCATCTCGTAGCAGTCTCGTAGGCGTCTCGTAGCTGTCTCTTAAGCGGCTTATAGGCGTCTCGTAGGACGCTAGTATGAGAGAGTCTCGAAGACATCTCTTACGCTTGTATTTCGATCGAAATACAAGCCTGTATTTAAATACAAGCTTATATTTCGATCGAAATACAAGCTTGTATTTCGATCGAAATACAAGCCTAATACATAGATGTCTTCGAGACTCCCACATACCAGCGGTACTCGCGGCGTCTGCGCTTCGTACGTTCGTAAAACGCCTAAGCTGTACCTACTATTGCCCAATGTGAAGGCAAATATCTCTTCGGATTAGACAGTTTCAGGACCAATCGTTTCCCACGGCATTACAACCAGCGCTGTAGAAAGTAATTAATCCGAGCAGAGCTTATATAAAACGGTAACGATGCAACTGATATTTACGGGGCGATTTCTTAACTACTAATTAATATCTCATACTTATGCGCACAGACGTAGCCGTGACTGGACCATAACCATTGCGCACTTCAATCAGTAAAGATTGAAGAGCGAAGTCATGTCAGTCTTGTTAGTTTTTCTGTTCACAAAAACTTTTTTGGTACTCGAGTCGAAACATTGTTGACAAGATCAGGGAAGCGATGAACAAATTCAATCAGGAAATAAGCCGATGAAAAATAATTATTTTAGACAATTTCTGGACTAAGTCACATAATTTTGAAACGATTGCAGAAACACAGTGCAGATAAATATATAGATTAAGTAAGTAGCCTAAATACATAATAAGGTAAAAGGAAAATGGATACAGTAACGAGACGCTTAAATGCAGTATGAAGATGTTGCACGGTGAAAGTGGATTGTGCACGGTGCACGTTCTTCCTGCAAGTTTCTAACGACTTCAATTATTGTCCGATGTGCACTTTACTTTACCTGCTATAGAGTGTACCGTAAACTTCAGTTGGCAACGTAGAGGGTAAAGTAGAAAAAAATAGGATTGGTCTTCAAAACTAATAAGAACTGCGTATAAAGAGAATCTGGGTAGAGATCGAACCTGACTGGATCGATCGAAGCCTGATTATTTGATTGCATTCAAAATCCTTCAGATTGTGATTCAAAGTATGTTACGAAGTTGAGGTGCCGGTTGGGAAATCATCCAATGACTTCTCCCGCTCTGAGTGGAGCGGAACGGTGTGTTTTTACTGACTGCTTTTACTGACTGAAACCCACCCGTGTTCCTTCAGTTGCCTGTTGCCAAGGTCCCGGTATCCCTTTCGGACTTACCAGCACCCCTGCCAGGGTTGCGGGAAAGGCCTGAATCTTACTTTGGAAAAAATACTTTGTGCTTTTAGAATAAAACTATCAACAATGTAGGCTACGGTAGCGTTCTGGTTCAGTCCTCGGATTAAGCTAACATGTTATTAGAATATGCTTGTGATAGAAGTGGGTTCACGTTCATGTTAATGGTACAACTGCTGACGTTCGAATACACGACTTCTCGTACGAATCCGACCAGATATGCACTGTTTTAGTTTATCTTGCGTCCCATGGGAATTATACCTATTAAGTATTGTTTCTACTTATTATGTATACTCAGAACATCAGGTAGGTAAGTCGGCAGACTGCCAAATATTGTGATTTCTACAGCCCCAAATAACTAAATAGAAATAGGTACGTGGCCATCTGCGCCAAGTAAAGCGTTTGCACGAATCTTTGCGCAACAAGAACCTAAGCTCTTTAGGATTAGATCCTGATCAGCACACACATGCAAGGCGACCGACTCCATGCTATAGCAAAACATTACTAAGCACGTGTTTGCATTAAATATATTCATAAACATAATAGGTTACAACCTACATTGTAAATGTACTTTCAATCAATAAATTGGCCAGCATTAAATGAGATAGGTAATTGTTTACTTATAAAAACCTATATTAAGTACAAAATATAATGAGATTCGAGTCTATTGTGTCCAAACTGTCCACAGTAGCTATTTCCTAAGTACTTAGACGCATCTGCAGCCGTTCGCTCGAAGAATCCATGTCCAGCTTTACGTAATGTGATGTTACCGACAATAATTGTGCAACGCATACCGATGTACCCATGTTTGTTGCTAACTGTCCGCTAATCTTGCGACCTATATATGTGATGCTCGAATACGTGTTTAACGAGGTATCTAATAGATACGCCTACGTTCATCAGAACATAGGTACTTTGTTAAACCGGCTTTATGGTTTCCAAATTGTATATTTCTTTTTCAAATCGATGATTTCCGTAAATTTTAGCTCCATATAAATTGGCTTGCATTTTTTCGCTCAAGTGAATGCTCATTGGTCAAACGCTAAACACTCTTAAACAGACTGAATGCCCAATTAGTGGTTAACGCTCTACTACGCCAATTTGTCATTTTCCTTATCTGTATAAAAATATAGAAGACTACCTACTTAAACTATGCTAACGTCTGTGCGTACACAATCATTTACTTCTAATCTCGTTTCGGAAGCTCGGAGGTTCTCGGTCCTCTAAGAAAAGCTACCCAATTAATTATTACCGGAATATGCAAATTTTTCAGTAGGTAGGTAATATAAATGATTATTGAGTAGGAAACTAGTAAACAGTTTACATGTGTAATTGCAAGTTAATTAACGAGTTTCAATTGTTTTAACGGTATAGAACTAACATGAAATTAATAGCGAAGCGCTGTTGTGCAATCTCTATGAAATCGTTTCTTCGGACTGCGTGATAACGAATCGCCGGAATAAAAAGGATGCCCGTTTTCTAAGCGGAAAACTAGCTAATTCATCATAATCAAGGACATTAGACACAACGGCAACACCCACCATTATCATTATTTACTTAAAATTAATTCTTTCTGCTTATGGTTCTATTTGGTGGCTACGGAACGCCATTTAGCCACATCCTTTACAATAAATGGCTCATTTATTTTTTACCCAACTACGGCGAAGCAAAAAGGAAGGTTATGATTTTTGTAAATTATTGCTATTAGTCCGTAACACTACGTCTTCGAACTATTATAACGTACACAAAAAATGTAATATGTTTTTGTTCCAATTTTTTTTTTTGTAATTTGGGACTACATCCCTAATTTGGTTTATTCCTACAATCAATCTGCCTAGCCTTTTCCCAACTATATTGGGGTGGGCTTCCAGTCTAACCGGATGCAGCTGAATACCAACATGGAGCAACTGCCTATCTGACCTCCACAATCCAGAAACTGGGTAACACGATACCCTTTGGTAAGACTGGTTATCAGACATTTGGGCTTCTGACGACTCATAACGACTTTTAAAAATCCACGAATGACAGCGGGGCCCAACTGCTTAACGTGCTTTCCGAGTCACGGAGAGTCTCGGTATGTAAACATGGTCACCCATATACGGACCTACCCTGGCAAAGGTAGCGTAGCCTAGTGGATCGATCCGTGCGGCTGTTATTACTTAGCCACGAGCCCCTCTTGGTTTATTCCTACAATAATTTAGCATAAAATTACAGGGCCATCATCCACCAACCCGCATTGGGCCCACGTGATTGATTATGATCCGGTCCCTCTAAAAGAGGCTTGTTTCCCAGCAGTGTGAAACCTGAACTCTGATTATACTTTATGCCACAGGGTCCAAACTACATGTACCATGGTTCATGGGAAAGTTAGACTTAATCCTAAGCAGCAATTTCAGGAATTTGATAAAATCATCGCATGCGCTGTTGTTGTGCACAGAAATGCCCGGTTAAGAACTTCTTGATAATATCGTCACTATAGCAACTGTGGACCTTCACAAATTCGCCTACCAATACCTACTAAGATTACAATATTTGTGTGTTACAATTAGTTAAATAAATAGGCTGAGTAAGTATCTTAATCTCTACTCTAGTCATAGGGCTAAGATAATTATATTTTTAATGATATTTCCAAATTAAAGGAACAATTAACGTAGCCAAGGTTTTTTTGAACTTAATCTGTCAGAAGCTAGAGAAAATTTATTTATGTGCAAATAAAATTAAGTGCCTACTTAAAAATGTAAGGTACCTAAATAATGCGAATAAAATAAAAGTATTTCCTTTACCTTCATTGAATAAGGTTTTTATTAAAATTTTCAAGATAAGAACTATTTACTTAGGTATCTTATTTAAAAGCTAAGTCTTAAAATAAGTATTTAAAGAAGGATGGGAAATTATCATAGGGCATGGCCATAAAAAAATTGGTCCGCATCGCTGTCAACAGGAAAAGTGCTCAGTGGCAACATTGCATTGGCCACGTAAAATTCTCAGGTAGACCTATTTCGTGTTCTCAAGATTATTACCTGTATATAGGTTTCCCAGGTACCCTGTTACTACACAAAGTAAGGGCTTTTTGGACCTAGTGATATTTTTTAAATAAAGACAATATATTTTTTTATCAAGGATTTTTAAAATTACTTAGTTATTAAGTTTTCTTAGAGATAAGTACATTCCTACCTATAAAATGTAAAGAAGCACGGTTTCAAATAGAAATAAACAATTTGAATACTTACTTTTATTCGTTAAAAAACTACAGGTACACCTGTAGTCATACAGTAACTGACTCACAAACACTTTCAGTCTGACAGTACAGCTGTAAGTAAACGAAACTTTACCGGTAAAGTTCAATCAAAACTTATGTACGAGTTCGTGTTTACGCGGTCGTCATGGTAACGTATGTATAAATACAATATGGCGGCGAATGCGCGCGCGCCTCTGTGAACGAACGCAGACTGGCTGCGCCTGCGCGGACGCCGACCACCACCGCGGTTCTTCAGAAAGCGAGAGGAAGAGCCCAGGCTCCAAGCGAGTTTTAGTTGTCCGAGGACAAGTGCACGTTTCCATTAGTATAGCATTGATTTGTATGCATAGTGCGCCTACACCGGCGATCTTCTATAGCTTGTTAGCGCGACATCTCTCATTTATTTCATGCCAATTAGAATAACTTAAATAATTGATTAATCGTGAAGATAACCTATAATGCTGATTCAAGTCGAAGACACTTGTTATGTCACTTCCGTGACAAATTCATCGCTTTGGTTTGGGCAGATCGGGTTGCGGCGAGATTTATATGAATAGGTATCTGAAAAGCCTTGACTTACGTACATTTCGCTATGTTTATGTCCTGAGACGTCCATCCATGAGTCGAGTATGTTATATTTTGTTATCGTATCTCGTCAGGTTAATATTGTGTAACATCTTACTTAGCCCTTATCCTCATCCAACCTCACTCAAAACTCAAGCATTATTTAAAACTCGTTTAAAGCCTTTTGATTGGTTGAAACTAGTTTCAAGTAATGCTCGAGTCTTGAGTGAGGTTCTGTAATACGGGCCTTAGTATTCTGTGCTTATTTTAGCCATTTTACACTCGAGATCGAAAGCATTCGTTCTAGCTAAACTAGGAAGCAAGAACGGGTGTTTAAAAAAAACTGTAGATTTTTTTTTATCATACTTTTTTATTTTGATGAGTTAACTTTCAAATCCAATCTCCCATTAATAATAATAATAACATAAATCTGTGTCTTATTTCTTAAGCCTTTATTTTATAACTAAATAATTCTGATGAGTCACGAAACTCAAAACTTGGCGCATTAAACTAGGTATGTTGTTATTATTACAAAGCAACCTTTTGGACATCATTAAACAAACTTAGTAGCTAAATATTAAAACTAAAATTATATTAAATTATTCTAAGTCCATTTCATACAAAAAAGTCCCCGTTTCGGAGTGGTGTTACGAAAACAAGGTTGCGTGGATTACGAAATGGGTAAATTAGTTAAAAGAAGTCTACACAATGATTAAAATACAGTAGGTAATACATGCTACACAAAATGTTTGATAAGTAACATTACGTGGGTACGTTAATTCTGTAACAAAATTATAATTTAATTAATTAAAACAAATGATATGATGCATTCTTGTAGCGTTCGGCACTAGGGTGCGACTCGCGTGAACAAACTCTAGCCGGATACCGTAATATTGTGGTGAACATATAAGCAGGCCTTCATATAACTGTGGTAGGAGATTCACAATCCTTCAAAATGCACCGACAATATTACGGTAAGAGTCTAGATATTTATAAATATAATACTAAACTAAAAAACACGTAAGTAATGTAATAAAGCAGACTGGAAGTTAATAACGAAGAAAAATATTATGTTAACAAGCATTGAGGAGTTAATAGAAGAGACAGGAGGCTAACAAGTATATCGTGAGTTACGTTAACACATTCAATTGTATAAAAAATATCATTACAATGTACAGACTATTAACATTATTACAATTATTTCATGTTGACTATTAAAAATGATAAAATCAACACAAAAATATTAAACAATGCCTACTTTATAGACTCCACAATATTTTCTTCAATGATACTTATTCTAACATACAGTACTCATAGCACCTACAACGTTAAATGTACATAATCTGAGACAGTGAAACTTACACTGTGTTGACCACTTGGTCGAAGCACTTCGCGACAAACTGTTCCTTTTCGTCCAACTTTCTGACATCACTGCTCAAGTGACGAGTCAGCATCGCGTCTTGTAACGCGGAGAGAGCTTCGGAGGTGAACCTCTTCCCTTTAAGGTGAGTGATGACCGACGCTTCTCCGTGGAATCCAGACTCAACTAGACCTGGTGGGATGTTGAGGGTGACGTCATCGATAAGACCTTTCTCAACCGACATGGTGATGACAAGCTCTTGTGTCGCAGAGTAAACCTTGGACGGAGCGAGCAGCTCCGCTGGCACGGGGAAGGAGCGACTCACTGTAAATACAGGTGTTCTGCCGTAGCACCAGTCCCAAGACTGAAGCTCGTTTTTTAAGTCCGCTAGACCTGGGGAAAAGGTTATAATTAATGAATTGCCGAAATTATATCAAGTTATGAAGCGAAAATTGGGCAAGTAGTTTTGTATAACAGAAAACAACATTTTTAAGAATCATGGGAACTGTTTGTTGAATGCTCAATAACATACCTGGGAACCAGTCATTAGTAGGGTTGACGAATTGGAAGCCTCGTTGCTTTGAGATCTGGTTGGTGCCCCCGTCTTGCAGGCTCAGGGCTGCTGTGCGCAGGAACTCGTAACCGACGGCGGACTGCAGACTGTCCACGGTGACGCGGTTGTCCACGTCCGAGAGATTGGCCACCTCAGAGCGCGTCGACGCAGTCGCCTGGGTCTGTATGCCATGCTAAATAGAATTAAAAGGTCCTTAACTTATAAACTGGAGGGGGCTATCAAGTTAAGGTCAGTTACAAAGAGTTAGTGAAAAAACAAGCAATTAAGAGGTTAATAAAACAATGAATTAAATAAATACAATGTTTCCGTAAACAGTTGTGTAATCTATAATATTGCTGTTCGTGTGCAATCCAATATTGAGGCTTTTGTTCCCCCTACATAAAGTGATGAATCACACGTAAACAATGAAATGCAACAAGTACGACCTGTGACATTACTGAATATGCATAACAGCACACTGGGCCTCTGCTTGGTACCAGCATACTGAATACATACTTAGCCATAATTTGACTATGCTTGCATTTTAAATTATACAGATTATTCAATAAAAAAGTCTTAAGGGGAAAAATCGTAAAGTGATGTTCATTTAAAGTTCGATGGAAATAGAAATACATTATAAACTGTTATACAGAATGCCTAGTAAAATAAATTACAAGACTAAAAAAACTACAGATAGCAAAAACAGGTCAACAACCAAACAATGTTAATAAACCTACACAAGCAATAAAGGTTATTATTGAATACAGATAGTTCAAAGAAGTCAAAGAGCAATAGAGATAGAAAATTGTGACAAGAACTGAAGTATGGAACCTTATTATTGGTTTTGCACTTAATCCAGTAACAATCATAGTAGATAATGGCAGTATCAAAAGAACGCCTTTGTACCATTAAGGTTGCATAAAGTTTAATAAATAAAATTGTCTTAAAGGTCCAACCTCAGAAACTGTCACATATAGAATAAAGATATGTTCCGGTCTTATTCGGCGGTCGCAATTTTACTCACCTCACGTTTAGCAAGGGCTCGGCTGAGATCTGCCTTGTTGGCATTGACTAGAAGAGTGCAGTGGTGGTATGCTGTCAGACGGCCTAGCTTTGCAGCTGTTCCAGATACCTGATAGAATTTTTGCTAAGGAAACTAGTTTGTGTATATCATTGTGAACAAAACAACCAAAAACTTCTTAAAACTATTCAGAAATATTAAAAACATTGCATTGATATAAAGCAAGTACTAAAATTACTATTCTATAAACTCTAAAAAGCTTATAGAATTTGCATAATGCATTAAATATGTCATTTTTTTTTCTAACATTACTATTTGGTTTATACTGATTTTTATTTAAAAAGGATACTTTGTATTTATCTCGAACAATCATATCTTCACGTTCATTGATGACGGACTTCACCCCAAATCCTCTGAAGAGTGCTCTCTTGATCAGCTCCAAGTTGTATTTTCTGTTATATCTCTCACGAGGAGTGAAGAATGTGATGTTAAGATTTCCACGGTCATGGTACACAGTACCACCACCACTGTTGCGTCTTGCTAAAGCTATCTCCCTCTCACTCAGAAGTGGGACATTAGCTTCCAACCATGGATTCTGGTGTCTTCCAATCACAACACATGGTTCATTGCGCCAAACCATCATCACATGGTGATTTGTGAAGTCCATGTTACGGTACATCCAGTCTTCAAGAGCCAGGTTGGTATAGATGTCAGTTGATTGTGACATGAAGACAGACTTGGTGATCTCCCCCTCAGTCGGCAAGTCACGTTCTTTCTTGGCATTAAAGGTCTTGTTTGCAGTTACCAAGCTACGAGAGCTGGTTCTTCTTGTTAAACCCACCACAAGGCAGGCACTGCTTGCGACTATCTTCTTCATCATTGTCTGAGCCATCTTTAAATGTTTTATTATAAAAATTAAGTGTCAAACGGATACTTTTCTGTATGAACTTTATAACCACAGTTTTTTAAACGTTAATTATTTAATTGTTATTGTTACCTAAATAAATTGACTACTAACAGTTCAAAAAGTCTCTATAATATTATAACCTAGTGCATAGAACAGCTGCAGGCGTCAGTATCAGCCGAAGAGAGGGAGATCAGATATTCGTGAAGGGCAATTGTTTGATGCAGCCACTTCCACGTTTGGTGCAGGGTATTAATTCGATAACGAATTCCCAAACAGTCTCGACAGTCACTTGGCATTCCTCTTCTTGAATGCAGGATGAACAAAAAAACCACTACACTATTACACACGAATACGAAACTCGAAAGGATTCAATATGATAGCAGAGTTATACGCGTACTACACAACGACAATGTTTTACAAAGACAATTGTCGAGTAAGAACCGAGAACAGTATGTGATCGCGCCACGATATCTGATGAATTAAATGAAATACCTTCCGCCGTCTCATTATATTCGTGCTGATAATGATAAGCGGACTGGGACTAGGAGGTCGAGCGAGGTCATTCGAAGTTCACTCCAAGACAAGAAAACAAACAACTTGATAAGAAGCACGAAGTAGCCACGCGCACGCAACCTTATCACACTTGTCTTGGACATTTAATATTACAACAGATAAGTCGTGTGTAACTTCTAACCACAAATTTATAAAGTATTTTAGAACGTAGGTACATACCATTTCATTTCACAATTATTTTTTTCCAATTAAACAAACGAGGATTGAGTGTCAACTAACTAAGTACGGTGATTTTGTAAGCCATTTTTTTAGTCAGAATTGTTTGAAAAATGAATATATCATTTTTTGTTAATGTTTTACAATCACACATCATGATCAATCATGACAAGTTATTGACAGTATTGACTTGACATTGACAAGACTTTTGGGTGACAGCACCAGCAGCTGCAGCCAAAAACAGCTGTGAAATACAATAAACAGCCGAAGAAAACAATCCAAAGAGCCCAAGGAACAAAATAATATAATTATCATGAATGAATTACGTACCCATGGTATCTATAAATTATTGAAGTAGAAAAAATATAAAGAAGAAGTTTATTTGAAGATAAAGTAGTAGAATCCTGAAATGACAGAAACAACAATCTCATTTGGTTTCTACCACTTTTAAAAGTTCAAATTGTAATGCGTCTTCGATTCTCCACTTTAACTTTCTGGGGTTGGTGTGATTTAAAATAATTGTAGAAACCAAATGGGATATATATTTCATGTAACATTCCACTGAAGTACAAAGCTCTATACTTGGATAGTTATGGTCTTGTACAGTTATGTAAGTGGCAGCAGTCGACAATGCAAATTCAAACCACCAGTCATGGATTGCCGTGCGCCAGCCCAACAGCCCGTAACCACAAGAAAGTTAAGGCGTAAGCGTGTTAAAATACCGTTCGGTCCCCTTAGTGGCGTCGAGCCTCATGGGCGGATCACCACCTAGGATCTTGACACTAAAATCCCTAAAATTCTCGCGTCACTACAATGCTTGGACGGGTTGGAGCTTCGGAAAGGGGCGAACATCTGATGCCACGTCATGTAACAACCTCTTTCCGTATCAGCACCAGCACCAACACCGGAGGGTGTTCAACGGTCTCCGACTGCCATAACATAGGGTACGGCGCGCCCATATGATGATTATAGTTTTGTAAATAAATATATGAGGTTGCGAATCATATTTTGATCAACACACTCAGGCCCCCAAGATATAGGCGCTGCCTAGTTTGGGGACCACTGTTTTAATAACTAAGACCTTACATATTATAAAACAAAGTCCTCCGCCGCGTCTGTCTGTCTGTTCACGATAAACTGAAAAACTACTGCACTTTTCATGCTGTTTTCACCTATGGATAGAGTGGTTCTCGAGGAAGGTTTTAGTATATAACCGACATCCACGCGGACAAACCGCGGGCATCAGCACTAGTTGATGCCCACCAATATTTTAGTTACAGTAGCATATTTTTTAAATTTATCCTAACTAATATTATAAATGCGAAAGTAACTCTGTCTGTCTGTCTGTCTTTCTGTCTGTCTGTCTGTCTGTCTGTCTTTGCTTCACGCCTAAACTACTGAACCGATTTGTGTGAAATTTGGTACAGACATAGTTTGGAACTTGAGAAAGGACATAGGATAGTTTTTATTACAAAAAATAAAATAAAAAATAAAATTTATTCCGGACATACAGCGCCATCTATTGGTCAAGAGTCGGCATCAATTCAGTACTGAAAATTCATCGGAAAAATGTAAATAAATAGTAAAAAGGTATGAAAAATATAATATAATACAACTTTTAGTACATAGAAATGCTCTAACGGAGTATAGATAATTCTATTAGTACTATATGTCGAGTTGGTGATCGCGCAATGGTGTCGATCGTTACACGAGTTCGGTTCATGTTATTGTTTTAATTCACGGAAAAAAGTAAATAAATAGTAAAAAGGTATGAAAAAGATAATATCAATATAATAAAACTTTTAGTACAAAGAAAATGCCCGAACGGAGTATAGATAAATAATCCGAGTTGTCACTATGCTCGATAGATGGCGTTGGGATCGAAATAGATCGCGCTATGGTTTCGTTACACGCATTTGGTTGGGTATCGGCCGAGCGCTTCGGTACTGTCGTGGAAATGTGGATTGATCGTTTCGTAAATTTAAAATTTGTTCCATTCATTTTTGAAGAGATCCCGCGAGATCAGGAACTATGCGGGTAACACTAAAAATCTGTCGGCAGTCACTATTCCACGCGAACGAAGTCGCGGGCAAAAGCTAGTTCTTATTATAAACTGACCTGCAAACTGCAAAAAAACGTAAGAATATTTGAATTTCGCGGGATACCTTAGCGCATCCCCATTTCGTGAATCAATAGAGTCCACGTATCGCTGGTCACTTTCCCTCACTCGTCAGTTTATTTAATTCGCTTGTTTCTACATAACAAAATGTCCCAGTTTTGGATAATTTCATTTCTATCAAAGGTTCTACTAAAATCTTAGATTCTTTATAATCTAAAGTACTATTTTTTAAATATGTCAACCCAAATCCATGTGTCAATGTCATCTTTCATGTGTCAAGTCAATGTCAATTGTCACTGATTGACGGAATTTGCACGCAAAAAGCACGGTCTGACGGTCGTTCTTCGATCGAATTGTGTAAAATTCAACAACTGAGTTCACAGCTTTGAAAAAAATGGCTTTTAGAACGACTTCAGTTGCCCTCAGTAAGTATAACTTAAAATTACTGCTAGACTATGTTCAACAGCATTACCTACATAGTAATACCATTACAGTAGTTGCAATACTGTTATGTAACTTATTTATTTTCAGACAGCATGAAGAAATGGGTCTACAACATGTCTGGATTTAACAGATACGGTACGTTTAAACCTATAGTTAACTCCGCCCCTAAGACGACCCACTGACCCTATAGTTTACTTTCCTATGTGTGTACTCTATATACCTACTGACTTATCTCCTATGCTAATTGTACAGGTTAAAAATGTGTATGACATTCCCAAACATTATCCTTATTGATTAGGTACGCAAGGGTTTCAGAAAAAATCAAAATAATACTTAGAAAATTAACGTAAACAACATGAGGACAGTATGACATTAACTTATTGGTGTAATAATTTTCATAGTATTGTTGACAGTGATAAAACCATTAGGAGGCACATAACGAAGGACAACCAGTGAAAACCTTTATTATGTAGTTAAAACACTAAGTGTTGCAGTTTGGAAAGTGCTAACAGTATAAGTATATGTAAGAAGGGAAAAAATCATGAATAAACTTGGAAGTCTATCATCTGATAGCTCCCATGTTTTCTTTTGTTGCTTCTCAGCATTCTGCTTTTTATTCTAAACTCATTACTAAGAAACTAAGTTAAAAAGTACACATACTTTGACATTAATTGATACATAATCTAAAAGGTCTTATCCAAAGTAACACAGGGATATGCAGTCAAACCTGAGCAAGTGAGAACTGGGTAAGCGAGAAAACTATAAATGAGAGTAATTGCCTGTAATTTTATTTTAACCCGCTAAAACCTTTTTATGTAGAAGTAAGAGAATGCCGTTATTCACTTGTGGGCAACTGAGACTGCTAAGTACTTGCCTGTACCGCGTGTATACGCGACAGTCGAGCGTAATTTAACATCAGTCTGCTATTTATGACTCATTCTTAAATTTCGTGTAAGTAACTAACACTGTTTTTGTATCGTATTCTATTGGGATGGCCAAATGTATATTGTTTATAAACCTCTATAAGTGAGAAAGCCTACCCTGTACCTCTATAAGCTAGAACCTCGAGCTAGCGAGAAACCTCTATAAGCGGAAAAGAGATCGCGGTCCCTTGAACTTGCGCTTACCCAGGTAGATTCATAGTAATTTGATTCTCAAACAATTTAATAACCTGTTACAGGTCTCCTTCGTGACGACTGCCTCCATGAGACCGAAGATGTCACGGAAGCACTTCGCCGCATCCCCCAACATGTAGTTGATGAGCGCAACTTCCGCATTGTGCGCGCCATGCAACTGTCCCTTACCAAGACCATCCTTCCCAAGGAAGAGTGGACCAAGTATGAGGAGGACCGCCTCTACCTGTCACCTGTTGTAGACCAAGTGAAGAAGGAGAGAGAAGAACGTGAGAACTGGGAGAAGAATTATTAAATAGTTACTGTTATGTAATGTCTGGTGTATTATTATTTAAATAAACTTAGCAATGTTCAAATTGTAAATAATGTTTCCCTAAATGACTTTTTTTATTTAATTTGATTAAATTATTATTTTTAGTTGTTTCAAGATGGACCATACCGAATTGAAAACCTACCTATGAATTCAAATTTATAAATTTTATGAGTCAGCTGTCTCGATTCAAGCTGTAACTGACTAAATTCCTAGACAAATGAAGCAATCAATACAATATTAAAATAATCCAGTTTCAAAACTGGACTGTGTGTATTAGGGCTGGGGCAGACCTGGCAAAGCGCAGAATTGGCACTAATATAATGAAACACCTGAATTTATAAACGATTTTATTAAATTTACAAAGTAGAAATTAATAATAAAATACAGAATTCGAAGAATAATAAAAACAAAGTATGGCAACAAAGTATATTATGGCCACTAAGAAAGATTAATTTTTATATTACATAAATATGTGGTCCCTTTAAAAATAACAACAATTAAATTCCACCTTTTCAAGTCAACAATTGGCATATAAGGTACAGTAAATAACTTTAGGATGGTAATGATATTTCTTTTATTATTCTAGTGATCTTCCTGTCTTTCTATCCTTGAGCAAAGTATGTAAAGATACCGAAATGCTCACAAAAAATAAAAGTATATTAATTCATTGCTAAAATGTGCATAGGCAGGGTAAACAGTACTAGCTGTTGACCAGAATCCAGTTTGTTCTATGTCGAGGACTAATATTTTATAATAATTTTAATAAAATGCTAGTTTTGATGAACTAAGGCATTATTTAAAGTACAATTATTTTACAAATTATCACAATTCCTTTGGAGATGCGTATCCAAAATATAATTTCAAGATTGGTTTTTAATCAAAAGTGAAGTCAAAACGAATCCGAGATGCACCAATTAGTACCTACTCGTACATATTTATGTCGAAAGACTAATAAACTAAAATAAACATGTAGATTAAAGTGAACATCAACGGGAAATCAGAAAAAAAAAATGTCTTTATATAAAATGCGCAGCAGCTACCTCGTCTCAACATTCAGGACTGAGGCTGCACCAAAAAAGGTAAATCTAAAGTTCTATCCACTGTTCCATGCTTCCAGAAGCCACATGCGTGAAATGCGAGAACATGTTCATACAAAATGCGTGCCCTTGATTAGCAATCTGTTTCCGGGCTGTGTTCTTGACGGGACACAGCCCGGATGAAGCGAACCTTGGTCTTGGTACCTATGTGGATAGATCCATAAACAAGTACCTACTTATGCGTAATTTACGGAAGACTTACTTCTGTACACAAAAAATCGTCCACTAACCTACTATACATGAACTTTAATTATTTAAACTTGAGGAAAAGTAGCAAAATTACCGACAAACTGTCGCAAATGTTTTGTGTGCTAAAGAGTGTGTTTGACAACGATTAACGTTATGGCGGCCAGTGCTATCCTACCCTAAAGCTTTCGAAGTTATAGGAAAGGAGGTCATTTTTTGATAAAAATGTACAAAATTATTGTAACTCGGCGTAAGTAAGTCTTTATTTGTTCGGCGTAAGTAAGTCTATTATTTGTTCGGCGTAAGTAATTATTGTCAAACACTCTGTTCTAATAATTATTGATTGTATTTGCTTGTAGATTAAGATTATTTTGAGAGTAGATATTACATTTGATAACTCCCTTACTTGAATGTATCACTATAACGCCTATCTTAGAACTATGCACAGAGCACGGACTTCGCGGCGGCAGCGTCTGAGACGGCAGTACTTCTAAAAGTCGTAGCGTCGAAAGTGTGTTGAGCGCCTAACTTCTGTCATGGACTGCCTTCGAAGCCGTCAGTTTCTATGTATACATGTCATTTGTGTCGGACTGCGAGAAAACGATGATACGCTTGGTATATTATATGGACCGTATTGACAATGCCGCCTCTAGCAGCGGCCTCCGAGGCGTCTCCGTGCTCTATGAAACTATACTATAATGATATTTATTGTATAAAATTGGTTCAGATCTGTTAAAAAGTAAAATAACTATAAAATTTAAAATAAAATCAGGATAGATCTACCAAGTATGGTGGAACTCGTAATTTCTTTATCACTTTTGACAAAAGCTCCCAGTAAATTGAAACTTCACTAATATTGAAAACTAACCGCACATTGGTATTAAAGCAAAAATAGACCTTGACTTTTTAAGACTTGCAATTGACATTCGACCTTGGCGTGCTATAGCAATTATGAGATCGAATATAAATACTTTCATACAGTCAACCGCACATCTATTGTAACAGTTTAACTTGGACAGTAATGGCCATTTTCGTAGTTTAAGTGTTACTACTGAAGTGCGTTGTAAAACGTAATTTATTCCGATGATAAAAATTAATCAATTTTCTGACAAGTAAATGCACACATACATTGTAAACAAAACATGATTCTTAAAACAGTATGTATACTACTGGGTGAAATTTAATTCATGGGCATCCTCATAAGGACTTGACCGACTTCACAAAGGGACGCGAAAAAAATATCTGCTGTTCCGTACATTTTGACAAACTATGCGAACATATATGTAGAGAATATTACTTTTTTTTTTTTGCGATTTCAATTTTGTAAGTACTAAGAGGATGCCCATGAATTTAATTTCAACCTGTATAATGTAGAATAAAGTTAATGTCTAACTTGTTCCAACCATAGATAAGCAAGATAATACGGAGAAGATACTACAATGAGAATCTCGAAGGCAGTGAGCAGTGAGAATTTAATAACAAAGGAATAAGATTTTTTAAATGTATCTTTCATTTATATTTTGTCTGAGTAACTAGGGGTACCTGGACTACCTGGGTGAGACGGACTACCACTTTCCGGTCGTTTTACCATATATTATAAATTCAAAAGTAACTCTCGTCTGTCTGTCTGTCTGTATGTTACCTTTTCACGCCTAAACCACTGAACGGAATTCGACAAAATTTGGCAAGGAAATAGATGGCACCCTTGGGAAGGAAATAGGCTACTTTTTATCGACATACAGCGCGGGCGGAACCTAGTTCACCATTACTTCGGTATATGACTCTACTCCATACAAAAATCCCAAAACCCATACTATTAATTTAACAATAATATAGAATCAATAAACGATATTTACTTAAGAAAATAATTCATGAGCAACTATATTACAAGAAGAAATATGTTACTTAGTAACTAGAACATACACTTACATGATATGGCAAGTAGACTGTTCAATAATAATGATATGACATACAATTTGATATAAACAGTATTCATAGCCAAGTACTTATAATATTAGGTAAAATGTATAAATAATTTATAAAGACAATTAGATAAAAAAATATTCTGTACAAATACGAAATATGTATACTTACAATTTTTACATGTTTTTTTTTTACATTATTGGCAACTTTGTTTCCGAGTGTTAATTTTTCTTTGGAAAACATTATTGTAGTTAAATTCAAGTGAAGAGGAAGCCCTTACAGTTCTTCGTCTCCTATAGCTTCGAAAGCGTTGTTCTCTACGCATTCTCTGCCGGGCTTGAAGGAGACAGTCGCGAACTTTTCTGTCAACTTCCGAACAGAAAATATTTCTCTCGAACTAACAGATGAGTCTCCATTCTGAAAAGATCGTTAGTTTTGTTTAACAACAGAAATAAACCTAAAAATAGAACACGGAAAAAGCCAACTGAAAACGGATGTGATTATGTGCAAATGATGTGAAGCGTTCGTTATGTTGTATTGTCCCCTATGACGTCATTCATAAAGCCTTAGACACAGTCTGGGTCAAGTCTATGCCTGGGTAAGGTTGCTATCCAACTTGTACCCCGGTTTCGCCCGCTTTTCATAACTGTCTTTTTCGAGTTATTAAGGTGAACTAAACAAAACACATAACACAGTATTTTCCTCTTGATACAAGTACTATGATTAGAGAGCGACCTGCCCCTGCATCGCACGGTTTTTACGACTTGACAAATCATCTTGTTTTTTTTTTTTCAATATGTTAGCTTAATATTTATTATACTTACATAATAAACCTTCCGGAATAAAGTTTGTAATAATGGTAAAAATCGCATCAAAAATGAAAATCTGCTGCGTAGTTTGAAAGAACAACCCTGTCACACAGACAGACCCGAAAAGCGATTTCAATTTATAACATGTATAATAGAATATGAATATTTAAAAAAATCTGCTGTTCCATACGGGACCCCTTTTTTTCGCATAATGTTTTTTTCCCTAATATTCTTTGACATAACGATTTTGGCATATTTTTTTTTGGCCTAATAATTATTTGCCATAATTTTTTTTTGGCATAATTATCTTGTTGTATAATTTGTTTTACCATAATTTTAATTCCCATAATGTTACTAGGCGTAATGACTATTAGCATAATAGTTTTCAGGCATAAAAAAAATATTCGAAACAAAGTTAAGTTGTTTTTACGTATACAAAAATAATGTTTGGTAGTTTAGATTAGGTTACGTTAGAACTGTGACCCCCTACGCACGAGCTGAGCGAGCGGTGCCGCGGCAGCGGCCGGCGAAGTGCCAGAAACGACTAGAATCTATTAACGTGTATCTATTCTCTTGCAGTTAATTATTATGCGTTCTTATGCCTTTAAAAATTATGTTTTAATGTCATTATGCGTAAATATATTTATGTTTTTGAATGTTATGCTTGTACACTATTATTGATTGGTGAAATCATGCTTAAAATAATTATGCGTTTGCTGATATGCGAAAAATATATTATGCGTAAATATTGTTAGGATAAACAAAACTATGCCATGTTATATTATGTCTTAAAATGTTATGCAAATGGATAGGGAACCGTTCCATACATTTTGTCGATTTAAGTGAACACAAATGTATGGAACAGCTGATTTTTTTTTCGCGATTTCAAGCTTGTTAGAAAAAGTTGTTCAAAATGATGAATACAATGACCCCTTTTCGGGTTTAGCATAAAACAAAAAATAAGGTTGTATAGACTATGGATACTCACTGTAGAGCTAAGGGTATCGCTTGAGGAAGATGGTGTGATGACCTGACTCGAGCCGTCACGTCGCAAGTACGTCAGACTACCGCGCTTGTTGCATCGCGGGGACACAGGCCCCGCGCCCGCCTTCTGACGCATCAACTCATCTACTATCGACTGAAACAAAGACAAGATTAGGACAGGAAAATAATTAACTACAGACTTATTTTTAACCCCCGACGGAAAAAGAGGGGTGTTATAAGTTTAACATGTGTATCTGTGTGTCTGTCTGCGCGTAGCTGCCAAACGGCTGAACCGATTTTGATTTTTTTGGTTTTATTTAAAAGTTGACTTGATCGAGAGTGTACCTACTACGCTATGTGTAAAAAAAATCGTTTATTAGATGCTTTGTTGTAGTCGGGGGATTTTTTAATTTTTAATTTAATTAAACTTGTTAACGAACATAAATAACATTCAGAGTTTCAAATCGTTTGAATGTGAGTAGTAATATAAAATCGGAGTCTCGTGTGTGATGAATGTGAATGTTTAATATAAAGATCAAAACCAGTAATAAAATCTTGGCCTTTAGCAGTTTTTAATACAACTTAAATGTTAAGATGCTGAATTAATTAAATTACCTGCAAACAAACACTAATAAATGTTGCATGCTCCGTCCTCAAGGTAATCCATTTCAAGTTATCTTTGCTGATCAGGTATTCAAAAGACAGCTCAAAATTCCTGTTAGAATCTTCTAGAAGGGAATCATGACCATTTTGTGTCTTTTCAATCTGCAATAATACCATGTGTTGTGTTAACGACAGATAAAATATGAGTAATGCAACAAAACATAACTACGCATTTTTACTACGAAAATAAAATAAAACAATAATTATGTTGACATTTCAGCCAAGTGAAGGATAAAATATGTATACTGACGGAAGTCAATAAAAAAAAAAAGTTTTTGTTGCGATATACCTGACACAGACAAGAGTTGAGTCTTATCGCGGTAGTTGTAGACAAAACGAACGCTTTTTATTTATAGTAGGTATATGGCTAAGCATAGGCTGAGACGCAGGTCCGCGCAGCGCAGGCACGTGGGCCGCAGACATGTGTCTGTTTTGCTTTGCGTCTGGTTGTAGACCCAGCACAGATTTCTGCGCGACGCGTGCTGTGTTGTGCCGCGATACCTTGATCTCAAACAAGTGACAACCAGCTGTCAGTACGTTCATGTATTACAAAGTCTGCTCTACCCTGCTCTGCGTGGACCTGCGTCACCTGCGTCTCAGCATACGCTTTAGCCTAAGTGTTGTTAGCTTAGAACTAATAAATAGGTACATGTGCACCTACTATTCAACACATATCTAAGTAATCAGTATTACATGATGGCTGTGTAACAACGGATAATATTTCACTAATTTTTGCGTATTGAGCGAGCAGTTATTCACATAACCATCACGCCTACATTCCATGAAGGTGTCGACAGTGGCACATTTCGCGAAATTTGTTATAAATCCCATGCACTAATTCAAAAGACAAGCTGCTACTGAGAATTCCTACTGCTGCGAACCAGGGAAACCCCACAATCAAACAAAGATTATACAGGGGTCATTGTACTGATCATCATGAACACCTTTCACTACGGGACCAACACCGAAACAGCGAAAATAAATCTGCTGTTCCCTAAATTTATGTTCGCATAACTCGTCAAAATTTAGGGAACAGCAGATTTTTTTTCGCGATTTCAGCGGAAAAAAAGTATTTAGGTATTATATAAATAATGGTGCAAATATTTAGAAAATACTCACAGCATGTAAGGTAGTGATTCTCCAGCATCGCATCCTGGTGACCTTGTACCGCTGCTCCCGTGCAGGGGGCGTTAGGGTCAACAGCGTGAGTTCCTTGCACGCAAGGGACACACGCACGCGACACGTGCCTTCGGGCGCGCCGTCTGTCACGTTGCTTGTCTCCGTCACCGCCTCCCCTGCTGGTATCCTCCCGTAATGCCGCAACGATTTCGCTAGTTCTATGTACTGTAATATTTTATTGTGTTATGTCAGTGTGAGAGGAGACCTGTGTCCTAGCAGTGGGAACATTATATGCTGACTATGCTTATTATGTTATGCATAAGTCAGTGAAGATGGACATGGACGTGTTTATAAACTGTTTTAATAAAAGGTCGGGCCACTTGGGTGGGGGGACTAGGGAATGCAATCAGCACCCAAATTTATTACCCACACAATTCACGATCTTCAATCAACAAGTGTCTAATAAATAGCGGGATAAGTTCGAAAAAAAAAATCTGCTCAACAACGTAAATATCGCAATGAATGTTGTTAAACTGTCAAAATTTACCAAAATAAGTTACTAACGCAACTCAGACCAACAAAAAATTTTGTTGGTCTGAGCTAACGCAATTAGATTGCTGGATCTCGCGAGATCTCGAACACTTTTCGAGATTCAATCTCGTTCGAGATGTTCAGAAGTGTGGTGGTTTGAAAAGGCATAAAATTGTTACAGGCAAGTTATAAAGAAAGAAACTACAGACACGAGTGTAGCATTAAGTACTTAATTAAGAGAAGTTATCCTTGAAAATGATGACGATATAAATACGAACACTAACAAATACAAAGAATTTACACTGTAGTAGGTAGGTAAGGTAAAACTGGTGTCAAAATGTATTTGCCTGTTACAGGATAGGAAATAGGTAAAACCATTGACTGAATTATTGGAACAGATGAGTGTAAATTATGTCCATTCAATTGATTTTAAGTAGAACTTGGTGATATAATAATTTGATGAGTGATTCATTTTGTTAACTTTGCATGATATGAGTTATTGATGACATAATCTACACTATTATTATTGACTAATCTGCAGCTCGGTATAAGTTACATGTGATAGAGTTTTGTATGTAAAATTATAGCAGAAAATACTATGACTGTGACCACAACTCGCAATTAATTTAAACTCAATATAAGTTTTATAGAAAATAATGAAATGGAAAATTAAAAAATTATACTTATAAGTATTCTTATTTAACCTACCTATTTTCTTTTCTACAATATAATCATATTACTTGATATTCTATAATAGTCCATGTCAAAAGCATTCAAAATATAATAATCCGCTTAGCGACTTTTTAAATTTATTTAAGTATGGCTTTTGGTTTATGTAATGGCTTCGCCCACATGGAGGTCGGAAATTATCCGAGTACCTACCGGGATAAAAAGTATCCTATGTCCTAACCCAGGTCATGGTCAACCAGTGTGTCAAATTTCATCCAATTCCGTTCAGCCGTGATGCGTGAAAAGGCACAGGCATACAGAATTATTTTCGCATTTTTAATATTAGATGGATTAGCATTAGTTTAATGTTTCTATTAGTATTTTATTATTATTAATTAGAGGATTATATCCAAGATAAGAATGCTTGGAAACATGCTGGTCTTGCTCCATAGGACAAATTCGAGGCTGGACAAAATCAAACTGGTTGCTAATCTAGTTGTAAAATTTATTATTTTTATATCATCGATTTTTTTTACATTTTATGATAATTAATCTCACACACTGTCCTATTAGTATTACTTGCAAGTTTGTAGAAATATTGTGTTATCGTACGTATACTTTAATGTTTGTAAATATGTGAGCACCATGTACCTATCACATACTTAATTTATTTATTTATCATTGCTCCATTTTTAATTTATAATTCTTTTTACCTATTGTAATTGTATTCTCGGTGCATCGTCTTCACATGTAATTATATAATTGATGTACCTATACCAAATATTGTATAACATTTTTTTTTTAAAGAGTAACGGTGGAGTTTCTTGCCCATTCTTCTCCATACGAAAACTACCTTTTGGAAGGGGCAACTAGAATCAGTTCTATTTCTATGTATTTGACGTTCAATTCAAAAGTGCCTTTAATGTGCCTACTTGAAATAAATTATTTGACTTTGATTTTATTTTACGTGGAAATTATTTACGACGCGATATATTTTAATCCAAAAACGAATAATATTCATCTATACATACATGAGGGATGAATTAGCACAAGTATCCGAGCCATTTGGTGCAAGCCTAAACTTGCGCAAGTGTATCGTTCCGTGTGTAGCTTGCATAAGACTCTCGCACAGGTGGTAGTTATTTGTTAAACCCATCTGCTTATGCATGATTGTAAAATGGAGAGCTCTCAATTGACCCAACATTCTTTGTAGATAAAGATGTTTATAGTATCTTTACATTGTAGCATGCTTGTGATAGTATGAACACAACCCATAATCTTTCAAGTAGTTATTGTTTACTGATAAACTTGAGGTGTGAAGAGAATTCTTGCACAGCATTGTAGGCAAAATAAAACCAATTTCGCTTTTAATTATCATCTTATCCTTGCTTGTAATCCTTGCTTGTCTTTCAAAATACTTAATAATTCAATAACTGGTTAATCCTACTGACATACACAACATTGAAGATATATTATGATAACAAATATGTGTGAAAGTGCAATGAAACATCACTTATTGCAATCCCAAAAAGGGACCATATGAGATTGCATTATTGCATCTGATTATGGCTAGAAAGCTCATTGCAGATAAAATGAGAAAAAGGTAAAAACTATGCAGCTCACCTACCTCTTTCTTTTGTTTCTTAGATTCATGTGCAGAAAGCATTTCTTTAATTTCTGGTTCAGCTGTTAGCCATCCCAAATCCAAGTCTTCTATTGTTTGTAGATACAATAGATCCAGAGAAACCCTGTCTACCATTACATTAACATCATAACATGGGTCCCAATAGCTGTAACAAACAATAGAAATTACAATAAATACTCTCGAAAAGAACTGCTAATGTGTATTTTAACAACAGGTATTTGATAACAAATTTGATTATAATTACCTCTTCCTCAATACTATTTTATCCTCTGGTCTAACATACTTTTGAGATATATATGGAGATTCATATTCTTCCAACTTTTTCAGTGCTGGTTGTCCATCTTTCGCACAGCTCCAATTAAAAAGATATAAGGAAAAATACTTCACCAACTCCTTGGGCAGGTTTATGTAGGTGCATGCAATATCTAATATTGTGTTTGATGAATCAGTAGATGACACCGACAATGGTATTCTATAACCGTTCATGAGTGATATTTCAATTTCTACTTCATGCATTTTTACACAATGCGTTTCTTGTTGAGCCGAAAACAGGAATGTTATCAAAAGGTCGGATGTCGTAAACAAGGGGTTCTGGCCAACTGGAAAAGAGGTTACATGTTTTAATGTGCAATATTTTTCCTCAATATATCTCTAGCATTATCTTTATGTCCTCTTATTGTTGTATTATGCGTTATTAAAAACATTGCGCAATGCTGGAATCTACTAATTGTAATTTATATATTCATTTCATAACAAGGTTTTTTTAAAAGAAATATACTTTCTGAGAGCCAAAAGCATGCCTAGAACTCATTAAATATTGGGCCGTCAAGGGTTGCACAACAATAGATGATTGTTTCACTTTAGTGAAGGCTTGATAGGTTCATCGTATTTTATAATATTTATAATATAATACAAATATTTACCTAGTTGCATGTATTTTTCCAATAAGATTCTCCTTTCTTCCATTTGAGAGCTAGTGAGGAACAACTTTTTGGGTGGGAACTGTGGTAATTTAACATAAGGATTTTGTGCTTGTAGCTGCTCATGGAGACTGAGCAGCTGTTTATACCGAGCAGTGCAATGGAACACACCATCGATGTGTATGTTGTAGCCCTAAAACAGAAAAAGTTAAGTCATGGATGAAAATTCATAAAATTTTGTACATTTAGGTACATACCAAACAATAACATATCCAAAGAAAATAATGATACGTTCCATAGCTCATAAAAATACAATACAATAGGAAAAAATCAATGATTTGAGAAGTTAGAAAAAAGAAAACAACTTTTATGTATTTTATAAGTACTGAAGGTAAGTACCAATTATAAAACTAGAAATAATTAAGTACAAGTTTGGACTCCGACGTTTTTTCACACTAAAAACGGACACAATGGATTTTATCATTTTATATTTCAATAAATTAAAACAAACAACAATTATATTAGTTACAATAAAATTACCGTGTAAGAGATCCCATTGTCATCATGAAATTGTTGCGAATCAGGAATAGAAAAATGCATTTTTATTATTGTAAAGAATGCATAATATTTCAAAACAATTAACAGATAGTTATATAATCAAGATTATTCAATAATTTCTTCCAAATAATGTACTACTAAGAATTCGCCCACTTTTTATTTTGTTTCTCTATCCAAAACAGACTTTCCCATTCCACATCAAATAAAGACTGGCCCACAGAGCACTATATAATTGGACTGGCCACAGAGCATGTAATGTAACATTTGGCATGGCAATTTGAGAATTTTGACAGGAGTAATTATCGATAGGTACTCCGCTTCTCGCTAATGAGACATTCATTCATTGGACCATGATACATTGGGTAAAGGACACCACTGACTTTAAAAAGTCTGTGCTGAGTTCTCAAATGTCCTCAATTATAATTATAGCCCCGAGTATACTTATAATGGACGATGATGAACTAACTAATGGCGTGGTCATAAAACTAGAAGAACATTTAGCGTTGTGTCTATTTGAGCGGTGGACTGATGGTGCGGAGTCTATACCCCTGTCAATGGGTATGGGAATCAATGGAGATTTAAAGAAAAATCAGCCGCTTATTTTATCAGCAGTATAACCAGCCAAAAGCAAGATGACTAGATAGATAATCAGATAGTGCTCTGTGTTCAGTAGCTTCAGATGGTACTGGCAACACCACTTTTGATCACTACCACAGACTACAATGTATTATGTAAGTACTCCTTACTTAATCTGTGGTATGGTGCGCTGCGTTCTTTACTAGTAGTAGTCTGTGGTGTGGTGGTTTTACTAGTAGTTTTACTCTGTGGTTTTACTAGTAGTCTGTGGTGGACTCATCGGTGACATCGGTCAGCTGTAGTTTTATTTTGATTTGTAATTTTTAGCAATTCATTATTTGGCTAATCCAGAATACTTAATTTTGATGAGTGCAATATTCAGATATCTTGTGGAGCAGGACAACTTATCTATTGGTGGAATCCAACAAAAAGTCGTCATCGTCGTGTATTACAAGAAATAATATAGTAAAATGTCGAATCTTTTGCCGGTTATCACAATCCAATGTGACTGGAACGATGTTATAAGGTAAATTAATCGCAAGTGCCTACTTTATTTCTAATATGAAATCAATTAATTAAGTAACCAATGTAACCATTATCTGGATTGTTGATATGGACCTGAGATATGGACCTATTCAACATTGTTAACAATATTTATGGTCTCCAGAACAAAAGAATAGCCAGAATGACATTTTTTTTTTCATAGCTACTTGTTATTTACCTTGCTTACCTACTCAATAATAACGTCCTTCAACTTTGTCAGCACAACCTAATTTACTATTATGTTCATAAAGCTTCATAGTATGATGTTTTGTGTAATTGTATTATGTAAAAATGATTACAGATTGCCCAAAGGCAGAGCATGGATATCCTCGAAAAAACTGAATGAAATAAGTGTCCATGACCAACTTACAACTACTTTAAGTGATGGAAAAGTGAAAATTCATTTCTCAGATAATTATCAGTACATTTCTCATGGACCGTTGAGTTTGGTAGTGAAGCATGTGCCCTCTGGCCTAAAAGTTGCATTTGTAGCACCTACAAAAGCTCACAAAATACACAGTAAAGGAGTTCTGTCTGTAGCAGTTGCAGACAATGCATTGGCTGTATCATCCTGTGAGGAAGAAAAACTGTTGGTTTGGGATAGCCGGACAAGTAAGTTGCAGCTTATTTAGTTCAAACACTGGTGAACTAAATAAGTTATTATACTAGTTGCCCACATGACCAGACATTTTAGAATCAGTAATTCTCTACAACCTATAATTTCAAATCTCTATAAAAATATCAAGTTTTTATTTCTAGAATTAATTACTTATCCTTTACCATTGTATTCAAATGGATTTTCAGATTTTCAGTTTTCATTTTGTATTTCCGTCTCAAAGACGATATGCTTACGCTGATACTCTTCAAGCTTTGGCTAAATTAATTTCAATTTTTTATTTAAATAAATAAATGTTTAATTATTTTTCAGGTGAAGTAAGTCTGGAACTGAAAGGTCACGGTGGCCCAGTATACAGGTGCAGATTCTTTCCATCAGGCATTGTGGTCTTGTCTGCCGGAGCCGACGGTTCCTGTAGAATATGGTCCGCCGAGTCGGGAATAAATCCAGTCATGCTAAAGGGACACACTATGGCCATATCTGATATCTGTATAATTGAAAAAGGAAGAAATGTTGTTTCTGTTAGCAAGTGAGCATGTTAGCACAATTCGTTTTTTTTAGGTTTCTACATGATTTATGAAATGAAACTTTATCATCATCATCCTCCTGTGCCTATCCCAATTAACTTGAGGCTGGTGAAGTTTGTCTTTTTCGATAAATCTCTATCAGCCAGTATCTCAGTGTTCATCCCCTTTTTAGCCAAATCATCTTTTAAATGTAACCTGCATACAAAAAATTGTAATATGCAATGTATTCAACTGTCTAGTTCTTAATTCACAGGGATGGTTCAGCAAAACTATGGGATGTTGGTGAATCAAAATGCCTAGACAATGTTGTTGAAGGGCATGGGCAGATCAACTGCTGTGCCATCACAACAACGAGTGAGGAAGTCGAAGTTGAAAATGAGAGAGAGGTAAATATAATTTCACTCTTTCTTTCAAAATAAGAACGATAATTTGTGACTGACTAATATTTTGTATGCATGAGTTATTCTTTTGTGGTTCGTGGCGGTACGACAGAAGAAGAAGCGCAGTAAACCCTTACCGCCTTACTAATAAACGTTGTATAGCGCCTGTATAGTTACACAACGTTTTGTCTTCTTCTTTCAAAAGTAATTTGACTTTTGAAAAAGAAGACAAAGCATTGTGTAACTATACAGGCGCTATACAACGTTTATTAGTAAGGCGGTTAGACTAATTTACGATGACGCGTCTAGTAACCCTAAGCGCAATTTACGAGTCGCGTCTAGTAATCCTTAACGTAATTTAGAATGGCGCTTCTACCTAGTAACAACCCTTAGCGCAATTTACGAGTCGCATCTAGTAACCCGTAGCGCAATTTACGAGTCGTGTCTAGTAACCCGTAGCGCAATTTAAGAAACGCGTCTAGTACCCCTGAGCGCAATTTACGAGTCGCGTCTAGTAACCCTGAGCGCAATTTACGAGTCGCGTCTAGTAACCCGTAGCGCAATTTACGTGTCGTCTCTAGTAACCCGTAGCGCAATTTAAGAAACGCGTCTAGTAACCCTGAGCGCAATTTACGAGTCGCGTCTAGTAATCCTTAGCGCAATTTACGAGTCGCGTCTAGTAACCCGTAGCGCAATTTACGAGTAGTGTCTAGTAACCCGTAGCGCAATTTAAGAAACGCGTCTAGTAACCCTGAGCGCAATTTACGAGTCGCGTCTAGTAACCCTGAGCGCAATTTACGAGTCGCGTCTAGTAATCCTTAGCGCAATTTACAAGTCGCGTCTAGTAACCCGTAGCGCAATTTACGAGTCGTGTCTAGTAACCCGTAGCGCAATTTAAGAAACACGTCTAGTAACCCTGAGCGCAATTTACGAGTCGCGTCTAGTAACCCTGAGCGCAATTTAAGAAACGCGTCTAGTAACCCTGAGCGCAATTTACGAGGCGCGTCTAGTAACCCGTACCGCAATTTACGAGTCGAGTCTAGTAACCCGTAGCGCAATTTAAGAAACGCGTCTAGTAACACTGAGCGCAATTTACGAGTCGCGTCTAGTAACCCTGAGCGCAATTTACGAGTCGCGTCTAGTAATCCTTAGCGCAATTTACGAGTCGCGTCTAGTAACCCGTAGCGCAATTTACGAGTCGTGTCTAGTAACCCGTAGCGCAATTTAAGAAACGCGTCTAGTAACCCTGAGCGCAATTTACGAGTCGCGTCTAGTAATCCTTAGCGCAATTTACGAATCGCGTCTAATAACCCTGAGCGTAACAACGAAAAACTCATCTGTCTTTCAAAATAAACTTTATTACAATAAATTGTGATATAAAATTCCAGGTTGGCACTCATAACAAGCTGTTAATAGTTGGGTGTGAGAGTGGACTGGTAGTCTGTGCCCATGTTGCCAAAAGAGCACAACTATACACCAAGCAGCTGGACTCTGCTTGTAACGCCGTCATTGTTTTGGACAAGGCAGTCATTGTGGGCTGCAGCAATGGCAAGGTAATTTCTATTTGGTTTATTTTTAACAGTTCACATATTTATTTTTATGATCTACTAATTTCTGTCACTCTAGGCTGCGCTATGTGGTTGCGCTATTACTTAGGGTATAAAAAAAACAAAAACGAAATTCGACTAATTTCAGCTTTTTTAGCATAATGGTTATTTAATTTTTGAGGTTTGAGGAACAGGGTGTAAAGTTCACTCATTCTCTATAGAAAGGGGAAGATCCTCCGAGCAGTCGGGTGTCGTGGCTGGCGGGCAAATGCCCGACTTAATTGATGTCGGGAAGTCTTATTATATGTCGATCGCGCGGTACTCTGTTAGCGCGATGCAGGATTTCTGGCTTCAGGTCTTTGATGCGCATGTGGCGATGCCACAGTTCATTTTGTATTTTATGTTAGAACGTTCCAAAACGACATTATTATTACAGATCACAAAATTAGATCTGCAAGATGGCTTGGTACTAAAAGAATGGCATGAATCTGCCAACCCTGTACTCAGCATGACGGCTCTGACGAATCACATGTTCGCTGTGGGCCGGCAAGACGGTACTTGTACGGTGTTGTCCCTGGATGAAGGAGGATCTAAGCTCCGCGTACAGTTAACTGGCTCAGACTGTGATGGCATCAGAGACCTCGCGTTTAATGGCAAGTGGGTATTCGCTGGCTGTCGAGATTCTAACGTTCGGAAATATGATTTTAATAAAATTAATGTCCACTTTAAGTGAACACCTCAAGCAAACGTATGGAGTAAGAACATTCATTTACTTATAAGATTATGATTTATCTTTAATATACCTGTCTATTGGGACACTTATTATGTTAGTTTTATTAATATCCGTTATGCTAATATATTTTGTTTCGCATAGTATACCTAGATATTTAAGGAATGTATTATGTATATCTTTCTATTTCGTTCTGTAACCGTATTCCTTATTCGAATGATATCTAGATTTAGTTTTATCACAAGTGCACATTGCACAGCATTCAGCTGCCACAATCTGAAAAAAAAGAGATAAATATGTTCTAGTCAAAATAATGTTCAGGCATTAAAATATTACAATGCTAAGTATGTAGAAGAATATCTGGCAAACCTACCAATTTATGTAACGTCACACAAAGCTCCTCGAACTCGCGCATCTTTTCGAAAATGGTTCTATTTAAAACCGACGGCACTTTATCCGACGAAAACTAAAAAAGAAAAAAAAAACAAGTGTCCTTAATTATTTCATGAGGTATCTAAATCGTAATGTGCTGCTCACCTCAATGTTATTATATTTCTTTTTCAAACTCTTAAAATTTTTATCCGTACGTTGGTACAATTTGGTCCAAAGCAGCGCATCTTTATGAACATTTCTCTTGAGCCTAATCCAATTATTTGCGCCTTTATGAGCCAAAGCCGGACAATTCAATTCTGAAATTGTAAACACATACGCAGATCTACGACTAGTCTTTGGTAATGTATCGTTACTAATACTTTGTATGCAAGAAAATATTACCTTTTTGTTGTAATGCGAAGAGACTTTCTTTGCATGTAGCACTTATCCAATTACTCCACATTTCCAAATTTGTAAAAGCTTTTTCCAATTCCTTGCACCATTTGCGCAGATCGATTTCTGTCACCTTAGTAGGCCTCACTGAAAAAAAACTCAATCCATTGCTGCTTACATTATTCATTCTATGTCCTACATGAATGCGCTTGCATTTATTAGCACATTTCAAAAATATAAATATAAAACTAAACCCCAACTACGACGAAAAGTCAACTAAAAAGGTTAACCTTTTTATTACTATGTGTAACGCGAGAACTTGAACAAAATAAATAAATTAAATAAAGTTGTTCCCCGAGCCTTACCACCGCCTAGAAAGAGCACGACTCTCTAATACTCTCTATCTCGCTCGCTCCCATTGTCTCACCTACTTATGGAGACCGCTCGCGAGATAAGAAAATCGCCCATTGGTTCGTTGGTCGGGTGGGGGATGTTGGACATCACGTCGTCCGGGTACAACACCAAAAGTAACGAATCTGTGGAAGTACCTACTTTCGAGGCATTATAAAAGGCCCGTCACTGTTGCTAGCGGAAGTTTAAGTTCTGATCACCGACGGGAATAGACCTAAAGACGTGCCCACGTACTATATACCACGCATCCTCCGCGACTCTCGCGATGTTATAAGTTTGTTTGTGTATTTTTAGTACCTAAGTTTAATGTAATAAACGATATTTAACGTATCCGCATTAAATATGTCCTTTCTCAGGCTCTAGACTATCTGTGTACCAAATTTCATTTAAATCGGTTCAGTAGTTTAGGCGTGAAAGCGCGACAGACACAGACAGACAGACCGACAGAGTTACTTTCGCATTATTTTATAATATTACTAAGGATTATGAAGAACATACTTTGAATTGGTATAGAATCCTCACTGGGTTCACCGCGACCCTGGCCCCACGAAATGACCCACGAAGGTGCTGTCTTGGGATGGACTTCTGTTGAATGTTAAATTACATTAGTTTTAAAATGACAACTGTATCAGCAGTACTTTATTAGCCGGTGCAAGACATTCGTCACCAGCGCCTCGCAAAATGAGACTTCACAACATAACTCATGAAGCTTAGGCCTTTGATTCATCTTCATCTGCCTAGCTTTTTCCCATTTATGTTGGGTTCGGCTTCCAGTCTAATCGGATGCAGCTGAATACCAGTATTTTACATGGAACGACTCCCTAACCTCCACAAACAAATACTTACTCCAACCATAATCCACTTGTGATTGACTTTTGTGACTAGGTATTTTATCATCCTTTGTTGTATCAGTTGTACTCCCTGTTCGTATGAACTCACTTTCCCCGCTGTCCGTTACATATTTTTGTAGCTTAGAAGGCTCATCACCAGGTTTATCATCACATGTTTTAGTTTTACCCATAACTTTTTCATATTGGATTTTTGGGTCGATTTGTCTCTCACTGGGTTCCGTTGTACTAGTTTCTATGTTTACTTTCAGTGGTTCATTTGGTTGGCTTGCTGTATCATGTGTTTTGATAGGAAGCATATTGTCCAATTTCTCCATAATATCATTTACTTGTAATATTGCATCACCCGTTCCTTTGTCCGTCATACTATCTTCATCTTCTGGTGAAGACATTTGCTTCTCATCATTTTCAGTGATTCTTCCAAGAGATGAAACTGATTTGCTTGCACTTCCGCTCACTTTCAACATTGGTTTATCGCCTATATCAGCTGGCCAAGACTCGTCTGCGTTACCTGCGTTTACACTCAGATTAGAATAAACCGAATGGAAAAGGACATCAGGACTGGGTCGAAAGTCTAAGGTTTTGAGCAAAATATTTTATTTCTACTACTTGTGCATATAAGCCGGGGTCACGATTAAAAGAAGGGTCGCAAGCAACTAAACCAGCCCTCGTTAGATTTGCATTAGGTTTTTTAACGACTCGTTAAAAAAGCTATTAATTCTTCCTAACAATGTCAAAGTGCCTTTTCACTTTGCTTATTAGAAATAGAACTTGAATGGTTATTTTTGTTTTGATTTTTTTTGTCTAGGAAGAACTTTAGCACTTTACGGATGACTAAACGCCCCCAGTCGTAATAACAATAAAGCATGTATTTTGTCTCGACCCGATTCATTTAACAGCTTTATAAAATTGTGATTTAAAATAACAATGTCGACTAATTTACTATATCTATTTTACTTACTAAGTAGATTTTGATTCGGTTCAGCAAACATGATGTTAGATTTATTATTTTGAGGATTCCATGGGGCTCGTTTATGTTCATTGGGTTCCGGTGCCGATTCCGCCGCAGTGCTTAAATAAGCGAGCCGAGATTCAATTCAATTTGTTAAAGTCTAGTGGTGTGGGTGTGCTCATCCAAGTTAAAATAGTTTTGATTACTAGGGGATGCGATAGGTAGTCCAGGAAATTCAAATTTTCATGACATTTGATGCTAATAACTTGGAGAATTGTATTAATGATTTTAATGATTATAATTCTGTAAATACTTTGTTACAGTCAAATTTTTATGACAAATACAAAATGATTATAATTCTGTGAATACTTTGTTACAGTCAATTTTTTATGACAAATGGAAATAACTAAAAACGTAAGAAAATTTGAATTTCGCGGGCTGATATGGCAATATTTTAACCTAAATGGTGAAAATTGATATCGGTAAGTAGTTAAATACCTGGTTTTGATTTGTTCGGGAGGTTTATCTGGGTTCACTGAAATGTAATTAACAATTTATGTATTTCATTCTTTACTAAACAATCTACAAACACATCTTTCTAAAGTATAATAATAGCACATTCCTGTAGTTTCATTTCCATATAGAAAGCATATTAATAATAAAATAAAATTATAGAAACAAAAAATAAAATTACCAAAGTCTTTTTTAGGAAACATTACTTTTTTGCTGTTCTTGTCATCATCAGAATCATTGGCAAATATTTCGAAACGTTCACTCACGTTTGAATGAGTTTCTGTAGCGTTATTGCTAGCTTCGTCATTTTCGTCTACATTTGGTGAGTTTTCATCAATTTGGTCATAGTTCTCGTCATTTATGTCGTGTTCTATTCCTGGCTCGGGTGAAATTACCACATTATAATCTTGTTTTTTTTCCGTGCCGGGCAAAATTTCGTCATTATTCTCATCATTTCCATCATGGTCTATTCCTGCATCGGGTGAGATTCCCTCATTATTTTCGTCATTCGTATTGTGTTCCATTTCTGCGTTATGTAAAATTTCATCATTTTCTATATCATCTACTGCCTTAAGTAAAATTTCCTCATTTTCATCTCTTGAACCATTTTCAATGTCATCTCCTGAACCATTACTCATATCATCCCCAGATTCTATGATAATATAATCGATTAGATTACTAATTTCGCTTCGGAAATGTTCAGAATCCGTCAAATTTTCGTAACTGTCTATAACTCTATCATCAGTTTTTTCAGTTAAAACTTGTGTGGAAGATTCTGAATTGAATATTTCTTCTAATTTCGATATTTTATTATCCGAAGACTCAATTGGCTCGACCGGTTTTTCCGATTCTTCTCCCAATAATACGTCTTTCGTAGAGACTGACAAATCAGAGTCAATGTCCAGTTGTGGCGGGTCGCAGATATTCTGTTGGTAATTCATACAATAGGTAATTAATATTATTTAATCTAAAATCTACATTCTCGAGACTGTTGATCGATAGTAAAGTCACTTTGGGTCTTGGAGGTGAGTTTTGATGTGAATGTCTCATTAAATCGTCAGGTCAGTTAAACTTTAACATGTCTTCCTCCACGTTCTCTTGCTGTAGCGAAATTATGCTTTACCTATGTAGTTGTTTTCCCGCAATGTTAGGAATTTTCTTATGTTCTAATATATTCACTCACCATAACAGTTTCAACTACGTCATCAATGAAGTCCAATACTGGGCCTTCTTCCTCTTCCAAATCTGTGAAGATTTGAGAAATTTATAGCTAGGTATACTACCCACTCGAGATTAAAAATAAAAGTACACATTAAAAGCAAAAAACAGTCTTGCATTAAAAAGTAGGTAATTAAATAAATTAAAAACCTTTCGATGTCATAAAATTTTCTTGATCTATAATTGTTTCAATAATCGTAACAACCCGCTCAGAAAATTCTAGCAATGTTTTCATTTGAGTTTCAGTTTCCGTTTTGACTAAAAATAAAGAAAATAAGTACTTAGATGCTTAAAAAAAATGAAAAAAATTAAAACTATCCCGTGATGGATTGCTGGATAGGTATTCGTTATAATGATGTCTGTTGGCACAAATTCGTAAAAGTTTTACCATTGTCAATCTGCCTAGCCCTGTCCCAATTACTTTGGGGTCGGCTTCCTTAGCTTAACTAGTTTAACCGGATGCAGCTGAATGCCAGTTTTTTACATGGAGCGACTGCCTATCTAACCCCCACAACCCAGTTAATGGTTATCACGATACCCCTTGGTAAGACTGGTTGTCAGACTTTCGGGCTTCTGACGACCCGTAAAAACTGTCAAAGACTCAAGAATGACACCCGGGACCAAAGGCTTGACGTTCTTTCCGAGGGGCGGACGGAGGGTTTTAGGCAACCCATACACGGACTGACCGCAAGCGTAGCTTAACCTGATCGATCGACCTCTCCTCCAAAAGTTTTATCATTGTGAGAAATGTAAAGTTTATTATAATATGATAAACCACTAGAAGCAGGTATGTCTATGGAAATAAGGTTCCAGGACACGCATCTGGAAACGTGACCCGCTGAATGATGGCGGGCCGGTAGGGGCCATCCATAAATTTCGTCACACGAGAGAAAAGAAAGGTCAACAAAGTGTGATATCGTGTGACAAGCGGGGGGGCCGTGTCATAAGCTTCGTGACGTGTCGTCATTATGATTGTATTTAAATCTTAAGTATTAAAACTAAACTTCAACTGTCATGAAAAACTTTAAAATATTACCTATATCTATACTATTATAAGGTCTATCAGTACTATTACAGGGTTTAAATTAAAATGGCATAATATTTGACGTCACACCAGGGGAAGGGGAATCACACAAGTATGACCACCTGTGACAAGGCTCCAAAAATCATGAAATTCGTGTTACGTAATTTATGGATGGCCTGGCCCCATACTGTGGGGGGTGCGGGGCATGCGTGCGCGGGGTTACTTAATCGAATAGGGTAGTAGTGGTTTTCTAAGGTGAAAATAACCAAATACTCGGTAAGTAAAACCTTCTAGAAACAGTTAACCTTCTAGAAACAGTTAAATTAAAAATTACCTCTCAAATCTTCTTCAAGTAGCTTATAAGATAAATCTTCGAGAATACTTGTTATCCAAACTGTAATCTGTGAAATGCCAGTTAATTTAAAATAGGTACAGTAAGTAGGTACTCTATCGCTAATCCGACACCACAAAATCCCAACCATCGGCGTATTACTGAAAACGGCGGGTTATAGTGTACCTATACTCAATCTACCTAGCCTTTTCCCAACTATGTTGGGGTCGGCTTCCAGTCTAACCAGCTGCAGCTGAATATCAGTATTTTACATGGAGCGACTGCCTATCTAACCTCCACAACCCAGTAACTGGGTAATATGATACCTTATGGTAAGACTGGTTGTCAAGACTCGGGCTTCTGACGACCCGTAACAACTGTCAAAGATCCTCGAATGACAGCCGGGACCAACGGCTTAACGTTTTTTCCGAGGCACGGAGGAGTCTCGATTTGTAAAGATGGTCACCCATCCACAGAGCAACCCCGTCAAGCGTAGCTTAACCTGATGGATCGACCCGTGCGGCTGTTATTACTTAGCCACGAGCTCCTCGGGTTGAAGTGTATACTGTGTATTAATATGTGGTAGTGAGAGACTTAACCATATCAATTTGTTTAGGAAATAAGAACCTTCTCTCCTAACCTGGGCAAGTCTCCTGGTTTTCCCCAACTCATTATAATAATTGAACAAAAAATATAGCCCAAATATTGTTGTGTGCACATCTAAGTAAGTAAGTAGGTATACTTACTTTTTTCGATACGTCTCTATTAATCGCATTATACTGCCGTCCCATTTTAGAGGTACACTGGCATTTAGACATCATTTGCGAAATGTCGCTGGATACTATTGTAGACAACTTTTCCAAACTAAAAGAGACCGAAGTTAATTAGTTACTGATCTTATTATCTCTAACAAATAATTTTATGTCAACTAAGATCAGTAATAAAAAAACCGGCCAAGTCCGAGTCGGACTCGCGCACGAAGGCTTCAGTACATTATCTATAAAAACGGCAAAAAAATCACGTTGCACGTTGTATGGGAGCCCCCTTAAATATTTATTGTATTGTTTTTTAGTATTTGTTGTTATAGTGGCAACAGAAATACATCATCTGTGAAAATTTCAACTGTCTAACTATCACGGTTCATGAGATACAGCCTGGTGACAGACAGACGGACGGACGGACAGCGGACCCTTAGTAATAGGGTCCCGTTTTACCCTTTGGGTACGGAACCCTAAAAAAGTAAAGTGCCTTTGTGCATCGAATGCAGGTATTTCATGATTCCGAACAACGCCACACGCAGCAGTGCTGCCGCGGCATTACTGCCACGTCACTACTAGTCCGCCCCATACATTTCCTAGAGTTTTATATGAGACTAACTTCCGCCCGCGGCTTCGCCCGCGTGCTATGTCGATAACAACTAGTCTATGTCCTTCCCTGGGATTTATCTCCTTACCAAATTTTATCGAAATCCTTTCAGTGATTTAGGCGTGAAAAGGTCAACAAGGTTTGAGGACTTACTTCGAGTTTAACGTTAAATTTATCGGCCTGGATAATCTTTTAGCTACTTTATGTGCAAATGCTATGCATAACATCCTTTCGTTCATCTGATGATTTTGGTGACTGGGCTTCTGAGTTTCAATGTCTTTATTATGTTTACTTGAAAGCCATTTAAAAGAGCAACTGCAAACAGTAATAAGTCGTTTATATACCTACACATGTTCATGTTTTGGCTTAAGGCTCGTACAGACTGGAGCGACAAGTGTCGCGCTGCTTGTTGCGCCCGAGATATCGTACCAGTCTGCACGACCCTTTAAACGAAAATGACACATCCGTCACAAGCGGCACCGATGACTACCAATACCACATACGCGAAAAATAAGTGCCTATGCAGACAGTCTGCATTTTCATTAGGACTAATAGCTAGCTGCAACATTGCACTTTAGGCGCAATCGATTGAAGTTTCGATACAAAATGTTAATTCTTCTCAAGCGCAGTCCAAATGCCGCCTTACCTTCTACAAATGCCCTAAGAAAGGTTTTGCATTCAGGTGCTGGATAAGCCGCCCGTCGTTGCGTCCCGGTCGTGACGAATAGATCAGGTTAAAGGTAAAAGTACTTAGGTAAACTACAATATTTATGCATAGATTATGCATACAAATGTTAATAGTAGGTAAGTATTAGTAAAACAGTCGACTATCGACGGGCGCGCCATAGAAGGTAAGGGTTTGTACACAAAACTGCGAATCGGCGCGATGCGAATTCGCAACGAGAAAATCTTAGGGTACCGGCGCTGATTTTTGCGATGCGACGTCGCAACGCAGTTTTGTGTACAAACCCTAAGGCATAGACAGGTTTATCAGTTTGTATGGAGGTGTAACTCGGTATTACTTTTTTGATTCCATACGTCTTCCACTTTGGAAACAATATATTGCTTCTGGTATTTTAACAATTGGTGTCTGGTCCATAACATGCTGTTTCAATCTTTCTACCTGTAACATGAGAATGAGATTCAAGCCAAGTGAATGCTCTCTAAAATATACTCTTTCGTAGCGTGCGCTGCCCACGCTTTCGGCAACGCACAACACTGCTCACCTTTCACTGCTTCGTAAACGCAGCCTACATAAACGTACAGAGGCCTTAGTGCGAGTTTCTTTTAACTATCTTCACTTTATCGACCGCGTTCGGCGCTCCGATGGGCCCTTCACTGGCCTTCACTGGTGAAGGACCAATCGGAGCGCCGAACGCGGTCGATGCGTAAAGTGAAGATAGTTAATAGAAACTCGCACTAATGCCTAAGAATGCTTATACGTACCATAAATTCAGGTAATATATCAGATTTATTTCTCCATGTTTCTATACATTGTCGTTTTGTCGGCACAGCCAGTTCGGCTATCCTCATGGGACATCTTTTACCCTTCGTGGTCTTCGTTTGTATATTATTTAATTTTGTTCTTGAATTTCTGTTGATCGCTAAATAAGTACTTGCAGCAGAGTTTGTTCTACAAGGACATAATCTTGATCTAGGAGTACTTTGGCTTCTATTGTTTTTGAAGGTTTCTAGGTGGCCTTTCCTGGGATGGAAAATAATAATCTAGGTAATTAGGTAGGTACCTATGCATACTATCCATACTAATATTATAAATTCGAAAATAACTCTGTCTTTCTGTTAAAATTTGGCAAGGAGATAGATGGCATCCAGCACGCGTAGCATGACCATCGTAGAAACGGGTTTTGTCGACGGAAGAATAGACAAAATGACAGATAAACAATCACTATCTGTCATTTTATCTATTCTTCCGTCCGTTCTAACCGTTTCTACGGTGGTCATGCTACGCGCACTGGGGAAGGACATAGGGTACTTTTTATCGACATACCACGCGGGTGAAGCCGCGGGCGGAAGCTAGTCGACATATATATTTACAAGGTTATTAGTACTACACACCAGACTACATTTTGATATCATTTACCTACATTTGAATATTTATATAGAATTTGGATTACCTACTTTAGGACAAAAGGTAATGGAAATTAGTAGGAAGGGGAATTTTAATTTTGGAAATCTTATAGTACAAAATATTCAACCACATGAGACAGTTAATAACAAAAAAAAATTAAATTGTTGTAATGTAGGCACTAATGGGGAAGCGCATTAGTAGGTACATTACAACAATTTAATTTTTGTTAACAACTATTAAAATGGCGCTGTCGTAGCTCGTTCCCAAAACAAGCTAAAATACAAGGCGTGAGGTGGTTTTATTTTATTTTTGCGAAAATTACGCTTCGTTTTGTTCCTAAATACTCAGAAATCGGTGCAAACCATTTCCCGAAAGACCCTAAAATTAAAAGATTGTCCTTTGTCCCTAATGCTATTCGTAGTTTTTTTTTTATTACACAGGTTTCGACGTTATGTTGGAAACATCTTGAAGAAATTGATTACGAGGAAGTACCTATAGTTTTAAATTTTGACACTTTCCATGTCAAATACTAGATTTAAAATAATGAAATCACCAAAAACAACGAAATAGTTAATGAACACAAAATTGCATGAATGAACGAAATGTCAAATTTAGGTACATCAAAATTAAGTTGTTAGACTATCAAGCCGCGGTTTCCCCAGCGTAAGTCTCGCTCCCGTGGGAATATCGGGATAAAAAGTATCCTATGTCCTATTCCAGTCATGGTCATGGTCTAACCATGTGCCAAATTTCATCCAAATCCGTTCATCCGTTTAAGCATGAAAGCGTAACAAACAAAAAAAACTCACTTTAGCATTTATAATAAGTACTTATTATAGTTAGGATTAGGATGTAGGGACCTAGCTACAATCACGCTAGGTATCTACAATTTAGCATTGACTGACTTGACTGACCTTCCCCACTGTAGATTGTCTCCTATCAATTGTGAATCTCTTGTTTTACTTATTTATTTATATCTAGGTACCTACTTACCTAGTTATGTAGATACATACCTAATAGGCTGGGGACTAATCTAAATTTTAAAACGAGGAGTTCACACACCTTACTCGAGGTTGTTTTACAATAGTTTTGAAAAAATTCATATCTGGTACGGAGTATTCATTTTCTGTTTCATCTGGTTTCGGTTTTTTTTCACGGAGCTTTTTGCCACGCCAAATTTCATTTTGAACGTTTACGTCCACGTTATGCCCGTTATCAACGTAATCGAGATTTCTATTATCCTTCGATTCACCTTCTAGCTGTGTTTTTGATAGGAAAACTTCTGTATCTGGAATTTGTACATGAAACTGATAGAACTCTATTTCAAATGGTAGAAGAACTCCTTATCATAGGTACACACGGCTACACATCAAGTTATACATTTCCAGTTAATCCAGTTTAAGGCTTTTACATAGTGGCGCGACTTGTCGCGCCAGTATGTAAGAGCCTTTATGCTGCTACATATTGAATCTATTTTTTGCCAAATGTACTTGTACCTATTTCATTGAAATCTTTAGCTTAGTCTCGAGTGACTACTGATTGGTCGGTGTCTCAGTGCGTTTTTTCACTGCAGTGCGCGCACTTCTATGACATTCCATACTTCACAGATTTTACAGTAAAAAAACGCACGGAGTGCGCTTTAGGCCTTACAGACCGTTTCCTGTAGGTACGTATGTATGTTACTATGCCTTTGGCTGCCCCGTTGGTCTCGTGGTCGCAAGCGCGACTGCAGAGCGTGGGGTCCTGGGTTCGATTCCTGGGTCGGGCAAAGTGTTATTGGATTTTTCCATTAGGAATTTCGTAGTAACAGCCCGGAGTTTGGAAGTTGGCGGTGTGATACCCCCGTGCCTCGGAAAGCACGTTAAGCCGTTGGTCCTACGCCTGATCTCTCTCCGGTCGTGTCGGATTGCCGTCCCATCGGACTATGAGAGTGAGGGAAGAGAGAGTGTCTGCGCAAACACTTGTGCACTATAATATCTCCCGCGCCGATGGCTAGTCTCCGTTGAGATTGGCCGCCGTGGCCGAAAATACGGTCTGGAGGACTATTATTATTACTATGCCTAAATAACTGATCGTGACGAAAGTTTCCCATTAATATTTGAAAGCAAATTTAGTTATAAAATAACAGGGAGTTAATTAATAGGAGTTGCGGAATCGGCAGATGTAGGTACAGGCGTATACTGCTGACTGCTGGTCAAAATAAAGGTAAAGGTAAGTATTTTGTTATATTCCAAGAAGATAAAAATCAATCATCTCAGGTTTTATTTCTGACTTCAACTAAGTCTGTTACCTGTATATTCATCTGCGGGGCGTTATTTATCATATCTAGTTAAGCCTGCTGTCTTCGTTTTTAGGGTTCCGTAGTCAACAAGGAACCCTTATAGTTTCGCCATGTCCGTCTGTTTGTCTGTCCGCGGCTTAGCTCAGAGACTCTTAGTACTAAAAACTCGTAATTTGGTAATAGATTTGAAGTTACCTAACTATTATACAATCTGTTCAGCGCTGTTGCACATAAAACAGTACCTACTTACCTATTGGCCCTATTGCCTATTTTTTCTCCTGCTTACCTGAATTCTGACGTGAACCATTAAAAGCCATTGTGATTAAGTGTGAGATATGTTTCCTACTAAGTACTGTTTGGAAACTCTTTAATTTAGTAGGAAGCTTTCCATAAAAATTACCGCAAATGCAATAAATAAATATTCACTGACAGCTAATTTTGGATGAAACTATGGAAATTATAAATGTCACCGTCCTAAAGTGTTTCGTATGAAGATCTATACAGCCACGAAAATGGTCTATTACCACAGGTATGTACCTAGTCAGTTATTGAAAAGCTGCAAACTACATTGTAAGTACATTACTTACAATGTCTGTCAAGTCTACCTACGACGGCTGCGTATGGTCTTATATTTAGATATTTTCGGACGACTCTGTCCAGGAATTGGACCTTTACCGCACTCTTAAGTACGTGATAGACGTGCGTACTTAAAGTACGCGGTCTTTAAGTTCGCGACCTTACTCGGCTCGCCGAGCCATAAGTAAGAACGCGGACTTGCTCGCACGTCTATCACCCGTTTTATAGTTCATCGGTAGGGTAGGCACTATTTATAGGCTAATGATGAAAGCAATGTGGTTAAATCCAACGAATTAAGGATAAGTCGCGCGAGCTTACTTATGTTTTAGAATCAGAATCCTACTGTGAAACATACAGGCAGAAGGGTGCTATGCAACTGCCGAGATAATAAACCTAATAGAAATAGTTGGTAAGTAAATAAATATACTAATTCCATGGTACTGAACGAGCAACTGGCTGTTCATCTGTCGTTTAGACTTTTTGGTCGCTGATAGGATTTATTAGTCATTGGTCGCCATTGACTTATAAATCTTAAGGACTTGAAATGTTTGACTATAGAAAAAACAGTTATACAAATATGAGGCATATCGACGCCAAAATCATAAAATTATTGCCATCTCTTTTTAACTTTCATAATTTTGCGTAAGTGAAAAAGGACAATAGTGTTTTTGACAGTTACTTTATTGGCAACTCTACATTTCTAGAGTCATTGAATACCTATTTGCGGCCGAGTCGCCATTTTATCCTCTCGCTGTTTGGTACCAAACTTGAGTACATCAACTGTCAAATGCTCTTGAGCTGTGATTATAATTGTAAATTTTGGAGTAATTTGCAGTGTTATTGCGTTTAAACTCGGTCCTATAGTGGAAATCGTCAATAGCAAGATGCCCAATTGCAATATAATCGGATGTGGCATCAAAAGAAGCGGAAATCTCCCGAACATAACTTTGCACCAGTACGTACATAATTTTCAGCTGAAATATCTTTAGATTTATATGATAAACAAAAGATTCTGTATTTGTTGAAGAGCTTTAACAGTATAGCATTCTTATTTTCCCTTTTGCCTTTATTTTTAACAGTTTTTCAACATGAAATGATTTCTTGTTATTGAAGGGATAGAGTAGTGCATTTAGACATTTTTATATTTATCGATAATGCTATTTTATGATTCTTTATTGGTTTTGTTTTATTTTCAAGGCTGCCTGATGAACGAAAAAATAAGATTTGGCTGGTAACAATCGGTGTTGAAAATTTAAAGATATCAACAAAAACAATTCACATATTTTGTTCTCTTCACTTTGAAGAATCATGTTTTGGACACTGAATAAAGTAACATTACGTGACGATGCTTTACCTTCACGAACCTTATTGGTAAGTAACATTGCATGTTATACATTTTTCCAACATGATTGTGTAGTGGCTGATAGATGATGGTGATGTCCTCGATTGCAACAGTTGTTTAATGGACACAAAGAGTGATGTAAAGAATGGTTTTCAGGTCCAAGCTGTTTGTGTGCCTACCACTCAAAATCAACCTGGAGAGATTTCAAAAAGGAGTGGCATAGATTTAGCCTCTAGCACATCCGCTACACTAGATTTAGTCACGAGCACCTCCGCTGCGCCACATTTAGATGCTAGCACCTCTGTTGCGCCAGATTTAGCTGCTAGCACCTTCGCTACGCCAGATTTACCGGTATGACCTCTTCCGTTTTTTTTAAATCTAATTGATAACATCTCATTGATTGAATTGAGAATGGCTGGGAGATATCTCTCGCTTCTTATCTTCAATATCTATTAAAGCTTAATTTTATTTGATTTCAGGTACACACATTTAAAATGATAAAGAAATTAAAGGACATATGTCAATAACAGTCCAAGAAGATAAAGAGACGGAGAAAGTTAGAAGACAGACGAAAGAAATTGCTCATTTTTAGTAATATTATCAAAGATTTTAAAGGATATAATAATATTTATTAATTAAAAGTGTAATAGAGGTATACTTACATGAATTTGAGATACAAATATTATGGGAAGAAATCTACTGAGAGAATACCCCATAGAAATTACCCAAACTAAATTGTATTGTTCAGAAATGAATAAAATTGATTTCTTTAATATAACGTTATTATAATTATTGTTGATTTTTAATTAAATAATTAACCCTCGATCATTTTCCTTTTAGAAACTTAGCATCAAAAATATGAATTATGGTGAAAAAAAACATAAAAAAAAAAGTTTTTCACTGGTTATCCGTGAAATTCAAATTTTCATACTTTTTTTGCAAATTGCAGCTCTGTATTAGGGCGTATGTTTACCCGGGGTATTTTTACCCGTACATATTGTACCGTGACATAATGAAAACAATAATCGATACTTCTTTAAAATAACATCGATAAAAGTATCGATGTTATTTTAAAGAAGTATCGATAAGGGCTGCTCTAGTAACCGCCATTTTATCCTCTCAGTAGAGCGTAGGTATACACGTTTTTCTTGTAGGTATGCCAAGTCCATAGGATTTATTAGTCACTAGCTTTTGCCCGCGACTTCGTTCGCGTGGAATAGTGACTTCCGACAGAATTTTGGTTTTACCCGCATGGCGCATAGTTCCCGATCACGCGGGATCTCTTCAAAAATGCACGGAACCAATTTTAAATTTACGAAACGATCAATCCTCAATTCTACGACAGTACCGAAGCGCTCGGCCGATACCCAACCAAATGCGTGTAACGAAACCATAGCGCGATCTATTTCGATCCCAACGCCATCTATCGAGCATAGTGACAACTCGGATTATTTATCTATACTCCGTTCGGGCATTTTCTTTGTACTAAAAGTTTTATTATATTGATATTATTTTTTTCATACCTTTTTACTATTTATTTACTTTTTTCCGTGAATTAAAACAATAACATGAACCGAACTCGTGTAACGATCGACACCATTGCGCGATCACCAACTCGACATATAGTACTAATAGAATTATCTATACTCCGTTAGAGCATTTTCTATGTACTAAAAGTTGTATTATATTATATTTTTCATACCTTTTTACTATTTATTTACATTTTTCCGATGAATTTTCAGTACTGAATTGATGCCGACTCTTGACCAATAGATGGCGCTGTATGTCCGGAATAAATTTTATTTTTTATTTTATTTTTTGTAATAAAAACTATCCTATGTCCTTTCTCAAGTTCCAAACTATGACTGTACCAAATTTCACACAAATCGGTTCAGTAGTTTAGGCGTGAAGCAAAGACAGACAGACAGACAGACAGAAAGACAGACAGACAGACAGACAGAGTTACTTTCGCATTTATAATATTAGAGTGCGTTCCTTATTACGCTGTAATCGATTTGGGCGCGATAAAACCCGTACCGTATTGGTCTGAGCACGATAACGATATCCCGTGAATCGTCATAGATGACGTCATGACATGCGCCATCTTGCGATAACGCCGACCATGCTTAGATTATTATCACCGTGAGCGCTGTCAATGTGGCTGTCAAACTGACAGTTGTACTTTGTTGTTTTAAATCATAAAACATTTTTTTTTTTTAATTATTGATGATTAAACTCATGAATTTGATTTTTTTTTACTTTGATGTGTTTAACACAGAAGCACTTTATAATATGAATATCAACAATAATAACAATGCAAGGATTGAGGTTATGTTTAGGTTACGAGCACTGTGAGCGCGTTCACGAGTGTTCCGAATTGTTGACAGCCCTCAGCTGTCATAATTGTGATATCTAATTCGGTACGCAAGTAATCGCTGTGAGCGTTGTGAGCGATTATTTTCTAATTCGGAAAGCGGCCTTAGTTTGGATTGTTGGTCGCTGATGACATCGCACTACTGTCAGGTCAGCTGTCGTTGAGTGTCAGTGCCAAGTCAACATTGATTCTGGAGGACGTGCATTTCGTTGTGCTTCAATCAAATTATCGTAATTTTTAGATTTGAGATTCGTAGATTTTAAATAAATCGGCTTGAAAGTTAAACTGAAAATACAAAACTAAATATACTTACATTGTAAGTTTGGTTTACTTTCGTCCTATATCATATAATTGGAATATTTTATCTATAGTTGTGCGTCTTTTTTACTTGAAAGATTGTAAACAAAGAATCTATAAAACAAAAACAATGTGGTCGCATTTACAACGTGGAAGCTCACCGGTAGACTGGTGTGAATCTAACTATTCTATTTCACCGGTAATAGCCGAATTCGTTAACACAGTAAGTATTTTTCGCATTTTCTATTTTTAGTCTCCGAGCACAGACAAAGGATTTTCTTTCTTGGCGCATTTATTATTTGTAAATTTTATAATATACTCGTTATTTGGCCTTGGAAGATATTAAGAAGTATTAATGAGAGGTTTCGGTGTAAATAATAAGTAAGTATCTGTAAGTTTTCCAGATACTTTGGCATGGATTAGTCATGCATGCTTGCCCAAAATGGTCAATGAACTTGGCCCTTTAATTTATTCAACCAACCGAAGTGTGCAATGCCATACTTATATATTTGTTTTCTCTTTTTAGATTAGCAATGTGTTGTTCTTCCTGTTGCCACCTGTGCTGATTCACCTGTTCCAAGAGTATTCAAAGTTGTTCAACCCCGCAATCAATGTTCTCTGGATTCTGTTGATGGTGGTTGGTATAAGCTCTGCCTATTTCCATGCCACCTTGAGTTTAGTAGGTAAGATCACAAGTTATTTCTTCTATTTATGTATTATTACTATTTTGTTGCCTAGTCATAAACATTCAATGTATATGCTACTGAATGTATCCGAACTGTGACAAGTAATTTCGCAAACATGTTTACTATCCTATAACAATATAATTATGGTTTCAATAAATGTATTGTAACTAAGTTTATTTAATATAACAATGTCAAAATGCTTGTATGTTAAACATCTGGTTTGTCCCTATTTCAATTAAATCCCCTAAGACGACCCACTGACCTCAAGCTTACTTCTTATTTTCATTCTAACAAAAAATATTCAAATAAGTGCTAAGTTTAAATAAATCACACATACCAAGTTTTTGTAAGAGAAAAGGAGAAAGATGCAAGTATCACAAAGAGGTTTCTATTTACTTTTTCAGGGCAGCTTTTGGATGAGTTGGCTATACTATGGGTGTGTATGGCAGCATTTGCAATGTTCTTACCAAAGAGATATTTCCCAACATTCTTAGATGGTAACAGGTGAGTTGAGTGCCTACTGAGCGAGTACATAATATTTTGACAAAATAGGGAATATGCACGTAATTCATAATGTATTCTTTACTTAAATATTCATTCTATATGAGTCAAGAAACAAATTATTATTTTAATCAAAATCAACACTTGTGTCTTTGACAATGCCGGAAGTGACATCAAAATATACCATGTGAATAAATATCTATTATTTGCTAATTGCTTGTTATCTCACTAAGGTAAGTAAGTGCGATTCTTGCTTGAATAAAGCACAAAAAATAATTTAATTTGTGTGATACAGGCTAAAACACCTTCAAAAACAGATGTAAGCAAAGGAGTAATGTGTGGTAAATGACGTCACATCCTGACCGCGTCAGAAACTGATATTTGAACTGGAGTAGGAATTTGTTAGAGTTTAAAAAAAAATTGAGTAACAAGCAGTAGTTGAATTTAACTTCTAATACTTTTCTTGGGTTTATATTACATACTGTCTATTATTGATTTACTGAAAAAACAATTACATGCATATTCCTTATGCATAGGTAAGGCAAAATAAGAAACCGTTTTAGAAGTGTGTATTGATAACATTTTACGCACAAAATACGCGCATTGACGTGGAGTTGCAGATACTAGCCAGTATTACTTGATAACATTTTGATGAGAACCATTCATCAATGTTAATATTTTATACTCTGTAAGAGTATATTTGCATACCCCATTGCAACATTTACCATCTTTATTTTAATGTGTTGTATTGTAGGTATACCTACCCACTTCACATAAGTAGGTACCTTTGCAAAAAAGTAATAAAACCTACTTAAGTACATAAAGAAATACCTATAAATAATGTCAAATAAAAAACAAAAAGCCCGACTGCAAAAACACATAGCTACCTACTTACTTTTAACTGAAAAGAGAAAAACAAGCATTCACAATCTACAGGTAACTAAAAGTACACCATATTTCAGGTTATTGGTTTGTCCCTGGCTGCAATACCAAAATTTTGTGAATTATTATATATTTTTATATAGGTATACTTACCTAGGTATTATAAATATATAGGTATTTGGAATTGACTAATTACTAGCTTTTATTTGATAGGTACCAATTGATGTAATTTATTTTAAAAAAACCTTCCATATTTTCCTTTTTCATGTATTTGCAGGTGCAATAGATAAATAATGTATTATAGAACACAATTGAGACTAATCTAAAGACACCTCTTATGTTAAAATCCAAGCCATTTCGGGTACAAAGCATGCCAAACAAATAGACATATATAATATATAAGAAGGTACATAACATAGGTACTCTCCAAAAACTGCCTCCCTCCTCCTGGAGCAGTCGGGTAAAAAGTAAGAGCACCTCAATTCTTGTTGTTTACTACAAAGTGTTAGGTACTTCCTTGTTCTTAAAAAACAAGTTGGTACATTCTTAGCATGAATTAACGCAAATTTACACATTTTGTTATAAAGAGAATGTGAATTTGGTAATTAGAGCTATAAAACATTCATAATTTATGCTCTACTTTAGCGTTTATTGCATCATATTTACGCCGCGTCATGGAAATTTCATAACATTTTTTTTTTTTCATAAATACCTAGGTACCTACATAGCGAAGGAATATAAAAAGTAGCTACCTACCTACTTAAATATATACTTACCTAATATTTTATAATGTAAGTACCAAAGATTATAAAATATTAGGGCTTAATTAAATAGGTACCTACATAAAATGAATAAATATTTCACGTATTGCGATGAAATAAAAATTTGTAAAACTTATAAGTATTCTCAAGTTAAATTAAATTCTCAAAATAAAACCCAAGGTGGTTTAGTAGGTTGGCACCTGGGTAGGTAGGTACATCAATGCATACTTACGTCATCATTCCGTAGATAATCGTAGATTATTGTCATAGCAAGGCTTGGTTCTTCAAAAGTATAAAAATATGTAAATAATTGGATTAGCATTATGGGACTTGGCACTTTTAGCTTCGGCAATTTTGCTACTTCATCAATGCTGCATCGTGTAGCTGACTCGCAGCGTTTGAGCGTGGCATCGAAATTGCGCATTTTTCGCAGATGCAAAAGCCTCACTAGGTCTAGGCTGCTACTGGTATCCGAATGGTGTGAGGATTCAAGCCGTCTCGCATCGTTTTTCGGAAGTTGAATAGATATCGCGGCTGTCGCGGTACCTATCTGTATTCTATTCTATCCGAATCCTAACTAGTCTTAATATCCTAACTTAATATTATAAATGCGAAAGTGAGTTTGTTTGTTACACTTTCACGCTAAAACGGCTGAACGAATTTGGATGAAATTAGACCATGACCTGGAATAGGACATAGGATCTTTTTCTATAATATTTTGTAGGAAGTTTCTTTTTTATTTAAAAAATAACATATTGTGGAGGCCCCTATTTTTTGGAAGCCCGGGGGCTATGGCTATGGCCCCTGTTGCCCCGCCTTAAATCCGGCCCTGCTAGGCTAGGGTCCTTAAAAATAATCCTTTGATTTTTTTCAGACGCCGCCTGGCTGTCTACTCGGTAGTGGCGTCTGTGTTGTCCACTGGCTTCCTAGTGATGCACCCGGCAGTTAACGCTTTTGCGTTGATGTTTTTCACTCTGCCATCTCTTGGATTAATGTATGAAGAGCTGACCAGGTACTTTTGAACATTCGGTACTTATAACTTAATTTATTCATTCACGTCTCACATCAACATCATAAAATCACGCTAATGTAACCGAATTGAAAGGGTGGGCACACAGGTAAGTATAGGAAGGAATTATCAGTAGCTAGGCATTTCGCCGGTTATGTTTTATGCTCGGAAACTGGGCGTGGGCTGCTACAGAGAAATTATTGATGGAAAAATCTAATAAGACTGCTCGGCCTGGATATCGTACCAAATACCTCTCGTTCAGCAGTCACGCTTGCGACCATCACTAGATCAACGAGACATCCACGATGCATCACAAACTTAAAAGTTATCGGGAAAAATCCATTTTCAAGACTAGCTAATATATTTAATAAGCGTGCAAAGTTTAAAATCCCTACCAAATGACTAAATTTTCTCGAAATTGTTTAAATCTCTGATAATCTGTTAATAAAGAAAGGCTAATAGACCGATGACGAATTAGCTGACAAATTGTGAACCGATTGACCTTGGCTTGACGTAAATGTGAAATAATAAATAACTATACTTACTTAATAAATATTATGCGTACCAATATGACTAAATTGAATGAACGAATTGATAATAATGATTTATTTTAAAATCTAATGTAATAAATTATTGTTTAGTATAATGTTATGAATTGTAATAATAGGAATAAGTAGGTATATATTTTTAAATGTTTTTTTATATTATTATTTTAATTTTAGAAATATTTAAAAATGTAATTATATAAGAAAAGAAATAATTAAACGAAAAGAATAAGTATATTATTTAATCAGAATGAATATACAGGATGAAATTCATGGGCATCCTCTTAAGGGGTCATTTTACTCATCTTTATTATGAACAACTTTCACTATGGGACCAACACTGAAACCGCGAAAAAAAATCAGCTTTTCCCTACATTTTGACGAGATGCGAACATACATGTAATAGTTGTCGGCGGTAATAGTTGTTCATAATGATGAGTACAACCCCCGACCCCTTAAGAGGAAGCGCAGCCCATCAATTTGTGTAACCTGTATATTAGAATATTCTGGTATGTAATTTAATAATCTGATATGAAACATTTGCAGTGCCCTTACAGGGTCAAGTATTAAGTAACTAGTTAACTACTGTGTCATTCAATTTTAATGTATAGGTACCTAATAACCAGTGCTTTATATGTTAGCACAATGTTAGTAAATAAATAAGTAAATAATAGTGGTGTTTGATCAATTTTTTTATTTATTCCAGAGTTAAATGTTCGCGAGTCTATCGCCTTGGTCTGCGCTGTGTCGCCGTCACTTTCTTGGCAATATTCTGTTGGATCATAGACCGCATGTTCTGCGATGCGTGGCTGTATATAGACTTCCCGTACATGCACGGCGTGTGGCACGTTCTCATCTTCATCGCCGGCTACACTGCCCTCGTACTCTTCGCTTACTTCAACGTCAATGAAGAGAGCCCCGAACAGAAACCACAACTCAAGTACTGGCCAGTAAACGAATTCGAACTTGGTATCCCATACATTACCATGAAACATCCTTACAAAACAGACAAAAATGTAGCCATCTAGTCATTTTAGTTTCATGGACTGAACCTACTATTTATGATTATGACAGTTTTTAGAAGGCTGATTAACTTGTCAACTTTGATTTGACCATAATGAAATGATAGTTTATAATGTACATATCTATGTAGTTGAAGAGATTGGCGTAATAGTAACAAAAATATCGCATTAAATGTTCATGATAATTACGCCATAATCCTAACTAATATTGTAAATGCGAAAGTGAGTTTGTTTTTTACGCTTTCACGCTAAAACGGCTGAACGGATTTAGATGAAATTGGGCACATGGGTAGACCATGACACGGAGAAGGTTATAGGATAGAGTCTGGCAAACGAAAGTTGATCCTGACAACACGCGCGAAATTTGGCCAGACTCTACTTTTCATCCTGGATCGCGGACGAAGTCGCGGGCAACAGCTAGTAATTATATATTTTTACCGGTTTTAATTTCTAGTAACAATTCTAAATTGTTACTTATGATTGTTTATGTTATGGCACAGGTCGGGCGACAAAATCAAGTACATATTTTGCCACTCGCCTGGCTTTACCGAATCGTGCCGACCCGGGGCGACCCGAACAAGTAGCACTACTCAGATATCTGTAATCTGTATGTCTCAATTATGAGACCAGTTCACATGAATATTTTAGTCATTTTTATTAAAAGTCTGTATTTGGTATCTTAGAAAACTGACCTACAGCTGTTGAGTGTGGTTGTATTGTACTGTTTTATAAAATGTTTATTTTAATATTTATGATAATATATTTTATGTTTTTTTTACTTAAGTACTTTTTAGTACTTAATTGTTTTTAAATACATTAGAATATTTTAATTAAATACATTTTATTTAGGTATATATAACTAAATGACAAAAAAATATAAGTACCTAAACATTTTCAAAGAAGTCGCTCAAAATATCAGTGCCAGTTCAGTAAAGCTGAATAAACCAGAAAATGTTTAGGAAGAAACAGCTTTCAAAGCAGTAAGTATATGTAAATTATTTACATAAAAATATGTGATGTCAAATATATCTGAGATATTAATGTAGGATAATTTAAGTGTGTAGCTACTTATTTTGTGTACTGATAGATTGTAAATTTGAAACAATGGGTAGTACAAAATAACAGTGATATTGATGTTATGATGGAATGTATTAAGATTATTTTGTTTGAAACACAAAACAATTTATTGTATAAAATGGAAGTAATTAGTATTGAGTTTTAAACAAATAAAAACTGTATGTTAAACGTCGTGGCGCCAGCAAGATTTCGAATTAAGTTTAAAAAGTGAGGTCCCTGCTATAGTTACAAAGACTATAAAATTTATACGTGACACAAAAAAAATCAGCATTGCCTCGAGAAATGCTTCGACACCTCAAAAATTTGTTTCGTGGAGTTTAAAAATTAGTTAAACTTGTGTCTTGCGGTAGATTACCATATTTAAATTAGGGAATATGCATGTATTTTTTTAATATTTTTATTCGATAGTTTACATCGTCAAATAATAGTTAAAAAAAACATCGTCGGCAAAAAAGCAATTTAAAGTAGTTAAAAAAATGTTTAAAAATATCCAACCGATGCGGGCTATTTAAACGCCCTCCATTTGGTGCGCTTGGTGTGGTGACGTCACAGTTCGTGAAAACAGACAAGCAACTGTCAAGTCAACGTCAAACACTCTTTTTTCTATGAGCGTTTGACATTGACTTGACACTTGTTGATTGACTTGACATTGACATTTTGATTGTTATCCCGGATTGTTACGTCACATCCGCTCTTAGCCTTTTCAAGTATTTGAATTACCCACAGTTTTTTGGGACTTTTTAAAAATTAATTTCTCGCTCAAAAAGAAATTTTATTCAAAAATATTGATGGAGGCATAATTCTGAAGTAACATAGTTTATAGAAAAAAATATTTGCCCCATATTTGAATCACATGCATATTCCCTATTTAGGTAAATTGGCTTCTGATATTGTTGAAGTTATTCATTAAAGTATTTCCGATTCGTTTTCAACCTTATTATAATTTACATTAACACTTTTACTGCCAAGTACATAGACTGCATACAAATTAGCATGCCATAAAATGTGTCTCATATATCTATAACAATTAGTCAGTCGAGTTCATTAGCGCGCCGCGTATATCTATATATATGTACGACCCGGATGCGAGTTGTGAGCGCGCGAACGAACTATCGTTGCACTCGTGAGTCGGGTGCTTGGCACTAAAAGTGTTGGACATCTATCTTTTACCAATATTAGACTTAGGGTCTTTAACTATCTGCCAAAATTGTAAAGGTGTGTTTGGTTTATTATTTTAAGAAGGCGAAAATTTTATTCTTATTATTTGTATGACTTGACTGTGAATCTCGATTTTTTGCTATGACTAAATTATTGTATGAAATAACCAGTAACTATCATTTGACGATTTTTGTTATAATCTAGTCAGTCATTATATTCCGGCCGCCCGAAAGAACGCGTTCCTGTCAGTTGAGTACAAAAGAATGCGTGTTTTACGAGTATTTGTTCCTGATCGTGTCCAACTGAGAGGTGTTAGGAACGCACTTTCAGCGGCAGTTTCAGTTATTATGTGTGTATGGCATAGTAAAAGCAAAAGCTGAATATTTAACGTTTCTTGTTTTAGTTGGTGGAATTTGAATGAATGTATTCAGTCGTCTAAATTAAGATGGAATACCTACATAATAAATATTTTGGTGACTTTAATAATATTTTTTTTACTTGTACTGTACCCAAAATTAAAATAATAGACGAAAATATATGGCTGGAATGTTTAATTTCCACATTATAGTATAATCCGATCCATAAACATTAACATAATAATCATTAACATTTGCAATATTTTATAAAATATAATTTTATAATACAAAATTTATTGTATTAGTCAGAGTCAGAGGATACATTATGATGTTGGTTGGGATGTAGGCCAGATGAGTCAAACTTCTTCCTAGGATAAGTGCTACCACCACGGTACACCACATGGTTCTTCTCAGTTTCTAGTATCTTCACTTCATGGAGCAACTGTGGCTTCTCCATCACATTCTGGAGTTGTTCCCAAATGTATATTGCCACATTCTCTGTGGTGCTTACCTAAGAAAAAAAACCACATGTGTATAAAAATAGGAAATCAATCTCAATCAGTTGTAAAGAGTTCAAAGGTTGTAGTAAAAAATTGCTCAATAATTACTTAAAGTGAATTACTGTTTAAGAGTTTAGAGACTCAAGATAAGTATTGACCTCATTGCCCTTAAAGTATTACACAACTTTTCACAATGTAATTAAAAATACATTAATAATTGTTGCTGTGAATACTAAACTAATTAGTAATAACTATTACTAACTAGTTAGTAATAAATATTACTAACTAATTTATTATAAAGATGGTTACCTGAGCCTTGAAGTATGGTACATCATGGTCCAAGTTTTTATGGTCAAGTGGGTCCATGATTGCGACCTGCATGTACTGTTTGAGTTCATGCACATTCATAACCATGCCAGTGGTAGGGTCCACTGGGCCTTTAACTGTCACCAGAACTGTAATAAAAAACGTTTAAATTATTATCAATAATAAAAAAGGCACCATGTATCAACTCCCACCCCATAAGTTTTGAATTATTCAAGTCACATGTAATCTTACCAACATAATTGTGTCCATGTCCATTCGGGTTGTTACACTTTCCATATAGTTTTTTGTTTTCCTCATCAGACAAAAATGGACTGAAACAAATACATTGAAATAACTATCAGATCTTATTGTTGCAGTAAATATTCTATAAGTGAAAAAGTTCTTGAATGGTATTGAAATTAAGGAATTGATAACCTCAGGGATCAGGGAGACGAGACCGGAAGTTCTCGTTAAAGTTATTAGGCGTCGCCAATAATATAGGTAGTCGCCTTATGGAATTTATGCTGAACTCGTTGTATGTGTAACCATCTCAAATTACTACTTATATTGATTACTGTATTACTTGCAAGATATCCACTTGGCAAAATTATGCTTACCTGTGCAATCTGTGGCAGGAACTAAAGGTTTCACGCCTGGTTATAGAAACTATTGGTAGCGGTGTTGGTGTCATTGTTTCTTATTAAAATAATTTAATTTAAATAAAAGCAAAGATGACAACTACTTGTAGTAACAGCTAATAGAATAGTGGCAAAGTAAAGTGGCAAATGAAAATGACAATGTTGCAGTTTACTTGGTACAATTTGAACGAACTAAAACGAAAGAAATCACAAGCACAACAAGTGTTTGTTTTAAAAAAAACTTTACACTTTATTTTACTGACTTGAGTTGTCACTTTTAGGGTTGCTAGTTGCTTTATTTGAAACTGTTTTTTTTTAAATTTTTTTAACTTTATTACTAGCACCATAGGCTAGCACCACTTTACTCTATGGCTAGCACTCAAAAATTTCAATCTGTAACAGTTTTCATATTCCTGAGTGTAATGTTCAAAATGTTCTTCCGAGTGTTGAGTCTTTATGAGTGTAATGTAATTCTATATGCGTTTTTTTTAGTTAATTCGCAATTTTACGAGCTTGTTGTACAGCTTGGCAAAAAAGAGTATGATGCGGTGAGTGCGGTGACAGCAGATGAAAGTAAATATTTTACTTAGGTAATGCAGACCTATGATGTTGGCATGGCACTACTTTGCCGACAAGTGCTAGTAGGTTTTTGAGTCAGTAAAAGCAGCGTTTTTAACTATTTGTTTAAATTCTTTTACTCATTTCCCATTTGAAGTGACCTATATGCGGTAGTGGCGCCCTCATTTTTTCCAAACTCTTTTTTGCCACGTCCTGTGTTTACAACTCTAGATTAGATATAACAGGTGCATATAAATGTAGAGTAGTACAGACTCGCCTCGTCAAAAATTGAGAGCTTTGTGTTTCATTTTGTCTCTTTCTATATTTAAAACTTCAAAGTTGTAAGGATGAGACAGTTATATGTTTACCGCTGTGCCATTGCCACTAATGTCAATGTCAAACGCGTCGACAAGTGTAATAACGTGAAATCGTGAAAGAGACTTTTATGTTAGTCTGTGGTCTATGTTAGTCTGTGGTCTATGTGTAGAAGTAAAGTACAGTGAATTTGGACTTTGTAACCTTTTTGAAAAATAACTTTGTAAATAGTGATAATTTAAGTTAGTGTACTTATTACAGCATATTATATCATACAATATGTTCTCTCCGTGCAGCAGACACTTGCTCTATTCAACGCAGGTTAGTTAGTTTTTATACTTGATCCTTCGGTCTACCCATCCACCAGGTAATTTTCCCATGACTCCCATGTTTGCATAGGGGTTACCTAATAATATTCATAATTTTGTAATAAAACTACGTAAATAGTTTAGCAAACTATACATTTGTAACCTTGCGTATAAGCCAAGAAAAAATGTTATAAAATAGTTTCTGAAATTTGGTTGTTATCAAGCCATCTAATTGACTTATTATTCCTCCTCTAGTAACAACTATTCATTCATTTATTGCATGTTAGCTTGTACAATGCTGCTTTAATATTTCAAGGTCAAATTCTGTATTGTTATGAACCCCTTTTTTATCTGTGATAAGGCCAGTTTTTTCTTGATCTTTCTGTATTGTTCCTGCGGAACGGCACAGCACTGTTTTTGCTATCTTTTAAGGCAGACAGAATCTTAGATTATCTTCAACTGTGTGTGAAGTTTTTCCGGATACTGTTGTTGTTTTCAGTTGAGGCGACTGCAGAGCACTTTGGTGGTAGCAGAGCATAACAATGAAGTTCTCTCGCCGGCCACACAAAACACTTTGAGTGCTGCCAAGAAGATCGGAGGAGATGTGGCTGTGCTGGTGGCCGGCACCAAGTGTGGCCCTGTAAGTTGGTTTTGTAAACTTCATAATAATTAAAAATTAAGTTACTTTTATTAACAGAAATTCATTATTGTATGGCAAGTCCATACAATAATTAATTTCTGTTAATAAAAGTCAAATTCAAAATTAATTCTATGGGGAAAGATAGTGTCAAAATAAGATAAGAGTTGAAATATTTAATTTGTAAGTAGGAGTTATGAGATGTGTATGTAAATCATGGAACTAACCAAGTTGCTAATAAAATCTATATAATTTTTAATTTCAGGCTGCTGAAGCTGTAGCTAAAGCGAATGGCATTTCCAAAGTTCTGGTGGCTGAAGGCGACGCATTCAAGGGTTTTACTGCTGAATCTCTAGCACCCCTCATCATCGCCACACAGAAGCAGTTCAAGTTCACCCACATCCTGGCCCCAGCCACTGCCTTTGGCAAGGCCGTCCTGCCTAGAGTAGCGGCCAAGCTTGACGTCTCACCAATCACTGATATCATTGGTGTTAAGGATGCTAATACCTTCATTAGAACTATTTATGCAGGTAAACTAAATTCATACTGTACTGTTTTATTATTTTAGAGATTTTAAATGATAGTAATCATAGCAATCTGATGTTATACAATAAATTAAGGCTCATGTATTGCAAATGTAGGAATTTAAATGAACACAATTGCAAATGAATTGTTGAATACTGATGTCTTTTGTAATTTGTTTTCTCATTATTTTCTACAATACATTGACATAGTTCAAATCTTTTACTCATAGATAAATACGTCAAAGCATTAAACCTATTTCTGACTCAGAACATAGTCACAAAATCTATTTTTTTTTCAGGTAATGCAATCCTCACTTTGGAAGCTAAAGACGCTATCAAGGTGATCACAGTCCGGAGCACGGCATTCCCCCCTGAGCCTCTGGAGGGTGGTTCTGCGGCTGTGGACAAGGCTCCCGAGGGCGACTACAAGTCTGATCTCGTTGAGTTTGTCTCACAGGAGCTTGCCAAGTCTGACCGGCCTGAACTTACTGCTGCTAAGAATATTATTGCTGGTGGTAAGGAAACTCATTTAAAATTCATTTATGATATTTAAGGAATCCTATATCAACTGCCTGCCAAAACTTCCAATAGGAAATCTTGTTAGTAGCCAAAATGAATTGCAAATAGAATTGAGTATTGTACATGCTTGCTTTGTTACTTTGCAACTACAACATGAACAATTGCACAACAGGCTGGCTCCTCCTGACATACATGGGAGCCAGAGTTAAAGCAGTGTTTTGATCTTTGTCATTGGCAGTAAAGAAATAAATTCTAAATAGAAACAACACTTTTTCTGCCATGAAGTTTGCTCCTAGTTGGAATGTTATATTAAACAAGAACGTTTACCTACAGGTCGCGGCCTGAAGTCAGGCGAAAACTTCAAGCTGCTGTATGACCTAGCCGACAAGCTCAATGCCGCGGTGGGAGCCTCCAGAGCCGCCGTCGATGCCGGATTCGTCGCCAACGACCTGCAGATCGGTCAGACTGGCAAGATTGTTGCCCCTGTAAGTTACTTAGTGTTATATCTAATCTACATAATCATAATATAACCTAGTGTTAAGAATTTTTTGGCTTTTTAGAAAAAGAAGAAAAAAGGGGAAATTCTTGCGATTGCAAAAGGCCTAAATATTCTCTGCACATCAGTTTATTAGTAAGACTTAAAACGAAAATGTTACTCTGTATTACGTAGCAGAATAGTTAAAGATTCCAGGTTTATAATGTAATGTTTCCCTGCAGGATCTATACATCGCCGTCGGCATCAGTGGTGCTATCCAGCATCTGGCTGGTATGAAGGACTCCAAGACCATTGTTGCCATCAACAAGGACCCTGAAGCACCTATCTTCCAGGTAACATGAGTTGTAAATGAAAACAACATGATTTGTATAAATACCCACGCCCACGTAGATCTGGGCTGATTCCAGCCAGGTTTTTTAAACTTGATTAGACTATTTTATAGAGATTGCAGAAATAAATTTGTAATCTAGCATTAAAATACAGGTTCTAATCATAACAAATAATGTTAAGCTTGCTTCGCTGCGCATTCGATATTCATACTAGATGAAATACTCATAAGTATTGTAACCCAGCCAAGTGTTATCCGTACGTCAACAAGTCAAGGATGAATATTTTTATCAGTGCCTTATCTTCTTCGTTATAAACAAGGATTGATATTGATTAAAGTTATCAAATTAAGAATTATTAAATTGGTTTAAAATCTGTAGTTGCGTAATCTATTTTTTTTGTTGTAATATTCGCAACACGCCTCTTTTATCATATCATTTGAATTTGAACTATGCAATGTATGTTGTTGCTGTTGCTAGCAATCAGAGTTTTAATAAGCGATAACATACCTACATAGTTATAACTAAGTATTCCTAAAGAAATTACACGTAATGACGTAGTGTGATTGATCTACGCGTCTTTTATGCCACTGTTATCTTGTTGCCCGTTTCAAGAATTCTGTTGTTCAAGATTACGCGATTATCTGGACAACTTTTATGTTCATAATGTTGGCAATTTGAATCCAAATCCCTACACTGAAAAAAAATAAGACGAACTATGTGTCGACACCATTGCACCATCCCATCTTCCTAGCACGGCGGGCTGTGAACGGTCATGGGGTCCGAGGGCCCACTTCGTTTTTCGCGAAATCGCTCGGACTATTTTTTGGCCAAAGAATCAGCATTGGCATACAATGTGGTAATGCTGCCACCGTTTTGGGCACTTCTTCTGCTGACAACGATGCGGCCGATTTTTGATGGCCTATGATTCTCTCCCCTCTTTTTTATATACATGTACATATAATTATTTAATTTTAAGTCTTTTAGCTTATATATTACATAATTGTTGAATTTTTTTTATAGATATCATGGTTCTTGAAGGTTAAATAAGACAAACAAAAATCTTATTTTTATTTTCTTTTTTTCCAGGTAAGTGATCACGGGCTCGTCGCCGACTTGTTCAAGGCTGTTCCCGAGCTCACATCTAAGTTGTGAACATTTACAAATTGAAGAGAGAAACATAGACAGAATGAAGTATATAGTCTAACCTTTTTTAGATGAAACTTTTTATTCTTATATACGACTTTTATACCCCCTTCCCTCGAGATTTGTGATCTTTTATTGTTGATCAGTATAATTTATATCATGTGTAAGCGAATTATGTGTGTAAAATAAAGATTGTTACAATACTTTTTGTTTCATTGTAGAACCAATTCCAAACGTTCATTATACAAAAAATGTATATCAAGATTGCATAGGTTCTCTAACCTCTACCAAAGTCGGGTCTTCAAAAGCTGAGGATATACCCTATGGTCTACCTAAGTGTTGCGGTCTGCCTATGATGTTGTTTGCGACATTCTAAAACTACATTATATTGTAGCTGAGGCAATAAAACAAAAATTTCTATATAAACGATTTAACTATGTAAATGCAATATAAAAATGACCTTTGAAAAGAAAAGTTATGATTTCGATAGCAATTCAAACGCGGCGATACGTTCATTTAGCAATTCTTTCAAAATCACGAACTAGGTACGTATTATGTGTTTGATACATTTTGACATATAAAAATAATATTAAAGACTGCTCTTCTTTTTATACAACTTGGAAACTTGCTGATATTCAGTAAAAATATTTTCAGGCGTTTGGTTTTGCTACTCCATAACAGATGGCGCTGTCGTATCGTATTGCATTGCATAGTAGAATTAAAAAAAAACGCAAAACCTACTGCAATAAATTAGTGGTGGACTTTTATTGTTCATACGCTGTCCAGAGAACTTGAAGAATGGGTACCTATTATCTTAGTAGATCAATATTTTAAAGTTCGGTTCCTATCTAGTATTTTTCATAAAGCAAAAATGATTACTTACCTACTTAATAAAAATAAATTATTGAATAGGTACCTATAGAAAACTAAGTAGGTACTTATTCTCAATTTCAAATAAGTAGACGAGATTCTCATTCTTCCTAACTACTTACGTTTTAATCGATGGGTGGGTATTTAAACTGAAGGCTATACCTACGTGTAGAAAACGTCTATTTAGTGTTATGCAGGTTTAAACCAACAGGAGGTAAGTGCACAGTCAATCATGTCAGTAATGATAGTCCCAGGGGGAGATGTGGTTTGCTCGGCGAGTGGCATTCTCGTTATCATATCTGACGGCGAGAGCGGGCGGGGGCGGAGCTTTGTGCGCCCCGCCCCGTGGGCCACGCCCGGCCCACGCCGCCCCGACACATATCATTAGCATTTAGCACTGTCGAACATGCCGCGGCCCTCGCGTGAATCTTACGGCGATCAGAAGCCCCCGTACTCGTACATCTCGTTGACGGCGATGGCGATCTGGAGTTCCCCGGAGCGCATGCTGCCGCTGTCAGAGATCTACCGGTTCATCACGGACCGCTTCCCGTACTACCGGCGCAACACGCAGCGCTGGCAGAACTCGCTGCGGCACAACCTCTCCTTCAACGACTGCTTCGTGAAGGTGCCGCGCCGTCCGGACCGACCCGGCAAGGGCGCCTACTGGACGCTGCACCCGCAGGCCTTCGACATGTTCGAGAACGGCTCGCTGCTCCGGAGGCGCAAGAGGTTCAAGCTGCACACGGATCAGAAGGACAGCTTCAAGTCAGAGCTGACTGCGTTGGCGAACTTCAATCAGCAGTTCCTTGCTGGTCAGTTAAATATGAGGGTTCCACCTCTGCAGCAAGTGTTTGAAGCGCCAGTGATTCCTAATTCTTATACAGTGACTGATACAAAGGACAGCTGGAGGAAGTCGTTTTCTATAGATAGTTTATTGAGCAGTGGAGTGGACAAGTCTAGTAGTGATGTGCCCGCGAGTGTTGCGTGCGCGCCGTTGGTGCCGTACCGGCCAGACTTGGTGGCGCTGGGCGCGGCCATGTGGCCTTCCTTCTTACCGCCATCACCACTTGAACACTTTCAGTTAAGACTTAACTTTCAGAACATTGTTGATAATCTGCATTTTTATCTCCAGCAACCGTTGCATTCATAATTTAGAATTTCTTGTTAGGTATGTTATTGTAAAAATAAGTAGCTAAGTAGCTAAGTATCTAATCTATATTATGTAGGTATTGTTATGTAGAAGAGTTTTTTAAATCCCGAGACATAGAACACAAAGACAAAGTCATCATTAAACTAGGTACGTGATTTTTAATTATATGTATTTAATTTTCATAGTATTTATCCTAAATTTGAAAACAGCTAAGTACATACTGTAGCTTAGATATTTAATTAGGCACAGCAGACATGTTCACGTCTGAAAATTTAAATTATAGACGGCAATCACAAAAAAAAAACCGTTCTTACCTACCTAGCATGTTATGCTCATGCATGGTTATCATAAAGTGCCAAGTAGGTACCTAATATTAAAAAAAACAAAATAAAATAAAAAAACATTGTTATTTATTTATATTAATTTATCATTTCGCGTTCAAAACATTTTCTACATAATGTTAGTTACCTACATAGGTAACCTGTTCATAATGATAGCGTGTCGCTAAGGCAATTAGTGCTTCAGAATAAGCTTCAGTTAATAAAATAACGTTAGGTAGGTAAAAATAATGAAATTTTAGTGTTCTAATTGCGTTCATAGTTGGGACATTAATAATAACCTGTAACCCAATGTTAATTAACATTACTTAGGCACCGTGTTCAGAGGGCCAGTTTTCAGAGGGCCAGTTTTCAGAGGGCCAGTTCCCGTATTTTTAGGTAGGTACGTTCGCATTCTAATCTCAGCCAATTTCAGCCAAAATTTGTGAATTTTCTAAAATTTTCTTAAACTGTAATTTGTTTGACATTTCATGTCGCTGAGGTGAGATTGCGACTAGATTTTGACCGTCCTGAATCACTGAAATTGGCCTTCAGTTTTCAGCCATGTGTTCCTTATATTTTACAAACTGCATAGCACCTTACAACATTTTATAATTTAAACTAATCAATCGCATCATCCTATTTTAATGACTACCTATCCTACTTAATATTTATATATATATATATTTTTTCAATCTGTACCTACTGTCCCACTGCTGGGCAAAAGTCTCCCCCACAGCTTTCCACATGCCAGTGTGTTGCTTTTTATTTTATTTATAAGTAGTATAATAATATTTGAGACTAGATCAATATAAATAAACTGAAAACAAAGGTGCAACTGTGCAATGAGTGATGACCAGGTGCGTAGAGTGAAGTCAAGGTGTTCCACCAGATATGTCGAAAGAAGGAAGCGTTTTCCGGTTTATTTCGCATAGGTACCTATTCATGTTTGCATTGTAACCCGTACTTAATATAATTTGATATAGTAAGGTAAGTTAGTAGTGGTAGTATCTAATACCTAAATACCTATTGGGGGGGACCCAATAGGTATTTAGGTGTGAAATTGGCGTTTTTTCTCACAAATAGAGAATCTCGTCACTTCTATGATTTAAAATATTCATCAATTGCTTGGTATTATATCGAATACTGACCATCATACACAACTACCAAGAGTTAAAAAACCTCTTATAGTTTTCTAAACATAAAAAATACCCACCTTAAAACCTACCTACCTACTTACCTTGTGTTGTGGGCTGCAATATTATCTATATGTTTTGTGTAATTCTTGTTTTTATGTTTTATATTGTAGCTGTTTGTTGTTCCTCTTGAATAGAAATAAAAAAATAAAATAAAATAAAATAAAAATGACTTCATTTTGTTAGCAGAAATGACCACAATTTTTTTTTAACTTAGCCGAAACTTAATTTTGTCGCTTAATCTAAGTGGCATACGTTATCTTAGATTTTGGTTGTTATATAAATTAAGAAAATGTTAGTATGAAAAATGCAACTTCTTTAAAATTCCCCATACAAAACGCTGATTTCATTCTAATATAAATTAACCATATAGGTACTATGGTTAAAACAATAATTCATGTAAATATTGAAATGTCTATTGTAGTTAAGTAATTAATTATGTTAGAAGAATATAAGTAAATAAATGTTTTTAAAATGTTCAACTTATTTTTCTTTTTTTATTATATGTAAGTACTTAAGATATTTTATTGTTGATTTTTCACACCAGCTTTATTGTGTTATCATGATGTTTTGTTAACAGTGTCAATTAATTAAATATAATATCTAATAAATCTATATTTCAAATATTTGCCGAAATCATTTCTAAAACCTTTAACCAAATTAAACTACCTTTTATTTATACGTACATGGCCACATCCTTATATAATCTCATGCTCTATTTGCATGTAAGACCAAGGAAAAACGAAGACCAAATCCAAAGGACAGGTGTTGTCTATGAACTACTTTTATGGATTTTATACAATTTATACGCGAGGTTACGTTTTAAACGTGTGATAAATCGCCTCCCTTAAACTCGTTTAGGCTTGAGAAGGGGGATACTAATGTAATCGGTGGAGTCGGCCGGCGTGACGTACACGTCATTTTTTGTTATTTATGCTCGGCGCAACGGCCGGGGGCTGTTTTGGTAATTAATATAGAGAAATGGTTAAATTGAGTGCCGTTTACCCTCGGGCGTTCCCGCTGCCCGCCGCCGAACACCTTTTGTGTGCATCGCTGAGGAATTAACATCGATGTCACCGTTACATGAAGCTAACTTATGGTGGAGCTGGTTTATGTACACACTGATTGGTTGCCGCGTTTATTTACTTTCTTTATCTTTATACCTAACTGATATCTAGGTACATAGGTATACATAATTATAATAAAACAGTTACGAAGACTTTTTGTTCTTTTGTCGATGTAGGTAGGTATGTTCCGGATTGGCCCAAAAAAGGCTGAACGGATTTGAATGAAATTTGGCACACAGATAATTTATAACTTGGATTTACACAAAGGGTATAATAGTACACTCCCGTGGGATATATTCTGACATCCGCGCGGGCGAAAACAAGTTTGAAAGTACTTACGCCTAACAACAATAGGTAGGTATGTTATTTTTATCATTGGGAATTACCGATTTACCGATTACCTTATTTAGGTTAGTTAGAAATTAAATAGGTAGCAGCAGGGTTAACCTGCGAGATTTCCTCAAAGTTAATAATTAAAGGAGCGATATTTTTATCTGTATCCTTTTCAACACTGCTAGTGTTGAAAAGGATACAGATAAAAATATCTAATCTATCTCACAGATAAACCAAGGAAAAAAGATAAAAAATAAATAATAATACAATAAATATTCGTAGTATTCGACGTCTTCCAGTGCTGTAGGTATATTAATTTGAAATCAGAATCAGAAATTTATTTGCTATGAATGTAGGTACAGGTATAAGATGTTGTACCTACATAAATTAATGAGATCGGCTACAGTCTACCTTACGGCGTGCAAATTATTACATAAATTAAATAAAATTAATTATACAAACAAAATAATGTCAACAAAAAAAAAACAGAAATTAAAGTGAAGTCAATTAATAATATTATTATAGTCTGGTACTTATGTCATATATGGTAAATTAGTATCATTTAGAAAGTCCTTCACTTGTTACGCTTTCAGGCTAAAACGGGTGAACGGATTTTTGATGAGATGGCAAATGGGTAGACCATGCCCTGGATTAGGACATAGGATACTTTTTATCCCGGTAGTTCGTTCCCGTGGGATAATTTCAGACAACCATGCGAGGGAAGCCGCGTGTAAAAGCTGGTTTCCTATAAGTACTTCATCAGCTTTATCTTAATTAAGGTTAATATTAATTATAATATATTTCTAATTATTTTAAAGGGGAAACTGACACATTTTCCTTGAAATAATATAATTGTTAATTAACCAATTAAAATTGCGTTACCTAGGGGAACTGCAAATATCCGTTGTGACGTCAAATTACATTATTATATTTTCGTTATCATTTACCTACTATATAACTATCCTTAAGATAATGCTTCTATTATATGATATTTTTTCTGAAAGTTTAAATAGCTATACATTCTACTCACCTACTTGTTATAAGTAAAATTTTGAGGAGCTAGTGGCTACGGAGGAGCTTGTGGCTACGTAATAACAGCCGCACGGGTCGATCCATCAGGTTAAGCTACGCTTGCCGGGGTTGGTCCGTGGATGGGTGACCATCTTTACATACAGAGACTCCTCCGTGTCTCGGAAAGCACGTTAAGCCGTTGGTCCCGGCTGTCATTTGTGGATCTTTGACAGTCGTTACGGGTCGTCAGAAGCCCGAAAGTCTGACAACCAGTCTTACCAAGCGGTATCGTATTAGAGGGTTGTGGAGGTTAGATAGGCAGTCGCTCCATGTAAAATACTGGTATGCAGCTGCATCCGGTTAGACTGGAAGCCGACCCCAACATAGTTGGGAAAAGGCTAGGCAGATGATGACTTCTTATACCCAAGTAAAATTTCTCGCTCATCGAGAAATTTCAATCCAGCAAAGGTCTCACGCAAAGCTGTGGTGAGGTCATTGCGGCATTATTTGTAAAGATACAAGAGTCTTAATTTTAACCAATAATGGTCCGTAAATAATAGCAATCGGCCACAAGACTGCGATTGACGCCACATAGCGTCCGCAATTTACCGTCCGAAGACGTCACGAAAACGTTTTATGAGATAGTAAATTAGTGTGTTCACCCTAGAGAGGATTTTTGACACTGTAAAGTCAAATTCCGGTATCATTTTTGACACTGTAAAGTCAAATTCCGGTGTCATTATTTTGTCTGTCGTAGGAAACCGTCTAGCATATACCTCCAACTGTCACTAACGAGACACAATAGGATTTTAATTGTTATTGTTGTTGTTGTTTATTGCAATCAACAGACGAGCGGGGAAAATTCCTTTCAAAAAATAATATCTTGACAATAGCAGTAGATAGGTACCATAAGAGACAGCAGCATATCTAATTCCCCATCCAGGATCTTTCACGATAACCATATTCATTCATAGTCAGTAAAAAGTTTTGCGATACATTTGCGGGTTGTGGACTTGTGGAACGAATGAGCCTATTACTATTACCCACTGGTAGGTAGGTAATAACCTCACAGTCCCACCACCTCACACGCTCGGCAGATCGTGGAGAACTCTGATATGAGAGCAGTTGTTACGCTAGGTACCCATGCAATATACAGCAGGTTATTTTATTTAGAAAACAAACTAAAATCTGGTCTTAAAATACATTTATTTAATTCCAATGCATCGAAACTGCAAAAGGATTTAAAATTTAAAAGTTATTTGGATTGACCCACGACCATTTACATTCTGATACACGTATGGACAAACATATCGCGTTTAATATTCTTATAATGGCCCATCTTTGGATAATATTTAGTATTTAAAACACCTCATCATTGTATTATTCACAAAAGTTCATTGTATTATGCACAAAAGCTCATTCATTCATTCATTCACGCTCAGTCCTATACCTACGCTATTCAAAAACTTATTTTCACTACCAACGAATAATTTTCTTTTTATTTTTCTTTCTTTTGGTAAGACACTTTTCCTTTCCATTAATTTTTCAATGTAAAACTTTGACACTGACAGTTGTCTTCTAGACTCTACCAGTCTCAGCCCTAAGATATAGAGTAGTGTAGAGTTCACTAAACATCACTTCAAAATCCAAAAAGTATAGAGACTTAATTCTGATGATTTACTTCATAATCAAGTGAATTCGCAGTAGGCCCTTTTCCTTGGTTCAAAGTGGTCTGTCCTAGCAACTCAAATTCGCACAGCAACACACATTTCTACTGACGTAATCTATATAAAACACATAGATTAAATATTGTAATGAAGTCAGTACCTAATCAGAAGTTATATTACCTCAAGCCTTTATTGGGAATCATTAGGCAAATAAATATACTAAAAGGCCACATTTGTATGAGATAAATAACCCATGAGGAAGTAGAGTGAATTTCTGTTCCTACTTGGGGTTTAAAAATTGTGTCATGTGATAGTATTATTTTTACTATTATACATATATATTACTTCTTTATTTCATTTTTCTTACTTATAAATTATATTTTTAAATATTAGACTAAAAAATTATATAAAACATTTAAAAATATAAAAAATAGTAGCCCACCGGTATCGGGAACAGGGTCCAAGCTACCGGCGGTCAGGGCTCCAGAGAGAGGAACCTCCTAAAGATGCGAGCCGTGTCCAGGAGTACAGCTTTCTGAATCAAGCCCTTAATCCAGCTGCCCAACGAGAGCCTCCTTAGGTGTTGGTCGAAGCTCTTGGCAATTAATTAATTATTACTATTATATTTATTAATTTTTATGTGTTTACATATCTCGGGACCATGGGGTCCCGGTCTTTTGGAAGGCGTACGAGGGGCCGAAGCCAACTCGCAGAGGCCCCTTAGACAGTTTCAAAAGGAATGAGGCACCAACCAACTATTATATTACTATTATATTTATATATACTTTATGATTACTCTAGACAGATCTTTTTTGTTTTCCGTTTTCGTAGCACCTTAGCCACGTAGGTGACATAACTAATAATACGATCCATTGACCATTGGAGCTGTTTAAGAATTAATCTCCGCAATCCACCCTGTAGCTAAAAATCAGGGGCTGAAAGTATAACGAGTGGGTGCTCAGTGCTCGGTACATATTGCCGCACAATGGGCACTTGCGGCTGCGCAGCCTATAACAAATATTGGACGACAGGCAGCTGATTGAACTCCTTTACAACACACACTTTACTGCCTACTTTGCTGGCCCACGGGTATTGAAACCACTTTTAAATTAGTACTTAATATTTGAGCGCTATGAGAGAGACTTTTAAAGTAGGTATGATCTAGAAAAGTTGTGATTGTCAGTAAATAAAGGTGATCTTAGGGGTTTTTTTTGGTGTTAGCTTGTCATGCCTACTAAATGTTTTACCTTATCACCTAATTACCACTCTTTTATTTATTTATTCATATTTTTAAAAGGAGTACCTAGGTTTGTAAGGATCGTGTGTGGTGACGTGCTGTAATTTCTGCCTACCCCCATTTGAAGAAGGCATGAGTGTATGTGTAGGTAATTATCCTAAAATAACATCACCATATTTGTATAATTTGCCATTGAACGGTGAACAATATTGATCTTACGACAAGGAAAAACAGGGTGCTACGAAAACGATAATCAAATATAGAGCATGGACTGAGCGTTAGCCTCACAAAAGTGACCACTCTCTAGAAAGAGACAAATATCGACTGTGCGGCTAATACCTGTCTCTTTTCTAACAAAGGCTCAGTGTTTTAATATATAAGAAAAATATTGAAAATTACAGTGAAGTTTAAAAGAAAAAGACATGTTGCCCAAAAAAATTGGGATAAGGCCAGGATAATGATGAACATAGGAAATTACAGTAACTACATAGAAAACATAGCATAAGTTACTAATTATTATTTCTAGACTTTACTAACTTAGGTTCGAGCGAGACTGAAAGATTTGTTTATCAATTTTAACAAATAAAATTTTTAAAACGTTGTTTTTGTAAGTACCTGCTTAAAATTGTTTTGCTGCCGTGTTTGACAGCCGCCAAACGCAATACCAACAGGCTGTCACAACAACATGGTATAAGTTAAGCAAAGTGCGGCGATACTCAGAACTGCAAACGTATTTTCACGGTTGGTTTGACTTACGTGATTTAGACAAGTTTTTATTTGGTGTTGGTACTTTCACAGTGGGTACTTTTACAGCGGCGGTTCTCTCTGATACCGTTAGTTGGTGCTGAAAACAGCGGTGGAAATCGGTTCTCACGCACACGCACGGTGTCGCCGATGTAAAAAACCGTCCGTGGAAGACGGTAGCGGCGCGTATTAATCAGCTGCGACCACCGGACTGGAGACTGTCGCGCGCGGATACCTATGTACAATCGGTAACAGAAGAGATGGAAAGCCAAGAAAAGCTTTCAATAATTTAAATATAGTTTTCTTGATGCATATGCAAATCAATGAAAAAGAGTTTTGAAGGCTCCGTATCCGTTGGCTGTTTATCCTAAGGTGTGCACTTATGTTTATGTTATAGTTATAGTTGGTCTGTACCCTTTGGATGGTTTTCAGTTTATTCGTTTTTAATATAACTATTTCAGTATGCGGTAGAACATGAACAGGCACCACAGATCGTTCTATTATTAATTTTAATAGAGACTGAATTATATGCAATTTAAAATGGTTTTGTTTTGGCAAATTTTGCTACAATGTCGCCAAAATCCGGTCTCTACTAATAATAAGCACCAATTATTTTTTTGGGAAACCCCCGACATGAGACGGTACACATTTCACCTTAATTATAATTTTATTATAAAACATGGGACTGTTAAACGAAACAATTTAAAAATATAATCGTCATAAGAAGGATGTGCTCGCCTGTACTTGTGAGGCGGAGGCAGCGCGGGCGCAGTGTCCGTGCGTGACCGATCCACTCAGCGTCAAATTCACGCCAAGTCAAATGTTTAATTTGCTCTATAAATCACGCTATTAAAAACATTTCAAGGGTGTCATCGCGGCTCCGATCTCATTGGAAACGTGACGACGAGCTGTGTGGTCGCTGGTCGCTGGTCGCTCCTGGCCGCGGTAGCCGCTGTTGGTATTCGGCCTTTTATTGTTGGTATACTCATTGTACGAACAAGAATGTACGCTCACACCGTAGAACAAATTCAATTTGTTGAGATGAAATTGAATTAGCTATTGATGTGTGTCTTATTATTGTTGAGGTACTGTTATGTTATAATGAAGCGCAAAATGATGGTGTACGCGGTGTAGTAGAGCGGTCTAATTCGTTCTGAGAGTAATTTATTTGTATCATGTATCTAAATAGCGGCGGAATGTATTGATTCATGTGGGAACGTGGTGTGTTAATTGTGCTACTGTTTGAAAAGTTTTTTGTATGTGTTGGTCATGTCATGATCTCATACAACGTGACTTGCTTCATATCCTTATAGCAGTAGCCTGTAAACGTCCGATATTTGCTGATCGGAATTAGAGATATAGATTTAATAGTGGTTTTTCATCTTGTGTAATTTATTGTGTGAGTCTTTTTTGCGTCTAGGTACTTGAATATTGGTGTTACGAGCTTCGGCCTTCGGGGCTAGGGGCACCAAGAATTCTAGGAACACTATGTTGTTGGTAAATGTGTTTAATCATTTTCAATAGGATATAAATAAAGAATTAACTCCTGTCTGCTAGCTTTTGTTATAATTAACTGGCCTTGGATGGAACTTTCGTATGTTGTAGAGGTTTTGTAGCTTGATAGATTGTTAAGACGTGATCTGACCCAAGCCTTTGTTTAGATAAATTCATTCTATTTTTATAACCGATTGTTATTTTGAAGTAATTGTATCTTGAAATCTAACTTAATGTATTGTAGGTACGAGTATAACAATGCATGTTAGCAAAGTTAGTTTGCGAGTAAATTAATTATAGTGCTACGACGTGCTACGAGATGCTACGCTAAATCGGTGCGTAACGCTACGAACTTCTATCGATAGAGTAAATCCAAATTACGTTATTTTATACAATAATCAGTTAGATGTCTAGGTTTGATGTAAACAGGATATAATTATAAATAAATAATCGTTAGGGTATCAATAGTAACATATATTATTGTAACATGAATACTACAATTCAACACAATACAATGCTACTATGTAATACTGCAACGCCTGTCGCCTGAAACCAATTGCTTGAAAAAATTTGTAGAGGTTGCGTGACTGTTCGAAAACCTTTCGTTCGTCCGGAGGAAGCCTGGCTCAAATTAAATTAGATTAAATTGATTTATTGGTGGAGGAGCGTGAGCCGAGTCCTCCTCACCGCTTCGTTCCGCCGCACTCCCGCGCAGCATTAATTAATGCTATTAGATTCGGAAACATACCGGAAAAATTAACTGATGGACGCTGCGACCGAAAGATGAGATGCTTCGTGATTTGATTAAAGAGCAATGAAGCAATCGTGTTTTAAGTTTCGAGATAGCTTGCGGAACTTTTTGTCTTTTCCTTTAAGATTTAGCTGTAGTTTTGTTTTGTGTTGTGTCGTGTTGTGTTGTGTGGTTTCAGGCCGTTCTGAAGTAATTCAAAGAAAATAGTCGACATCTCTTGACGACACGAAAGCTGTGTTCCTGTAGGTCATGAAAGAGTTGCTATTCTTAGGTGTTGATCTATTAAGGGCTGGTTTCATCAAAGTCAGATATCTTTTATCCGTGGAATAAAATTGTCGTCTGAAAGTTTTTGTATGGAAAAATTGTAAAATATTAAAAATTATTTTAATAAGACTTATACTCAGTATAAAAGCTTGGTGAAATTCGTCCTTAAAGGTTTTGCTTAATGTTTCCCTTACCTATTTACATCGTATGACCGTACTTCCGTTTCGGTTTCCTCAAAGCTGAATGATACCTATTATTTAAGAACAATGTTGGGATTAAAATGATAAATTAAAATTTTGATGACTATTGTTTACTAAGAACGGTTAATTATGTATTGTTTGTAGTAATAGGCTCATAAAGTTAATTAGTTATGTGTTCAAATTGTTCTAATTAATTGCCATGGTACAGACGCCAGCAGGTCAAGCTACCCGAAACTGTCAGATTTTCCCAATCAACCTTGAACCTTAATGCTTTAGCGATAAAGTTGAAAATCTATTAAAGAAATTTGACAGATTGTAGTAGCTTGATGTGCTGGCGTCTGTATTATATGATAGTATTGTGATGCAATTTGGGAACTGTGGTTTCTATTTAGGTAGCTACTTATTTTTACGTAATCTTTAGCTTATACTTACCCGAGAGGCATAAGAATCTTTCGAAGCATAGAATATACATATATATTTGCATTTCAATACGGTCTTAATAATAGGGTTATGAATTTATGATCTACATGTCTCGCCATGGACTCGGCATACAAATATTTTAAAGGAACCAAGTTCCATTATAATTATGCAACTAGTATCAATAATAACTGTCATTACATCTACTAGTACAAAATTGTAATTCTAAAATGTTTACAATGTTTTAAATCTAAGCAGTATCTATATAAAGAAATATCAGTAAATTGGATATAATGTTTCGAAAGATATTGAATTAAACACAAGAAGCCGTGTGCTCGATGGGAGTTCCTTCTTCAGTGCTCACTTTCGCTGTTTAAGGAACTCTTGTGCGATTTTAAGAGAGGAAGCTGTTTTAGATAAAACAGTTCCAGTTTAAGACATCCGCAGGAGGATCATCCCATACCACATTGAGGACCCAAAAGCACTATACAGAAACCTTGGCAACGATAGGCAAAGGCGAGAGAAAACCCATGGTATCAATATCAAATACGCGCGCAATCGATTTCAGCAATAAGTATAGGACTAACGTGCGGCGTTCAACTAAACTAGTGTAGGATAACACTTTACTTAGTAACAAGCTTTTTCAATGCTTAATTAAGTTATTTTTAACTATATTATCATTTTTTCTGAGTCATAATTGAGTACCTACCTAAGTATATTAATTCAATACTGACTACTGTTAATGAACTGCAACGCGGATTAACCTAAATAACGAAACCGCGAATCAAACATTTATCAAGGAAGTGTAGCGTCATATACAAGCGATTTATACGGATAATTCCAATACATAAAACATTTCATTATAGGCAGCGAGGCCCCCATTATTCAAAGATATTTATTCATGTCGAATGATTGCCTTTCTTTTGTATATCGACAATGGCGTCGCCGGGCGTATTCCATTTGCGCGGCATCGTTCTTGTTCACTCGTTCATTGTGCACGCGAGCTAGTTTTGTTTCGTCGTCGGAGCTTTTCACGCCGTGGCTTGCACTCACACACACACACACACACTCGCATTCGTGTTCTATTCCAACGTTAAATGGAGCCAAGATTGATGAGTTTAGACACGACCTGTGACACGTACTACCGAATGTACCATGTAGCCGTTTGTTTGGAATGCGCTTTATTTCACCCTTTATAATAAACGGTAATTATTGGTAGCGGCCCATATGTATTTATGTAGCCGATGTCGGCTTTTTGTCTAATGTTTGGACGAACTCGGCCGGCTAATAGGATTTTTTGTATGGATACAGCGCCTGTATGGGAGTAGGTATTAAAATGACGTTAATTTATCTTTTAGTTTAGGCCGCTTTGTGAACATTAATCATGGGTATCGCTGTACGAACTAAATTAATGTAAATTAAGCTTAAATAGAACATAATATTATGTTGAGATCTCCGTGTGTCTCTGATCTCTAAAACATCTTGTCATATGATTACTTAGTAGGTAATTTTTCCTTAACAGTAGAAATAAATGTACAAATCTCAATAGTTCTTGACACCAATAACAATATTTCTTATTGTAACGATATCATATTACTGCTACAAGTGAAAGTCGCTGGCACAGAAAGGGGTCTAACTCTAAACTACTAGGTGCATGGGAGTCATTACAGCTAATTCGATTGTTTGGGCAGCGTAGATTCGGGCCCGGCGTGGTGTGCGCCCCTGTAATTTGAAATCGCCGCGCCGCGCCGCAAACAGGCCTTCTCGGAAACTATTCGGAACTATGATACGCTTCATGTTACCAACTACTTATAAGCTTTGATACGTAAACAAAACATGCATTAATGTGATTGTTTGACAACAAACTCATGTTAAGCTAGTTTTAGGTAGATATCTGTTGATAAATTGAAGATTCATTTTTAAAAATTAGTATTAGTAGATAGGATTACATTTATCTGTGATCACCACACGTATTTACGTTTTTTCCTCTTGGGCCTTTACATTTTTACGATAATTAGGAGTGGCAACACGCGTTCGACACGCCGCCGGGCGCGATTTGAAACTGAACGTGTCGCTACAGGAACTACTATTGTCTTCGGTATTATTTAGTCGGAAACTGTAAACAAAATGTCACATGTTATCAATGTCAGTTGGTCAATTGGCTACTTTTAGTTTCCTGAAAAGGCCTAATTGCACGGCTGATCGGGTGATTGCATAGTGCCTCCGTCTAGTTGGCTTTTCCCTGTACATAGATCGTTATCGTATAAATATTTGGTTAGTGATTGTTTAGTATTGTCCGCAAAAATACTATTTGTATATTGGCTCAAGGAAAAGTGTCATAATGTATTAATTAAAATGATAATAAGTAGCATTTGAATTATTATAATAATTGATGATTATTAATTAATTCTCCGAACTCAATGAATTGGGAACTATAAAAGATTAATATTAGTATTAATCCTATAAAGTTCCCAGTTAGTAACAGTCGTATCACAAATTACGTCAACGCAACGTTACATCAACGACTGTTACGTCAATCATTTTTTATAAGGTGCTCCCGTTTGGATTACATTCAAGTTTGCCCAGTTACACTGATAACAATTGTACCTAATTTAGGAAGAGGCACCTACGTAAGTACATATTGCAAACGCATCAGCTTACGTAATGGTACCTTTAACTTGTAATGGATATCTCAGCTACGAAGTCGACAAGTATAGAGTAGAGATACGGTGCCCTAGAAGAGCGGCTCCGTCATATTATAACGGCCGTCATGAAAAGTAATATTCACGTGTGTTTGACAAAAAATGCTCTGTATTTGGACAGCGGTTATTGTGTGACCGTTCACAGCTTTCTTAGACAAGCAAAGCTTTCCGCTTTCTTAGAAAGCATAGCGGTAAAAGCGTTTCGCGCCCTGTACCGCAGCGAGCAGTTAACGTCAGCATCAATGGGCAGACAGCTTAAGTATGTCTTCAAATCGTTTGTTTTTCGATATTAGAATGGCGATTACTTAGGGCGGATGTCACCAATGAAACTGAACGCGATCAGCACATCTAAAACGCGTTCAAGGGCTGTCAGTGTCAATATTCCACAGAAAATAATGACACTGACAGTCCTTAAACGTAGTTTAAGTGCTGATCGCGTTCAGTTTCATTGGTGAAATCCGCCTTTAATGTGTTGCCCTTGCCCGTTCATCCCAGTGACATTTCCTTGTCACTTTTTAGATCATCTTCTGTCACTTATGAAAATGGAAAGAGATGGTGCTATTCGTATCTACTTTAATTTCAAAACATAAGATTATTCTAAGATGCTTAAATGACATTAGCAATAAACCAAAGTCAAATTATAACATGTCAGAAATGACACAATGGTCATAACAATGAAGAAAATAAGACCGTAACAGTAGAGCGTTCTAAAGGTAAACGTTTTCCGAGTGGCGAGTGCATAACCATTAGTACAGGTAACACAATAATATCGTAGGTATCAGTGTAAAACAAAACGTTTGCTTGATCATAACAAAATAAATGTTTATGTTGTTTGTACGAAAGGCCGCAATTACCGAGGGCGGCGGTAGGAACGGAGCCCGCGCGGCATACACTGGCCCACTACGATTTTTATCTCAAACGGTGAGCCGACGTTTCCATCCACGTAATTACAGAGTTTAGGCCATAGAGTGAATTATTAGACGCGGCGCGGTGCGGTAATCAACACAATAATTGTTATTCACGGCGCTAGTGTTTGGCGCTGCGGTGCGGTGCGGCGGTGCGGTCCGGCTACACAAATTGAATTTCGTACAATTGCCGTGTAACGGTCCGCTTTGTTACCTTTTTATGTACCCATCACGTGAGTCACTTTTTGTTTAGCTTAATAAAGAGCAATTTAATACGTTTTTTTAACGCGCAAATTAAATTTATAACGTTATAAAAAGAATAAATCTTAATCCACGATAACATAAATCAGATTATCTGTAACAAAAAATTATGAATACATTGCAGATTTATTTCAGTTAACGGTTATGAGATTCGTTCAGAGGTTAATACATTTTTGATTATTGCAGTTTTGATTGCACAATGCTTCGGTACAATGTGATAAGAAATCTATGTTTTTTTGTGAAACTACATTTTTCAGCGATTTAACTGTAAAAAGTTGCTATTTCAAATAATAATGAGGTTACGATTTCAATCTGATGTTCACAATACGCTTTTGAGAACATACACGAGTCCGTTATTCATTCAAGTCAACTGGAGGTTTTAAAACAAAACAAGGAAACAATGCGGCAATTTATTTTCGTAGGGCGGCGCCCGCCCACGCAAATTCATTACCAGTACAACCTGGCGCTTCCGTTTCCGCTCCCCTGTATTACTAACTTGGGGTTGGGCAACGATAGCGTTCCATTTGATATTCATTGCTGCTTTACTTTGAAGAATAGTTACTGACGCTTGTCTTAGCACAGCAATGTACAGTAAATAAGTGATTAAAGTGTCGTGAGTTAGTATTTTCTTGCCGGCGTGTGGTAGTGTGTATGGATGCGATAACATCGACTTGACGTGACTGCGACTTCGTTTGCTCAGCCGCTGCTTTGAGCAAAACTAACATAAACTTTTACTGTTTTGTTTTTTCATGTTTTTTTTTTTTGTGATATACCTAACTACAGTAAACTACAGTTGTGTTTTTATGTTTTCATTAGTTAATGGTTTAATAAGGCTCTTGGATGCATAAGTGGAAAATGATTTATTTTGCACGATATTTCTTAACATTACCTAATTTCTTTCAATACAGTTGCGTCATTAATTTCATTCAGGTTTTTTCACATGTATTTTTTTTTTGGCACTTGTTTTTGGTAGAATTCGTTTATTTTGAGGCAGTTGAGTTTCTTTATTTCAATTTTAAATTGTCTACATTAATTATTTTTTGACAGGCAAAAATATTTCCCTCACTATCAGATAAGAACAATTGTTATTTGGTGAGCTGTCCATCAATGTGCCCTAGATTATGTTCAATAAGTTTTGTTTTCCTTCTATGACGAATTAGATATTGGTCACAAAAATTACAATAGCCCAAAGGGGTCATTATCATCATTGGAGGAACTCATCATTATGAGCAACTTTTGATACCAAACACGGTATCGCGAAAAATACAGCGGTTGTTACGTTATTTACCACACAATGTTATTTACAAACATCCCTTTTACGATTATTTTATGAAACTACTATCCGATTTTTATAGTGTGACCCTCACATGTTTTACAAATTATATTTCTGCGAACATCTTCGTGAAAATTCTTCGAATAAAAGCATTTCTTTATTTATGTCTTTCTTATTCTGAACACCTGGACTGAAAACAGGTGCGCACATAACAGCTAATGTTAGAACATAGTTCGTCATGTGTTACATATTTATTGACGAAGCTTCATAACAGATATCATTCGAGGGGCTGTTAAAGGTCGCCATACATAAATAACGCCCGTCTGTCGGGGCACTAACGTTGCAGGTGGAACGCTGACACGAGGCTCGTCTACCCACGCTCTAATGTCACAGTGGAGCAATAAGCAGTGGTTCAATTTAATATTATATAAAAACTAATATCATTCACTAGCACCTATTGAGATCATATTAGTTTTTCTATCTCCTGAAGCTATTGCAATGTGTTACTTAAATTGGAGCTTTGCAAAACGGAAGATGATAAGTCATATCATGTAGGAAAAAAGTCTTGTTACACTGTTGACACTATTAGGGAAATGAGCATCAGTTAAATCTATTGGTTCCACGTGATTCTAATTTTTATCAAAATAAAACAAAATGTGTCTGTCATGCCAAAAAATATAGCTCAATCGGTATAATTTATTTCTTTTGCCAGCATAATACAAAATTAACCTTCACTATTATATACCGACCTAATACGTAATAAATAAATGAAGTTAACACAACTTTTCAAATCGTACTGTGTAGGTAAATTAAATTAGTTTTGATAAGTGCACAATAATTTCGCTAATTTATAAAGTAAATTCTAAATTACTTGAGGCACTTACAAATTGTCTAAACAGATAATGAGCATCATTAGGTTCCATTACAAAATTACATATCCCACGCTTGCCAGGCGTTGCATGATGCTCGTGCAACTGAGCTAAACAGGCCGGTTGGCGCGGGCGCAGAGCGAGCCGATGAATTAGCAATCCGCTACTACTTACGCAACATTGGTATTATTTAAATGATGCCTTTTTAACATGATGCCGTGCAGGCAGTGCAAAGTAAAATGATTAGGTAGGTAAGTGTACCTACTACAAATGAGATTAAGTGTGAAAGCGACACCATACCTCGTCAAACAAGCTCTTTCTGAAAAGCTGATGAAAATTACCTACTTTATAAACCTATACCTATGTAAGGTCAACATAAAACTCCGATTAAGGAAGTAATAAGTATACCTAAATAAGACTCTTATCGAGATAATGTAGAATTGGTCGTGGGTTTCTGTCTCCTAATAACTATATCGCATAATGTATTTGGAGGCAGTTACCGCCTCCAACGAAGTTGCCAAATAGGGACACTAATACAGTTCATTTTAATAATATGTTTAGAAACAATTGGACAGCAAGCGACAATAAATCATTTAACTAATTTGATAACCTATTAATTACTCGTAGAGTTGAGTAATTGAACTTTTTATACTGTGTGTCTGTCTATGTCCCGGTACACGCAATCTCTTGATATGTAATTCAATAACAATAATCGGATTCTCTTTAACGCCGACATGAGGCGTATGCCTTACAGCGAGAACTGTTAACTCAGTATTGGAACATACGATTTTCACCTTCGTACTGAGAGGAAAAAGGGTCAGTTTCTCTTGAAAGTTTCTTGGCATTTGTGGTAAACTGATGAGTGATCTATTCGGTTATAGGATGGTTTGGTCGAGCTTACCAATAACGAGTAGTTACGTGAGTTGCCCCATACTTTATGCTCTCGGTTCCATTGTCTTACTGCACTGTTTATGTAATTCTAGACAGTGAGCGATAAAATAGAGCGTCGATGTATTTTTATTATAATTTTCGTTTACCAAAGTCCTTGATTAATACCTAATTCGAACAAAGCTGGTTAAAAATGATAAATTGAATTTAAATGACTATAGGTTCGTAACACATAGTAGGTATATAACATTTATATTGTATTTTAGTGTCCAATTGAATCATTGTTTAATTTTAAATAGGTTTCACAAGTGACTCACAATACTTATTATGTAGGTATAGATGTTGCTCAATATATAACCGCAAGCGGTGTCCAGGGGGAGTATCTTCGGCTTGGGTTCCGCAGCGAGCGCGGTGTAGGCAGGCCCCATCCATACCTGCACCACGTTGTACATACAAATTGTGATCTCGTCGACTTGCAGATGCAAGATAAGAAGCAATTAAGAGTCCATGAATATACGACCCTGCATCGCATCCCCCACATACATTACCACTTTTCCAAGACCAGTTAATAAATAAAATCTCATATTTGCGCTCGCTCTCCCAATGATATATAACGTTTGTTAATTAGGTTATCTCCTCGTCGGCATCTACAAAGGGCCAAGGCTTAAAAGGCTCGTTGATATTAAAAGTGCCGCTTATAACTTTTATCATAAATCACCCTGTGGCTAAATCGCGAGGGCGCGCGAAAAAATTCGATCTACTTGGAACAAAAAATATGCAAGTAATGACGAAAGCTCCCTGAGAGCTTTTTTGAGTAGCTGCGGACTTGCTTAGAATTAATTGTGTTGAGTCCGCCCAATAGCCGCCGTCACTATAATATATTTGTCGTGTAGTGCCAACACTTATTCGTTGTTTAGGGTATTTTCATCCAAAAATAACTTAAAAACGTAATTATGTCGCAAACTATGCGAAAAAGATCGGTATTAATTGTATTGAGGAAAATCAATTAATGACATCCGATACCTACTGTGTAATTGATCCAAATATTTAAATTTTCCTTGAAGTAGCAAATGATTGTGGTTTAACTGTTACACTTTCAAAATTAATGATTAGAAACGCTAGGTTTAATTAAAGGAAAAAAAATACGCACATTTACGTCAGCATCCGCCTAGAATCCAGCTAGGTATGATGCGGCTCATGCTATATATCAATATTTTAAATGGACCGACTGATCTATACGGGGCTGTACGGATGTTCTATAATCAAACCAAATCTCAGACTTTCAGGCTTCAGACATCCTGATGACAACCAAGACATCTGGTTTAGCGTGCTCTCGGCGGCACGAATGAGTCTTCATGGGAAAATGGGCACTCAGCAACATAAAGCGCGGCTAATATTTAGCCACGAGACTCTCAGCCAACAAAAGTATAAATATAAGGTATTAATCGTCATTCGATTATTTTTCATCGATTACCAACGAATTCGAAGAACATTAACGTAACTAAACCTATATTTCGAGAACGATTCTGTTGTAAAAGCGCCGGCGAACAGTTTAATGAGTCCCACGAGGTCTCGTCGAAAGCAGAGCGTGGGCTCGTGATTACCACGGACCCCTGTAATAATAAAACATCGACAGGCCGCCTTTATCGACTGCCTTCTCGATAAGCATCCGTGACGAATTCGCACCATTCGAGCGACGAGCCCTCGGACCTACGATACTCGCATGGTCACGTAAACACGTTATTAAAACGACTAATAATACATCGTCAACAACCAGAAATATATCTTAAAATTCAAGTGCCAAGATTTATTTTTGAGGTCAGGTTGTCATGCATAAGCCGGTTAATTCCCATTTAAGGGAAAATGTCCGAGATACTCGTATAGATACTTTAATTCCAATTATAATATTACCTCAACGGTTTATCGGCTTCGAATTTTGAGGAAATTTTAGGTTACGTAGATTCCATCCTTTAAATATAATGACGTCACGGTTTTAACGTTGTAAAGTTGGTTTCTAATCATTGAAATTTCGATGACAACAAAACAGAATTATGATTTAATCAAATCGATTTGAAATTATATGAAAGGAATTAGAGCAGAGGAAGTCCGTAACTAATCTATACGATTATACACGATTTCAGAGTAAAAATTTCTTAGAAAGTAAAATTTCGAATATTTCAGAAATATAACTACAATCTATTAAACCGGACCGTCGTTTGAATATTCAAACGACGGTCCCTGTTAGATATCCCCGCAGTCGTATCACCCTTGTCTATCCCCCGCGCCGAAGAACGTGTACGGATCAAATACCCCACTGACAAGAATGTGTAGTTTCATGAACTAGTGCAGTGATCTAGTAGATGTAAATATGGGGTCACTTAGTCGCTTTCGATCTAACTTCTTGATTGTTTGTCTCGCAGGTTACAATAATTTTAGTGCACTCAATTTTTTTTTTTTTTATTTGTTAATGAAATATGAGACGGCTGTATCTTTCTTTGTATTGTTTTATATAATTATTTTTAATTATCTGCTCAATTTTGAAATTGTTCACCTAGATGTTTATAGGTTAGTATGAGAAAATGCTGTATTTACCTATAAATTATTGATTGTTACATTTAGTTCTTTGTTTTCAAATCAAATCATTTATTTGCTTGACACAGGTTCAGAGGATGTCACAAAAGGTTTTTAAGGTACACTGTGAGGTGTGCACATATATTAGGAACAATATGACACAATTATTCTTAATCAGTTTTATTGTTTTTTTTTCTTCAGTTTTTTCAGTTTTTTTGTATTGTCATTGAAAATATACATAAATAGTCAATTTCGTCACACATTAAATTAAACCTTTTCTGTTGCTTCCTGTAATTTATATAGTGTACACGAACGTTGGTTAATCTAAATAAAAAAATAAAAGGACAATCAGGAAAATAAATAGGAAAACCTATAACAAGAAGTGAACTAGCGCGATAAAGAATAGCGAATTTTGAAGTTGGGTTTCTAGTAAGCTAAGAAAAAAGGTTTGATCATGCACGACAGACTTGATGTTATTTCAGGCAAAGAGGAAATAAGATGTTTTACCAAAAAAATAATAATTGCCCAATCTTATTACCACAGAAATCTAAATAGATTTGCACGACTTGCAAACATGGCATACAGTAAATGAGTGTTTAAGTATTAAAAAAAAAGAATTCGAAATTTAAAAACGCATGCAGGTTCCTGTCCAATAGCTGATATATAGTTTCATCTCCTTCTTATCATGCATTTAAAAAATGTGAGCTTAGCTTATCTTTAGGTCTTAGCGATCATAAAAAATATGTATCTAAGCATGGCCGAGTTGCGCTTGCGCGGGCAGACGGATGTCACCGGCATGTTTTTGTAGCAGATCGTTCACCTCCCAACCATTCACGAATTTAGGAAACGGTATAACAATAAAAAATAATATAAAAACGATACTTCGTGATCGATGCGTCTATTAACGTTTTTGCTTTCTAAAAGTCAATACTGAGTCCAATCGTCAGATTGGACAATTTAGGTTAGATTAGCATGCCAAGTAACACCAATCACGCAACCAATTAGAATATCTATTCAATTAAATATTCAATAAGCACTCTGTGGTTGCTTTGCTTCGTAACTTAAATGCGATTATGGTAATTTTTTTATGACTTTGAGAAATCAAACTATATCGTCGCTAGAAACGTCAGGATTATGCCAATATTTAGAGATTAAGTTCAACAAGAAGCTCATCTTCTGTTTTAATTTGTAATCTCAACGTACAAAAAAAAAAACTATGGAACTTCTGATGTTTACAAAATGGGTGCACTTGCATGACTCCATCCAATTAATTAGGTTGGTTGTCCTGCCTCACCTGGTTCCTTAACAGAATTAGATGAAACCAATTCTAGTCAAATGAGTATTGATTACGAAAAGGCATGGGCGCTTGAGCATCAGCATATATACCAGAAACAAATAGCACAACTGACAAAAACAATAAATCTTTTGTTTGGTGGCATTATTCCAAAAATCATTTTAACAAGATTGGAATCTAAACAGACCTATCATCTCAATCTAAAATGGAGTCTAATGTAGCTTTGAAACAAGCCAACGAACATATGAATACACCTAGTTTTAAGCTTGACGTTCCGCTGTTTTTAACAAGGCATTATTAAAAATATTGCAAAGTTTTTAGTAATCATTGTATTGTTTTATTTCTTGTAGAAAAACAACGATAACTAGCTGAATTATAAGAAAGAAAAAGAAACCTAGTTTTATGAATGTCAAGGTAAGAATTTGATGTTAATATACTTCATAATTTAGGCTAGTTGGTGTTGTGAACCTATTTGGCATTATTAATACTAAAATTAGGCTGTAAATGTAACACTGGAGTCATAACAATATGGTTATTTTATTATCCCCGTGACTTGAAGACCGTTACACGATTCAGTCCTTGGCCTCTTATGTTATTAGGGGATATCGATTTGGCAACACACGGTCTAGGTTTCCTCCATCGTCGTGAATTCGTCGTGTGTCAACTGTTGACGTAAAAATAATACGAGTATAACGTTCTTATGTGTGCGTGTTTTTTTCATTATCTTTTTCGTTTTCCTGGATTAATAGATACTATTACGTACTGTTCACGCTAACGAATTGTTTTTTTTTGAGTTATATCAAGCATGATACCAGAAACTATTCAAGTACTTCATAATACTCATCAGAACGTAAATGACACTAGACAAAAGGTCACTCATATCATATATTTTTTTACAATACTGTCTAATATCGTTTATAGAATTACAATGCAAAGGATTTTAATAATACTTACTCATTCATTATTAATTTATCTGTGTATAATTCAAATCTCTTTTTCTGTATCATCGTAATTTACATATGCTAAATAAAAAGCGGTGTCATCACAAAAGATTTTGGAGGCAATATAAACATAATATCAATTTAAATTCCTTGTTAGTGGAGCAAAAGCCGACATCATACCTGAAAGTGGCTGGGCCCGATTGGACGACAGGCGCGCCAATAGCGTGCGCGCTCCGCGGCCGCCGCTTTCGGCCGGCAACGGGCGGGCGGGCCGAGCGTGGCGAGCGCCGCGCCTCAGTTCCTCTCCACACATCGCATCGGACTGACGTGCTCGTACATCCGTGTGTTGTTGCTTTTGACTTTAATAACATTGACTTGTCCTCTCGGGACTTCGGGGGAAGTGACAATGCCGCGACCCTCGCGTGAATCTTATGGCGATCAGAAGCCCCCATACTCGTACATCTCCCTGACGGCGATGGCGATCTGGAGTTCCCCGGAGCGCATGCTGCCGCTGTCAGAGATCTACCGGTTCATCACGGACCGCTTCCCGTACTACCGACGCAACACGCAGCGCTGGCAGAACTCGCTGCGGCACAACCTCTCCTTCAACGACTGCTTCGTGAAGGTGCCGCGCCGCCCGGATCGGCCCGGCAAGGGCGCCTACTGGACGCTGCACCCACAGGCCTTCGACATGTTCGAGAACGGCTCGCTGCTCCGGAGGCGCAAGAGGTTCAAGCTGTTGAAAGACGATAAGGAGAGCCTGCACGCAGAGTTAGCGGCGCTGGCAAGTTTTAATAGAGCATTTTTGGCGAGACAAGCGAGTGCACCGCCGCCACCTATGCCAAGTGCCAGTCTATACAGTCCATCGCTGGGTCCACAACTAAGCCCAGAGCCAGCGGAACTGCCGGAGACGACAACTATGACCATGTTACCGCGCGAGAGGCCACGAAGAGCTTTCACGATCGAGGCGCTGTTACAGCCTGACGAGCCGCGCGCGTCCCCATCGCCGCCGCAGCCGGTGCTGGTGCCGGTGCCGTCGTACGTGGCGCGCTATCACGCCGAGCTGCTGGCGGCGGCACACGCGCTGCGCCCCTGCTACCTCCCGCCGCAGCTGCTGCCCGTCGCGTGACATCCGCCGCGCGCGCACACTAGCTGCGACAAAGTTTCGTGCAATGTTAGATTGTAAGTACACCACTAGTATTCATCATTTTTATAGTGTTTAAATTTTTATGTGGAACATTCGTTTTGTAGTATTTAATTGTTAAAGTTTGAAATTCAACACTTGTAAACATGGCTGTTTAATTCCAGCTCATGAGTCTCTACTGTGGCCTGTGTTCTGGTTTCTAGATAAATCACTAGCTAGGCAATAGTGATTACTACTGATTACATACCGACTACGCATTTAGTATTATAACTATTTATTATCTTAAAGCGAGTAACATCGAGGCTAAGTGCGATTGGCCTACTGTTGAACATTCCGCAGATGATTCATCTCACGTAGAGCGGATCATCATCGTGTTTAAGTGATCTCACTTTAAGGTTTATGTAAACTATTGATGATTAGATAAACGAAAGATGTGAAAAACTGTTAAAACAATATTATCATTGTGAAAAAATCATGTAAATATAAAATAACGAATTCAGAGAGCAAGTAAATGACTATGACGGCAGACAATGTTATAAATATTTGGTAAAATGCAAACTATGTCGCGTTCTACTATTAGACACAGATTCACTCTTTCTTTTCTAATAGGAATAAATTATATTATTAGTAGCAGTAAATGTAAAAAGTATATTGTTTTATGATAGCTGACGTACAATAAGATTGTTATTTATTTAGTGATGAGAACTGAATCTTTTCCTGTTCATAGTGTAGATCAAATTATTTGTGTAAATATTGGTTAAATTGTTATAAGTATTCAGTAGGAATATTAAATGGAATTCATTATATTTCCTGGTTTTATTTAATACACATTTTTAGATTCCAAATTTCTCAATTTTAAAATAATCATGATAATAATAATTTGCCACTTCTGGTCAAATTAATCAATGTTGTTTTTAAACGACATTTACCATTCGAAGTAAATAGATTAACTTGGAGGTATACATATAATTAGGTCGCTTAGATATTCTTCGTGTGGGGTAAAGGAAAAAAGTGGTAGAAAATTGTAAAAAGGGGTATTCTCGGTGGTCTGTTTCACGGTGTAACGCGGCGCGACGGGCCTCGCTCGTGGGCTAATAGTGCCTGATATTGGCCTGTTGTGCTGACTCACCCGCCGGCTCGTTACACACCATAATGCGCATTATAGGCTTGTTCAACATTTTGACCCTCTTTCACAGTGAAAAACCTTTAATCTAATGATGGAGGACACAATAGAGCGGTTCCATTCTTCTGTTCCTTTTTGTGGGATCAATTTATGAAATTAGGAGTGGGGCAAAACCGGGCAATAAAATGAAGAGTTCTTTGAATATCTTATTGGTTTGGGTATGATGGAATAACTGCTGGTACTAATCGTTTGGAGCAAATAAAATAAAAGAACTTGTTTGGTTATTGTAGCAGTTGAAATGTGGAAATAAAAACCCGTTGATATGGGTACATAGTTTAAACTGTGGTTTTTTATTTCCTAGTAGATAACATGCTACCTGGTACAAGGAAACATAAACCAATAAAACTGTTATATAGAAAAAGTAAATTGAGCCCCGAATCAATACAGCTATTTTATCACACTACCCTAAAGTAAATAACGGCTATATAAATACACTAGCTTCCGCCCGCGGCTTCGCCCGCGTGGTATGTCCATAAAAAGTAGCCTATGTCCTCTCTCAGGCTCTTGACTGTCTGTGTAGCAAACTTCATTTATATCGGTTCAGTAGTTTTGGCGTGAAAGCGCGACAGACAGACAGAGTTACTTTCGCATTTACAATATTAGTAAGGATTTCTAGTGACTACAAATTACATTAACTCTTGAGATGCATCGAATCTTCGTTTTCTGCTTGCCGTTCTCCAATGTTACTAAGATTTCGGCGCAAAATATTATCCTGTTCCATTCTTGCCCGTTAGCCATCATCAATAATTGATTAACACAAAAAACCTGTTACTGTTGTATTAGAAAAAGTACTGTTTAAATTAGGCAATTTGCGTCATTTCATTTTGCAAATAAGGAAGGAAATATTATGTAAAAAATAAGGAAGCACGTAAATGAATCGAATTATTTCGGTTATGCTGACCTACTTACGTTATTTTCAAATAAAAGTCTTTGGAAATTATTTATTCCGAAGTTAGGATAACCAGGATTGTAATATAATGATGGTCCTTACCTGAGAGGTTAAGATTTTTGGTAAACTGTTGATATATTTGAGTCAAAAAGAAAAAAAAGGGAGGACGGAAAAATTACTTACTTGGATCAACTCAAAGAAACAGTAAATGTAAATTGGGTGAGCTGAAAAAATGGAACACCGATTTTTTTTTTAATTGAACTTTAATTTAGGTAGGTATGTATCACTTCATTCTATTTTCGAAATGTAAGATATTCTCGTTTATTTTACAAGGTAAGTAGTGGCCTGTCATGGCTTCAGCCTGGTATAAATCTTGCCCATGAATTACTCTGTATGATGAGGATAATCGCATCAAAAATCAACAGGAATTTTCAAAGCCTTACGTTGTGTGCGTGTTGGCACGACAAAACATGTCGAAGTCTCTAGTTCCTGTCAAAAATTGTATGGAACATTGACAGAAAATAGAGATTTCAACAGTTTTGTCGTGAATGTTTCACCAGTGCACATGCACGGTTATCCAAATACATACACAGACAGGTGCGGTCGACCGCGTCTTCATTCTGTATTTATATATTCGGGGAATCCCTTATTCTACGAAGTAAGCACTTGGCTGCCGTATATTTTACTTACCTACTTAAATCTTAAATCCACTGACAGACAACGCACACCACTGGGTCTAGAAGCATGACATTTTGCACAAGAATTCCTTATGTAACGAGAATCACTAAGGAAGGATTCTCCTAATGGGGTATAATAGGGGATGTAAGTTTGTATTACATGGGACTTAAACATAACTGGTGAAATGTGGATGTGACTACTATAGATTCACCTCTTCTTAATCCTCCGGGGAACTCACGCCCGACGTTATGATTATAACAAGTGTAAGTTTGTATATGGATTTTTGTATTTTTTATCGATGGAATATACCATCGGGCAAGCACATGGCTTGTTAGAAATAAGAATTTTTGTGTTTATATATTTAAGCTTTATGTATTTATTTAAGTATATGTTAATTTTCTTGCGTATATGTGTAGGTATATTTAATATTTTTAGTTAAGACTTCGCAAAATCATGTTTTTCTCTTCTTGTTCTCACACACTATTGCCTACATTTCTTTCTCATTTCTCCTTTCGCAGGTCTGCTGGAAGAAATTTCTTAAGAAATAAGCAGTACCTTTGTACTCATATTTTAATTATGTCATATCTATTATCTATTTTACTGTGTGTACATAAATAATAAAATAAATAAATAGTTAAATGTTAACTTACAGCTAGAAGTACGAAAATAAATTAAACATAATAAATCGCCGGAAAAACGAAAGGAAAGGATCTATCAATTCGACTATTAATAAAAAGAAACTCGTTGTTAACTTGGATAGGGCTTATGTAGGTAAGTTTAGGTCAGGTATGTAAGTAGTTAATACCAATAAAAGTAAGCTTGATGGGTTAAACATGTATTATTTTTATATATGGACCGATTTAAGCAAAAATGATCCAACCCACAACCTCGACAATTTCGAGTTTTTGTGACCTATGAACTTCAAATAAGGTGTATTTTATTTAATATGTCAAAGATCTTTGATATGTTAAAATATACCTATGTAATACAATAACATAACTGGATGAATACGCTATTTCATAAAAAAATTGGTGACAAAACAGAATAAAAATGTTTGCATCACTGTAAAAAATTGTTAAATTAGGAATGCGTCGCCTTTTAATTAAAAATAACACATGAAACTTAGGCATTTTCAAAGATTACGTTTAAATTATTACGTTTTATAGAGAGTCTGTTATTTTTTTTATTAATGCATAGGAATTCCTGTAATAATTTATCACACACATAGGGCTTTCTTTGCTTGAATGAGTAGGTAAGTACTTACGTTTGTACAAAGTACTACTTATACAAGGTGGATACGACAATAACTTAACTTCATATCTAACGACGTCTCCAGTTTCCAAACAAAAGTTCAACCAAATTTAAAAAGAAAGAAAAGAAAGAAAAATTAATTTATCCAATAGTTTGACTAAACTATTGAATATGTGGTTGAACTTTTGTATCGAAATCATTGACTAGCTATAGTGAGAGTGACTACTACAGCTAGTCAAAGATTGGCAAAGCCATCGGACCATCACTACTTATTAGTTTGTTTGAAAAAAAACACTGTTTTAATTCTGACGTTAGGATTTATTTGATAGTTTCAAAATACTCCTATGCATTAGGCTTTAATTTATTGTCGACTCCATATTGTATAATATAGATTCTGACATGTGGTGATATCACTCACAAACATATTCGTGGGTATCTGTAAGTGTTTGTGGCACACGCTTCATAATTAGGTATGTCAAGTTTATAAATTCGCTTATCTCTCAGGAAAAGTTGACTGTTAGGTAATTTAAGTATTTAACATAAATTAAATGATGTGTATTGTATTAATTTAGCATACAATAAGGAAATATTTTGTATAATTTTTCATACAAAATGTCTAATATTATACTAGGAATTCTTCCTCAACCACCACCAACCACAAGAAGTTCAAATCGATTGAATATTTTTGTGAGAGATGGTCCAACGTCCTACTTAAATAAAAACTTTTTCCAAAAAAAACAACCGACTTCAAAAAAAAACACTAAAAAAGTGAAAAATAACTTTAATTTCGGAAGTCGGTGTCTTTGCTTTTTAATTTTCGTTTTTTGCCACCGACTTCCGAAATTAAAGTTATTTTTCACTTTTTTAGTGTTTTTTTTTGAAGTCGGTTGTTTTTTTTGGAAAAAGTTTTTATTTTTCACTTTTTAGTGGTGGTACCTACCCCATACAAGTTACTACCTGCTATGTAAATAACAGTGAAGGAGTCTAATAATGATATCGTCTACATAGACTGGGGGAAAAATACGTAATATTGAAGCTAGCGCAAGAACTACGCAAGCAAACTTAATAAAATTTATATGGGACCATCTCGGGAGTATACCCTTTCGAACTAACCTTCCAACCTTCTTCAGAACCAATTACGTATCATGGAAACGTCCAGAAAAGACTCACACCTCCTTGTGGGATACATTTTTTTGAGTGTTTTTTTTTTTTTTTTGAGTGATTAGATTAAGTTCGGGGTGAGAGCCTGGTGATCCGTCACACAGGGTATCCTAGTATGGACGCCAGTCTCTCACAAAGGATCATACTTTATGCTTTTTGTCATCTTGCTATATTTTTTGTCTCTATGTTTATAATTATGTAAGAGAGAAAAATAAATAAATATTTTTTTTCATTTTATGTCTCCATACATTGTGCAGCTGTTAATCAACCTGAAGCAGACAAGCCACGAGTAAGAAGAATTAAAATTAGGCAACAAATATTTACTTCTAGGCGGCGGCGGCGGCGGCGTTACGGATACATTTTGAAACGAAGAAATTAATCGAAACCTAATTGGAGTTGGACATTGGAGTTTAACTGTCAATTAAGTTTTGTCATTAAAAAAAGGATTTTCCTGCGAAGCCAATGAAGCAAGAAATGATAACAGACGAGAAACATAAAATAGACTAGACAAAATAACATCACGCCTGTAATCCCTGACGGGTTAGGCAGAGGTGTACCTATAGCACACCTAAATTTCGCCAGTTAGGTACCTATGTTTAAGTCCCATGTAATAGGGGGCGAGCCTTTTGCCAACAACCGGGCACAAATCCAGACTCCGGGCTGCTACTGAGAAATTCCAGATGGAATAACCCAATAACACTTTGCCCGACCCGACCAGACAACCGCCGGCAGACTTTGAGACTAGACAACAATACAGTACCTATTTGCCCATTCGTGTTAGTCAGACGGGTTAAACAGTTTTTTTCCTCGTCTGAGTGCGAGGTGTTTACTTACGAAGTTTTTACAAACAATCTAAATCACATATCAAACAATAAATATTTGTAGAGGCAGCTGTTCGGGACGGATTATTACACGAACCTAAAATAATAATCGTCCTCTCTTAGCACTTCTGTTGATGTTTTTGCTCGGAACACCTTTGCATGCAACGCTAGCCTATAATTTCGAAATTAATATCTAACACATTGTGCCTATCCATCCGTCCCTCGATTTGCCGTTTTTATAGCTTTCCCGACACCGTAACTGCTAATTATATCTGCCGCGGCATCGCCTCGAGCCTTTCCCGAATTTATCAGCGAATCAATCTGAACTTTAATTCTTTGATGTAGGGTTCAAGTTCAGCCCCCAAAAAGGTTTTAATCAGCAATCTGGGTTAAATGTGAATTCGCTACGGAATTTTTGGTCCTATACCTAACGATATCCGCTTCGAATTCATGCAATAAGCACGTTGGCTGAATTCTAAGTAGACGAAGCTTCTTTTTCCATTTACTTGTGTAGTTTATAAGCTGTCAGTGTAGCTGTAGGCGCGTCGTGTTGCATGATCACTGAATAAATTATTTATTAACAAACTTTTGTTTTAATCTTTACAATTTATATTTATTTCTTTTATATAATTGCTAATTAATTTCAATGCTTTAATATACATTCTGATCTTCGTAGCCTCTGTTCTTGACTCCTTTATTTTAATTTATGTTTTAGCTTTAATCATTACTTTTATAATCAACACTTTTGAATAACTTGGCATCTGTTGATTGCTAAGCAATATGTGTTAGAGAGTATTCTGAGAACAAAATATGTGATTGATATAAGTATAAGATATTTATGCTCGAACATTTTCCATTAGTTTAATTAAATGTGTCTCTGAAACGTGTCAAGAGGAAATACTGTAATTATTTTCTATGTAACCATTGAAACAAAGTCAAGACGTCGCTCAACAGATACACACTCAAATCCCTTTGTTCATGTTTATCCGCCTATCAATATAATATCAACAGATGTATGACACATCACTCCGTATCAATCGTCCAATAGAGGAAGAACAATGTCGTCATGGTGATCAAGGTGTCGCCGTATTGTCACCGTTATCGGTGTGTGTCGGTGAATGGGCGAGCGTCGGCGAATGTCGGTGAATGTCGGCGTCATGGCGCGGCGTCCCGCCGTGTGGTTCCGGCGATTGTATCGAAGGCACGCCCCCAACCCTACAACTCTTGGCCGAAACCTGATTTATACGCACCTAATTATAATTTGTCCTTGTTTTGATTATGTGTTGTCTTAGATACTATTTCTTATCCCACTTTTTGGGCTCTTTAGTTGGTTTATTAGATTTAGCTGCTGTGCTAGTTAAGTAGTCATTATCTGGATAATGACCTCGCCCGATGAGTCCCGGTCGAGGATAGGACCGGGACTATACGGCACTTGGTCTGGTTGAGCTGATACATAACTCCATTGAAAGTCGGTATTGGCCGGAGCTTCAGATCCAGACTTGAATCTGTTAGTGCTGATCTCACCATACTTAATTATTTAGTACCTATATATATATTATATACTGATAAAAAATGAACATTTATTTATTTTTTGATGAAGTTTTCCCATTAGCATCATTTGGAACTCCATACTTTTGTGTGAGTAGCTGATCCCTTTGATCAATAACATGATTTTGTAATTAAGTAGACATAATTTGCGTTGAATTTAGGAAAAGATAATGACATCATATTAGACCACAAACTCTATTTTTTCTACAATCTTAGGCAGGTACTACGATACCTTATATGGAATTCTATATCTACATTGGAGATGGAACTCTGTCTTGCCGCTAGAACTCTGTCTTGCCGCTAGAACAACAAAAAGGGACTCCGCAGGAGAGCAATCAGCGATTATTTTTAGTTGCTTAAATAAGTTGTCAAAGAGACAAAACTATTGTAATATTATTGTAATAAGTATTATAATAATTGTGTGTGCTTTGCACGGCAAGGGCCTCGTGGCTAAATAATAACAGCGATCGAAGGTTGCTACGGTCGGTTTGTGGATGCTCTTTACATATTGAGACTCCTCCGTGCCTCGGAAAGCACGTTATGCCAGTCCAGGCTGTCATTCTTGGATCTTTGACAGTCATTACGGGTCCTCAGAAGCCAGAAAAATGACAACCAGTCTTACTAAGGGGTATCTTGTTACCCAGTAACTGCGATCGAAGATTGAGTAACTGGGTTGTGGACGTCAGATGGGCAGTTGCTCCATGTAAAATGCTAGTATTCAGCTGCATCCGGTTAGACTGAAAGCCGACCCCAACAGAATTGGGAAAAGACTGTGCAGATGATGATGGTTTGCACAGCAAGCTTAATCATTGATAAGATTTAGTTACATCTTAATTATTGTAAGGTGGCTAGGTCATTGAGGCCTACCTTATAGTGACTTAAACGACGGCATTTGTAAACACATGTAAATCCCGGAGCATTCACAATAAGTAAACAATTCACAAAAATACTTGCCACAAAAATAACAAATGCGCAATTTGAACAGGAAAACTAACTACCTAGAAAACTAAAAAGACAAAAACATGGCCATACTATTGGCACACAACACCTTGTTTAGAAGCCTTTAAGATTTCTAATTAATTACTTACAATAAACATTTAACTTGGTGAAATTCGGTAAGCTTGTCTTGTTAAATGGCTGGTTGTGACGAAACCACAATGGCGCCGCTCAGTCATGCGTTATTCCTCAGCGGTCGTTTCCGTCAACACGGTTACTGACGTCTCACGCTTAACGCTGCATTCAACTTTACGGTACATAATACATTATTTTATTACCTAATTGTCTATTAAGAAGTTGATGCTTTAACTTCCTACGAAAAATCAATTCTTTTTGGAAGCCCTTCAACACGTCCGGTGTTCGTGTCCATTAGAAGAGTAGGACGTACTCGCCTAATTAGTAGTATGAAATTAGGTAGTTGATAATTTTCTAATCCACAAGGATTTTTTTTCCCATAATCCAGGACCATTAACCTCAATCAGTAATTAGTAATTAGACCACATGATTCCCTGCAACTCTGGAAACTTCAAGATCATAAATTACTGAAGAAACTGGCTGCAAAGACTTAATTTTACGTTACAAAATTAATACACATTATAATAATTGAGATGTCGCCATCATCGTAAGGTGTTATGTAAGTGCTATGTAAGGGATCAAATGTACTGAACTAACTAACTAAGTACGTTTTGTTTACAATTATAACTCATCCATCACCTGACTGTAAAATATGTGTTTTTATGCAATAAAGTGTTAATGGGTAATTTTAAAGGAAAAATCCATCTTATACGTTACTAAAGTATTGAAATGTTTACTTGTATCACTTGTACGTAATCCTAAAATACGGCTGACGAAACCACTGAGTAATCGTCGTTCTAGATAGAATGTCCTTAAACCATTAACTGCTAATTGTTTGCTAAAAACACTTTTTGCACAAATCTGGCATTGTGTCTGCTCCATTATCTGGAAAACTGTAAAGCAAGGCGTAACTGTAAGTTATTGGGTTGGCACTTGCGTCTTTGTGTCGTTGCGGATAGAGTCTATATTGTTATGCGTGGTGTGTGAAGTTTGCGTGGTTTACCGTGGTCAAGTTGTCATTAGGTCACGTATGGGTAGAAGATGGCTTGCGGCCGGCTGATGGTGTGAAATGAGTGGTCGCCGGTGCGTTTGAACTCGCCGCCCGATACCGTTTTGTACGTCGTAGTTTGTGTGGCGTGCGTTTAGGATGCGACCTCTTTTTTGTAGCATGTTTGTAATGCCGAGTGTGTGGGACTTGACACGTAGGTAACTATTGTTAATTCATTCCTGTTTGTTATTGTTGCATTCCTACCTTGTAATAAGCCATTTTGTGACGGAAAGACGCCGCGCTGCCCCGTGTAGTCCCATCTTGTTTGGTTTCCTTTGAATGAGTAATATAAGCTTTCATTTTTTTGTATATGGTTTTTATTTTATCACGATATACACTTAAATTCTATAACTGGAGTGTTTGATATTTTAATTACTTGGTGTAGACATGATACATGCACATATTGCACGTTATTGTGTAGTTTCACTTGTAGTGATATTTTTTGTTCCGTCATTGTTGCTTCAGCGATTGTTTATAATTGTTTCGTGATTAAAGTTCTCAGAACGGTAATAGCTGCATGTAAGGAAGTGGGTATCGATATCCATTAGACAAATGGTTGGTAACTTTATGTTAGTCACTGGTCAGCGATTTATTTAATGTTTGCACGCGAACTAATAAATGGTGTCTATCAATTAGTTGAAAGAAACATTTGCATAAATTTAAGTGCTTATCATTAGTAAATTGCGTGTAATTGTGTAAGTTATTTTTCGTTTCTACAACAGTGATAAAGTGTAGATTTAATTAGCTTTTATTGCAATTAATTAACGGATCTATAAACGTTCAATAACTAAATATGTTAACTACCGTTTCTGCTTTTTATAATTAGCGAACTCGGAGATGTTGATTGCTTTTTATTTTGATAACTACTGGATTAATAGAAGGATCGATTAATTCAACATCACTATTGGTATCGTTTTGGTGTTTTTCTTGCACACGTACAACTGCTTTTTTCTTGTTATAAAAACAGAGTTATTAGCTGTTATTTTCTCGCGTAAGCTGCAATCTCCTGATGGAGTCGGCATGCTTAGAAGTGCTCACGACTGATGCCATAATGCCGTGTTAGTGCTATACTGACACTAGTTTTGCATTGCGAGTTTTGTTAATTTAGTGTGAAAATAACCTCATAGGTACCGCTTAGCTTTGAAACGACAAAAAAGGTGATAAAAAAGCGAAAGGATGCGGTCCAAACATATGAGCTCGTCTACTTATGGCACTTTGATTATACGTCTGAGGACAGCAGATGACGATTTGTTTAAAGTAGAATATAATTCAACGATTATCTCACGTATCCTGATGTTAGAGATAGAGTTAAATGACAAAAAGTATCTTTGTGTACAGGGTGAATCAAAAATTAGAAATAGAAAAAAAAATCGTTTATGTCTTTTGTACTAAGTAATTATTTTTTCAGTTTTCATATACCTTTTTTATGGCACTACTGCATACATTTAATTATTGTTTATTTTATACATACATCTGTGTGCAGTAGTACTCGTACAGAACCATTTTTCATCCAAATAGGAAGTATTATTTCAGTTTTTCCAATAAAATAACATTAAGTAGTCATCAAGCTGTAATATAAAAATAGTCAGCTATTATATTTTTACTTCCTTTTAGCGATGCACAGAGCGTTAGGTAGGTAGCTATAACAGTAGGAATTAAGTGAGGCAATCAATACAATAAAGTAGCCCGCACTTGCTACTTACCACAAGTACCTATCGTTAAACTAATCTCCTTCGCTTAACTGCTACATGCACAGATTTATAACTAACTGGTACGGTATGTGTTATAACAAGTAAATATGAGTTCCTTCTGCACCACCTCAAATGCAAAACTTATCCCCAACTTCAAATATAAACCACTTTATTTATAAACGTTGCTTAAATTTTAGAGACGTTAAACATCAAAATTGTGTGAATAAACAGTCGCTAATCATTACTTAACTTTAAGTAACGTTTATAAGTAAACCTTTAAGCTAAATGAGCTGAAGGTACAGCTAATTAGAATAAAAATAAATTGGCAAGGACAGCCACGTAAGTAATTTCAGCGCCTACAACTATTCACAGTAGTAAATAATGAACATAGAGGTCTGATGTCATTACATTATGTAGTATACCTAGTACTAGGTACATAATGCACTAAAATGATTTATGTAAAATCAGGGAAATAACTAATTAAGCTAATTCACTACCAACATAGACTGTCCGTATATTCAAATTACAACTGTAAATCTTTGACAGTTGTATGAAATAACTATAAAAATTACCGAGTTGTCAATTTACAAAAAAAAATATTTCCGAAGAAAAAATAGTTACGAAGTTTAAAGTGCTTATGTATCAGTGATAAGTAAAAGGCAAACCAACTCAAGAGGCAAGTAATCAAGTCAACAAATTGACTACATATTGACACAAACCACCGAATCCCCCTGTATACACAGGGTACCTCTAACAAATATTGACAAACGGACTAGAAACAGGTTGGTTGACAAACGGCGCGAGTCGGAGCCGGCTCGCACCCTGTCTTTATTTGCACATTACGCCTTCAGCGGCGCCCGCGCACCTCGCGCCGCCTCCACAAATTAGTTTCTAAGTAATCACTGATGATTGCGAGCATTACCGCAGGAACCCGCCACACATTTAGAGATTCTATTATCATGTACTTTTAATTTTATAGTAATTTTCTACGTACCTGTACTGTGTTTATTTTGAGCCAAGGGGTAAATGTGACATATAATTATGTGATATAGGCTCACTTCTAGGTTGCCTGGTTAATCCTGTATATTGGACCATATACAGGATTAACCAGGCAACCTAGAAGTGAGCCTATATCACATAATTTAAGCTTTGACTAAGGTATCTCGATGGACTAGATATTACCAAGTAATATTCTAGGCTGATTATGTATGCTCTACAAACTACAATGTGGCTAATCTTTGACCTTTATTTAGATTGATCAATTTATTTCAATAAATTAATGATTTTTACATTTTCAACTGTTGGGAGACGGCTTTATTAGATAATGTGGAATGTAACTAACTTGAATAATATCATCTCATCTCTGGATCATTTATGTATTTATTCTGTGTATAAATGACTTCTTCCATTCCATGGTCCTTCCTTCAAAGTAGAAAGCTTCAAGATATCTGCGAGAACAGATGATTCATGATTTATGAAAGAATTGTAACTTTATGCGAATGTTGTATCCTAGCAATTAGTTGCATAATCAGCCTATAATGTTCCCTCACGATGTTTTCCTTCACCGTTTTGAGAGCAGTGGTGATGAAATTATTTACCCAAAGTAAAGCGCCTGCCTCGAACCCACGACCTACAACTCGTAAGTTGGGGCTGTTACCACTGGGCCACCACTGCTCTCCATTAGTTAAAATCCTAACATTAGGGACGTAATCAGTCATTTATTCAGTATTCTTAATCCTTTAATGAACCTTCAAGAAGACTTTGTTAATAAATCAAGTAAATGCAAAGCTGTCAAAGATGTATAATAATAGTATCTAAATCTGATATATTACAGTAAACATGACTCCGTAACAATTATCTGAGCACTCGGTATTATTTGCGTCTTGTATAGTGATTACTTCAATTACTTATCGTTGAGTTAATACATTTTAATGAGAGATGACTCCGATCATTGATCATGTTATTATTGAAATTATCCTCTCATTGCTGAGACCATGGGAACATTATAAATTATTGCCATGCAGAATAATTAGTGTGAACAAGTCAAAGCACTGAGCATCAACTTATTTGTAAAATACCGACGGTTTAAATATAATTTTGTGCTTTTAATAGTAATCAACGATAATGCATGTTTAACTTAAAGTAAAATTGTATAGAACACCGTAAAAATTGTATTCAATAAGTTACTCCGTGGGTAAAAAAAACGAATAAACAACATTAGCGGCAGCTTCTTTCTTTGTCATTCAGTGGAACTGATTTTGCATCATTACAAGCGACGTAAGATTGATTCCCACACAAAGGCGCTGTCAAGCTCGGCGGATGAATAAAACGCAAAACGCGGGCTTTCATTGTTGTTATAACAAAATGAAGTCATAATGAGTAGGAGTGCGACCGCGGAGCCGCCTCAATGCGAACAGAATGTCGCACGATTGAATTAAAATTACTTCAATATTGTGGCTTTAAAATGTTGACATTTGACAAGCGTTGGTGACGCCTGTCGCGTTGACGGGCGGCGCAGTGGCGCAGGCGCAGCGGCCGTAAGCTCCGACGACGCACCTAAATGCATAATGATTGTTGATCGAAATTAGAATGTGTATTTATTACGAACTTATACGATTATATAAATGAGATTAGAATGAGATTTATTATATAATTGACATAACATTTCACTATTCTAATAGTATTTTAGAATCCGAGTAAATTAAATTTTTCGAAATATTATTTCAACTTTTTTTTATAAATTATAAGCATAATCACTAACATCTCAAACTATTATTTGTATAACCTAGTTTCTTGCTTACATTAGCTAAGTGCTTTGTGTAAATTACCTATTATGTCGATGTCAGCGCACTTATTTATTACACCTATTTATAATATACCTAGGTCTTGATTTATTCTGTTTAACATAAATTGTGTTCGAAATTAAACAAAATTTAATTAAGAGATCGCGCTTGAGGCCGGAGAACAACATCTAATTGCATAAATTCGCGGTAAATTTTGCACAACAAAAACTGGTATTCAAATTACCAGAGATTATGTTTAGTTAGATTAAAAGACGGCTATTATTATGGACGGGAATCAAGTTTTTGTCTGTTTTATGTTAATTTGTGGTAGCTCCGGTAGCACTATCTAACATTTGAGTATTAGCTTAGTCTCCTCGTAAAGAAAACCATCGTTACGTGCACCTCATACTATTAACTCACAGTATAATTCGTATGTATGTTTGTTTGTTAGAGCTTGCAGACTACAATGATGTGTTTTTATATGGTCACGTACGTACTTGGACACATAGGTATGCATTACATTATTAATGTAAATAGGTAGGTAATTTATTGCCTGTTTGTTCAGTGTAGGTATATTCAATAAATATTCTTAACGCAAGTGACCGTGTCCATGCAGTTTTACAAGCGCTTATCGTACAAAGACGTATCCCCCGACCCAATAGTTGCTCAATTTTTTCTTTTTTCACTAGTGCAAAGAGAGAGTAGTAAGAAATGCATTTATGTTACATCACTCTATTTATTTATTAATTGTGTCAATCACACAATTTATTTACCTGCTGCTTTCAGGTTAGGTATATTTGAATGATGGCCAATGTTCAACAGCTTGGCGAATACTGGCTATTCGAGGCACCTAAACTAAGAGTAGGAGCTACTTATGAGTCGTCGTTGATATGTAACAGCCCAAAAGTTTACTAAAATCTGAAAAACTGAATTACGTTTCAATTCAAGTCTTTACGATCAGTACATTTTGTTTCAAAATGGACCTTTACAAAATATTATTCGCTAAAGAATTCCGTGAAAGTGAACCTATTATATGTGTGTTACTTATGAGCATTATAAATATTATAAACATGGTTATCGAACAACGTAGATCGACAATCAATGCACGATTTTGACATGATATACGAGTAGGTTACCAACGACGTTAACCGATAAGTTCAAGTATCATTTCATCAGAATATCGAATTAAATGTCAATCTATTTATGTCTAGCTCGATTTAAAAATTAATGTGCTTTATAATTTAGAGGCGGCAATAAATATTAATTTGGGGGTTATGTAAATAGGTAGCTGATATACATAATTATACAGACTTCGGTGAAGGCTTGTGTAATAAAACAAATATACCTTTAATCTCAACAGGTTGTCTGTGAAGGGCATCAAGTTTACTGATTCTGAGGATCTTTAACTGCTCGGTTTTTACCAGTTACCTCTATAGTACCTAAGATTAGAGGTGTACCTGCACATACTTACGTCATACAATTTTATTATTCTTCAGATCTTTAAAAAAAGCCGTAGCCGTAGGCCCGGCGTAGACCCTCGTAGCAGTACTTAAAATTACGTTTGTCGGCACATGAAACAACCTCATTACACACAACCTCTTTCTCTCATTTTTATACTTTACCAGCACGATGAACGCTATACATTCCAAATTATCTCCCACACCCACAACAAATATGCGACTTCCATACAAAAGTAACAAAGCAAGTCTACAAAGGCATAAACAAGTTCGATAGGCAGTTTGAAACTGTTTAAGCAATCTTCGTGTCTGGTCGTAAGAGACAAGGCACATCATATTTCCCTGCGTTATCGAGCCGCGCCGGTAAAAACGCGCGATGTGGAGAAACGTGTGCAGTTAGCGGCGGACTTTTGTCTTGTTTGTTATTAACAACAATGAGCTGGACGGACGTGCATGGCTGGCAGAAAGTACGGGATGAAACTTTGGTGAAGCAGGAGTGGATGTAGGATTTTGAGAGGGTTTTCAGGGTGGGTCACTTCTTGATTTTAAGATACAACAGCGTTTCTAGCGACAAATCCTGAACATGTAGGTATTTTCTTAACTTTTTTCGGGACTTCTCAACAATACAAGGACTACCATGAGTTGGTAAATTTCTGCTAGCCATACCAGGTCTCGTATCGTTCGGGCCGTGTTGCTGGAGTGATTAGCTGCGCACAGCCCTGTAATCACGCCTCTGCTGCCCGTGCGTCTGCGCCGACCCGGGCCCCACGCTCCGCACGTCCCGCGCACCCCCGCTCGCCCTGCTCACACCCCGCTCCGCCCCGGGGCGAATATCTCCAGAGCAAACAGGAAAAAACAGAAACACACGGTTCGGTTCGGCGTGCGTACACTGTTAACGACCCGACCTGTTTTCGATGCCGTGTGGGAAGATTTAGCGAATTTGAATTTCGATTGCCCGAGTCGGGTCCAATGGTCCATCCATCACGAGAATTGATGGATTCGGGGCCAAAAAGACGCGAAAAACTTTATGAGATGAAAGCGGGCTATTTTGTGATCGATATTTGTAAGCGAAGCTATTACGATCAGCTATTGCTTTTCCTTGAGGTTATTTATTTTTGTTTCGTCGAGTTAATGAGAACAGTAAGGTGTTAAGTGAGTTTTCTAATTTGCTCACATCGGCTTTGTTTATGTTTGTAGGAATATAGCTGCTTGAATTTATGTATGATTGTTTGCTGCAAGTTTACGGGTCGTCAGAAGTCCGAAAGTCTGACAAAACCAGTCTTACCAAAGGGTATCGTATTGCCCAGTTACTGGGTTGTGGAGGTCAGATAGGCAGTCGCTCCATGTAAAATACTGGTATTCAGCTACATCCGGTTAGACTGGAAGCCGACCCCAACATAGTTGGGAAAAGGCTAGGCAGGCAGATTTTGTTTGCTGCAAGTTTACTGCTATAACAAAGGGCCAATTCTCTTACTTAAAAAACGTTCACATTCAAGTCGCAATCTGTCAAACTTGTCAAAAATGTTGGTAAATTGATGTTTTTTTTGACAGATTGCGAATGAGATGCGAATGTAAACGTTCTTAAAATAAGGGAATTACCCCACGGGATAGCGACACTATCTCTTCCACGGGATAGCGACACTATCTCTTCCACGGGATAGCGACACTATCTCTTCCACGGGATAGCGACACTATCTCTTCCACGGGATAGCGACACTATCTCTTCCACGGGATAGCGACACTATCTCTTCCACGGGATAGCGACACTATCTCTTCCACGGGATAGCGACACTATCTCTTCCACGGGATAGCGACACTATCTCTTCCACGGGATAGCGACACTATCTCTTCCACGGGATAGCGACACTATCTCTTCCACGGGATAGCGACACTATCTCTTCCACGGGATAGCGACACTATCTCTTCCACTGGATAGCGACACTATCTCTTCCACGGGATAGCGACACTATCTCTTCCACGGGATAGCGACACTATCTCTTCCACGGGATAGCGACACTATCTCTTCCACGGGATAGCGACACTATCTCTTCCACGGGATAGCGACACTATCTCTTCCACGGGATAGCGACACTATCTCTTCCACGGGATAGCGACACTATCTCTTCCACGGGATAGCGACACTATCTCTTCCACTGGATAGCGACACTATCTCTTCCACTGGATAGCGACACTATCTCTTCCACGGGATAGCGACACTATCTCTTCCACTGGATAGCGACACTATCTCTTCCACTGGATAGCGACACTATCTCTTCCACGGGATAGCGACACTATCTCTTCCACGGGATAGCGACACTATCTCTTCCACTGGATAGCGACACTATCTCTTCCACGGGATAGCGACACTATCTCTTCCACTGGATAGCGACACTATATCTTCCACGGGATAGCGACACTATCTCTTCCACTGGATAGCGACACTATCTCTTCCACGGGATAGCGACACTATCTCTTCCACGGGATAGCGACACTATCTCTTCCACGGGATAGCGACACTATCTCTTCCACGGGATAGCGACACTATCTCTTCCACGGGATAGCGACACTATCTCTTCCACGGGATAGCGACACTATCTCTTCCACGGGATAGCGACACTATCTCTTCCACGGGATAGCGACACTATCTCTTCCACTGGATAGCGACACTATCTCTTCCACTGGATAGCGACACTATCTCTTCCACTGGATAGCGACACTATCTCTTCCACTGGATAGCGACACTATCTCTTCCACGGGATAGCGACACTATCTCTTCCACTGGATAGCGACACTATCTCTTCCACGGGATAGCGACACTATCTCTTCCACTGGATAGCGACACTATCTCTTCCACGGGATAGCGACACTATCTCTTCCACGGGATAGCGACACTATCTCTTCCACTGGATAGCGACACTATCTCTTCCACGGGATAGCGACACTATCTCTTCCACTGGATAGCGACACTATCTCTTCCACTGGATAGCGACACTATCTCTTCCACTGGATAGCGACACTATCTCTTCCACTGGATAGCGACACTATCTCTTCCACTGGATAGCGACACTATCTCTTCCACTGGATAGCGACACTATCTCTTCCACTGGATAGCGACACTATCTCTTCCACTGGATAGCGACACTATCTCTTCCACTGGATAGCGACACTATCTCTTCCACTGGATAGCGACACTATCTCTTCCAATGGACATCGGACATCGTAAAAGACTAATAAGTCTTTATGTGAAGAGGATCGATCGATTTCAAGTCTGATGTCAACAACAGTTCACAACAGTATCACACAGACAGATAGAGATACTAAGTGACAATGCTTGGTAGTTTTTTTTCATTTTGTATAGAGAGCAGTGGTGGCCCAGCGGTAACGGCCGCGACTTACGAGTTGTAGGTCGTAGGTTCGAACCCCGACAGGCGCTTTACTTTTTGTAAATAATTTCATCACCACTGCTCTCAAAACGGTGAAGGAAAACATCGTGAGGAAACCGGCATGTCTTAGAACCAAAGATTTCTAAGACATGTGACATCTACCAACCCGCACTGGGCCCGCGTGGTGGATTACGGCCCACTCCCTCTCATAGAGAGGAGGCCTGTGTCCCAGCAGTGGGAACATTATAGGCTGATTATGTTATGTTATATAAGTACCTCCGGTACTTATAATTCATGTTTTATCATAAAGGATTCTTCTTAAATCTAAGTAGATATGTAATTTATTGTACTTATACAGTGACACACTGCAGTCGGTGCCTCCACGTCTGGTGTCCTCCGCCGCCATGTCTGCCGACCCCGCACACTTTTTATTACCCTTTGCCGCGCAAGCGCAGATATCAAATAATTCGCCATGAAACTACACAGCGAAGCCGGCTGTATTGTTTTATTGAAAGCTCATGCGATGCCGAGTACCATCTGTCTATTGAATTGAAAGTATTTTTATAAATCTCTGATGGTTTTGTTTAACTTCAGGAATTCGTTTAAGTTTCGTAGCAGAAACATTTTACAGACAGTTTAAAGACACAGACACTTTAAATTAATAATAAAGTACAAAAAAAACTACAAAACAATAAACTTAACCATAAAGCACATAAAAACTAAACGCTGCTATTAAAAGAACTTGACAAGGTAGGTACAACTATCAATTGTATATCTAAAGACAATTGTGCAACAGAATGAATGATATGTAAATTATATAGATATTTGTATCTATCAATAATAGAGTTTTACCTATATAATTATCAAATTGATGCTGTGATTATTTCCCCCCCCCCCCTTTTTATATACTTGTACCTATTATTATTATTTTAGTGTTGAATTACCTTTAATTATAAGATATAAATTGGTTTCGACTGCCTAGCTTATATAATCAGAACGAATTTATTGCAATTTGACGAACGAGTACGTTTGTAATTTAAAAATCGCACAACAATTTTCGCGTAAGGAAATGATTGGTACCTAGGTATTAGGATGGCTGTGTGTAGGTAATGAATAGACCTAATAAATTAATAATACCTAGTAGAAACTATAGAGCCTTAAGGCTACAAACAGGCGCGATATCGCGGGTGCGACAAAGGTTGCGCTGCCTTTTGCCCCCGCAATATCGCGCCAGTTTGCACGAGGCTTTAATCAAACCTGTAGAGCTTTAATAACGTATTTTGTATGAATTCCAAATTATTATTTTTTTGTATCTTTCATTCCCTAAGTTAACCGCCGAAATGATGACGTAACAATCTTTGTAAGATTGGGGATGGCGTCAAAAAGGCCGAGCAAGGGATCACACGTAATATCGATTACCTGACTGATTGTTGTTGATGATCGTAAGGGATTATACTACAGAAAGTTGTGTGTCAGTACAGAAAGTTGTGTGTCAGTTTTTGTTGTTTAATTAAATAAAATATATCTCAAATTGACTTACTTAATAGCGGGTTCACTGTTTCATCCGTGCCTCAAATATGTTGAAATCAAGGAAACGTTTTAGGTTGCCTAAGCATAGGGGTAAGGCCGCGTCAACGCGACGTTGTTTCCGTACCATCACGTCTACGCAGCGTAGAGAACGCATGTATTTCGTAGCGTCTACGCGAAGTCGACGCTTTTGGATATTCGCTACGAAGACGAGTAAGTAAAATGTTCATCAATACCATCGAGATATAAGTACTAACGTACTAGAGAAGCTACGTCAAATAACTGAATTGTCCTATTCTTCGTATTGAATCTTTAGTTCGCTGCAGCGCTAAAATAATAACAACTCGTCTAAACCGTACCTAATTTACCACAGTGCTAGATTTGCTGCGGAAGTGTATTTATTCTCGGCAAAAAGGTCTTAAGCGCCATGTAAATCACGGCACTTACGCGTTTTCTTCGACAAACTGCGGCGCGATCGCCGCAGTCGAACGAGACAAAGTAGGAATTTACGGTGTCTTCTCTAGTACGTTAGTACTTATATCTCGATGATCAATACCATATAATTATTACCTAAATTGTTCAAATGTTTGTCAGTTCCAATGCTGAATATTTTTTTCCTGGGATTTCCCGAACCATATTTTCAGCCTTCGTAAAATAATTAAAAATATGTCTTCCGTCCCGAACAATCGTTGTCTAACCAAAATGAATGACGTACAAGGTATCAGGTATGACTAAATAAATACTTTACTAATGATTCATGATATTTCATTCATGTAGCTACTTATATTTTTAAACACTTTATTTACGAAGCGAGGCACGTATATAGTACAAAGTAAACACAGTAAATACACACCTACTACTAAAATGACATATCCACCTAACGTGTAGAAAACAAAAGTGTTTACAGCCTCCAAGGAACATATTCAGACTGCATATTTCTATCATCGTTAAAACGTTTTATATGCAAAGAGCAACCGTCCGTAAGTACGTACTTCATAATAAATTATGTAGTAGGTAAGACGTCACAGAATATCAGTTATTGTCAATATCGTAATATTCGAAATACTTGTCACTCTCAGTAGATAGCCAGTTTATTAGCTTTGTGTTATATTTATTTTATTCAACAGACCTTGTACATCAGTGGTCTAATATCCGCTTAATTAAGCAATTCCATAGACGTCCGATATTTACATATTCATTATGATGGAGACTCTTCTTATAAAATACTGCTCTTTAGTTAAATGTAGGTTATGTTGCAGACTGGTGCTATAATCTGACAAACTTGGATATGTTTGTGTTCATAACTATGAAGATGGCAATGAAATACAGACTGACAGATACAAATAGAATATTCTTTGTGATTACGAATTTAAGTAGTTTAGTTTAATTAGATAAGTAGTAATTTTCTTGTCTTATTTAATGATCTTGAAGCTATAAACGATAATAACAGCTAATGAAAAATAAAAGATTGTCGTGTTGAGACTCGCTGCTACTAAACTATACCGGACTCGTCTCACAGACCGATTTATAATAATGACTGCGACTGCGCTTCGTCAACAACATAAATCATAATATATGTCGAAGTATTTTTATTACTTCTTAGGTGTTATCAAATCTAATATATTAACGTGGAGGTGATATAACGGACCTAAATATCGCGTTGCGCAATTTTGACGTAAACTCGTATATCCGGGTGATAAAACCAATGCAAATGCAGGGTAGATGTATTAGAATTTGAATATACAAAAAGTTACTGTATTTATGTATATTAAATTATAAGTCTCTATCTGCTATAAGCTTCTGTTGTAATTATATAATAATATGTTTATTTTCACAGCAGGCAGTCCAGTATAGGCTCGCGCTATATTATGAGTACTACTAGTGCAGTAGAGATACGTGTGACGACCGCGTGTCCGTTTTATGACGACACATCTGCCACATTTCACGCTCACCTTTCCAATTTTCCATCGGCTCTTTCTTATGCCGCTATAAAACTTTATGTTTTTCGAAAAGAGCGCTATTCACCACTGAATCCATATACTCTGACATTGGTCATGCCGTCTGTCCATGTTTACGTATCTGCACGTGCAAAACTGTATACAATATCGGTACTTAGGCGTGTGTGCTTTGGGGCGACAACTGCTTGCGGAGTGGGTGTCGCCGTAGTGAGGGTACGCAGGTGGCGTACGCGCCGCTACGCGACAAGCGACGGCCCTGTGTGTCACGCATGTACTCGTAACGAAGCGTTCAACAATTCTTTAGAGCTGGTTATTAAAATATTTGTTGTTCCGATGTTATTTATTTGTATATGTCGAGAGGCTTTGTGGCTCGCCGACAGACGTTTTCTGTGATGTAGGTGGTTCGCCGGAGCCCTGTATGGCTGCCATTGTTGACGACTGTGACCAATTCTTGTGTGTGAGATAATAACATCGCAAAATTCTCTTTATTTTTTATTTAAAGAATGTAAAAAGTTTTAGCATAAACTTTAGAATTACAAATACGACAATTTAACCTGCGTTGACCTCGCAGTCTACTGACACCTTGCTCTGTTAGCAGCTTAGATGTCAGTAGAGGTGTTTATAATTTAAAACTAATACCTGATTGATCAATCGTGAAATGTACCTTCGTACAAAGTTCATGGTAATGGAGATTGGTTCTCATTTATAGACACTTGAATACGTATGTACTCGTTTCTACCAGATGTGAGAGTCGAAATAATCAATTAAAAGGAATCGATTACGTGGGCCTAAAGCAGACGCGTCGGCTTCTGCGCTAACTCCTCGCCGCATAGAACGAATCGACTCAATTATTACTAACCCGAGGATGAAAATTAAATTGGACCTCGGCTTGATGCGCTCAAACGATGAGACTGTTAAAACATTATGAGCCATACAATTTTTATCTCCCTCTCGGATCTTTAAACAGAGAGGTGCGCGGAGCCCGCAGACGCTCCGGCGCAGCGCGAGCGGGACGCAGCGCCGCGTGGGATGGAGACGCAGCACGGACCGGCCGGCAGAGGTCGAATATAAATGTGGAATGTTTATGGTTCTACCGTTTTATTTTATTCCTGGGCCGGCAAAGCATTAAATATTGTTTCAATTGAAAGCGGGGAGATCAGACGGTAGTGTCTAATGAAGAATAGATTAATAAAACCCGACAGTTGATTGAGTTCGATTCGCAATCGCGCCGATGCTGCATCAACAGATCGTATCTCGGACGCGTATATACTACTTGTGTTACGAGTGTTGATACAAATCTAACTAATTGATGCGACGTAGGCCGCCTATCTGCGTATCCGCACTCGCACATAGAGTCAGCACTAGAGTGGCGGAGGTAGTGTATGTTGGTGGTGGTGGAGCGACCGCCCGCGCACAAAGGCTTTGTCGCCACCGCTGGTCTTTGATCGCTCGGTGCGGCATAGCGGGCCAGCGCGGCGTATTGTCGCGCGATTAGTCGCGGCGCCGCGGCCGCCACATTTGTGTGTCGCGAGTGTTGTGACACCGGCACAGAGCATCACAAGCGCCGACACAGACGCCGACTGTTTGCATTGTACTACGTGCCGTGACATATCGTTTGTCGGACGGCCGCCGACGATGCTGAGCCATGACTTACGATGTTTTATGGAGCTGAGCTTTGTTGCCATTGAATGAGTTGGATGTTAAGGAGGGTCGCGTTAACAATTACACAACACCTAGGCATTACCTACGACTATTGTTCGTGCGGTTTATGTAAGGATGGGCTGAAATGACACTTCTAAGTAGACGCGTGATGTTGCAATACTTACGGAAAGCTAAACTCATTAAGTTGAGACTTTAAAAATGTTTTTAATGGTTCCTGCTGAGCTAAGCTGTATCAGTACAGTAAACTGATTGATAACATAATTTTCAATCACTGAACAGCTACCTCACGTAGCTGCCTTTGTAATAATAGGAACCAGATGGTTTTGTAAAGGTCTATATACTATTGATCATCATTTATATCTTATTTATTAAGTATATGCCGTAAGCAGAAAAATATAATAATCCTTTATTTTTATTTCAAACAAATTACATTAAAGAAAAATCAAATACCTACGCATCCTCCTACAAAGTGTAACTAATACACTGCGTAGTGCTACGCCGCTCGTAGACAATTGCTACGAACGCATTATTGCCTACGACTTTTTATTTTTACTGCTACGAGCTCTAATTGCATCACGCGTAGTTTGCTACGTAGCTTTTTACTTTATTGCAGCGTTTTTTCACACACAAGTGGTCTTCATTTCTTCCTACCAGGAGTTGAGTAAGAGGTTGAGGTTGACAGTTGGTAATCCAGGTTAGTGGGGTGACAGTGGGAAGGAGCTTCTAAGAATAGTCTTTCATTACCATCGTCGTATGCGTGTATTTTTGTTTATATTGATTCTTAAGATAACTTATGGGCACTCAATGAAGCTTATAGTTTTTTTCGGTGACTTCTAGTTTAAACCTGGAATTTTTGCCTGACACTTTTACATGGATGACCTACTTTCCATGCTCGACCAAGCTCCTGAAGATGGTTACACATAGTTGTGTGTATGTTAAGATATATGTATTAATGATCAACCATATCATAGTAGACCAATGTTTATTTATTTATTTATTAAAACTTTATGCACAAGTAAAAACTACTGTACAAAGGCGGACTTAATGCCTGAGGCATTTTCTACCAGTCAACCTTAGGGAATCAAATGTTGGACATACAACTTTCCCAAGAAACCCACACTGTTGATATACTAAGACTTCTAGTTTGTTTAGTAAAAGATGATTCGGAATAATAACAGTCCCCATACATTCGGTGCCCTGACGATGGATGGCTCTGCCGAGGTCGGCTCAGAAAGAGGTCGTGAGCGGAGGACCCAATAAAGAGTACCTACTTGAAAGAAATTGGCGAACGTTGATCCCGGCAGCTGAAGAGCTAAAGCTACAAAATAGGTTAGTTACCTATAATCCTTTTTGATATACTAGGTTTTGCCCGCAACTTCGTCTGCATGGACTTTAGAATTGGGTCCGGAGAAACATGACAAATGCAGAAGCTACTTTTAACATAAATTGATGACGTCGGAATAAAAGTATCCAGGCTATAAACTATCTGTGTACCAAATTTCATCCCATTCAGTTCTGCCATTTTGCGTGATTGAGTAACAAACATCCAAACAAACAAACTTTCACATTTATAATATTAGTAGGATAGTAGAATGGATAATCCTTTATGATATATGAATGAATATAAATAACTATAACCTTATCCAGGAAATGACTCATACAAAGAGATCATCAATTTACAGTCTTTTATGACTCGAACACCGGATATGTTGAACAACACTTTCCCACACGAATTAACTAATGTTGCTCAACTTTGATATTTAATTAATTAAGGTCAACCGGGGCATTAGCGTCTTTGGGGCAATTGCGATTATTTGAAATAATTTAAAATCTGTTTTAAAACCGACCTCTCCTGCCATCTAGTTTTGTTTATTTTGAATAAAATTAAAAATTATAGTTTCAATAGATGGCGTTGAAACGCATAGATTCAAAATATCGGCCATATTGAAAATCATTTGATTTTTGTGAAGTTGTGCTGCACGAGGTGAGTGATCAAAATCCTTAAAAATCCATATTTTTTCTCGGTTTTCCGTTTTTATTCTGAAATTTACTTAAATAATATATTATAGCCTGTCTATAACAATAGTTATTTTTATTGAAATCGTTTTGGTTGTGGAGAAATGATGATTTAAATTTTTTAGGTTAGGTCTGAGCTTATGGGGTAAATGCATCTGCAGTTTCTGGGTTATTGCGTCTATATGACGCATTTGCCCCAAAACCAGAGATATTAAACCTTAAACTTAATGTTAACCTTTATTTCGTGTTTTTTTTATTTTTATTTAATAGTTAATTTATTTTCGTAATTACCTAAATGTTTCAGAGAGTTTTGTTTAGCTTTGAATTTAAATTTATCTTTCTTCATTTTTTAACTTTTTGTGAGAACTTTAGCGATTATTTTTTTGTTCTAATTGTTGTAACTTGATTTTGATTAAACTTCAAAAATGTATATGTTACTTTTATTTAGCACCCATTTTAGGTATTTCTAGGAGAGTTCATTCTAATTTTACTTTCACAAATAAAATGTTCTTAACGTCTGGATTTGACACGGGGTAAATGCGTCTAAGAGAAAATAGTCGCATTTACCCAGTTTATATGACATAGCTTCTGATGTGATGATTATTTAATATTTTTGTAATTTACTAAAAGATTCGTATAAAAAACTTTAATTGAAGGAAAATATATTCATTTCAGCCTTCAAACGTCACAGGTTTAAAACTTATTTAATGAAGACGCGTTTGCCCCAATACGGGAAAAAGCGTCTAAAATTCCAATTTTTATAAAAATGCGTATTTACTCGTATTTACTGTGACTAATGGAACACACAATAAATTAAGGATGCACACAGATAATTTGTATATACATTTGTATTAAGGATTTCTCTAATAAATTTATAATTAGTGTGATATGAATTTTCAATAGCCTGTAAGGAATTTTTATGACGCAATTGCCCCGGTTGACCTTAAGTATATTCAAGTGGGTTAACTTGAGTTTCTTAATTAGATTAATTAAGGCTTGTTACTGCCTCATGTTGCAGAGTGAGAGGGGGAGTTGTGGGTTCGATTGCTAAAGAAATAACACATAACATCACGCCTTTATTCCCCCAAGGGTTAGGCAGGTTGTACAGACGCCAGCACATCAAGCTACTACAATCTGTCAAATTTCTTTAATAGATTTTCAACTTTATCGCTAAAGCATTAAGGTTCAAGGTTGATTGGGAAAATCTGACAGTTTCGGGTAGCTTGACCTGCTGGCGTCTGTACCTATATACATTCACTGCCACCACGCCAGTTATGTTTAAGTCCCATGTAACAGGGGGCGAGCCTATTGCCATCAACCGGGCAGAAATCCAGACTACTGAGAAATTCCAGATCGAAAAACTCAATAACAATTTTCCCGACCCGGTAATTGATTCCAGGACCTCATGCTCATGCTCAGCAGTAGCGCTTGCGACCACTAGACTAACGAGTTATCAGTTAACATGGAAAAGATACCTACTCCACAGCATGCTAAGCTCGTATTTATTTGCCAGTGCATTGAACCTTAGTCAAAAATATAGTCTCAGAAAATGAATCGCTGTTCTTCCTCTGGATGAAAGAGAGCGAATGCAAAGAGCGGGAATCAATCAATCTGCCTAGCCTTTTCCCAACTATATTGGGGTCGGCTTCCAGTCTAACCGGATGCAGCTGAATACCAGTATTTTACATGGAGCGACTGCCTATCTGACCTCCACAACCCAGTACCTACCTGGGTAATACGATACCCCTTGGTAAGACCGGGTGTCAGACTTTCGGGCTTCTGACGACCCGTAACGGCTGTCAAAGATCAACGAATGTCAGCCAGGACCAACGGCTTAACGTACTTTCCGAGGAGTCTCGATATGTAAAGATCCCAAAGACCCATCCATGGACCAACCCCAGCAAGCGTAGCTTAACCTGACGGATTGACCCGTGCGCCTGTTATTACTTAGCCACGAGCTCCTCGGGAATCTGTCTCGCATAGGGTTGCAGCATTATGCTGAGCGATGGCCGTTTTGCGTGAATGTGACGCATATTTGACCGCAAATAAACGTATTTTCTTTCTTTCTTTCCTTCTATATCAGCTAGTTTTCGAGCTAGTGTGTTATTTATCAGCCTCCCTTATCTACCTTATTATCAACACCATTATTTCAGAGTGGACAGTGGACGGCCGTTCAGTTGCGGGAAAAAAACCTCTCTGTAATATCGCAATAACGACTGTTTCAGTGCATGCTTCAGCCACGCGACCTTCACCCGGTCGTCCGTCTCCCTTGTGTATTAATTAGTTCTTATCTTTTCAAGGACTTTAAGCGTTACCGTATTTGTTTACCAACTCCCATATTTCAGCATTATCATCGATGGGGAAAAACCAAGGATCTGGTCCTTATTGGGAAAGAGAATAATGAGGAAATTATTATCATGTTTATTTCGTTACTACCAAAGGTAAGTTCATAAAGTTATTCTAACTAGGAATGCAAGTATAGAAGGAAATAGAAATGATTATTTTTGATTAAAGTCCATAATTGAATCAACGAATGCAGTATTTAGTTTTCATTCTAAGTAAACCGCAGATTCCGTTTTATTTTGATAAAATTTTGAATGTTTTCATGAAATCACATGAGGATGTTGTTTTGCATGCACAACATAAAATCCATAAAGCTACATGGATGATAAATAATACTTTTATTGTATTATCAACACATTTTTTTTTTTAAATCTTAATCTTTTTATTTGTATAAAATGAATTTGATGTTTTGAATTTATCTCTCACGTCCCAGCAGTGGGAACATTATGGCTGATTATGATGATGATGATAAAGCTTGCGTTATTATTCTTTAGAAGTCTTTCTCAAAACTGAATGGTACAAAGTTTAATCATTAAGTTTTTTTAAAATCTTTTTGTCTATCCGTCGTCGTCCGTATGTATAACTACATATATTTTACCCATATTTTTAGCAGATTAAATCTTTTTGAAACGGAAAAGTAGAGGATATAACAATGTATTATTTATTAATTCAACCGGAAATGTTCGTTTTACTTCATCTACCCATTTTGGTAAGAAACCATTCATTACGATCAAACAAACATTCTTTGTTATTTTATGTATTCAGGAATGTGGTGACTTTTATGCTAGATAAGGCATCCCCATATTCCCCATGCCTTAAATAGGCATAATAGTCACCATATTCCGCTTCGTTTTCGCTATACCTTCGTGGTCGCTAATTAGCATTATTATCTACTGTCTAATTGCGTAACTTATTTTCGTAACCGATTAAGACGAATTTGTTTCATTTCGTCAGTTCAACAAAATTCATTGCGTTATTTACGTTGTTGAGCGGATTTTTTTATTCGAAATTATGAAGCAATGGATTTGATTGATTGAATGGATTCTGATTGATCGTGTATTACGCAATTAGGGTGCTGGGCTATATGAGCCTAGTAAAATTTGGGAAATGGTTCATGAGTGTTAAAGTAGGGATTTTTAGAAAGCGATATTTAACATAAAAAAAATTATAAATCAGCCTTATAGGGAAAAGCATTGAAAGATCTTCTTTTCGTGCCGTATATATTGTAACCCAGTAGGTAGGCACGATGATTGCGTCAACAGTAGCGTTCTTTAGATCTTCTTTAGTGCAGTGTTTTTTAGGAGCCAGATGCTCCTGAAAAACCGGTACTTTAACCTTGCTCTGGAGTCAGGGTTTAAATTTTTTTTGAATTTTTTGATACCTGTTTTTTTTGTGGCAATAAAGAATTTATTTATTTAAGACTTATTTAAATAAACGCCTATTCTTCATTAAATCCATGCGAAGCCATGAGCTACAGATAGTTTTACATAAACCTTTGATTCACCTGTTAAATTAATAACATCGATTAATTAAACCTCTCCACTGGTGTTTTAATTATTCCATTAATCAAAATTAATCAATTCTATTACCACACTCAACTTTTTTATAATCCGTCGTATCCGCATTCAGGATTAAAAGAGGCTTCACACTAAGCAAGTTATATATGCATTTAGTGTACCGACTCTGTAATTCCTTCCTACCTACTAGTTTAAGTATGTGAACAGGGTATAGTTTCAGTAATTTATTTTACACTGCACAATGTTATTAGGTACTGGGAACGTTCTGCTTGTTAGTGAGTCCTGAGGGTCCAGCCAACTGACAATCAGCGATAACGATGACATAAGCTGCCGAAAAGCTTAGTCAATCCTGTTGAAAGTCGTTGTAAACATACGAAACGCTTTGAAAGCGATTGTCACTTGTCTAGGCCCTCATATCTACTACTAGATACTGATCTATGAAAAAAATGTGCCAGGAATATTATGTTATCGACAAATACTGTATGAAATTCTCAAGTACTATTACATAGAACACTTGTTACATGAAGCAAGCAAGTTTGATATATTAGTATTTATCAGCGTCGTTAGTCAGCTGATCTTCCACTCCTCACAACCTCCTCAAATCTTCTTTTCACGTGTCGGTTCGATAAATATTGTGCAAAGCCATTGTGAGATAAAATAAATAAACTTATTTTTATTATAAACACTGCCACTTTTACAGATCATCTAAATTGAATCAAAAATATTCGATAGTTTCCTTTTTACATTTCTCATAATAGCTAAGAGCTAATATTCTTTATATTTGACTTCTGTTCCCAATTAAATATATTTTTCGCAATAATTAAGACTTGGAAAACTGAAGTGTATATGGACTTTTGTTGCTGACTGTGCATAGATATCTCATGCCGTGGTGGGAGATAAGCCAGACAGCCTAGTCGGTAGTAGGATCGCCCAAGGTGCACCGAATGTTACACACATAACATCACGCCTGTAACGACAGGTTATGCAGAGGTAAAGGTACCTATATAGTATTACATTTCACCACTATTAAATATCACTTTTTACAACACCCTACCGCCTCATCAATAAACTAATAAAACTACATAGGTACCTATTAATTTTGAATGAATAATCCTATGTCTAAAAACCATCGCCGGTTATCAGAGTGTCATAGATTTCTGTGATGCTGAGTGCTCGCTCTAATTATTAATCCTTATAAGACTTTAGCATTACCTGATATTTTAAGCATAGCTTCACTGTGTGTTCTTCTGTATCTTGGGCGGTGCGTTTACATACAAAAATCTCACATACAGTCACATCATTGTAAATATAATATATATAATACAATGCAATATATAGGTACTAGTAGCTGCCATTTACCTGAAGCAGTTCCATAGTGTCGACATTCCAAGGAAGTGATGGGGTGGTGTTTTGACCGGAGCCACACACCGAAGGACACTAGGGCAAGTGTCATGCATGACTGAGCTGAACCAGTGTTGTCGTTTTGCTTAATAAACCTAATGATTTCAAATGATGCTACTCCCTTCGATATATTGAAATGAAATTAAATTGTTTATTCAAAATAGGATATTGGAATCACTTTTACAAGTCATATAAAAAAGCTAGATGGAGTTGACATTTCCTATTGATATGTTACGAACTCAGGCAACAACTATTGCATGTATTTGTGCCAAAGGAGTCTAACTTGAGATTAGTAGCGCTCACAGGCACGTCCCATTAGTAATAAATAAAGTCAGTAAGGCCCATGGCATTAAGTCCGCCTCTGTACATTTCTGTGCTTGAAGTATTAAATAAATATAAATAATACAATTCGTCATACGAATTTGCCTACCGTTGAGCGTATGCTGGAACTATTTTGTATAAAACTTTATTCTAGGTATCAAATGTTGGCATGTTACTAGTCACTTGACAATAACACGAGGTATTTTTACTGTGACGTTTACAATGAGGTAAAGATTTTAGCGTAAACATGTTGACAGTAATTTTTTTATTTTACCTACTAATCGGATGCTCTTCTGGGAATGAAACTCGATTTTATTTGTTTGTTACTGAAATAATTTCAAGACACTGTGTGATGGCTCAGTTACAGCATGTAAAGTTTAAACAGTTCAAACTTGTTTCAGGGAGGGTTAAGTTTAAACAGTTCAAACTTGTTTCAGGGAGGGTTTTCAGAGGTTTCAAGTTTGAACAATAAAATGTTTCTGCGGAAATCGTGTAGGGTTTTAAATTAAAGCTTCTTGAAGCACGAAAGCGTGTAAGTGTTTTTTTTGCACGAAATTTCTGTGAATGGCTGCTAATACAAAAAAAAAACAAAAGCATTATTCAACGACATTTTCAGGATCCATACTGCAGTGATCATTTTGTCTGTTATGTGGTTGGCAATATGACCTAACTCATGTGACGTATTAGAAAATTAAACACGTTACAGAACACTAATCGCGCTAACGCGACTCGCACTTTGCCAGTTCTTAATATATCTTCGACGTCATTTCCTTTAGATATTTTCGCCCTGTGGTTAGTTGTTATTGAATCCTATTACGTATTAACTATTAAACTTTACCGTTTCCTCTAAAACTTTATCTACAGGTGCTACAATAACATCCTTTGCATATTTTCATATCCATAATACATTACCTAAATACTGTCCTGAAATGAGGAAACATGAAAAGACGACATACATACCTTTTGCGATAATATAAACAAGGAAAATTGTTAATGTTATTAAAATGTACTGAATTCAATGATGTCGGCTTGTTCAGTGGGAAATGAACATTTCCCAAGTTCAGTTCAGCTATTCGAATACTACTTACTCCACTCTTCCTGTTTATAGATTCGACTTTACCTGAAGAAATATGCAAGTGAGTTACTTTTGCATAAACCTACCTATATTCTTACTTTTTGGTCGATATTCAGCTTGCCATAAACCGTTCTAGTCTGCAAAGATTACTTTACTTTTCATTTTTTATCTAGTCTGGGAAAGAAATCTCCCTAAGCCCTCGATGTTAAGAAGCAAACAGAAAATTAATTATAAAATATATCATCTTATTGCTAATAACAAGCAATAAGATGATATATTTTATAATTAATTGCTAATGAGACGCTCCATTTAAGTTATGTTCAAAAACAAAATCATGCTTTCAGTCTTGTATAAATCTCTCTTGGGTGTAACTAATTTGGTAAATGTCTGCGTACTCATAATTCACATAATCGTTAAAGCAATTAAAATCGCATTATCCATTGAATCCATTGAAGTTCTGTTGTCCGTCGGAGGAACGGGCAGGCGGGAAATCTTGATATTTTTTTCACAAAAGAGCATATTGTATTACCCGCGCCTATCCATTCAAAGCAATTAGTATGAATGGAAGTTTAAATGAAGGATCGATTTCCAAAAAAAATAAAAAGTTTTATACACTTATCTACATTATGTTTATGTGGAAAACTAGAAAAAATGCGTTGACAAAAATTACGAAAAGAGATGTAATTAATAATGTGATTCTCTGTCCCCGATACGCGGACTATAATTTTTTTAAATTTTTGAATGTTTTTGTATTCTAATATTTAAAATGTCATTAATGTTTAATGAATACAGGAGAATTATTTATTTAGCACTTAAAATCAGAAAAAAATCCTTTTCTTTGGTATCTACACTTTTCAAGCGACAACGATTCATTATACCTATGTTTTTTTTTGACGTCAAACTGCTTATTTAAGCATACATAATTTTTTATCATGACATTTTATCAGACAGGCAGATTTAAAAAAAATATCTGTGGAAATCTGTCATCTTCTTTCATGAAAATTCTGAAAATATATATATAATTTTAATTGAAATGCTGAAGGCCGAAGGGGAAAACCACACAATGTGGTACAATTATTAATGATTAAATGTGGTTAAATTAATAGTAATAACACACACCACAACTTTTGTGTCCTTTTGTACCTTACACTACCCATTCGAACCTATGATCAAAAATACTAGGGTTTATCAGTTTAAATTGGCTCGGAAACACATTGTTTTTAGTTTTTGTGGTTGATTAACAGTTGAAATCCAGCACTTATCAGTTAAAATAGTATAGCAGTTAATGATTAGTTCATACGTGCCTTAATAACTCGTAACGCCTAAAACGTGTCACCAACATCACTAGCAAAATCATCATTTTCCTTCCTCTAGGAACTTTCTGATAAGATGTGTCTTGTTAAACGCAAAATGGAAAGAAAAATGAATGCGACTTGTATCACTAGTTTGTCGTGCTAGCTGGCTGTGACAGCAATACAATAGAGTTGTGCTGCATGCTTGCAATCTGTCTGTCAGTTAGAGTTGTCAACTGTCATGTTTAAAGTGACTGTTTTATTATTATTTGAATTTTATAATGTTTCAGGAAGTTTCGGTATGTTGAGAACTGAAATGATGTAAATATTTGATTTGACGATATCGTAGGAAGGCAAAGCTCTTTTATTATAATATTTTCAGTTTAATCTTTGGTTATGGCTATAATTAAAAGCTCTTTGGTTATTTATAAACAACTAGCTGTTGCCCGCAACTTCGTCTGCGATCCAGGATGAAAAGTAGCCTATGTCCTTCTCCAGGTCAAGATCTACCGATGTGCGGATTTCATCCAAATCCGTTCAGCCGTTTTAGCGTGAAAGCATAACAAACAAACAAACTCACTTTCGCATTTATAATATTAGTTAGGATTCAAGTATTGTAAGTAGCCAGATATTAAAATAAAACACTGAAGAACAGTTAACACAGTTTTTTCTATATTTTCTTTGACTAATATCTATAGCAATAAATTATAGTTTTTAATTCCATATAATACCGTTTAAATCTGTACATATTTACAAACAGTTCATACCTAACCTATATCACAGTTTACACAATTATAATATCTACGTAGCAAATGTAGGGAACCGTTCTGAGTGACTTCGAAATGAACTTCTGTGTTCTTACTTGCCAATACCTGAAATGAAAGAAAATCTTGTCTAATTTATGTGTAGGCACAGGTTTAGGTAACACAATAATTCACACAAACAGCGCGGTATATTATAATTATACGGTAACTCACAGCTTATTTTAGAAACTGCCTTAATGCTAGTTTTAAGTAATTGTATTTGTAGATAAATTGCAAAATTATACGCTTGGGGATAACACTGTTAGCATTAATTAGAGAAATAAAATGTAATAATGCTCCAGTTACTAGTTAGCGTTCAGTTACATCACCTTGTTTCTATTACTTATTTACATTGGACATACTTTTGGGCATTCCCGATAGTCTCTCTTTGTCTCCTTCCAACATGGTAGGGGATTCAGTCTGTATTGAGATTTATTTATTTATTTCTTTATTAAACCAAACACTATCCTTACAGGATGACGATGAATAATGTTATTTTTCTTTCCTCTTGATTTATCTACCATAGCCCTGTGCACTGCAGGTATATTTTACAGCTTTACTGCAACTATCTCTGCACTGAATGAGTATAACGTTTTTATTTCTACAACTTGGTGGTTCGAAGATGTTTTTAACCGATTTCAAAAAGGAGGAGGTTCTCAATTAGTCTGTTTTTTATTTGTTTGTTTTTACCTGGTTACTCCGCCAATTATTCATTTATTTTGATGAATCTTTTTTATTTGGTAGGTCAGATGTTGTCCCATATAAAAACTTTGCTTGCGTAGTTTATGAGTTAGGTTCAATATTACTTATTTTTCCCACTTAGTCTATATGGACGATGTTTTAAGTTACTCCGTCACTGTTATTTACATAGCAGGTACAACTAAAGAGTGAAAAATATTTTTTTTGGAAGTCGATTGTTTTTTTTTTGTAAAAAGTTGTTAATATAAAGACATTTTAAAAACTTTTTACAAAAAAAAACAATCGACTTCCAAAAAAAATATTTTTCACTCTTTAGTTGTACCTGCTATGTAATCATATTTGACACTAGTGTCTTTCTAAGACTAAAGGCGATACCCAACTACTGTAATGGTCATAATTAATTCTGATCACGATGACTTATCAATAGAGCCCATTCAATGTAAACTTTAGCAAATATCTTGACAAGTGAGATTTGATTGGATGTTGTTTCTTTCGTCAACCAGTCACAACAACAATTATGACATGTAACAGCGGATTTGTTGACAGGAGACTTGAGAAAACTTTCAAATTTTAATCGGTGTCTTCATGCTGTAAATGGAGAGACCATTTAGAGTTTCGAATTATAATCACCGATTCTATGTTTACGCGGATCAGCCCTTTTCGTTTTTTTTTGGGCTAGCTCAGTGCCCTGTCTTGTGTGTTGAAGAAATTAGGCTAACATGAGTGATGAAAGGTTTCGTCACTATTGTTAGTCTAGTTTCACCGACTAAGTAGGTACATAATGTTTGTACCTATGTGTTTCTTAAACATCGAATTGTTTTTTATGTTGACTTCCTAAGTCTTGTTAAGGCTTATTTATTAATTAAATAGCCTTCCACCTTTCCCAAGTACAATAAGTATTTATATATAATAACGCGTGAACAAAATATATCTGCAAACTCCGTTGATACAACTAAACACAATAAAATTGACTTTAGGAACTGCTTGTTTCGGTAAATTATCAGATTCCTCTTAAACTGTAATTTTATTAAGTTACGGTTTGCGCACCATTTAATTATTTAGTTCTTATGTCTTTTAAGATGAAATTCAGTTGCATGCGGCTAGACTGGAAGCCGACCCCCGACATAGTTGGGATAAGGCTAGGCACAGGCGCGGTCCGAGGGGGGGTCCCCCCAAAATCATTAAAGCTTTCGAGAGACTGAATGATTTACGGACTTATCAACTAACCATTTCCCTAAAAATATTCCTCCGCACCAATGGTGACCCCCCCAAGCTGCGACCGTGCCTGGCTAGGCCGATCCGATGATGATGTCCTTTAAGATGAAAGGACAACAAGCATCACATATTGTGGTCTTCTCAAATGCTGAATATCGGTAGCTCCCTTATTTATCTACATTTACTCATTAGTATCTACTTATTGAAAGCTGACTTGTGCTTTCTTCTTCGGTTAGGTTTCAAGTTTTATATTCAAGAAACAATGACATAAATGTACGTTAATGGGTAATATTTTAAGTTGTAAATAGCGTCTTAAATAAAAACAGGTATAAAGTGACTCACCTTATATCTCCATACGTATATTCGCCGTCACTTGCCAACGAACTTGCACAAAAAATCCCAGGACACTAATCATCTAACTAATTTACTTGCATACATGAACTGTCTCTAGACATTTTCTTATAACTAGAGCTACCTCTGAGATCTGTCTATACACATCTGCGACACCTGTGGACAAAGAAAACATAAATTTATCTTTTAACTGTTAAATCAAATTGAAATTGAAAAGATCTCTTCAGCTTCGAACACATACTGCAAAGTCAGAAGATTTCTTAGTTTAGGAGACAGGCTTTATTTTATTTATGTTACCTTAACTATTAGATTTGAACCTGTCACCTTCCTTATAAGTATTTATTTTTCAATGAAATCTACGAGTCATTTTATTCACTGTTGTCTAAGTATAAGAAATTATTAATTTACTGAATTTTAATGTTTCTCTATTAAGATAATGCAATGAAATAAAATACGAAGAAAGTGCTTAGAAGAAATATTTTTTATCTATAATCGAGATTTGTAGTTGTGTTGAAAGAACATTGTAAGGCATTTAGCATGATAAAAGGCCCGTGCGCTTTGTGCCGCGAGCTTTGACGGCGCGGCCGGCTCATTTGTACTTTATAGTTTTCTTACTATTCAGAAACACACAAAGTCATCAAACGTTGGTGGTCAGTGTCTGTCATTATTTAATGATGCCAACATTTTCTGAGTTTCTGTAAGCTATGTAGTACAAATATTTAATTCCGTTTATTTTATGTGACATACCTAGTTAGATACAAAGGTATTAATGGAAATTAATTCGATTCAGCATCGAGGTGCTGATGTGTTTGTATGAAAACGCTACTATGTCAGTCCGACTCCAAGACCAGACTTCGAAATCTATTCTTCTGCAGCGAGGGGTGAGACAGGGAAATGTTATCTCTCCGAAACTGTTCACCGCTACACTGGAAGATATCTTCAAGGTTCCGGACTAGAAACGGCATTAGTTGGCATCATCATTAATAGCGAGTACATCACTCAATTTCGGTTTGCCGTTGGTATAGTAATCATGGTTGAGACTATGGAGGTCCTCAGTACAATGCTAGATGACCTCAGTAGGGTTTCCAAAAGAGTGCACATGGACAAAACGAAGCTCATGTCAAATGCCCATGTAACTCCCACCTTCATAAGGAGCGGAGACTAGAAGTTGTGGACGATTATGTTTACCTAGGACCTAGGACGAACTGTCCAGTTAGGCAGGTCCACTTCGAGGAAGAGGTCAATCGTCGAATCCGACTCGGCTGGGTACCGTTCGGGACGCTACGTAATATCTTCTCGTCTCGTATGCCAGTGTCTCAAGACGAAAGTCTTTGAACAGTGCGTGTTGATGTGACGGCCTATGGCGCTGAAGCGTGGTCGCACATAATAAGCCTCATCAGAAGGCTGAAAGTCACCCAAGGGGCAATGGAGAGATGCTTCGAGCTTCCTTAAGTGGTCGAATCAGAAATGGGAGATCCGTAAGGAGACCCAAGGTAACCTACATAACCCGAAGAATTGCCAAAATTAAGTGGCAGTGGGCAGGGCAGATTGTTCGCAGAACAGATGGCTGATGGGGCCGAAAGATTCTGGAGTGGCGACCGCGTACCGGAAGACGTAGCGTCGGAATCGGAAGGCCTCCGAGATGGTGGACCGATGACCTGGTCAAGGCCGCAGGAATCCGTTGGATGCGAGAAGCACAGAACCGTTCGAAGTGGTGGTTCTCAGGAGGTCTATGTCCAGTGGACGTCTTTCGGCTGAAATGATGATGATGATAAATGGAAATTCTGGAAAAATACTACAGTGAAATGTCGCAATTCCAATTATCTAAAAATACAACTTTCCTAATTGGGTTATTAAATGAAATAAAAAATAACAGTGAACATAAAACTGGTGATTCTTCTGTTAATAGACGCTTTTGATGATCGTAATCAAAATATGAAGTGAATATGGAATTTCGCAAACATGAAGTGTTTTATTGCAAATAATTTAATAAAACATAATAGTAATAGCACGCCAAGGTTTATGAGGTATCGAAAATAGATTCTAATTTACATTTTTTGAGTCCACATTCTATGATTTTAGTCTTGAACAAATCTATTCAAATCTCGCATCGGCACGAGTACGTACATCATATACTGTGGCTAGAAAGATAACGGCATTCGTGGTTTTTGCGTCTTCTGCCTAACAAAACAGCACCATGGTAGTGGGTAGAGTGTAGGCCTGCGAAATACGCCAGGATTAATTATGTTAGGTCACTGGTCAATGTTCTTCTGGTAGTAGTATAGGAATAGTGGTACCACTAGAAAAAAGTTAGTACTTACGTACGGTGGACATAAATGTTTCTTAACACTTTCGCGGACACTGGTTGAGACACAATTGAAGTTTTAATGTTATTACGTCTATGGGCGTTTACTTTCCCTCAAAGTGTTAAACAATCTAAACGATAAAGAGACGAGAAAGACATTCCAATTTTGCCTCTAAGATTGGCAAAGCATTGGAGCCCCTCGGTACCGCAGGTAAGTAAGTATCTACATAGGTAGCAGTTACCATTTCCTTGTGGAGGACAGGAGGCTAGTTTGCTTATCTATCAATTAAAACCGTATTTTACTAACAGCAAACAACGTCATCATCTGCCTAGCCATTTCCCAACTACATATTTTGGGTTCGACTTATATTCTAACCGGATGCGGCTGAATACCAGTAATTTACATGGAGCGCCCGCCTGCCTATCTGACCTCTACAACCCAGTTATTGGGGAACACGATATCCTTGGTAAGACTGATTGTTGTTGCCTAGACTTTCTGGCTTCTGACTAACCGTAAGGACTGTCAAAATTCTACAAATTATTGCCGGAACCAACGGCTTAACGTGTTTTTCGAGGCACGGAGGAGTCTCGGTATGAAATAGATGGTCACACATTCATGGACTTACCTCGGCAAGCGTAGCTTAATCTGATCGATCGACCCGTGCGGATGTTATTACTTAGCTAGACGTCCCAACTAAACTTAATAATAAAGTGTATGAAACGATTGTTAATTATTTAAATGATTGATTTCAGAATGTTTTAGGTAAAATTCAGGTCTTTACTGGCAAAACCCGCGCTTAGAGAAAATATTTCAGTATCTAATTAGAGGTGAACATTTAATCCTAACCAATATTATACATAAATGCGAAAGTGAGTTTGTTTGTTTGTTACACTTTCATGCTCAAACGGCTGAACGGATTTGAAATTTGGCACATGGGTAAACCATGACCTGGATTAGGAAATAGGATAATTTTTATCCCGATAATCACTCGCGATTGAGACTTACGCGGGTGAAACCGCGGGGCGCAGCTTGCTAATAATAAATGAAAGGAATAATAACTGCAAAAGTGGACACGGCATTGATAAAATACCGAAAATAATATTGTTGTGTTGTTGTTGTTTGTTTTTGTCATTAATAATATCTATTTATTATTTTAATAATATAAATAGTTTTCCTACTAGATATTCATGATGAACGGTGTTAAGTTTAATGTAGGTACTTACCTCCTATAATAAAGTTAAAAGGTAAATAATAATTTAATGGTTGAATGTCATCATATTTTAAGGATAGATTTTCAGGTTACATAATAATCATAACTTTTAGCTAAAATTAAAGGTTAATGATAAAATGCCATTCTATTTTCCTGAAACTTTTCCTCTTTTTGTATATTCTCAATCGTATAAAGTAAATGATCGTAAAAATGGTATAAAGTAAAATAACTCTAAAACCGATATAGCATTTGACATTTTTATTTATGAATAACGGAACAGAACAACATCATATGGATGACTTGATGTCGTACGTTGGCGGCGAAAGAACATTCTACGTAGAAGTTTTATTTTTACATAATGTTTATATTTATATTTTATTTACAGATTATGATAAGTTTTTAGTTGGACTGCTTCGTGGGCCGACCACTACGGTCGCATGCGCGATTGCTGAATGTCAACTCCTGGTTTGAATTTTCGGGTCAGGCGCTGTTATTGGGTTTTTCAAATTTTGATTAACTGATGAAATGTGGGAGCCTAAGCTTTCGATGAATATATCTAGTGATGTTATGTATTGAGACAAGATTTGAAAGACCGAAAGTTAAAAAGAAGGTAGTAAAGAACCTTCCTAGGGAGGTGGTAATGATCTGTTTCAACATTCTGCACCACATATCCAAAATAGGGGTACCTAAGTGCAGCATATCTTTGTCACTATCCGAATACCTACCTAAGTTATGTCATTTAGTTTGAATTCTATTCAAAATTACTAACGCAGGTTTGATAAAACTTTATTTTATGAAAGTTCTCTTCATGTTGTAGACTTAAAGCTTTAAGACTTGACGCAATCACTGTAGTGGAGGGTAAATTAACGTTTTGAAATGTGCGAATTGTAGCCTAAGTAAGATAATTAGATATGTTTCGCATTCACTTAGATATTACTTCCTCAACTTAATATAAAAGATACAAATACAAACGCTTAATTGAGGTAACTAGTCATTAGCTAATTACATTTTATATTACCGTTTCATTTTTGTTCATTAATACGGCTTAGAAAAAGTAATTATCTCTGTAAAGACCATTGCACAGAAGTTTAATTTATGCTTAAGCAATTTTTTTATTAGTGAAGATTTCGATGTTATACTTGTGATTATAGTGAGTAATACTTAGGTATATCGGCTCGTAATAAAATGACTTATTGTTGGAAATAAGAACTCTTCTCATACTAAAAAGGTAAGTAATGAACACCACGCTAGATCGTGTTGGCCATTTCAGACCATAACTATCTACTATAAGTTCAGGGTTTATCACTATGTGTGCCTGCGCCGATGATAACATAGGATAGGTAACGTGGCATTAGTTATGTTCAGATCCACAATATCTTGATAGAGAATCGGGTTTTTATGTTACTCTTATATATAGGATAGGGTTAGAATAGCAGTACCTACCACAGTCTACAGTTCCATATCATAGCATAATTATGAGATACACTTTTAGCTTTAAAGTGTTATTAAAGCCAGATTTCCTATGTCGGACGAGGCTAAAACTCTATACAAGATATACGAGTATTACAATCATATAAAATAATTTAAAATTCAAAATTTGGCTATGATGGAGCGACATAGTCAGTTTGTGACAAAGCTCCTTAATAAAGATTAAAAAAAGAAAAGCCAGATTTATTTGCATGTTACGATTTAATTGCTTGTGTTATACCTTAAGTAGAAGGATCAATACAGGTTGTACCGTCTTATCAGTGTTTAGACGATTCAAGTCATTTGTTGCATAATTTTATTGTATGCTTCACTTATGCAAGAAACTTGCATCGTGTGAATGGGGCGGAAACCATTATCTTCCTAGTACTTACTGCAGCATGTCAGTAAAATGTTTATCATCTATAGGAGAGATGCGAAGATCATCGATTACAAGATTATTATGATGGCACCTCCTTTTTCAGAAAACTTGCTACTTATTCATATGTTCTACAGTAACTCTTTCTATTTCTTGGATTGGATTGGATTGGATTTTATATCAGGTCAATCAGAAGAAGAAGATTGTACAGAATTGTTGATGAAATTTGTAATTAGTCGATGCACTTTGAAGGTATAGTTAGGTAGCTTAAAATCAATGATATAATTTAATTCCAAAAGCTTTTTAACCAGTGAGCTTGCTGCTTAGTCCAAGCATTGTCTACGGGTCGTCTAAGGGTACCTGTACCTTAAAAAGCGACTTATAAAAACCTATTTTACAATGGGATGGGCAATCGCCTACTTAAAATCGATCAATTTACAGCGATAACTAATCCGTTCTTGAAGCTTGACGATTATGGCAATATTAGACCACTCAGATAGACCCATATTGGCGCGGCCCCGATTCTAAGTTTTCACTCAAGGGGGCTTTCTCAAGCCGCGAAAGCCATTTAAAAAAGACTTTCGGATCCTATTGTCCGTAAACTCGAGAATGTACCCCTTTTCGAGGATGACTACGACTTATTTATATCTTATCCTATCTTAGTAATATACTGTATTTATACAAAATAATACATAATACTGTATATCCAACAGCTATGTAAGCCCAATTTGACTTAAAATATATTTTTTCCCATAAATAAATACAACTTACCATTCATGAATTAAGCGTATAATGTGAGAATTGACTTGTATCTCGCCACGTCCAAAGAGGAGGCAAGCAGGACTGTTGCAGGCCGGCCAGCAGCTCGGCGTGGTATCTCTGTGCGGCCAGCAGGTAGGGCGGCGGCAGTGGTAGCGGACAGTGCGGCGGCAGCGGCGGCGGTGCCGGGGGCGAGGGGGACAAGCGCCGCGGCTCCGGCTCCAGCAGCGCGTCGATCGTGAAGGCTCTGCGCGGCCGCGGACCCAGCGGGAGCAGCGCTGTCGTGTCCACTGCCTCTGTCGGCTCTGGGCTGGGCCTCGAAATGAACGTCGTTGCTGGGCTGTACATGCTCGTGTTCGGCATCGTCGCTGGGGGAGGAGGAGCACCCGCCTGTCGCGCCAGAAACGCTCTATTGAAACTGGCCAACGCCGCTAATTCTGCATTCAAACTGTCCTTCTCTCCCTTGTGCAGCTTGAACCTCTTGCGCCTCCGGAGCAGCGAGCCGTTCTCGAACATGTCGAAGGCCTGCGGGTGCAGCGTCCAGTAGGCGCCCTTGCCGGGCCGGTCCGGGCGGCGCGGCACCTTCACGAAGCAGTCGTTGAAGGAGAGGTTGTGCCGCAGCGAGTTCTGCCAGCGCTGCGTGTTGCGCCGGTAGTACGGGAAGCGGTCCGTGATGAACCGGTAGATCTCTGACAGCGGCAGCATGCGCTCCGGGGAACTCCAGATCGCCATCGCCGTCAGGGCTATGTAGGAAAAGGGTGGTTTTTGATCTCCGTAGGACTCACGTGTCGGTCGAGGCATCTTTTCGCACAATACTGTTCTGTTATGTCAAGTTTGTAACCTCCGAAGAAAAACTTGGGCGACACGTCTCTCACAACGGAGTGGAAGATAAGGACTGGGTGAGTGAGCGAGACTGCGCGCACTCGCGGGAGTGGCCGCGCGCTCGGCCCGCCCCGCCGCGCCGCCGCCAATCGCGTGCCTCTAAGTTTGTTTGTTGTTTTTGTCGGCTGCGGACCCGTTACAGAGGAATTTAAATTGTTATCACGTTTACATTATACAAAATTTATTCGACACCGACAACAGCTTGAGCTTGTTTCGAAATTGCAATGATTAAAGTAGTAGATACTTTATTGATGGCGCGGGAGAGAAAGAGAAAGAAATGATTCTAGTGCTGATACCTACTCACACATTAGTTGTCTAAATAGACAGAGGTTTGATATTATTAAAGACTTATGGCATGATTGGCTAAATCGATGGATTATAATGAGTGACTATTGACATGAAACATAATTAAAACAGTCATGTATTTTAGATTACTTTGTGTAAGACGAGTACCTTTAGCTTCTTATAGAGCAAATTCTAACGGATGTTGTTTAAAAATTATAGTGGCACCTCTCAATAAATAAATTAAAATCATTTGTGTCGATTAGTCAGTTTGAATGTGTAAGTGCGCTTATAGTAGATACTTACGGTGATCTGTGAGCAACTCCAATTTGCAGTCATTATCTATCTGTATGCGCGGGCGCAGAGCTTTGCACACTGTGCTTCCATCTTAGCTCACCATGCACATCAAGCTTTTACTGAGGTGCATGATAAAAAAAGCTTCATGAATGAGAGTGAGTTCATGCTCATGAGTCTGAAATTGAAAAACTTAGAGATATTATTTTTAGTTTTAACTACATGTAAAATAACTTAACCTATGCCGAAATACATAGCTAGGTTATTTCAGCACAATAACTATATGTATTTTTCGAGCCATAATGAATGCCACCCTACATTTTTCAGTATAGTAGTAAAATATTCTTATAAGAAAAATAAGAAACAATTCAAATGACCAGTCCCTCTAAGTAGATGGAGGGCTAGTCAGTCCCGCGTCGCTAAGATCTCCGCCATGGCTCGGAGCAGCTAAAATACCGGGGTTCCGTAATACCGGAGTAGCCACGGGGTTTGAAACGAAGCGTTCAGGTGTAAATGATGACGCGTTGCTTGTATAAATTAACCAAAGACCTATACTTAGGTGCCGTGTCATCGAACGTAATCTGCCTACTTCACTGCATGTAGATTCTAATCTTAGGAGTGATAATTTCTATATTTTTCTTTTACTGAGGAAAATGGAAAAAATAACTTAAAGTTTGCTAAAATCCAAAATCATACTCAGATTGTTAGATGGAGAGATGGATGATTGCAGTTTGAATCAGATTGATTTAACGAGTTCGACATCACTTCTTTTGAGTAATATTGTAACAGTATGAGATGTCAAATAAAATATAAGTAAAAATCTTTTTAAAAACAAGCTTTTAATTAACTAAAAAGTACCAAATAAAACTGTCGTAAACATTTTCTTAAAACCTTGTTTTTAAAAAGATTTTTACTTATATTTTATTTTCTAGTTTTTAGCATTACGATTTATTTAAATATCTGTTCTATCACCTCCACAAATCCAACGAAATAGGTTTTCCCATGGCCACCTCCGGCTCCATCATCAGGCCCTGAACACTACACACGTAGTGTCAAAGCACTTGTCAATACATAACCAACGAGTCCAAACCCGATGGTGCTATGTTGTATGATTGAGGAATTCCCATGGCCACCTTCCGGCGCTATCATGAGACCCTAAACACTACCTAGTGTCAAAGCACTTCTTAATATATGACCAGAGTCCAAACACGATGGTGCTATCTTGTTTGATTGAGGAGTTCCCATGGCCACCTTCGGGCGCCATCATCAGACCCTGTACACCACCTAGTGTCAAAGCACTTGTCAATACATAACCAATGAGTCCAAATAACACGATGGTGCTATCTTGTTTGATTTAGGTTTTCCCATGGCCACCTTCGGGCTCCATCATCAGACCAGCAACATGGTATATTTTTTTTCAAAATGTCTCGGTAGTTGTTTAAGTATGCCAAGTTATAGCACAATCAGATGCCAGGAAGTGCTTGAAAAATGGATGACAATTGGAGTAACTAGAAACACATATGGCCACCTTCCGGCTCCATCATCAGACCTTGAACACCACCCAGTGTCAAAGTACTTGTTAATACGTAACCAATGAGTCCAAACACGGTGGTGCTATCTTGTTTGATTGAGGAGTTCCTATGCCCAACTTCCGGCTCCATCATCAGGCCCGCTCCATGGTATCATTTTTTCTACATGTCTCGCAAGTTGTATAAGTATGCCAAGTTTCAACTCAATTGGAAGCCAGGAAGTGCTTGAAAAATTGATGACAAAAGGAGTAACCGGAAACACATACGAACAGAGCAAGCTAATATAAAGCTTGTAAAAAGACTGCAGTCACGTTTTCACATTTCAAGATACACATAGATGGCTTGAATGAAAATATTTGATAATTTAAATGACTTATTTTATAAAGCGTTAAAAAGTTTTAAAATGGTACAATCACATAATATAGAGCATATTATTGGTGTATTATGGTGGTAGGTATTCAATCAAGATAAAAAAAACAGTAGGTATGGTCAGGATCAAGTTAAGAAAAGCGGTAATGGACTGATAATGTACGTATTGCTATCTTTTAAAATCCAACTGTCATCCTAATATGGATATCGACCAATTAAAATTGGCCACGAACAATAAAGAGCCAATGTTATGATGGTGTCATAAGATAAGTAAGAATATTAAACTGATAAACTGTTAAATACTTCTATTGCTTGCAAGTATGTATATGCACACTGACAAGTTTATCACTTTTTCAGGCAAGTTTTAGGTAAATTGGTATGATATTTTAGACACTGTAATATTATCATGTCTATGAAGACAATGTACACTGGTACTTTTACTTATTTGTACTGTGTTATAGACAGACAAGACGAGTGTTCGATAACATTTTCCATGGAACTTCCATACAAACTTTCATCCCCTCTTAATCCCTTTAGGGGTAGAATTTCCAAAAACGCTAACTTTCGTTACATAAGGAAGTCTTGGCAAAATTTCATGCTTCTAGACTCACCATCACCACCCACCACCATCGGTTCAGGCTGTGCGTTGTCTGTCAGAGAATAGTCATCATGATTCATCAACCCTTGAAGACGTAATTACTAAGCTACCTTTTCAACGAGACCGATGAAACGATTGTGTGTGGTACAATTTGGGTACAATAGTGATTACAATTTATAGGTACAATTTATATGGACAATATTTTCTTAGTTATAATGGTTTATTTGTTTGCATGCATTTCCAATGTGCCGAAATGTACCTTAACTATCAGAAGGTAGGATGGCCATACTAGGGCTTGGGATTAATCCACCCATAGAACAGTATATTTATTTATTATAAAACGGAGAAAAAATTACTAAAACATGGTAATTTTTTCCTAATTCGAGGACAACAAATGCCCTGTGATAACTACATATTGATTTTTAAATGTTTTTTATATTTTATGTTAGCCTATACTGTCCCACTGCTGAGCCAAGGCCTCCCCAAAATCCTTCCAAACATCCTTTTCTAGGGCCACCTCGATCTAACCCTTGTAGTACGCGTCTAGATCGTCCCTCCATCTCTTCCTGGGTCGGCCTCGGCGGCGCCGTCCATCCTCAGGCACCCACCGTGTGGCGACTGTTGCCCAGCGGTCGTTATGCATGCGGCTGACATGACCCGCCCAATCCCATTTTAGCTTGGCAGCCTTTTTGCCTACGTCTAAGATCCCCGTTTTGGAGCGCAACGTGGTGTTTCGTATTCTGTCAGTTCGGTTTACATCCAGAATGCTGCGCTCCATTGCTCTTTGGCAAACCCCAAGGCGGAACTTTTGCGACTCGGTGAGCGACCAGGTCTGGGCACCGTAGGTTAGGACGGGCAGAATACGCATATCGATGAGTTTTCGCTTCAGGGAGATCGGTAGATCGCCCTTCATTAGCATCTTCATGGACCAGTAGCTTTTCCAGGCATTTTCGATACGGCGATCGATTTTCTTTTCTTGCCTGTTCTCGAAAGAAACTAACTGGCCCAAGTAGATGTACTCATCGACATAATGTATTTCCTGCCCATCTACCTCGACCCTACGCTTAGTGCTGTTGGTCATGGCTTTGGTTTTAGACCGATTCATCGCGAGTCCAACCCTGAGGCTTGCCGTGCTTAGGTCTTGAAGCATAGTCTGTAGTTCCAGAGCTGTGGTGGCAAAAAGGACTATGTCGTCGGCAAATCGGAGGTTAGTCAACCTCCTGCTACCGACTTCAATGCCCTTGGTTATCCATGAGGCTGCCAGTGTTCTAAATATCTCCTCGAGAGTGCTTGTGAATAATTTTGGAGAGAGCGGGTCACCCTGCTTAACACCCACACGTGAAAATGTGTTTTAAATGTAATTAGTAAATTTTGTAACATCTAGTAAAATACTAGTACTTGCAATAGCTTAGTTTGCCTTATATCTAGTAACAAAAAATATTAAACTGAACTGTTTAAGTACTGTGTGCGTGTGTGTCTGTGTGTATTTTGGATTTCCTAAATAAGATTTTTAGCAAAACACCTTGTTTTGTTAAATGTTATTCCTAGAAGTACTCAGCTAAACTAGAACTGTTTTTTTCCAAATAAAAAACAGTTAAAGTATTTTAATTTCGGGTGGTGATTTTTATTTCCGTGTATATTTTTGGCATTTTGTGCCAAATAAAGCCGAGACCCTAAACCTATGCATTTAGAACTTTATAACTCCATCACATAAGGTGGTAAATATAATTCTAAACTAATATGTCCAGGGTTACTGTAGTTTATCCCTTAAACCGCGTTTGGAACGAACAGCAACAATGTAGTTGGAATATGTAATAACTGGAGCAGTTAAAATGAAGTCGTCTGTATGTTAATTGCAGAAGTTAATGCGCGCCTTTTACGACTGTTTGCGATACTCCGATTCCATGCTTAATGAGAGGTTAATGAATCATCAAACGTAACGGGCTTTAAAAGGTGTATGAAAATGTAATGACGATTGTATTTTTATTTTTTTCCGTGGCTGTAAAGTTATTGAAATCTTGAAACAAAGTAACATGTTTGTAAACAAATGCAACTTGATTAAAAAAACGCAATACATTTTCCTCTTGGTAGGACTTATGTATCTGGTAAACTAGATCCACTCACGTGCAGTTTTTTCATTTTGTTGTAATCTGGTCTCGGGAATCACGTCATTTGTAAGTAAGGCACTGCCTTTCATCTCGCCGCCGATAGATGTAATAGAGGTGTACATCGTTCCATCGATCTGCAAGCTAACCACGTCTCGCCAAATTGTCGGCGTCATCGCAAATAGCTCCATTAAATTCAATCGGTCGCGCAGCAACAAGACAGAAGCGTCACTTATGCGTCTCCTATATAATTTAGAGGTATTAACGTAACACATAAGGTACAGGACCGCAAGGCGAATCCTTGTGCTTTGTATTCCAAATATGTCTGTCTGCTATGGGAGGCATCGCGTCGTGCTCAGGCAGAAACGTTCAGCAGTCATAAAATCTAAAATGGCCTCTTTGGTAACAATACGCCGAGCCTGAAACGAATTCAGTTTATTAATGTAAGCTTGCGTATAATTATACCACGAACATCTTTATGCATACATAAACATTATAATGGTTTGATCATTATAGCATTTTGCGGCATTACGATTTTACAACACTGATATTTTATTATGGTCGCACCGATCCGTTGGTCTGCGTATTCTACCTTAGACTTCATTTTAAATTAATTATATTGACTTGAAATTAATTTATTAACAATCATAACTATTCATATTTGCACGTGTATTTTTATATTTATGTTATCCTGGATGCCCGTTTTTATTCTTGTATGTGTACTATGTTTGACCAAATAAATATAATCTTATCTTAACTTAGAAACGGGACTTGCCAATCGGAGGTATGAAAACTATGAAAACATGCTTTCTGATTATTGAACAGCTGTACCTACTACTACTAATGTAGGTAAGTAATGAATTACATAGTTAAAAAATGTTAATTGGTATTTAAATGGTGTTTCCTTACTAATTACTAAATAACAGTAACTATATGTTATTACAATATATTTTTTTATTGGCATAAACTGGGTTACAGAAAAAATGTGTAACCCTGACTCCAGAGCTAGGTGACAGTATCTGTATTCCAGTGAGCCCAACGCATACAATGGAGCAAGTTTTATGAACCAAAGAACCAAAGGTAATAAAACGATAATAGGTACTTAAAATTAAGTTTAATAAAAAAAAACAAAGAATTAGACAATAATATTAAAATTAGGTTTAAAAATAAATTAAAATCTTATGATATACCCTGACAAATTAGAATCACCATATAATAACAAAAATATTGCACTTAATATTTCACACACAGAAATTACAATTTTATTAAATGACATGTTCGGTTATAAATCATTCAGTAAAAAGTTTATAAAAGTTGCGTCACTAGCAATGCGCACTGCGCAGGGGTTACACACAATTACAATAGCATTGTACTGTCTTTTAGTCACGGCGACGCGATTTTACAGATATGACACGGCAAACTGTACGATTAAATAGTTATTTTAAAATGATTCTACACAATGAAATAATTAATAACTGTATCGTTGTGGTTTAAATTCAATTACAATCCTTTTATGCCAGCCAGACCCTATTTTATTTAAGAGTAAGTATGAAGCGAGATTCTTCCTTGTTCGCATTTTATGAAGGGGAAATGGAAAATGGGTGGATTGTCGCTCCTATCTTATGGCAATTTCGTCGACTTTGACAAGAATTGACGGTTTCCTGGGTGCCTTAACCGGCCACATTAGCAATAAAAGCAGTTCATTTCTTGAATCCCAGCTGTCATTAGCAATTCGTCTAATTTGGCATAAAAGCAATTCATATTTTGTGGACCATTTCACGAATCTCCATAGAAAACTGTCAAACAGATGAATTATTTCCTTATATGAATTACACGCACATCATATTATGAATTGTCAGTTTTTTGCATTTTACGATGATTCATAATATTTTCATATTATGATTCTGCTAAAGTGAACGTTTTGATGCCTCTGGTCACCACTTAAAAGTTTCTAAGATATGTAACTTAACCATTTGCACTGCCAAAGGAATAAAACAGTAATGAGGGACCAACCTAACAAACTTTTTAAAAAGACCGTAGGTATTGATAAATGATAAATGATTTTATTTCTGTAAGTAGGTTTGTACAAACACTTTTACACGTCAATCACATTTTTTAAAACTAGATGAGGTCGGCGTTTCCTATCTGACTACTCTGAGAAGAAAGGCCGAAACAAACTCAGAGGTCACAGTCTCTTTTAAAGTCCAGACATAATCTTGGTCAGATTATGTGAAGACCATGTAGATTGGTGTCTGAAATGGTCTTTTGAGGAAAGAACCACACAGATTGAGTGGACCTGTCCAGTCAGTGCACGCATTTGTCAGTAATCGTGCAGCTCAACTCCGAATTTAAGGAGCTCAACGATTTGACGAACAATACCAAAGAAAAGACATTTGGTTAGGCCTCATAAATTACTCAAACTGCCAGACTATGATTAATTAAAATTAAGAAAAAATAAATAATAAAAAAGAAAAGAAAGATCCACATAATCTTCACATTCACAATAATTAAAAATAATATAATACTTTACAAAGTAAATATTCATGTCAATGTAAATATAAATTTAAAAATCCGGAAAGAATCTTGGTCAGATCATTTGAGGACCATGTAGATTTGTGTCTGAAATGGTCTTTTGAGGAAAGAACCATACAGATTTGAGTGGACCTGTCCAGTCAGTGCACGCATTTGTCAGTAATCGTGTAGCTCAACTCAGAACTTAAGGAGCTCAACGACTCGACGAACAATACCAAAGAAAGGACATTTGGGTAGGCCGCCTATAGTACTCAAACTGCCAGATAAATAAAAAATATGATCCACATAGTCCTCAAATTCACAATAATTAAAATAATAATAATATTATACTTCACAAAGTAAATATTCATGTCACTGTGTAGGTATATAATAAAATAAAAAGTTACCAAAAATAACAAAACTCGTAAGTAATTTAAAACCAAAAATAAAAAAATAAATGTACAAATTGGAGCAGCTCAATCCCAAGCCTTTTTGTCCTCAATGTAATCGTTAATGGTATAAAACGCTTTTTGGCACAACTTACGTTTAATTAATGTTTTGAATTTATTAAGGCTTAGATCTTGTACGTGGCTTGGAAGCTTATTGTAAAAGCGTATACATTGACATCTGAACGAGCCACCTATTTTCTTGAGCCTTGTTGTAGGTACAACAAATTTGTGTTTGTTCCTAGTATTTATATTATGGATATCACTGTATTTTTTAAACAATTTTATATTTTTATGTGCGTATAAAAGATTTTCAAAAATATACTGTGAAGGCACAGTCATTACATTTATCTCCTTAAATTTCTCTCTGAGAGAGTGTCTCGGACTTAGTTTATAAATTGATCGAACAGCTCTTTTCTGCAAAACAAAGATAGTCTGAATGTCAGGGGCATTTCCCCACAACAGAATACCGTACGACATTACACTATGAAAATAACTAAAGTACACTAAACGGGCTGTCTCTATGTCAGTTAAATTACGAATTTTTCTAACAGCATATGCTGCGGAGCTTAGTTTTTTTGACAATTTATCTATATGTGGGCCCCACTGAAGCTTAGCATCCAAAGTTAAGCCCAAGAATACTGTTTTATCTTCGGGATTCAATTTTTCACCCTTTATCAACACATTGGTTTTCACCTGCCTAACGTGAGGTAGCGTAAACTTAATGCATTTGGTTTTTTTTTCATTAAGAAGTAAATTATTAACATTAAACCAGTGAACTACTTTTGCGATCGCGCTATTTACATCGTCAGTAACCAGCTGCTGACGTTTAAGTTTAAACAAAAGCGAAGTGTCATCCGCAAACAACACTATCTCATGATTATCCTTTATGAGGTAAGGCAAGTCATTAATATAAATAAGAAACAAGAAAGGACCAAGAATTGAGCCCTGTGGGACTCCCATTGTTACTACAGATCCGGGAGATCTTTTCCCATTAACGTCAACGCTCTGAATCCTATTACTCAAGTATGAAGTAAGAAGATCCAGAGCGGTTTTCCGGATTCCGTAGTGGCGGAGTTTCCTGATTAATGTTTCATGAAGAACGCAATCGAATGCCTTAGACAAATCACAAAAGATGCCCAAGGCATCGCATTTATCTTCCCATGCATTATAAATATGTCCTAAAAGTTCAACACCGGCATCAGTTGTTGAACGACCCCTTGTGAAATTCAAATATCTTTCCAATAAATATGACGTTTTGTTAATATTATGAATATTATGATACATTGAAGTCAAACAGTGTTCAATTGAATGCGATCATGTAGGAAACAATGCGAAGTAAAATCGATATGGTGTTCTACATGATAACATGACTCACGCAAATTCCACTCATGGTACTAATATTAAAGCGAGACGAAACATGGTGATATCGTTCCCAGGCTCTAAGTCAAACAACTACTAACACCCATTTAAATTCGTTCAGCAGTTTTGAGCGATATGCGAACAAACAAAGGAATTGATGATTACAAAACGAATCGATATCAGTTTTACTTCCTTATCTAACTACATAATTGGGTATATACACGCGTATATATCTGTATTTACCACTACAGATAAGTTTTCTGATACAATTGTTGCAATTCTACTATGAGGTAGGTACTACGAAAAAAAGAAAAAGAACGAAACGCTGACACTGTGGCTCTGAAAAAATTCTTACTTATGATTAGGAAAACATCGTGAGGAAACCGACATGTCTAGAACCAAGAATTCGAAGACATGTGACATCTACCAACCCGCACTGGGCCCGCGTGGTGGATTACGGCCCACTCCCTCTCACAGAGAGGAGGTCTGTGTCCCAGCAGTGGGAACATTATAGGCTGATTATGCTTATTATGCTTATGATATTATGATTAGATGGGTTTAAGAGGTATCCTTATCGCTGTTTTCGGACTTTCGGAAAATTCTTGTGTAGCGGTTAGGTTGAATTATACCTATTATCTGCTATTTCGCGTACAACGCATATGTGTCTAATAGTTCTGCGATGATGACGATGTTTTAAAATTTCAAACATTTACACAAAAAGTAGAAACGATATGGCTATTATCTCAGCGATCGCTGTCACCTGTTGCAATATCCCATGGAGTCAATCATAGCACCTCGCTCACTAGGATCTCCTAATGATGACCCTTTGTGGCCGCCGCCGCCAGGACACACGGCGGAAAAAATTAAACACCTCCACCTTGTTATTAAGTGTGAATTCTACAAATTGTTCACAAATATTTGCGTCTACCTGGGCTTTTTACCAACATTTGTTACATTTGCCGTGACCGAATCAAGGACGTCATAAAAGCTCTATATGATTAAGCACGGTGAATTAAGGATGGTGCTTTAATACGTATCGGATCTAACATGAATTTTTTAAATTGTTGCGGCGTTGGTGAGATTCAGGGAAACCAAAGTTATCTGCAAGGTACTCTTGCGTCATTACAGAATCATGCAATTTTTTTTAACCGAACACATCTCTATTTCTATAGAGCCTTTGGCAATTGAAAAGTATAGATTCAAATCTTGTACTTATCTATTCAGGAATGGTGAGGTGGTCAATCAACTTTAGAATATCAACTTATATGGAACATGAATACGAATGCCTTTATCTATAGTTCTTGGTAATTTCTTATCTCGTAAATGGCCGTCCTGCCTCAAACGCTCATCTGACTGTTTAGCAGGTTATTTTCTAATACTCGTATAACGTCCTTTTTATTGAGTGTAAATAATTGAGTTTGTATCAACGCCGCGCCGCCATCTGCTCGCTGGAGTTTTAACACTCCTTTTCGGATTTCCCACTTAACTTTAATGTACCCATAAAATTTTACGTTTTTAGAGTTCACAAACAAAATTGTTTCTTATTTTGTTTGATTAAAATTGAGAATCGCTCGTGACTCCAAATTGTATATCACTTCGTCGGGATTTAAAGAAACTTTATTCTGGTTAGTATTTAGTGTAACACGACATTAGTCCTTAAACGCCCCACTGCTTGGACACAATTTTATTTGGTTTGTATCGGGCAGTATCATTTCATGTGCTGTCTCGTGTTATTACAATATTTGTTGTTGAAGGTTATTTATTTGACTAGTTGTCAGGGCTTACGTCGTCGGCTCCGACTGTTGTCGAGACGGTGGCATTGATCTCTTTGCCTTGCTATTGAGATTATAAATCTCACGGATACGAGTCAGTTAGCTTCTCGGTTGGATTATGTGTTCCTTGATAAGGATTCGGATTGTCTGTTTGTATTGTCAGATTTGAGTGCGTTTTGTTCACGACGCGAATGATCGCGACTCCGCACAAAGCTTTGAATATATTTCTGACTCCAAGCTAGTCGTCCGAGACAGTAATCCAATATTCATTACCCGCGCACTATATACAGATGTCCAATATTAAATATAATTTATTCTTCGTTCACATGTGTATTTTAAGGTTTTACGCATTTTATACCAACAAACGATACGTTTTATCGCCAGCTTGTATTGGCGCGGGGAATAATGGAATCCTTTTGAATTCATATTTACGATTCAATGCAAGGTCATTTTGCATTAAAATATTTTGAGATCCTCATGATTTATAAAGGTTTGTTATTTATTGCGTCTCCAATAAATCATCGGTTATAGAAGTTTTGCGTTTTCAGTAGCCCTCAGTCGTTCCATTTGTAAGTAAGTATATCTTGTTTGAATCTTTTTAGTACTGTATTCTTTGCGTTTGTGGTCAATATATTAACAGTCACATAATGGACGTCTTGTCGTTGATTATTAAACGGGCGGACACAATGGCCTGATAATCGTCCAATCGGCCCCGGGGCGATTACCATTATTATTTGATATTGTTGTAGGTACCTTTTAGAATTCAGTCCTACTGGCAGAGCAGCGCCACATGGCGCTGTCGCTGGATGCCACGCAACTTTTATACTCACCGCAAAATTAATTTAATATTCTATCACTCAAATGAGGCAAGCATGGCGGATGTAAATATGTACGTTCAGGAAGTTTATGTAAGAACGATACAAAGTGGCCTCATATTGAAGCAATAATAATAAGCCTCATAGAAAATTATCCTTATGAAATAATTTACATGGATCAAGTCATTATACTTACATTGTTATGTATTTTATTTGGTGTTGCTTTGAAATGTGTAAACAGACATGTACCGTAAGTGCTTAGTGGAGCCGGATACGGCGCGGTCACAACAAGGGCGCTGGGCGAGCGATATCTAGATCTACAGATTGTTACATTACGCTACACAAAAGTGCGATAATCTTCTAAAAGGTGTTCGTAGTGTTGTAGATAATTAATATTTAGAGCCGGGCGGCGCCCCGCGGCGCGCGCGCACCTCGCCGCTTTGTGCCGCGCCGCCGACACCCGCATTTGTCATGTTAGCGCGCACCAAGGTGTGAATGACTTTTTTCTAACTATTATTAATGACAATGATAGAAAATATTGTTTTTTGTTGCAACAGTGTTGATTGTTGTCAATTAGTTTTTTGTTGCATCACGGACTTTTGATTATGAGCGTGGCCGATCGATTCAATCGGATTTGAATTGAATGTTTGGATTAAAATATGGCGAGCTTCATTAAAGCTTTTGATATGATTGAATACCGACGCTTTTGTATCGAAACTGTTAGACAATGGGTTAAACATATTGGAAACCTTTCGAGTGGTGAGAATGAGAACGATCTCCTTTAATAGAGTTAGTATTACAGAATTATTTCTTGGTGGCTATAAGACTTGCATAAGCCAATGTCACTTTTGCCATTCTTTTTTTTCACAAAGCGCATTATTTCCAACAGGGTCGGTTACTTGTTTTGTTACTTAAAAAATGAGCTAAATCACGGAGCCAAGAAAAGCTCTCAGCCCTCGCGCGCCACCCCTCGCTCTGTGAACAATGAATAATAAGCAGCAACATCATCTATCCATTTTTCTTTTCACCCCAACAATACCAGAGACGCTAAAAGAATGGAAACAATCGAAATTTAAATATTTCAAGAAAAATACGGTTCTTTGAGAGAAAATATTGGTGGAAGTGAGTTGTAATGTACGAGGGGCGCGGTGCTGCCGGAGTATTGGCATGCCATACACTCGTTTGAGATCGCTCTGAGCACCTATTCATTACGCATCCTGTTTATATACTTTTATATTTACTTGAAAGATTATACGTTTAGTTATTATGTATTATGAACGAGCCCGGTTATTAAGGCGTATAAACTACTATATGACTTCATTGTCACTGTATAGGGTAGCCTTTACTACTGATATGATAGTTATTCGAGCACTGTGTACTCGTATAACTCCTTTACAATGTCCTGTGGGCATACTCACCATACAATAATATCATCAATTTAAGGAACAGTCAAATAAAGGAAAATAACGCCTTATAATTGATTTGAGCGACGTGTCTTAAATGATCAAGAGCTGTTTTTCCAGAGGTTTTGAAATCAAACATGACTCCAGCTGCTATTGCAGTATAGATTCCATAATAAATCAACATGTCGTGATTATATTCTGGAGCGTTTTAGAACAATAGCTATTATATTCTAAACAAATGGATTCTTTTGTGCCATAACAGTAAAGCATTGCTTCCGGCTAGTAGAGGCGATTTGATATAATTCTGACACGTTAACCCAATTTAGAAACGATAATAAATAATAATAGGTGGTGTTTTTGTAATTAAATACTCTGTGTTCATGTTTTTGAATTGAATTTATCGCCTGTGTGTTTATAAAGTGCCTTGCTATAGTTGTTTGTTATATATTTTAAGCTTAACAATAAAAATAAAACAGCTGTGACTCAGTTCCGCACATACAAAATAATTAAGTCAAATGTATGGGATAAGTTTTATTGCGATTTCTGACTTTTTAGTATTTAAACCTCATGTCTGATAGTGTTTTGGTCCTTATAAGAAACAGGATTAATTGGCTTCAAAAAGTTTTCGTTAAAATTACCCACTTTCTTGCAGTCTGTAGTATTTTTTTCAAAATCTACGAATGCAGATCAAAATATCTCAATAGTCTCCTAACCCTGTTTTCCTATAGCCACAACGGTTCAGGTAGCTGCCCTTACTGCCCCATCTCAAAAATCCACCCTGTATATGTCAAGATTGACTGCTTAGCTCCATAAAAGTATAGCGCGATGATAATCATTTAAAAGGTTAAATCTGCAACTATCTACATTCTACAATACTCTACCCTGTGTCGGAAGTACCCTGTGTAGAAGAATACGAACATAGTGAAGTACTGCTCATCCCCCATAACAAATAGCGTGATAATTTATAGCCTACAGACTGACCAGACTTAAAGAAATACATCTATGCAAGAACAGATTCTATCCGGTAGTATTTGCGTGATGCTAGAACATACATTCAGACAAACAGACAAAAATTATAAAAACCATAATTTCGGTATTAGAATCGTTCCCGGACCTCGAAGCAATTACTTTTTATCAAAATATTCAATGTAGAGTTTTGACTTCACTACGATTTTATTATATGTATAGATATAGATGATTCAATGGTCAACGATATCATGGTTGGTTGAATTTAGAGTTGTGAAAAAGATTCAATGGAAGGTATATTCTTCGACGATCTAAAACATATAAATCCTGGCAGGAACTAAACTAAACACAATAGTGATAGCAATTTGAAACAAAAACGCATCGTCGGAGTGTGTAACATGGTCCATGAGTAAGCGTGGCTGGCAGCGTCCAGAGGCGTTGGTACTATTAACGTGTGGTTTAGAGATAACATCGGCCGACAAACTCGATTAGCGGCTCCACTGACTCTCACAGGGCGCGGTGAAAGCCACAAGCGATTGTATTGATTGTGTTGGCAACTAACAAGATGTTATAATATTTTTCTTAGTTTGAAATTATTAGACGCTGAAATATTTGAAATGTGTCACGAAACTTCGGACATGTCCGTTCAAAATAACAGGGCACTTCAGTGTTAGTAGTCGTAGCATAGTTAGTAGCACTCCTTTAATGATTCAGCATATTTGTGTATGATTCTTATCATGCGATTCAACTAGAGTTATTTGACAGCTTAAATGTCACACTGTGGCAAAAAGCTCAATCATATTATTGTTGCCCATTATTTCATTTACTTATTAATCAATAAATAATCAACTATGCTTTTTTTGTAGTCAACGTAATAATTATATCATTTGGACCATACGATATATCATACATGACTTATCTGTCCGTATCAACTTTTCATAATGAGTATTGAACATCAACCGGTTCATACATACGATCGACAGATAAAATAAACCAATGCCAAATCAATAAAACAGTTTTCTTCGTTTATGTTTGCAATTGCTACGGCGTAGCACACTGCTACGCGCTACGACGAATTTAAATTTGGAGAACTTGAAGATAATTTCAAAGTCATAATGTTAACTAAGTCGAAGTTAATTACTTTGGTTCTCTCAAACAAGGCTTTGGCGGTAACGCGGCTGGCTCATAATTCATCGTGGCGCGCATCCTCCTCGGTAATATGGTACGCGTAGACGCGCCGGCGCAACCCGAGCAGGACACCGCTACGTGCCAGCGCGAGACCACACTACCCCGGCTCTCATAATACCCAATGTTTATAGCCTGAGAACTTCCTTTTAATTTTTTTGGGAGCACTATTTCAAATATTGTTTTAATTGATTGCTGGCAGACCATTTGGCGGCGCGGCGGCGCGGGATGAGCGCTAATTACAGGGGTTAACTCGGTTTTATATTATCTTCGATTTAAAAAGACAGTTTAGGTACGGTACTTTACTGACAACTGTAATTTACTAAAACTTATCATGTTGATTCTTGTCGGGCCGTTTGTTCTACAAGAGTCTTTATAAAAAGAATTAGAGGTTGGTAGAGTAACACAGCTACGAGTACCATTCTTTTTATACGTTTGGCTTGAGTGACTTTAATAGCTATGTGACAATTACTAAGGGTCTGGTGACACAAACAATAGGTCAGACAATGTTTACTAAATACGCGGTTCGCGATGTAAAAATAGCGATAAACAGTAATTGGCGGCAGTAAAGCCGCAAGAAGCGGCACCCGCATTGTGAGTGCGCGCGCGCCGGCCCGCCCGCCATTGTCAGGCACAAGCCCGCCACTATAAATTTTACTTCAACTCCACATTTGCATATCAACAATAATTTTATCAGTTTTCGTGGTCACGTCGTGTCCGTTACTTCATTAATTGTTCATTGTCTCTTTGAGCTTCAACAATGGACATCAGTTTTCAAATGGATACTTATGAAAGCTGTAAGAATCGTCATTGTAATAATATCCTATAGACAAAAGCTAGGCAAGTTAATGTTTCCAGGAAATGGTCGCGGTGTTAATTTTTATTGTTTCTCTGAACTACCGCGTGGGTCACGGTCGCCCGCTAAGATTTACTCACATTTTCATAACGGTACTTACTGGAAAAAGTTTATTCTCGGCTCTTTACGTACAATATTGTTTGATTTCATAGATAACTGATGGTTGCTTCATTATTTTTGTAAATTGCATAAAGTAAAACGCATAAACGGAAGAACTAAAACGAGTTTAGGAAATAGCGATGAAAAGCAGCTTTAAACGTATTCGACTTTAACCGGTTGGTTTAAGGTACGGTTTTCTTTTCAAACACTTTCCAGGATTGTGCCTACCGATAAATATCAAACGGTATTTGAAGTTGTTTCATTGCTAGCAGAGACATCTTCAAGTCTCCTCTAGTCTCGAAATTTGCCAATGATGAAACCGTTTCCTTCGTTTAACTTCTTAGGATTTGTTGATCTGTGCAGTGGCCACAAAGCCCTCTTACTCTGTGGCGAGCATTTAAAATGCACTAGTATATGTATAGGTACGTAGAGCAGTAACGCTCACCCTTTGCCAATATTCTAATTAACAGAAAACATTACAAGTTGTTGCCTATTCAGTCTAATTTACATCGCATAGAGCCTTCCATTGAGCAATAAAATATAATAGTCGGGTCTAAGCGTGCGCGGTGAAAGTTTATTGAAAACAAACGAGCGTCGCTCACACGAGGTGGTCCATCGTTAATCTTTTATCTAACGTGGTGTGTGCTCTTTGCGGCAATGTCACGGACGTCGGCCGTGCCGAATCAAAATCGTTTTCATCAACACACCTCCAACCATTCTCCCTTGTAGGTATAGTACGACACAGTTTAAACGTGCCATCGATGTACCTAATAAAATGACCAAAAAAAGTAATACGAATTGCTTATTTACGCTCCCCAAGTAATTAAACATTCTTGACTCTGTCAATCCCAAGCTAAAGTCGTTTTGACTTAAGTCACACTTGTTCAACAGTGAGTTTGCCGAATGAAGGTTCATGAAAATTCATTGCGCCATTTTGAAAAGTGGTCTTCCATTTTGACAATGAGTATAAACTATATGATGACGTTCATAATTCGTTTCATTCATTCGTTCATCTTTCAGTCACGTTATAGAAAATATAAGCGCTTTGACACTTGACAGGTGCCCGGACCTGACGTCTCAGTGCTGCTACCTAGTGAACGTCATTTCAGGAAACCCTCGTGTACAACCATGAACCACAAGCCCAGAACCTAATACTCTGATATTTAAGACGTTAACTTTCGTACCTACTACCTAATGTGTATCGTCATTAAGTTGAATGGATTCGAATAATATTGCTAACGTTTTGTATTCGAGATAGATTTTTAACTTGCATTTTAATGTGGACACACTATGGAAATTTCGAATGTAAAAACCTTTAATCGATGTGAAAGTTAAAGTTGCTGTGTTATATTTTACGTTTTAGTATGATTTGCGCAATGTTGGAAATATTAAAAGCACTTAGGTACTTACTCAAAGTTTTTGAATTTCATGTTTGATAGAAATAGTCACAGTTTTTGTCCATTTATCCAAATACAGATTAATATCAATAAAATAAAACTATAATTCGATTACGCTTTAATATTTTTGAATCAAAAATAGAAACATTATCATCGCATTTATTATCATTTGAATGTGAAATAATTATGGCACGCAATAGATTTAATGCATTTTTTTTATTATGAGCTTATATGCACTTATCTTGGGAACTTTATTACTGATATCACACCGATGGACAAGTTTTTTTTTTTTCAAAAACTTTGTCTGTGCCCAGTCAGAAAAATCAGCCAGTCAGAGGTTATTCAGAGTTCATATCTAGAAAGAGGTTGTTATTTCATGAGGCTCAAAATAAATCTAAATTACATGGTCCATTATAGACCATTTAGATGGGGCCAAGACCTGAGACAATCCATTAAGCCAGTTAAATGAAACGGTAAAATGAGACAATCCAATAGGTACAGTGGACTATTTACACGAGGCTATTATTGGATTGTCTTAGTGGATTCTCGCGGGGATTAGCCCCGTCTAAATGGTCCAAAACCAGAGTAATGATAAGTTTGTTTAAGGAAAAGACTGAGGGTAGCACTTTTGCATCAGTTGCAATCGAGAAAATCTTAAAAGAGATATTCGATACAGACAGTATTTTTTTTTCTATAATTGGTTAAGGGTCATCAAAAGCATTGAATTTACGGTTAGCTAAAAAGATGATTGTTAAACTAAAACAACCAAGAATTTTTTTTTGGAATCGTAAACCATCTTGTCGATCACTGCGTAGGCGTAAATACGATCATACCCTATTCGATCCCCAATCTATCTTATATCCTATTTCGTCTAGAAAAGTGCACGAGATACACACTTTCTCATGTTCACTGTTATAAAAATGGATATAGCCGTATTCAAGACTAATGCTGAAAATGGCTGAAAACATACTGAAATTTAAATAAGAAAATATTCAAGAGTCCCCAGATCATCTTTGAACACGAAATATCATGATAACAAAGTATCAAATAACCGAAAACTTCAAAAAAAAATAGGCATATTTTTCTAATTTAGGATCTACGACCTCCGTATATCATTTGTATACAAATTGAAAAGGCAACTAGCGGAGTGCCGCTGAGCCGACCCCGGCTTGATACTTTTGAACCACTATTTGCTTACCACGATTCATTCGATTAAAACTCTGAATAAACTCATTATAGCTGAATGCGACTACCCGCCGAAAGGTTCCTTTCAAACGATATTACACCGCATTATCCGCGTTTATTCCCGGCCTTGATTAGTACCGTATCATTTAGTCCTGTGTTGTAATTATTTATGTGCAACCGGGAATAAACCTTATACGTCTCGTATTAGAATTTAAATTTATCCGTAGTATGTCGCCGGCGGCGCCTTTGACCGAATGAGATGAAAAGCGCCGCGCGCGACCATTTATCATTGACAAACACAATTGTATTGGGTCCCATCTCGAGAAATTGGTGGATAAACAATCTTAGGACTGAGGTTTACGTGACGTAACTGGTTGGAATCTGCTGATTATAGGGAGACGAGCAGACCCTGCTGCGACGTGGAATTGAAATGATGTGGCTTTATAATACGCAAAGATATACAATGTGATTGTATGTGTAGGGTAAGGCTCTATTTGTGTTTGTGACATAGATTTTTCTCATGTCATTAGGTTTAGCATAGCTGGAACAGTCGAACCATACAATATCTGGATTCATTAAGTGTTAGATACCTACAGCAAATTATAACTAAATTATAAGTTGGTACTCTTCTTTTTATAACTTACCTACTAATTCTTCTACTTAAAGTTTTATCCTCTCATACTTTGTGTTAGATAACAGAGCTATTGGTTTGTTTTTTCGCATTGGAAAAAAGTAAAGATAACAAAAATATTAAATTAAATTGTTATCTGACTGACAGGAGGAGCTCGTGGCCAAGTAATAACAGCAGTATGGGTCCATGTGGATAAGCTACGCTTGTCGGGGTTGGTCCGTGAATGGGTAACCATCTTTACATAGGTACCGAGACTCCTCCGTGGCTCGGAAAGCACGTTATGCCGTTGGTCCCGGCTGTCATTTGTGGATTTTTGACAGGCCTTACGGGTCGTCAGAATCCAGAAAGTCTGAAAACCAGTCGTACCAAGGGGTATCGTATTACGCAATTACTGGGTTGTGGAGGTCTGGCATTGTGACATTTCACAAAACATTTGCACAAATGTTTACCAACACCGGCCCCCGCTGTAAACGTCATTCGAGCGTCAAAAGATCCAAGTCAATCCAATGCATTTTGACTTATCTATCATTGTTATCTTTGATACGTTGATAGAATGCCACTTTGTAAACTCTCTGGTTGAGAAGACGTAGTCAAGTGTAACCCGATATGTAAGGCATTGCTAAGGCAAAGAAAATCTTAAACAGGCTTTTCGTGCAATTTTCCGAATCAATTTAGATTACATATATGTACGGTTCTGACATTATTACCAGCCTTTTAAAAAGAATTCAAAGACAAAAAAAGTCATGGCAGTATTTGCACATAATTAATTAAGTTTTAAAAAGTTATTTCGTTCCAAAAACCTGAGAAATTGTATTAAGTAGGTTTCTTTACTTAAAAATCTTCTACGATTTTCAGTGTCTCCTTTAATTTCACAAAGCTTTTTACATAAAATTCAGACAGATTAAAAAATTGAGACAGATTAAATTCTTTGTGAGAAATTCTTCTATTCGTTTTACAGGAAATAAATAGATAATGAATTTGGGGGTTCCATTTTTTTAAGAATGAGTACTCTTTGTTCAAAAAAGAATGCATTAATAAAATGAATACTGGCCTATCTTATTTTTTTAGACGACTAATTAAGTAATTTTTTTTTTTTTAAATACCAATTTCAACCAGTGATTATAATTTAATTGATTATAGAGGAGGTTTTAATTTAATGAAATACTTCATATTTGATAGTTCAAGCAGTTTGAAGTTAATTTAATTTATTACATCTCTTTTGCTTACTTTTAATAAAAGCATTTAAAAAAAGGAAATTAAAAATAAAGAGTCGTGACTTTGAAATTGAGTGTTTTTAAAATTAATTATTTGCAAGGTTCAAAATTAATTAGTCGCAAGATTTAAAAACAGCTAATATAAAACTGGAATGTCTAAGTTGCCTCTATAGCACCTATCTCTAAGTAGCTCAGTGTTAAGTCGTCATTTATTTATTTCTATGAAACTTCATTAAAATCCTTTTCTATCACAAGATCAGAACAGAATCACTAAATTAGATAGAATACTCTCTTTATTGTGTACACCATAAAAATTACAGTTATAAATGTAGAAATTTGACATAGGGTGAATGAAAACAATGGGCGGTCTTATAGCTAAATGCAATCTTTTACAGACAACCTTTGGATGGATTAAAGTAAGAAGGAGAGACAATACTGCAGGTAGCCAGTGGTGTTCTATTTACATATAGAATTAAAAACCAAGCTAGGTATGATATACTTAGGTATCTGATCTTCACAGGACACAGATTAAGCAGAGGCGCACCTTTATGACACCCACATTTGGCCAGTTATGTTTAAGTCTCATGTATACTGGGCGAGCCTTTTGCGACATATATATCCTAACTATAATATTATAAATGTAAAAGTGAATTTGTTTGTTTGTAACGCTATCACGCTAAAACGGATAACCGGATTTAGATGAAATTTGGCACATGGGTAGACCATGACCTGGAATAGGACATTTATCCCGATATTCCTACAGGATCGAGACTTACGCGGGTGAAACCGCGGGGTGCAGCTAGCATCTAAATAAAAACCAAAAAGTGCATTAAATGTCAACATAAAACCAAGGAAAACCCATTTCCACAAAATATCGCAACTTCTCAAGTTAATCTGAGATCAAACTAAAGAAATTCTAAAGTTCAAGTACACTCGTTCACTGCAAACAAGGATGGATTCACGAGCGGCATTACCCGCATTAGCGTGTCGGATGCTGCAGCTCGCATATTTCATCACATCTTAGGAGATAATGCTCCCTTTAACAAAACATTAATCTAGGAGTAGTCGGAGGCGTGGGGCGGAGCGCCCGGGCGCCAATGGCGGCGCTCGTCGCCCGGCGCCCCGCGCTCCTGTCCTGCCATCGATTGTCTTACAAGCTCTTAGGAATTGGGGACCATTTCCATATTATATCGGAATGTAGCGTCTTCTTGTCTGTAGATTCAATTGCTTGGGTCTGCACGGGTGATTCGCCATTTTCATGCTGTGTAAGATTTTATGTTACTTACGAGTATCTTTGAATACTTATCCGCAAGTAAAAAAAAAAAAAAAATGTCAGTAATAGAAGATTGTTCAGATTTTTCTACTAGATAGGGTAAACTATTTGGACCTACTGAATTTTACCAAAAAATAGTCTGGTATAACACAATTCACACAATACAAATGCATTTAAAAAAAAGTATGCACAACTTTCATAATTCATGTAGCTATTTTTACTTTTTACTGCAAATTGTTATCATTTGTCTGTTTATTCCTTGTCGTACGAACGTATGATTATAAATGTAGGTATGTTATTGATAAGTTATTTGTAGCAACATTAATTGGCAGATAAAAATTGGATTCCATCGAAATTGGCGTTTGATCTTTTTTAATAATAAATATTTATACAGGTAGCAGCTGCACTAAAATCCTCGCTCTGATACCCAAATAATAATTAGCCTGCCCTTAGCACCTCAGTCGGCGTTCGAGAAAAAAGAGCCGGTCGAGTCTCGCTCGCGAACCAACATAACCTGTAATTTGGAAATTATTATCTAACACATTGTGCCTTTCTGGTTATCCCGCCGGTCAATTTGCCGTTTTTATGGCTCCCACAGAGCCGCGGCCTCTAATTATCTCCGCCACGATCTCGGCCCGAGGCGCGAGCGCGCCGCCACACGCGCACTCCCGATGTGCACCCTAACACCATCGCACAAGGCACAAAGTCCATCACTGACTGAACGACACCGCGTTAGCTTAGAAACATGGGAAAACTAAATAGATACCTATGTTTTGAAAGGGTAACACGTCTGCGCGAATACTATTTGTTTTACTGCGAATTTCTCTAATAGTTTCAAATTATTTTACCACTAATGTGTGTAGCTCTAGGTATCAGTGTTACGCATACATAGAAGTGACGCAGATTCATAGCTGTAATAAATTAGTACTTTGACTTGGACGCGAGCAATAAAATTATGTTAATATTAATGAAACTAAAGCGATGGTGGGTAAGTAGTAGTTTGATAAAATAATTTTAATGAAATGAAATTATAGTTAAAGTCATTAAGGTGTGTTCAGCTATGTGCCTTGTTAGTGATGCCCCATCATACCGCGTCACAATTTCCTTTTTATATGCCTTTATATTATGCATAATGTCATAAATTTAAATTATAATCGGTGAGTTTTAACGCCCAATTTTTAAATTAGAGAAACGTAACGAACCGGGAAAACACGGTATCGTCAGAGTCGTTTGGGAGCGACGCGGCCCTCGACTCTCGTATTCTATTAGGAAGGACTACTAATAAAATTAATTTATTTCTCGATTACAACAGTAACGCGAGTTCAAAAACGCGCCGCGGCCTCGGCTCATTAATCATATTAATTAAGACGAGGCGTAAGCGCTTTTGTTCGTGGCTCTCTCGATAAACGAGCGCCTTCTTTACGCTCATACAAATGACGGCAAAGTCGTGCGAGGCGGCAATAACACGCGGGAAATGTGCGCAGTGACACGCTCGGTGCGTGACGCTGGCACTCGCACAGTCGCATCACGCGCTGATTGGTCAGAGACAATATTGTTAAATGGTCCTGTTTCAGACACCACCTTGTTATTTGAGTGTTATGTGTGTAATCGGATAATCGCACTGTAGTCAAGTTTTTATTGGTGGCACGCGGTCACGATATGTTGCGCTAGTGTAATTATTTAATTCCATTGTTTTGATGAGATTGATGAATCGAAAGTGCGCTTTGAACACTTTGTTATTAACAAAGCCGTCTCTCTGCCAATCAATAAAGCGGCAGTCGTTACTCACACACAACACATCAATTTAATTTAATTCAATCTTTAAGAACACGAAACTAAATTGATAGTTTAATTGATTACATGACCTGACAACGGCTCATCATGACTCTGTAGCTCATGTAATTATTAATGACATGATTACGTGTCGATACGAAGCAAGTGAAAATGTATGAAAACCAGCCACTCTAACACAACTTGTAGCATTTGCACTACGAGCAACTATGACATTGTCACAATATTCATATAAATCCTCCAAATTGTCAGGCCAACTTCCTTTGGCCGTAAACGAGCAAAAGTCCGTAGGGCTTCCGTATATAGTTATACCTCCCTAAATAGACCCTAAAGCGGAAAACTACTTGTATCCTTTAAACATACATAATGTATTTAACCTTTTAGGATTTTTTTTAACATTAATCGACTTCATTAAAAGTAGGAGGTTATGCATTCGGCTAGTTTTTTTTTAACACTACGAGCTGTTTTACCCCTAAAAAACAACAACAAATCATTATTTTTAATTTTTGTCGTGTTTATATTGATACCAACCGAATCAGAACCAGAATCAGAAATTTTATTTATATTTCATTATTTAAAATGTGTTATAATATAGTCAATAGTGTCATTACAGTGTCTTGTTTTCTTCTTTTATTGTTTTTTTTTGTATATTGGCACCGTGTAGCTATTTATTCATGTAATTAGTTATTATTTAACCGTGCTTTTGTATGTTCTATGTCTTTTGTGTGCACCAAATAAACGTTTTATCTATCTATCTATCTATTCACAAGTATATTTCAGCTGGTAATGGAAATCAAAAATCTTCTAGTTCCTATTAATTATACTTTCGTAGTCACTACATAATAGTACCTACACATTCTTTAGCTTTTATCATAAACAACACTAGTTTCTTTTGCGTCATTCAAGTTTATTTACCACAGATAATAATTTTTGCACGGGTACATGGTATGTATTGGTGAGTTTATCCTGTTTTCGTCATTATTTTTTAACATAAACAGGAATGGGAAATTAAAAACCATTCATTAATTTATTCATTTAAAAACATGTCGTGCGCTAATTGCCCGTACTTGGTCTTGTTGACAACACAGACTTCATTGATTATTTTTAGACTTTCCTCTTTGATTAACTCAGCCTATGTTTTTGCGACAGTTGTTGTTGTCGAAATATAAAATATCTAAATTCAGGTCGGATTAAACATTAATGATGACTTTTAACTTTTAATTAACATAAAAATTAATAACGCATCCAAATTAAATGTCAATATTTCAATATCGAGACGTTGAAGGATTAAGATATAATTTTATAATCAAATTAAATTATCAATCAATGTGTTTTTTACGACTTTTGCTGTTTTAACTTCGCAAGTTCAATTAGTATCAGGCACGTCATTAAAACAATTATAGTAATGAATAAAACATGTTACTTCGGTGTGATTACGAAATTATGTTTATTTTTGATTAGCTATGTGTTGCCCGCCAATAAAATTTGATTAAATTTTGTACCATCCAATTAAAGTTTTTGGTATCTGAGTCGACAATTTTTGTTTATACCGCGATTTATAAGGTCGTTACCACGTGAATATCAAGCGTTAGAGGTTTATGTCTTTTTAATAACGCATTTATTTCTTACGTTATATGGTTAACGTTATAAGCATTTATAGCTGCAATACTAGTGACTACTGTTTTGCTACTAATTTGACATACTTACATATTTTATTGCTATTAAAATATCTAACGCAAGTAATACCATTTTTTAATTTTGTTTTGTTTTGTTTTTGTGTCTTTAAGTCTCGTTTGAATTTTATGCTAAGTACACTTAGGCTATCTAACCTATTACTATTGCCCTGGCACAAATCCAGACTCCGGGCTGCTATTGAGAAATGCCGTATGGAACAATCGATTAATTTAATTGTTTGTCTTACCGAGAAATCAAACCCATGACTTATGAACATAGGAATGCTAAGCAGTCGCGCTTGCGACCAATGGACAAACTAGGAAAATTCTTTCAAATGAAACAAACGTTCCAAAACCAATAATGACCTATAAAATAATTGTCTTCGGTTTTATAACTTTTCTAAGAGAAAATTTAAAGGACATGGAAAAAAATAATTTCGCTGCTTTTACGGTTACCACTGACTATAAATTGTACAGTTAAGACGGTACGAATCTTATTAGATATTCATAGATAACACGCAGAAAATTACACGGTTGCGTCAGTTGCTTGTTTAGAGGTAAGTGCGTCATGCATGTGCCTACGTCTAAGTGGCGGTTTTCGCTAAAACAGAACACGTTCGCCGCCATTGGACCTAGGTACTTCTAGTATCATATAGGTATATATGTCTGTCTGTGTGACTGCACTGTTTTTTTAAACTTCGCAGCGGATTTTGATGCAGTTTTTACCATCATTTAGGGTATTTTTTCTGGATCGTTAAATCTCGATGTTTTGTCGAGTCGTATAAGCCGTGCGAAGCAGAGGCGGATCGCTAGTTATAAGAATACAGTATGCAAGGGTAAACACCGTTGTCACTCAAACCATGGGTAGTTGACTTAAATATATAAAATAAATGACCCAGTAACAACAAAAAAAAAACCTTATTTTCATTAAAAGATTTTAAATATCCGTCACTGTCCCGATACTCATGGATACGCGTTCGAGAGAGTTGCGAAACAGCTGATGGCGGTCCTGTAAAGTCCCGCGCGCCTCGCCCGTCCCCGCCAACCGCCAGCCGCCGTATTGAGACGCAAGTTCGTTGCCCTTGCGTGTAGGGTGAAATATTCTTGTGGAAAAATGTAGAATTTCTTTAAAAAAAAAAAAAACCATTGATTTTACGTTCTATAAATGAAACCAAACCAATGGTTTCAAGGATAACGGTGTTTACACTAACACCCTGTATATAAAGATTAGTATTGCAATACAAGTATGATGTTGTTTAAATAACATCTTACATAGACATTTGTCTTGGATTAACACATCAGTACCGACAAGACATGGTTTATGTGTTGAGCCTAATTTCATCTAAATCAGTTTATGATTTCGTAGCAAACACCAATTTGTTTTTACAAACTTTCACATAATTTTATATTAGTAAGGTTAAAGATATAATAAACACGTTAATCATTTTCTTGTTCTAATACGGAAATATTACATTTTTTGTTTATATATTATGTTTGATAGCTGGCAACACGCTATAAATTTTAAGTGCCAAATAAAGTTTATTTTCGTAAAAACGTTGCAGTCTTTAAGGTTAACTTAGTACTAATTAAATTACAGTCAAATAGTTGAAGATCTTACTATCTCTAAACGTCGAATGTAGCTAAAAACAAAACGGATGCTTAACTTGAGTTGAATATTATTTATTTAACTATTTATGTACACACATAATAAACAGACAAGAAGAAAAGAACAGAAAAAAAACGTACAAACGTATTACTAGGAGAGAAACGAGAAACTAGGACCAATGCACAGGACATCTTTCCACCTTCTTGTTCAAGTGTGTTGAAGAGCGTGAACCCAGTTATCCTTCTCAGTATCAGTACCGATACACGTAAACAGAGGGTAGAATCCTAACTAGTAGTAGTACGTATAATAAATGTCAAAGTGAGTTTGTTTGTTTGTTATGCTTTCACGCTAAAACGGCTGAACGGATTTGGATGAAATTTGGCACATGGGTAAGACCATGACCTGAAGAAGGACATAGGCTACTTTTTATTCTGGATCGTAGACAAAGTCGCGGGCAACAGCTAGTAGATAATAATAGAATACTTTTTATTATGTACACCATAAAAATTACTGATATGTAAGTAGACATTTTACATAGGGTGACAACAACAACAGCAACAGCAACTTGGTCCATTGTTCGTTAATAACAATGGACATACATACTATAAACTCTATCCCAAAATTGGTCGTTATTCAGATTTAATGCGAATGCAACTGATGTAAATAAAAGCCACGCGACTTTAAAGGAGAAATCTCATGACACACTTGTAATTAATTTCCTTTCAATTAAAATATCGCATATTCATTAGAAGGTTCGCGTACCGACTCGGCTGTTGCGGCCACCTAGGGACCGGTTAGTTCGGATTTCGTGAGCCTAGAATTGTATAGCAAATGATAATCTGAGACTCTGTTTGTGAAACATTAGAATATGAAAAAAGTCGTCATAGTCACTACATATTATAAAACAAAGTCTTCTCTCTCTGTTCGTAATAAGCAAAAAAACTTTTGCACCGATTTTCATGCTATTGTCACCAATGGATAGAGTGGTTCTCGAGGAAGGTTTTAGTATAATAATAACCAACATCCACGCGGGCGAAGCCGCGGACATAAGCTAGTCTTATACAATGTGGAGACGACAATACAACAATAAATGAAAACACTGGCAATACTAATGCATAAGAGTATTTTGGAACTGTCAAATAAATCCTAACATCGAAATTAAAAAAGTCATTTTTTCAAACAAACTAAATAGTAGTGATGGGCCGACTATGGGGTTTGCCGATCTTTGACTAGCTATCGTAACTAAACTATTAGATATATTTGATATCTAGACCGAGAACGTCATTAGATATACGGAGTTTCATTTTTTGTCGTATTGTCGTCTCCACCTTGTATATAATTATTTTGTTATATATATATGCGGTTAACGAATAATCGCATATATTGCTCAGCCTTGATCATCACTAAAACATGAGCAGCTACCAGCTACACATCAAATCAAAACAGAACTGAACTAAAACTGAGTTCACCTCAACCCCAATACAACTCACAATAAAAATACCAAAATTATTGCCATAAATTGCAATTTTTGTAGCGCTGTTAAAACGAATTGATATAAAAACGTAAACGTTTATTATAATAAATATGATAACTAATCGTTTGCAACAACCTCAATTCTTATAAAATTTATTCATTCGATTGTTATCTGTCACATTATCACGTGTATCTAGTTAGCAATTAGTAATATAGGATGGAGTACGTGTCCATACATGGTGAAGGACTATTTTACCCAGAATGGCTCGTATTTGATTAACTTTCAGCTGGAACATGTGTTTATTACGTAGAAAATAAGCACGATAAAACCATGAGTATATATTTGACAGAGACCGAGCTTCATGCAATAACTCTAGAGTGCTACAATGTGTGCGTGACGTTTCACTGACGTCTTTAGAAAATTTTATTGGTGTCATGCGGATATCACCGTGCTATGCAATAATGACCCGGCAAGCCTTCCCAATGTCTGTTGAAGCCAGCCCCTTCTGTAGCCTTAAATGCGCCTCCCCCCAACGATGCCCTAAGCCACAATAGGGGATGCACTTTGTACTGCCACTGAGTCTTCTGTAGCTTTGAATGCACCCCCCCTCCAACGATGCCCTAAGGCATAATAGGCGATGCACTTTGTACTGCCACTGAGTCTTAAGGTTTAATTGCCCCTGATTAGGGGCTTGATCCATTCCTAACATTCCAGACGATGCCAAGTAGAGAACAAAATCTACCATTGTTTTCTGTTTCATGTTTATTCAGGTGACGATACTTTAACAGCGTGTCATAGAAATTGCAAACTTATTAGCTTATGAATATGAACCGGTTCTTATTAAACATCATTTATTCTTCGCTGTCCTTTACACGTGCGCGCACTGTTAATTATTTTTGGACGTCATTTACTGCAAATTTTTCTGGTAAGACTGCGTTAGCTTTTAAACTGTTCAGTCTACTTAGCGTCTGCGTAGCATCTTGGAAGAGTCTACGCGGCGCTTACGCAGCAGCTACTCAGCGTCAACGCCTACATTGGACAACTGTTTAGTATGATTACTAATTACATTCATAAACATATTCTCCATCTTGGAATTATATAACAAAACCTAACTGACCAATTACTGAACCTCTTTTGGGAAGGAAAATAGGTAATTAGGGTCCGTAAGAGTCTTCTATGTGCTCTAGAGATAAAGGTATTTTTCAAAACGCCACCCTTGGTCTGGACATCGCGGTATTGAAGTATGAGTACTAATAATAGACTTAATACTTCAACATTTATAAAGCCTTAAAAAAAGTTCGTATAAACCATCACAAGCTCAATGAAAACCGATCCCCGATATCAGTGGCATCGTAATTACAAGCTTACAACTACACTAGAGCCCGTCCAGTGTAAACAAGTTCCTCTACAACTGATCCCCTGATGGATGAGCCGTCATTCCTGCGCGCTTATTTTCGCCAACTAATTAAAATTTCGCCGTCGCCGGTAAAGCGGCAATTACCGGCGAGATTGCGCGATACACTGCAAAGGGCCCGCTTATAATAACTAATGCAGGTAACTTGAGAACATCCAGGGCTGGTAGACACTCATGTTGTGGAATGTTATGAACATTTTGGCACTTTAAACGTGTGCTACCACGACCTTGGTGCAAGGGCAAAATGTTATGTGCAATCGAAATTGAAAAGTGCCTAAATATTTTTATACATTTTACCAAACGTTTTTCGACTTCAGTGATAGTAGCACTTAATAAATACTGGTATTCAGCTGCATCCGGATAGACTGGAAGCCGACCCCAACATAGTTGGGAAAAGGCTAGGCAGATGATGATGATAGTAGCACTTAATAATTCTACTCTCACAAAGGATATAATAATATACTAATACTTATCCTACTGTAGAAAGATCAGTATACGACATTTCAGGCTCTAGTCTGCAACTCGTTTTGAGCAAGGTTGGTGATAAATGCTCATGCTTTCTCAGTATGAGAAGAGACCTTTGCCTTGCAATAGGAGAATAATAGGCTGGTATTATTATGCTCTCTCTGCTTTTTTGCTTCCATACGAAAACTTTTCACGAAACGCAAAGAAAAACAACTCATTCCACAAATCATCGTGACAAGTGGCTAAATAGACTGTTTATAGTTACTTATTTTCTTGTTGTTCATTGGAAGGTAAAAGATGGAGTATATATCTGCTTATTATCCCCTGTAAGCGGCAATTAAGAGTCACCGAGGAAACGAGTTGTTATAATGCTTGCGGCCGGCGATAACCAACCTGTCATTACTTATGCACGATGAGATGCCATTTTTAAACATTATAAATGGTTGCTGTGACTGAGCACAGATAGGCATCGTAAACACCTCCTCGAGTACTTTACTACAGGGGAATAGAAAAGATGGGAATTAAATTGGACCTTGTAAATTACCTATATTTTCCTTTGAATCAACGACAGTTGAAGTATTTATTTATCTCTACTTAATGTGATGTTTTTCCCAACGGTGGTCCAAGGAACTCGTACCTGTAAAAAAAAAGAAGAAAATTCGTAAATATTAAGTACGGAAAAGAGGTGCAACTTATAAACTTTTTCTTACTGAATTGTGATCATAAATTCTAAATGAATTAAGGAGAATATTTTATTATCCATCAGTAGGTACTTTAATATCAAATGAAACAGAAGCGACGATTGTATGTAATTCATCATTGATATATACGACATTTTAATTAACTATTACTCTCCAATAGTAAAATATTGTGATTGACATTGATATTCACTTCTCATCACGAGTCAATATATCAATCAATCCGTGATACAAATGATGCCCTATTGCACGTTATTATACTTTCTCTTCATTACATATTCAGATCAGTAGCTGTCATGTGAGAATATAAATAAGTAGAACATATTGGAAAACGTATTTTCTAACTGTATTTACTTAATTACAAATGTTTGCACCAGCCTGAGATCGATTATGTTAGGTACCTACTCCATGCATGTTTTAAGTAGCCATATTTATTTACAAGTAGAGTGCAGTTTGGCAATTTATCTTTAATGCTTGAAAACATCGAGTTACAAGTCACAAGTTTAATTACGAAGTACAGTAATTTATGTACCGAACGAACAGAAATATGTAGATATTAGCTGTTAGCTGTTGCTGCTAAAGCACACAACTTTCGCAAACAAAGGGGAACGGCTGAATTTAATTTGCTCGTGCCCATCAATTGAGGCTACCTTAGGCATCCACTACGGAGAACTTATTTCCATTAAAAAAAACTATACGGTTTAGTTTTATTTCATCTAATACAGAAGGTGTGAGCTATAAATAATAAATTTAATGACCTGTCAGTAATGTCGATAGTAATTAAGAAACAATCTAGTAGGCTAGCTTGTCAAGTTCAAAAGGAAAACTAAACGCGTACCGTGTACGTGCTACCGAGTAATTTAATGATACAATGTGTATTCAATTAGTGGAGTCACATCGCATGCAAGCAATTGTGAATGCTCGGAGCTATCAAATCGCGCCACTTATGTGAGTGCGCCGAGTGATTGCTGAGCGCACACCGAAGCGTCGCCGCGCCTGTGTCTGCCGCGTCTACATGCGGCACGACAAACTGATGCATCACGCACGACGCCCTCATTAATTCAACGAAGAATTATATCTTCATCGACTACTGTGAGCCAGCGAGCTTCCTCTCTGTAATTATCTCGTATTAGGGACTATTATCGTATACGATGCACTATCAATTTAATGCGTCGCCATTTAAATAATCGGCCTTAGACAATAGCCACCGGATTGCACACACATTATAGTACAATGTGAATTTCGCAAATATCCGCGGCATGCATGATGCATGAGCTCCGTGAGCACGTTAACCATACCTTACGCGGAGTCCTTGTGTAATAACTGGAAATGCTATGAATTTATCATTATAAGACAGCCGTTTCCACGTCCGACGCTTGCGCGACGACGCGCCGCGTGGAGCCATTTAAATAATTCACAAATTAATGAAACGCTTCTGTGAAGAAAATACATTTAATTTATTTGCAATACTTCAATGGCCTTTTCAATTCAGGTAGATGCGGCCCGCCCTCGAGCCACTCGAAAGCTATTTGCGATTATTTCCGAATTTCATTATTGCGTTATCATTTCGTTAATCACTGTAGTTGGTCGGGGGGTTTGCTGCCTTATATCCGATCGTTATAGGGTCGATATTTAAGCGTGGGGATATTGAAAAAGCAAGGAGATGAAAGATGCCGCCACCATTTGTCACTACTTTCGGAACGAGGTGGCGCAGTAAAGTACCGGCCCGCCCTGTTTGCACCTCGGGCCGCGGCGTTTTCTTTTTCTCCGCGAACGTCCGCCGGAATGCGAACTTAATGGTTTCGGTTTTGAGACCATAACCAATCACTCCGTCATCAAAATTATGGAAACATTACGCGTGACCTGTTTGACGAAAATCATGGAGACCAAGGTGGAAGAAGTGGATTAATGTAAAAACTCATTGCCGTAATGTTTTGATAATGGTGCCCGTATAAAGAGCTCGCCGTGCAAAATGTTTACAAAATCATGATGATCATTATCTTTTAATTAAAACCATTCTGTAACACTCTAGGTGTAGTAATAACATACTGCAATTAGGTAGATAAATTGTCTGATGTTGAACTTGCAATTTATTTAACAAATAATTTCCGAAGGTTTATTCACACAATCGACAATGGAAAATATTTTTCATTGTGTCAAAAGTAAGTATTACATGTTTTCCTGCCAATATTGTCTTGTTCCTCTTACCATTGTTGATTCATACAGTTATACATGGGTGCATGTATTCAAGTTCGCGTGTAAACATAGCGACGTTATAAATAGCAATTAAATAATATATGGCACTAATATGTAGATTCGGGTGCGTGGATCAGGCCGTCGGTCAGCCGACCATTAGACGCAAAACGCCAAATCATTTACAAGAAAGCGAGAACCCGCCTCATACTATTTACATAATTTATTCATTACGACGCCCAAGCGTTGTAACTTGAAAACTAAAGAATCTATTTTAGTGCGCATTACCTACACAGTCTAACTTTTCATTAGTCAGTCTCGGATTTTATTTATTTGACGTGAAGTGTTATAATAGTTTTCAAAAGTTTTCCTTTGACATTTCATTAGTAAGGAAATTTCTTCAGGTTTCAGGTATTGGGAATATTAGGTAATTAGAATATTAATGTTTAAAATATTTACCTGTCTTCTTTACCACTGTCTGTTCAAAACCTTTACATAAATCAAACAAAGCAGGAATATGAAGCATAATGTGTAGGTATTCATTTGAATGGGACCCAAAAAAGCAAACATATTTCTTGAGAAGCGATTTAAATTTCAGGTTGTTCGAGCGATGTACTCGTATAGTCCCGCGAACTTCTAAATAGTAACCAACAAAACGAGTTACAACGCTGCTCTAGTGCGGCCGTGATACAATCTTCCAAATATTAAACTAATATTTAGGCAACGCTTTGGCCGCCGCCGCCTCATTTGCATAAGGTGCGGTCTTGCTCCACAATACTACGACTTTTCAGTGGAACTACTAGTCTCACGGCTACTTTATTTTTTACGACGTTTAGACGAATTATGAATTATATGAACTGTATTATCCCAGTTTAATTTCATTTGGAATCTTCGCAAACTATATTTAAGGTAACTTTATATTTACAGAACTATGAAAAAAGAAAATCATTTTTTTATTTATTGTAGTAAGCGTTTTCACAAGAGTAGATATAGCAAGATTCCTGTTATGGCAGATCCGATGGACTTCAAATAAATAGAGAGCTACAAAACTATGAAACAAAGACAAACTTTTACTGTCATACTACGTGGGATGAGCAAAGCATACATCGAACATAAAGTCACCAAGACAAAGGCTCACAACATTCAATATCGCCGGCTCGCACGGCTAGTAAAGAGTTTCTATTGCCGCGCGTAAACGCTTAGTGGGACCGCGGCTTAAGGCGGCCGCATGTAGCTGTAAATATCATAATCTTAACCCATTAGTCTGTTAATGTTATGTCCCTGCCGGCGGGCTTTGACTCGTGTTTTATTACGCCGCTATTAATTGTGTACGATCCTCTGAAGAATTTCAGAAATAAGCCTTTGTTTTCCGCGGTACTTGATATAAGTAAGGAGGTTGTGTGAGAATCGCCTTTTTTTTGTCAAAACACTAAACTTGATTTGTATGGGAATTTTTGTATGAAGATTTATGTTTGTTTGTATTTTTTTTTATGTACTCTGTTGGAATCTAGTTAGAATCTTTTCTGGTGAGAAAAAAAGTCGACAGAACGGCACAGAGTCCAAATGATCGAGTAGATCATAGATACCTACCGTAGTAAAATAATGAATTAAAAATATACTAAATAAGTTAAAAAGAAACAAGTGCGTTTATATCTTTTATTTGCCGAAAATGTCTTGAGTACACGTTCGTAGGCTCGTCGTAACCTCGTAGCAGGTGGCTTTTTGTAGTTTCTGCCTACCCCCTTGGGAAAATGGCGTGAGTTAATTGTATGCATGTTAACATATTCTTTAAATGAGATTTAAAATACTTGAACAAGGGAAAAGAAAAGAACATCGTAACATGTTTTTTGTGCGTTATAAAAAAGCTAAAACATTGTATTTATTTATTTATACTACTTTAGCCAGTGTTGTTTGGGTTCATTTTGTTTTGGTCTTACAGTTACTTAGGTGGTTACAATTTACATAACCATGAAAAAAGAAGTTAAGATATGTAAAGCAGTGATGCAGTAGTCTGCATAACGTTACACCATTATAAGTAAAAGAGAAACAAAAAACTTAAATTATAAGAAAAACAAATGTGCCTCTGTATGTTTTTCTTCGGTTAAACAGCAAATCCTTTATCGAATTCATGCATTTATTATGCAAACTTATAAATTCTACGTTCGCACGAACAATTACCAACATAAAACTGTCTTCCTGGTCAAAATTTATAGTTGGTGGTAATGAAGCAATTAGTTTTTTCACCATTTACAAACAGACACAAAAGATTAAGACATCAAAACCCCTGAAGGCCGCAGATATAAAACAATAGTCATATGAACAGAACAAAAAACCAGCATCATGAGTCATTATTGTCTTTAATAAGCCGCTCCAATCTGAACACTAAACTTTATTTAAAACTAACAAATAAACTTACCTAATCATGAACTAGCAATGAATGTAATGTATTAATTACAGGTCCCGTTACTCTTCAATTTAGTTAATTAACAATTTGCAGTTAAGTTTTATTACAGACTGATTCTTCTTACACGGTCTCGAACTGGCAAATTAACTTAACTGGACGTCCAATGTTTACAGTGACGACAGTGAAGCAGTTAATCAGATCGTAAAATGAGTCGGAATGTAATTGAATTACGATTAGCAACTAAGTAGGATAAGTGAAGCGAAGGGACGTAGAGAAGATCGGTGATTACAGAAGGTTCAGTTGAAACAAAGGTTTGGGTACGAGCCCATACAATTATCTAAGAAAATATATTTGACAATAAGTTTATTTCAATAATTTTTAAACAGTATGTTAACTAACAAAGGGCGTTCCCGTTAACCTGAAATAGTATAGCGAGTATACATGCTAAAAAAAATAAAACCATTAAAAAAAATAAAAAAAAAATTGTGTCGTGAAATGTTCACAAAACGATTAAAACGTAAAAGAAACACTCTTTACACGCACACTGGTATTTCAACGTAGAAAAACAAGTGTGACAAGTGGGCGTGTATAAAGAGTTTATTTTCCGTAACAATTTAATATTTTTTGTGAATATTTTACTATACAAAAAAAAAAACATTTTTTTTTAATCGTAATATTTTTTTTAGCATTTATAGACGCTATACTATTGCAGGTTAACGAGAATGCCCTTTGTTAGTTAACATACTGTATATATACATATAAGTACACCTGCCATACAGGCTATATTTAGCAATCAGGCGCCACAATGCAATAGTTGGCGGTCGTTCCACGAAATAAAATCTTTCCAATAGCCCTAATTAACTCTCAGCATTCGTTTTAAATACCATACTTTCTGGTAAAGACAGAGTTTGGGTTTCCATGATCATAATTTGCGAAATTGTGACACTCAAATCCTTTGAGAACTTTACAGCTACACAGCCTTTCTATTTGTTACTGTAGCACATTTTCTGCAGATGCATAATTGGGTCTTCTGTCCCATATTATGCAGTGTTAGTCTTAGAGAGTGTCTACGAGGCGGTCGCGCTCGCGCAGAGGGCCGCCCCTTTCTCCTCCGCCAATGGGACGCGCCCGACGTGGTCTCCGCGAGATCAGCAAGGCGCCTGCCCGCTCAGGACACCTGCGCATGACACGAGCGACGAGCGACTACGGAATATGCATGGGAGCCAGATCGAGGGTTAAGATACGCATGTTTATGTGTGAGGATTGTCAGTTACAGCGGATTAATGAGTTGATAGTTAGATACTGAAGTAGTTTAGCATTCTTTTGTGAGCTACAAAAAAATACTTCTGCTAATTTAATTATATTCTTGAGCTGTGCGTGTGATCTGTCAAGGAATAAAGACATTCTGACTGGCTTTTCAAACCTATCACTTTAATATAATATTACACAAAAATCATAATTATTCTTCCTGTGTGGAGGATCTTTGTATTTGATTCAGATCAGATACCACGTTTTTTTTTAACTCATCGTCGATTTTATAAGGTAAGTAAGCTAGGCTAAGTAATAACAGTCGCACGGGTCGATCCATCAGGTTAAGCTACACTTGCCGGGGTTGGCCCGTGAATGGGTGACCAATTGACCATCTTTACTTACCGAGACTCCTCCGTACCTCGGAAAGCATGTTAAGCCGTTGGTTCCAGCTGTCATTCGTCAATCTTTGACAGTTTCGTCGTCAGAAGCCCGAAACTCTGACATCCAGTCTTACCAAAGGGTATCGTATCGGCAGTCGCCCCATATAATATACTGGTATTCAGCTGCATCCTGTTAGACTGGAAGCCGACCCCAACATAGTTGGGAAAAGGCTAGGCATATTGATTGGTCGACTTAATAAAGTACTTCATTAACTCCAAGTTTTACCGCTTGAGCCTCGCGCTAACCGCTTGTCGCTCGTTCTCTAGGCCCACGACGACAGCGCACACCGCTTTCATAATCCAATTAAGAATAATTGTCGATAAACTGACAGGCGAGATAGCGATTTATGTGGTGATATTTCAGCATCGTTAATAAATTTATGCTTGTTCTTGCCGTTTGATTGCACGCCGTGTTTCCATTAAGTTTATTCGATTCGCGGTACGAATGCCTCTCAGTATTGACAGCTTGTAATCTAACTGAAATTTACACTGGATCATGTCAAAATATCCCTGTACTCACGTACTGATGTTTAATTACTGCTCTATAGATTATGACTACTGTTTATTAAAGGCTTTTATGTCAGATGAATACATTTATTGGAGCAGCCCATAGAGCCGCCATATAAAATGTATATATAACGGAAACAATCGTGGCTCCTGTTCGCTTTAAATTCAGTTCGATTACATAGACTTGACAGCTCCATAAAAGACTTGAATGTGGCTACAAATAATACAGGATGGCAGTTTTTCCGCGGGTCGTATTGTCAGCTCTATTGATTTCGCGGCACATTGCGCGCCTGAGTTACGGCGCTGCGGTGAACCCTGACTTACGGCCGCATCCTCCCGATTTATTAGATCGTTATACCGCATCGGGGCAAAATAAATTCAATTCCGTTCCGTTTTGCGCTCCGTATTTCACAGCGTGACAAATTTCTCGACGCGAGCACCGCCATGCGGGTAACGTCTTGCGGTTTTGTTGTATTTGGTTTTGAAATTTGTACATGCGTTATTGTGTTACATTTAAAAAGGTATGCTACGACAATAGAACGAAGGAAAACTATCTCATAATTACTATTACTACTTACCAATAAGAAGCAACACGGAAGTGAAACCGTAGCAGTGCTACGAATGTCGTAGCCTCGTAGCAATTCCAAAATTACCTCTTGGGTGTTTTGCTTCTAATCTATTTGCTGTAGAATCTTTATTTTTAAGGATCATTTTGTGATTAACCGCTTCTGTTATTCTGCAATCTGGCGGTATTTAACATCAGTACATTGTAAGCATGTATTGCGTTTTTATCGAGGAAATACCATATCAAAATTATGACAATGTCACATGAGATGCACCAACATATAGGGCTAATCGACACAGACGCCGCATGTATCTTCAAGGGTAATTTCTACTGTGTGCACGGTCATTAAACTTATATTTACTACATTGTTATCTGAAATAAATGGGCCCGTTTTGTCATGCGGGAAGCGCTGTCACAACAAACATTATTTCATTTTACTTTATGATTTTGTAACGCGCCGTGAAGCAAGACTCGCATTTTGGAAAAATGCTATTTGAGCTTAACAATAACAAAATACGTACAACGTTTGTCAGCAGTACTGCAAGGGTAGATTGTGTGCAATGTTTTGTTATTAATGTCTTCTGTTACACTTTTGAGTCACGGTAATAAAATATCTCTACAAAATAATAATAACAACGATTTCTATGTACTTATACGGAAATAGAACAATATACCTAGCAACTCTCCAAAAACACAATGTTTCATAGTGTCGTTATTAGACACGGCATAATCTCTTAGTATGTTGATAGGCAATTAAGAAAACCTCCATCATAATTGTAAAGTATAGTGTGAAATTCAGAAAACTCGGAAGACGTACCGTGAATCAATAAACACATTCGGCACTCCCGTCGCATGATAGAACACAATAAAAACCGTAAGTAAGACGAGCCGAGGAATAACAACAGTATTCAAATTTCCGATTCGTCTCGGATTTAAACAAAAACGTTCTATTTAATAGTGGAATGTGCACGGCACGGGTGTCGGTAATGGTGTGTGTACGGCTCTCGGTGTGTGCCGCTCGAATCGATTTGGTTGGTAATCGAGAACGCGTGCTGTATCGGAACTATCGGTGGATATCCACGGCTCTGTTCCGGTTGATTTTGGTCAATCGTCGGTAATCGAATTTCGATCGTTTAGTTCGCGTGCGCGCCACCCGCGTCTCGGGTCCTCTGCAATCAACGATTCGATAGACCAATGTATTGTTATAAACATTACATGCATGTTAAAATATCACGTTTTCAGAAATGTATAAAGAATTTTCGAATAAACTCATTCCGTTTAAATAAAGGTAATGGACGTTCTTATTCAATTATTTCTGTTAACTTTCATGAATTACTTTTCGTAACATTTAAAAAACGTAAAGTTTTCTAAACTTGTGCCAAATAAAATGCATCACATTTTATGAAATCATTCAATTAACATAACAACGAAAAAGGTCACAATCACTTAACGAATATGATTGACAGACGTATTTAAAATAAAACATCAATTTCAGTAACATTTCCATGTGGCCTGCCCCTTATTCGCTTTGCGCTCCCCCAAAATGTTGGTTACAAAATGCAACCGGATGTAGGGAACAGCCAAAACGATACAAAACGTATGGGCGGGCACAATGCAAGCCACACTAATGATATTATTATGCCAATTGATATTTATAGATATAATTTACATATACGATATCAAACTGCTTGATGTTTGGTGGATGATATAGAAGGGAGAGTTTTGTATAGTTCGGTAAAGTTACAAAACTATTCCTTACGTGTTGTTTTGTTGTTTATATACACTTTTAATATTTCCCTACAACAAACTTGGATACTAAACACAACCAACTTACAAACAACTGTTATATTCTACATACATAATTGAAAAACTTTGTCGAACGTTTCCCAACACCGAAAATAGTTTTCAAATAACCCACACAAATGCGTGGACGGTGTGTCCGCACAATAATAAATATTTAAAGAGGTTAGCAGGTGCAATACGCCTCAAATTGATGCCCAAATAACAGAGTACGGTCGAGCTCAAATAATAATAAAAAACAGGCTCGGCTTTGAGAGCGGCGAACCTGCAATTTGAGAATTAATTCTATCACATTTCGCCCGCATCTCGGCCAATTCGCCGCTTTATGGCTTTCCTGACACCGCAACAGCTGATTAAGTATAAAACAATCTCGCCGCCCGCAATCTCGCGATATTATCGGGTTAATCAACAACCTTCAGCTTTTTTATCATTATTTATATACACAGTGTTTATTTCGTTTGTAATATAAACGCAGCGGCACTCACGAGTGCGGCTCAGCCCCGGCCAGCGCAGGCGCAAGCGCGGGCACGGCGGACAGGCCGCAGTAAATGATTGCCAACATGACAAATGGCCCCCGATTGTGCCATGATCTAACTGTAATATTAACACAAGAGATTAGAGTTACCTTGAATCGTTCACATAATATTTAAAGATCGTTATTTTATATTGGATTGTTTCCGATTAATCTGACGTAAACTGAGCAATAAAACCACATCGCTACAGACGGACGTATAAGGTGTTATAATTATTCAACAGTCAAATTTTTATTTTGATAGCGAGTCTACATCCGGGAGCACATTTACCATAGATTGATATCACATTAATTAATATTCTCAAGGTATCAGAATGTAACTTACTGTCCTACAACTGAGTTATTGGCCATTGATTTATAAAACTTGCAACTAATCAAGGTTAATGGCCCGATAATTGATGATAGATGAATATTTGAGCCTAACTGGAGCAATAAAGCAGGTAGAACGAAGTAATGAGCGCGCATAATGAGCACTTGATATATGCATTCCTATATGATTACTGGTAGGTGGGTAGTTGTGTTGCGAAATCCGTAATTAGTGCAATTTATTACTAAATAATTAGTTGTGGGTTTTTTTTTACTTGTAGCACTAGCAGGCATAGTAAATACTATTGCAAACTGACCAGTTTCAAAGAAAGGAAAAATGTAGAGCTTGTATTTTGATGCTTAAGAGATTGTTTCAGAAGTTGTTCTAATAATCTTTTTACCCAATTACCAAATAACCCAGCCAAGAGTTGTTAAGGATTTAAAAATTCATTCGCCGTGTGTATCTGGTACAATTTTTTAATTCGGATGACGCAAAATACGAATCTACGAGAAAGTGAGAAAGAGAAACCAATTAAAAGGATGTGATTTGGTTATTTTTTTTAAACGTAGCCCACATTCCCGAGTAAACTGCCGCAGCCCCGATACCCACTGGTCTATTCACTGCATTCCATTCGACGTGCTTTTCATTAGGTATCCAATCAGTATACAGCGTGACTAACCGACGATTCGTCACGAAGGATTACACTTATCGACCCGCTCAGCATCCCACACGAGGTCAAGGTCAGTGTAAAACACTCCTCGGACACTGGACAGGCTCCGATATAAACACAAGTTGTAAATTACATCATTTGATTAGTTCCAATCAAGCATGGTCTCGATTAAAAAATATATTCCAGACTCTGGGCCGAATTAAAAACTTACCACGCTCAATTCGAGTCGACACTTTATGATTTTTTTGATCATTACTAAATGGAAGTGGGTAATGTGTTGACATGCTGCGTTATCTGATATTTTGAAATAATTTCAATCCGCCATTGTTAATTGAATTAGTAAAGCGAAGTATAACAAATGGGCCTGAATGGATCTTTGTGTTGGTAAATTCCTGACTGAGAAGGATACGATTTTAATGCGCGTGAGAGTGTAGCTTTCTCATGACTTATACTGGAAAATTTAAGGGAGTGGAGTGTTTGTATGAGAGGGAGAAACTTACCTACTAGCTAAAAACTGTAAATCCGACTAGTGTAATTGATACCAGCACTAACAGCTTGTGAACTACTATGGTTCGACTCCCTCTGAAAATCTGGGATAATGTGTTAGGCTCATTTCATTCGGTTTGCTGAATTTTGCACTCGGTTTAGCCGATTATGTGAAATAAGTATATCACCTTTATAGGTATAATTACCACAGGTATATGAATCTTTAGTTAAAATTATTCTTGTAGGAGTAGGATTTAGTAACAAGACTGGTGTTGCATTTCTTTCAGTAACTTCCACAATTTGTAACCGACAAACATGCAGTATACAATACAGTTACAATGTAATTATTGTTACTTTAGACTTGCTCAAACATAAAAGCTTCTACTGACCGAGCAGTCGTTGTATTCATCCCATATGTGTTCTATTACACCTAATAATTATGCATAACAATGAAGCACAGAAAACAACGGAAGCCATGGAAGTGCTAATTCGAAAAATACAAACCGCAGTGTACTATAATGAACACAAAGACGTCCCTCGTAGTGAGCGATGAAATGACTACTAAGGGCCTACAATTAGTGAACGAAGCAAAATGGCTGACCAGTCAACCACTGTAGCGAGACCTCCATCGCCCCGTCAGCAGGGGCACACGGGACCCGGCGGAGGGGGCACAGCGATGATATTAAGAGGTCATGAGTATTTGGACGTTTGCCCTCCCCCGAGTTACACGATGTGCGTGTGTGTTAATTTAATTTTCTACTTGCAATAATTGCAGTTAGCTCCGGGACAGACAGGCGAGGGCTCGACACGACATTCTAGAGTTGTCTTTACATACTTCGAGCGGAAACTCGCGTGTGCCGGCCGGGCCCGGTCGCCCGGTCGCCCGGTCGCCCGGTCCGGCCGGCCAAGCGCACGTACTACCACTTATGCGATTAAAACTTTATCTTGACAGTATTCAGCAAAATAAGGATTAAAAAACTTGAAAATTATAGCTTTATAAAGGCAAAACAACGGTTTATAATGAATTTAAAACAAACGTGTAATTTTGAAAATAATAATCTTCAGATACGATAATGTAATAATATGCCTATCAAGATAGGTTGTATTATCGTAGATGTGTTCAGCTGTTATAAACTTGTAGAGCTCTTATAAAAGCTCTTTAAACGAATAAACCAATTTATTCAATACCTAAAGCTGTGCGCACTCAGCAAAGTACACATAACACACAGTATAACAAAGTCCTTAGGAAGCAATGGTGCGGCTGCGCTGCGCCGATCTGTGTGGTAAGGTGTAAATGATAATGGTGCGCGTAGCGGGGCGCCCGCGCGGCTTTGTGAGCGCCGCTTGCATTTGTCATGTTAACACTGAACGTGTGAAGAGCCCTTATTAATGACGAACAGATTACGCCGGCTCAAGCCGCGGCCGCATTGTTGCCATTGTCAGCGCGGCCTCGGTGTGGCCACATTGAAAAGCGCTTTTTCTTCTATTTGCTTTGGGTTTCATTCAAATAATAGGATTTTCGGTTTGTAAAGGTAATAAGCAGCAAAAAACCTTTTGAATAAGCAGGTAGGTAAACATAAGCCGCGGAACAAAAAAAGTCAAACGTGTATGTTTAATTCGGGTCGAGTTGACGCAACTAATTCGAAACTTCGTAATTCTTACGTGTTAAGTTATAATATGGACACTCGAGATAATTGAACTATTTGTATCTAATAATATGCGACCAATGTTTTTGACTAATAAACCGTTCATTTATGAGGCTTTCATGCAGCAATTACCAGCAGGGGTCTATCCTAAGCCGAGAGGTGTAATGCAATAAACTCATAAACTGCCGGCCGATGCACAGGTGTGTGAAACCATTTATGATTCCCGCAAGCTGCGATTCTTTTTAATGGTAGAGCGTCCATCGCTTCTTTGTTTAGAAGACCGGACCCGCTCAAAGTTAGGAAAAACGCAATGCATGGGAAGACGCTGACGGTTAAGACGCGGGAAGTTTTCAACTTGCGTTTTTTCTTCACACAGAAGTTTTGTGGTATCGTTTACAAATTTATTGTACTTAATTCTGGGAACATTGTGTCGTGCGCGCTCATTGAGTTTTGTTGTAAAACGCACCAATTATATAATAAAACCTTTTGTGATTTAGGTTGAATGAACGCGTTTAGAGGAGGCCGAAATTAGAGCACGGCTAATTTGTTTTTGTTGCTGCTTCTTACAGACCTATGTTTTATGGCATATTCTAATCATATCTCCCGGGTTTTATAATTATGATTAGGATTTATCATTTCTAACAAATGTTAAGAAATTAAAGTTGACTAGGAATTAATTGGTGGTTGGCCTTTTTTGAATAAAGATCATCAATCGTAGTGCGCAAGTACCTACCATGAAAAAACTATGTAAAGTGGAACTTAAAACAGAATTAAGTTTACCAGGCAATTTTAGGAAATCCTGAATATTTGTTCGGTTAATCGTTCGTTTTACATTTAACTTTTTCCCTGTAAATTTATGAAGTGATAACGGTGTAATGTGAAACAATAAAATTAGCATCGACATAAAGTACAAACGACGCCCGCCGCGCCGCCGCCGGCATCTTGTGACATAATCACGGGATAGCTCTCCGAATGAACCGCTCGCTAAGAACCTGAAGTTAAAATAACAACTAAGACTTAATTAATAATCAGGCATCTCCAATTGAAAAACCACAAAAAAAAAACAAGTAGAAACGCAAAATCTTGAAAAAAGGAGGAATGGATAACAGCATTTTTTTCTGCAATTTTCTTCTCAATCTACGCCGAATAGCTTAATAAGTGACTTAATTAGTTTAATAAGTACATTAAGTACCAATTGACAGCGATGCGGAGGAAGTTTTCGACGCCATATTTTAGTTTGTTAATTGTTTTAGTTAGATTAGGATGTAATAATATTTTTGTTTTAATAATTAATTAGGTATAAGTTGTTATTTCTCTTGAATTGAACAATACCTACCATTCCAAACTGTATTAAATGAACCTTAAATTGAGTACATATACGAAATGGTCTCTACATCACATTCTGTCCAGCAATAGACGTAGATGCCTTTTCCGTGTTTCGCTGGACATAACAATGTCCCCCAACGTAATGAGTTTAGCAATGATACGGTCTCTACGGTATTAGTTATACGCTCAATTTCCGATTGTCGGTAATACAAATAATTGACAAACTGGACGTGCGCGTGGTGCGACCGTATCTCTCGCGGTAGAGATTATACACGGAAGAATAGATTACTATTGCTAGTGCATCGTGGCTTTGTTTATGTCCAGACCATTATTCCTTCTCTATAAATACACGCTCAATATCAAAAACATTTACTAGCATAAATACTTTACCTACCGTTACAGGCCAACAATTCGCACTGAAAACAATGTCTCGTTTACCACGAGCTATTTCTGAACGTCGAACAGCGAGGCTGCGCATGCGCCTCAAAGGTCGTATGAAGATATATTAACACGGCGTGAAAATAAAGAGCAAGTAACAGACACAAATACGTATCATAACACAAACGGATCTAGTATTTCGTGATCGGGGCGTGTTCGTTGCGTATTAATGTACCCGCGGAACGATAACCATCGCCGAGGCTTTGTGCTGCGCCGGCCCATTGTGCGCGCCGCCCGCGCCGCCAGAAAAGTAATTCTTAATAGACAATAAGCCGGCGTTTAGCGCTTTTATTTATGTAACACAATGCTACGGTTTGCGAGAGATATATGGATCTCTCGGATCCGAACCACTTAATACAAGCGCGAAATGTTTAACCTTTTTCTCTTTGCAAGACTTTAATGATGCTTAATGTGAAGGGTATTTAATAAACATTTGGGTGTTTGAGGAAAAGGTTTACATGCAATTGCCCGTCTTTGCTGAGTCATTTAAAGTAATCATGTCCAGATAATATGAGAAGGTTTGCTGCGGTGCTTAACAAGAAAAAAATTAACGTATGAAATATTGATGCCTGCTAATCGAGTATGACTTGAAATTGGGTAAGCGTACCATAAATGCATGTGTGTGCATGGCTTCTTTTTCGATACCAAAACGATTTGCGGGAAAATTCCAGGACAAGATAAAAATACTGCTCAATGTTCGGTAGGTACCTACAACCGCTCAAAGCGACTTTTATTGAATCCATAAGTTTTTGAGATTTGCGCAATATGCGCAAATCAATAGGAAAAGATGGCTCGTAGACGCTTGAGAGAAGCCGCATTTAACTTTTTTTTTTTTAACACATGCCCAAATGGATTAATTCAGTACATGTTACGTTTAAATATTTTATGACTGGCATGTTTCAATCGCTTACTGCAACTTTAATAACTCTTTCGATTCCAATTGAATTAACTGAATTTCATTCGTAAACGGTAGGTAAGTAGTCTTATAGAATATTGATCAGTAGCTATTACCGTCATCACAGATCAAAGTTTCAATTCCTCGCGTGGTCACATTACCGATGCACTATACACTGACCATTTGTCTGAATAAACTACTGGTTTGTCTATGCTATAAACGTCAACTGTCAAATGATTGCTGTGGGCTGTCAGCGCTTGATCATAGAACGCTACGGTGAATCAATTGATAGCCGAGGAAGGAGGTCTTAGACGGTGTGATTATATGCTCCTTGTCGATGACCCGTTACTAGTTTATGGTAGCTTTGTTCATGCACGTTTTCTTCTATCGATGAGCAATCATAATTGGCTATCGTTGAAAACTGTTTATCAAGTTAATGCGTTGGCATCGCTTGAGGGCAATTGTTGTGTGTTATCTGCATTACTTGTATGTAATAATATAGCGTTACTGGCTGCTTAATTATGGGAGAAGTAGGTACGTATGTACCTACCTAATATTAACCATTTACCGATCAATTAAAAAAAAATTGAAATGTTTCCATTATATATTAATAAAAATTAAACATCAATGTTCAACCATGCAGTCTTGACTTATTGCAGTTATAGTAAAAAACTTAGATGGTGTGAACCATTCGCAATCACAATCATTTCGTATGTAGTACTTATCTGATAAAAGTGAACGAAAACCTTTTTTTTAATGAGTACAATTAATTTTATTCCACTAACAACTTTCGATCAAGAATATTCAATAAACAAAAGAATAACAATGTTCTTAAAGCAAATTAACGGCCAACAGTCATCTACTTTTCAATTTACATCGTCAACTGTCATTTCGTCACACTCGATTATACCCCGAGGTTATTCCAGGGTATTGCATCCACCATCATTTGTAAGTATTTAATGTGTGTGCATAATACAATTTTGCGCAGAATTATGAACAATTTAGTTTAATGAGGTATTCGCGTAAATAAACGATAAATAATATCGATGAAGAGTATAATAATATACAGAATTACAGATAGATGTTCATTCAGTACCGTATTTAACCGCAAGCTTACTGCGAAATGCAGCTGGAATGCATTGTTTGTGCATTGTACAGTAAAATGAAGCCCATTGCATGTACTGCTACATGTTTACGTCGAAACGAACGGCGGATTTCACCAATGAAACTGAACGCGATCAGCACATCTTTAACGCGGCCAAGGGCTGTCAGTGTCAATATTCCACAGAAAATAATGACACTGACAGTCCTTAAACGTAGTTTATGTGCTGATCGCGTTCAGTTTCATTGGTGAATTCCGTAGTAGTTTAGTGACAGTCACTTTACTGTCATTAAAGCAAACTAAAGTATAGGTACCTACTTACAGTTTGTAAGAATTCAATTTCTTCACATTCTGACCATACCTACATAAACTCACGCCTTCTTCCCATGGCGGTAGGCAGAAACTACAGAACGCCACCTGCTACGATCCATACCTACTCCTTTTGCTTCGTTTACGTTCATACATCTGGCTACACGCACCCGGTTGCGTATGACCAGCCTATTATTTATAGTGACTAATAACTGAATAAAAACAACTTCGTGTTACTTACATAAAGGTGTGATTTCTTAGTGTATTAAATAACTTCAGACGGCCTACGAAAAAAAACGCGACGTAGCCCGACTGTCGTAGCAATGCGTCTACGCCGTTCAAATCCCAGCGAACATCCGCAATTACAATAAAATCTATTTATATACTCTAGTTATTTGAAACAAGTGATGCTAGTATGTCATCAAGTACCAGCAGTTGCGCTTGTTATCCGTAAGATATAAGTAGAGAGGAGAGTTAGTGCTACGAAGCAGTGGATAAATTAGCCGGTGAGCCGCCACTAATTGCACCACAACACAAATATTTAATAACAATCCCAGATCCTCTGAGATGACCACTTATCTGTTCAATTGGAGTACGAAGAGGAGTGGAGTCGCTGTTTAACATAATATGATTAAATTGTTGGAACGGAGACTGCGGTATGACTCACAATGAGTAACTTCCAAAAACGTTAAAAACTTTTTATGTTTCATAGACATTACAAAAATGTGTTCTGTGTAAGTAATTACTTCTTTACTAATATGCTTATTCGGGTGTTCGAATCTGATTATAATTTTAAGGTTTTGTGAATATTCTTTCATTTGCAAGTTCTCCATAAAACCCGCAGTATTTTGTTATGTATACAATATCAATCAAATCTTACAGAATGACAGAGCTGTCCAGGTGTCTTCATACCCACTGGTTGGACAAGAGTATAGCTAATGAATACAAAAGGTCCACATGACATTATTTACGAAACCTAAAGACGATGTAACCACAAATTATTTTCAAATTTTTAAACAATTGAATACGGCTCCACAGACTCTGTTGTTCAAATTATCGCTGCACGATTGTTAAACATTATTACGTCGGGTGTTGTTTAATAGAAACAAAAATATCTGGCGGCGCGCCTCGTGTTTGATCTCGAGGTGTTCGCCCGTCGAGCGCGATTAGCCCTCTCTCAACGTATAATCAAATGTGCCTCGGGCCGCCTCTACCGAGAACAAAGCGGTTCCAAGCTCTGACGTCACCCATCCATTGCTTGTTTGTTACGAGACAACGTCGATCTGCCTCAACAAACTTTCTGATGTGTGTTGTCCTAATCGATAGTGCGGTAGTTTCGTTTTTAAAAAGCGACTAGTCGTATTGAACAGCGGCCGGCATCGGCGGACGAAGCCTCTCATTTGGCCGCCATTTGTCGGCCATTTCGGTGCACCGATCATAAATGGAGCCCGCTCCGGGTCACGTTAGCATCTCGGGAGAAAACGTGAAAAATCACACTTCGACGCGTGAAATTACTATCGATATACGCGGCCCGGTTTATCTTTACGTATTATGTTTTAACGAGATTAAGAAGTCGGCTAGGTTTTAACGATGATTTGGTTTTGATTTGATTCAATTCAATTCAATTGAATTAAAGTATTTCTGGCGTGGCAGCTACATGTTCATTTAGGTATAAGAAAATATTTATCATTTCAGAGCTTGGCTAAAATACGAAATGCATTTGAAGTAAACCTGACCAATTTAAAAACAAATACTTACCTGAGTTACCAGTTATTAAAAAAACTAGCAAGTTATCCGTACCTCGTGCATTATCCATACTTCCATAGTATTCATAAATACAGAACAGCCTAACATCAAGTTCTTCATAATTATACGCTACATCGTCCTTCGGCGCATTCTTTGTTCTATAATTAATTACAGCACCATTACGCAGGTCCAGCAAGTACAACAGTACCACTTAGTGCTCGTCCGCAGTCGCCGTCATTTAGCGGTGCCTCGTGAAACCCTGGTTAGGACGCGCTTCGGGCACATTGTACATCAAGTGGTCGGAACGAGGCTCTCTCAAAAATTACATAGCGCCGTACCAAGGCAAAGTTCTCGTAGTGTAGCGATTTATTTATTTCACTTAAAGTGCGTCGTAAACGCTTGCTTGAGCGCGCCGCCTCGCTGAAGACAGACGACGCCGCAAAATTCATTTATCGGGCATAAATGAATTTACTACGAAGTATATATTTTACAATATTATTAGCTTATTATTGAACCTTACTGTTCATGCGGATACAAATGTCTTTTAGTGATCTATTCGCCGACAAAGGGACACTAATTTTCCGCGTAAACTATTTATATTGATTGGATATCAGGAATTACCTAATTACAATATGGTTAGTTATGTTATGTAGGTATACCTACCGGTCCATTTTTGATTTAGTAATCATATTATTCCTTCTCAGTATAACAATAGTACCTACAATACACAATAATAGGTAGGTATCAAATCAGCGAAATCTTTACTTTCATTACTAGAAAGGAATGAAGGAGAATAATTTTCGCTGTTCAAATGCGCCGACGCAATCGTCCTCGCAGACGATCCGGCGCAGAGGGAGAGAGACAAAGCTTTACTCTAGAAAAGAATGCAAGACTTTTGAAAATAAAAATTTTCTTCTTTTTTTCTTGCAGACATCGTGGAGATGGTCGTAAACATTATAAGTCTGGTTCATATTGATCTTATTCTGTTACTTAATTACAAAATGAACTTTCCTTTTGTAATAGATATATATGCACGTAGGTACTTACCTACGTGCATATAGGTATCTACATGGGTGCGTACCTGTGTGTGCTCCAGCCCTGAAATTGCTGCACTTTAAAGAAACTCATTTCAATAAACCCTGTTACAAATGTAAAAGTATTATATATAATTGATTTAGTTGCACCTGCGAACTAACATTCGCCCCTAGATAATGTCACAAGTGGAATAAGCAATTATTTGTATCGTACGACTAAATGAAAGAAAAGGCATAAAACTTATCAGCTGCTGTCACCCATTTGTAAAAGTTTAACTGAAGAAATTAAATTAAACAGTAATCTATAAAATATACTGTTAGTAATTTAGGGACTATTTGATACAAAGCTCTAAGAAAAATACTATTAAGTATTTACTAAGGCCCCAGTAATTTGAACGCTGTAAGTAAAGTATAGGTTACGTACAATGAACAATGACAATTGTCTGAGTGGTCCTCTATGTGTTGAATCGATTTAACGTTATATTTAATTGGGGTAACACCAAGCAACCGTACATTTTTTATGCATCAAACATTTTCATCATTTTTTATGAATAACATCAGTTTAGGTACACTAATGTTAGTCATTCATGCTTACTGCATTCATTTTTAAGAGGGATGTGAAAAACTTTATCCCTATAACTACAACACCTGGTTTACGATGGATAATCTTTCGGTGTAAGTCTATTGTTTGAGTGGCACTATTTATTTAATCAAGGCTATACCTTTTGTTTTATCATTACCTACTTTGTTGATTTTTGTAGATAAGATAACAATCACACAATTGCCAAGGAGCGGACATTATATTATACCTATGACTTCTGTAACAGTCCATTAAAAAGCATTCGTAACCAGGTCATAACCAGACTACCTGGTTACCTCCTCTTCTTCTTTTTTTCGTGTGGTTAGCGACAAACCTAGTGTCAGAGTTTTAAAGCCGCCCATGGGCCTCTGACTTGGCGTCACATGCCGTCAAGAACTATCTCTCAGGCATACCGGTTTCCTCACGATGTTTTCCTTCACCGTTTTTGAAGCAAGTGACCTCCTCAAAATAAGGTACAATCTAAATAGGTACTGAAACCTAGAAGCTTCAGACGTCTGCTTTCATAAGAGAAATGCTTTCTCAAACTTAAACGACCTTATAAAATGTATATGTAACAGATTGATACTGTTGGATAAGGGGCACACACACTAGCGTGCAACTGCAGTAACCGCGCATTAACCCGCTCGCCCGCTACCCGCCCCGCGTTTATAGCCGCGGCCTAATGAGCCATACGCTTGACATGATGGATGAGCTCCCAAATCTGTTTGATTAGCGTTGCTTTAGCCGCCACACTCATTTGGGTTTGCCTTATTAGGAGAAGTGTGCACTGGTCGATTTTTAGGGTCACATTATCAAATATTTTCTGCATAAAAATTGTATTAATCTGGCAACAAGCCTGGCTTTCAATGTATGTTTAACAACAGCAAAATACATCAACGACTGTTTTCTTCTGACGACTAGACGTAAAAGCTATAACGCGTAGTAACCGTTTCCACTTTGTCAAATGAATTGTTCGTTCTCGTTCGTATCTCGTCTAACAGCGCCCGTAGCAGCAAAGTTACTGCATGATATCACTTTATAGTTTCCTCTTACCTTACTTCTTTCTATCGGATATTGTCTTAGAGCTACATAACTCAACCGCATTTCTTCATCCACTAAAAGTTCTGCAATAAATGGAGAACGGTGACTGGTTGATGGCAATAGGCTCGCCCCTATTAGATAGGACTTAAACATAACTGGTGAAAGAATGTTCTAGTAGGTACCTCTGCTTTATCCTTCGGGGATTACAGGGATCATTTTATGTACGTAATTGGAGAACGGCGCTAGGAAAAACCACGAAGATAAAACGGCGTAGCAAGTGTGTAGTGTGTATTTATATTGAAAGTTACTATCGGTCAGTCTGTCAAACATTTCTCACAGAGGGAGAACCGATATACCTTCTGCCGATACAATGCCAATAGAAGAACGCAGAGGTAACAAACAAATGACAGCCTGGTGTGGCTGCTACGAGCGGCTACGGTTTTGCTACGAGCTACGAGTAAGAGCAATTAATTTTGTCAAAAACGTTTTTCTTTTTTGTATCTGTCTTTCTGTTTTGTTTAAATTAGAACCATAATCTAAATTGACCGTCTGCCTGTGCACGCTCGCCTTACCTGCACCTACGGTACCCAATGATGATCTCATATTTGTTTTTATTATAACTCGTTATTAGATCGCTGGTGTTTGAACAACACTCCTTACATAATTGGATTTTTTTACCATCATATTGTAACGTGCTTTATTTACTCGTTGTTTTTGCTTCTTTTCTTACGATAGTAATTATTTGAATCGCTTTTGCTACAGTCTGTACTGCCTTTTACGACATTAATGCTGTGAAGTCACCATATAAATAAACCTATATAAAAATTCTCGAAACGACAAACAAGAAAACCGAAAAAAATAAGACAGGCTATGTGTTCTAAAGGAAACTAGCGCCATCTGTTGTGAAGTAGTAGATATTATTCGCTATTTTAAAATACAAAACACGATAGACTCTACTACTTATTTGTAGTCACGGCAGAAATAAATTTAAACGACAAAACGTTTCGGTTAAATTAAATTCGATTCCATTTACAATGTTGTACAACAGCAAATCACAATCAATTTGCCACGTAGCGTGTATTCACCCCTTTAGCATTGTGGCTTCCCCCAACACAAGTGAGACAATATGGCAACGCTGAGTCTGCGTCACGCCGACTTCTCGCCTCCTCGTGACACTGTAATCGAGGGGGACGAACAACCTTTGTCATCCTACCCCGCAAAACAACCCGCAAACAATAACCTACTCTAACTCCTGCGAATAAAGATAAAATCCTCCTGCCGAAAATTCTGCAAGCATCATAAATTTTATGGCATTTTAATACAGCCATAACAACATAACAATAATAGGGTAAATGTTTTGGTAAGCCATAAATAAATTGAATTACGTCCCGCTGAGAGACGACAAATTCGGCGACACACAATTTAATGTCGTTAATAAAGCACATTGTGACATTCTCCAGGAAGTGGTCGATTAATAAATTATTGTGTCCAGGTGATGTTGCATTGTTGAGAACCAGCCATGACCCAGCGGACGATGGCCATTCTGTGGATTTAATAGCATTATTTATTGACGTTCCTGATTGAAAATAAACGTATAGGTAATGCTTCATAATAATAAATGAATTGTCTGTAGAAATTATTTGTAGAAACTTATTAATAAGTACCTACACACTAATTAATTAATTATGACTTCTTTGTAATAGGTTTCTTCCATTAAAGTACAAGTTATTTGTGTAAGTGGGCATGCTAAGCTATCGGCTGCCTATGGAGGTAGGTACTAATAAAGAAAACATTTTCATTGTAGACGATTAAATGAAGCGGACAGTATGTAATAACAACTTGCATGACTTTAACTTGTAAACACTTCCTGAGTTGATCGGGTCTCCTATTAATACGTAGGTACAAACCTATGCAGGCTATGAAGAAACGAAAGTAGGTTGCATACCCGACCCCTTACAGTAGACTGTAAAAAGTCTGACGTAGGTACTTATTCCTCTTTTTTAACAAATGTACAGTGGCGTCATTATGGCTTAAAATACTTTAAAGATCCTTCTTCTACATCTTCTCGTGTCGATGACTTATATTTCGTCATAGTACCTAACTTCGTAGCGGCTTGGACGGGTGTTTGAAAGAATAAGTATAAAGATTAGGAAACAAGTTACGTACAATAAGAACATACAGCAGACACAGCTCATAATATGTTGGCTTAAAGAAGCATACGTTTTAATTTGTCTGCCCGAAAATTTCTTTAGCAAATCCCCGGACCAAGAAATGTTGGCATGGATAAGCAATTGTAAACACGCGCCCTGGATATCATAATTACAGACAGACAGACTAATGACATACCAGTGCAGCATATGTGTCTGAAACTTTTCTTTCTACATAAATAAATGCTCCAGAAAATCTAAAATACACCTGAAGCGGTATCTACCGCCTATGCCTACGTCACGTCAGACTGGCCGGCCGGCAAGACACGACAGAAAACAATCGCAGTGTTTACTCGCCTCGGCTAATAGCCCATTACCGGCGCACACGCGAGCGCAGCTTTGCTTTACTTGACACAATATAGAATTTAAAGCAATTATTCTGTGCACTTTTGCTATTGAGTGTACTATGTGAACATTTTATTTTGTTTCCTTGTGGTTTCTGCCGTTCCTGCCAATGAAAATTCCATCACTGTCATCCTTGCATAATATCCATGTTTTGAGGGATCCAATTTTGATATTTTGAGATCACTTTGTTATTCTTACAGTTGGAGTAGTGATACTCCATGATCTTTTCAGAAAATCATAACACAACATCATATTTTTTTCCATTGAAGCAAGTTATGCCTACCTAGTTACTCATAACAAAACAAAAACATATTTATTTTCACAAACCGACCATAAAGGAAACTGTAAAAGTTTAAATATGTACTTGTAGGTGAAACAATAAATCGAGTGGATTTATGCGGGCGCAATAAATGTCTTCCCGAGTAAAAGTAAAGTGTGAAGTGTTGTTAGCGGTTATATTGCACAAACGTGGGATATTTATTTAAGAGGCAGTGAGTGCGGAGTGCGGACTACGCAAACTGAGCACTCCGGACGGAAATGGGCCACGACTAATGTGGGCCATGTGGACTAATGTGGAGCGAACACCCGCCGTCTGTGGCCCGCAGTGTGTGGGGGTTGAGCATGAGGAACAGCACTTATCAAAAGGCCTACCTACTTACTTTTCTAACAATCATCTAATTACTTACTTTTAACTTTAGGTATGTATTTTATTTGAATATTAATGAAAGTCAATGTACACATGTGAAAATCTATCAGTAACTTTCCAGAGAAAAGCAGACAAGAGTTAATTTTATTTGAAGAAACTGACCTTGAGCTTAAATACGAAGCCATCAGTGTCTCCATTTCAAAGCAGAATCCAAAACATCCGTTGCTTGTAGATGTACCTACCTATCTACAAAGAAACATCCGCATTTACCTATTCTTCTTATTTGGTAATTAATAAAAGCATTTAATATTTTAAAAATATAATATGAAATAGCCCCATCCTCTACAGATAAACTGCTCACAAAATAAAATGGAGCCTTATCAATATTGTGAAGGAAATTCGCGTAAATATGGTCTGTGGATCGTTTTGACCGAGGTTTTTACGAGCTTGTGCCCTTAGTGTGAATTTAGTGAACCAATATTTAGTTACTGGGTGAGGGAAGGTTGCCACTTCTCCCAGCAAATGTAGCGGAACCCTCCGGAAATAAAGCGTACGCCAATTTGCTCGATTACTTACTCTAGATGAAATATTTGCGCGTTCGTACCACTTGGACTTGGTGCTTTGCGCGAAATTGATACGAATTGTTACGAAGAAAGGCATACTCGGTTTTTAAAAAGGTTAGACATGGCACTTTTGGGTAAGATATTTTTATTTTTTTGGGTAAGATATTTTTATTTTTCTAGTGGAAATGTAGAGAGCTGTTTAAGCCTTTCGTATCTGTGTATTGACAAAATATGCAACTTTTTGCAGCATAGTAGGTAATAAGGTGACTAATGTGGACCTAAATGAAACAGTTAGGTTTAAGTATTATTATTACCAATACCACGTTTAGAAAGAAGTTTCAGGAATTTAAACATTTTGCAAGGGTATGCAAATGACAGACTTGAAAGAATGTCTTGATACGATCAAACTGTTTGATGATAGATATTTAGTAGCGTGAACATCATTTAGGTACTTACCGAACCGTGCGTCGTCGCAAAATCGAAACGGTTTAATGGATCGTGTGCAACTGTGCATAGAGTCAAGAAAATTATGTTTGGTATTTAAGATATCAGCTGCCTACAGTATTACCTACCGTGTGTAAAAAAAAAAATATATAAGTAAAACTACCTACATAAACAAACATGAAGAGAGTTTGTAATAGGTACTTTCGTCACGGTTTTATTTATTATGTATATTTTGTACATTGTATTTCTATAATTAAGAACAATTAAGCAATTAATTAAGAAATTAACACAGCACGTTTTTTATTCTCTCACAAAAGCTTTAAGCCGTTGGTCCCGGCTGTCATTTGTGGATGAAAAGTCTGACAACCAGTCTTACCAAGGGGTATCGTATTACCCAGTTACTGGGTTGTGGAGGTCAGATAGGCAATAGCTCCATGTAAAATACTGGTATTCAGCTGCATCCGGTTAGAATGGAAGCTGACCCTAACATAGTTGGGAAAAGGCTAGGCAGATGATGATGACTTGGCCAGTTCAACAAAAAATGTTATGTAAGTACTTAGCTTGAAATGTGATATATATACTTAGTTCCTGATAGTGTGAAACTATCATAACCCACACATGCACATGGCAATTTTAATTAACTTTGTATAAGTGTGGGTGATGTGTTGATTCATTAGTAGGTGTAATGAATGAGTTATGTTGGCCGTAGGTAGGTACGGGAGCTCGTCTGTAATTATGTTGCATTAGCTGACATTATCGCTTACTGAGTGCTATCAATTTAATTCAATGTCGTTTGAGCAAACTGCAGTGGGAGCTACCGCGGTGTTTGCCACAGTACTGTTTATACCGGATAAACATGTTAATTAACGATGTAACGCCGTATTTTCTCGCTTTTCGCAGTCCGTTGTATAGTTGTGATATGATGCCTGTTGAATATTCAGACGCTTTGAAAGTAGAACTAGGTACATACCTACACTGTATATAAAATAATATTAAAACATTTTTTCCTAGTCTTCATCAACTTGCTTTAAGATCTCGTAGGAATTTGACTCTCAGATCTTAATAATAAATTCGCCTGTTCAATGAAGGTAGATAATCCTTATCCTTACTAATATTATACATGCGAAAGTAACTCTGTCTGTCTGTCTGTCTGTCGCGCTTTCACAGATAGTCAAATTTGGTTCACAGATAGTCTAGAGCCTGAGAAAGGACAAAGGCTACTTTTTATGGACATACCACGCGGGCGAAGCCGCGGGCGGAAGCTAATTTATAATAATCATTTGATTATTAAATTATGGACCAACTAATGAACCGGCTAAGGAAACCAAACATGCTAATCAATCAATATAGGATATCCAAATTGATGGACCTCAAGAAACTTTCGTAGAATGAGCCGGCACTTCCAAATTAAATAACTCTAATATAAACTAAACGGTAATTTGGCAAGCCTAAACGCCTTCTGACAAAGTAGTAATAAACAATTTATCTTATTCAGCATAACTGTAGCTGAACGCTACATGCTCATAATTTCCACTACAGCCGATGAAACAAAGGAAGCTCGGTGTGGTTGCGCTATCCGTCTGTCCGTCGTCATTAGCACTAATAACTCCATGCGCGTAACAGCCTACAATAACGCAAAAGTGACGTCCTTGCGGTCTGAAGAGGAAACTCCTTTTGAGCCTCCTAATAATTCTATCAATAGGCGCATCGCTGCGGTCGATGTGGTAATCGCTCGTCTAGAATATGTTTGGAATGCAGCCATTGCAAGCGTCAGTAACAATTGACGCAGGAAGCTTTAGCCGACAGACGAGCAATTTCAATGCGGTCGGACGGTTGTGCAGCATGTGTAATTTCCTCGTTGTTATTTAGGTTTGAATTTTAATTGCATGTTTATACTCTAAGACTGTTATCTTTTTTTTATACTGATGTAATATGTTGCATTGTGTTTCGCCAATGACTGTCGGCTTGTGCCACTGAGTGTAGGTATCTATGTTGGAGACTCGTTGGTAAGCAACAATCGCTTTTTACTGAGGCCTCAGCATTGTTGCTGTTGACCTTCAATGTGTCCTACGAAGTTCCAAATTTTTACGTTTTTTGCAATTAAATTTCCCGGGCTTTCACAGTAAGTAATGTTAATAGAGTTTGACAACTTTTAAACTTCAAATTCCCACCTCAGAAACCGCGTGTTAAATATGTACATGTAGGTACCTACTTATCTACCTTAATAAAATCTTGACAGTTAACACTTCACCTAATATGTCATCTAAATGTGTTGAAAAATAATTATTAATTACCCTGCCTGGTAGTACCTACCTAATTATTTTTAAACACATTTAAATGCCTACTCTTAAAGTGGCTATTGCTCCATTTTAGGTTCATAATGCTGGTAAGTACTTTGCTAGTAGGTACACTAAGTAGTAGATTGGTAGCATGTGTAGGATGTGTACCTACAGAATTGTTACCACTACTACAGATAGGTAGTAGGAATCGAAGCTCAGTAGCATCTCTGGTACTTACCAGAGATGCTACTGAGCTTCGATTCCGACTCCGAGGGTTGGAACTTCCGATTTAATATTAGGTACACCTCCGACTACGGTTCCAATAATTTTGAATCGGAGTTTAATATTTTTGTGTTACCCAGCAACTGAGTTGTGGAAGTCAGATAGGCAGCCGCTCCATGTAAATACTGGTATTCAGCTGCATCCATTTAGACTGGAAGCTGACCGACTCTAACTTAGGTATGTATAGTTAGGAAAGGCTAGGAAGATTAAACAGTTATTCTCGACTTTCTCTACCATTATTAGTCCACACTTACTAACCTATCTTAATGGATCGCCACTACTTATACGTCTACAACAATTAAATGTTATTATTTGGACATTCTTCAAATAATACTCAATAATTTCAACTGCTTACGCCATCTGTTATTGTTACGGAGACCTATTAGAGTGTACAATTTTTTAATTAATTCTACTCGACAATAGATGGCAGTACCTGTAAGTTTATTATTTCAATGTAGTTTACAAAAAAAAAAAAATTGTATAGGTAAATAAATAGTAAATTATGGTGTTTAATGGGAATTGAATAATACATTAAAACAAAGAAATGATTGTGCAGCTTTGCATTATTGCAGTCTCAATTTCTGGACAAAATTACCTTTTGTCAAATCTGACAATCAAAAACAAAATAGTCAGCTGTCAATTGACATAACCTTCAAAATAAATAAAAATAACTCTGGCAGAATAATCGAGATCGAAGAATTCGAAGAAGAAAAGAAAGAACAAATCTTGAAGACATCAATTCTATAATTTGCAGTCAGTGTTTCCAGCTGTGTGTAATCAAGCCTACACTAAAATAATGTCACTTTTAAGAATTCTATTCTCCCGGCGGATAATCACAGCTAAGAAACTCAATTTGCTGTGTAGATATAGCTCACAAAATGTATTTAACTTATCCGACCCTGCCGTCCAAGTTTACCTCAAAAATGTAATATTTGAACATGAAAGTCTGAGCTTAAAACTTAAAAGAACATCTGAAGAATCAAAACGCTTGTTTGAGATAAAACCACTCGTCAATGCGCTAGAGAAGCGAATCACCTTGTATGAGAACATTGAAATGCTCAAGGACCTCAATAAAAAGCATAAAAGTGACAATGATGATGAAATGAAGAATATGATAAAAGAAGAAGCTGAGATATATTTGACACGTATGACAGAAATAGACAATGAGTTACAGTCGATCCTCTTGGAGCCTCAGCTGACAGAAGGCGGGGTGCTGCTGGAGGTAACGGCTGGTGCTGGCGGTCAGGAAGCTATGCTATTCGCGCGTGAACTATTTGATATGTACGAATCATATGCTAAGTACAAAGACTGGGAGGTTTGTATTGTCTCACTGGAAAAATCTGATATTGGAGGCATTAGAAAAGCTTCCATGTTTGTTGATGGCGTGGGTGTGCCTGAACTAATGAAAATTGAGGCTGGAGTGCACCGCGTTCAAAGGATCCCCTCTACTGAGAAGGGTGGACGCATTCACACAAGTACTGTGTCAGTAGCTGTTCTACCTAAGCCCACTGATATAGAAGCAAATATTGCTGATCGGGACCTTGTCATTGAAACCAAACGTGCAAGTGGTGCAGGTGGCCAGCACGTGAACACTACAGACAGTGCTGTCCGTATCACCCATACTCCCACAGGTACAGTGGTTGAGTGCCAAGAAGGTAGATCACAAATTAAGAATAGAGAGATTGCTATTGAAAAGCTGAGAACACTTTTGTTAGAAAAGCAACAACAGGAACAAACATCAAAAATCAATACTGAGAGGAAATCACAGGTTTGTAATAAAAAATAATCAAATTTTTTAGGTACTAAATTATTTACAATACAAATCTTTCGTTCCTTATTAATATGACCACCAGTCATTTTTAAACAGTTTTAGGTAATATTTAATAGATAAATTATTGTAATGGAAAAATCCTTACATGAAACCTGCGAGAATATGCATTGATGAACATATTTTTTTTATAATTAGTTTATCTTATGATAACTATAATTATCATTGATTGCAGGTTGGTTCCAGTAACAGAAATGAGAAGATTCGGACTTACAATTACCCACAAGACCGAGTGACCGAGCATCGTGAGGGTGGTGGAACTGTTCACAATCTACAGGGCTTCATGGGAGGTGAAGACCAGCTAGAACAGATGCAACATAACCTGCTGCGGGCACAGAAGCGCCAAGAATTCTTGGAGGAAATTAGTCTTGTAGCTAAGAACATAAATGTAAAGTCAGGTGATAATAACTAATAACTAACAAAAATTAAATTTTAGGACAGTGATGTTTGTTTGGTTAAAACTAAGATATTTAAATAAATTATACACCCCTTTGCAAAAAAGACGGGCACATTAACAGTCATTGGCTTTTGTATGGATGATATTAATATTTTTACTATGTCATTAGCTTAGATGACTAGTAATTTGTTATAATCAATAAGAATATAGTTTTTTGGCCGGTACTTGCCCGTGGTCCCCCAGTCTAGTTCCCCTTGGGGTACCACGAGCAAATATTTTTGCCCGTGGAACCCCCAAGGGGGACAAAGGGGTACCATATGCAAATCTTTTGGCCCGTGGAACCCCGCTAATCGCCAGATAAATAAAATGCATAAACAATCTCTGCATACCTAATGCATTAGAGACGGATGACCTATGATAAAGAAAAGAAAAATAAGTTTATGTCACATAATCAAGGAACCTACACTCATGGTGATTGCTATTATTTAATATATTCTCTCAATTCAATATGGATGAAAATGAAGAGTTTTCTTTTATTAAACGTAAAGGAGGAACAGTTCTTTTGAATACTAATTACCAATTTTATAAACATAAAGTTTTGAAGGAGGGTTGGTCGAGATGGCGGTGGTGTTCATTGTTCAAAAAATCAAAATGTTGTGGGATCCACAACATTTTGATTTTTTGAACAATGAACACCATTAAGTTGAAAGTAGGTATTAAAGTTACGTTTTTGTACATAGGTATATGATCATATTTTAATTTATTCCACAAGTCAAGAAAAGTAGATAAATTACTTAAACGATATATTTGCTTTTTTACAACATGACATTTCATTTCTCAGGACACCCAAATAATTCCTATAAAATAAAAAATATGATCATATACCTATGTACAAAAACGTAACTTTAATACCTACTTTCAACTTAATGGATCCACAACATTTTGATTTTTTGAACAATGCACACTGCCATCTCGACCAACCCTCCTTCAAAACTTTTTTTATAAAATTGGTAATTGGTATCCAAAAGAACTGTTCCTCCTTTACGTTTAATAAAAGAAGTCTCCCTTGTTTCATCCATATTGAATTGAGAGAATATATTAAATAATAGCAATCACCATGAGTGTAGGTTCCTTGATTATGTGACATAAACTTATTTTTCTTTTCTTTATCATAGGTCATCCGTCTCTAATGCATTAGGTATGCAGAGAGATTGTTTATGCATTTTATTTATCTGGCGATTAGCGGGGTACCACGGGCCAAAAGATTTGCATATGGTACCCCTTTGTCCCCCTTGGGGGTTCCACGGGCAAAAATATTTGCTTGTGGTACCCCAAGGGGAACTAGACTGGGGGACCACGGGCACGTACCGTTTTTGGCGACACCCTTCTTCCAGCCGCGCTACAATTTTACTAGCTCTGATTGCTTTTTCTGCCATTACAATCGACACAAAGATATCACTTTTAAGTCACAATAAGGTTGGATTATGCGACAAACATAAATTATTCCACTAAAAATAACGAGAAGTTAGTTTTAGTTGCCAGGATAACCTTCTAACCGCAAACCTGCAAAATGTTGGTAAAAGTCACAAACGGAAAACGGGATTATTATTGTTTTTAAACAAAAGTTTCGAATTTGAAATTAACTTTTTTTCTTACCCAGACTCTTTATTAAGTGCCAGTAAAATAGTTTGGCTATTAAAACCTCTTTACAACTAAATGATTACCAATAATGTACAAAAATCAAAACCGCCCGTTTTTTTGCAAAGGGGTGTATTAGTTTATGCAGTCACTGAATATTTTAAATCATAATATCTTTACATGAGATAGCTCATGTAAAGATAGTATGATTTAAAATATTCTTTTAGGTACACACGGCTATACATTTCCAGTTTATGCTGATCTCGCATTGTGTATACATACACGATTTCCGTACAATGCGAGGTGAGCTTATACTGGAAATATACAGCTTGATGTGTAGCCGTGTGTATCTACTACCTACTGGAATAGAAGACAACACCACTCACCAGTCACTATTAACACAGAGTATTTTTTTTTTTTTCGATCGTAAACCATCATGATTAGTATTAGAAAATATTTTTTTAAAATACGACACAGTAACAAAAAAATAAAAAGTCTGAAGTCAAGGGACCGTCTAGCTCCTAAACTATAAATAATCCTGAACTTACATGGGGCTGTTTCGGGAAGGCTTCCATGCCCTTACCCTTGGAGAGAAGCTTCTTATAATGCTTTGGACCTCCTTTCACGGGCCACCCTGTATATATTTCTAGGCCTTATAACAGAATGCGTTTCATCATACAGTTCCTATGCCTTAATTTTGGCTACACTGTTGTAGGACCAATACGAATACGCTACGCCTAACAAGTCCAGTGGAACCAACATTGCCGCAAAGGAACTATTTGATGAAACACACTCTAGGCCAATATAAACGTTTTAGGTAGGTGTCAACCCGATATTGATCAAAGGTGTAGGTACCTAGCTATGCTTTTTGATCTTTGTTATCAAGTAATTAAAAGAAGACGTTGGTCTGATGACATCAAAAAGATAGCGGGTCCACTATGGCACAGAACAACTCAAACAAGAGTAGACTGGAAAAAGCTGGAGGAGGCTTTCGTGTCTCAAAGACACGCCGACGCCCAATAACATACAAATTGTTAAAAAAAAAAAAAAAATATATATAATAATAATAATATATTGTAAGTATCTTGACTTGGCTCACGAGGTTGTCGACATGTGGGATGTGGACTCTGCGATCATTGTGCCGATAGTCGTATCAGCCAATGGCTTAATTGCCAAGAGCCTCGACCAACACCTAAGGAGGCTCACGTTGGGCAGCTGGATTAGGGGCTTGATTCAGAAAGCTGTACTCCTGGACACGGCTCGCATTGTTAGGAGGTTCCTCTCTCAGGAGCCCTGACCGCCGGTAGCTTGGACCCTGTTCCCTATACCGGTGGGCTACTATTTTTTATATTTTTAAATGTTTTATATTTTTTTTTTATTCAAATATTTAAAAATATAATTTATATGTGTGAAAAGTGAAATAAAGAATATATTGTAAAAAAGGTGTTGGCAATAAAAGGTTTAATAAATAATCAAGTAATTAAAAAGCCGTTGGTTCCGGCTGTCATTCGTGAATCTTTGACAGTCGTTACGGGTCGTCAGAAGCCCGAAAGTCTGACAACCAGTCTTACCAAGGCGTATCGTATTACCCAGTAATTAGGTTGTGGTGGTCAGATAGGAAGTCGCCCCATGTAAAATACCTACTGGTATTCAGCTGCATCCGGTTTGATTGGAAGCCGACCCCAACATAGTTGGGAAAAGGCTAGGCAGATTGATTGTTATCAAGTACCTAAATAAAAATATTATTTTAAGCAATAGTCGACTCAGTGGCGTAGCTTCAAAAGTTATCTATTCTACCTATTATGTGCCCACTGAGTCTCGACTTCATAAAGTAAAGAATTTGAAAACTTGCGAAGACATGAATAAAAGACTTGACTGTAGGTACTTACGCCTCATTGCTGTCTCAACATGATGCTGGCAGACTATTCGAAATTGTCTGTCGCCATAAATTAAAGCAATACATCAATCAAAAGTTTTCTAATGAAATCTTGCGAGTAGGAATTCGAGTGTGAGTAAATCATTTTTTTCTTCGGATTTTATTTTATAGTGTTTATTATTATTCTATCTTGATATAATTACCTTACTCACACAACAACAATAAATCAATGTCAATTTCAAGAATTTCATCCTTTCGGCCTATATTCACTGCTGTAAAACTACAATTGCATCGGAAGTGTAGCTCACACATGCTCAATATATCCGATGCCTCCGTTCAAGCTTACCTAAAAAACTTGATGTTAGAACATAAAAATCTGTACACTAAAGTTAAAAGAACACCCGAAGAATCTAAACGCTTATTTGAAATAAAACCAATCACAAATGTGCTAGAGGTTCGAAACAACTTGCATGACAACATTGAAGCGCTCAGTAAAAGGGAAAGTGATGATAAAGACATGATGGAAATGATAAAAAAAGAAGCTCTGTCATACTTGCAACGTATGACGGATGTTGATCGTGATTTGCAGGCAATCCTCTTGGAGCCCAAACTGACAGAAGGCGTGGTGCTGCTGGAAGTGACGGCCGGCGCAGGCGGGCAGGAAGCTATGCTATTCGCGCGTGAACTATTCAAAATGTACGAATCTTATGCCAAGTACAAAGACTGGGAGGTTTGCACTGTCTCTCTCGCCAAGTCTGACATTGGAGGCATTAGGAAGGCAGCCATGTTTGTTGAGGGTGTGGGTGTGCCTGAACTAATGAAAATGGAGACTGGTGTGCACCGCGTATATAGAAAATCCGCTACTGAGAAGGATGGAGGAGTTCACACAAGTACTGTATCAGTAGCCGTTCTTCCTAAGCCCACTGATATAGAAGCAAATATCCCTGATTGCGATCTTGTCATTGAAACCAAACGTGCGAGTGGTGCGGGTGACGAGCACGTGAACACTACAGACAGTGTCCGTATAACGCATACTCCAACGGGTACAGAGGTCGAGTGTCAAGAAGGTACATCACAAGAAAATAACAAAGATATTGCCGTTCAAAAGTTGAGGACAGTTTTGTGGGGGAAGCAAAAAGGAGAACAAACATCAATTCGAGAACGGGAAGCACAGGTTTGTTGGGACTAAGTTATGTAGGTATCTCTCTAGGTAGCTACTATCAACAATACCCAGTGAATACGGAGTATTAGCAAGGTCTTGAACCTTTGTTTTTAATTTTATGTAGTAGTCGGTACAATAATAATCTCAATACGAATATACTTATTGAGCTTAGTATTGAGATTATTATTGTATATTGCTTGCAGATTGGTCCCAGTAACATAAATGATCTGGTTCGAACATATGACTATCCTGAGGACGTAGTGATGGAACACCGCAAGGGTGGCGGAATTGCTCACAATCTATCAGACTTCATGGAAGGGGACTACCTACTGGAACAGATGCAAAACAATCTGCTGAGGATACACTGGCGTCACGAATTGATGGAAGAAATCAATCAGTTTGCTGAGAAAATGAATACGAAAACAGCTGATACGAACTAATATCTACCAACCCTCGTAATGCTATAAGCATAGTTTTATTTATGTAGGTACCTACCTATATTAATTTTGGCAGTTTTTAAATTAAATACATGTTAAATTATACCAATAATTATTTATTTGTACAAACAAACAATCACATTTCGGTAATTATGTTCACGTCTAAGACAAATAGGTACGTAAATGACAGAGATTCAAAATACTAAATTCTAATAATTTTATTACAAATATATGACCACTCGGTGGCGTAATACTGCATCAATGTAATTGAAGAATTTATAATTTAATTTAATTTCAATTTTTTTCCGTAATCGTTTTTTATGTTGTAAAAAGTTTCCATTCCTTTTAATAATTCACCGGCAGGACGGAGCAGTGGTAAAAATTTAATTTAAATCACAACATAGGGAAAACTGACAAAATATCAACAGGAAATATTAAAACATGCTAAAAGCTAATTACAAAAGCTATATATTTACTTACCATTGTATCTTTAATTCACAATTTTAAATAACACCCCACATGGTGACATGAGGATCATAAAATTTGTTGATATGAATATTTCTATTAATGCTTCCTATTGTGGCACAAAGGGAGCATAATCTATCATTTTAAAATCTGATATGTGGGAATGACATGTACTTTCTTTAATTACCTACCTATTCTAAAAGCAGAGATCAATATCTTTCATAATAATAACACAAATATAAACTATTGATAAGTTATTTTACTTGATTATTCTTAAAATTTGCTACGAACAGAAATATTTTAATAAACTATGTCATATTTTAACAAAACGTTAATAATATCTACTTAGGTTCTATTGTATTTGATAATTTGTAATAGGTACTGCAGAACATAGTTATTTAATGCCTCTAAACGCTGCCGTCGTTAGATTAGATACTACAATGTTATTCACGGGTGCGGACTCATGGTCACACCAGGTTGTAATCACACTTAACAGCAATGATTTTCCTGGAGTCCGGACTCTTGGTAACACTGCTAATATTTCTACACCATGTACCACTGAATTAATAGTGCGGTAAAAAATATATTTACTTATAAAAATGAATTTTTGTACTTATCGATATTTTTTTTATATTTGGGCATTATGTTTCGATAGTTTATAAAGTATCCATGGAAAAGCGACAAAATGTGAACTAAGTAGTATAAAACTTGCTTGCAACGTAACGCATCTTGCGCTAATACAATACTAAATAGCCTCCCTAGCTGCGAGTAACTTGGAAGTAGCGCTCGCTCGGCTTGCGCGCGGTTGGTCACAGTTCTAACCTAACCTATCTCATTTCACTCAGTTCACAATTTTTCGCCAATAATTTATAATCTAACGGAAATAATACCGATAGATTATAAACTAACGGTTCTCACAATCTTAGGTGACACATATAAGAGATGCAACGAGTTTAAAATGGAGACTTATTGAAACTAACATTTATCTCACCGCACTAGTTGAAAATGACAAGTGGTCACACCGCTAATATTTCTACGCCATGTAGGCGTAGAAATATTAGCGGTGTGACCAAGAGTCCGGACTCCAGGAAAGTCATTGCTGTTAGTCACACTGGTGTTACAACCTAGTGTGACCACCAGTCCGCACCCGTTATTCGCAGATATTTCAGTAAAATCAATAATAGCAGCGTGAATATTTTTTTTTTCAACTAAGTAGGTACCTTCCGACATTTTAAGAGGAAGGCAAAAAAGGCAGCAAGCCGCGTTTACCTCTCCGATGTACGATAAGAAATATCTAATTTGCATTCAGGCCGCTTAGTGCTTTACCAGCCTGTTTTAGCGTTTCCGTATGACTTTACGCCAGATATCTAACTATTAGTAGGATGCTCAACGAAACCCACGTCTTGCTGTTGCCTGGTAAACTGCCGCGTCCGCACATATCGATGTTGCTTTCCTGAAAATTTACATTTTGTTTATAAAGCCCGTAATAGGTATTCAGTAATACTTACTGATCATTTAATTTTATAGTATTGAATTTATCTTATCGTTAGTATAAAGGGTAGTTATGAAGGGTTATCAAGTCTTCTTGCTGTCGGGTTCTTTGTCATTAAATCAATTTCATTCCTCTACATTCCCTCTGCCGTTCCGTTTAGCCTATCATATATCATTGTAATGGCGAAGCTGTTTACTTACTTCAGTATGATTATTAATGCACGAATTAGGTTGCTTCCTATACAAGGGATGCATGTGCTTCAAGCAGGGCAGCGACTCATTGTAGTTCACCTCTGTCGCTTCCACGGACATAGCTGCGACCTCGTCTTTGGGACAGTTGGCGTCCACCACAATCATCAGCATATTGGTGTAGTTGACGTGCTGCGCGTAGAACGGACGCCCGCATTCCGTGACCGGTTTGCTGAGCTTCTCATCCAGGTTATTGTAGTCTATCTGGTAAAGATACATCTCTCTGTCGCAAGGAGTCGGTCGTGTCCGGTTGATGAGTACGAGCTTCTCATAGTCTCGTTCCAACACTCGTAGGTTCGGAGGTTTCGACATGTATGGGTCGTCTGTCTCTTCGTCGTTTTCGTAGCTCTGGTATGCAACTGTGCCGGGAAATTAACTATTAGTTCCTAGTATGAGATGCATGAGTCCCCATGCACGAGCAAAGAATCAATGACATCTTATTCGGTAGGTATTAATGAGAAAAAGAAGTTGAAAATATAAGAAACATGCAGAAGGATAAATTATAGTATATACAGCGGAGATGATGTAAAACAAATTAGTTACAGCAATATCAAGATAGAGGTAGAATAAAATATTACGTTATAGCTCCAGTTCAAGGAAGAAGGAAAAGATGTCAAAATATAATTAATTATGTACATGACTTATAGATAGGTAGTAAGTAGGTGTGTTTTATGATTAAAAGTCACTGAATAATTTGCCATAAGAGATATTACAGAATTGCCTGAAAACCAATAAAAAACATGCAAATATTTATAATCTTACAATACATTATTCTTTGGATCGATAAGTCGATAATGAAGTCGCTGATGAACTTCGTTTGGGAAGGTTTATTAAAGGTACCGATAAACAAAGTTTGTAAAATCCACTATGAAACGCATTAAATCTACGAACATGCACATTCTCACTGTGCAAGCCTACCCTCGTTCCGAACTTCAACTAGAAATTGTCTGACTTAAGGAAAGTCCAAAAAAATAAAAAAAGCCGAACAAACTAAAACGACGGCGCTGATAGTTTTACTTCGTTCGACCTTTAAAAAAAGCTAGACCGAGAATAAGCTTGCATTCTATAAGAGCACATAACTAGAATCTCTATGAATAAAAATGTAAATAAAATGTATCTATCTGTCGACACGTGCGTGTGCTCGCTCTACATGTAACTCACCAGTGGGTGTAACATTCTCTGAAAAAAGATGGAGTCATTACTACTTTAGTAGAAATATCTAAGTCCAATTGTTGACTCCATGAATGAATTTTGCTTTCGCTACAGATACTGTGAGAACCAGCTATGAACAGTAATGTTGGGTGCAGTTGAACCGCGGTGCACACTCGCATGCACCCAAAATAACTTTTGTGTAAACAAATTCAAGGTGACCAAGTGTTCCAAGTTTATGTAACACACTTTACTATACTAGTGTTAGTTTACTCTAAGTTTGACTAGAGACGATTACCTAATAGTTAACATATATTTCCGTTTTATTAAGTCAAGATATTCCATGCACAGAAACATTGATAAGCACAACTTTGTTTCTTGCGCAAAGAAAGGTTTATTTCCATTTAAATACCGTATCACTTCTACAAAGATAGTTTACTTCGTATAAAAGTGCTCGTTGTCATGCAGATTGACAGAACATGCTGACAACGCTCGAGTAGCAACATCAAATGCGCAAAATCCACAACATTTAGCCTATTTGCCCGGAATTTTATGGTTAAGTACTGTGGACCGAATGTTCTCGAACTATCCTCACACATAAAACATTGAACAGCTCAATACAAGGGTTTACGTACCATCGTCCAAGGAGTAGCTGGACGCTTGTGCCAAACCTGTTGTTATGGAGTTGTAGAACCAGACCGTGGTGGCTAGGAACCATGCCATCACCAGGCGTAAATTCTCAAGCGGCTGGAAATCGAAAAAATGGAGACACATTAATCCTAATGTATCACACTTACAAAGATTGTTGAAGGGTCGTACTCGTATCATCACAAAAACCGAGAGTTCTAGACTGTTAATCAGTTTTTTACCCGACTACGGCGAAGAAAAAGGAGGGTTATGATTTTGACCGGTATGTATGTATGTATGTATGTATGTTCATCTGTTCCCTCCTATCTTCCAAACCACTTATCACAATTTGACAAATGAGGTATCGTTAGAAGCGTCGTGATTGTCCGCTGGTTATAGGCTATATGAAGTCACATTCAATTAAAAATGGCGCCCTCTAGAGGACATAAAGTGAGGAACTTAAAAAAAAAAATGGTTTAATCGTACCATGTTGGGTATCAAATTAAAGGGCTTAATGAGCACATTTCAAAAATATATATATATTATAACCCCAAAAGAATTTAAAAAAAAATCAAGTAATAAAAACTAAAACCCAACTACGACTTAAAAGATATAAACAAGACACCACAGACAGACAAATTAAAAATCCGGAGTCACACGTAATCTGTTCGATTTATGTCCTAACACGTGTGACTCCGGATTTTTAATTTTGTCTGTCTGTGGTGTCTTGTTTATATCTTTTAAGTCGTAGTTGGGTTTTAGTTTTTTTTTAACAAAATATATTTTATCTCGGTTTAAAGTTAATTAAAATATAGGTTACTGTAAAAAGCATTGCAGCTGGGTTTGTAGTTTTCTTCTCCCTGAAGCAGACCGCCTGGTAGTCTATAATGTGGACCGCCTTGTACACCTCGTCTTCGACCAGTCTCGACATGATGTCCGGCCGGATCTGTGAATAATCTGTAGTTAATTCTTTAAAAACAATTTGTGTCTAGTTAATGACAAGGTTTAGCCCCTTCCTATGATTCTACAATTTCCTTCAACCGTCTGAGGGTTTATTCTTACCCTGCCAAAGAACTGCCCTGTCTGAGTAGCATCTTCACTAACTACTATCCAACCGTTGTTGTCCACCAAGTAACAATCCCAGTTATCAGATTGACATGTCGTGCACTCCTTGTTGTGTTCACACTGAAATCATATTAGCTGTTACATGAATACTGTTAGGTAGCTGTTCCTTCATATTATTGTCTTTTTACAAATGCCCTTTCCATCTGGTTGCATTGCAAAGCTTGTTTCATCAAAATTAAACTGAATCATTGTAGGAGGTTTACTATGAAATTTGAATAATTTGTCCTATTAGGTAGGTAGTTAATTAAATTATACAGAATATACACTCACCGAAGACGTAATATTATCAAACCATTCGCTGAGTCGTTCATGTTTGAACTGGAACCCAATGACAGCGGCTGGAGCCTTCCTGTGTCCGTCTCCGTGAAAGACCGCATGCGAGGCGGTCACCATGGCCAGGCTGATGTTAAGGGGAAACTTGATGGTGCTCAGGTCCACACTGTACACGTAACTCAGAGGATCTACGTAGTGCTGCTCAACGGCCCGACGGTAATAGGCTTCTTCGATCGCTCGTGGCCATTGCTTGCCGAAATCTGGCCTGGAAATTGATGTTACTTATATCTTTTTTCGTTTAGAAAATAGCGTGAAGGATTCGATGGGCTTACATCACGTATTTTCTGTTGCTTAACTATCAGGCATCGGCTTAGATGTCAATGAGACAGGATCATAAGGATCACGCTTTTGTTCATCATCTAAAACTAGATCATCAGGGCATGTTGGAAGGCTACTAGTCTATCTTACTTGTCATTATCATGTTCCTTGGGTGGGTGTGTCTGCCATCGCGTTAGTCCACTGTGCGTTGACAGGAAAGCCACGATGTATCCAAAGCGTTGTATGAACTCCACCCTGTTGCAAACATATATACTGAAGGTCTTCATCTTGTTTACATTGGTTTTGTGATATCTAGTTGTTTGTTGAATTTCAATAACAGATTTCTTCATTGGTTCATATCCACGACGATTGATTTGGTGACATTTAGAGAATCTTTCTATTTTCATTTTTATTGAGATTATATTGAATTCAAAAATATAATCTTGGAATTTTCCCTGACTGCATAACAGAATCGGTTTTTCATTAATGCTTTGACTTTCCGAAGTCCTATATGTTGCTTTCGTCATACAGTAAATATAAAATACAAACCCATCCAAAGCTGCATTGAAACTGAAAATGAATTTCCTACCCTTCCTTTCTTATGGTGTGTTGAGCCGAATATGGTGCCTTGTGGCATAATTTACTGATTCTGGTGCAGGCACCCGAACATCTTGTATGAAACCTCGTTGTTAGTGTCGAAATCATGACATTGTTTCTAATGATGCCTAAATAATATCAAGACATGCAAAAACAGGTCCATGTCGAAAGATTACTTTACCTCGGCAACAATCCGATCACTTTTGTTAATGGGCTATCCGGGTGAAAGTAGTAAAAGTGTATTCCAAATAAATTAAATGGTATTTATAAATAACATATCAAGTTCGAAAAAACCCAAAATACTCCCTGTAATGCGGCAAAATATTCCTTAACATTAGCATCATTAAAAATATTGAAAAAAAAAGGTTTAAATAAGTTCTGTCTGTAATAATTAATATAACAAAACTACTTACGCTTTCTCATCGGATGCAGAGTCAGAAATGCTCTTGTTGAACCAAGCAGTGTTTCTAGCGTCATACACCAAGGCTTGCATTAAGCCATGATCGCCTGATGGAAGAAAAAAATAGAACAACATATTTTTTTAAATTCTTTTTTATTATTTTAAAAGAATAAAAATAAAAGTTAAAGTTATTGTACATTAATGTATTATATACCTGTATTGTATTTGTAGATTTAGTTTATGTTACACGGGGTGGGATGATGAATATAAAATAGTCTATTAATTTCTCAGATTAAAACTAAAATGCAATACTTACAATAATATTCATTCTTCGGGGTGCTGTTAGATACTTTGTTCCTATCTCTAGCTTCTGGTGTGCCTGGTAAATTATAATATATTTTCAATGAAAATACTTTCAAACACAATGAGTAAAATTTATCGAAATTTCATTGAAAATAAATGGATTTTGATGAATGGACAATATATTAATTATAACCGTTGTTGTGCCGCTCGTGTCCAGGCTTATTCTTGTGGTGTTCTGGAGGTCGAGGCTTGGCTGGCCAGCGCCAACCAGGCTTGGCCACTCGCTCCAAGAAATAAAGCAGCTCTTCCTCAGCAGTCGCAAATGTACGTTCATAATGCCGACAATACATCCTGAACAGAATAGAATGCTCTGTAGTGTCAAAGTCTTTCTTGTGAAATATCGGGGCTCTTACTACGTCATATTAATGAAGATCCTCTCACCAGTCAGGGTGAACGCTCCACTTATCCGACAGATACTGCCTCGCTGATATATTCTTGGAGGTGAGCGAGAGTCTATGTATGTCGTCTGTCGGTGGAGGGGTGATGCGGTGGCGGCCATAGTTCTCAGGTATCGCCACCACCAACGTGAATGGCGAGTCGCTGATACCCGTCCAGAAGTAATGTCGTTTTGCTCGGGATACTCTTTTCTATGGAAACAATAATTTTATGTGGGATTGAACTTGTCATCCTGTTTTTTACGAATTTTTTCTAGATTATATTTTATTAATTTCTAGAAATATATATGCATTCATTTAACGCTCCGTCCATTATCTTTATCTAATAACATTACTTTTCTTATTTGTTATATCTTCTAATCAAAGAAAAAGAACTTACCATATCGTCGAGGTGGTACTTGACGCTCATCACCTTGTTGCCTGTTTTCTGATCAATGATTTCTTGTCGTAGCTAAAACATTTCTCCAAATTAGAACTTTCATTGCATACAGTTATAGAGTACAAATTCCATTACTAATATGCTTACTGCAGTTAGCTCTTTGCTAAAGTTCCTGGGCCCTCGGTCGTCGTCGAAGAGTTCAACTTCTATCACATCGACGCTGTTGTAGCTTGGTTTCAATATTTGTTGGAACTGAAAGCAAATAACAATATTCCAAATGCCCTTAATCCGAACTTGTTCTTATTAATGTATTCTTATTGATGTTCTTATTGATTTATTTGACATCAAAAAACTAGAAGGCAGGTTTGCATTTAACTAGGTTTCTTTTACAATCAAGTCACAATTTTGGTGAAATTATAGTCATTGTCATAGTACATACCACAGGCCTCAGATCAGGGTGTATTAGGATGTATCCATTGTTTGTTACTATGAAGGCGTAACCATTCACACCGATCTGCAACATTAGAAATAACAGAATGAGTTATATAAAAAAAAACAAGATTCAACTTAAATTTTATAGATTTCTACGTAAATGTTGTAACGTACCTTATATGGTGACATTACTGCTTGTATCTCAGAAAGAGGCACGTCTGTGCCTGCGACTCCCAATAGTCTAGCTATACGCATCTGAAAATATTTAGAAGGCACTACATAACACTGGCACTTGTAATTACAATTCACATCACACTGCACAGTAATTTATATCTATTGATTCATCTTTTAGTCTCAGGCTTTTCTGCAAATCAATATCGCTAATGTCTACGTTACCATTTTATAAATCTACATTCGAAATATAAAAAATATTATAAAAATATGCTGTATGTTATTTTTGTAAGTAAACAGTCAAAAATTATTCTAACTACAAGGTATTCCGCATTTGGCGATGTATTGGCCATCAGTCTACTGATATTATACAACATTATGAAAATCTCGTAAAACTAGCAATAAATTACTGATTGTTTAGCATCTAAGCCCCGTTAGGCGAAGTTCTATATGTTTATTTTTATAGAACTATGTTAAGGGATTCTAATTTTATAACCACGGTTACAGGTTCTAGCAAAACTACTCAAATATTAAATAATTTTATGTTATAAAATTAAAATACTACTCTTTAGATTCTAAAAAAACCCACTACCATTATTTTGATTGTAAATATACAAATACCCTTGGAATGTATCCTTGTAAAAATCTGTCGAAATTTTTAAATTAATCATAAAGACAAAGACATTGCCACTTATACTAACTTTATGTTGCACTTCAGACTGAATCCCTTAATTAAAATATGTGCACAAACATTGAAAGCAGCATCATCTCACAGGCGTGTAGCGTGCACTCGTGTGCTCGTGTGCACTGGGCCGGTGGGCACGCTGCACACTGGCACACGTGACACGTGCACCGCACACCGGTCGTCCGTCGCCTCTCATGCATCGTCTGTCACGTCTCACGGAGGCAGTATGGTCTATGAGCGTTGGCCTACCTCTTTCTGGCCGTTCTCCTCTACGGACTGCGATTGGTTGTGGACGTACGAATGCAATAAAATATAATAACATATAGATAAATGCGTTGTAACAACTTCCGCTAGAAATTAAAATGGCTCTTCTCGTGGAGAGACTAAATATTGCTAAAATTGTTAATATCAAAAATTGCCATTCTTAAGAAGAGAATAGTTTAAACTCAATAGATACTCAAGTAACAAAGGCCCCATACTCGTCTTGTGTATGTCGGGCTGCACGATACTGTTATTCAAAAATATTTACATTTACTTGTCGTCATACAAGTCAATCTTTAAAAATTGTCTCTACGAAGACATCGCTATATTCAGGCAAAAATACTTGATTTCATTAGATAGTGTGTGTAGTGTATATAGATCATAACTCTTGCATAGAAAATTAACTTGATGATTGATAGAAAAGTCGTTCATAACACCCTAGTGGTCTACGCCTACGATCTAGTAGAAACTACATCACTACAGTAAGCCAAAGGGTCGGACAACACATTGGTCAGGCGGTGCGGCGGCTGCGCGCGCGCCGCCTCCGCGCACACATCTATCGAGGACAGATGCATCGCTAACGGGGCCAAATAACACTGTACCGTTACTGAAATCCAAAAAACTAAATCATAAAAACTCTCTTGTATCTTGCAAAAACTTTACAATTAAATCATCAAAACTTTCTAAGTGTAGTACCTCTTTCGTAACCGAAACCCAGTAAGCTTCATTTATCAGTACATTCTCTGTGATGTTCTGAGGGGAAACCATCAAACAAAACGGAGTTATTAATAGACATTGACATGTAAAAGAAGAAGACAATAGAGTAAAGAGTATAGGATTAAGAAGAGATAGAGCTTACGTCCAATTAGTAGGAAATATAAAACCAATCTGTAAACATAATCTTTTGAAACAGATGACAGGTTTATTTGGGTCATGCTACATGGAAAATTTAGAATTTGGAAAAGACGTAATGTACAGCTAAATAATAGAGATAAGAGAATAATTTGGCTAGAAGAGAGAAGAACGATCACACTGAAAATATAGTTCAATTAATAATAACGCAAATTAAGAAAGATACGCAAATCATTCTCTTTCCCGAATATTTTGGTAGTATTTTCAGACACTTTTGGGGAGTTTCAAGTTCAGGGCTTAGGTAAAGAGCACGCGGGACATCTCACCTCGTTGTGCCGCAGATCGTAGACAGGCATGGACACGGATGTCATTAACTGATACTGGGAATTGCCAAGCTCACTGTACTGGCCCTGTTTCATCTGCAATGAGCGCAAGTCAACCTTCCATTAACGTTGGGCAGTAATACCAGGCACTTAAGGCTAACATCAAATCTCGGAACAGATTGGACGATGACTAAGTTATTACCTGTGTAATTCTCCATCGCCTGTCCTGTTCCTTGTCCGAGTTGAAGAGATTCTTGTCGCGTCGCTGGCTCATGAAACGTTCCTTCTGCTCGGCTCTTTCTCGTTGCTCCCAAAGATAATCTGCGACTTTCGGATCCTAAGGAGAGTGATACAAAATATTCAGCTGGTTTCTTTACAAATCATGTACAACATTGGTATCTATCAAACAAAACTAGAAAAATATTCAAAGACTTACAGTGACGTTAGCATAGACGGGAGTCCAGACGACAGGGTGCCTCTCTCTCTGTAGCACGAGCGGGCGCGCGAGCACGTTCACGTGTTCGAGAACGCGCTCGCGCACCTCTGCTAGAGTACTCAGATGCACGTAGAACCCACGGTTGGCGCACGCCATCCACTTCACCTCCCTTACGTCGGCCACCTATACAACCCTTTACGTGTTAGCAGACATCCTTTATATCTTGTGTCTCTCTAGTCAGCCTTGTGTGGGTGCTTCATTCATTATCACCTAGCTAAAGTGTCCTCTGCAGCATCGTGGCAAGGCTTCACAACATCAATATTGGAACTATCTACAATCAAAATGCTGATGTAATCTATATTTACTTGTATACTAACAGCATTAAAATGCATAGAAATAGTTTCATTTATGAAAGTTACTCTAACTAGATACCTACCAGAATGTAAGGGTAGTAATTTTAGAAAAAATAAAATGCATAAACCAAGAATCACTATGTAACAATCAGAATATCATCATGCATCACTAATGATACCTACGTACTGCATAAATGCAAGTAAAAGTCTCATAGGCCCGAAAAATCATTTAGCGAAAATGCTTCCCTGTGATAGTTTGTGTTCGAACTCACTGCAAAATCAGTGGAAGGCCGCGTCCTAACCAAAAGTGATCATCGCGCGAGAACGCGATTGTCGCGCTCTTTTATATGAATATGACAAAGTCGCGCGGTCTATCAAGCCGCGTTTGTACGTCAAAACTCATATAAACGATCACGTCAATAGCGTACTCACACGACGATCGCTATTGGTTAGGACGCGGGGGTAGTTTTTCAGGAATGCATATGAAAAAGTTCCAAGTGAAACAATTTTGGAAACCAAAATTCTCGTCTTATTGTTGTTGCTAGTATGCATATGACGTCAACTCATTTTTCTCGGTATCAAAACTACCACCCTCTCTGTATCGTTGCATCAGCGTAGGTCCATGGAAGTTGAAGTAGGAATGAACACAATCATCCAGAATACATCGTGGTTGAAAATTTCGCTTAATGACCGTCGGTTCTGGTCTTAGAATAATACGAAACACACCTGACACAGTGTTTCTGACCGTAACAGAGTGCCTCAGAGCAAATGGAAGCGCAAACTCGTGTAACCACGCGCGTCCTAGTGAATTCTCTCAAATCACAGCAAGGCGCATGAGTCAGAAGTGAATCGTACAGAAGGGTGAGTCCAAACTTACAACTATGTATTGCTACCAAAGAAACCGTGCAATAGATCATTTAGATTGCTAGAGGTCATGAAATGTTGATTAACACATTATTTTATACCTACATGTTGCACGTGTCTGAACCCACACTCCTCAGTGAAAGAGACAATACAAACAAAAACACTACAAGCATAAGCACATTGAGATCGGAAAACTTCACAAATTACGATAACACCACCATGCGATGTACAAGTTTAATGTACAGTATGTATAATAGACAGACAAAACAGGTACCACGTTCTAGGCGTACTGGCAGAATGGTACGAAGGAAGGCATTATGCAGGTCGCACAATGACTACGACACACAGTAAGACCTGAAGTGACCTGACCTTTACCTCGCGCCCTATCAGGTACGTAAACACTCTCACTGGGGTCTCATATTTCCAGTTGAATCTCTCGAATATTTCTTTGTAATTGTAGGGTACACCGTCGGTAACCAGCATTATTGCCTGTAAGAACAAAATATATTGTACATATCTCTGATATTTTCTGACATTTCTCTAAATTGACTCCACCCAGGGCTCTCCGCTTTGCTATAACAACATGCTGGGATTACCAATTGTTTTGCAGGGAAAATTAGAACATCATTGGGCATTTTTATGCTTTGTTGGCAACACATGGAAAGAACGATACTTTTTATATTCAGTTACCTGATTGCAGTTTGCTCCTCCACTACTGTTCCTGTACATTTCCAGCAACTCGAAGGCTCTGGTTAACGCCGCTGAAAAGTTTGCTATTTCCTGTGTTTCGAAACTGTCCATCGCCAATTTTAGTTCCCGAAGATTTCCCAGAGTGGCCTAATAATGGCAGAAAATGAAATTGATGATACGTGGCGATAAGTATGCCATTACCTAAATAGTTATTAGAATAGATAAGAAACTTATTATCGTCTTTATCTTGATATATTGTTATGTACCATATGCGTGTTCAAACAGCACTTAATTTTGCTGCAAAAATATACATAGTACGTACTTTTGGCGTTTTACTGAGGTTGGAAAGCACGTAACGATATCAAATAATTAAAATTACATTATTACTCGCCTGCACAAGAGAATCCTCAAAACACGGTACGATTTCCTGCACAGTGTCTGCGAAAGTGAGTACGTTGACAAAGTCATTATTACCGAGGGTGTCAAGGATATTGGTGACGACGTGTTTGGCGATATCCCGCCTCTGCCCGGTCATCGACCCGCTGCGATCTACTAAAATGATCACATCCTTTGGGCTCGCAGCGGCTTCCATGTACCACGCTCGGGTCCGACAATCATAAATATCCACAGGGTCAGCCCTCCATTTCAATGCTAAAACATTATTTCGATTAGGATGTCGAAATCAAATAGGCACTTTATCATAAATCAACATTCATTAATTTAATATGTTTGTATTTTGATTACCAGGGTAATGTCTCATGAATCCCGTTGAGCTGCCGAAGTATTGCCACGAGAGTGTCGGGTCGCTCTGATAGTTATTTATGAAGTGGGTGTCCAGTCCTTCCGACCAATGAATTCCTTTAATAACTTCGGGTGCTGCAATACATGAACCGTTTTTAATCCGTTCGTAACTTCGCACGAACTTCGTACAATATTTACGATGACGCGTCTATGGTTTACTCACCCCAGGCATAAACATTTGTTGGAACGTGTACACTGCTAAAATTAGTGTTTACTGGAATGTTTGAAAAGTGTGGGTTTTGCTGCGTGTGCGCATTCTTCGATGGCGGTCGGACTATCCAGCTCTCCTGACCGAAGTCTGTCTCAGGTGTCGTGGTAATGGATACCTCGTCCCAGGGCTCCTCCATCTCTTTACTGTTGTAGTACTGAAAGTCTTCAGGTACTGGTTCGTTTTGTTTATCAAACGCCATATTCTCTGCGGCCTCCACTATCCTTTTGACGGCGCTAATCTTCAGTTCCATCATGGCGCGAATATCGTCTGACATACTCTGGACTAGTTTTTCACCATCTCTCGATTCCACTTGAGCGGATTTAAAACTCTAGATTGAATAAATAACAAATGTTACCATTTGCTTAGGCAAACTGAATACCTACTTACAAAAAAGACTTAGTTTACTTACATCTTGAACCTCTTTCTTCCTGGTGATAAACTCTCCAAAATGATACAACTCAGTACCAAGTTTAACCGCCCACGCTTGGACCCTAAAATGGTAATTTATCGATGTTACAATAAAACAAGTCTATCAATCATATCTGTCAGGGAACATTTGTTCAGCATTTCTGAGTTACCTACTCGTTTTTTATGGTTTTTTTACGATGTTAGCATTTCGATATTAATAGATCTTCCTAGTCCAAAATCAGTTTAAACTTATTTTTATTTATTGACGTGAACAATGTAGGTATGTATAAATAATTATGTTAATTTGTTATATTTTAAATTAGGTGGTCTTGTTTGCCTCTGCTGTTTTTAAGTGGAAGCCATTAATGCCTGTCGGTAGAAGAAAGATAATTTAATTAAGGTATTAAACAAAAATATCTTACGAGTTAAGCGATATTTTGCCAGCGGCATCATATTGTGCACTAGCCGAGCAGTCCCTGGAGTCCAGAAACAAAACCAGCAGAAGTAACACGAAGACACCCACACACTTGCACATCAGAACCACTGCGATAATTAGTTCACTGGCTAGAATTGTAGGAGGACATGTTACACACTTAATCTACTTATGACATTGATGGTGTTTAGGGAATCCGATGTGTTACATGTACGGGAAGGTACTGGGCGACGAACATTGATAAGGTTGATAGGTGTGCGGCGCAGTGCGCAGGCGCGAGTGAGCGCGGGGCGGGCATGCGCGCTAATTCCCCTGCGCGGGTCGACTGGCGACCTCCGAGCTGCGTTGTTTGTGTATCGTAGGTACACCGCGTTAGGATTCGCTCGCCACCTGACGCATCGATTGGCATCGCCCTCAGCACTAGGTCACCGTGTCTATAGGACGCCCCGTACATGTTTTGAGCTTCCGTATGTTGCTTACCTACGTCATATCTTGTGTACTATTAAAATGTTTCATATTATAGAAAGTCCTATTAACTATCTCGAAGTATAAGCACATTCCATAATATGGTGATCTCTATTATTTTAGTATATATGTACCAATTTATAATTGAACACCTCTGCAACATCAATCTGTAAGGGACATTGTCAAGGGAATTCAAGCATAAGTAGATGTATCTTACAGAATGCAAATTGTACACGAGGTTCTAGCGACTGATACCTATAAGACTTACTTTGGAGAGGCGAAGCAGAGCTTCTGGTTACTATGTAGCAACGCGACAAGATGATGGCCTACATATTATCATATTGCCTAGGAAATATATGAAGAAAAATAAAGAAAAGACAATTCACAGGAGCAACAAGTTTTATTGCCAAAGTAACAAAGGTACAAATATATCGGGCGTTACGCGTCATGTGCTGATCTTGGCCGCCAGAGCCACGAGCGCAGATACCAACAGGACGGCCACGTCAGCGCGGGCGATGCTACCGATACCACACGCTGTTATATTCCGCTCCTGGTGGGGAAATGGCACACTATAAACATTGCTTAAAACCGTCTTAATTAATTTTGGAAAGAGGCAATAGGAAATAAAAGGCAGTTTCAGTGTGGTGTGGTTTCTGGCCAAACCGGGTCATTCTTTTTCTATGTTGTGGGCAAAGTCAAAATGGCGATTTATTTTATTAACCGACTTCTTCAAAAAGGAGGAGGTTCTCAATTTGACTGTTTTTTTTTTTGTGTGTTTGTTACGCGATTACTCCGCCAATTATGAATCGATTTGATGATTCTTTTTTTGTTTGGTAGGTCATGCTTCAGAGGTGGTCCCATATAAATTTTATAAATTTTGCTTGCGTAGTTTTTGAGTTAGCTTCAATAATTACGTATTTTTCCCACTTTGCTATGTAACGGTATAATTATTTCACTCCATCACTGCTATTTACATAGCAGATAACGGTATACGAATTTGTGTGAGGTAGGTACCACAACTAAAAAGTGAAAAATAGAAAATTTTTACAAAAAAAAACAACCGACTTCAAAAAACAAACACAAAAAAAGTGAAAAATAACTTTAATTTCGGAAGTCGGTGGCAAAAAACGAAAATTGAAAAGCAGACACCGACTTCCGAAATTAAAGTAATTTTTCACTTTTTTTGTGTTTGTTTTTTGAAGTCGGTTGTTTTTTTTACGTAGTTAATAGGTTATCATCCCTTATGCGATTGAAATTTGGGCAGCCCGCCCACATTTCAACCGCCTCTGTGGTCTAGTAATTAGACCACCTATCTCAGACCCAGACGTCCCCGGTTAAATTTCCCAGGCCAAGTTAACTGTAGAGGTCAAAAAAAAAATTTGAAAAGAGCAATTTAGGTCATCATCAGTAGATTGCGTGATTATAACTACATAGGTATTTTATAATATCATGATAGCATACCCCATCGTGGTAAGTATAGCAGCCCTCAAGTCGCCGTCTATGCAGAGCGCCCAAGTCGAGCTTATGGCAGGGCTCCCGGCTGGAGCGGGACATGAGCGTGGGCTGCGGCTTAGTGTCCGGCGGCACAGTGCAGTTCGCGGCGAAGTCGTCCTGTTTCTCCACCACGACGAGGACCAAGTTTGTCTTAGGGATGTAGGACGCCCAGTAAGCGGGCCAACACTCCCCCGCTTCATCTTTCTGAACGGTGGGCGAAGCTCCCGACGCCTCCAAAAAATATTTCTGGTTCAGTATATAAAGCGTGATACTATGGTCGCAGGAGAACGGGCTTTCCTCCTCTTTTTTCTCTTTCACATTCCCTGTTTTGTTGTCCGGTAAGGGCGCTGCAGTCGTCTGAGGCGCCACTGTGTACCCTTTGTTGATTAGTTCATCGATATAGTCTGCGAGCGAGATGACCATGCGGTTACATTAAGCAGAAGAATTAGACGTGCTTATACAATAGTAAAGGCTGCCAATTACCATGCAGCTAAAGTAGTACTACTAAATGTAAATAAATATGCGTTTTAATTTAGATTTTGTTCGCTGAAAGCTTAAGAGTCAAGTTGGATCATCAGTATTCGTCTAAAAGATTAATTTAGTAAAAGCCGCTATTAGTCTATCGCCGTTTAGAAAAGGATTTCGTGTATTCCTGCACTTACTACGGAAGTTAAATAATTGTGTGAGCTACTAAATGGCTAGAAGCAATTAGTTTGAGGTGCCTAGTTAGTCTAACTTTACCAGTTTGAGCTAATTCTTCTGAACAACAACAACAAGAGATTACAGCCAATTTTTACAATTTCGTACAATATTTTATATTCAATATTCCAAATGGTGCTACGGATTTGTATTATAAATTTTTTGTAATTAGTCCCACTGTCGGACACAGGCCTCTTTTCATACCTACATTGGCAAAGCATCCATCCAACAGTAATAAATAATATCCCCGTCACAAAATATCGATGGCGGCTCTTGTCTTTCAGATACGTTAAATTATTATGTTGCTGTTTATACCTAGATTTCTAAACCTTCATTCAACATTTCACAAAAAAATGTGTATGTTAAAGTGTTTTGAAAATCCTCTATCTTTAGATCTCTTACAACAGAACCATAGATTCATTATAACATCTCACCAGGATCCTCATCGATGACGCCAGCGTACGCGTAATCACTTGGGTTGTACATGTTTGTGACCAGCAGCAGGACTTCAGTCACCAGCCAGTGGAAGAAGTTCAGCGCTAAACTAAAAGGCTACAAAATATTCATGTTATTACAAGCCCTAAGGTCTAACCACACAGTTCTAATAGAGCGGTTTGGGGTCAAAGCAAATGCGTCAAATCATACTCAAGGACACTGTCCGGATGGCTTAAATACGTTTTGGATAGACTCATAAATATTTCTTGAGAAGACTACAATTACTTATCTGTGGTGTTATTCGGTTAAAATCTTACCGTGAAAATGTGAGTGAAGTGAACTGTCTCTCCACCTAGACTCTAGGGATTGACAACACATTGTACCTAAGTTTTCACCATAGATATCCGTGGCTTTCACGGTGAGTTTTTTACAAAATAGCACCACTGTTCTTGTATCATGCAATTAGATTTTTGCTGTGACTTTTACTTTTTCTAATCCCGGTCCCGTACGGTCGTAGATCTAACTTTGCTTACAGTAATTATCAAAATAAAATACTTTAAGACTTGCTTTAAAATGTAATACTTTAAAATGTTTGAAATTGTATTCTATACTCAAAGGTTGCATAGGTACTGAATAGCATAGTATAAGAACCAACTTACCGTACGCAAAGTCCAGGAACCACTTTTCTTGAGCAATACAGAGAGTGGGCACAGAGCCTGGTAGTTGAACACCTCGACGTGGTCGTAGATTCCCAAGTCCAGGAAGGACTGCAGAACGTACTTCTGTACTGTGCCGAAGAACTGGCCAACCAGCTCCTTGTCCTTGGCGAGCACTATGTATCCAGAGCTGTCTATGACGTAACAGTCGTATTTGTCGGAACTTGGGTCGCAGCTTGGGTCCTGAAAAAATAAGTTATTTTTTATATATTTCGTAATACAGTTTTGTGTAAGGTGAGAGTACATAATAGGAACTCAACTTCAATGAGCTAGCGAAACTCAGCAGACGTGATGGGTACCCCAAAATAAATAATACGTTACTTGACGTATGATTTTAGAAAATCTGTTTTCTTGTCGTGTTTAGACATCGATTGATCGATAACTCAATACATCACGTCTTCTATACTACTTTTTTTACTAAACAGCCGGCTTTTACTACGGCTTTTACTAAACAGCCTGCAATCGTCGACCTCAAAAAGCTTTTTTTTTGTCGTTTTTTATATCGATAACCAATTACTGTGAAGTTTCGCTAGCTATTTAAACCTGTATTATTCTCATGAAGTATAATAGATTCTTTCTCAAAAATAAACACATCTTACCTTAGAACCGTCCAAAGTAATATTAGTAATTTGTAAAAATCTTTCATAGAATTTCAAATACGAATATTGGAAGCCAACAACAGACGCCGGTGTCTCTGACTTGCCATCTTTATAGAAAATGGCGTAGCTGGCAGTCAGTGTGATGTCCCCATCCTCATTGATGACGCTCGGAGGGTCCTTGATGATGTCATCCAGGATAGGAAGAGGCGTGGCCACCACCAGAGACTCTTTGTTTATCATGTGTTGTAGAACCGCTGCTTTGTACCAAGTCTCTTCAATCGTGTTGTGGTAGTCGTCTCCGAAAACACTGTAATCGTCAGTCAAACTAAGATCAGCAACGAAGAACACTAACGGCCAGTTTCTTCATCGCTGTGTTCTTTAGTACTGTTGTATTTTCAATCCTCGGCGCTGAGGCGAGGGTTGTAAATCCAACAACGCGAGAGAACAGTTGACTGTTACTTTTGATGAAGAAACTGGCCGTAAATGCGTGAAGCGCTAATCATAATTAATAAAACATCATTCTGTCTCTGTCAACTCCCAAACGACTGACAGAAACCGAACAATATTTTTATACGTTTACCGTTAAACGCATTTATTGATTTGTGGTGCAAGCGGGTCATAGTTGTCGTTTCCTTGATATGCATCGATATAAACGATTAATAATTAATCATAACTTATATTTATTTATGTTCATGCGAAAGTGAGTTTGTTTGTTTGTTACGCTTTCACGCCAAAACGGCTGAACGAATTTGAATATTTGGTACATATGGGTAGACTATGACCTGGAATAGGACAGGATAGTTTTTATCCCAGTAGTACGTTCCCGTGGGATAGTTTCCGACCTCCACGCGGGCAAAAGCTAGTTGTTAATATTTTAATAGCCAAATAATCTTACTTTCCATCATATTCCTTCCTTCTGTTTCCTTGATCATCGACTTCTTCATTCTTATCAGTTTCAAATACATAATGCCATCTCGTCAACCCACTCGACGTTGCTATAAACCGGACGCTCACGTTGTACTTCCTAGCCAAATCCCACTCTTCATCGGTAGCTATCCAGTTCTCGAAATATGGCGTCGACAGTTTAGCATCGAATACTAATTGTTTCACTAGGTCTTCGTTACAGTAGTAGTCGTCTTTGCCCAGTGGTGTCATGCCGCAGTGCGCTGGTAGAAACATATTAAGAGTTAGGGGGAGATGTTACAAATTTTGTACCTTTTTTTTATGTTGGGATATCATTCAATGACTTCTCCGCTCTGGGCGGAGCGGAAGGGCGTGTCAGACTTTTACTGACTAAAACCCACCCGTGTTCCTTCAGTTGCCTGTTGCCAAGGTCCCGGTATCCCTTTCGGACTAACCCGCAACCCTGACAAATTTTGTACCTATTGTGCAGAAATCTACTACAAATCCTACTAATATTATAAATGTGAAAGTTTGTATGTGTTTGGATGTTTGTTACTCAATCACGCAAAAACGGCTGAATGGATTTGGATGAAATTTGGCAAACAGATAGTTTATAACCTGGATTAACACATAAGATACTTTTTATCCCGATATTCCCACGGGATCGAGACTTACGCGGGTGAAACCGCGGGGCACAGCTAGTTAATACATAAGTTTTTTACTTACTGTCGAGGCTGAACTTTTCGGTTTCATTCTCTTTTGTGTACTGCTGCTTTGTTATATCAATTTCATTTTTAGATAAACCAACTAAAAACTTCCAGGCTTCCACCTCAGAATTAAGAGACTCGTGACCTTCCAAATAGTGGTATTTGCAATAAACCCTGTGAACAGTTAGGGTTACTGGTGTTAGAATATCTTATGAAGAAGTATCAATATGTAGGTATTTAGGTACAATTTTATTTTAGAAACTTACCAATCTGGATGGACCCTGAAGCTATATCTAAAGTAATCAGTGACGTTGATACCAGTTAGCTCTTTTCCTTGCTTTGCCTCTAAAGGATTCTCCTTTAGCATGAGTTCGGTATCTCCGTAAACTTTCGGCAGTGAAATTCCCATAGAAAATGGCGTTCCTTCAAGTTTATTGAAAAAGTAGTCGTGGCTTACTCGGGCTATCCTCCTGGAAACATTGTGAAATTGGACGTTAGCTGCAGCATCAATCAAATGAACCGTCTGTATCTTTGGACATTTATGGCACTCTTCGCATCGCACTAGCGCAGCATATTCGGAGCGTCAACTATATACCGCCGCATACCTACAACCTACTGACTTATGCCAAGCAAAGTTGCATAATATATACAACAGCCCTACAACAACCAGACACAACATCCGTCTAGTTGGAGGATCCTCCGTTTACAATGGAGGAACTTTCGATCCTGTTCCTCTACACCTCCAAAGAACTAAAGCCAGATGCGAATCTTTGGTAAGTTTTGGTACAGAAAAAATCTCCCATAAATCTCCTGGGGAAGACCTTGGCCCAGCAATGGGACAATATAGGTTGAACTAAAAAAGATCTTACCTCATGTTGTCGTAGTGGTAGAGCACGGGCACCTGCGTCATGTTGCCGTCGGCGCCCTCCACCAGGTTGTAGCGCAACAACTTGATCTGCTCGCCGAGCTCGCGCGTGCCCTTCCCGTCGTCCACCTGTTCCACCTCCACGAAGTCCACGCTGTTGTAGTTCTTCTGCAGGTCTCCGTTTATCTGAAGATATTGTAAATATTCATGCTTCATTTGTATTGAGGCAGTTAAGTCGGTCCTGTACAATGTTTTTTCTAGGCAGTAATGGTACTCAAATTATGGGTGTTTATGTTTATCAAAGCAAATTCGCTCATTTCTGGTACCTAGAATAGTGAAACCTAGCCTCAAATACTTTTGAGGATCTTTAAACATAAAAAAGTGAAAACTGTTGGAAAAATTGAGAGATTTAAAGTTAAAACCTTCTAAATACAGATGAATGTGTTACTAATTCCCTTAAGAGAGTGATTGCGTAAGAATTGAACCGCTGCAGTATTACGTATTCGTTTAATCCATTGAAATATGTTAAAAGTTACTCACTGTAGTGGTCAAAAGAGGATGCAGCAACAAGTAGCCATTGTTACTGACGATGAATGAGTAGCCGTTGACACCGAGCTGAAAATTGCATAATAAGTAAATGAGACCATGTAAATGAGGTTTGTTCTTTTTCTCTGTGTAAAATGATGTTATTCACAGTTAAATTATCACTCCATCAACCCGTAATCGTCCATTTCTCGACAAAGAAAGAATAGTGCTAAGTATGGAGGTCTGTATAAAATTAATTGATTACTATTATTGGACCATATGATTTGTTTAATTTTCTGTGTGGCCCAGAACTCAGCAAAGCTTACAGTTTTTCTGAGTTCTGGGCCAAACAGAAAATTTAAATTATCTTTGCCATCGACACGATAAGAAAGTGCAGTGATATTTTACGGGTAAAACCAAGTGTCATAAATAGTCCATAGCATATTCGCTAACATTATCAACACACGTATCGCTCAAGATCTAAAAACAGCACATCGGCTTTTCACAGCAGCACCGTTCATTTTCCCCGTTGAGATAAATACACAGAAAATGGATGCATTTCCCGATACAATTCCCTTCCTAATACAGTTTATTTTACCTGATGCGGCTGCGCAAGTTTGGCGATGCTGTCGATGGGCACGTCAGTACCAGCCACTCCTAACAGCAGCGCATCGTTGTGCTCCTCGTTGTACTTGTAGTCGAACGCCGGGATGGCCACTGACGTCACCAGCTTGTCTTCGTCCGGCTGGAAGAACAAACATTCTTGGTTGAAATACGGTCAGAGGCAGACATTATTTCCTAACTGTTCTTGTCCCATTCTGTTGATTAGTCAATTTGCTATTAGGACTTTATGATACGTAAGAACGTTGAAAGACTGATCTCTGAACTTTCTGAGCTCTGAATAAATAACAAAGGTTATATTTGTACATTTGCCTTTTAAAACTCTCCGTCAACTTCGAGATTTGCATTTTTCTAGCAATACATAGTTTACAGACACGTTAGGGAGGTAGTTCTTTGTTTTTGACTACTATGTTAGGATAGTTGAGTAATATTCGTTTTATCCTCTTATTACGACTATCGTCACAATTTTCCATAAATAATATTTCAATTAATAAACAGCGATATATACATAAAAGAAAGAATACCTTCAAGATGTCTCCACTCACACCCCATTTTTTGGTTCGCTGTAAAAGATAAGGGTACATTATTATTTCCACAGAATTTGAAACAACATTTTCCTTGAAGTAACATATTAATGGTAGAAGTTTCTATTATCAAACCCGTGTTTTATTATTGACACCGCGTTACTCGGAAAGTCACCTTTTCCAGTAAAAATGCGGTTGACTGCTGTACAGTATTCGCACAAATTAATTTTCTACAAAATCATAATAATATTATAAACGTGAAAGCTTGTATATTAGGATGTCTGTTACTCAATCACGCAAAAAAACGCTGAACAGATTTGGATGAATTGGCACTCAGATATTTTATAACCTAGATTAAAACATTAGGATACTTTTTATCGTCCATCGTTTTAGTACGTCCCCGTAGGATAATTTCCGACATCCACGCGGGCAAAGCCGCTGACGTAAGCTAGTAACCTTATAAAATGAAACATTCAATGATTAATGAATATCAGTGTCAGAGGTTCCCGTTTTCCCTCCTTCCTGTAGTTAGGGAGTTGAACTGATTATGAATGAACTGACCGTGTAGTCAATGTTGGCGTGTGTCCAGGTGGGAGGCGGCTCCTCATTCTCCAGGATCATGGGCCGAGCTATCACGTTGATATACTTCAGCACTTGTTGCTGCACCTCCTCCACCGAATGAATGTGGACGAAGAAACCTGGGAACATACGATTAACTAGGTTATAGATACTCCGGCGAACGTTTGCCTTGTTTTTCAGTTGCGGTAGTGTATATGTCTCGTATGGTGAAATTAAAATTAAATTCTCAGAACACCATCCCACTCCTTCAGGGAATACGATCCTGATAGATATTATGTTAATTACTACTCCTATTATAATATATGTGGGTAATATAGGTACACCTTAACCCTTCGGGAATACAGGCGTGATTGCTACGTTTTTGTTAATAATGTATAGTCACCTCTATTTAAACATGCCATCCACTGTATCTCACGCACATTGGTGACCTCCTTGCCAATGAGGTAGGTGAACACTCTAACAGGGATATACGTGTTGCCGCCGACCACCTCGCGGTTGTACTCCTCGAAGACTTCGGTCAGGTTGCCCGGCACGTAGTCCGTGATCACCATCACCAGCTGGTTGCAGCCTTGGGTGCTGCTCACGTTACATATTGCTCTTCTCTAAACAGTAGAGGTTCAAAATTCAATTAATATCCTTTTGTGGTTCTGTGGTTGAACTTTGTAAGGACTCGTATATAATAATTTATGATTTCAAATCATTCGGAATAAATGAAAAAAGGCGAATCATAACGACCGTCTCTTTGTCATGCACAACATTACGAGGGTTGAAGTAAATTTTTTGACGTGGTTGAAGTCGACCCAAACGTAAGCAACCCACTTACCTGTTTCAATGCAGTAAAAGCTTTGATATACGCCATCGACAAGTTTGCGTTCCCCTCCAGAGGCACTTTATGGGTCTTCCCCTTGTCTGTCGGCTCGAGGGTATCGGTAAGAGTCTTCAGATTCTCAGGAGTTGCCTGCACCAGGTCCACGAAACATTCAACAACAAAGTCAGTCTTATTTTTGAAAGTATATACATTGACGTAATCGTTGTTAGATAGAGTGTCTAAAAGTGAGCCTAACGTTCTTCTTGCTACGTAGTTCTTGAATCCAGTCATTGACCCGGAGACATCGAATAGGATAATCATGTCTTTGGAGCAGGTGGCAGCTTCTATGTACCAAGACTTGACACGACAGTCGTATGTGTCCACCTCGTTGGTGTTCCAGCGCATGCCGGGGTAGAAGCGCAGGATGCCATGCGCACTGCCGAAGTACTGCCACGATAATGATGGGTCAGAGTTGTAGTTTTTTATAAAGATATCGTTTAAATCTTTTGACCATAAGATAGCATTTAGGGCAGTCGTCTCTGAAAAAATGAAAAAATAAATGACTATTAATTATTTTATCTCTAGGTGCTTAAAAACTTTTTTTTATCAAACTATGCTACACTGGGAAATAAAACTTCAAGATCCAATCAAGCATTTGGGTTTAGCTTCCTAATTAAAAATATATCCCTAAGAAATAATTCACGATATTGCTCTGCACTGTACACAATAGGTACGTATTTGCATAGATCTACAGTATCAAGGCCTTCCAGCCAGATTAGAACTCGCTTCGTCGAAAATTTTGTTCACAGGGTCGAAAAATCGAAATGAAAGTGTATTTCTTAAAAAATGAATACATTAGCGAAATTTTCTAAACTGTTGAGAATATCCCACCTTTGAAGTATTTAAATGATAGGTCCGCTTTACCACATTTGCCTTTGGACCACTACGTTTGAGACACCCTGTAAGGTACGTGAGCTAATGAAGCTCTAAAGAGATTTGCAGGTTTTTACCCGCAGTTACGTGATTAAGGGTAATGCAGGCTATTCGGGGTTTTTAAATTGGATTTCGACGTATTTTCCCGTTAATTGCCTTATTCCAATTATCAATTATAAGACTAATTATTATAACTTTTCAACCTAACTCTTCGCCAAAAGCGATCACCTGATTAGGCACGCAGGGCTGGGATTAGCGTGGCTGCAAACTCCTACCTGTGATAAAAAATATTGTACTCCTTTCAATATTGACATACCTATATCAAATATATTGGTTGGAACGTGAACACAACTGGTGTTTGTGTTTACATTGATGTTATAAAAATGCGAGTCTCTCTCCAGGGACACGTTCATGTAACGAGTACTGTTTACAACATATCTGGGCAGTTCGTCCTCATTCTGGGCGCCAGGGTTATCATCTTCATCTTCATAGAAAAACTTGGAATACTTTGCCGAACAGTACTCGAACGGTTGGGATGTATTATAGGTGTAGTGGAATTTCCTTGCCAAATCTTCTGCCGTCGCGTGAATGCACTACAAACAGAACAAAAAATGATCAAAAATGCTTTAATTTAAAATATTAACTAAAAATAACGTACCCTGCCGAAAGCTGTCACGAATTGGGTTTACGCAACAATTTCATGTTATCGTTCACATCTGCAGACGTATGTTGCCAAAATCGCCTCGACGTGAAATAAACCTAAACGAGTGTGGCGCACCCTGCGCAGCCAGCCCCTCTATTAACCTTGCTGACCTTTCAATCATTTCACTACACCATGAGGTCATCACTACTCTCATAGCGCATGACGTTTCAAAAGTAAAAAGAAGCCATATTCAGCACACTTGACAAACGTAGGTACTGTAGACTACTACTACTACTGTGGTAGGTACTGTGTACTTACAGTACTTACTTCACGCAACACTAACCTCACAACATAGTTTTGATTATTGAGCAATAATTTATTTATGCATTTATGCCACTGCCACATAACATACAATTAACATACCTATTTAAAGAATTATTCTATAAAAAGCATCTTGTCTGATGTGGCAACGATGGCGCACTTGCAATTAATTGAATACGTTATACAAAAATAAGCTGACCCGACAGACGTCGTCCTGCAATCGTTCGAAAAGTGGAGCATAAGCTCTTGAGTTCAAACAATTTCTTTCCCGAATTAGAAAATTTTCCGGAAAACGTTTCCAATTTTTCTTTCCATAAAAACCTAATTCGGATTATTACGAACATTTTAAAACAAAAAATAGCCAAATTAGGTCCAGCCGTTCAATTGATGCGCTTACTAATGAACATCATTTCATTTTTATTTACATTCTTACTGGTTTGTGGTTTTCTTAGAGAATAGATAGATAGAAGATTAGTGGAATTCATGGAACATAACGCAGAAAACAACAACTTATTCGGAGTTAGGGTAAACTTATAATTTTGATTAAAATAGGCAGATCATGGAACACTAATAATTATGATGAACCATAAATAAAAGCAGTCTTTGTATATGCAAACATAATTATTTCATGGATTATGACCGTCCACAACAGTTCTACATTTCATAGTGAATGCATTCACCATCCTTTTAATTATAATTAACTGAAATCATGTCCACCACTGATCAAACAGAGTAATTTTTACTTACCTAATATTATTTTACTTTCCCTACTCGCTCAAAAGCTCTCAACATAGGATAATGTCTACTAATTTATTTTATGGATTAATTAATACATACTTGGACGACAAAGTGTGATGAATACGTGGGTTATTGTGTAATAGCACAATAAGAAGTTACGTCTATGGCTTACCTTGACGGCATTGATTTTGCGAGTGAGCATGGTGCTCACAGAGCGCAGTGAGGACTCCAATATTTGCTTTCCATCTTTTCTCTTCACGCTCGCGTTCATTTGTTTGTATTTCTGCGAAATTGGGAATATGTAAATACAATCTGAATAGATGGATTCGGAGTTTTTCCTAGAATGCTGTTGAGTTAAATTGTATTTCAATGTCATCTTGAGCTTCACTTAATTTTCAAAATTAATACTACGAAAAATTATTTTTTAGGGTTTTTTTAGCTAGAATTCTATTTTGGGTTTTATTTCAGAGTCTTTAACTTTATTTCAAAATTTTAGCAATTCTGTATCAGCATTTCCTAGAAACATATTTATTGCACTTACAATTCTGATTTGATCTGATTTTGTCAGAGCTTCACTTAACTTCCATAGTTCGTCGCCAAGGGCTCGCGCCCATACTTTTACTCTACGAAAAAACAAACTTTATGTTAAAAGTACACAAAATGACACAAAAATAAGGCACATTTGTCTCAAAGCACAATAATAACAAAATAAATAGTCCTTTATAGCAACATAATAAGGGAATTTTCTTCATGACAAGAAAGTTTTCAGTGCCCATTATATTCGTGACCGACCGGCGGTAGGTAATCCGTAGACCCATGAATCGTTAATAAGGGTCTGTTTACGATAGTCACCAAAATAAATTAAGAGCCTTTACAAATTTTATGTTGGATCATATCTTTGATAGCAATACTTTCAGGTGTTTAACGTGTTTGCTATTACATTAATATGCGTCACGTTCGCATCCATCCAGTTTCCGGCCTCGCGTCCGGTATTGTACCTAATGCTCTTCAGTAAAGTTACTTTGTAACACGTAAGTACTCGACACCTAGAGAATAATTATGTACGTAAAAACTTTTTTTTGTGAGGCTATATAACACTATGTCCAGCACAGTGAAAATAAGTTAAAAAAAGAAACTTTTTGATAGATAAAAGGCAAAAAATTAATTCAGATAACTTTCGCAGTTCTGTCCCTGAACAACAGGTTAATTTCAAACTACATAAAGTATTCAGGATTTTTCAGGTAACGGAGTGCTCCACGATGATTTATGAAAGTAATAGATATCATAAATAATAGTATTCTTACGTGTCAGCCTTCCAGGCGGGGACAGGCTCTGGTACAAAGAGTAATGCACAAAGTAACACGAACTTGAAACTTTGCATGTCTGCGACGGTGAGTCACGTGCGCTAACAACAAATATTTATTGCGTTCCACAAGTAATCTTCGTAAACTACACGAATATTACAGGTTAAGGCACATCGTTACAGTATTTTGTTACTTAATAAGCTTTTCAGGATACATCTCAAAAGTGTATCACTCTAATCTGCTAACACGTATCTATGACAGATAAAGAACAACCAAACTAAAAGGTAACAGAAAGCTTTCCCGGTGAGAGATAACGAACAAGGCCACTACGATTTAGCACAGCACAGTAAACATTCAGTCACTAAATACTTTCACGTTAACGAGGTTAAAAATAGTTTACGTAGAGTTTCGACTAGAGTTTTGTCGTCCATTTACGCGGGGGATCACAACACGAGTTACATGGTGCTTTTATAAGAGCGCGGGTACGAGATAGTTTGTGTGCGGGGTGCGGGCGACGCTGCCGGTGCGGGCCGGAGTGGGCCGGAGCGAGCGCGGGCCGGAGTGAGCGCGGGCCGGGGCGAGTCGGACGGGAGCAAGCGTGTGTCGCGGCCGACGCACGTGCTGCGTCTATTCTGGGCGGGCGCCGGCGAGCGCTTCGGGCGGCATCGAGCGGACCCGATCTAGGTCGGCCCGTGTCTGTCCACACACTGCCACCGGCGCGCATCGTACCCGGTCGCCCGCTACTACTTATAATTATAGACAACACAACTTTTTGTCTGCGAGCTTACAGTGCTTCGCTTAGGACGTAATTTACATTCTTATTACTTCTTAGCTAATGAGAGTTTGGAGTTTTGCGTCAAGGTCAGATTATATTGGCGGTGATTTCTGTATTAAAACTTCTGAAATTGCTTGTAACCATTAGAAGTCTAAATCTACTAGGTATATCTTAAATATATATTTTGTCTCTATTTTTATAATGACTTCATGGAAAATTGCGTTAGCAAAATATTTGATTAATGACCTATATAGCAAATAGAGCAAACCAAACACCGAAACAACTGATATAATGCAATCTAGAAATCAATACAGCCAGCGTCTATTTTTGTTACATTTGTATGCATCGAAATTCATGCGGCCGTCATGTTTCTGTGAAGCCAGCCGAGCTTTTACGAGTTGATTCATAAAGCAATATTTATTTCATTGCCCTCCAGTCAACATTTGAAAGTGAAACGCATGCATGAAACCAGTTTATTTATAATTTAGACGACGTCTACGCCTCGCGTAGCAGTGCTCGTAGCAAATGTCTGAAAGTGACCCTAAATAAAATATTGACAAAGTTTATCTGTTATACACTATGTTGTGTCTAGTATTGAGAACTGCATGAATCACTTTTTTACTTTAATGTTTAAATAGTTTTATTTTACTATGATTTTCACTGGGTCTACGCCGCGCGTAGCATTCGTAGCACTTGTACGAATGCGATCCTTAAAATATGGCTGAAGGTCTTTGAGGAGGTACTTAATCATTTTCTGCCTCGGCCTAGTGTCGACACCAATGATCCAATCACGACTGTCTCTTTGGTTACAATAAAAAAATGCTGCTACGGTGATACGTAAATTCAAATGAAAAATGAAGGGTTAAGGAAAAAATAGAATTTTATTGCAATAAAACAAAAATTCCTAAAAACTACCACCCTCTCTTTCAACTCACGTGTTACAAAAGGTGACTAGGGGGTTACGTTAGGAGGATAAACAAACAGATTTAGCATTTATAACGTGCAATACGCTAGAAATGAGCAGTGACGTAACGTTAGGGCTTCATTACACCTGAAATAAACAGATTTAATATGCAAAGGGCGGCGAGCGAGGCGTGTAAACATTACTTATAAACATTCAGGTGAGTACACAAGCCGCGCGTGCCATAACAGCCTGCCTTCATTATTTACACTTGGAAGTTTCTCTTTTAAGTGGATCGTTATCTTTACGGCCTTTTATGGCTCGTGGATGAAACACGCGCTTTTATTGATCTGCGATGTAGAGTGCTAGGTTTAGTGCAGTTGATTTTTAGATGGGTGAGCGTGGCATAGTCAAAGAATGAGCTATACCCAGTATATTGGGTGAAATCCGGCTGTAGATGACGTACAGATCCCTCTATGTCTCAGAATGTATGTGAGAGTGATTGTTGGCCCGATATTGTCATATGAACATCTATGAGGTAGTTATGGGCTGTCAGAATCGGTACGGTAACCGAGCTGTATGAAGTGAAGAAACTTATTTATGTCCGAATGCTGGCCAAAATATTTGATAAACATATTTTTAAGTATGCTTTAACATAGTAAAGCAGTAATCTGTCACTCACTTAAAAGCAGTATTTACTTTTACATAAAAAAGGTTAGTAAAACAAATTATTTCATTGCTTAACATCGCACAAATTATTATGAAACCATAGGTACCACCACAGTCAGGATAAATTAAAGAAAAACAACAGAAAAGAGCAGTCTCTCGGAAAATTGAAGACATAATGATCATGGATTTTCCGAGAATTTATTACGCTCGCTCTTTGTGAAGAGGAATGTCTTCCTATCTATGTGTGGAGCAATAAGGAGCGCGGTTCGTCTGCTGATGTATAAGACGCCATTTCTATTCTGTTCTTGTTCCTAATTAAGACTCGTAAAGATCGCTAACAATGCTCCTCGTTAATGTTACCTATCTTTAATAAGCTTTGAAACTTGGTCCTTGTGCTGTCAGATGGAATAAAGAAGACCATTAAAATAAGGTGATCTTTGACCTTTTTAAAGTTACAGTTATAGTCCTGCTTTCACGGAGCAATGGAGCAATAGGTCGCCATGATTTGCATAGATATAGTTTATGGACCGGAGAGTGACATAAGTATTTTTGTCTCAGGACCATTGTCCTCCACAGCGATATAGACCACGGGAGCACAGAATAAATAACTAGCAGTATTATATATCGGCAGTGACCTTGAAATGGCCGCTCGGTAGAAAAACCTTCCAGTTATGCGGAAGGACGGGCCGCACAACTGATATACACTAAGATTACGAAGCACGTCCTTTCGGCCGTTTTCTATGAATATATATATAATACTGTGGCGGGAGTGAAATTGCAATAATGCATGAAGCTAAACGTAACTTTAAAATTATTTGGGACCAGCCCTAGAATAATTTGATTTAGTATTTGTTTCTCCAGTCATGATCGTGGGGACTATGGGCTATGTTATTCACCAAACGGAATTTCCTTTCTGTTTAATGTAACATTGCACCCAAATACTGGGTTTTCCAAGTGAAACATTTCAATGCGGCGCGGTGACTCAGAGTCGGATGGCCGCGGGGTCGCGGAATGCATTAATTTAGTCGCCCCAGCACTCTGCTCATTTCTTGGTGACGTCATAAATACTAACAAGGACCTAAATGCTATATAACTGACAGTAGAATATTTATCTATGGCTATGTTATATCCGCTATCGATCTTTGCATGGGGATTAGCTAATGGATTCGGCCGTCGGACAATCGGTGTGTTGTGGTTGGTTTTTTAAACATTCGTTATTTTAGTGCAACAACAATAATAAGTCACGTTAGCGTTACAAATTATAGTTAAATAAGGTTAAAGCATCATGATTTTTTTAGATAAACGTAGGTATATTCTTTGCGGCCATCGACATGTAACTAACAACCTCACATAGTCAGAAACCTGATAAAATGGCCTAAAGTTGTACCCTAATATTCATGTTCCCCACTTGGGTAGCAACTTATAATGGTCGACTGAAAACTGGTGAATGCTTGTGAGTAGTTGTGAGTCAGAAAACACACAGATTGCACATAGGTACCTACTTAATGAGTTGGAAGGTGCCGTGGGACACCCGGTTGGAACGAAATTCCTTTCGCTGTATATTACTTATTTATAAATCCATCTAGTATTGTCTCAAATTTCAAGTTCAAAAGTGACGATGACGTGACGTGCCGTCGTGACGACTTCTGCCAGTTTACTCCTACAAAAAGTACACAAACATTAAACACGTAACATCACAGCCGTATGCCCCACAGGGTTACGCCTAGGTGCTTTACTACCTACCCATATACCTACACCCACATTTAGCCAGTTAAAACTTAAGTACCTATTATATCCATGATAAACTGATACGCGCAGGAAGTAAAGTGCCTACTTATCATATACAATGACCCGCTCTTGAACGTCAACGATACGAGGTACCTCCCTCTATTTGCTACTACAAGAGGTCAACAAGCACCATAGAGAGGTAAGAACCATAGAGCCGTAAGATCACAGAGGTAACTGCAAACATCTGAATATTTTGGAGCTATCTGCTTGTGTGCTACATGCTACTACTTCTTTATCAGGCGTTCAATATGAAAAATATTTAATTAGTTCGTAAATTGGCAATGCTATAAATTTTTACGGCTACTAAAGACCGTTGTGGAAAGTTTTGGCCACTCGTAAATTTATGGGAGGTTATGCCCAAGAGGGGTAATCTCCTCATATTTATTGCTTAATGAAGGTCGGTCCTATCTAACTAATTAAGAGTTTGTAACTACCGTGTTAGAGCTCAACCCAAGGTTAAATAGGTTAGAACTCCTTTGTTTCCTTTCTCACAGAAGCACCGTATTATTAAGCAAATATTTAAAAAAAAATCTCTGAATCCACATCTTAATCCTAACTAATATTATAAATCCGAAAGTGACTTTGTTTGCTTGTTACGCTTTCACGCTAAAACGGCTGAACTGATTTTTTTTTCCGCGATTTCAAAGTTGGTCCGATAATAAAAGTTATTGAGTTCGATGGTCTAAACCACCTTATAGCGTGTAACAAAAACCCTGTCCGATCCGTGGAGGTGTTGTTAAGAATCATACTGAGAGTCTATTTTTGTGGTAATTTCTAGGAAAAAAAAATCACTTAGCTGGTGTCTACGCGTCATAACTTATGACCTCTGCAGAAAATTCGGTAATTATAATGAAATTGGGGTAATTTTCGTACTGAAACCGTGAATTTTAAATAGTAATAATTTTCTTATCTTCATTAATAATTTACTTTTTAGTAATCGCCTCGTCTTCACATATAATGATATAATTGATGTTTACCAAATATTGGAAAACATTTTTTTAAAAGAGTAACGTTGGAGTTTCTTGCCCATTCTTCTCCATACGAAAACTACCTTTGGAAGGGGCAACTAGAATCAGTTCTATTTCTATGTATTTGACGTTCAAAAGTGCCTTTAGTGTGCCTACTTGAAATAAATTATTTGACTTTGTCTTTGACTTTAATGTTATTGCGGTACCTAGGCGGGCCCTTTCAGATCGGACAGGGTTTTGATTAATGCTGTATACGTATTAAAATAAATTGTTAAAAATACCAGCGATATTATAAATCTAATATTTCCAAAACAAATCGATCAATTTGTGATGGTACGTACTGTATAATATTAATTCTATTGTATTTACATTCATAGAGAAATTAATATCTGTACCTAACACAAATAATGAATTATTGACCACAATATTTGATTGCATTAAAGAATTTTACGTTGAATAACATAAACAAAATGAGGGTTTACAAATATCTAATACCTACTAAACGAAATGACGCGAAGCCTGTTCGAACAATGCGAATTAAAATGCCCAATAAAAGCATCATCATCTGCCTAGCCTTTTTCCAACTATGTTGGGGTCGGCTTCCAGTCTTACCGGATGCAGCTGAATACCAGTTTTTGACATGGAGCGACTATCTGACCTCCACAACCCAACAATTGGGTAATACGATACCCCTTGGTAAGATTGGTTGTCAGACTTTCGGGCTTCTGATGACCCGTAACGACTGTCAAAGATCCACAAATGACAGCCGGGACCAACGGCTTAACGTGCTTTCCGAGGCACGGAGGAGTCTCGGTATGTAAAGATGGTCACCCGTCCACGGACCAACCTCGGCAAGCGTAGCTTTACCTGATGGATCGACCTGTGCGGCTGTTATTACGTAGCCACGAGCTCCTCCGTTCCAATAAAAGCAATTACCTTGATTACAATCACATTCTCGGAATAAGCCCCACAAAGCTTCGTTTTTTCACAAACAGAAACAAACGAATTCGAAATAAATAGCACTCAGCGATCCCATATAACAAACACAAATTTTCAATCCTTTGAGAGTACAATACAAACAATATACTTTCATTTTCCCAAAGCTTTCTCGTCGATAAAACTGTTGTGTGCTACACGCTGTTCCATTACACCTAAACTACGATTATATAGAGTGACAGGGTCCTCCAGGGACAGAAAAGGGAACAAATGTACGCTATATATCTAAATCGGAATAAAAAATAAACGGTGTGAACACACGTTTTCTTTTCATAAAAAAGCGCAAAGCTTCCCATGATATTTGTGGCGTTTCTGTTCTCACATTTTGAAAGGGTATTTTAGGTTTATCTGAGTACCTACAAGTTCATACGAGAAAGTATGTTTGGTCTTCAGAACATGTTTTCAGTCACAAAACATTAGAGTATCTGTATTTTTTATTTTTTAAATCGCTTTGCTCTATTCGTCATTTTAAAAAACATACATAGTTTACCGCCATTGTTAAACTGCGAGCATAAATAAAATTAAATCTATTTTCATAGTAAGTGATTCGAATATTCCCCAAATATGTCTTCTTTTCTTAGCTTTCCTTCCATATCAAATTAAAATAAATGTACTTATCTGAAAAAGCCTACTTAATATCACAGAGCAACAACAACAATACACAAAGAAAATACTAGTTTCAAACCGTTGGAACAAGAAGTTATGTTAACTAAATATACATAATCTACAAAAGAGGTTGTAAAAAGTAGCAACAAACTTGGCCAATTTTGATCAAAAAAATATCTTACAAGCCCTATGCCTTGATAAGGAAAATAAATAAATATTTTATTTTATGGCATCCTGATTATTTTTTGAGCCAAGTGGCCAGTATTTTCCTATTTTTTATAACTAAAAAGTTTGCATAGCATTAATTACTTAGTAATTAATGCTATGCAAACTTTTTAGTTATATATATTTGTATATAACTTTTTAGTTATATATATATACGTGTAGGCTATAAGTCTTATAGCCTACACGTTCTTGTCCTCTGCTCACAGCACTGATAACTTGATCGGAAAAGTGTTATGGTATATAACGTGTGTCGACGCCTTTCCACCATCCCATCTTCCTAGCACGGCGGGCTGTGCTGGAGCGGCTGCTGCAGGTGCGGAAAACTTCAAACGGTGCAAATACTCCAATCTTATTGGGACTTATATGTTCGAACATTTTGGGGTTGAAACAGTAGGGCCGAAGAATCAGCATTGCCATACTATGTCATTTGTGCTTTTGGGCACTTTTCCAGTTGACAGCGATGCGGACGAATTTTTTGATGCTTGATGATTATTTCCCGTCTTTTTATAAACTTGTTCATATTATAATTATTATTTTAGCTAGTTTAGTTAGCTAGCTTTTAAATTATGTACATTTTATCTTGGTAATCCTTAATTCTGATAATTAACTGCTGATAATTAACTAATTATTGAGAGGGCGCTGATGTGCTCATGTTTACATCATTTCTGTGGTGTTTAGAGAATAAAAATTTGAAAAATAAAGTAATTCGTGTGTATCAGTGTTAATTCAGTTAAATATGCAGTGATACATCTGGAGAACTGTTATCAAGTGAAAAAACCCTAAGATACGTGAAATTATTTTCGAATAACCATTCGTAACGGATTCCACCAGAAATTACATTAATGTCATCAAAACGGATACGAATCGCCTCTGCACAACAACTTGAAGGTCAGTCCAAGTGTTGATATAAAAATTGGGATGTGAAAGTGATGTCAGACAATCTACAATTCGTGACAATATCAAAATAGCAATAATTGAAAATTGAAAGTCATCATTTTTTTTTTATCGATTGATAACGCCATCTAGCGATGAAGCACATCTGCACATCTGCACCTTGACCTCAGTTCGAACCCAAGTCACTGAGCTGAACTGAGCTATCGCCTTAGTTGCGCTGTCTGCCAGTAGAGGTCATTATCAGTACGTATCTGCAGAAATAACTGTGTTGCAAACTATACGAGCAAAAAACTCCTACGTAATTTTTTCATCATGGACTCCGAACAGAATATCACATATCGGAACCAAAGGCCTCAACGAGCAAGCTCATTTAGTGATCTTTCAAGAACTGATCAGTCTCCACTTTTTGATACGACTATGATAAGCCTCCCGAACACTTCATTTAATGAGAGTCAAACAGTAATTGATTTAAATGAAAGGATAAATGAACTCACAAATCAATTGACTAGTGCTCATCAAGAAATTGATAACTTGAATACTGAGAATTTCCGCTTAAAGACAGACCTGAACAAAAGTTTGAAACTCGTTGAGACGTATAAGAACCTCAGTCTATCAGATAATACACATATGTCACCAAGTACTATCAGGAGAGGTAAAGGTAAAAAGTCTACACTAAGTACAGATATAACTCACTTGCAGAAAACTCCCAAAAATACCAGTCACCAAACAACACAGACTGATGAATCCCCTAAAAAATCTGTATCGAATAATATCTCACCCCACAAAACAGAACAATGTGATAATAAATCACATGAACTCGAAGAACCAATGCAGCTAAACACGTCCGACTGTAATATTTGCATTTTAAGTACCAACAACAAAAATAAATTAAGGGATATTGCAGAAACTACACTCCGCAAACATTCGGAAAACATATGTCATTATATAATGCCATACTGTAAAACCGAAAAATTGTTATGTAACTTAGAAACAAAGTTAAAAACATTCACTTTCAATGATTTTTGTATTATATTAATAGGAGAGGAAGATTTTAGCACAACAAACGACTACCTCCAGTTGGTAATTAGTATACGGACGACTTTGCAAAAAACAAAACACACTAATGTTATCATCTGTACTCCGACATTTAGATACAGCTTCTATAAAAAAATGTACAATTGGAGAGTAGAGAATTTTAATAGCCTGCTTTATCTCGATATACTGACACATAAGCATGCATACTTTCTGGACTCGAATAAAAACCTATCATACGACTATACAATGTTCAAGAAACGCACTGGATTAATTAACAACTATGGCATGCATACCATTTTTAAAGACATTGACGATTTCATTCAGGGACTAAAGAAATGCGATCTATTGAATATCAACACTATTGAGGAGCCACTCCAAATAGACGACGTATCGAAAAACCAGTTATTTCTATGACAATTATTTACATATACTACATCAGAATATTGCCGGACTCTTGAATAAATCGGATGCTCTTACTGTATGCTTGGAAGAACTTATACTGAAGAATGTCAATATCGACGTCATATGCATCTCTGAACATTTCATTATGTCAGGTTATGAAGACTATATTTCCATCCCTAACTACGAGTTAGCGGCTTGTTTTAGTAGAAAAGACATAAAACGAGGTGGAACATGTATTTTGGTGAAAAAAGGACTTCAATGGGTAGATCTACCTGATATAAACAAACTAGCAATAAGTAGCTCATTTGAATGTTGTGCTATCAAACTAACGCAAACAGGCACCATTGTTATCTGTATCTATAGAATTCCAAAATCCAACAATTTAACTACATTTTTTGAGCGTTTAGACAAATTGTTACAGTCGATAACAAAGACACGTAAGCAACATAATATTATAATATGCGGTGATTTCAATATTGACACATTAAAACGTACCAACATATCCCTAGACCTAAAATGTCTGTTGCTTAATTATAATATAAAGCTGGAACTCAATCAGCCAACTAGGCTGAAAAGTCAAACATGCATTGACAACTTTGCCCATAATCTTGGAAATAAATGTAAAGCTGACGTAGTTGAATTTGCTTTGTCAGATCACACTAGTCAAATACTGAAGTGTCCTGTAAAAAGAACTTTCTGTTTAAATTACTGGTATATCAAACGACGAGACTATAGTACAGAAAATATGAACAAGTTTAGAGAATGTCTGGAAAACACTTATTTTGCGGATATCTATGAATGTGATGACCCGGATAGAGCTTACAACCTATTTCTGGAGACTTTTTCTCTGTTTTATGGCTTATGCTTTCCGCTTATAAGAATAAAAATAAGGTTACATGATAGACCAAAATGGGTGTCGCGTGGAATTAAAGCTTGTAGTAAAAAGAAAAGAGCACTTTTGTGGCGTTACCGTTTGAACAGAAATGAAGCAAATAAAAAAGAACTTAAAAAATATACCACCACGTACAAGCGTATAATTAAATTAACACAACGTGCTCAAAATATATATAAAATAGAATCATCATTAAATAAATCAAAAGCGACATGGCAAATCATAAACCGGTCAAAAACTAATTTACCTAAGAATACAATTGCAAACATTAAAATGGGTAATTCAAATATAACACATCCACGTGACATAGCCAATGTTTTTAACGACTTTTTCATTGACAAAATTAAACCTGTCAGTAATATGGGTATACAAACAACTTCAAATATACCCAAACCTAGCCACTCCATGTTTATGGCACCAAGTAATAAAAATGACATACAAAACATAATTAAATCCTTAAAAAATACTAATAGTGTAGGACATGATGGTATATCCACAGAAATAGTAAAATATGTATCGGACAGCATTAGCGGCCATTTAAGTCACATGATTAATTTATGCATAATACGAGGCATATATCCGGCGGATCTTAAGACTGCCGTAGTAAAACCTCTGTACAAAAAAAATGACAGAGAAAATACGGAGTCTTATAGGCCTATTGCGCTTGTGCCAATATTCTCAAAGATTTTTGAAAAATATATATATGAACAAATTCACAAATATTTAGTAAAACATAACATCTTGACTGAAGAACAAAAAGGCTTTAGAAAAGATAAGACTATTAACATGGCTATTTATGACTTCTTGAATAAAGTAATTGCAAATGTTGACCATAGAATACCGGTTTGTTCAATATATTGTGATATGACTCAAGCTTTTGACTACGTAGACCACAATATCTTGCTTGATAAACTAGAAGCTTACGGAATAAGAGGAAATGTCCTGCAGCTAATTGAATCGTATCTAAAAAACCGAAAGCAATATGTAGAAATTTCACAGGTAGATCTGAAAACTAAATACGAAAAGGTCTATAGGTCACGTGATAGATCAATCTCATATGGTGTACCACAGGGGAGCGTGCTTGGTCCCCCTCTATTTATACTATATATAAATGACTTGCCCAAAGTGACGAAACATCACATGACTCTTTTTGCTGATGACAGTACAGTTACCATTGACTGCACAAACAAACAAAATTATAATAATGAAGTTACTAATACTATTAATTCAATAATTAAATGGCTCAACAATAACAATCTCAAAATAAATATTGACAAAACCAAACTAATGGCCTTCAGTCAACGCAAAAATGTAACTATGAATATTCACTATGACAATAAAGAAATAAATCAAGTAAGCACCTCCAAATTCTTAGGCTTAACCATAGACCAACGGTTGGATTGGAAAGCCCACACTCTAGAATTGGCAAAGCGACTTAGCAAATCGACGTATGCCTTATATAAGCTCGCTCCAGTCATAGGAACGGACGCTATTGTTACAGCATACCATGGAATGGTGGGTTCAATATTAAGATACGGCGTTATGTTTTGGGGGAACTCAGCCAATAAGGAACTTATATTTAAATCCCAAAAAAAGTGTATTAGGGTAATGTTTGGTTTGAAATGCACAGACACTTGTAAACCATTTTTTATTAAGTATAAAATACTGACGCTGCCCTCTTTGTACATATTTGAGGTTGCGGTATTTGTAAAAACTAACCCAAATTTGTTTCCCAAGCTATCTGACTCAAATTGTCGGAGTCGACGACACGTCAATATGTTATGTGCAAGACAGTCTAAGACAGCTCTGATGCATAAAAGTGTTTTCTGCATGGCACCAATTATATATGATCGCATACCAGTATCAATCAAAATCTTAAATGTTAATTTGTTTAAAAAACATTTCAAAAACTTTCTCATAAGTAAATCGTATTATAATGTCTCGGAGTTCATATCGGAAAAAATCAGTGGGACCTAAGTATCGTACTCATCTTGTTTTCAGTATTATTCTAGACATGCTTTTTTAAATAATAATTAAACTTATAATGTAATTGTATTGACATTTTTTTGATAAATTATTTCTGTTCCTATTTTACTTTAAATTGACATGCTTATATTGTATACATTGACATAGTTATTATTGTAGCCAACATTTGATGTAAAATTTATTATGACATTTTCTATTCTGTTGTAATTTAAATGATTTGACTTTAATTTGTAAAATTTTTAAAATGAATTTATTAATATTTCTAATGTTAATTTAAAATAATATTTAATTGAATAAGATTTGCATGCCCACTTGACGGCAAAACATGGAGAACTTACTTTATGACAACACCTATGTACATAACCCATGTTTGCAAAGGAATAAATGATTTGATTTGATTTGATTTGATTAACCTTTTCTACATTATAACGTCGCTCTGTTTATCTATGTCCTATTTCACTACGGCCTTTAAGATTTGAAAAGTAAGACCATTCTCCAATTTCATTTTCTATTTTCTTAATAAAAAGCCCTTTGAAATTAGATCCGAAGATATTTCAGCGACCAAAGTGTTTCAGATTTACTTCAGTTATCACACCGTAATCGATTTACTTCGAGTTTTGCAGGCTTTTGCAGAGGATCACGGACGTACCAGCTTTTGTAACCGACGAAAAAAAAAGGACGACGTTCTCAAGTCGACGCGTATTTTTTTTTACTTCTATTCTATCCCCTCTTTGAGAAAACGTGATGTACTTATAATGTACTTACAAACAATTGTTCGCATTTCAGAACAAGACAAACACACTTAATATTAACTAAACTTAAAACGACAAATAAATAACTCAACGTTTTCAGCAATATACTTAATACCTACTAGTTCCATTTCAGTTCAAGTATATGAGATGAGTATAGCCTGGCGAGTCAGCAAGGACAAGACTCCGGCGTCATGTGGGCGGCCCAGTGTCGGCACCGCGGCGCCTCCGCGTCGAGACACCCCGCTAAGCCTACAACTTTGCATTAAGGGATGACTAACACCCGGTTTCTGAATTGAGAATTTGAATTTGAGAACGTCCTAATCTGTACTTAAGTATAACTTAAACATTTTTTCGTTTCTGAATTAAGTTTTTTTAAAACTTTAATCAAGATTTGAGTATTATAACATCATTTACTCAAGCATGCTTAACAGTCGTCAGTTCGTTTCTGAAATTTGATTTTAACTTGTGAAACGCAAAAAACTTACAAATTTATGTATTTGAGAATAATCAGTTGAGATTTGCTACTTTTCTCAAATCAGAAACCGGGTATAGATTGATTTACCTCCATATGTGTATCTTTAGCTTGTAATCAGCAATGAAGAATTGATAGATGTGTGTCTTGAGTTTGATGTATCATGTTCGGCCAAGTTAATTTTTAGTTCTCAGCATTAATTATAGTTTGTAGGTGAAAGTCAAAATTAATCAAAATGTATAGCTGTGGAAAATGTTGTTGGCAATTTTCTAACCTCTTATAACAATTTCTTAAGGAAAATATTACGTTGGTGGTCTAGTTCATTAAAGTTTTGATTGTCACAAAGAAAAACGACAAAAGTAGGCCAAACCATGAAACCACTCGGTATAATTACTACTCAGTATATACGCAAATCAATCAGTATTTGCACATGGCTACCTCAACCAACGAAAAAAGTTTTACCTTTGTAGGTATTATATTTCATAACATACAAAAAGGTTACAGCATACAGTGCCACCATATCTGGCCGTTTTTTGTGGAAAATAAATTTAGAAAGTCATTTACTTCGACAAAGAAAAATAAATAAAATAAAATTATATGGCATCCTAATTATTTTCAACGGCAATGGCCGGTTCATTTATTCCAGAACTAAAGAGATTGCATAGGTACTTTATTCTTACAATACATTATCATTTATTTTAATAACCGTGATAAATCACATTTTAAATCTGTGGAAAAGAAATCTATATTATTATTTATAATTTCTCGTTCCTTGCTCATCTATAGGTAGGTACTCATCTTCCTTATAAATATTAAAATATGTACGAATCTTCATAGTTCTGACTTTTTATAATGACACTCTTGCCAAGCAGTTGGAAATACATATTTATGATCAGCTCGTCGCATTTTTAGTCTCATAATAACCTGCCAAGTGCGTGTCGGACCAAGCACAATGACGGGTTCCGTAGTTGACATGAATTTATTCGAAGAAAGAACACTAGTTGAAAAAAATGTTCTCCCATACATTCCAACTGCAAATGTAAGTTGGTCGACTATTACTCGTTCAATTGTAAAGCCTACTTAGCTGTTATACTTTTCCTTTAACTTCGTTATAATAACTACTGCTGGGGACACTTGATATTTAAAATTAGCTTATAATGCTTATTTTTGTTAGAATCAAGTGTCCCCCGCAAAAAATAGGTATTGCGAAAATATTGCGGGGTAATCCCAGTCCCACAATATTTTTGAACATCCTATCCAACGATCACACCATGGGATAGACGCGAATAAAAAATATATATCTGCACTTTACGTGGAACCCTACAATTTTTGTTCCAGATTTATTTTACCACTTTGTTGGCGTGATGAATTATGTATACCCAAGCCAAATTACAGCTTTTTAGTACACAGACAGACAGACCTAGACGGACATGGCGAAACTATAAGGGTTCCTTTGACTACGGAACCCTAAAAAAAGATACGACATTTAGCTGCAAAATATGTTCATAGAAATTCAAAGGAGGGATTATTCAAGGATGCGAGCATATGATAATACAATATACTTATATCACATCGTAACAGATGAACAGAATTCATAGTCCATGTTCTCGAAGTAGGTAATGTAACTCGTAGAATGTCATGTCCACAAGAAGTATGTACTAGAGAGTGCGCGCCACGGTATAAGGCCGGCGGAAAATTGTGGAACTACAATTTTACAACATTTGTTTTTGTTTATGCTAAAACCGAAAAGGGGTCATTGTACTCATCATTTTGAACAACTTGGACTAGCTGATTTTTTTTCGCGATTTCATAGTTGGTCCCATAGAAAAAGTTGTTCAACATGATGAGTACAATGACCCCTTTTCGGGTTTAGCATAAACAAAAACTAATGTTGTATAAAATGCATTGCCATAGACACTAGCGCCGCGTCAAAAGGACTTCAGTGCTGGCGCGGACTCTACCAATCGTTAACGAGCAACAAGAACAGATTTGACTGTCATTGGATATTGTAGAATCTACTTCCACTACATTGGCCCTAATTATAACATTCGTTTTTTCTTTAAAAAATACTTCCCTCTCCGCCTGACAATAATGCTATATCTGATCTATACACTCGGACATTAAAAGAAGTAAGTATTATAAAAGTTTTGTGAGCCGGAAAATCGGTTCGGAGGCTATGAGAAATCTGGTCCTTTCGACTTCTTACTTGGGGCTAAATCTTCCACACAAAAGGCCTTTCCGTTAGATATTTTAATCTTAAATAGAACGAAATACCAAACGGTGACCGTTTATGGTGGTCCTTGGTAGCTTAGAGATACAATGCGAATCAGTCTCAAAACGGAACAATGTTTAGGCTTGGATTATTCCTGTAAAATATAAATAATTAAATTGTTTAGTGGTTATTGACCCATTATCAACAAACCCCATGGGTGTTATTAATACGACTTGAGATGGTGCTCAAATACACCGGCTCAGTTGCCAAAAAAGAAAAAAAAGTATTTGACAGGTGATGACAATATTCGGCTGATGTTCTAGCCGAAGTGGATGAGGCCTGAGGAGTTCCGAAAGTTATCTAGAGATCTCACAATGAGTGTCAAAAGTCAAAATGTTGAAGCAGACTCGACGAGTGAACCCTGGGCTGTCAACCTACCCACAATTAAACTGTCTGGCTAACAAGAGCAGGTACACTGCTATATGCAGGTAAAACTGTACGTATTTCCTGTATTTAATTATTAAATCAATATTGACGTAATAAATAGGTACAATTCTTAACACTGATAACTTAATTATTGGAGTATGGGAAACCGTTGATGGCAAAATGCATAGATACGACATAATGATTTATTTATATCCTTTAGTATTCTGATGTAATTTTATAATGTTATCCCCATAATGTAATAAATTAAATCCTCTATGGGATTACCCCACGTTTCATAAGGCAAAATAGTTTCATAACTATCATGGCATTTTCCGCCAAATACACTGGCCTTCAAAACTTAGTACCACACTTTTAAACTTGCAATTTATCCTGTAGAAGCCAGGGTTTTGAAATAAAAAACGTTTCATAGAAAATTTCATCAGCTTTCTTGGAAATTATAGTTTATTATAGCCATTCTTTAACTTACTGGCACAAGACTCAAATAACATTTACAACCACAGTTTTACGCCTCATTTACATATTTTTGACACCTTAGCTTTTGAATCAAAATTCATTGATCTAGAAATAAATTTGAAAACAAAAAGAGTCAAAAGTTGCAACAATGTGTTTTTGTGTATGAGGTTTTTTAGCCATTCCATACAAGACAGTTATCAGATATAGAGTTTTTATATAAAAAAATAAATTCCTATTGTAATCCTTTTTATTTCAAAAATATATCTTGTGTAATTTAAAAGTTATTGCAATTTTAGTGTTGGTGTTTCTAAGTGTGGTACTAAGTTTTGACGGCTAGTGTATATCATGTCTTTCTATTGCATTGGAAAACGGTTTACCTTATAAGTATGTTGTATATACAGCCCTTGAAAACTAGAGAAAGAAAGAATGTGTGTTTTGAGTGGGACTCGCACAGGATGATCCCAAATAATCTAAACAAACTCATAGAAACATAAAAAAACGAAAATAAAATGAAAACTAATAAAAACATAAAGTCCTGTAGGTACTGAGGTCAAAATACTCCTACTTCAGCATTATGCTGCGACATTTAAAAATTAACACTCAAATTGCAACCTCAACCTTGTAATAATAACAACACATGTAACATTATTTAATATTATGAATTGGTGTTTTATGATCCACTAGCTGACCCGACAGACGTTGGTCAATAATTCATATAAAATTCTCAGACAAAATGCACCAACTTTCCCGGTAACTTTTAAAATTTTTCTTTCCGCAAGAACCTGATTCGAATTTTTTGTTTTCAAAACCAAAAAACCACAACAAAAAATTACCAAATCAGTCCAGCTGCTATCAATCAAGTTATGCACTTACCAACGTCCAGTATTCCATTTTTATCAGGTAGGTATATATATATATTATGTCCCCACCTATGAAATTTTTTGTACATAAACGTTATTTATTAAACATGCACTGAAAGGAAGTACTTAAGTGCTCAAGAGTAGATCACCCAAATATAAATAACAACATTTCAAACGGTGGTCATATCGGTAAATTAAGTTGTCATACACCGTAAATCAGTCACCGAGTGCTTTTCCTGAATCTGTGAAGGGAAAACTCTGAGTCACAGTATTCAAGTCGGGGACTGAAGTGAGATCCTAGAAATAGCGATAGGCTCGCCCTAATAATTATGCTTATCGCCATAAACTATAAAATTATCTAAAACTAAGCTTATCACATCAAGTTTTATGAAGTCTTCGGCGAAAAACATACTCATGGTGTGACCATAATTCACTGAAAGGCTTATGACAAACAGAATTGCATGAAAAAGACATTTTTAAGATCATAATGAAAAAACAAATCCTGAAAAATACTGGTAGGTAAGTGGGCACCATAAAAAAAAAACATTTATACAAGTAGGTGTAGCTACCCGACTTTTCTAGCTAACTGAAAACTTCGAGACAATGGCACCTTGAACAAGATAACCTCAACTTATCGGACCCATTCCTACAAATTGATTTTCTCGAGTCGGGATTATTTTCCAAGAACTGTGGTATTTCGGAATATCTATTCAAATTATGATACAGGTATTGGAAAATGATTCAATCTTGATGTGAGATTATCAACTTGGCGTACCTATCTCATATGTAATAAATATTGAATCTGTATCGCTTTACTTCAATAACATTATCAAATTCTGCTAGATACGCAGATCTAGAGTAAAACGAGAACGTAAACAGACGTCATGTACATAATAAAATTAAATGGGTGTAATAATTCGTCATAACAGAGGTATACAAGAATGCATAAATATAATGCGCCTATGTCGGCTAATCTATATGTATATAAGTAAAATCAATTGCCGCATGTTTATTTGGTCTGAAGCCCAAGCGGCTTCAGACCAAATAAACATGCGAAAATTATGAAAGAATATCACCAGAGAACGGCTCGACCGATTTTGCTTGTTTTCCTTTTTCGTAAATTGTCATGTCAAAGAAGTAAAGTCGGAAATTTGGATGATTATTTTGTATGAAAATCTCAACAGTCTCTCACTGGAAATAGAGACTTCAACTACAACCGGGCGACGCCGGGCACGAATAGCTAGTAATAGATATTTACTGTATCAGTTTATTTGTGTAGTTGTGACGTTAGTAGGTTACCAACACAAATCTTAAAAACGGGTGTTTCCCTGCTTACCCGGAACAAACATCTGTATCTATAAGCTATACAAATATTTACTCATCGAGGGGATTCCTGGAGTCCACCGCTTAGCCACTGGATGCACAGCTAATTCCTTAAGTGGGCACGACTCTGCAGAGAGCTTTGTAAGTTCAGTAAACGATATGTGATCCATCAATATATAACTAGTTAAGTTATATAGAGGTCAAAAAACAAACAATGTATTATCTTTTCAGAATACGCCAGTAGGCGTAATCAAACTTGATCAAAGATCGAAGTAATTAAACGTTGGCCGAGCCAAACTATCTATCTTAGCTTCCACAAGATGAAAACGTTGTAATTGCATGAAAGATAGCATTCCTGCAAGACATCTTGCATCCAACTACATGCTACACAACTAGTTCGTTGGTCTAGTGGTCGCAAGCGCTACTGCTGAGCACCAGGTCTTGGGTTCGATTCCCAGGTCGGGCAAATAAATTTCTCAGTAACAGTCCGCGGAGTCTGCACCCGGTCGATGGCAATAAAACATAACTGGCGAAGTGTGGGTGTACTATAGGTACATCTCTGCCCAACCCTTCGGGGAAACAAGGCGTGCTGTTATGTTATGTGTTAGTTCCGTACATAAAGTTTCGAGCAAAAGGAGTATATAAGGATCGTAGCGAGTGGCGTTCTGTAGTTTCTGCCTAACCCTATGGGAAGAAGGCGTGAGTGTTTGTACATCAGTACATACATACACCCACGTCTATAAATAATGATTTAAGTAAGAAACTTTATACTTACATAAGTATAAAGTTCTTTATTTATAAACCTGCACACATCATACCTACTTACGTTTAATTTTATTATGAAAAGATCAACGAAAGAGCACGCCTGCCTTTTATCTCTTAAAATAAGTGATTCGGATCTCATCTTTCAACAGCATCCTTTAATAGGTAGAGAGCACTTCGAGAGGCGAAAAGCGTCTGTAATTTAATTCTGCCGCCACTTTACAGGGGAAAGCTCTCACCTCTGAGGAACCGAGTACCAGCAACTGAGGTTCAGTCAGAAACCGTAATTTAAAAAAATACAATGTTGTATGGCAGGAAAAAATCGTGAGAAACAGAGACCCAGTGAGAGTGGTTCCAGCGGTCGGTGTGGCAACACGTCGTGTTCTGGTTTGCGACTGGTCAATCGTCGTTGATAGGTGAAACACGTGTCTATTTCTTACAGGGTTTTTATGACTCTTGGAGAAAAGTTAAGCGGAATAGGTTACTAAATACATCAACGTCTATTGTATTTTAGTCTTCAGTCGACAGACCCCGTTTCTATGACGGTTATGCTACGCGTCAATCCATCACTAATTAATGATAGTACCCAAGGATGATGTGGAGTTCATACGCAAAATGCTTACATTGCGTCTTATTTTTAATCTAAACCTAGCTATTAACGTAGACTATAAGGAAATATAAAGCACCGAACCTGGTGTGACCGCGAGTCCGCACCCAAATAAACATAATCATCACATTTACTTCGTGGTACGTACCTACTTGCCAATTGAAAGAAACGTTTTTAGAATATCGTAATTCAAAACCATGACAAAGCCATACTTAGATTTATATTTACATAGGTATGAATGATACAAGAATGCAGACATACTTAGTGACGAATCGCATTGAGACGACTCCGATTACTTTAAAAAGCAACATTACTCCCACCAAAAGTGAATCATATTTGTAAAAACAAAGTTAAAGAATACAAAGTGCTTTTTTTAATAAAATATTTTTTTATTATTGGCCAACTTGATCTGTCCAGATTATCCGATACATCGAAATGATCCTTGAATGAGACAGAACCAAAAGGCATTAAACTTTTTTTTCTTCTTTAACAGATAGATTCATTTCTCAAACATGCTTGGAAATTCGAGTATTATTTGGCAACCTTCTTCGAGATAAATCGAAGTTGCTGTACGGATCAAAAACAAGTGACGATGCGGCCGGCAATGGAACGTGCGTTGGACAGTGAAATGAGAAACAATTTATTATGTGCAGATTTTGACTCTCAGAGGTCAAAGAGCACGATCTTGTCAGAAGTCGAACGCACGCACCACTCTTGTCTCAAGATCTAGCCTTCCTCAAAGCCCTAGATCATTATTGGGTTATATCTGTTTCGTTGTCAAATCGACTTTTGTCCGTTTCTTGTATCGTACTTGTACGTAGTAAGGAAGTGCTGAGGTAGGCAGAAATACAGGCTATATAACTTTAGTAACATTTTTATTGAGTTCTACCCCGTAACACTTCATTACTATGACAACCCATATCTGTCGTGTTTAGCGGCCAAATAAATTACTTACTATCATCGAGATATAAGTACTTAAGTTAGTACTTATATCTCGATGCTTACTATGATAAAACTCAAACTCAAAGCATTTACACTTCTCATCAGAAAAATCGAAACACCTTGCAAGTTTATGTTTAACTCAGACCAACAACTGAGTTTTGTAAGGATTATCAGAAAAATGTGTATATTTAGGAATATAATATGTCAAATGCCGTTTAATAGTGAATAATATGAGGTTTTCAAATCCTAATGTTAATGTTCTAAATTCAAATTAAATTTTCATAGGTTTCGTTTTTTTATAACAAGTTATTTTTACCCTGTATGGAGTATGAAGGAAATTGATAAAACAACACAAGTAAATGAAAAAAAAAGCTAAGAAACGTTTATTTAATAACTTGTATTCCCTCCCCGAGCTCTTATTACTGCTTCCATACGGTTCTTCATCGATCGGTTGAGAGTCACGATCAAATGTTGTGGCATTCCATTCCATTCCTCTTGGATTGCATTTTGCAGCTGGCTAAGAGTTTCTGGGGCAGGATCTCTTACACGAATTCGTCTCTTTAATTCATCCCATAGATGTTCAATCGGATTCATGTCCGGGCTTCTTGCTGGCCTTTCCATAATGGAGATACTGACTTCGGTAACATAATCTCGTACGACCCTCGCGGTGTGAGCCCTAGCATTGTCGTGCATGAATATGAAACTGTTGCCAATAAAATGTGCATAGGGCATCACGTAAGGCTCAAGACAGTGTTCGATGTACCGATAACTGTGTACACACACAGTATACAGAACAAAGAACAAAAAGTTTTAAGATAAGCGCTAATTTTTAGTTTTCAAAGGTGAAATGTACTCCAACTCTAAACACACATTTGTCTCAAAACAGTGAATCATTTCATTTATAGGATAAACAAATGAAATTCTAATTTTGAATTTTGAATTTTCGCTTATCACTGTAATGGCCAAACTGCCAGCTATACAATCATGTGATTTTACTCTTGGAATGGAAACTTTTTTGTGTTAAATTAGGACAGAAACCATAAAAACGGAAGTGTTTCGATTTTTCTGATGAGAAGTGTATTTCAAATAAACCTTTGCTCAACCATCTTGAAGGGAACTTAACGATCCAACACACGCCACCACCAGCGATACATTTGAGAAAACTCATATCTGTTGTGTTATTTAAAAAAGGAACGAACTTTTTACTTCAACACTGAAAATCTTAGATAGTAATAATAATAAGTTTATAAGTTACCTGCATGGCAAGTTGGCAACCAAGGCAACAAAGGAGGTAACTTATCAAAGATTTTATTGGTTTCGATTTGGCTTGCAAATAGTGCTGTATAAAGCAAAGAAGAAACAAATTACCATTTTAGCGCGTGAAAAATTATCGTTGTTCGTCTTTGATTCCGGAATTTATAATTAATTTATTCAGTTTGAATTTCCGCGCATTATTTGAGAAAAGTATTATACAAGCCTTGGCCGCAAACAGGCATTGATGGACGTGCACGTTTTCACGATCGTTCAGGCTCAGTTGCAGGCCGCGGCAGTAATACTATTTGTAAATATGAGAAAGTTGTAGGCCTTTAGGGGTATGAGGAACAGGGTGTAAAAAGTTCACTCATCCATCATAGAAAAGGGAGGATCCTCCGGCCAGATAGTTGTTGTGTCTGGCGGGCAACTGCCCAACGATTGATTTTGGGTTCTTGTATATATGTCCACTGCACAGTAAACTTTAATTGCGCGATGCAGGATTTATGTGTCGTCATGATTTTTGTGTGACATCAGGTCTTTGCTGCGTAGTTCGCATGTGGCGATGTAGATACCGCCACAGGCACTATAGACTGTAGTTTTGTTGACCTTTTTCTATTTTGTTATTGTTGTTTTGTTAAGTACCTACTCATTGACAGGCCTACATTATCCACCCATACCTATTTACACTGTAAATTAAAAACATTTTAAAAGCCAATTATTTTTAAAAGTGAGTGAAGCTGGCGACTTGTAGCGCGACGCGACACCGGTAATTTTTCTACCGTGAAGTTTTCTCAGAAATTGTTTTGTTAAAGTCGTGTCGCGCTGTCGCGTCGCACTTGTTTGCCGTGGAGTTTCTTGTCGGCTCTTCTCCATAGGAAACGACCATTTGAAACCGTGAAACCAAGCTTCTGACGTTTCATAAGTGCCCATGTAGGTTCATGTGAAATAAAATATTTTTATTTTGAACTAATTATGCCAACATTGTTTTAATGAAAAAAAAATCTAATGGTTCCTAAGACAGCTTCACCGTACCTATCTCTTATGAATTTCCCATTCTGTCCCAGTAAAAAACTAAAGTATTATCTTAGCACATTTATCACATGACTACTCTTGGTTCTATTGAACTGTAAACTTCGATTTATGCCGCTTATTTTGACACTCGCAAATAAATCAAACCCTATGTGGTACTTCCCGTTGACTTATATGTATGTTTGGCAAGAAGAGGTCTCACAGCACAAGTAATGGAAAAAGTCCAAATTATCTCTACCGCGGAACCCTTCACTGTACGTGGTCCGACACGCACTTGGCCGGTTTTTATTTGCCTAGTAGCCCTTGGTCGTGTTCAACAAAAATAAATTAATATAATTTCTTATGGAAACACGTTTAGGAACGCGTGATGGAACTATTTGTAATGCTTTGATATTTTAAAATCTAGCAATTAATGAATAATTTCACGTTAATTAAAAAACAATGCACTCATTGCATAAGTTAGTTTTAATAACTATTCTGTAGGTAGTACAGTGTAGTTTTATTTTACTAGGCCTTATATTATAGGCCTCCCCCATGCTCCGTTATTTCGACCGGTTCTGGAGGGAATCCAATGGAGCATGCTGCCTTCACAAAGTCATCGGTCCACCTTGTGGGAGGCCTTCCAACGCGAAGTCGCCTTTTCAGTACCTTTTCGCCCCATCGGCCATCTGTTCTGCGAGCAATGTGTCCGCCCGTTGCCTGTTTCTAAGACACTGAAACGTGGTCGCTCACAATGGGTCTTCCATTGTGAGCGACCACGTTTCAGTGCCATAGATCATTACTGGTAACACGCATCACCACGGCAAAGACTTTCACCTTGAGACATTGCGGTATGTGGGACAAAAACAATTACGTAGCTTCCCGAACGCTACCCAGCCGAGTCCGATTCGACGATTGACCTCTTTGTCGAAGTTGAACCTACCTAACTGGACAGTTTGTCCTAGGTAAACATATTCGTCCACAACTTCGTGTGTACCGTCTCCGATCTTCATGAGAGTGGGTGTTACATGGGCATTCCGCACAACAGCTTGTACGAGATAAGGATGGCTCTGAAGAAGCTCAAAAACAATAGGCGCCGGGTGATGACGGAATTACGGCCGAACTCTTAAAGGCCTACGGAAAACCCGTTCTTGAGGCCCTCCAGAAGCTGTTTGATTTCGTCGTACTCGAGGGCAAAACGCCACAGACATGGAACAGAGGTGTGGTGATACTTTTCTTAAAGAAGGACGACAATTCCCTTCTTAAGAATTATAGGCCCATCAAGTCTGAGCCATGTCTACAAGCTGTTTTCAAGAGTCATCACAAACCATCTCGTGCACAGATTTGACAACTTCCATTCTCTCGAAAAAGCCGGATTCAGTAAAGGATTTAGCATCATAAACCTCATACATACGCTGCGGCAAGTTATACAGAAGACCGAAGAGTATAACCTGCCTCTCTGCTTATCGTTTATGGACTACGACAAAGCTTTCGATTCGCTCGAGACATGGGCTGTACTACTGCAGTCTCTTCAACAATGCCAGATTGACTATCGGTACATCGAGGTGCTGTAGTGTCTGTACGAAAGCGCTACTATGTCAGTCCGACTTCAGGACCAGACCTCGAAACCTATCATTCTGCAGCGAGGGGTGAGACAGGGGGACGTTATCTCCCCGAAACTATTCACCGCTGCTCTGGAGGATGTCTTCAAGGTTGTGGACTGGAAAGGGCTAGGCATCAACAACAATGGCAAGTACATCAATAACCTTCGGTTTGCCGACGACATAGTTGTCATGGCTGAGAGTATAGAGGACCTCAGTACAATGCTCGATGACCTCAGTAGAACTTCCGAAAGAGTGGGTCTTAAAATGAACACGGACATTGAACAAGACAACGGTGATGTCAATTAAATAAATCATCATCTGCCTAGCCTTTTCCCAACTATGTTGGGGTCGGCTTCCAGTCTAACCGGATGCAGCTGAATACCAGTATTTTACATGGAGCGACTGCCTATCTGACCTCCACAACCCAGTAACTGGGTAATACGATACCCCTTGGTTAGACTAGTTGTCAGACTTTCGTGCTTCTGACGACTCGTAAAGACTGTCAAAGGTCCACAAATGACAGCCGGTCAATTAAATAAATAATTACAATAAAATAATTCGAATGTTTTATTAACTGAAAAAACCTGTTCAAAGAACCTGTTTTATTAACTTAACCGTGTGCTTGGTCGTTAGTCTGCAGATTACCTAGGAAGTCTGCAGATATGTAAGAACTGAAAAAATAAACACTTTATCGGACTCAACCAAATAATCTGATTCTAACAGATTTACGCACATTAGCGGTAACAAATAGATATAGATGATTAGGTATCTTAAGTTGTTATGTAAATTTTATTTTAATTCTCAATAAATCAGGTTGCAGGTTCAAGGCCGTAGGCGGGGCAGGTTAGGGGATTTGCAGATTCAACCCCACTCCCGTAATGTGAGAAGCCAAAATAATCTAGAATCTCAATCCTGAGACCGTTGTCACGCTTTATTTCTGATGATCATTGAGATCATTGACGTCGGTTGCCCTACGATATCTAATTGACTGCCAAATCTGTGGTAGCACATGGCAACCGCGTTAATGACCAAGAAGGAGGCGACATATCTACGACAGCGACGGCAATATGATAATATTCATATACTTACAAGTGCCATACTTATATAATACAGGGTGTTTGGTGCATCGTTTGTCAAATAAAAACGGTGGGATGTTTTTCACGGTATTTTTATGTCAATTTTTTATTATTATTTTTGAAAAATCCCAAAGTCACAGTCCCAAAGTATTGGTATATAGTCTCCTATTTATTGTAATCTGTCATATTTTACGGTTCTATCAAAATCTAAATTACTTGCAAGTAACATCTAGCTTTTCTCTCATCTGGTTTTAAAAAGTTCCCGTGAGACCAAGATTTTTTTTGGGGCCTGAATATGGGGGCCCTATTATTATTTCCTCTTTGCACCAGGATCACTTCTGAAGTTACGCCACTGTATGTAAAATTATAATACCTATATGCTTATTTTAAAATAATGTTGTTGCATACATTCTCTGTTCCAATGCTGGATTCCCACTCCCCCCAAGTGAATTCCTGGCTACGGCCTTGTGCAGTTTACATAGGATTATGAATAATATGTGGTCTATGTTCAAAAGATGGAAACGAGAAAATGATGGAAACTAAACTAAGTTCAAGTCTATTTGGATTCGGGAACGCTTCTCATTTTTATTTCCAAAATAAGCATATTGATCACTATATATTTGATTCAGAAAGTACTTAAGAATATCTATATACACAGAGTACCTTAAATATGTATACGACGTACGAGTACCTATCCACGACGTAACAGTCGTAAAACTACAGGTTCTAAGATAACATTCGACTGAGAAATTGTGAATGAACGTCAGCAACAGTCACTAGGCAGATGGCCGTCATCGTAGGATTCGTAACGGTCGGTGAATAATTGTTTAATGAAATACAGTTGCGGAGGGTCGCCTTCGAACGGCGCGGCGTGGCCGGGCCAGGTAGAGACACGTGTTCGCCCCGGGGTGTCCCGGTTTCTCACACCTACAGCTCTTTTTAGACAGATGTAAAGACATTGATTGACGTCGCTATGCTAGTAAAGATTAGTTCTTCGAAGCGCGATCATTGGAAGAATGTTTCTTGTTGGTATTATTTTTGTTTTGTTTGTTGGTAAAGTCCATGGTAAGCTTTTAGTTTCGTGGCTTGTATGTATTAGAGAATTCGACGTTGAAGAAGATATTTAAGAAATTAATAACAAGTTTATATTTCCTTTCCGTTATTTACATGAGAGTGTTTGTATAATAATATCGCGAAAACCGGTGGCCGGCGGCCGGTGCGCCTGTGCCGGGCGCGTGCCGGAGCGGGCGGCGCGCGCCTCTGACAGCGCATGCGCACCGACCGCCACATGCACGCTGCAGTCGCGGCCACGCGCGCCGCAGACCACACGCACCTATGCATAATACAATTACACTAAATAACATTACATTCATCTAATAAAATTACAACCGAGCCAAAAGTTTTCAAACAAAATACATCTAAACTATTCCAAAAATTGATTTACTAAAGTGCATAATAACATTAGCTGTAAAAATGTGCAAAAATGTTGCCATGGTGCCCATGAAGAAGAGCGTGGACTCAGGTGAGTTTGATAACAGTTTTTACTTAGATTTACACATTGTTATCGCTTGCTATAATATTAATTAAGTTTATGAGATTAATATCGTTTAATCCTTCAGTGATATACGGAATATAACAGTTTTATGTTTTAGTTATTACCTTGTAAATATCGTGTGCGGTAGTTTCGTTTGTAATGTAAACTTAAATACCATTACCTACCTAGGTATTTTCGTCTAAGTAGTTTCGCTTTTCTTGCAATAGGTATTGGTAGTTGAGATAAGTAAGCTTATTATTTTGTGACAATGACAAACATCAGGAATGTATTATTCCATGGTGCACGTTTCATACGCGTCTACATATTATTTCGGTTAAAATGTAAGCGATATTGATTTTTATTTATTATTTTTAAGTTACTCGCATTAACCATTCCGTCCTTCGAGTTCATACCCGGTAATGATAAATTTAAACTTTCATCATTATAGGTCAACGGATAGTTTCGCGGGCTGGCCAATTGTCTTAAATTAGGAACCCATTTGTTCGTATTAAGTGTCATGTGCGACTATTAATCGTCACGTCGATAGTTGAGAGGCGATGGCATTGATCCGCCGTGATTGTCAGCGCTCGAGAAGAGCGGCGCGGAACAAGCACTTATCGGCCGAATTAATTCTAATGGAGATCGTGTGAGGACGGTGTTATTACTAATATCTCGGCTGCGCTCCCGGCCGCAACTCGCCGGCTCAGCGCGGCTCCGCAGTGCTAGCCCGAACATGCGCACAGCCGCACATATCAATGCACTGTTTCCTTTTAAAAACATCGCGATATATGAATCGTACACATTCTTCAGCGTTCAAAAACAAAGTAATACGAACTTCTTGTAAACGTTTTTAATAGTGTGGTATTTTGATACGCCGACGCCGTTGTAACTGATTATACTAAGACTTGATCCCGAACATTTCCAGAAAGATGAAGTTGCCGAAATTGGATCTGTGTGAGTCTAAATTACGACTTGTACTTATTACACTAGAATACTACATATATTCGTGTACTGTATGTCAGTATATTTTATGATTCATGCACGTGTAATGTAATTGCACTTTTACGCACTATTCAAATGAACAAGAATAATAAAACATTTCATGAACATATATAAGTACCGTCATGTCACCAGTACTTGTACATGGTTTATTTTTATTTCCTTTAGCTGTTTTATGGCTATCTTGGCATTTCCTGCAAGCGTTAGGAAAAACTGAAACGTTTATAACAAGCGTGTTATCGTTTCGCCGTAAGCCGCAACATTCTGGTTAAAACTTTGTGAAAATAATAATAACAGGTGATGCAAGGTTAACTAAGCCGACATAAACGTCCATGTCCAAAATGCTCGTAGACATCAGTACAATAAGTCTGCCACATCAGTTCACATCACACATGACATCAGTACAATAAGTCTGCCACATCAGTTCACATCACACATGACACTGTATCTCAAAAATTCTTTGTTGTACGTCGTATGTTTCAAGGAAGTGTATCTTCTTAGAACTTTTTAAAACAACTCATATGAAATAGAAAAATTACAGGATATTCAGTAGGTAGATCATATTAGCAGATTATCTCATTGCTCTACGCACAGATCTGTACCTATGTCAAACAGATATGTATCGTAGTTACATGACATAGTTTAGTAACTACGGCGAAAAATATTATTTGCAGCTTTCTGCAGAGCATCTCATTTTCTTTTGTGAAAATTAACTTGTTATACCTTTACCTATATACGTCAAATAAAGTCAATCATTCTCTAGATGAGGTATCTGCGGCACTGATCGTCGAGCAAACCCAAATATAAATGAAAACTAGTAAACTAGCCTTCTCGTGTAATTTCATGACCAACTACAGAAGTTCTTGTCAAGCTTATTAACTAACTAAAAAGTTAAAATCTAGTTACGAGACCTAAAAGATCATAATACAAAACTCTCGTTTGTGATCTTTATTTCTTGTGGGGAAATCTCCATAGTTACCCTCCGTCTAGGCTAGGGAGAACGGTCGCTTATATCGGAGTCCTACAAACTAACACCCCCACGATTCCTTGGGGGCCGAGCAGATATGACCTAAGCTCGAATATTCTCGCGCACCCCTGACTAGTAGGTACCAGCCCGCCATGCCTAGCGGGCCCCCACTCGTTTATGATCCCTAAAGCTTTGATGTCAATAGGTATTTATTAGCAACCCCTGTCTACCCGCGGCGTTAATTAGTGATTAAAAGCCTCTCCCCCACCGGCACGTATTTATCGCGCGATTCGTACCGTGTTGTTTACCGAATAAGTTATTATGAAAAGAAAGACACTTATAATGTGGTAAATCCTTTTAATTAATAACACTTATAATACTTTTACAATAATAAGTCTGTACTGTACAGCTCGACAGTCCAAAATAAAAAAGTGACGGATAGTTGCGTTCCTGTGTTTAAGTCAATCAAACTACCTATTTATATTTTAGAAGTCGCAATTTTCGATCAATGTTCTGTCGCGGCCAGCAATTATGGCATTGATGGAGTATAGCGAAAATGTGGGCCGAGGCGAAGCCGAGGCACACATACGTGAGTCCATCAATGCCTGATTGTGGCCAAGGTTTGTATAGTACTTTTCTTAAATAATGCGCGGTTTAAGCTGATTAAATTAAATAATAATTCCAGAATCAACGAACGACGAACACCGATAATTTTTCACGTGCCAATAAATGTTCATTTGTTTCTTATTTACTGCAAACAGCTCTATTTGCAAACAAATGTAAAAAATAAAATCTTTGATAGATTACTTCAACGCATGGCAACAAAGGAGGTTGTCATGTGTTGAAGTAAATAGTGCGTTCCATTTTTAAATAACACGATAGATATAATATGATCATAGTATTTTATTTGGCCACTGAATACGACAGATATGGATTTTCATAGTAACATTGCCGGCCGTCACTTGTTTTTGACCAGTCCAGCAATTTTAATTTATCTCGAAGAAGGTTGTCAAAATAATGCTCGAATTTCCAAGCATGTTTGAGAAAAACCTTTTCACTGCAGGGTCAAAACGTAGTAATTTAAGACACATTAAGATAAGAGACATTTAAGAAGTCAGTATAAATATGCACTGCATGTTGAGAGTTGTAAAAGGTACCGATTTACAAAAAAAAGTGTTATTAGTAGGGTATGGGCCCAATAATATATGTAGTATAATAAAACACCTAACATACTTAATTAAAAAGGGCACAAGCCAAAACTTTAAAAAGGAACTGACAGCATTATTAAAACTTGTAAAATGCTGTTATTCTGTGAATAACTTTCTAAATGACACTGACTCATGTACTGAATAATTGTAATGTTATTTAATTTGATATACCTACCTAAATATGACATTAATTTTATTCCTATTGTATTGTAGATATTTAAATTAATGTTTTATTATATGAATGTACCATGCTGACTATTGTTCACCAGTAATATATCAAAAATAATTTAACTAAGTATGTCATCATTGCATTTCATTTTACCTACATTAATTCACTCATTTTATGTGCAATTCCTAATATAAGGTACCTATATTATACAAGGATTACCCATATTTTAATTGTCACATCTTATTTACTGTACCTGCAAACTATGCAAATAATTTTTTACTTTACTTTAAGCTCTGTACCCACGTTACATAATTATGTTATAGCAAAGCGCGCGAATTTTAAGTCAATAGATGGACGTTAAACTTGTACATTAAAATTATTAAACTATTTCCTTTATTTCATTATTTACATATAAATTATTATTTTAAATATTAGTATAATGAAATATAAAAATACTAGCCCACCGGAATAGGGTCCAAGCCGTCCAGGATCATGGCAACAGAGAGAGGAACCTCCTAACAATGCGACCCGTGTCCAGGAGTACCGCTTTCTGAATCAAGCCCTCTTAGGTGTCGATCAAGGCTTTTGGCAATTAAGTCATGGGCTGACACGACTATCGGCACAATGATCTGAGTCCACATCCCACATGTCGACAACCTCACGAGCCAAGTCAAGATACTTGATTTGTTTATCTTTCTCGACTTTCACTTCACTTTGTTTATCTTTCTTTTTGTCATGCCGATCGAGGGAACGTTATGTCAATAATCATTGCGCGCGTCAATTATTATATTAATGATTAATGTTTTGTATTTGGATTCAAGTAATTTCTACGTATTCGTATATCGAACCAAATTACTGTTAAAGGGGTGATAGACGTGCGAGCAAGTCCGCGTACTTATGGCTCGGCGAGCTTACTCGCCCGTGTGTCATGCTAAGTACGCAGACATTAACACCGCCGAGTAAGTTCATCGGCGATCCAACAATGAAATTTCGAGCAAGCTTCACGTGTGTCACCGACGGCGAGCCGAGTAAGGTCGCGATCTTTAAAACCGCGTACTTTTAAGTACGCACGTCTATCACCCACTTTACTAGACAACTTGCGTATTAATCAAAATTTAAATAAACATTGAAATATCTTACAAAAAAAAAAACAACACAAAACACAAACAAATTAAGGAACAGTGCAGTGAAAGTATGATACGCTCGGTGTAATTCTTTCCTTATTTTGTATTTCAAAAATTCTAGCCGGGATTAAAATTCCCGAGAGATTGCCCAATCCTTTCAACAAACTTCGTTTGCGCGTCAAATCGCTTCGGCAACGCTTCCTGATAAGATTCTGTATACACTCCTGAAATCTGAAATCGAATGAAACTGGAAATTGCATGCTTTTCCAGAGCTTGTTTACTTAAAATGTAAAACATAATTATTATAAACACTAACCCTAGTACCACAAATTTGTGTTTTTCAGTTGTTTACCACACACTTTTTAAACATGACATTTCTCTATGGAGTTTGACATAAAACTGACTGTAGACACGCGTTGAACAAGTGTCTAAGTTTTAATTGTGGTAGGTGGTAAGGCATTTGGTAAAAACGAAAAAAAAAAAAAACAACACCCCGACTACAAAAACCCGTCATTTTTTTTTAACAACTTTCAAGCATTCAGTTGCAGTCGGTGACAGTAATTTCATTACTGTATACGAGTAGGTTGTGAAAATTTGGTTTCTTTTGTTTTATCGTGTTTCGGTATCGATGTCAATCACGTCTGTGTTTACACAAAAAAAAGGATTTTTTTTATAACGACGTTTTTTCTTTTACCAAACCATTGCACTTGAGTAGCGACGGGTGTGTATTTACCTATTTAGCGTATAATCGTATCTAAAGGATTCCTAGAAACTAATGGGTAAATGGATTTCATTGGTTGTAGATCAGTCTTTCGAGTACCTAGTCACAATAGTTCTATACAAGCTCGTTTAAACATCGTTTATGATTAAACGGTCGCTAATCATTACTTATCTTTAAGTAACGTTTATAAATTTAAAAAATATAAATAAATAAAATGAAAATTCGGTAGACATATTTTACTTGAACTATTACTGTCTTTTATGAAACAAGTATTATCTTCAGACACAGGTTTAAACCTATTAAGTACCTGAGCCATTTATGTTTGAACTTTATTCTGACTACGGCAAAAATTTTCATTTAAAACTGACAACTAGTACCGTTTCGTATACCTAAAGAACTGTATTTCAATCATAGTTACGTTCTGATTCCACCCGTAAATTTGGCCAAAGCAAAACCAACCAACCATAATGTGATTGAAATACGCTGTGTCCGGATGGATTGAAGAGTCATGTCTGATATATTGGCAGAAAATTCTACTTCTAAAACGATTACTAAATAATACCTATGCTAAACCTGTAATCCAACAGTGTATTTCAATTACATTAACATTGATTGTTTTTTCTTTTGGCATAGTTACGGGTAGAATCTGCTGCTGAATGAATTTGCTGTATAGAATTCTAAGGCTTCCTGTACATAGAATGAAAAAAGAAAAAACGTTTATTTGAAAGAACATAAAACTAAAAAAAACAAGTTGTTGGAAATATGCGTCACATCCACGCAAAACGGCCACACGTACATGACGCCAGACCGCAAGTATGTGTCCCTTTATGAAAGATATCGCACATCCGCTGCACTGCCGCTGCACCGGAACCGCGAACCACTGGCATGGACGCCGAATTAAATCGTAGGTAAAGCAACGATCACAGTTTAGTTCAGCATTGCCAACGAAACATGCGGTGCGGCGCAGGCGCCGCCATTGCGTGGCCGGCGTCATGTACAAGAAGCCTAAAGGATGACAGTAAATAACTCGAACTATATTCATTATTTTGTTTATAAATATAGTCTGAGTTACACATAATTCATTCTTCATCAATCAGTACCTACATAATGTAGTACAGTCAAAGAATATAGTGTGAGTAGCTAGTTTTACGACATCGTAAAATGAATAGCACCTAAAAACGTAAAGGCCTTCCGATAAAGTTACGTACTTACTAAGTTGTACAGGTACAATATGTGTATAACAATACGTATGCCATAAACTCACGCTTGTTCCCCGAGTCGAAAGATAGAAACCACTGAACGCCACGTGCTACGATATTACATTATGAAAAATATTTCTCTTATAATGATGTAACCATACTAGGGACTAAAATCCTGGGTTTTTATTGACTCATCATTGGAAACGGATCGGGACTTAAAATACTTAAAAGGAAAACCACATTTCACCAAAGATTCGGTACCATAATAATATTTATAGTTTTATACTCATAAGGGATCTGTACTAATATCGAGTTTAAGTCATCTTTTATAAAGACCGCTTTAATAGAGAGAGTGGCGTAAAACCAACATTAAGTCATAATTTCAGTATAAACTGAACAAAACATCCAATCAGGGGGCCAAGTCTACTAATTTACAAACGTGTCAGTGGTCTCACAATGATCAGTTTTTGACAGATATGCCATACAAAATCTGTCAAAAACTCATCATTGCGAGACCACTGACACGGTTGTAAATTAGTAGACTTGCCCCCCTTTTGTTATGTGTCTCGTCTCCGGTGCGTTTAGACAAATATTTACGATATCGAACAAATCGACCAATTGTTGTAATGGCCAACAGATAAATCAGCAATGACTGCTAACTCTTTTTCAATCGAAAACATGGCCCTAGTAACAAGCAGCCACAATTAGGATGAATTGAATACAGATTGACAATTTTTTCAGGCTTCAGTCATCAGTTTGCAATTATTTTTGTTAAGTTGGTTTATAAATAGTCATATTAACTCACCACAGTCTGTTTTTAAACAAAATCCTGAAATTAAATCATAATGAAGGCACCTGCAAACAAGTAACGGTACAGAAGAATATTAATTTGTTTCTTATTATCCAAAAAAACAGTTACCTCGCCTTACTAAATTGCATTGTAACATATTTTTGCTTCTTCAAAAATTATCTCTATTTATGCTTGCGTGATCATTCTTCCCAAATTGGCAACCCTAGGATCTGACAACAAAATGGAACGTTAATTAATTGTCCAGTAAACATAACATAACATCACGCCTTTTTCCCTGAAGGGATGGGCAGGAGGTGTACCTATAGTACACCCATATGTAGCCAATAATGTTCAAGTCCCATTGTAATAGGGGGGCCCTATTGCCATCAACCGGGTATAAAGCCAGACTCCAGGCTGCTACCGAGAAATTCCTTATAGAAAAACCCAATAACACTTTGCCCAACCTGGGAATTGAAACCAGGACGTCATACTCAGCAGTACCGCTTACGACCACTAGACCAACGAGGCAGACCAGTAAGTAGTACTAAATTGGTTATTGATAATATAACATAGCGTCATGTCTGTATGCCCCGGGACACTTGAGTGTGTACTATAGGTACACCTCTGCCCATCCCTTCGGGGATTCCGTGATGTAGTAATGACAGTAGCTCCATATTACACTTAAACAATAACGTGCAGCCAAAGCTAAAAGATGACCCGAACAAAAAACTTTAAAAAATGTTTGGCAGATGTTGAGTAGAAGACTTATAAGGCTCGTATCATTCCGTAATTATATGCCACTCGAAATTTTATCCGGCACCACTAAAGTTTCCGACCGTAACATGGCACCAAGTTGAATGACCTACTGCCAAGTATAGTGGAAAGCATGCCATACCTAATTATTTTTTGACGTCGATACATATTTAAATTAAAGTCGCTTTTCGTGTTTGTCCGTATGTCCGCGTTGTTCTTCTAAACCTCGCAACAGATTTTGATGAGGTTTTCACCATCGTTTAGAGAATTTATTTCGGAAGGTTTATGTAGGAGAATAGAAGGAAATTTACTTAAAACTATGAAAACTCGATGTTTGACAAGTTGTAAAAACCGTGCGAAGTAGGACCGGGTCACTAGTTGTAATATTCAAATGTAATATTTCAATTTAAATACTCCACTGAATCTTAAAAAATACGCACAGAATATAATGTCCTAGAACCATTAAAAAAGATATTTGAGGGAAAAGCTCTACTCAATTATCTTTTTCTATTAGGTTTAAAGAATTCGTTTCCAAGCCTCGTTTCCCCGAAAAGTCCTTGTACTAATCAGAAAGGTTTTTTTTAATCAACCTAATTTCCTTCCTCGTGGGCAAGCAGGCCAGATTCGACCGTTCGTTGCCAACGGCAGTTTTTCGGGGTAATTGAACTAGTTAGAAATTCTCGACCCAAATGAGTATGACCGTAATATTGAGTTTTCCTCAACATGTACCTAAAGTGTACATTGACCTTACCAGCCGTGCTATAAATGTAACCGTGGAAACAAAGGTGAAGTGAGCTTTCAATACTGTCAATCCTTATCATATCTGAAGAAATGACCGCTCACTTCACACAAGTTTTCATGGTGAGATTTTTACAAAGAGACCTATTAAAATAATACTGCTGTACACGGTGGTGGTAGGCCCAATTTGTGTTTTTTTTTTTGAGGGTGGGATTCATCGAATTATGTCTCCCGCTCTGAGCGGAGCGGGTGGGCGTGTCAGACTTTTACTGACTAAAACCCACCCGTGTTCCTTCAGTTCCCTGTTGCCAAGGGTCCTCCCTTTCGGACTTTCCCACAACGTGGTAGGCCTCCTGAGGGGCAATTCCCGTTATTTCTAGGAACGTTTGCATAATCTAATTCGCAATCTGTCAAAAATACAATCAATTTACCAATATTTTTGAAAAGTTTGACAGAATTGACCTTCTGGTGGAAGCTATTAATAGTTCCACGTCAATATCACTTGATTCTATAGTGACGTATAGTGATAAGGGTGTGTATCGTCATAGGACATAGGTGTGCGCTGCTATTTTATGATAACAACATAGGAGGGTAGAATTGTCCGTTCTAAGATCAACAATCTTATTAAACCTCACGATCATCAGCGTTTCCACCACTACTTGTATCCCCACGGTCCTATGACCTTTTAATCGTTATCAATCTTCTGAATGAAATAAGTCATACATCTTACTCGATAAGAGCACCTGCAATCTCCCGTAATCAAAACGTTAAACTAAGAGTATGACGTGTTACACATTATTGGTTCTGCACGGGTGAATATAAGCATTAAACATACACGTGTGCGCTTCTCTGTGCGTGCCCGCAATTGTTCGGGACGTCTGTATGAAACAATCAAATTATCTTGATGATGATTTGATGAACAATCGTCATCATATCTATTATAATAATCAGAAAATGATGATTGTTTCTGAGGATTTCATTCCATACGTTTAATATCCAGGACGCTTACAACAGCATCTGCAAGGTCAGTCTTTCGCCATCTTCCAGTCAGAATTTCCAATAATAGTGACCTCCGCATTAATGTTATGTAAGTACATACATTGTGACGTCAGCTGGATTTTGCCATGCCAGTAATTCTCTTCGTCAATCGCCTTGAACACCAATTAATTTCACTTTCATTAATTGTTGTACCGGTGGTCACACGAGCTAGCTATCTAGGCAGTTCATCGTCTACAAGAACCTTCTTATTGCTCACTTATTTTGGCGAATGTTTCATTAAACCATTATGAGCCCTCATCTAGAATCTTCTTCCATCTCGTTCCGGCTGTACCGTCTTTCTATTAAGTTGTTATTTAATCCATTTGCTTCGATCAAATCACAAAATGAGCATTCCCTTTACCGACTTCATTATTTAAGGCGACACGCAAAATTTTCTGGGAATGCTTGCAATATATTGCAATTATCATTGTTGCTAAGCAAGCCCTTTGGCGTGTGTTTACTAACAGAAGATTAAGCAGGTCAGTTCTGCTGTGGCCTCGGTGGCACCGGTGACGGGTCATCGCTAACTTATCTAATTAAGACTGTCGCCGGCTACCGGCACGGTGTAAATCAGCCGTAAACCAGAAGTTCTTTGTATTAGGAACGTCATGTTTGCTCTGATTTGGTTGTGTAATTAATCATTGTTCTGCGCTAATAATGACATGAAAGAAGAATATTATATTAGGTACTATGTATTCATGTAATCACATTTGTATACAAACATTTATACGACATTGAGTCTTTAGGTAGAAATGTAGAATATGCAAAACAAGGTGTAATATATACAGCGTAGCATGCATAAACAATATTGTATAACGTTTTCATAACAAACCATAATGGTATCGTAATATCAATTCATTAGCTTCTTCATCGGTCCCCACAGCTGTGAGATCAATAATACTGATAGTTCCAAATAGATAGTGTATTAAAGAATCTAGATTCAATACATGTGCTCATATCTATCGTTCATAGACTAACCTCGGCATATGCGTTGTAGGATGCCCGAATCAGTTGCTACTTAGCAGTACTAGGACCTCATAGGATGTAGGAAATAACATGGAATGCATTACAATAGCATGCCAGTGACTACAAGGCTATCCCGGAAGGCTGGCGTCTGCCCGCTGTCTAGATAAACAGTAGTAAATACATAGTTGCAACTATAAATATTCATTCTCGTCTAGTACATTTTGTCGTGAATGGCTCATGCCATCTACACACGTAATCCGTGACGGATGCTTGTACTTTGCATATTGGCTACATTCATAAAATCACGCTTATTATCCCTGACAGGTTTTCAATTAGTGCTTTATGGTTCTCAAAATCACGTTTTTGTGAGGTTACGTGGTTATAACAGAGACAGGTTGACAACACGTCGCTGGTTTTTAACCGAATTCTTAGGAAAGGAAGAGGTTCTTAATTCAACTGTATTTTTTTTAAATATACCTACTTATATACTCCTCGACAGTTTCACCATTTTTTCGGACCGATTTTGAAAATTTCTTTTTTCATTTGTTAGAAGCTTGCGTGGTGGTCTCATATAAATTCAATGATATTATTATAAATTTGATTAACATTGAATAGTTTGGATAGTTTTTGAGTTTGCTTCGTTATTAACATTGCTTGGATCGTTTTTGAGTTCGATAGGTATTTATTCTGCTTAGGGCGAATTTTACCAAACTTTTATACCGAGAATAAGTCTTATCCTGCGAATAAATTTTGACGACAAATTTGAGACGACAATTTCAGACGACAATTTTATTCCACGGATAAAAGATATCTGACTTTGTTGAAATCAGCCCTTAAAGTGATTATGTTATAATAACTTTCTGTCACTGATATTTACATAGCAAGTACTCGTAGTGACACGAATTTTTGTGGGGTAGGTACGACAACTAAAAAGTTAAAATTATACTTAAAACGGATGGTGGTGGCAAAAAACGTAAATGCGGAACCAAAGTGCATAGACTTCTCAAATTAAAGTTATTTTTTTCACTTTGTAGTGTTTTTTAAGGAAGTAGATTGGTTTTTTGGTAAAAAAAAAAGCTTTTTAAAGTGCCCTATACCCATGGTAGTTATTAATTTAATTTTTGCCTCAGTTAGCTCAAACTCAGTTAGCTTAAACATACTTCCCAAGTTCCCGTTCATTGTTTCAAAAGTATGGGAACAACCAGAGATAAGAATTATACGGATATGAAGTTCAATATGAATAGGTTGTAGATATAGGATTTCAAAAAATCCTATAGATTTAGGATGTCAAAAAATCTCCATCCATTCTTTCTTCCAAAACTGTCAGTACGACATGCGACATTTCACGACACTTCAGTGACATTGTAAAGCGTTCAATTCACAGGTTCAATTGCATTCAATATTGTTGGTTGCATTATCGATTGTGTGAATGTCGTGGTACACAAATGCACAATACATAAATTATTATTTGAATTTAAAGGTTCTAAGTTCATCTAGTCCGAAACACCTAGAAAGGTAACATGTGGCTATATAGACCCATTCGTTACAAGCACGTGAACTACAGTGTGTTCTACAGGTAAGCATCGACTGGCGCGTGCTGAATATACCTAAACTTGAATTAGAACAACAGCTACGGTATGGGAGCTGTATTGATGTCCTGTGTAAGGCCAGATCATTATCACAAATGACAGTGGCGGCCAGCCAACCGAGACGGAATCTCACCGACTGTTTTATTATAACGAGTCTGAAAAGGTTTCATTGATAAACACCATGAATTCGCATTCATAATAAAATTAATTCATACGAATTAAATGGCGACTATTCATTGCAATATAATAGCTTTATTTTTGTTCCACGCTGCCACAGACGCCACAGTCATAAAATGTTAGTATTTCAATGTTACGCATGCTACGCTGGTCGTACCCAATGCAACAAGCACAAATATTAAGATCAATAACTCAGTGGTACATATATGAAAGAATGAGTTCAGTTATTTCGCTAATATTTAAGTCACTCATAATTATGTTACCCCTTTATTTAATTGAAAAATAGGAAGGCCGAGGAGCCAAACATTATGAAGCGAAGATGGCGGCGAAAGCAAGAGAAAGATGTAACAAGAGCCGCCAATACAATCGTGTGGCCCAAGTATGAGGGCCTCGGCGAGCTCCTGTTCGGTCCCTCGCGGCCTTGTGTACTAATTAGTGATTATTCTGCGAACAGTTGGTGCGCCCACTCGCTGCTCCGGCCAGTCGACGCAGGTGGCTCACAATGTGTTGTGCATTGACCTCGCTCACTAGACCCATCATAGATATCTACATCAATTAATCTTGGACTGTTAATCTCCTCTCCTGTAATTCATGAAGCTGATACATGAGTAGACAACACTGTATTCATTGACTCATTGCACTTACCTACATCAACATTAATGCACTTATTTATGCGCTTATCTTGTTTACCGATGCATCGCTCATATAAATCTCGAATAACGTTCATGTTACTTTCATTTCGTTATCTATTCAACTGATTATACTGACCAGTCATGAGGAAGACATTTGATCTGATTTAAATGTTTCTGCATTGAAAGGATCGTTGTTGATTATAGCAGTGTTCTCCTCCGTCGTTATCGCAACATCGGACCACATAACGTATTTTTAATTAATGCCTTTATTGATCGCGTGCAAAATATAGCTAGCGCCGCATGGTCCCGTGACCATGTGCTGCATGCTTCACCATACAATAGCTTTTAAAATAAAAATACTTTTAAACCAACGGAAGTTCTAATCATTTGTCGTTTTTATTTTGTTTGGTGGAATCGTGAAAACTTTTCAAATAACTTCAAAGAACCTCCTAGCATGCCACCCTGATGGTATACGTTAACCGTGTCAAGGTGTCGCCCCTCTTAGCTTGTGAACGAAACACATCGTCGTCTATTAAATATATGAGAAACGAACGGTAATATATAGACGAGGTGCCTATTTCATAAAATCGATCGTCCAGTACTCACGCAGTTTCATTGAACGGTGGTACAATTAGAATTTATGTTACGATTCATGTATTAGTCGTCTGTTGTCAACGTATAAAAACTGGCAGAGTTTAAAGTGGTGCTAATTTATAAAATTGCTTTTTGGATATAAAACTACTACTCAACCTAGTGTCTTCACTAGTAATGTCTCCTGCTGAGAATTCAGGTATTACTCGCATTCAGGATGCTTCGTAAGCGGTTTCAGTCACACACTAACCTGAAATACGTAGGTTAGCTTTTAACTGTTAACTGTGTGTTAATCGACTAGTCGTAGGGCCTCCTCGGTTAGTTTAGGTTACCGTCCAATGCAACTCCATTTCACCTCTGGTGTATTCAGGTTTAAGTTTAATAAGACGCGACTGTATTTCAGTACTGGACACGAATGGAATATTGTTGTGTGAGTTGTACCTTTGAGTTGCACTTACTGATATATTTTCTCTCTTCTGTAGCCATCCAGAAGTCATGCAAGCCCGCGATGCTGGGTCGCATGTGGCAGGCGAGCCGGCGCGCGCTCAACCTCGAGCATGCACCCGCTCACCAGTTCGCCTGCAGCCAGTGGCAGTCCAGTCCACACCCCTCCACAGCATATCTGATATACAGGTTAGTATTAACAAACCATTGATAACTAAACCAATGATGATGAAGATTTGATGTTTTTTGTTTGTTTGTTTTTGTGTTTGTTTTGTTTGGTTGTTTATTTGTTTTTTTGTTGTTTGGTGTTCTTTTTTTGTGTTTGTGCTTTTTTTTTTGTATGTATTTTGTGGTTTTTGTGTATTGTTTTTTTGTTTGTTTGTGTGTTGGTTTCTTTTGTGTTTGTTTGGTTTGTTTTGACCTTTATTTGCAACACTTTTATCTGAAAATTGCAACCAAGAGACGTACCGAATTTCAATAACATGAAGTCTGTTAGGCGTTCTTTTATGGAAATATATACTAGAACCGTGCTTAAGGTCTGTCTTTTCATAAAGTACCCCTATAATATGTTTTTTATAGAAAAAAGACTTGAATCTTTGAATACGATCGAACCCAATTGTTCTATCTCTACAATTGTGAACTTTTATGTGATATTTGAATATTTCTTTGACGGTCCGTAAACCAATATTTATTTACTTTGGTACAGATGGCTGTTATTCCTCTCGGTGTTGTCAATTGGCGTGGCGAGCTTCGCGTGCCAGCGCCTGCCGCGGCTGTACGAAGGGCCGAAGGTCGAGCTCAACTACATGAAGTGGTTCATATACTTCACCAACTGGGGCTACTTGCTGATCGCGCTGCAGGCAGGACTCGCCCTCGCCGTCGTGCACCGCTACAGAGCACTAAAATTTGACTCCCGTAAGTTTCTGCTTTCCTAGTATAATTTTAACAAGATGCTAAGTGGCCTGTCACTTAAATGGCTAAAATAGATCCATTACCTATTTTGGATACAATTTTGGAGTACAAAAAATTCAATGAGTAATCTTAGTTATCCTAAAATTCTACACATTGATTAAGACGGGTTCTTTAAAAATTATGCGACATGATCATGCTTTAGAACTGCATTCTTACGTTCAAGAAAATGGTGTTTGCTACAATGTAAGACAGTATACCAAGTTCAATGACTGCGCAGCTAGACTTTGGAGCCACTGAGCTTAGCAGGATACCGCATCATAATGAGACTAGGTGACGCGAGTACATTTTTTTACGGAAATAGCATTCTATTTAGAAAAGTGCAATGGCCTAACACTGGCTAAACTATCGAATTAACAGTCTAATTTTAGATGTCACTAAAATATAAAATACTAGCTTTTGCCTACGGCTTCGCACGCGTGGATGTCGGAAAATATGCCACTTATGTGTTAATCTAATCTATCTAACTATATGTGTGCCAAATTTCATCCAAGTCCGTTCAGTCGTTTTTGCGCCAATCCGGAACATACATCCACACAAACGGTAAAAAAATCTAAAAACTATATTTTCGGCATTAGACTCGTATTCACACCTCGTAGCAATTACTTTTTTCAAAAATATTCTATGTAGGTACATTGTTCATTGTTGTTTTTTTATTCATTGTGTATTGTATGTATGTATTGTACCTACCTATGTATTTTATTTATTGTATTCTTTTGACTTCGTTACTATTTTATTATAGGTATGTATAGATGGTGTAATCAAATTAAATAGTCTATATTTAGCTCTATGAAAACATAATGAACTTTAAACTATCAACCGAAGCTAATAAAAATATAATTACCTACTAGATGCTGATAAAAACAAGTCGTACTGTGTTGATTGCGCCAGAATTTCAGTTAACTACTCTAATACTAAGAATTTTGCTCGGTCTTTTTTATACAAAGTTAGTAATAGAAAACAATAACCTGAATGACTGGAAAAATTAGTGACATTCCTTTATACTACTTTATATGGGAAGTGGTGGCAAAGACGATGATCCATCATCACGCTTGCTTTGTCAACATGGATAAGCAAAACGTAGTAGCGTGGATAATCGAAACGTAGTAGTGGTAGTTAGAAATCCGTCGACATCCGCTGCTGAAAATGGAGCTTACAACAATGCTCGGTTATTATCAGAGAATACGGCTGTTGATTCTTAGCAAGCGGTTTGATGACTACAGCGTAATACTAATGGTATATGTGGATGCCGTAGCCCTGAATGTATTCTTTTGATTTAATCCATTAGCGCCTTCTTCAGCACCCCATTATAAAAACAGTCAGCGACCTGTTCTTTGCTAAGAGCCACACGGATGCAAGCCGAAAATAAGTGCAGATGTTTGAGACTTGATTGAACAATCAAATACTGAGCCCTGAAATCTCGCTTGCATGTGTTGACTAAATGAAAAACCTGTACCTAACCATGCAACGTATAAGCGTGTAGGTACAATTGCTTTGTTTAGTAAACACTCTTGCTGAACATATCAACTACCGTTGCGAGATGTAACACCAGAAGTATAGAGTATGAATGATTTTATGTCTCTGTTTTCCGTGAAAATTTTGTGCCGAAACGAAAATCTGAACTTTGCTCACGGTTGTGCTCTAAACAGAACTATCGAATTTAGGTCTCGTATATGTGAACTTGATACCGTATAATGAAGTCCAATTAAAAGTCCAATAACCCAGGTCCATTTAGGAGCTCACTGTCAAAGCTGTCATAGAAAGTGCTGAGCACATTCCGAGCAAGCCGAGCTAGCCAATGTCAAGTGGCTTGCGTGGGTGCGTTTATTACACAAAACGTTTTCCTTGGGCGACGCCGACGTAAGTCCTCACGCGAATCAATTAATCTGAATCATTGAGTCGCATGTTGTCGTACACATCAACATGCTCGCTGGGGATCGATTGAACACGTGTTTTGTCTTTTCGTCCAATACATCCGCTATGCGTTAAGATGTCTAGACTGCCCATCAATTTAGATGAAAAATCCTAATAACATCATTATTGCTTTGCTCACGTAATGTCCTAGCGTATTTGTTCGCGACGATGCTTGTCAAGGGCATTTATATTCAAATAAAGACATTTGGACAATATTTAGGTGCACGCTATCGACATAGGTCACGAACGCTTGATTGGTAACAATTTCGCGTCAATTAAGATCATAGCGGAGCGGGTCCGTTGTCCATTGTGCTTCAAATTATCCTTATTGGTTCCTCATTCCAACTGAGCCAAGCCCAGATGGAGTGGGTATTATTCCGCAGCTATTGTTGAAAATTGGAGACGTTGTCCACTTCAATAGCAAGTGGCGGACAATTGTGTGCGATATAAAAGGATTTATACAACGTTCACTTTCGTTAACTCGTCCGGACACTTAGCTTGGGATAGATGACATGAATGGATGTATTCACACATTGAGTAGCATGTCACATGGCCTTTACCAAATTTGTATTGTATCCTTACTTAATATATAGGTACGTCTTCCGGTCATCCCTTTAACAGCATTATTTTTTCCTTTATTTCTTTTTAAATACATATTTGTTACATTTTTAAATATTTTTATAAAAAACATGAAAACAAAACATTTAAAAATATAAAAAATAGTAGCCCATCGGCATCAGGATCAGGGTCCAAGCTGCCGGTGGTCAAGGCTCTAGAGAGAGGAACCTCCTCACTATGCGTGCCGTGTCTAGGAGTACTGCTTTCTGAATCAAGCCCTTGACCCAGCCGTGCAATGAGAGCCTCCTGAGATGTTGGTCGAGGCTCTTCGCTATTAGGCCATTGACCGTAACGATTATCGGTACAATGATTGCAGAGTCCACGTCCCACATGTCGACAACCTCGTGTGCTAAATCAAGATACTTGATTTTTTTATCTTTCTCAGCTTTCACGAGATTCTCGTCATGAGGAACAGAGATATCAACAATCATTGCACGGCGCTCTCGTCAATCTATCACCACAATATCAGGCTTATTGGCTACAATAGTCCTGTCAGTGATGATGGATCGATCCCAGTACAATGTGGCGTGACTATTTTCGAGAACTGGGTCGGGCAAATACCTGTAGTATGGTACTTCATACTCCACAAGGTTGTACTGCAAGGCAAGTTGCTGGTGGATAATCCTAGCTACTAGATTGTGTCTGTGCAAGTACTCGCCATTAGCAAGACGACAACAACCGGAAACAATATGTCGGATCGATTCACCGGGACAGTGGCATGCCCGACAGATGTCAACCGTACCATCTTTGAAAATGTATTTCCGGTAATTATTCGTCATGATGACTTCGTCCATAATCGCACAGACAAAACCTTCGGTTTCCCCGAAGAGGTCACCGAAACGTAGCCAGGATACAGACGCCAGGAAGTCTACTTCAGGCCCATGGAGGGCCCGGAAAAAGCGTCCGTGTAGCTCTTTGCCTTGCCATACTTCCTTACGATCGTTAGTATCAAGTACTGTAGGTTTGCGCCAGTTCTCTTTCGCCAAGGAGAGCGGAGTAAGGCCCTTGTCGACTGCAACCACATCTCGGTGCATCCCCACGTCAGTTTGAAAGAAATATTCCCTGACTGCAAATCTCGCGGTGGTGGAGGGTTTTGGCATTTAAGAAACCTCGACCCCCACACTTCCGCGGGATGTACAGTCTCATCACTGATGACCGTGGGTGATGCATCCGATTTGCCGTCAGCAGTGTACGGACCTTCCTATCCAGGGCGTCAAGTTCCGTCTGAGTCCATTTGAGTATGCCGAAAGAATACATCAAAACCGGCATGACCCAGCCGTTGATGGCTCGCACCTTGTTTCCGCCTGATAAAAGACTATTTAACACTTTATTCAGGCGGCCAAAGAAGCGCTCCCTCAACGATTGTTTCATGTCGGCAACATTGATGCCTAATGCTTCCGACATACCCAAATACTTGTAGGTTTCGGTTGAGGAGAGGGATCTAAGATGTATGGAATCCGAGAGTTGGGTTCCCACGGATTCCATAATCCCCCCTCGCTTTACATGCATGACTGCACATTTGTCCTCACCAAATTCCATCCTGATGGCGCTACTGAATGTTTCTGTTACCTTCAGTAGCTCCATCAGTCGCAAATTGTTGGGGGCGAAGAGTTTCAGGTCATCCATGTAAAGGAGGTGAGATATCACCTGACCACCTCTTCTCATCCGATAGCCTAGACCTGAATCCTCCAGCAGTAGGCTTAGAGGATTCACGGCTAAGCAAAACCAAAGCGGACTCAAACTATCGCCCTGAAATATTCCCCGCTCAATTCTGATCGGTTCATCGATCCTCCGTTTCTGTCGACATCCTGGATAGAGAAGGGCTGTTCTCCATTGCCCCATACATGCCATCAAGAAGGTGCGTACAGTTGCGTCTATCTTGTACAACTCCAGCACCCATTATTATTATAGTCTTTATTTATTCCTTAATTAAAATAAACATAAAAATCAAAGCAACAAAAACATTAAAAAAAATATTCAAAATATTAAGAGATACCTATTCCATTCATCACTAATATTTATGATTCACAAATTAATTAATAACAAACTAATTTAAGTTAATCACCACTTAAAATTAATATAATCCATTTATTATCTATAATCCATTTATTTATGGATGTAAAAAAATCATTTTTTATTTTTTTATTACTGTCTGCCCAGGATTTTTTTTGCCAACCCACTCGCGATATATTTTCTAGCATACCTACTGATATAAAATACTGTTTATTCGTTAAACAGATGGGTGAAGGTCGTTCCTTTGCAAATTCTCTACTACTATAATGTTGTTTGTTTGTTGTGTACGTTTGTTTGATATGTTTGTTTCATAAGCTGATGTTGTCCTAAAACATTAGGACTAGTAAGATTTGCTACTGATATCTTCAATTTAATAATGCGTTGCTAACGTTTCCAATTTTCCATTATAGCTCAAGTTACCTAGATGAACGTGGAATAGGATATCATACAATTTTAAAATTCAATTTCATCCGACTTGCTTAAAAATCTGCTAGATAAAATACACCACCAGCACTAACCAATGATTACTAACCTACTTTGAACCTTATTACCAACCACATTCTAAACTTTATCTCTTCATGCAGTCAACCTACGTTTTGCAGCATGCGAAGAGGACGAGATTCCGATTCCCCTAGGCCGGCGCGCGCGCACGCCTATGCTGTGCCGCGCCTACTGGCTCTCGCACAACATCGCCACCGACCTCGCCTTCGTCATCACGCTCGTCTACTGGGCACTTGTCCATGATCCTAGTGAGTGAACCTTTATATTTAGTTATATTTAAAATAATGCTTCTATGTAACTTACAATGCGCCATATTTGTCAAAACAGCCAGTATTTTAATGTGTTTTGTCTTTTTAATAACACCAGAAACAATTGTAATTGTTTTAGCCGATTCACAGTCCCATGAACATCATATGGATTATGCCTTCGTGGCTGGCGAACAGTGAACCTGGTAATTTTCATGCGCAACAACCACCACAACGGTTTGGAGCGCCTAATGAAATAAACATAGCACCTAAGTTCCAAAATGCTGAAGCAACTATTTCATAGAGAATTTTTCTTTAAACCACATTTAGATCAGGTCGCCCTAATATAGCCCATACCCTGCTACCTTACGACCGTTGCATTTTAGCATCCGTTTCCTTTTCTTTTTTTCTTTTTTTTTCTTTCTAAACTAGAAAACGTAATACATATTTTTAATTTAATGTCTATTATAATTCTTACCACGTTCCACAGAGATCCACGAGGTCAACGCCCTGAACGTGCTAGTGCACGGTGGCAACTCGCTGGTGATGCTACTGGAGCTGGCGGTGACGTCACACCCGGTGCGTGCCGCGCATGCGCTATACAGCGCTGGCGCAGGCCTCGCATACGGCGTCTTCAGCGCCTTCTACTGGGCGGTGGGCGGAACTGACAGGATTGGACTTCCAGCTATATATCCAGCGCTGGATTGGAATAAGCCTGGTAAATGATTCTGCCCAAATGTAGGAGTAAAGCAGTAGCTGCCTGGTAGCAGTTGGATGAGAACATTCGAGGATCGAATTTAAATTGCATGCCATTGGAGGCCTATTCATTGCAGTAAAGAAAACAGCAGGAGTTATTTGTGTCACTGTTTGCCACAGTGGTTGGAAAACGTTTATTATAATCAACTTATGATAAATGGCGATGATAATCTTTTCTATGTTCATTCATTTCCTACCATAAAATATAAAGACTGCTTTAACTAATAATGGTCATGCTACGCAAACCGATTGTTCTCTTAGCCAAATGACTAAAAGGCTACCGCATGACAGAAATCAGAATAATGACAAAGATTGACAGTTTGACGGGCTCTACGAAGGATAGCCATAGAATACGATCTTTATCTGAAACAAACAGTAAATATTAAAATGTCTGAAATAAATCATCAAATTATAAAACGTACGTATAGTATTAGGCTAGCCCCATGTTAAATGGGACTTAAACCTAATTGGCGAAATGTGGGTGTTACAACACCTCTGCCCAACCCTTCGGAGAATACAGGCGTGATATTATGTGATGTTACGTACGTAGTGTCTACGACGGGCAGAATGATTCAGACTAACAATTATTTGATTGCATTTTGGGTCTGGAAATTTGTTTTGCGTCTGTGAACGCACCCACGATGCAGGTGAACTCCTGGAGTGATGCAGTATTTACATACCATCACGCTTGTAATCCCCGGAGGGTTAGGCAAAGGTGTAACTACAGTATATCCACATTTCGCCAGTTATGTTCAGACTCCGCGTTGCTACTAAGAAATTCCTGATGGCAAAACTTTTAAAATTTTCGACCTGTAGACCAACTAGGCAGTCAGTACCTATTCTCCAACAATAATCAAATATTTGTTTGACCAGGCTCAGCGTTCGGGTTCGTGTCGCTGTGCGCAGTGGTGATGGTGTTCGCGCACGCGCTGGCGACGTGCGCGGCGTGCGCGCGCGCGCGGCTGGCGCTGCGCCTGCGCGCGCGCCCGCTCGCCGAGCGCCTGGCGCTGCCTACGCACTGATCGCACGGCAAGCTGCACTAGCATCCGATCTCACCTCACACACCGCGAACTAGAACAATCGGACGTAAACAAAAGCAACGCTTGCGCCGGTCGCTTTTGTCGGATGCAGTGTACGCTCATTCTCAGTGACCTATTAAGAAGTACCTAAAGATTTGCTTATTTTTCCGATAAATAATAAAGTTTTCATGCGAATTTATTGATCGATAGTGGCGCCCAACAAAACTTTTCACGAACCTACTAGTGATCCAATAAGTTTTTATCGTAGCATGTTGTTGGTCGATACCTTCGATCACTAATTTTGGTCGTAATTTAACCTTCTAGATTATAGACAAATATCAACCAAATATTCGCAGGCGTACCGACAGCATTAAACCTAGCAGAATTAAGGTATTCCCCACGAAGTTGAGCGGCAAATGTCTTTAAAACAGGAGGCAACAAGATCTAAATTACGTTAACATTAGACTTTTAAAATATCTAAGTATTGATGATAATGTCTGAGGAGTAAATTTTTACGAGTTTATAGATTCAAGAACATCTCGAACTACTTATTGTGTTTACTCCACATTTTGTGAAAATGTTTTCCTACTTTTGAAGTAGTTTATCTTATAAACGTGGTTTTTACATAAAAATTGCGAGCATAATATTAATAATATCATCATTCTCTGAAGAATATAGCATTAAGCTTAGTTATGAAAGCTTAACGGCTGTAAGAAGAAGCTTTGTCTCAAAAAGTGCAACTGACTTCATCGCTTAATTGCTCAGTTCAAACATTCCCCACTTCGAACAAGATTTATCATTCAGCTGAATAAGTGTATTTAAGACATGAACGTGTGGTTATTTAATGTGTTCTATAAACATAAGCATCTGCTGAGTGCAAAGTGTGCATGCATCGATAATCAGGAGTACCAAAATACCGATGGCCGCAAAGTACAAAAAGAAACTGTAGAGCCTGCAACATGCGCCACCTCGCACAATTGCATTCAGTATATAACCTGCTACAGTAAGGTTTAATTGCAGTTTTCATTATTTAACAGTGCAAAAAGTTGCATATCGCACGAGTTGTAATTGTGTACTTTGCTGTCTTCGATACATAGAGAGTAAGGGTCGGCAGTGACCATTGTAACTATAGGGACTGCATGCAAGCAATAATATTGCAATTATTATAATTATGATAGTGTTTGTGAGTCGTTTTTAGACACAATGTCGAGCGAGCGAGTAGTTATTACTGTAACTACCTTTAATTTAAATGGTCGACTTACAAAACATTCCTATTTTTCCAAAGAAACGTAGCATTAAGTCATTGGTATGTGTATTATCTTTAGTAAAATAGCACGTGATGTAACATAGTGCCTATGAAAGTGCACTTCATGAGCATTTTGTCGTAATTTTGTTTATACACCGTGTTTTTTGTGATGACGATATTTTCTCGACATAACTCGATATAACCTACAGCTCTCGGAAATTAATAAATTTTCTTTGATCTTCTTATTGATATGTGAAACATAAAAATATGAAAAGAAGGAAATTCCAACTTTTTTCATTAGTGCACAATGATTATAATATTAAGTATAAGAAATTGTTTCCAGACGAAATTTTCAGGGCCGACCTACACCCTAAACAGTCCGAGCCATTAAAAAGCACGGAGTATATACTTAATTGTATTGTGTAACTGGAAGGGGTTCAAGGTGCTAACCTCATTGTTGTAATCAAATTCGGGTGCATAGTGGAAAAAAATATTTTATAGGGCAGAATAGTGTGACTCTTCAATACTTAATATCGAGACTGTGAAACTTGTTATAAGTATACAAATGACAAATGTGCCATAAACACCAAAACATTACTAACATTAGATAACTAATATCATAAATCGTCTATTGTGTTCTATCAGATGTTGGTCCATTATGCACCCTCAGGGTGGCGGCTGGCTTATAAACATTAATTGTGCAAGTTTACATTATGTAGTATTTACTCGAATTGTGATATTTATGTATTTATCCATTAAATAGGCATTTTAACAAATTTTGTATCACTAAATTACGATCATTGTAAGTGGCCGATGGGTGCATGTGCATGTCCCAAAAGTATTTCGCGTACGGGCCCCAAATCAGAAAAAAATCAGGTCCCCTGCAAGACTAAAGTTAGAATTTATATTACTTTTAAAAGAATAAAATTTATACCTAGAAATGAGATGGAGCATCACCGTTCCCACCTTTAGCTCACCCCTAATGGGGCTATCTTTGTGGGACATGGTAGACTGGAGACGATTTAACGTACTATAGTAAATAATTCAGTCCATGATTGTCCCCGGAAAGACTGATTGCCTTTGTCTGTTTTATTCATAAACTGTCAGATTAACTTATATTGTACAAAACTTTGCCCATAAAGCTTAGAGGTGTAAATTAAACTGTTAAAATACACTCTCGGATATCTTTTTAAATAATAGTAGTACAAAGAAAAGAAAAATGTGGTTTTGAAGCCAGCCAGTTCTCTTCAATGCAACATTGCTGAAAATATTCGACCTGTCTTCGATAGAGTTATTTCCTGCGTCCTTCATTACTATACAGCATAACCTTGATTTCATCGGTAAAACGAACCTGGCCCCATTGACGTCGAGTCCAATGCAAAATGACTTATAGATGAATCAAAGCTTGTTGCTTCTTTAAGAGCGGCCAAACTCCGATTTTCTTCTCTTTTTGAAAATAATCATGATACCGAAATTATGGCCTGTAAGTCAGCTTCAAAACTGCATATAAAACCTTTTTCTCTGATTTATCATTATTTTGATGTTTAGCCTTATATACCTACATAAAAATGCACGGTCGCTAGATTTAGTAGTCCGAAAGTGTAGTATGTACCTCTATCACCTTGGCCCGTCAATATTGTTGAATATAGTTTAATGGTTGTATGAATTAATGCATTGAATAGTTTTTTTTTATCATATGTCCTTGTTCGCCATACTCGTGTTGTTGCATTTGGAAACGAGAAAACCTGACTGTTATGTTCAATTAGGAGCAGCCGCGGAAAACAAAAAGTAATTTCTGCATTTCTATAGAAATAGTTAATGTAAATTATCGTACCGTTGTTGTAAGTAGTCGAGTGAATTGAACTACATTTGTTGAATACATTCCTGGCTTGCTCCAAACTTAAGTAGGCTCAGCATTTATATAAGCGAGTATCTTCGTAGAGAATATTGTAGGACTTATTATAGTGATATGAATCGTTCCTAGCCCTAATTTAAAATCGGACAAAATGCTGTGATGCGATGTTTCATTTAATGTATTACTGTTAATTAAACTAATATTAATAAGCAATAATGTAATTTCGATCACATTGTAAGGAATACATTAATAATTATGAAATTATAATGGACTGTAATCTCACTTGAAATAAATATTGTATCTTTTAATTATAATATGAGATCCCTGGTCTATTTCGGAACTTGGCCGTGAATTTATTTATTTCTAATGTAGTTTTCAATTTTAAATCTCAATTTCACGAACCCTGTAGAAAATATATCCTAAGGGATCTGGTCATATCGTATTATAATCAGTGTAATTAATCGTGATAATAAATAAATAAAATATTAATTTTCCCAGGTAATTTTTTATTTTTTTTGCTCATTAACCATTCTATATAGACTGACCATGTCATTTATAAAATAAAGTCAAGGTTAACCCAAAATGTAGCCTAAAAAGTGTGATCAGAATCATTCATGATGCATGAAGGATGATTTTAACCGTCGAGTAAGCGCGATCTGCGTCGTTCCGTACGCGTACGACCTCATGCGTGCGCGCAGCATCCCGCGGACAGCCGCACTACGGTCGGAGCATTAGTCGCGCGGTACTCGCGCGCTGCAACACGCGCACCGCGTGCTCAACCAATATTACTATACTCACTATAGAACCGCGCAAACTTATGAATTCTCGTAAAAGCGCGTCGTTCGTTGAAAATATATTTTTGGAGATTTGCAACAATAAGTGTATCGTGTGTTTACAAAATAAAATATAAGAGGTATGTATAACAAATCACAACAATCGATCATATTTTGAAATACACACCCGTCAGTACTATTTTCTTTTTCATGGGAAAGCTTAGGTAATGGTTTTAGCAAATAGAAAAACAATCTGAAAGTTTCTGAAAAGTATATATCTGATGCCTAACTGTGGTTATACAATATTATTTCATGCCTCTCGTAAACTTTCATTACTGAAAATGAGCCTTCAATGACAAAAACAATGTGAAGTTATATTTTAAAAAGGTGTTTTTAATGGGGTTACAGATATTATAATACTACGATGGGGTGCTACAATGGCTACGAGGAACCAATGAAAAACATTATTTCCTACACTCATTTATGTATATTTCCATTATTATTTACGATCATAAATTCATAAGTCGTGATAATTATTATCTCCAGAACTTTAATTAAATAAAAAATTGAATAGCCGAGTAATCAAATCTGACGTAAATACATTGTTAAGAAACAGCGTCAATATTTCTTTCGCGATAATAGTAATGACGTTATTATAGGTACTTCCAAGCAAACGAAAATACCATTTTTACTAGCCACACTAGGTACATAATGTACATACTTCAACTATTTACGTACGCAGTACAGTGGATTAATAAGTAGTTGTTTTAAAAAAATACCTAAGATATTTGCTTAGTAACTTAGGTACATTAATTCCGTTTATGCAGAAATAAGATAGCGTGCCATAAAATTACTGTTAGTAATTACTCGATTAGGTATTCTCGGTCGCATAAAAATTATCGATAGCTTGACTAGCACCTAAAGAAGAAATCCTCGACCTAATCTATGCATTGACTGGTTACTAGTAGATATTAACCCTTATAAGGCAAATGACCCGAAAGGGCATTAAACCTTGTACACGCTATTTTGCCTTAAATTATTTTGATAATTCAGCCCTAATAAATAAAGCAGTGTGAAGATGCATTGTGTAGGTCGGGAGTGTCGAATATGATAAAGGTAGGTCAAGAGAACATTGCACTGTCCAACTCGTTTTGGCCCAAGTGCACCTGACGACATCTCATCATCTCCGATATAAATATCATACAAACAGCATGTAATTAATAACTGAAACTATATCTGGAACTTATCTCCTACACATCTATCAGTTCTACTAGGATCTTGGCGCATCTCCCAACGACGCGCCTAGATATTGGCTGGCAGCCCCAAATACGCTCTAAGACTGTCAGTGTACTCGTAACTCGTAATATAGAACTTACCTAATTATTTTAACTGTATGTGCAGCTCCCGGCTAATAATAGTCTGGTCTCTTGCCGAAAAATTCGTAATCCTCGATATCTTATAAAGAAGTATAAAAAATGAGTAGGTACTGGTAACATAGCATTTCTAAAACCTTATTTCGCGCGAGGTTGAGAAGGTTAGGCAGTAATTCTTCGTAAACGCAGGAACTCTCTTAATTAGGAATAAAGGAACTGGTTAAGTGTATGCAAGCACGATCACAGGAGATCCTTCAAGTAATGGCAACCCCGGCCACATCAGTTTCCAACCTCACAACATTTTCACACAGTTCACACATTGTGGAAAAATGAATAAATAACCTTCTTTCTTAATCTCAGTGATTAGCCGTCAAGGTATGCTTCTGTGGGTGTTACAAGCTGTATGATGTTGATATAATCCGTTACAAATATTATATTAAAGCAGTTCACGAGTGAATCGGATGTTTAGAAACACGCGAACACCGGTAAGATGGCCATGTTAGTACCGTATCCTTAATATTATTACAAATCGTTCATTTATCGTGACTGACGCGCATCCTGAAGGTTAGGATAATGAGCGAACGTTTTCCTCGGTTTCTAATGCCCCTGAAATGATTTTCCACGTAGTGAGCTCCTCGGCAGTCGACTGCCTTATAGGATGTTGTAGGTCGGCGCAGACGTAAATAACAAACAATCGGCTCAACACAAATACATTTTATGACGTTCGGACAAGGCGACTTCACAAATTAAGCAAAGCTAGTGTTGACCCATAGTGCGGCCTGATTGTGGAAACATTTGCAAAATACTAAGAGTTCAGTTACATGGTATTGTTCACCGATAGGTTTCACGTCGTACTATTAATTGACAAAAACTAAACAATACCGTGTTGGACTGTTGTTGCGACGGACGCGGGATTCTATTTATTTATTACCAAGTGAAACAAGTAAAACAATTGAATATTTTAGAATTATACAACAACAGTGTCTTCATACTTCTGAGTTTTATAGAAGAAACAGTGATATCTTGTGCTTTTTTGTAGTTTGTGTTGTGCTTCAAACAGGATAATATAAAGCTTGTAAAAAGTTTGTTGTTTTGGCTGTCGGATGATATATATGCTTTCAGTATTTCAAATTTATGTGAAATTTTCGCTTTAGAAATTGAGCAGATAAATCAGTTAGTTAATTTGCATCTAAACGTATTTTTAAGAAATCTTCAGTTCTGCTCATCATCTTAGATAAGGATCAGGGGTATACAACTAGGATTAGCACTAGGCAGGTTACCTATCGGTATTTTTCTTGAAACTCTTGCTTATTTTCTGAACCGTATCCTATCTAGTGGCTGATACTTGTATTTATAGACAAGACGTTAAACTTTCAATTGATGACTTTGACGAATACTATAGATTTTTACTTAACACTCAGGGTCGACGACTTGTTCTCCATTCAGATCTCGAATCTCGATGTGTAAATACTAAACGGTTACTAAACTTACTCTTGACCGTGGCCAGCTCTAGTCAACCTTGTAAATTGATTGATAGGTACTATATTTCAAAGCCTTTCAAACACGTGCCCCCAAGTATCAACTTTTCATCTATATGTAAGTACGAGTATACATTTATTATAAATAGAAGTCGCTTTTCGTATCTGCTGTATGACCGAGTTGTTCTTCTAAGGTACGCCCCGGATTTTGATGCGATTTTCAACAGCATTTAAACAATTCATTCCGGAAAGTTAGTTAGAGGCGGGGTTTTATTAGTAAGTCGGCTTCTAAAATTCTTAAACATACATAGATCTCACGCCTGTAGTCCTCGAAGGGAGAGGCATACCTACAGTACACCCACATTTCGCCAGTTATCCGCTAAACTGTCGATTGGCCTTCTAATGGCCGATAACAATTAAAATTCTATTGTGCCTCGTAAATGACAGTAGGAGGTCAATGTTATAAGTCCCATGTAATAGGGGGCGAGCCTATTGCCATCAACCGGGCACAAATTCAGACTCCGGGACCGGGATGCTACTGAGCAATTCCAGGTGGAAAAACCCAATAACACTTTGCTGAACTTTGCTCGACCCGGGAATCGAACCCAGCACCCCAGCACCACTCAGTAGTGGCGCGTGCGACCACACAGGGCTGGATTTAAAGGTGTCGAGGCCCTGGGGTAACCAAGAAGTGGAGGCACCGAAAATTTTATGGAAAAGACGAAAAAAAAAATTGATATACTTAATTTTCGGTTTTCGGTATTAAAGTAATTCAACGTATCATTTTTAAAACCATCAACCCAGGACACGAAAAGATAATTAAAGGAGGCTACTCGTGAATGTGAACTTCTTTCTCTAAAAAATTCAAATTGTGGAGGCCCCTATTTTGTGGAGGCCCGGAGCCATGGCCCCTGTTGCCCGCCTTAAATCCGGCCCTGCGACCACTAGACCAACGAGGCAGTCAAAAATTCTTATAATTAAGTTTAAACAATCAATTATCAAACCAAAAATGCTTGTTCAACCGATACTGTTTAAAAATGAGCGGAAATATAAATGAATTTCAATTGTCAATCGCAAATAATGGAGACTCTAAAGCAAACGTTTTGACTAATATTCATATAACTCATAGTCTCCTGATGATATTTACCTATGCTTTTAGGCAGCACGTTACAGCCAGGAAGTCGATCCACCATCCGCGTATTTTGCTCACTAATGTTAACTTACAAACAAACAATCGAAATGCTTTAGTTAACACCACTCAAGACGAGCGCGGTATTTACTTTACAGTCCGGAGCCCACGACTTACATTAGACCTTCATCAAATATTATAATTTTATTGTAAAATAACTAAATTTACGCACATTCATTAGATTTAGTTACAATTTGGTCATTTGTCAAATAATAAAATAGCAGCGTAGCAGGTTATAAGGTAGTGGTAACCTCTAAGTTAGCTAAAAACATACATACATGTATATTATGCGTTTTATATCTAACAACATGTTATCCTTTATTGGCTGACATGCGTTAACAGTCATTTACATTAATTTCATAGGCGAGTCAATTCGTTCTACGTAATATAATAATGTAGGTCATCGCAGAGCGCCTGCGCAACTTACTATGAACGATCCGTTGAACTTGAACTTGTAGTGTTTGCTTGTTTATACAAAATTCGTAAAGTTATGCCTCTGTAATAATATTGACTATCCTTCTAACGTATATTAAGAATGAATGTCACGGCATTGTGACGCTACCTACATTCGGTAATCGTGGTAAAGTAACATTTGTCATTAAAATGCGTTTAAGATCTAATGACAGCAAACGAATGATGGCTTTTGGCTTCCATTGACATTATTAACGCTGAGAATGTACGAGAGATATTTTAGTGCCTTTCTTGTTCTGGCAAGATCCTATATATAGACTGCAAATATATTTTTCAGGGACAATTTTAGGGTAATAATTATATGGAGCCAAGATATAGATTTGAACATCACAATGATCTCTATCCATATGCCATTACCTAATTCCACTTGGAAACTGATTTAATGTTGCCAAGGGCAACTGGAGGGACCGTCTTTGGTATAAGTTTTCATGTTTTTCACACATTTCGCTCTCAGTTTATTTATTTTAACGGAACCTTCGCAGCCACAATTTAGAGTTAACCTAATACCCGTAAATCTTTATGCTTAACATTTTAGAAGACAGTTGCAATAATTAGTCAATTTTATCGCAAGATAGATAAAAACATAATAAATATTAATTGTTAATATTACACTTACCTATACTTCACCTTGACTTTTCCTTTGTTCGTTGTTAGTTGGATACAAAACGCAACAGGTAGATTTTTTATTGAGAATATAATTACTTTTAATAATAAAATAGCCTTCTAAATGCTTAGAAATTTTTAATTTCATACGCATGTTAAAATATAATTTAGCAAACATCATTATCAACTATCAGTCCGTCTTCTTGTTCTCTCTTATCGGTGTAAGCGATTCGAAGGCAGCTTACATCGTGGTAAAAAGATTAGCCATCGTGGCCGGACCGCCCATGCAACTATTGTAAAGACGCGGTGTATTATAAGACTCTCTACAGGCAGTCAATCTTCAGTCAGCTTCAACGTTCTAACGCGCCCATAAAAATACCACTTTTAATTTTAGAAGACCTCTTCATACAAGACCATACAAAGGTTTTCTGAAGATCGCTTTTAGCACCACCAAAGGACCACCCTATTTAAACACCGTAAATTAAACTTTTGCAATTGTAAGTTTTGTGGTGTGTTCTAAAGAGTACTTATCTTATCGCGACGGAAAATGTAACAATCTCCCCGCGTTAGCATTCCATGTTGATGTGGCCCATCCTGGCAAAATCCCTTACCCATAGTCACAATTTGGATGGATATGGAATGTAGTTGTTTAATTAATTCAAAAACCCGTAAGGTCTCCACGGGTCTACACGTGATTCTTGGGCTCACGTGTGTTATGTGATGGTCACTCAACACGCGAGGTAGTACAAGGTGTTGAGCCATGGCGGCTCTAACTCACTCAGTAATCGTCACGGACTCACGTCCGGCCGCAACAACCGAATTATGAATTTATTCACCTTTATGGTAATCAACTAATCACATGAATTCATCTTGTTTAAGTCATGTCACTTTAGCATAATAACACTTTATAATGTACTTATTATTCAAGTTTTTGTCCTTGTTCACAGCTACACAAACTGACTGGAGGCTCACTCAAGATGTTATAACCAAACAGAACCAATAAACTATTTAAAAAAAAAACTATTATTATTCATTATTCAACGACAGATAAGTATTAAAACATACACAATGATGCAGTGGTCCTGGAGGCAAGCCTTTTATTGCATCACAGGGATCCTTGGGAAGGATGAAAATGAGACGAGTGAGCCGTTCACTCGCTCATGTTGTGGAAGGATCTCCCCTCTGTACTGGAGGGTGCCCATCCTCGTGTGGGCGCTGGTCGTCCTGTTCTGGTCCATCTCGTTCTTCTGGGGCCCGACGGAAAAGTTCTTCCTGTACATGACACACTGGGGCCTGGCATTTATAGTCCTGGAAACGTCATTCGGGATATTCGTGGCCATAGGACGTAGAGGCTTAACAGGTAGGTACTTTGTAGCATTTTAATTACTGCATCTGCTAATCAAGTTGTAATGGTCGTCTTCCGAGCCGGTCGGTGGTGCGTCACTAATGGCGGTGGTTGCTCCACCTCGTGTTTCACATAGCATCCTGACTGACGGCAGTGCAAGAAGTCCAGCAGGTACCTGCTCTACCTGCACTCGATAGCCTGACAGCTACAACGTTCTTGTATCGTATAGGAATAGATTCGCGCCACCGACTTAGTCACGCGTGCATGAATCTTTCGCAAAAGAAAACTACTAAACTGGAAATTTATCTTTATGAATATGATCAAATATCGATTTAATACTTTAATCAAAACATTGACGACGTACATTTTCATTGTAAGCTGTTAAATTTTCTTTGCATATCATTCTTATTTGAACGTCGAAAAATACTAGCTGAACGATAGATAGTATCGGCTAGTGAACGATAGAAAATACTTTCAGGAATCGATAAGTTTCTTTATTTATCATCTATGTATACAAGATTTTTTAAACCAACTGTATCTACAATGTAGATACTACATAGAGAAGTTTATAATCACCCATTTAATTAATTTCTTGTGCAAGTTCATTGTTATGGCCATAATTAAAATTAATTAAGATTATAATAATGGTAGTATAACTTTGATCGTGGGAAGGTTAGATCTTGATCAAACAAAAGATAACAACATCCCGCGAAGTATTTTCCTCAATTTAATTAACTTGACACAAACACGTGTAGTTTCGTCATCAAAACAAAAACATCTCTTTATCACCAAAAGGTTTTTACATCATTTTTGTTATATTACAATTTAATCATACTATAAAAGGTTATAGTGGCATAAAAAGTTATGTAGCGAGAATTCACTAGGTACCTAAATACATAACTTTAGCATTTGCTAATAAAAAGTGCCTAGGGATACATACGATACAGGAAAAAATTCAAGAGTAGTGGGGGATTGTGTAAAAAATACAGGACATTTTATCGCTAACATTCTATCGTTAAACCCGTATTATTGATAAATTCATAAATTTTAATATCGAAAGCATTGTTTAAAAGAACGGCTAGTTAATATAATAAGACGCGATTATGCTGAAAAGAAGTTAAGTTGGTGCAAAAAATCAGTATTGCAAGAGGCGATTAAAAATCCATGTCGCAATCGCAAGACCTTGACGATACAATAAGGAACAAGTTCATTATAGACAGTGCTATTACAAGATCAGGCCGTCCTCACGCTTCACTGCTTGCAGCACATTTTCACTATTTAGTTTATCACTAACTATGTACACGATCGGTCCTATTTAAAGTTGCAAATACCGAGCCGATAAAGTTAAGGTTATCATCGCAATCTATAATAGTGAAGGATCAATGCGATCACGCGCTGAACAAAGACCGTCTGGAAATGCGGTTAGGAAGTGATTGTGTACAGTGTTCTTTGTTAGTGTTGGTGAGGTGCGAAGTGTTCGGTGGTAGTGAAACATGCTGTGCGGCAAGTGTGCGCGGGCGCAGTGCGGGTGGCGCATGTGCCTGCTGGAGCATCCGTCGCCGAGCAACTTCTACGTGAGTTGCTGGCAAGGCAATCGCTCGGCCGCGTTGCTCTTGCTGCTCAGGGGCTTCCTCTTCCTGTTGTCGACGTGCGTGCTGCTCGCGTCTATCGCTGTGCCCTTGACATTGAACACACATTTCGGCTACTGGTTCATATACCTAACGCATTGGGGTTTCCTACTAATCGTTCTCACTACGGGCTTCGGTACTACTGTATCAGCATATGCTTACTTTAAAAAGCCTATTGGTACGCTTCTTACTATTTCTTGTCTACATTTTGTTTATCTAGGCACCTGTATGATACTGGTGCTGATAAAGCCGCACGTAGGTTTGTTATCAAACATAAGCACTACTTCAACACAATGGTGCCGATTCTCTTGTACATCGAACTAAACTAACTAAACTATCACTAAAATTCCTTACTTTTTACTATGAGAATCTTAGAGCTATTCTGCCAACAAAAATCTCTAAATTTAAAAATTATTTTGACAGAACTAAAATCGAATTTGACAATCGCGACTGCACTTGGTACCTACTTGTTTGCCTACCACGTGATTTTTTTTGAGCCGGAGAGGCGCGCAATGTGGCCGTCTCGACGTATTTTTATATGGAATTTTTCACTTTTTGGAAGAAAACAAAAAAATTAAATTACCAACATGTTAAGTATTACGGGTTTGCGGGTTACAAAGGGGGTCAAAATTTTCATTATTTTTGCGATAGGACACACCGTTTTCGAGATATAAGCAAAAGAAAATAAAAAAAAGATACAGTACCGTTTTGCAACTGAATTCGAGGTGTTGATTTGAATTTTAGTTCATGACATCTAATTTTATTCCACACATTTTTAATCGTGATTAATAATAGTCAGAGTTAGTTAGAGGATTTCAGATATAGAACAAAATTTTTGGTTAAAACGTCAAATTCAGAATAGCATTTTCACTAAATTAAAACTCAGTACCATCTTAATGCTGTCAAACTAAATTATAGTTAAGTTGTGTCACTTTAGTCTATTTTCAGAATAAGAAATCGTCGTTTGACAGGAATAAACTAAATTTTAGTGATTTTTAGTTTAGTTTAGAGAATTTGTGACAAGAGAATCGGCACCAATGTGCGATGACTCTACGTTTCCCCGATTAATTGCAAACCTTGATTGACACAGTTTTTAAGGAGATGGTTTATTGTTTTAAAGCATGTATGGGAGCCAGTTCGTGTCATGTCAAACTAAAGTGGCACGTGGCTACGGAGAGGATCACGTAATAATACGGCCGCCCGACCTCGCGCCGGACGCGTGAGGTCTCATAACATACTGGTGCCGATTCTCTTGTCACAAATTCTCTAAACTAAACTAAAAATCACTAAAATTTAGTTTATTCCTGTCAAACGACGATTTCTTATTCTGAAAATAGACTAAAGTGACACAACTTAACTATAATTTAGTTTGACAGCATTAAGATGGTACTGAGTTTTAATTTAGTGAAAATGCTATTCTGAATTTGACGTTTTAACCAAAATTTTTGTTTTATATCTAAAATCCTCTAACTAACTCTGACTATTTTTAATCACGATTAAAAATGTGTGGAATAAAATTAGATGTCATGAACTAAAATTCAAACCAACACCTCAAATTCAGTTGCAAAACGGTACTGTATCTTTTTTTATTTTCTTTTGCTTATATCTCGAAAACGGTGTGTCCTATCGCAAAAATAATGAAAATTTTGACCCCCTTTGCAACCCGCAAACCCGTAATACTTAACATGTTGGTAATTTAATTTTTTTGTTTTCTTCCAAAAAGTGAAAAATTCCATATAAAAATACGTCGAGACGGCCACATTGCGCGCCTCTCCGGCTCAAAAAAAATCACGTGGTAGGCAAACAAGTAGGTACCAAGTGCAGTCGCGATTGTCAAATTCGATTTTAGTTCTGTCAAAATAATTTTTAAATTTAGAGATTTTTGTTGGCAGAATAGCTCTAAGATTCTCATAGTAAAAAGTAAGGAATTTTAGTGATAGTTTAGTTAGTTTAGTTCGGTGTACAAGAGAATCGGCACCACTGCCTCCACATTATCCCATTTATCATTCACTCACTCTACATAACGCACTATCTTTATGCATATTTAAATAACCAGTTCATGTACCTGTATATGTAAACTATTTAATACTAATACATTTATAATAATGTTAACCATTTTTATGGAGGTCATGAATAACATTCCATAATGGAGCGGATGAATTTTGTAGTTATGTTCCGCTGCCGCCGTGCGACCAATGTTAGCGGAACATGTGTACATTACATTCACAAATTATACATTCGTAGTTCGTAGGCCTCATTGATGACCGGAAACTTAAAGTCGTTTCCAAGCTGCATGATAAGTTTGGTATTGGCCAATGCGTTCACAAGTTATGTGGTGAACGGTAGTAGTTTTTTATGGCATATCCAATATCCATAAACGTCGAAGTTTAGTGGTTTTAGTTCACCTCGTCCCAGAATTAGAAACATTTTCTTTAAATTCCAAACTCAGACACTAAGCCTAACACTATGACATTGAAACAGCTATCGACATTTGATTATCTTTTATAATCTGTGCTCAAGGTTTTCATTTCGATTGCTATGATTTATGATCTACAGATGCAACGTTCGGCCTGCCATGGTACGTGAAGACCTACTGGATCCTCTACAACATCACCATTCCCGTCGCCTTCCTCATCACAGTGTTCTACTGGGGAATCTTGAGGCCTTGTAAGTTGAAAACTTTTTTTAATTTATTTACTTTGGCAAAATCGCTAAACATCGGGAGTACCTACCTACCCGTCGTAGTAGTAGGTAGTTGGTTGAAACTAAGTAGTGGTACCACCGCATGAATTTTACAAGTTTCAAGACAGTGGGTTTAATTTCACCAGATATTCGTTAGCCCAGTATAGACCCCTATTGATTTCTGTTTCCCTTTCCCCAATGACGATAGCCATCGAGCTAACCATCGAGTTAGAACTCAAAAACCAGTACCAGCCTTGCAACTGTCTCGTCAAACAGAATCATTTTGAAAATATACACCGATTGCATCGAGACAAGCGTTGATAATATTTATTTATCATTACGAAAAAGTGTTAATTAAAAGTTTACTAAATGTTTGCAATGATTTTTGAATTAGCAACTGTTAACGATTTTATACTTGGCCATAATCTTAAACTTTTTCGTAACTCTGTTAATCGTAATTCTGCCACATAAAGGGGGTGTAGGGAGCAAATAAGGCTCGGAAGTTAGTAAATCTAGATTTTTAGCGCTCACGCATCCTTTGCTTGACCTAGATTCTAAACTAGCGAGTAAATCTTTATATTCGTCCCTGTAGACTGTACTGTAGGCTGTGAAGTGTAGGTAATATCAGCGACCGTGAATGTTACCAAAGGCCAACACAAACAAGCACTCTAAATGAGGGTCACTACACTCAATACCTTCTAGGTTTTGACATCGGGCTACCGAAGCTTAAAAAAATACCCATCTACTTTAACTCTATCATGAATCAGTGTTTCCTAGCCAACTTTTCCGAACGAAACTTTTTCAAACCAAACATATGATAATCTAATATTTTCCAGCGGCTAGCACAGTGAACTTCGCGCCGAACCCAGTCCTGGACGTGATGCTGCACGGGGTCAACTCCGCGGTGATGCTGGTGGAGCTGGTCTGCTCGGCGCACCCCTCCCGCCTGATGCACATCATGCAGCCGCTGTACTTCGCCGGCGCCTACATGCTCTTCAGTGTCATCTACTACTTCGCCGGCGGATTAGACCCGTGAGTCAGCCATATTTACTTTGCCCGCGGTTTCGCCCGCTGTGAATGTCGGGAAATATCCCTCAGGAACGTACTACCGAGAATAAAAGAATTCCGTGTTAATCGTGGTTAAAAACTACATGTGGGCCACGTTCAAATCCGTTCAGCCGGTTTTGCATGTAACAAACGTCCTAACATACAAACTTTCACATTTATAATATTAGTAGGATAGGATTTCTAGCATCTAACCAATCTGAATCTGACTGTCACTCAGATTTTCCTCAGTGACAAGTTGGATCTGACAATGAATGCTTAGGTGAATGAGCGGTCTTCGCACATTGAAATCTTTTTGTGCCATAATATGTTATATCAAAATATGACACATGATAAAAAATTAGAACCCTTGAAATTCAAGCAATGATCTAACATTGGAATTAAAGGGGGCAGAGGTTAGATCAATTATTCCTTCCTTGTAATGGAATTTCTAAAACCCCTATCTGCTATAGCTGTGTAGAAGTAAGGGCTAGGCCTATAGGTATGTGCCTATTTAATTGACTGTCTGTCTAGTTAACCCCGTTCACGTGTGAAGGATACCTTCATACCAATTAATAGATCAATGCTACCTTCAAAAGACCTTAACAAGTATTAGATATTCTTTGATATGACGAAATAACACGCGATCTACATAATAACTCAATTTAATCTTAAAATAAACGTGTATTTTGGCGACCTTAAATTATGTATGAGGTTATGAACCCTTTTCAAACAACAAATATTTACTCAAATGTTAGAGAAACAACTCCTTATATGAAATACTAGGTTTCACCCGCGGCTACGCCCGCGTGGAGGTCGGAAATTATCCTACAGAAACGGGATAAAAATATCCTATATGTTAATCCAGGTTATAAACTATCTGTGTCCCTAATTTCATCCAAATCGTTCAGCCGTTTTTGCGTGACTGCGTAACAAACATCCAAACACACAAACATAGAAACTTCCACATTCATAATATTATTTAATATTATATAATATAATAAGAGCTCGTGGCTAAGTAATAACAGCCGCTCGGGTCGATCCATCAGGTTAAGCTACGCTTGCCGGGGTTGGTCCGTGGATGGGTAACCATTTTCACATATCGAGACTCCTCCGTGCCTCGCCCCGGCTGTCATTTGTGGATCTTTGACAGTCGTTACGAGTCGTCAGAAGCACGAAAGTCTGACAACCAGTCTAACCAAGGGGTATCGTATTACCCAGTTACTGGGTTGTGGAGGTCAGATAGGCAGTCGCTCCATGTAAAATACTGGTATTCAGCTGCATCCGGTTAGACTGGAAGCCGACCCCAACATAGTTGGGAAAAGGCTAGGCAGATTGATTATATAATATAATATATAATATATATATATATATATATATATATATTAGTATAATTAGCTCTACCACATAACATCACACCTCTATTCCCCTCTGTTAGGCAGATATGTACCTATAGTACACCCACAATTCGCCGGTTATGTTTAAGTCCCATAAAGTAGGGAATGAGCCTATTGCCGTCAATCCTAAGAGAAATTCCAGATTGAAAAATCCAATGAAAAGACCGACCCGGGAATCGACCCAGGACCTCATGCTCAGCAGTAGCGCTCGCGATCACTAGACCAAATATCAAGCTCTAATATTATATAATTATAGATAAAACATTCAAATCAGACATTTTCGTAACCATGTAACTAAGCTTGCATCAGCGTAAAAGTTCAAGACCAAAATATATTGTTCTAATTGATTGTTCCGCTAGATCGGAGATTGTTTATTTGGATGTCGTAAGGTTAGAGCCTCGACATCTAATGAGCAATATACCGAGTGCGGCGAGAGGTCGATGGTCACACAGCCGAGCATAAGATTCAAGTTCATAAGTATTATGTGACTTTGATTTAATGGCCGAATGCAAAAATCATTAGGCCAAAGATTCGTCGTAGCGCTAAAAATATACCGCCATATTATGCAAGCCCGATGGCAGAGGTGACGCATTTGTACGAATTTATGTTACCTTAGAAGCCTTACCTTGTTTCCAATATCGGGGACAATAAAACAAGGAAACAAACAATTCCAAAAAACCTTAGATTAGTATGCCGAACTTGTACGCATGACTGACGTACCTCTACGCATATTTGTTTTATGTTTATGATTTGAGGACATCCATGGTGATATTACCGAATACCTGTAAGTAGTTGCCAGTTGGGTTCAGATAAGTTATGACCTACCTACCAAGGTATCTTACTACATCAAATAAATTCTATTAGATTTATTCTTAAACGATGATGGGCTAACATTGTGTTTATGTCTCTATTTCTCAAGAGTCAAGAGAAGAGGAAACCATTTAACTTTATATTTCCACAACATAAACGCATTATTGGCTTGCCTCACTCGTAAATAAGACAACTGATAATAAAATGTAATCGCAATAAATCGTATGAGAACGTAAACTTTATTGTGATCTATTCTCGCCAAGTGGTAGGAAAATGTTAGTTACAAAAAGCAGTGCTTGCGCCACGTGAGAAATACACACGATTTTCGGGCATTAGATTATGAATAACGATACAAGTAAATACAATGATCTCACGTTCAGTATCCGGTCGGTACTCATTTAACGTCTATATTTCCCAACTGAACTGTGAATAGGAGAATACAATGAATATGTGATATTTATATCCCACGCACACAATAAAACACAGTTGAGTGTGAAACTGTGAATTTGATGATAAGATGAGGTATTGCTGAATACATAAAGGCTTAGGAAAACACACTCTTCAAGATTGCACACTGATGAACAATTAAAAAATAATTATTGGCATTACCAATGAATGCTTCATTTTTATTTTTTATTTTAGTAAATATATTTTTAGTCCATTTTTAGGCCTGTCTAGAGTATAATTGCAAATAAAATAAAAGAAAACTCGTATTTTATTCCAATCTATTGAAAGCCAATGAGGTTCAAATCTATAGTAAAATCAAATAAATAATAAAGACTTTGTTACCAAACCTACACGCCAGTTATAATACTTATTCATACAAACATCATGCACGGTAGTCAGTTAAATGTGAACGACCGCAGATGTGTCCGTGCCGTACACCAAAGATACGCATGTAAAGCCTTGGCTATATTTATCAAAACCGCAAATAGGTATACACAAAATATGTACTCAAGTATGTGCCCTAGAAGTGTTTGCTCAAGACAAACAAAGCCCTTTGCAAACGGAGATCAGTGCATTCAATGACATCGTTTAACAAATAAACAGAAAATAATATCAACATTTGTTTTCCTGAACTTCAGACGGTTTAGCAGCTAAATAGCTATAGTTTATTTAAAGAAAATTTTGTGTATCGAACTCAACTACATTTCATGTCTACTGCACTTGATATTTTATTCAATAATATTAATTCGTTATTAATTTATTGATATTGTATAAGCTCTAAATTACTCCCATTGAAAAGACCCATGTCGCATCCCACTTCGCGACTTATATAATTTATGATTCATAACGTCAATAAATTATCAGTTTTCCATAAAGTTAAGATACACGATATCTTAATTATCTTAAATAAGAGGGAGTCACAATAGCATCCTGTAGGCAATTCGAAGAATGAAACCCTAGAATGCTGTTTTGTGTTTAGTTGTTGGGTGCTTCCCATGAATTCGACTTTAGTTTAAGTTACTAACAATAATATTTTAATGGCAAACCTTTTACAAGCAATGTATGGATCGGTGTTTATAATCGACAAAACAATTTCCAAAATAACTTAAGTACCCCAATATGTATACATGCCCTGACCTTTCCTATTAATTTTGTCATATGCAATTAAATAAAAAAATGTAACTAACGAACTCTGGTACAAAAGACACATAGGTACAAAAGATTTAAAATAAATCTCACACCGCGCGCCGGGGGAACGACCTTCCTCGGTGAGATTTATCTGTACTGAGATCCTTATCATAAAAGACGTCTTACTAACACACACTAATTACCAATTATTTTACTACATTTACTAGTTTAGTAGCTTTATAAATGGACATTATAATTACGATATTCTATATTTATTTACTACTAGCTTTTCCCGCGGCTTCACTAGTGTGGAGTTCGGAAATTATCCCACGTAAACGTAGTACCGGATAAAAAGTATCCTATGTGTTATTCCATGCTATAAACATTTACTTACTATATTTTATATTAATTAACTTTTTTTATACCCACATAATAATTTAAATAATACGAATAACATCAACTTTCAAAGAAAATATGTCTAATAACTAGTCAAAATAAATTAAATTTAAAAGACGAGATCTTATATTGTACGAGTATAATTAACTTCTACATCATGGATACCTTGAGTTTCGTTTATGATGTCATGCGCAATTAAAGCTCTCGGTTTTGGTGTAGTTCTTCTTTAACCATAATTGTATTTAGAATTACATATATTATTAAACTGGAAAATTAATATTACTTGAAAAAGTAGAAAATTTTCATTGTAACTTTAAGCTTTTCAAATATTCTGCATTGAGAAAACCCCAAGTGATTTGGTTGTCTACAGAGCACGTTTGAAAAGCTTTAGATTTTTCGCGGATTCGCATAGATCTTTTTGTCCCGGAAATCATACACAAGCTTATCTATAGATTTATGAAATCCATCCATTATCAGGTGCTTATCAAATTTCCAAATACTCGTATCCATAGATAACTCGTATTGATTCTGATTCGCTTATTTACACAAAACCGTTAATAAAGTCATCGTATCTTTCAGATGGGGTAACCCGTTCATCTACCCCGTGGTGGACTGGTCCAAGCCGGAGCAGACGATGGTGGTGATCACCCTGACAGCGCTGTTCCTCGCCCTCATGCACCTGCTGACTGTGGGCATCGCCGCGGCACGAGACGCCATTGCCAAGAGACGCCTCGCAGTACCCGCAGGGGTCTACAACGACGCATTCACACCTTAACACGACACACACTGACCTGATAATGTCTGCTAGATAGAATCCCTCTAGCAACACTAGCCATGACAACTCCCAAGGATAGGCTGTATGAAAACTCCCTTTGTAAGGGTTTCATCAAGTGAAAATGTGTAAACGTAAATAAACTATTCTGGGTGTGTAGTGTATTAAAATGTGATATAATTTAAGGAAATCGATTTCTTTGGTAGTTTGAACTTTTTAAGGGAAATGTGTAGGTATGTTATTGTATGTAAGTACTTACTTCATATAAGCGCTAAACAGACTAACATTTTGTAAATCGTCTGAATGATTTATGGAACGAAAACGTAAAAATATTTTTTTACTTTATGATCTTAATTTTTTACTTGTAAAGATAATAAGTAACATATTTTTACTTTAATAATCAAAGCGCACTGTGATTTTAGTTATTTAAGATTTGTAAGTAGGCTATTTGCCTTTTATAAAATGGTTTGTAAAGCACAGAGAGAGATTTCTGTGGTCTAAACTTAAATGACGTTATAAAAACATTTTAATTAAATATTTTAATGTGTTCAAGGATATTATTTACCCCCAGGAAAGGTAGTAAGGTAGGAACATATGACTGAATAAAAAAAATCCATATCATTTTTACTGATAGATATTTGAATTTGAGCTTTGCATTGTCATTGCATCAGTTTTGATCATTCGTAATAAAAATCTCCCCTATGTGGTGCGATTGTATACCATGTTCAGAACTAGTGTAGACTATTATGATTTGATGATGCGCCAGCTGAGTACCTACCTTTATACTATCAAAAGGATGTTCCAATAAACTTTTTCACTGACTAAGGTTTTAATATAATCAAGACGTTGTTCTATTGCTATCTACAAAAATGTATGGATCATCGATGGCACACAATCACGAAGTAATCAGAGATAACAGCGCGGGTCCGCAGTTCACAGTTGTCACGCTCGCTCGATATCGTCTCGATAAATTAACTCAGATATATTTCCGAAAAATGCCTGAAAAAGTGAAAAGATATTTCAAAAAGGAGTTTCGATTATCTATGTTTTCATTAGAACATGAAGACATGTCAGACTTTTACCTTAGTTGTTGGCAACGGAATCGTTCTTGCTGGCCGTTATTGTTTATAAGAACTTTGTTATTTATAGGTTGTTTAAGTATTGTAGTGTCCTCGATGGTCCTCATGACTCAGGCAGAAATGAGTTTCGGACACTGGTTTATTTTCATGACTCATTGGGGGTTGGTTTTTAACACAATATCTTCAGCATTGGCGTGGCTTGTTTCCGTCGTGGAGTTCCTCAAAGGACCCGGTAAGTCCAGAATTTTGTATCGATTACTATCGTAAGGGGAAACATGTTGTGAGATTACCTTCCTTTTCTAAAATCGTTTTTTTTTTTCAACATTCTTATCGTACCTACTACTCGTATGTATTTTAATTAAATCATCGTAGCAGAAAAACTAGTTGAAAATACTAGTAGGTAGTTTTCAACCTACACTTAAGCTACCTTAGTTTTCATGAAATTACCTTAACTGATGTTTAGATACTGCTGTAGTCTCAGGCCAGTATTTCGAGTTACTTTCGAGGTTCAGTTTTTCTGAGGTGATGGGCTTTAGTTTCATTCCATTACAGAGACACAAGACGTTGCGATGGCCAGATGACGCAAACTACGTATTTTAATATAATGTTCTGTCATCGGATATCACTGTTGTCATCATCACTCATTGGGGGAGGAAAAACCTTTTTAAATTTTGGAATTTTGTCTTAAAAATTAATCACAGTGATAATTTTGACTGTTTCTAGACATTGAAGATATAATGTGGATTACATTCATTGACCTGATAAAATCTAAATATTCACAGTGACTAATCACGAATTTTATAAGTAGGTACGTTATCTTTAATAAGGCATTACCTAAGCCAATGTGATTACTTGTCATTCTTAAAAGTTCCCTTCCGGTGCAGTCACGAGCAAATTATTACTATGGACAATATAGTATATGGTCGGCAATAATAATATCTGATTTCATGATTCATTCCTTAATATCTGTCGTCAAGCAAGATTTGTGGAAGGCATACGAGGGGCAGCACAAATATGTGACGTCGAAGGAACACGAAAAGAAAATGCTTTTATTCTAGAAACATATTTTTTTCTCACCTATAGATACCTACACTCACCTGGGTATTTCTACGAGAAACAATGGGGTTTCTTTTAGATTACTCCCAACACAAGCCCAGACTCCTGTCCTAGTAAATGGCAAAAACATACAACGCCAAAAAACCGAGAATAATGTTCATACACAAGTATTATACACAGTCCTAGCAACGAATATTTAAATTATCTAGCACGGAAATAAGCAACCAGGTACCTACTGTTCGAAAAATAACGTTATCGTATGAAACACCTACCCAAGGATCGTAACGACATCGATTAACAACCGTCGAATATAATTATTGATAAAGCTATTCGACTGTTGTTAATCGATATTATTTAATTGGGATAAAGCTGACATAAGTAGCTTTATCCCAATTAAATAATATCGATTTCTCTTAGTAATCTTTATGTCTCTTAGTAAGTTCATAGCTATTTGTGTTACTCATAATAAATTAATAAAAAATTGTAGTAGGTATTTCTCAGATAGCAAGCATTAGATATGCACTTGCATGTTGCCTTAGATACACACGAGTTATACTTACTTATTATTGATCAGAAAAAACAATAAAATAAATACACCATTCAGGCTAATAATTCTTTAGACTTTAGATTCACGCCCGCGATAAAGAGCATTGCAATATGTTCGCCTGAGACCTAAAGATAATTGACGAAAATACATTGAAAAGATGCTGGAATTCAGGCGGGACTGCGGGACCAAAGCCTCTCCTTACCTACACATAAAACTTTTACCTACTTATTCTTCGTGGTATTTCATACCGTTTAATGAGTCCCAAACTCCAAACAAACACGAAACTAAATTACATGAAGTAATATTTTTCACAGACCGAGCTACCAAGCTACGCCGTCGCTACGTTAAGGAAACCATTATTACAGCTAAACTACGCCGAATTAAAATATTTACCGGTATAAGATCACATAATAGTCCTGGAAATTTACGTCAAATTGTAGCAATAACTATGGCTGGTACTGTTCCCCTGCAAGTTGCTGCAAGGTCATATAAACCTAACACAAAATTATTATAATTCGTGTTGCATTTTATTAGTATGAAGTACGATATAAAATTCCATCTATGATTTCAGATTCGAGTCCGACAAGCCTGGTGAAGCTGTACTGGACATTCTTCAACGCCACCATCTCTGTAGCGTTCTTCATCACAGCCTTCTACTGGACCTTGCTCACTGGCGACATGGGTGAGTGGCCCGATTTGTTTTTCACGCAGAAAGCGATAGGGCCGCCCATTGTATGTTTTGAGTAATTCGTCAACTCGTCCAACTTGCTTACGGCCCATTTAGGACGACTTGTAGAAAATCAAAATAAATGTGCAGTCGTCCTAAATGGGCCGTAAGCATGTAGGACGAGTTGACGAATTACTCATTGTTTCCATTTTTTTGTTATGTATTCTAAGATTTACAATAATGTACATATAAATAAATAAATGTTATGTACAAAAAGCTACAGGCATTTGAGCAACCTTTTACGCCAACTAATTTCTTATAAAACGTTGCCGTTGTGTAACGTCCATGGCAAAAGTACTGATGTAGATTGTGTTGTATTAATTAACGAAATTTAATGTAATAGGTACTACACACATGTGTTTTGAAGGGTAATGTAAGACATGTACCGATGTAGGTACATATGTAAGTAGCTGGTAAAAAGGTTATGAACACTCAGCATTAGTAGCAAAGACACCAACAAGTCGGTTACTCGTATACGATTTGCGATATTAAAGTCAGTGTTTGTGATATAAAGTTCCACGAAGGCACAAAATGCTTTTTTTTTGCTAAAACAGATCGAGTTATTAACCAATCGTTTTTTTTTATTACTGTAAGCAGCTAAACTGTTACTCATCCTTGAATTGACAAAGAATCTTAAGTAAGTAACAGTTTTTAGAGTTCACAAAAAATTGAAACACAAGTTTCCAATCGTAGGGGTTTCATAAAATCAAGAGCGTGTCCGGTATAGTTTTAATTTTCAACTAAAATAAAATAATTAAATCGAAAAATAAATTATTGTAGCAAGTAGAGAGACTCAATGCCTATAGCATGATTCGAGACAACAGAGTCCGTTGGACAGTAGGTTTTCAGAAAAAGCACTTCTATCGCCATAATAGCCGCATAGGTACATACGCGGCGCACCACGAGCAGGTGTTCCTGTTCTCGCATCCAAAAGGGCCTAATATCGCGAGATCAGATTCCAAAGTATTTTAAAAGTAAAAGACATTGATGAAGAAGTATATAAAGCGATACATACCTACCGAATTTAAAAGTAACATAACATTTATATAAATGTCATTTAACCAAGATGTTGCCAAGAAATAGTGAAAGATGCCTCAAGGATGGCAGGCGATTACAGACAATAGAGGAGTTTGGACGCACTGTATTGATAATAAAGCATGGACGTGTAAATTCCGAACCACTAAGTATATTATTATCATTTTCAAATGCTGCAGTCGGTTTTTTTTATTAATTTTGCCGGACACGCTCTTATCGTACATCGTGTAAAAGGCCTTAGGTACTGGACTAGTTGAGGTTTTAGCCTTAAGATGTTACGCATGAATTCTGTAGCTGAACAAAGAGTGTCTGAATATTCAATATTATTATGGTCTCTTCATCTCCCTTGTCTCAGTGGAAGCCGACTACGCCCTGGACCCCGTGCTGGATGTGTTCGTGCATGGCATCAACTCCGTGATGATGTTCTGTCTGTTGATCACCTCGCGTCACCCCACCAGGTTGCTGCACTTCTACATCCCCCTAATCCTTGGAATCGTCTATATGCTCTTCAGTATAATTTATTACTTCGCCGGTGGGATTAGTCCGTGAGTACCGTGCCTATATCATATAGTCATCATATAATCCTAAAACAACCGTTAGGATTGGTTTGTTGTTAGAAACCATACCATCGAAAAAAAGTAAACAAAAACTACCTATTACCAATCAATAGAATCCAATTATTATAAATACAAAATGAGCAGTGGTGGCCCAGTGGTAACGGCCGCGACTTACGAGTTGTAGGTCGTAGGTTCGAACCCCGACAGGCGCTTTACTTTGTGTAAATTATTTCATCACCACTGCTCTCAAAACGGTTATGGAAAACATCGTGAGGAAACCGGCATGGCATGTCTTAGAACCAAAAATTCGAAGACATGTGACATCTACCAACCCGCACTGGGCCCGCGTGGTGGATTACGGCCCACTCCCTCTCATAGAGAGGAGGCCTGTGTCCCAGCTGTGGGAACATTATAGGCTTATTATGTATGTATTATAAATACTCCCTAAAAAGAAACCTAACACAAAGCTATAAGTGGTTATATTAACAATTGACACACCATATACCATTAGTAAGCATTAGTTAATTCTTGACAAAAAAAACCATTACTTTTCTTTTCTTTTGTTGTAATCATTATCCACAGAATTTTCTTGTTATGATTTGTAACTGTGTTTTGTAGGATTTTAACTATTTATTTTTTATTTTCTTTGTCTAGCTTTGGCACGACTTGGATTTACCCAATGCTGGACTGGTCAGAACCTGGCAGCACTATACTATTGGCGGTGGGATCGGCGTTTTTCATCATTGTGATTCATTTTATCGTCGTTGGCATGACGCTCTGCAGGGATGCCCTCACCAAGCGATGCAGAGAATCCACAGTCCTGTCCATATCCGAACAAAATAATGGAATGTCCAATAATTATTACAGATAAACATATTGACTGAACGTATCATCACTCAAACACTCGTCGCTAATTCCTTTTAGCGATGCTGTATGTTTCGTGGTACCTAGCTTTAAGATTTATATGAGGGGAAACTATGCAAAATTGCCTGTCTTTAGTTAGATTTTTTTCATGGAATTGATAAGACTTATGTAAGTACAAAATACAAACAATGTGAGTAAACATGATTTTTCCGAACTGATGAATCATCATATTTCGTTTAAATATATTGTAATTGAAAAACCATTTCGAAGAATAGGTTTGCTGTCCATTTCGTTGTCCATCCGTCTGACCCTTTTTCTCAGGAATGCATGCAGGAATCAAGTTGAAATTGATCTATAACGAGCTTTTAAGACTTAGAAGTGACTTGAAGATTTAATTATCATTTCAGCCCAATTTTCAATAAAGCACTTCGTTATAATATGTTACAACTATTTTCAGACGGTAAAAACACTATACATAATTTTTTTTTTTTTTTTTTTTTCGAGTTGATTTTAAATATCGTTTTGAAATAAAAGTGGTATTTCACCTTTATTTAATTATTAGAATTTTAAGAACTAACAAAGACTTATAATATCTATAATAATAATTATGTACAAGGGAAAATTATCAAAGGGCATCAAAAAATTCGTCCGCATCGCTGTCAACAGGAAAAGTGCCCAAAAGGCTGGCAGCATTGCCACGTTGTATGGCAATGCTGATTCTTTGCCCAAAAAATAGGCCAGCCCTCTGGTCACGTGAAGAGTCGACCAAGCGTTTGGCAATGTCTTGAAAAACCAAGTGGGCACTCGGACCCCATGGCCCTAGGGTTTCAACCCCAAACGGCTCGAACAAATACGTCCCGATAAGATTGGAGTATTTGCGCCGTTTGAGGTTTTCTGCACCTGCAGCAGCAGCTCCAGCGCAGCCCGCCGTGCTGGGAAGATGGGATGGCGCAAGGGTGTCGACACACGTTGCATCCCACACCAAAGGCCTACCTACCTTCCAAGGCATTATGGTCATTCCGTCTGGTCTCTTCCCATCGTCGCGTGTCAAGCCATTGGGTTCTAGAACAGCTGGCTCCCCGGCGGTGGCAAGAGCACGACGGATGATGTCATTGATGCTGGCGTGCCGTGCTATCCGACCTGCGCTTCTACTGCAGGATAGGCCATGGTGACCGAGGCAGTCGACACCTTCACCGCATTGGCAGCGATGCGGAGCCACGCAAGGAGCGCCCAGACGCAGACAGGTAGCGAGCCGGAAGGTGGTGTCACCCAGCATAGTCCCTATGTTGGGTGACGGTAATGCCTGAAGCCAGAGGCCCGATTCCCATTCACCAACAGCCAGCAGGCGGGCACGCTCAGCAGTATTGGTGGACGTATTAATAAGATTATTCCGTACCAACCTGCAGAGCGGCCCATCCCACTGCCTCTGGGAAAATGAGTTCACGGGCCGATCTGTATCCGGGCAAGCCCCTTTCCAGGCGTTCTCCGCATCGGTCAGGCACGGCACTTCATAGTCAACCAGGCAGGGGGCTAAAATTTTCCCGGTCAACTTTTCAGTGCTGTGGACAGACGACAGGAACGCCGGTAAGCTAATACTGGTAATTTTGCGAACGCCGAGGCCCCCAAAACGGATGGGTAGTGTGGCTTGCAGCCACGCTCGGTCGTGCAAGGCCACATTTAGAATGGATGTCAGTGTGCTGCGAACAATTTGGTCAATTTTGTCCAAGAGGTGTGACTGCTTCCATAAGGGGGAAGAACGTAGAAAATATGTAAAATTTGGGCCAAAACAACAGTATCTAATCAGGGTCAATGCCGAATGTAAATTAATTTTGGAGAGTCTGTCCGAAACATCGTTGAATTTTTTTATTTTTTCTTCGATCAATGGAGAAAAGCTGTCTTCTAAAATTGGGGAACCTAGGAGGTGCAATGAACTTTTTTCTAAAATTTTTATTTGTGGGGCTATTGCAATAAATTTCTCAAGGGTCAATTGTCTGTCGGTCATGTCAGAAAGGTAAATTTCACATTTTGATGGATTAAGTTCCAGGCCAATAGATTTAAATTGCTGTTTGAGGAGATGTAAGTCTTTTAAAACGGTGTCTACATCACCTCCTAGCGTTCCATCGTCTAAATACCATACGTTAAATTTTGAATTTAATTTTTGGATGATTGGATGAATAGCCAAGCTGAAAATGACTGGCCCGAGAGGGTCACCTTGTTGGCATCCTACTGCAGATTCCAAAACATTGTCCTTGTATAATAATTTAGAGGGGTACCTGTAACACTGCCACATAAAACCATAAATTTCGGGTAATTCTTTTTTAACTTCAGCCAACAAAGTGTCCCTGTTGACAGAGTTAAAGGCGTTCTTAACGTCGACCTTGAGGATAACCTCACCTTTGTTGGAGTTCAAAAAGGTTGAAAGGGCATGCACGGCAGCCTCACAGCCCCCTCTCGAGCCAAAGCCGAGTTGCAGGGGCTGAAATTTAGCTGTAAGTGATTCGCTGTAAAGCTTACAGCATATTTTGGCTGCCGTGCGCCTGTAACTGGACCCAACGGCGATGGGACGAATGCCGCCGTCCCTCTTGCGCAGGGCACATAGGTTGGTCCCGTACAAGACGTCAACGACAGCCTCGTTCACACCGCCGGTGAGCATGAGGTTAATCAGAGCCGCAAGCTCCTTCGCAAGCGACTCACCGGCGTCCGCGGCGCCTGAACTCAAAAGATCCTTTAGATGTTGGGGAGTCAGGCCGTCGAGGCCGCCGGCCGAACCACTCCGGAAGGAGCCCACGGCTGCAATCAACTGGGGGGCCGAAACGTTTAAGAAGGTTGAATTTAGGTCGGGAGGGTCGGGGGGGTCGGGAAAGGTGAGACTATCTTGAAGATTGATTTATACAGGGTTCTTGGTAAAACACCGACAACCTCTTAAGGAGTCATTGTACTCATCATTATGAACAATTTTTATTATAGGAACAAAAGTGAAATCGCGAAAAAAAAGCAGCTGTTCCGTACCTACATTTTCACGAGTTATGCGAACATAAATGTACGAAACAGCTGTTTTTTTATACAGTAAAATATCCAAAAATCGTCGATTTTCGGATATTACATAATGTATAGGAGAATATTTTCTCTCCCAACTGCATAGTTAAGTTTGTCCTTCAATCCGGAATAGAAAAATTCATAGGTAGGTGATGTTTTTTTTTATCAATATTTTCCACTAACAAATAAATACACAGAAATATAAGATAATAATTATATTCAGGGAAATAAAATCGTTTAAACTAGTAGCTCACCAGCATCATATTTACGGACATGCAATAATATTGAATATACTTACCTACTACTTGTACACAGCGAACAAATAACATTGAATAGAGCCGTTTCATCTGATTATTTTGTCTATATTTACAGAAGACTCAAATTGAAATTCAAATATCTAGATAAAACGTCTGGCGAAAAGTTTCTGCAGGCGGGAAGAGATTGTGTTTTGTTTTCGTCGTGTTTGATGAGAGGGGTAGGAGGTGAGGGGCAAATTTGTTTTTTTTTTCTTCTGAATTACGACGCCCGACTGTTACCGAAATAAATGATTTGTATTAGACACCTGGTTTAGATTTTACTATATTCTGGATCAGGAAGGAAAGGGAATTACAATAGTTTGTTATCAGACGGAAAATAAGTTCTGGACACAATCTCCAATCTGTTTGCTGCCTTGTAGCTCACACGTTTGCAGTCCGTGCATGGTTCACACCCAAAGTGTACACGCATGAATCAGTGACGGTACATATAAGATAACATATATTTTGGCACCGCGTTTAGATAATGTTTAAAGTGAGTCATCGATAACCGTCTCCACGATATCGATTATCAGTTCGGTGATATCGATAGCGTTGGGTGTGCTGTGTTTCTGTTACTACAACAATATCAAGATGACTGCTATGAAGGCTTATTTTGTACAAGAAGTGAAGAGGAGTATGCTCACTTTGGAGCATCACAATCCGACTGACTTCTATCTCAGTAGTTGGCAAACAACGCGGTCAGTCGTGCCGCTTCTAATTTGGCGGGCGCTGCTGTTCCTCACGTCACTAGGAATAGTACTAACCTCTGTGATAATATACATATTAAATGGTAAATTCGCATACTGGTTCATTTACCTGACGCACTGGGGGTTGACGAGCATCCTCCTTGCCACTGGATTCGCAACTTTAGTGTCAGCGCGCTGTTACCTTTACGGACCAATAAGTAAGTAGCTAACATTTTGTTTTTTTACCTGAAAATTTGTGTTCAATCCTCATAATGATATGCAAAACATTTTAAATTAAATGTTACATAATTGTATTCCATAACGATATGAAATTGTGATAAGTTTATGTCATCAACAAACTTATTGATCAAATGTTATCATCCTTGACTTTGTATTTTTAGGGCTATGCGTACTCTAGTCTAATAACTCAGACCGTTTGACGTTTTGACGTTAACAACGCCTGATAAAATATATTACTTAACACTAAGTCATATCTTGCGTATGAAATCCGTCAGGCACCGAGTTCAGGCTGCCATGGTACGTGAAGACATACTGGACGTTATTCAACATCGCCGTACCCATTGCCTTCCTGATCACGATATTCTACTGGACTCTACTATACGAAGGTTAGTCTTTTCTTGTGCTACAATGTTTTATTGATTAAATACTTGATTTGCAAGCATCTACTTAACTCATCACATTTTATAGGTAGGTTCCTAAATGGGAGCATTTATCAGAACACGGCACTGGTTTGCTTTACTTTTTTAATACATCTTAATTTCTTTTATCTTTTATAAATTAATGCTTATTGAACTAGCTTTATTACCAATTAGAGGCAGACAACAGCCTTAGTTTACATTTTATCAACCGTCAACACATCTTCAAGCACCCGGTCTCAATCACGAAATAAATATACTTCAAGGTAACGATGCACAAGGGACTGCTTTTAACGTTACACAAGGAGAGACCGGACTGCCGGCTCTCCCCGATAACTCAGTAAATGTCATCATAATCATTCATAACCTTCTTCAACCCAAACTTTCCTATTCAACATCAACATTCTGTTATTTGTTTCGTCAGCTGGTATCGAAGAGGAGCTGAACCATGGCCTGGACGTGGCGGTGCATGGCTTGAACTCGCTGGTGATGTTGCTGACCCTGGTCAGCAGTGCGCACCCTGTGCGACTACTGCATATTTACCAGCCCCTGGTCTTCGGCACTGTCTACTTGCTGTTCAGCGTCATCTACCACTTCGCCGGTGGCACAGATCAGTAAGATTGCTTTACATACTTACATAGATCTCGACTACCACTTACGGAGAGAGCAGAGAGCCACGATTGACAACTACTCTAATGAGCTTATGATTATGGCGATTTCATTTTAAGATCCCTTCATGCCGTTCTTCTGCATGGCTATCAATTATCTTTTTGATGTTAAGTACGTATATTGTTTGCGTGATGTAAACTTTCCACAAAGATGTTAACTCTCCCGATGTAGAGCCTGACCATAAATCTGGTAGACCTGAGAACCGATGGGAATGTACTTTCAAAGGCACATGGAAAATAAATATTATTCTCATACACAACTACTTACACGTGTAGCCGCTCATTGTGTTTGGGTATAGCTTGGGAAGGGTCGATGGATGACACAAGGTAGTAGGTAGTGGCGATTTATAAACCGGTTCCCATATCACACGCAAGATACAAAGTCCATACATAATTAAATTCAGATGTATTGCAATTACGTGCAACCACATTCTATGAAAGAGGTATTTCTTCAATAACATGCAGGGTGAGGGTATTTCCTTCGACAGTTATCACAATTACGGAATTTATTTCTATCATTATTTTCTAGAGTATGTACACATTGTACACAGATTATGTAGTTACTATACCACATTGTAAGATTGAGAACGAAACGTTTCTATTTGAATCTCACATTTGGTTAGTATCAAAATAAACTCCGTAAACGTGTCTAGGACGGAATGCGCCTAGGCTGACCTGCCTATGGAGTAGCTTTTTCTGAGAAACTCGCATACCTAGGACCAAATACAAGTTGAACAAAATGAGTTCAAAACCCAAGCGTTGGAGGTGTTTGCACGCGTAAAAGTCCTTAAAATAGATCCTGTGTGCAAGCCTGTACAATATCTATCTTTAGTAAAAACAAGTTATGACACTGTATTATATGGAGATAGGGTCAATGATGTACAGGTGGACACATAGCTATACCTACAAGGCACGTACAAGGATTACTTCATAGCAAAAACGAATCACCTGCAAGAACACTAAACAAAGGAACAATAAATAATGCCGCTGAAGTGTTTTGTTAAAATAATGACACAGCACGTCTATTTCAATGGTTGATTGATACAATTTTCTTTTCGTTAACAGTCTCGTTCAATTTATCACTGCCCAAATTGAAACAATTTAAAGGATTCTAGTATTTATTCTCTTTTATTTTATAGGTACTTAACACAACTAACTATTAATTACCTAAATAGATCCTAACTAATATTAATTACACCTAACTATACAAATAAACAATTATATGGCGTCGACAAATTCCTTCGCATCGGTGTCGGCTGGTAATGTACCCAAGAGACTGGCGGCACTGCCACGTTGTATGGCAATGCTTAGCCTCTGACGGTAAAAGCTAGCCCTTGGGTCACGGGAAGTGTGTTTGATCAAATAGATTAAAATAATAAATAAAATTAACGATGAACAAGCATTGCGAGTAGAATTCATTCATTCTTTTCGTTGTGTACCTACTATACAAGCTTTCCTTGGTGCCAAATCAAAGTAGTTATTTTGTAGAGTCGTATTAGAATTGTACACATATTGACATATCTATATCATCGTCGTCATCTATTACTATATTATTTTTAAATTGATACCTCTCTATTGCTATGAAATAGAGATTGACCCGTGGTTCGTCGTAATTACAGACACTATTAAAAATCCATTGTGTCCACGAGATCTACGTTCCGATACCAAAGGTTAAGTTCGGACAACAAAATGGCTAAAATTTTCGTACTAGGTACGATAGCCGTAAAAAATACAATTATTAATTTCAGGTGCAGGTAGGTACGTTAAAACCGGTTAAACTAGCTGATTAATTAGCTCGCTAGCTACTCGTTAAGAATGCTAATCATACATTATTATTATAATCTTTCTTCCGCGGTTTTCTCACAAAACAACTCATCCAATTGTTATGAAATCAAAACACTTAACAACTATTTATTATTGTATAATGTTTACTTTAATGATTGAAAGATTTTCTTTTTTATTTCAAAATATTTTCTTGACTTGTATCCTACCAATGATATTAATAACACACAACTTACAGTCGTTACAGTATGTTTATATTCCGTTTCATGTGTGTAATGTACACACGGCTACACATCAAGCTAAGCTATACATTTCCAGTATAAGCTGACCTCGCATTGTACGGAAATCCTATAAAATGTGAGATCAGCATAAACTGGAAATGTATAGCTTGATGTGTAGCCGTGTGTACCACACATATGCTTCTCTCAGGTGCATCATTCAAAACTCACTATATAATGAAGTCATTGTTCTATATTAGTACCTACAAGCTTCCGCACGCGGCTTCGCCCGCGTGGTATGTCGATAAAAAGTAGCCTATGTTCTTTCTCTGGCTATAGACTATCTGTGTACCAAACATTTAAATCGGTTCAGTAGTTTGGGCGTGAAAGCGCGACAGACAGACAGAATTGCTTTCGCATTTATAGTAAGAAAGTAAGGATTATCATTATTTTTAGAAAATAAATATTTTTTCATGAAATAACTAACTTAAACGGCATTTAAGTAATTTATGTTGCGATGTATGGTGGAATACATCAGAATCCTTCTAGCAATTTAGGAGATTATAGGGAGCATGCAAACAGACGTGTACTTAATTGGTTTGACTTTGTTCTTTTATATTAACTACGTAGTGTTATGTAGGTAGGTAGTGCTGCCAAGGACGTTTGTTAATATTGCAGACGTCTTTATGATTACTTAGTCGTGAATAATAACTATTATAGGAACATAAATCGTAGGTAATTGCAGTTTTGTAACATTCAAATTGTTATGTCACGTATTCACGTTATCAACATTACATATGGCATTACGGCAAAGAGAATTATAGTCACTACACTACGGACAGCTACAGCTCCTCGATATACGATTCCCCATGATAGTAGACACGTCTACGTATCAACGTAGGCGTAATGATAACAGACCACAATTTCAATAATTAACCGAGAAAACGCTGCTGTGCCACCTCATAGAAAGCCTTTCATAAGTACCCCAGGACTTATGGAAGGCTTTCGATCCTCATCTCGATCGTCATGGTAGATCTGAGTTGCTTCTCAAGAAAGCGTTTAATGGTACTCGCGGAGATCCTCCCTGGTGCGTATCTTACATTTCAAAACAAACCACAATGAAAAACAAATTAATTAAGTTCTATCAAACTATCAATCCTTTTCAGTACCTACTTGTCACATCTCACAGGGCTCTATTTAACTCTCTTCTTCATACCAAGTACTTCAATGACGTCAGAAGTTCTTACTTATTCAATTCATTGTTTCTTTATGCCGATTACCTCAAACATAAGAATTTTGATCGCCTTGTTTCAGAAAAGGTAACGCCTACATTTATCCGGTGGTGAACTGGTCGGAGCCGAGTACGACGATCCTAGTGGTGTTGGTGACCGGGTTGCTACTGGCGAGCCTGCACTTGTTGACCCTGGGCTTGTCAGCTGCGCGCAACGCGGTGGCCTTGCGCTGCGTTCGCGGCACCGCCACTGTCCGCGTTGACGAAGGCATGCCTCTGCGACAACCCGGGAGGATGAACGCGTAAACGAATGTTCGGCTACGTTAACGGGACAGTGGCGTGTAGCGACGTGTGTTGGGGATGATGAATTGGAATGAGGATTTTGGAGCACCTACGCAAAATACAACAATGTATATCAGGTTTTACCTCTTCGCAATTTTTTTTAGTGTTGTAGGTAATCAAGCCCGAAACACGAGGATAAGTGAGATAACATAGCGCCGCCGCAATTCCAAAAATGCGTACTTACTTGCCACTTAAGTTGTAAAATATGAAGAACAAAACAAGGCTTCTTTAGATCGTCATCGAAGAAGATTAGGTTATAATTTATTGATGCAGTAGTTACGTAGTTTGATTCATGTCCTACCTATTTGTATGGGACCACACCACCTAATACTTCTGTGAAGTTGTGGGTATATTCATACACTGTATAGAAATGGAATCCCAACGCTTTTTTACATTTATTTGCCTGTTTATGCATTTGTCTGCCAGCCTTCTGAGAAACGGAATTTAAATACATACCGTACGGACATCTTATACATGTATCGAACTTAAATATTTATGTGGACTAGCTGCCCTGGCTGGCTCGATAGTATTTTTTCCGCATTAAAATGAACCAGAAACAATTTTATCAGCATACTGGACACCGTGTATTATAATTTGTAAGCTAAAAACGTATTATAGCATAAATAATAATATTTATATTAAGTAGCAAGAGAGGCTAATAAACTGTTGACACAAAATGTTAATTTTTATTTGTGTATTTATTTCGAGGAATACGACTTTGCGATCCATCTTAGGAACCCGATCACTGACCGGCCGTCTTGGCTTCCTGCTGATTAAACTGACGACTAGGTACTCTACAAAATAAGTAATTCACGTCTACTTCAAGTTGTTAGTTCACTGCATGGCTCGTTTTGTATTAATTTGTATCAATCGCAGCAAAGTCCTCGCGACAATCTCAGAAGTCCGTTTTGACAGCTATAAAAATGCTTTGTGTAGCGATGAAAAAAAAATGGTTTCTTATAAACTGATTCTCGAGACATATTGATTGATCATACTTAGAGAGCTTGTAATCGACGACTCATCTACATTACTTATAACTAATTCTCAAGGCATAACGTTTTATTACCATGTACGAGAACGAAACGTCAAAACGGACTTCTTAGATTGTCGCGAGTGTAGGTGGGTTTGTTTGGACAGCCTCAACACTAACCACTAATATAATAAAGAGTTTTTTATCCCATTGTTTCGAAGAGTTTTTATGCAAACTGAGTGTCAATAGGTACACACGTCAAATTGACTTGATGGTTCTGAAGTGGTTCTGAAGTTTCGCAAAAACACCTATAGCCACGTTTATCAGAAATAAAAATCGTTAATTCGTAACTACAGTGTGTAAACAATGACTTATACAGATGATATTATTACGTAAGTATTCCTTAGTTACACATGTTCGTGAATAGGAAAATAGGTATACATAAAAATGTTATGGTATTTATACCAAATTCTTCTAACATAAGACCTGAATCAAAATTTAATTTACCTAACTGATTTGTCCACTTTTTCGACATATAACACTGGTCTAAAGATCACCTGAAATTAATCCATACTATATTAATATTTATATTATAAATTCAAAAGTAAATCTGTGTGTTTACCTTTTCACGCCTAAATCACTGAACGGATTTCGAAAAAAATTGGCAAGTAGATGGCATCCTGGGTAAAGACATAGGCTACTCTTGTGTTTGAAAAACAATCGTAAAGGGGGTGATAATAGGGGATGAAACTTTGTATGGGAAACCCAGCATTTCTGAAGTTGGGGATGAAAATTGAAATTTTATGTTTTTTTTAAGAAATTAAGAAAAACGTGGTAAGCGCCGACAAAAACACGTTTCTTATAAGGTCCTTATAAGAAACGTGTTTTTGTCGGCGCTTATTGCTCGATTTTGGGCGTTTCTTTAAATAAGTTAATAAAAGACCCGGGAAATTATGGATGTCTTAGACTGGCTCTTACAGTCGCCTATAATTATGATCTTTATTTAATTTTTCTTATTTGTTGTTATAGCGGCAATAGAAATACACAATCTGTGAAAATTTATCTGTCTACCTATATTACGGTTCATAAGATACAACTCGTTGACAGACAGACGGATGGACGGACAGCAGAGGTTTAGTAATAGGGTTGTTTGGCGCCCTTCAGGTACGTAACCCTAAAAAGATGATTTGAATATATTAAACCGCGTAAGCAGAGCGGAGAGTTTGAGTTTACCAGTGACTTCGATACATACACCTTAATTCGGTTAAAAAGGATCAAAATACACATTTTGGACTACTACGCGACAATGTGCGTATTTTCGTGTGACGTGACACGTAACGTTCTAATAATTCGATATGGGAACTAGTACTCGTGAATTCAGTTTCAATGTGTCCACTACAGTGAGTGGACACATTGCTGAATATGCATTTTGTGTACGGATTCCCATTCCACTGATCCCCTTTAAGTTGGTATAGTCCGAAACCGGACATAGGTAGGTACTATTTTGACAAGCCTTTTGCAAGAATAGTTGAGAACAGGTAGAAGTATCCATAACTTGTATGTATAAGGGTGAGAACGAGGTAATAGACTCACATAGTAAATATTCCATCTTTAAATTTTACGAGACCTGTGACGTCGATGTTTTTTCGGCATTACCTTTTCTTAAAGATAGGTAGATAGAAATACGGAACCATCTAGTTTTAAAAAAACATCAAAACATTGACTTGTTGTCTTGTAAAAGGTTAGTCAAAGATGATGTACTTACAATAATTAGTGTATAACTTCACTTCGAAAAAGAAATCTTCAACTGTCACTAACGAGAAACAATAGAATTTTTAATGTTATAAGTAGCCTTTTATAGGCCAATAGGCAGTTGAGAGGTCTAAAGTCTGTGCCACAACAAAATATGCAATAAAATTGATGGCTCTTATGTGATTGGCCCCGTCTTACCTACGCTTAACTTTATCCAACAACGAGTACCGTTAGTACTTTCCTTGTTTTTCTATACTGTGATGTACCTTCACGTAGAAGTAGGTAAAGGTACCTACTACCCTACTAGTTATAAAAACAAACAAACCTGCAGATCTAAATATTACATGGCAGTCAAAAATATAACCCAAACTGGTATGGTTCGTGGAGTCATTGAGTTCCTTTAGTTCTGAGTTTAGCTACACGATTTTTGACAAATATGTGAACTGACTGGAAAGGTCCACTCAAATCTGTGTAGTTCTTTCCTCAAAAGACCATCTCATTCACTAATCTGCATTCTCCCACATGATCTGTTACACACTTCCGTCCCTTTTCACGAAATCACTACCACAGATTGCTCAAAAAACAATTGATAAACTGTCGGTACTGATTGATACGCAAACAAAATACCTAATTATTTAACAGTAAAGCGTTGACACAATACAACCCAGTTTGGGTTTAGAAAACAAGTAATTGCATTACATAAGTGAGGTTATAGTTTACGCAAGTCTAGCGCGGCGTTGTAGGTGCGCCGCGCTCCATCGTCTTCGCCGCCGGCCGCCACACCAGTCTGCATCTGCGTCTCTGCGCGCCTGCGCTGCGCTCGCGCAACCGCACCGACAACACGCGCGAAAATATAGATTTATTACTCTCATATAAAATCCCTTATTTTAATTTCAACTATGAGAGCTCTCTAAAAAATAGCCTGCTTTATAACGTTTTCCCAAGAAACAATTCTACTCAGATTTGCCTAAAGTCAAACTTTATTTATTTGCACTGTAAGAGCTAATTGTAAGATACACATAGGATTAGATTAGTCGTAAGATAACGGCCCATCGGCAACGACTCTGCTCACTCTCTTGAGACGCCGACGTATACGGTCTTCAGTAGTGATGCGCGTTACAACATACGTTATTATCTAAAACGTTTGAACTTATCTTAGTCTCCTACATACTTGCCGCATAACACTGTTGAATGCAGGAAAATGTGTAAACTTATATTTTAAAAGTGACTGTGTTTAATATTTAAGTGATCAAAATGGTGAAAATTTATAGGAAAAGTGTGTCCCTTTCGGCCCTATGGGTGTCGACGAACGAAAGGTTGAGCGATTTTTACGCGTCGTCATGGCAACGAGGAGAGTCGCCTATACCGATGCTGGTGTTCAGGATTTTGCTGGCGGGAGTGGCGCTGGCTATCCTCTTGTGGTCTCTGGTGGAAGCCCCCAATCCCTACTGGCTGATATATCTCACTAACTGGGGCCTGTTGCTGCTCATGGGCATGCTCATGTGTGGAATGATTGTCTCATTCGAGGCTATTTACAACAAGCCATACGGTAAGTTATTTCATATCTAAAATTCCTATAGTTTTAACCATATTCTGGGTCAACCCTCTGCTGAATATAATTGACCTCTTCGATACACTCTTCTTCAATTTATTTTACAAGGGGGTTGTTTAAAGCCTGTCAGCATCAGATGTGAATATTGCATGACTTGCTGAATTCTTAAATTCAAGTGTTAATCAAAAAACTGCCTGCTAAGATGATTGATGTGTAAGCAGCTATCTTTATGGAAATAATTCTCAGTTTATTTGATAATCATCATGACGCGGCATGATTTGATTAGTAACCTATTCATCTCCTACTTCAAAACATTGTCTTATGAGTAGACGTTACGGCTTAATAAATACTTACTAAACTTTGACTAAGGTTAACTATCAAGATTACTCACAATTGATCAAGTAAACACGTTCATCAAATAGGACTAAGAAATAAGCCTTGAATATTGAGATTCTAAACTATAGTAAGTAATAAGGGGTAAGGTAAGCTTTTTTGAAAGTCCAGTTACCTCCTTCGATCTTGATCTTAAAAGGAACCTTTTCCATAATATAGGTCTTACTATCTGACTGCTGTTCTTATAACAAAAATGAGCCTATTGCTTACCCTGAGTTAATACAGTCATACCTAAACCAATAAATAATTTACATTTATCAGCGATGAACAACCGGACATTCCTGGCGATTTCAATTTGCATCATAAAAATATTTATATTTTCTGTTGTTGAGTACCACATGAATTAAAACAAAAACGACTCTGAATGCAATCAACATAGGTAGGTATTATTAAAATATGGATTGTAACTCTACCGCGCTCAAATTAACAACTGAAAACTGTTAATAAAGTACAATCATGAATGTCCAAGTTCACTTCCCGCTGTCCCTCAACTGCACAATAGCGAAACACGTTTAAAAATAATTAACGACTTAACCCTTGTTTGCCGCTTGCCCAAGAAGGTGATGCATGTTTTGACGGCCGCCGGTTGCAATCGCAAATACACGATAGATAACATCCGCATACTATTTAATCACCATTCGCCAGTAACTTGATTAGTCCTTTGTAGAACAAAGCCACGATTGTTCGTGTTACACGCAAATCCGCTCATTGTTATCAAACTTCTAAATCAACATTCAATAAAGTTAATTTATATTAACGCTAACCTATTGTCACACGAGGGCTGTGATGGGATTATAAATATTGAGACATATTCACTTAGAGAGCCTGCGGTTAAGGAGAGCTGTTCATATCCGGTTATTCCTGCTGGTCTTATTGTTTTCGGCTAGAACTGGTCGTGACGTCACGGTAACCGGTGGGACCTGCCTGTCAAAGTAGTCGAATTAGATAAACTAGACTTTGTTGGCGTCTTCGTTAGAACGACTGTTTATTTATGTCACACTAACCTTTTCTCAGCGTCGCATCTACGCATGCGTAGTTTGATTAAAGTACATAGACGAGACTGTAGCAAGATTCAAGTTACATAATATGGATTGGAGATTAGGAATCTCTAATCTTCTGGGTTACCTACTTGACCTAGAACGCTGCCGAAAAAACAACTAACAAAAATAACTAAGTATGCAAATTGAAACTGCTGTAGGAAATATAAATGTCATCTGCATTTTAATCAATCTAGAATTGAATTCTACACCTAACTACCGCCTCTCCGCTATCCTGATTGTGGGTGAACCTTAGAAATTAAAGGCGAAAATGAGAATCATCATTCCAGCAGCGCCCTTGGAAATACGACTTGGGATCCTCCCTACTCTAGAATAATCAGTATGCTCCATTGATATGAGTCAGTATTTGCAAAATCTAAAACATAAGCGGTAGAGAAATTGTCAGGTCAGAGAATTGTGTTGAAAGTTCTTGTCCCATTTAAAGATTTTTGATTAAATACCCACTCAATTGTTTATGTATAGTTGGGAACATGATAGTATAATCTGTAGTAAGGCTAAGGACCTACCTACGTAAATTCTTTTTTTAAATAAAGCAATCTTGTTTTTGAAATTGTATATACGGGTAATCAATTGATTTTATCCTATCAACTTACTATCAATGAAACTTACAGCAATAAACCGATGCGATTTTTAAAGGCAGGTTCGATTTCCAAGCCGATTTTCTTACTATCTCTAATATCTTTTGATTTCCCATGTTGTGATCTACGTAAATATATAGATAGATACTGATCTTCAATGAATGATCGTGTTTATTTATCGTTTTTTTTTTTAAATCTTCAAACAAACGGCACTGCTTTATTTCATTTGGGTTATAATGCGAGTTACAGAACAATAGTATCGCATCTGAAATAGAAATATACAATAATCGTAAAAAACTTATAGGTACTATTGTGTTTTTTTTACATTAAAGTGCCTAAGTACGAGTATATTACATTTACTGCCTTCATATGAACGTATTCGTAATCTTAGCGAAACGTTTGTTATTTTTCTTGTTTTCTTAATTTCTGAAAGAGGTCTACTTACCTAAATCGAAACTGACTCTGGATATAAGCTGAATTAAGTATAAACTTTTTTTTTACATATATTTTTTATATTTGTTCCTAGGTAATTTATATGTGTACTAGCAGACCTGGCAGACATTGGCGCCGATTCTCTTGTCACAAATTCTCTAAACTAAACTAAAAATCACTAAAATTTAGTTTATTCCTGTCAAACGACGATTTCCCATTCTGAAAATAGACTAAAGTGACACAACTTAACTATAATTTAGTTTGACAGCACTAAGATGGCACTGAGTTTTAATTTAGTGAAAATACTATTCTGAATTTGACGTTTTAACCTAATTTTTTGTTCTATATCTAAAATCCTCTAACTAACTCTGACTATTTTTAATCACGATTAAAAATGTGTGGAATAAAATAAGATGTCATGAACTAAAATTCAAACCAGCACCTCGCCTCGAATTCAGTTGCAAAACGGTACTGTATCTTTTTTTTATTTTCTTTTGCTTATATCTCGAAAATGGTGTGTCCTATCGCAAAAATAATGAAAATTTGGACCCCCTTAGCAACCAGCAAACCCGTATTACTCAACATGTTGGTAATTTTTTATTTTAGTTTTCTTCCAAAAAGTGAAAAATTCCATAGAAAAATACGTCGAGACGGCAACATTGCGCGCCTCTTCAAAAAAAATCACGTGGTAGGCAAACAAGTAGATACCAAGTGGAGTCGCGATTGTCAAATTCGATTTTAGTAGATAGTGTCAAAATAATTTTTAAATTTAGAGATTTTTTTTGGCAGAATAGCTCTAAGATTCTCATAGTAAAAAGTAAGGAATTTTAGTGATAGTTTAGTTAGTTTAGTTCGGTCGGTGTACAAGAGAATCGGCACCATTGTCCTGCCCGCACAGCCTCACCTACCGGGTCCAATTGTTAATTTAAACCATCCAAGAACCCACCCAAGTACACAAAAAAAAATCATCACAATTGGTCCAGCCGTTTAGGAGGAGTTTCAGTGACATACAGACGTACCTACAGAAGAATTATACTGATATAACGATTATGTTATGTATACTACATAGCATGGCTACGTATAAACCTACTTTATTATCTACAGGAGCAATAATCTCACTAAAATAAAACTCTACTGCCGGCAGAGACGCAGTTTTATGTCGTAATTTCCACGATGTCGACGTCTGGTGGGACGACCCCATACGCAACATAGCATTATGTCTGACGCAACGATCACCAGCCATTAACATTCACTACCAACCATATCATGCCCCTTAAAATTACCATTCGTACTTGACCTTGTTCCTTCAAAACTTTTCTAGAAACTTGACACACTTTTTTGTTACGAATCCAATAATATTAATAAGACCCAATTTCACCAGACTGAGTTATTAAATGTCATGTAAAACATTCTGACGGACTGTTTTGCATAGTGAGACAGAGGGAGGGAGGACAGACTGTAAGTACGGCAAAAAACTCCTACCATAAGTGAGAGTCGCGCGGTTCGTTTTGTTTAACGAACGAACGCTCGGCGCGTCCTGGCCTCCCGGTTTTCGGAACAAATGCTTGCACTTTCTCACAGGGTCATGCGACCATTTAATAACTAACAGAGTAGGTATGCCGAAACTAGCCAAAATGTTGGAATCACCAAAACCATTCCTTATAATATCAGCCCGCCAACGTTCACAGTTAAACTAAACATTGTCTTTAAGTACTGAAAAAATAATTCCTGTCGCCACGCTTGCAATGTAAAAGGAATTATGATAGTAATATGTCGTCAGTAGAGCACAGAATTATACCGTGGCAATTGTACATTATTTTGTACCACTCTAACTCTGCTTCTATAAAATTACGTAAATAACTAATTAGCAGTAATTAACACATTTTTGTAGATACGTTTTTAAAACGTGTTAACTTTCTCATCTTTCGCTAATATAACAATAGTAACGCTTATTCCCACCAAATGACACTTTTGATGAAGTACTGGGGAATGAGCGAGTTTTTATTCCAGTAGGTACCTACCAGCAGTGTCTTGAGGAAATTAAACGGGGTAACAATAAATTGCCGTAATATCAATGCGACGGTATCTCTAGAAATATAAATTCTGGTAGTTTTACCTACTCCTAAGCACCTGCCACTATACGTGCACAAACGCAATGTTTTGCGTGCATATACATTAAAACTGCTATTTAAAAGAATACTGACACAATTGCGAAATATATTTGGTTGAACTTAATTAATCACATCAGTAAACAAAATGTAAAACAACTACTTACTGACTTAAGGGCGCACCCTACCTCAGATTTTATCCCGCTCGCACCATACTACTCGCGACCTGAGTGAGAACGAGACGGAGTGGGGCGCTAGCGGCTCTAAGGCGTCGAAAATTGTAGGTAATTGCTTTTTACGGTGAAAATAATGGTTATTTAAAAAAAATTACACACGAAAATGAGACCTGCTTTATAGTTAGTTCAGTTATCATGCAAAGTTTCATGATCTAATTTGAAGTATTTTTTGAATACCAGCGGTTTATAATTCTGTGCAGAGGTAACTTTGGATTTTTTTCTATAGAGAAAATTTTATGTAATCGTGTTTTCGCCTCACTTAAGACCTAGCATCAATCCTCAACTTTAACATAATATATTTATTTCAAAATTAATGCTGCAGTATTTTCGGCATAACAGAGGATCATGCTAAACAATTTGTGATTGGGTGCGCCCTTAAAATCATATCATTTATATTTATACATCTATATCTAATATAGCATATAACAAGTCGCTTTTTGTGTTTTTGTGTGACCGCTTAGATTTTTTAAACTACACAATGAATTTTAATGCGGTTTTTTATTCCGGATAGTTTATGTGTATGCCAAATATTTATGAGCACCCCATAAAATTCATTGTCGGCGATATACTGTTACCTACACAATCTGTACCTATCTGTTCTATTTTCAGACATAAAGGAGTTGCCATGGTACGCGAGCTTGTACTGGGCGGTGTTCAACATTGCCGTCACCCTCTCCATTATGATCACCTCGCTGTACTGGGTGCTATTGTATAACCCTGGTAAGTATATTACCTGGCTTGTTTCAACGCCTACCTCCGTAATGTGGAGACAAGGAACGAGCAATCATTAGCCAAAATCAGTAGATGCTTCTAATAATAGGTAATAATAATTTAATGAACCTATAAAAAGACACATTGGTTCTTACCCAGTTGAAAACTTGCATGGGACCCACAACTTCGTATTTGACCAGTAGATCCTTAAGCCTTGGGGGCATAATTGTTCCATTTTTATCGATTGCAGAGTTACGAGAAGAGATGGGTGTTCGTGCGTTCTGGCTGGACGTGTCGACGCACGGCATCACGTCGTGCGTGTGCGTAGCCGAGCTGCTGTTGTCGCGCACTCCCGTGCGCTTCTTGCACGTGTACCAGCCACTCGGCATGGGGCTTTGGTACGCCGCCTTCTCCGCCATCTTCTACGCGGCTGGCGGCACGGATATGTGAGTAGTGACAGCATAGCCACAGCGGAGCGATTAGCGTAGCTATCAGCGTAAATATAGGTCAGCGTACATGCAGAAATCGGTTTAAGGTGCTCCGTCAACGCGAGCATTCGCCTGTACTGTAACAGTTCTGATTAGAGTGTTACAGTTCGCAACCTGCGCATACAATTCGAGCATTACCTACATCAGTGAGCGAGGCGAACCGAGCATTAGGTATAGTTCGCAACCTGTAATGATACAATTCGAGCATTAGGTACATCAGTACGGGAGAACCGAACATGAATGACACCAATATCGTTTCTTCTGTTTTTATTTACGTAAATAACAATGTCGAATTAATATTGCCGTGCTTAGCACACCCACCGACGACCGCTTCGTCTGACATTGTGGAATTAACTAAATGCTCAAAATAGAATCTAAAAATGCTAAATTACAGACGAAGGCTCGTCAGTCAGAGATAGAGAGCTATTATAATGTAATGTAATGCTCAAAATCGAATCTGAAATGTTACATTACAAGCGAACGCTCTCGGTGCACGTTTAGAGTAGCGTTCAACGTATAGCGTTTGGCATAGCAATCGGCGTAGCATTTGTTTAGCTTTCGGCGTAGCATTCAGCGTAGCATCCAGCGTAGCATTCGGCGTAGCTTTCGGCGTAGCACTCAGGGTAGCGTTATGATTGATCGTGTATTACGCAAGCAATAGGGAATATGCATGTATTTTTTTAATCTTTTTATTCGATAGTTTACATCGTCAAATAATAGTAAAAAAAAAATCGACGTCAAAAAAGCAATTTAAAGTAGTTAAAAAAATGTTTAAAAATATCCAACCGATCCGGGCTATTTAAACGCCCTCCATTTGGCGCGCTTGGTGTGGTGACGTCACCGTCCGTGAAAATAGACAAGCAACTGTCAAGTCAACGTCAAACACTCCTTTTTCTATGAGCGTTTGACATTGACTTGACACTTGTTGATTGACTTGACATTGACATTTTGATTGTTATCCCGGATTGTTACGTAACATCCGCTCTTATCCTTTTCAAGTATTTGAATTACCCACAGTTTTTTGGACTTTTAAAAAATTAATTTCTCGCTCAAAAAGAAATTTTATTCAAAAATATTGATGGAGGCATAATTCTGAAGTAACATAGTTTATAAAAAAAAATATTCGACCCATATTTGAATCACATGCATATTCCCTATTAGGGTGCAGAACATGAATACCTATTCCTTAATTCCATTTAACACATAAGACATTACACATCCAGAAAAACATAGATGTCAGCAATAATAAAGAAATATGATTATTTAACTTACGTGAACATTATAGGTACCTCAACGATATACAACGTGTAACAGAATAAGCGCAAGACCTGAAAGTAGTTTGCTCAGAATCGGCTTCTGAATCGATTTCCATCATTATTTATATGTGTTAATTTTTCATGAAAAAAATCTTTTCTTTAACTGAAATTAGAACCACCGCGTCTTACCAAGGTAATAAGATATTTTATTTAAGGAAATTTAAGCCTTATCTCAAAGGAATAAAGCCTATTCAAATGCATAAACAAATTTGTAATACGCTCATAGCTATCCTATGTTTCATGTTTAGTCAGGAAGTCTATTTTGTAAAAAAAAACTAGGTGTCGTTTAATTAAATTAAATTACAGATATTATTTTAGTCTTATAATTTAATATTCTAATTGGGGTGTATGAGCTCTTGCGTTTATTCCGTTACAGGTTGTATATGATATCATTGAGGTACCTATTAGTCCATCTTTCACCACATTTATATCAAAAAGTTTTAGAATTAGCGGGTATACCGATTTTTAGTCTCCCAATATTACTCAAGTAACACCCAACATTGCCGCTATTTTAAACTACTTAATCATAAATCATCATCCTATCTAAACCATTACTAATATTATAAATTCGAAAGTAACTCATTCCGTCTTTCTGTCTATATGTATGTTACCTTTTTACGCCTAAACCATTGAACAAATTTAGCAAGGAGATTGATTTTATGCAATGCTACCTACATATTCTGACATGTTAAGCGTGGCGTTCGCCGTAACGTACCGACCGAGTTAGATTCGACATCTTTCTCGCAGTTAGATCCTAACTAGACAGTTTGTCCTATAGGTAAACATAATCGTCAACAACTTTATGAGTAAAGTCGGCGATCCTCATAGGAATAGTGCTTACATGGGTTTATCTAGGCCATATTAATTTTAAGACCGACATTGTTTTTTTTGTTATTGTAATTGTTTCGGTAGCTCTACTGAGGTCATCGAGCATTGTAAGAACTAAGATTAGCTATCTGTAATTGTAGCAACTACGCTATTGACACCGAATTAAAACCTACGTATTATATCGTTTCAGAAACGGGAATCGCTTTATTTATGACGTGCTGGACTGGTCGCATGGGAAACGCGCAGGCATCGTGGTCGCAGCATCCATGGCAGGCCTTATCATCGTGTATACGTTCGTTTGGGGAATCGCACTGTGCAGAGATAAACTCTCCACGCTCCTGATACGTACGACCAGCCACGACCTACCTGCCGCGCCGCCAGACAGACATACGAGAATCGTATGAATTAACTTATTAATTAAGATTTAAGGAATCAAGATCGAAACCTCATTGAGCGCAGAAACCAATAACATTGCGATGAAGCTATATTCAATTCATATTTTAGTAACTAATAAGAATGCGATTTGACATATCTCTACTATGACTAGTTGTGACTGTTCTTCACATCCAGGACTTGTTTTTCGCTCAGTGAGCTTATTTCGGATTAGGTATACAGTAGTGTATATTTTATTAGAGTTATGACATAAATGTTATTGTGTTCAGGATTCGGCAGAAGCTCAACTAATAGTTCTTAAGTAGGTTATTACAATGAAGCTACAAAATGTAGTACAAAATATATTTGTTTCGGCCATTTTATAAAAAGCGGTCTTTGATCGGATAAAACTGGTTTACTTAATTTCATGACACTCACGATAAATAAGTCCTTCATTCAATTTTGTAGAAAAAAAAATGAACCGATAGGCTTTTGTTTTAACTCTGTATGAAACATTCTGTATATTACAATATACATTAAAGTTTCTATCTATGTATTTAATGTAAATATGGTTTATAAGAGTTACACATAATAAACCTGTTTGTGTGTGAAATGTGTACCTACCTTATTCCAGCATAATATGTATATATGGGTCAGCGCAGACCGACGCGGTGGCAGCAAAGCGAGTAATTTTATAACAACTGAAAGTCGATATTATGTACTATAGCATACGGCTGAAATTTGAAAAATCGTCAGGAGGTGGCAGGAGCAGTCTCGCGTTACCGCGCGAAGCTCGCGAACTCGACACGAAGCTCGCGTTCGATTCTGCGCAGGTGTTACGCTGCACCATTGACTGATGCACAATCCCCAACCGTGTTGCGCATCCTAAGCCGCACGGATGCTCTCGGAGCCGCACGGATGCTCTCGGAGCCGCGCGGAGGCGTGGCGGCCTGGTGAGATCCGCACGTCGTCTCGGCTGCTCTGCAACCGATAGACTGCTCTAATGCTCTTCGCCGCCTCTCCATCGCTCTGCGCTGACCCTTAGTGTTGTTTAATATTGTGCCTGTACCTATCGCTCAGGATGTATTCGTGTGACGTCATCACTTGTGGGTGGACTTAGTTTAGTCAACTCATTGGACACTTTGTATGGTTGGCAGATTTAATAATAAAAAAGAGATAATTAAAACACTTGACGGGGTTTCAAACAAAGATATAAATGTATTACAAAAAACATTTATTAGGTATTAATATATAGCAAAATCTACAATTAAACACAAAGCAACCAATTAAAACTATGATTAATATAACAAACTAAATAATTGATATGTGATTAATTTAAATTTGACTTAGTAAATCTATACTGTGCGGACTGTGATAGCAAATATTACACTTATTCGTGACGTATTAATTAATTAAACAAAACAAATATTAACAACCAAAATAAAACTCGTTTATAAAAATAATTTTGAAATACATCTAAATCCAAGAATACAATTTCAACAAAAGATATTCATGATCATAATTTGGACAACAGTCTCAAAAAATTAGCAATCTCACATTTACCTTGTATATCCAAAAATATAACTTTTTATATACAATCAAAAGGTACGTTGTAAGACTAAATATGAGCTCATGCTTGCAGGCGAGGGTAGTCCCAGACGCCCGGAAACAGACATTCAGCTTAATATTTATTATTGTTAGTCGTCTGACAACTGCCCGCCGCCTGCGCACGTCGCAAGACACTGCTGGGTTCACTCGGCGCCAAGCGCTCGCAGTTAAACTAGTCTGCATACACGTCTATCTCATTCGCTATAACGTCTTATATTCATTCAAAAAGTACTTGAGAAGATTAATATTTTTTCTACATCACAATAGTAAGAAATTTTAACTGTGTAAGTAACATGCTCCGGTTAATAAGACCGTGACAACTTTACATCTAGCAACATTAAACTGTCTCTTTGTACAGTATGCTCTTTCATAAACACTCAATATCACAAACATTTAGTATTATACTAATATTCTATTCAATTCTTAAATCTAAAAGGCATTTCCAGAGATCATAACTTACTTAAGAAAATTTCGAGTGAGCAAAGTTACCGAAACATCCTAAACTTTAAGTGAAGACATAAATGTAAATATTTAAGAATTATGAAAGGGGATCGAACTACGGGATTTATTATGATTAAACATCGTCACAATATTTACTCAATGTATGGATAAACACTGCTAAACCTTACTTGATTTGGTTTTATGCGCTACCGTACGAGTAGCATCTTTCCTATCCATAGATTTAGCAAATATTATCTACTTATAAATACGAACAATAGTATTGTACATTTTGATCCTTGTAACTATTTTATAAAATGCTCATTTTATCCGGAAGCCAATTCAAATGTCAAAAACATCAAGCCCAAAAAATTGTGGCTTAAGTTCAACAAATACACATTAAAAAGTATTATTAGTAGATATAAAATATTAGATAGTATTGCACCCTAAGTATAAAAAATCATGTCTTTCGTATTAAGATATATTTACCGCCAACACATTTACGGCATATTTTAACATTATTTGAGATCATCGAGTAGTTGACAAATACATTCAGACTTTGTACCACAATGTTGGAAGAAACATTTGCATCTCATACGCCCAATCGTGTGATGCACATGTTATGTTGTAATAGTTGTTAGATTTTGGCGATAACAAAGAACTGATTCAGTATAATAACTCCGATGAAACACTTACTGAACTGTACCTGACAACAGTATCACTCATAGTGATATAATAGACTAACATAGAATAACAATGACTCGCTTGTAGCAGTTTAAGTGAACCCACAACGTATGGGCCACTTAGGTGAGCTCCTCGCCATTCATGAGGAACACCCTGAACGAGGACTCGTCCGCAGCGTCCTCGTACATCAACTCCTCCTAAGCAATAAGGACGCTTGTCAAGCTACAAAAAAAACTAATTCCCGGATCTTAAAACATCAGAAATTAGCTATGTAAAGATGTCAAGTCATCCAAACACAGACCAGGCAAATTACAGATACTTATTTTTTATCGTAGTATGAAGTACGATTATAACCGTGTTGTTTATGCTTGGATAATACTGTGTCGTCATACCTGCATGAGATCAATGGTTGGGCGCGCGTCGATGAGGCACCAGTCCGCGTCCATCGCGCCTCCCCCGCCGCCCAGCGCCGCGCCCACGATCTGCCTGCACACAACATCATCTTACTCAACTATCTACTCTAGGGTTATGTAGTCTAAGTTTTGAATGACCATTTGTAACTATAAGGTCCTAAATAAATTTTGTTTGCAATTATGAACATAAATGAACTTTGTCGTGTATAAAATTGAGTTTATAGTTCTAAAACTCTTAAATGATGAAATATTTGAATTCATGTTTAGAGACGTGGTAAAAGTGTCGCGTGTTTAATTAATTCCTAGTGTGAGACAGTACTCACTGGCTATCGTCATCGATGGGCACGTTGCCGTGCAGGAACAGATCACTGCGCACCGTATACACGTCGCTGACGGATCCCTCTGCTCGTTCCACCTGGAATTGCAGTTTTAGGTTGATTCGGCGCATTTATGGGATCTGCCATAGGAGAGTATAAGATTTTTCAAAAGTCGTTAAGTGGTTCTTGCTGGGCTTTTTAGTGCCATGAAGATTTGCAAATTCGCCTAATGACCCTAAAAACGCCCTAGGAATGAAGTGATGAAGGCGTGCTAATAACATACATGCACATCGTCATCCAGCACATAATGCGCGTGCGCAGCCCGCGGCAGCGGCCACGTGCAGTGCGTGCGCGCCGCGTGCCACTCCGCGCCCCCCGCGCCCTCCGCGCCTCCCGAGCTCCCTGCGCCCCCAGCGCCCCCAGCGCCCGCTGCGCCCCCAGCCCCCCCTGCGCCTTCTGCGCCCTCCGCGGCCTCTACGGCCCCCGTGCCGTCTCCGCCCCCTGCGCCCTGCAAGTGCTCGCCCTCGAGCTCACCGCTCCCTATAGACACTGCCTTAGAATCTTCCTCTTCTACCACGACGTTATCTGGCAAACTGACCTGTAATTTGACATAATTATATTTATATTGTTACTCAACAAATAAAATGTTAACTGACTGATGACTTACTAAAATATTGTGACACAGCCATGCCATATTCTGCTGATTTGACAACCAATATAGTACCACCAACAATACAAAAGCTCTCCAGTACAAGAGACCTGTGCACATATCAACATTATCAACAACGTAGCTATTTTGTTGGAACACTCACCAAATACACGTAATCTCCGTCTTCGCCGACAGCCGCCGGCGGATCCTCGGCGGCGACAGGGACGGTCACTTCTTTACCTTTCCTGTGAACCTTCTTCATGTGCATGTACAGGGTGCTCATGTTCGTAAAGGATTGCTCACAACCTGAACAATAAAATGGAATATTTCAAGAAGAGACTTTGTTACCCTTTGTAGCCAGCACGAATGTTTTGACGTAATTATAGTAATGAAATAAGAATAAAAAATATTTCATTCGCACATATATGTATTTAAATAAAATTGAAGACTTTCTTCATGTCATTGTCATTCATTGGACTTCACGCATAAAATTAACAAGCTAAAATATGACAAGGCAGGACAGCTGTATTTTCGATTCAAAATTGACTTTCATTAATAGATACAAGGTCAAATCTAAATACAACAAAATCAACAAAAAAAAAAAAAATGTATATAGTTTTTGGGATCAACGACAGACTGATTTTTAAACTGGTATCTTAAGCAACTACATAGTTACGAACTTACGTTAGAAGATCCCAAAAAAAAAACTTCTAATCAATATCTTTTTCATATTTAGTATGATACCCAGGACCCAGCACATCTGCGGAGTTTCTCTAATCAATTTAATTTGACCCTGTAGACGTTTACGTTACTATGACTAATGTTATACGTCAAATTATTCGTGCTAGGCGTACAGGCCTGCAGCGTGTGCTACCTGGCACGGTGCAGGCGTGCGCGGCGCGCGCGGGCGCGTGGTGCCGCGCGGCGTGGTCGCGCAGGTGCTCGCGCCGCAGGAAGGCGCGGCCGCACGTGGCGCACGCGTGGCGCCGCTCGTCTGTGTGGCGCCGCGCGTGCCGCACCAGCTTGCTCGCCGAACGGAACGCCCAGCCGCAATCCTGCACGACACATTGAATAAAGGGAAAATTGTCGCGATCGAGAGAGACAAAATGACACAGATCACCCCCTCTAGATACCCCTTGTGGACAATTTTGTTCTGATTCGAGTTAGAGAGAAAGCTCACTGTGATTGGCTATAGCCACTATGTAGTGATGAGACAGAGACATGAAATGACGACAATATATCGATTAATATTCTTAAGCCTATTGAAAATAATTTACAATTGGTAATTTTTCTCAATTACCCTTTTTTTTTTAAAGTTCGTACTAGTGCGTCTACTATGAGATGTCATCGAAAACTTTTTCATTAACGTTGGCGTATTAACCCTCGGTATGGCTGGTAGGGTCTGTCAGACCCACCTGTTTGTTTGTTTTTGTTTTTTTTAAAACCTCTGCACATATCCCATTGTTTTTCATTTTTCATTTTTCATAACCTCATCCTTCGCTGCCCGTTATGAATCGCTAGACGCCCTCTTCCCATTTTTTTGTTAAAAAACGCTGCCAGAGTTTAATTAGAAAAATAAACAAATGTTGTTGATCTGTTATATTTTTTTATTTTAACTCCTAATACACACTTCTAGTAAAAAACATTAGTACATTATAATAACTTATTTATCAAAAAACTATTTGAGAAATATATAAGTTAAAAATCCGGGTCTGACAGCCATGACGTGTAAGTTTTTGCCACTAGGCATTCCGAGGGTTGACGCGTTGACGTGGATCAAATAGATTTCGATCATGCCTGCAGAGCAAAACTCAAGCTGCAAAAAAAAAAATACACGACGTTTTTTTTTTTTGCTGCATGAGTTTTATGTTTTCTTACGCAGGCGCTAACGTAAGCTCGTCGATCGTGTCATCTAGCTAACTTCACTCTTGTTTTGTTTCTTTCTTTCTCAGCCATTATGAAGAGAGAACGGCTCATGTGATCAAAATGCAGTTATATCGCTATGGTAACATAATGTTATGATAGTCAATATCATGAAATAATCCGACTAAATAGAAAGGTTGGCGGTTAGTGGACTACATACAAACAATAGACGATTGCAACAAAATTATGAATCAGCGTATGCTGAGACGCAGGTGACGCAGGTCCACTCAGTGCAGGGCAGAGCAGATATTGTAATGCACTTGCACACAATTGTTGGTACTTACGGGGTACCGGCATAGGTAGGGCCGATCGCCGGTGTGCGCGCGCGCGTGCTCGCGCAGGCGGCACGGCAGGCGGAACACGCGGCCGCAGCCCGGCCACGCGCACGCCAGCCCGCCGCGCGCGCACAGCGACGAGCCGTGCGCGCGCAGCCCCATCGCCCAGAAGAAGCGCCGCCCGCACACCTCGCACCTGCACACCAAATTACACCATCTAGATATGTACAACACACCCGCTAAAGCTGTCAAGCTGACCTCACATAACCATTATGTAATTGAAAAAAAGGGTGTTTTAGAGTTAATTTTTTTTATACCTTATCTACTAGCCTTACTGCCTTACCTACTAGCGAGCCGCCCCTGTTTCGCACGGTTTTTGCAACTTGACAAAACTTCGAGATTTCTTTATTATACTTTGTAATGTCCCTAAAACTCTTCCAGAATAAATTCTCTAAATGACGGAGAATTCAACATCAAAATCCTTTACGAAGTTTAAAAGAATAACGCAGACGGATACGATTAGCGATTTTAATTTATAATATGTAATAGATTAACACTAATAAATCAATTGTACAAATCAGTAGAGCCATGTCCGTACAGTAAATATTAAGTGACCAATAATCTATGGGGCAAATCACAATCTATTGCATGTATACCTGTGAGCGGCTTCTTCTAGCGTATGGTCTTCGTCCAGATGTTTGAGCAGATCACCCCTCACTTCAAAGGTGCGCTGACACTTCTCTTCCGTTTCATCTGGGGCTTTTCTTTTTACAGGACACTCATATGTTATCTGTGTCGGAGTTCGATATGCCTGCCGTTTGTGCGAGTTTTTGTGCTTCTTCAGCTTCTCTTCACTCCAAAACCCTTTGTTGCAATTAGGTTGATCACACTGCAAAAGATATTAAGTTCCTTGTCTATATTTTTTTTTGTGGTAACAAATTCCCTTACCGTCTTGCAATTTATTTATATGTACTATTTTCAGCAATAAAGATTTGATTTGACATGAATGATCATAACTAAATGTATCATTTATTTATTTATACATATAAACTCTTACAAACTAAACACATACCCAGCATTAAACCAAAGTCTTTGTCATAATATAGATCTTGCATGTATCTCAATTATTGGAAAGCACGGCACAATCAACAGTTAAATATACACAATTTACCACCAAAAACATCAAGATCGCAACTGTGGAACAAGTAATTGCATCTTCTGAGGATATAGGAAAGGGGCGCATTGTATAATGTCATGATTCAAACCTTAAACTTTACAGCTCTATTGGAGTAGTTGACAGGTATGCTTTGTGTTGGAGTTATTGCAGCTGCCTGGTTGTGTACTTGCTCTGGTTGTTGTCCTGATACTGGCTCAGAAGGAACTACAATTACTGAATCTAACTTGTCCAAATCGCCCAACTGATGCTCCTTATCTGAATTACAAATAATAAACGCTGGAATAATTCTTGTATTTACATTACGTAAGTTTAACTTGCGGAAGAGTGGAGTGTGTCCTAATACATGAATTTATTGGCTTAAAAGGACACTTCTATCACTAGTTATGTAGCACAAAGCTTGTTAATGAAAATAAATTATTTGAATTGAATTGATTAGAAAAACATGCAAAAATAATACTTTTACAGATAATATCTGTAAAAGTATTATTGTTTCATGTTTTTCTGTCAACTGGGTATTAGCTTTACCATGTGGCAAAGCCACTTTATATATGGGGAGCAGAACAAACAATTATCCACAATTAAAAATGTATGACATACCAGGTGTAATCAAACACAGAATCCAAGTGACAGTTCTACTATTTAGATACCACAACTAAATATTCAATCAAATATTAATACTGAATAATTCTAATTACAAGCAATATTTAATTGTTTACTTACAATTATTTATTATAATGTCCATGGAATTGTTAGTTATATCAAAGCACCATTTTGGTTTAGCGTCAAATGTTTTCTTTTCTGTTGATACAGTGGCATTGTAACCAACAGGTAGATCCTGTAAAAAAATAAAAATCATAGTGTTAACGGGAGTTGAAGGAATTTGGCACAGATTACTTCTTAAATAAAATAGAATGAAAGAGAGATAAGAGAGAAAAATGTACCTGTCCAATACTGCCTGCACCATTGATGAAGGATTCAATATTGAGTGGATTCTGTTCCAAGCTTTTACCTTCACCTGAAAACATTAAAACAATATTATTTAGTTACTACCTAACGAAATAACAATATCTCCAGTATTTTTAGTTGTTTACAGCAGACAGAATAATAATAGCTTTTCATTTGTGCAAAACCACTACTAATTTTCATATTTTACCACATTTGTGCCTATTTTCTGAGGTTATGGTCCACACACTATTGAATTGATACTATTTATAAGTACTTACTCTTGATTTCTGTAATTATAGGTGCATTTCTTTTTAAATTGGCATGTATATCAGTCTCCTGAGATTTTAGTAAATAATTTTGATAATCTTCACAATCTGCTGATGACAATCCCCATACTGTTCCTGTTACATCAGTTAACTTATTACTTCCTTCCAGTTTTGTGATGCTGTCTAATTGACCAGATATGTTGATTGTTTCCATATGAGAGGTGGTGACTAGAGATATTGCTTCAGGAGATTCATTAGCATTGTTTATTTTTGCTTTAGGAATAGAAACTTTACCTTTTCTTCTGAGAATATTAGGTTTCTGAAATGATTTTTTGGCAACATTTTTTTCATTTGATGCAAACATAATTTTTAGGGTTTTCTCTTCATTGAAATGCAAACCTGAAAATGATTAGTATGTCAATGAAACATATAAATGTTAGAGATGTTTAACTTCTACCAAATTCAGTTATATGAGGTATAATAAATGGCTTCAAAAAACTCCAACCATCAGAATTTTGTTGAAAATAACCCAGTCAGACCTATCAAACAGATCTACGAACCAATACTCAGACTCAGACAGATTCGACTCAAACAAAACAGGGTACGATAAATTCCAAATCCATACAAAGAAATAGAACAAAAACTTACATTTGTGTCGGAATTCTTAAAAAGATGCGATAATAAAGGTAAAAATAACTCTTCCATTTACTCCACAACACCTTCACAGCTCGCTACCAAATTCAGTTCGCGATTGCTGTAATTTGGAACTTGAATCACTGTTCTACCTTTTGAATACCAAAGGGAACATTATTTTACACGATCAAAAGGAGTAGGTAAGTTTGTCTGAGACCGACCTATTGTGAATCTCGTTCCAATTCGCGCTCTCCGTTTTTCAATCTGATTCAGTAATTTCATCACAACAGTTGCAAAATGTCCAAACACCGTTTTTTGGCTAGGAATATATCTTATTAACAGGGTGCTGGTGTCCTGGGGTTATCTGATTTCGATTTATCTAGCTTTGATTTGGATAAATCTTCGCAGTCTTTTAGTCTTTCATTACATGGCGGCGTTGCTTGCTTGCTCAAGTCAACTGTCAAATGTCAAACAAACATCCATCAACCAAAGAGTAAAGTAAATCAACCCATTGACTTTTAAGCTAACTTCGACGTCAAACGAAGTCAAGAATGCGTTTGGACTGGCGAAACATTCACAACAAAACATGTCATGATCAGCCACCTATTGACTAAGGTGTAGTGTTTGTGAAGTTAGGGTGTAGGTGATAGATGTGCGTGATAGTACGCGGTCTTTAAGTTCGTGACCTTACTCGGCTCGCCGTCGGTGACACACGTGAAGCTTGCTCAAAATTTCATTGTCAAATTGGCTCGCGGCTCGCGGCGATGATAGACGGGCGAGTGATCTCGCCGAGCCATATGTACAGTCACGGAATTTAATTGATGAGCCACCTTCAAACTTTTCAATTTTGCAGTTTCATACATTCACGAGATTACACGATTAAACACGAACTCAAATCGCAAGCTCGTAAAAAAGATGACAAATAAATTACTTTTAATCGGAAATATCCATAGAGGTTGACTAATAAGTTCGCAATGATAAAAATAAATACAATTTTGCATTAAGTTTATCCAATCTATTTGATACCAACCTCCTTTGAATCATAGCTCATTAACTCGATAATTATGAAAACATAACTGAAGACAGTGACAGTTGAAATATCAAGATGACAAATAAATTTCTTTTAATCGGAAATAGTCTTATCCAGAGAGGTTGACTAATAAGTTCTCAATGATAAAAATAAATACAATGTTGCATTAAGTTTATGCAATCTATTTGATACCGACTTCCTTTGAATCATAGCTCATCAACTCGATAATTCTGAAAACTTAACTGAAGACAGTGACAGTTGAAATATCGATGTCAGAGAATTTCTCTGTACGCTAACGTTACTATGCAACAGTAACCTAGCAACAATTGTTTATCGTTGCTAGGTTGCTGTTGCTAGACCTGCAATTGGTTGACTTTGAGTAGTCACTGCTGTCAAGTTTGTAGTTCTGCTCTCAGGTTAGCCAACCGGTAAATATATGAAATATAATTTTCTTCTTTTATTACGAAGACATATGACTTTGCGTGTCGGGAACCGAATAAACCCGATTTGCATTACACGGCTAAAATGCGAACAGTGCCAGGTGGCTCATCAATTAAAGTCCGTGACTGTACATGAGAACTTTTTGACAGTGCGAGCCATATGTCTCGTCTATGAGAACTTTTTGACAGTGCAAGCCATATGTCTCGTCTTGGCAACATTTTACCGTGCGTTTGCACTGGCGAAACATTTGCGACAAAACATGTTGAAATCTCTATCTTCTGTCAACGTTCCATACAATTTTTGACCGGAACTATAGAGATTTAAACATGTTTTGTTGTAATGTTTCGCCAGTGCAAACGCACGGTATCTAGAATAGAATATGATTTCTTTTCCGTCTTTCTCTTTTTGCTTTTTGTCTATGTTTTCATGTGTGACACTTGTCAGTAGTTGTCAGTGTCACTGTCATGTGCCAAACGAAAATGCTCAAAACCGTGCCAAAACTAATGTTTACAAAAAATCATAACCTCTAAACCTAATTAGTCTGTACTCTAAACTAAGAATAAGTGTGAAGACTTTGAAGAATTTCTAGACCGACAGTTTAGCAAACTTTATTAAAAAGTCCAATTTCTTTTTTTTTCAATGGAATCTGATGGTGAGAGATCACCCGTTAAGAAGAGACGAAAAGAGATTGAAAGAAAAGATGAAGATTCACCGGTCAAGAGAAAGTGGGCAGAGGAGGACTCTGCCAATAATAATATGAAGACAAGTAATGATGTTGAGGAGTTACCCGTGCAGAAGGTAGAAAAACGTATAGAATTTAGTGATATATTACAAGATATGGATGATTTAAATGAACCAGCTTGTATGGATAGAATACTCATGTATTTAGAAGAAATCAAAGATGAAGATTATTTTTTTATGGAGGTAACTCAAGCATAAATAATGAATTAAATCTCTAATTGAAACTTTGACTGTGTTGTGTCAATCAAAATAAAATATACTTTTAAACAGCATCATCAAGTTTGTGAAGCTTTATTTTAGCAGCCCTTATGGTATGACCAAACCTTTGGGTACTATTACTATTTAATGTAATGTCGACGTGTGTACACCAAACCTGGCAGTCACGTTGTGTTGAATAGCATGCACGTAGGGCAGATCCACCCAAGTTACTACTTCACTGCGTAGAAACAGACTCACATTTAATGTATAGACTAGAGTATATCACTTATAAAGCATTACAGAAAAGAGAAGTCTGTGTTTGAGGACATCATTAATTAATTCAATAAATAAATGTATTCTTTGATTTCAGTTATTAGTAGACAGATTGAAAGATGAGAAAATAACATGGGATCAACCTTGGTATCAACAAACAAATTCTCTTTCAAGGCCACTTAAAAATACTGATAATGACAATAATTCTCAACCTTATCGTACAGACACCATTTGCAAAGCTGAATGTGATCAAATACAAGAGAATTGGAATGAATTTACGAAGGTATAGTAGGTGCACTGTTTACAATAAACACACTCACTCCATGAGCTCTCAGTCAAGCAATTGAACCATTTTGGTTTCATATCACTTACTTGACTTATCTTTTTGTTTCATTTAATTATTAAGAATGTTAAAATTAATGAGGCGAGGTGATAAATTAATTTTTAAAATGATAATTAATAAAATGATAATACAATAAAACAAATACCTAATCGTACCATGTTTTTTCGGCAGCTATATGATGTTCCTGATAAATTAATATGTTTGGCTCGGTGGAAAAATAAAGTTAAAAGCAGATTACCTAATACACCTGAAGAACGTGCAAGACGTTTTGTTGTTGCTTTTTTGGCTCGTGGACTACAAAGAACAATGTTCCAAGTATTCAGGCATGTTATGACCCATTTTGGAGGCTCTGTCAAAGGTGCTTACTCTGCAGATGAAGAAAAAATCATGAAAGTGTGTTTCATGCACCATCCAAACCATTCAGTTACATTATTATCAATGGTTCTGGGCAGAGAGCCTAGAGGAATTTACAAAAGATTACAGCAGCTATTTAACGGTGTGTAAACTAAACCCATTGAAAAAAAACATGCAGAGCAGTCTTTGGGGACTGCTGATAGAAGTGAAAACTAAGCAACAATGCGTAACCTCAACGTAATTCAAACGGTAGACGGTAGATGGCGCTAAAAAAAACAAATCACTTCAAGCGTGACGATTACGCGAGTTCCATGATTTTTGTTCACCCAAAAAGTGCTCAACGCGCCAGAAGTTTTCACTTAAAAAAAAAAAATTGAAAAACAGATTATACTAAACAAGCTTTTTTTTCCATTTTTAGGAAAACCAGAAAAGAAGAGAATTAAATGGACTTTAGCATTAGCAACTAGATTTTTAAGTCTACTCCTGAAGTATTCACAAGTACCTCTAGAAGAATTAAAGTATAGAAAAATAGATAAATCTGTTTGGTTGAAGCTTGAAGAAAAATTTGATCACCATTATATTTATTTGCAAAACTTTTGGTATGGGAGTCTCCATGTTCAAGTTTTTGTAAAAGAAAATATAAAAATAAACAAATTGAGAAAAAAAGTATTCAAAAGGTTGGTATTTACCTGACTGCCCCAGAAGGAGGGTAATGTTTTATTAATACAAAAATAAAAAACATACCAAAACTGGCCAAGTGGGTATCGGACCACGCCCAGTGAAGGGCTGTAGTGAGTTGGGATGAAAAATTACGTATTAATTTCATCGCAAAAATAAATTTTTATATCACGGTATTTTTCAAAAAAAGAAAGAAAAAAAAATGTATTTACAAAAAAAAACTAACAGACGATCAATAATTTTATTCTCGTACGTAAAAAACGTTCACATTCTACTCACAATCTGTTAAACTTGTCAAAAATATTGGTAAATTCATTGTATTTTTGACAGCTATGAGATGCGAATGCGAGAGCCAAGGCTCTGACTTCCAAAAACAACACTAAAAAATGATTGATGATGATGAATAAAATTTTTATTTCGGAAGTGGGTTGAAAAAAAAACTAAAATACAAAACTAAAGACACCGAAGACCGAAGACTTGTTTCGTGTAGGGTCGGGTAGGCCCCCTAAACCAAAACCACTACTTGCTATGTAAACAACAGTGACAGGAAGATATATCAGCAACGTGAATTAAGTATTATTGTAGCTAAATCAAAAACTACCCAAGCAATGTTACTAATTTTATAATGGGGTTACTAGTAGCGCGCGGATGAGGAAGTGTGCGCGATGGTCCATTATTAAATTAACGTTGCTTGGGTAGTTTTCGGAGATCCACGGAGAAATCGGTGTGGAATAATGAAAAAAATAAACTCACCGAATGCTTAACCTCGGACATTTTTTGGAGTCGGTTAAAAAAGTTTTTTTAATAAAATATCCCATATTATCTCAAAAACAAAATTGCATAGAAAAATCATAATCTTTTTAATTATGGGATTCAACAGTACCTACCGTACAAGCTTACTCACCATTGTTTAACGGTGCACAGTACCACTTCTTTCCGATTTCCTTCGATATACTTACGCTAGTAGTAACCTACCTACTAATAATCTCCCGAGTTGTGACTTCCGGACAGACGGACATAACGAAATTGTATGGGTTCAGTTGTTGTCATTTGGCTGTGGAAGCCTAAAAACCACCTATTGAAATACTTACAAGTTATTTTCATGAATACTTTAGATACTTAAGGTTTTCAATTAACCAATTTAGTATTTTCAGTCTGAAGTCATCATCGTATCAAGTCTGGACTGACATTCGATGGAAAGATTTAGTGAAGCAGTTTTCTGATGGATTAACACACAGATTTTTATACCAATTATCTCAAAAAGTTGTCTGCAAAATCCCGGAATACTTGAAAAAACCTCTATTGGAAGTTGCAGATCAGGCATTGGATAAACTCAAGAATCACCAATATCGTAAACGTCGTTTGAAAACCTTACGATTAAATGAGTATGGAGACTTAGAAGCAGTTAGACATGATTCTATATTGAAGAATCATGTTTAACTACTTCTGAGGCTGAATAATTATTGATTGATGAACTACTTACTGAAATAAATATTTGATTTACTTAATGTTATTTTTATTCTTCAAGTCGTTCCTTCCTGTATCTGAATAAGTAGGTTCTTTGATTAGTCAGCTTAGCAGATATTGGTTTTCAAATGTTAAAGATAAGAAAAAGTGTCGCTATCGCTATCGATCAGCATTGGGCGATCTTTCATTAGCTCACAGAGCACAGAAACGCCGGCTCGCCAAGGCGCACTTCTAAATTTTTTATAAGTGCACCTTGGCTAGTGCATAACCTACAACCGTTTTTCAAGTGGGTAAAACAAAGTTATACTCAACCAAAAAGTTCGTAATTTATATTGTACTAGCTGCGCCCCGCCATTTCACCCGGATAAATCTCGATCGCATTGAATATCGGGATAAAAAAATATCTTATGTGCTACCCCAAACCATGCTCTATCCACGTGCCAAATTTCATCTAAATACGTTCAGCCGTTTTAGCGTGAAAGCGTAACAAACAAAGTCACTGCCGTGTTTATTATTAGTAAATTAGAAAGCAGAAAGGTAAATACCCCCAAATAATAGTAGAGAGTTGCCAACTTTTTCATATCCAGTTTACCCATTTGTTGTTTGTAAGTAAGTACTAGGTACCTACAATTTTCTACACACTTACTACATGTAAGTGTGTAGAAAATTGTAGGTACCTAGTCGATTAATAAATTGTAAAGTTGCAAAAGAGCCATACTTACCTACATATTTAAAATGTTGTTTTATGTATGACGTAGAATTTGAGGGCAAATCTATATTCTACTCCAGGCAACCTAAAGTGGGTGATAGAGTACTTAAAGTACGCGGTCTTTAAGTTCACGACCTTACTCGGCTCGCCGTCGGTGACACACGGGAATATAGATGTAAATAAACCGTTTTAAACCAAAATCCGTGGTTTAAAAACCGTTTTAAATTTGTTTAACACGGATTTTGGTTTAAAACCGTTTATTTACATCTATGCACGTGAAACATGCTCAAAATTTCACTGGCAAATTGGCTCGCGGCGATGACAGACGGGCGACTAAGCTCGCCGAGCCATAAGTACGCGTACCTACTTGCTCGCACGTCTATCACCCCTTTAAATGTTGTTGAGTCTTTGCCATGTCATATCATGTCATTGCTTGCCTTGACAGATTTGTTTGGTAAATCCTGTGGGTAAATCTAGTTCTTTCATAGATATTTTACCTCTGACACCAGCATCAAAACAATAGCAACTCGATTGATAACTTTGATTTTGTCACTGATACAAAATTACTTAATAATCTGTGATCAGCAGAGTACAGATCGATTCAAACTTAATGGCGGCTCGGAAGTTAGCTTTTAGCTGCGCAGTACCTCACCCCTCACCCCCGCTGTCACATGAAATTGTTACTGCGCAGCGACTCGCCTCATGTTCCGAGCCGCCATTAAGTTTGAATCGAACTATACTAGACTATTAATTTATATTTATGTTCTGTGTGCTAAGTGCTTTATAAAGTTACATGCTCTGTTTATCTGTGGTGTGCTGTAATATTTGGCTTTGGTGCTCCGTGCTATTACCAGCGTTGCCAATTTGTGGGGATTTCCCCAAACTGCGGAGAATCTTAAGGCTATGTTCAGATGGCAAAATTTCGACGCGCGTTTGGACATCCTTATAAATACAGGGGGTCTTTTTTTTTTGAGGGTGGGAAATCATCCAGTGACTTCTTACGCTCTGGGCGGAGCGGAAGGGCGTGTCAGACTTTTACTGACTAAAACCCACCCGTGTTCCTTCAGTTGCCTGTTGCCAAGGTCCCGGTATCCCTTTCGGGCTAACCCGCAACCCTGGCAGAAATACAGGGCGTCTCACGGATTTTACTGAAAGAAGACATTATTTTGATTTAAAAAACAATTTAAACTGCATTCATAGATATTTGAATAATTACATGGTTGAACCGGGAATCGTACTCGTTAGGTACATGAGAAAAATAATCACCCTGTAGCTTTATCATACCGATTGAAAGGCATCATCATAAGGATTATTTTTTGATAAATAACATAATGTCACAAATAAAAGGAAGACCATGAATTTTAACATTGATTATTTTTCTCATGTAACGGGTTCGATTCCCGGTTCACCCATGTAATTATTTAAATATCTATGAATGCAGTTTAAATTGTTTTTTAAATTCAAATAATGTCTTTTTTCAGTAAAATATTCCATCAACAATATTCAAAGTACTTTCCCTCCATGTGGCGTATCCGTGGGACGCCCTGTATACATAACAACCGATCACAAGACATGCGCGCGCGATAACGCGCGTCAGCGAGCGTCAACGCAGCGCTTAGAGAAAAAGTTTCTAGGTGCAGACGATCGCGCGTTGACTCGCGCTTTGGTATTAATGTAGCGCGCATTCATCGAGATTGCACGTACTTTTTTTGCAAGATGTGTAGTGACGAGTACTCTCGCAACGAGCGTTATCGGTCGTATCCGAACTCTCTTTAAATTTGATCGTGTTTTGACGCGCGTTACATGTGAACTTAGCCTACAACGATTCGGGATTTTGTGGGGAGAGGCACCATGCGAGGATTTTAGCAATTTACCAAGTCAAACCAATATTATATTGCAAACATACATGTATACTGGGATAGTCATCCAGTTTTCAGTCTGAATTTATATTTTTTATGGCAACATCTGCATTTTTATCATACATCAATTTCTACGTTTATATAATAAGTTACCAAATGATTCCAAAAATTTAAACACTAGGTTATTTAAAAATAAAGTTTACGAATGGTTATGTGTTAATAGTTTTTATAGTGTTAAAGATTTCATTGACAAAAAATGTTAATGTAAGTTACCAACTGAAAAATTTGCATGCTGATTATTATATTGGTAAAACATGTTTTGTTTTACCATCTTTGTATACCGTGTTTTTATGCAAATAAATATATTATCTTATCTTAACAAATCCTCTGGGGAAACCCCTGCTATAATGTAACTGCGTGACAAAGACAATTTTTTTTTTCCTAAGGTTTATATTATTAACAATTGTGATTTTTTTTAGTTTGTTTTTAATAAATATTGTTGTGTTTTTGAATAGAAATGAGTTTATTTTATGAAATAATTTTGTAATGAATCAGGATTTTGCTCTCCCCAAATTCGGCAATTTTCACCAATAATTTTGGGGAATCTGGTAATAGGCATTTGCAACCCTAGGTATTACCATTTTGCCATTTTGAATTTTGATTGATTTGTGCGCTAGCGCAGTTGTTTGTTTTTGCCAAATGTTATCACTAAATCAACATTCTGAACATCCTTTTCCAAGTGTTGAACGTATGTACGTCGATTATTATGAGGAAGAAATCAAAGAAAAAGACGAAAAATTTAAAAGACATACTCGATAGTGATGACGAATTACCAAGTAAGTAGTAACTAATTCCAATAATTGCACTAAACCATAATATTATACCAAACTCCATCGAGATATAAGTACTAACGTACTAGAGAAGCTACGTCAAATAACTGAATTGTCCTATTCTTCGTATTGAATCTTTAGTTCGCTGCAGCGCTAAAATAATAACAATTCGTCTAAACCGTACCTAATTTACCACAGTGCTAGATTTGCTGCGGAAGTGTATTTATTTTAGGCAAAAAGGTCTTAAGCGCCATGTAAATCACGGCACTACGCGTTTTCTTCGACAAACTGCGGCGCGATCGCCGCAGTTGAACGAGACAAAGTAGGAATTTACGGTGTCTTCTCTAGTACGTTAGTACTTATATCTCGATGCCAAACTCTAACTCATATACCTACATTTAGTTTCGTTATATGTAGATCCCTATCAAATGTCGGTTATTATAATTAAAGGTCAGTGGGTCATCTAAATATTATTTATACGTATCTACTATGCTTTCAGCTGAATACATCGACTTACCCTTTGTTCCTGCCTATCAATTGGATAATCGATTTGAATATATTGAAGAGAAGAAAGTAGGCAAAGAACGAAACAAACAGAAGAAAGAACGATCAGAGCGTCATCTTAGGGGCGGGTTAAGTATCGGTGGAACTGTGGTAGCCTGTGGATATTTAAACAAGAAAGACACATTCTGTTTCCAATGTCTTGAACCTAATACGGGTAAAAAAACACAACAATGGTTTTTCAATTTTCTCATGCTAAAGGATCTACATGCAAGTTACACATTCCTCACCACTTGTTTAGTGCCTAGCTATGGTAATGATTCCTCTAGTGCAAATAGAAAATCCTTCAAGGAATGTAATGACAAAATGTGGAGGTTTAAAATGGTAGCTAGTAATTAAATAGATTTAGAATATAATAAAAATTATGTTTTTTTTTATTATTTTTACATTATATATAATATGTACAGTATCTAATAAGTAGGTAACAATTATTTTTAAAACTATGCACAATAAATATTTTTGAAAAAAAAAAACAACTCATGGACCCAGTATATTAAATCACCGTGATTTAATTAAAGTATAAAAATTTAATAATAATTCTGTTGTAATTGTATGAAGCTGTTATTATGTTTGGGAAGTCACATCACTTCTGCAAGCTTTCCAAAAATCCTTTAGAGCACCTTAGTGACTGCTGGTAACACTTCTCAAATCCTATTGAGTCACTATCCTGAAAACAATAATTATAAATGTTTTTATACCGTTTTTAAGAAATATTTAAAAATGTATTTTAGATGTAAAACAGGACATTAATAATATATCCCAAAAATTATAATGAACATGAATCAAATTAGGTATGTAAGTAAAACATACATAATATGGATCTCTTATAATTCTTTCACCCTGAGGATCAAAGTCTCCGAAGAGAAGGAGTTTTGCTTTACTTCCTTTTGGAGCTCTTTTACTAAGATCCTTCATGTTTGCTTCATCCATTCCAAATATATAATCATAATGATTAAAGTCTTCTGAAACAATCTGAAACAGTCAAAGTAAGTTATATTTATTAGGTCTTAAATCTGGTGGTGGTTTTTGTCCACCTACATGATTGTGATCAATGTTTTGTGTACTGAAATGAGAAATGACGTAAAAACAGATACAGACATGAATATTTCTATTTCTAAGAAGTTGAAAAGAACTTTGCTGTGTGCAGTAACATTGAAAGCCGACAGCTGAAATAGTTTATACCTGTCTTGCATGGTTGTTATATGGAACATCATGATTTTTCATAGTGTCCAATGCTCTCCAGTCTGGTGGATTACCCGCATGCCAGCCTCCTATAGCTGCACTGTCAATTTCCCATTCATCACCCAAATTCATGTCATTCACAATTTTTTGAAACACACCTTCTGCTATTGGTGATCGACAAATATTACCTGTAAGATAATCTTTTTATTACTTCTGACTATTAATAATTATTGTTATGTAAGTTTAGATTTTTTAGACTAATATGTGGACCCTGGGTTACATATCTAGTTATTTGATTTAGCACCAGCTTCTCTTCCCTCGTGATGTCTTTTAAAATAAAGCCTATGTTATAGACAGTGCCATCCACGAAGTCCCGCCTTTCTCGCGATTACCGTACTGTACCTAAGCTGTATTTTAGTACGGAGCAGAGCAGGGTAGGGCGCGTCTTCGAGGATGGCACTATCTTTACTCAGTACTCAGTACTGGTGAAAGAATGTTTAAAATCGGTCCAGTAGTTTTTGAATTATAGTAATAACAAAAGAAATACAGATCTTTTCTCTTGTTAAAATTAGCGTAGATGTAGATTTCAGGGTGAGGTAACCTCACAGACTTGTTTATCAGGCCTGTTTTATGGTTTATCTCAAAGTTAGTGAAGCGGTCAGCAGGTAGCGGTTTTCATTATAGCTAGTGGCACTCGTAAATCTCGCAAATGCAATAAAAAAATATCAATAGACATGCATATTGCAATCAAATCTTTTTGGTGTTTTATCTTGTAAAATTAAATGATACTAGCATACCCAGGCATATAAACAGTGCTTTTTTCGTTCTTCCTGACATTGTAATACGGTCCACCACAAGCACAACACAACGTAAAACAAACAAACAATGCGAAAACTTGCGAAAAATACACTATTCGACGATTCGACTTAGATTTTACCCAATTTTACCTAAACCTAAAATCACAGATAACTATAAAAAGTCGGAGACCTAAAATATTCTGTGATTTACACAAAACCACAGCACAAAACAAAAACCACAGACTAAAATAAAACTGAGAGGATCATCGTCCGTGTGACCAATGAATAAAACTGACTGACAGACACGTCGTCGCTGTGAAAAGTTATTTTGCAAACATCTGTTACGACAAATACGCCTCACCCCTAATCACAACTTCACAAGACATTACAAAAATATCGCTACTGATTTAATACAAACACAGAACATACTTACTTACAAATCTCTGTCATGTCGTAGAACGCAAGTCTATTAATTTACTAAACAAAAGGAATGCTGAATGGCTGCTATTGCCATTACTGATGCGTTGTCTATCAGAAACTAAACGCTGTATTCGATCAAATTTTAATAATATTAAAAACTTTTAAGCTAACTAGCTAAGGTTTGAGCCTTCAAAAGATAACAGAAGTAGGTCTAAGGTCTAATAATCTACCTATTGAATCGTTATAATCAACAAGATATCCGAGTGAGAGACTACTGTGTTTATGTGGACAAGATAAATACCTACTTGCGCTAAATATGAAGCATGAATTTGTTACACTAAACCATGTGCAAACACATTTAATTACTTACGGGGATCCATTTGATTGTGATGGAAAAGATGTTATTGTTTGCATTACTGGAAACCCGGGTATACCCGATTTCTACATAGACTTTGCTGCAGAATTACATAAATCGACTGGATTGCCTTTGTGTGTTATAGGTAAGTTGAACTTACTAAACTGATAAACTATTCAAACATAAGCGAGACATTGATTTCACCTGCATGAATGAAATGCAAACCTAGTTTAGGAACAGTAATTCTCTATGGAATAAAAAAGAACATAATGAGTACGGTTGACTCTCAGCCTGAGAGTCTCAGGGCAATCTTTTGCCTGCCTAAGCGCCACTGCTGGGCATGAGCTGCGTTTGATTCCCAGGTTGGGCAGTGTTATTTTCTTTTTCCATCAGGAATTTCTCAGCTCGGACTCTGTTTTCGTTTGATTTGTGCAGGGTTGACGGCAATAGGCTCGGTTCCTATTACATGGACCTGTAACATAACTGGCAGTATGTGGGCTACACCTCTGCCAAACCCTTCAGGGAATTATAGGCATGATGTTATGTAATGTTAGAATGGTTAAATAGGTAGTACTTTTCTAGTATTATGTGCACTACACCAATGAGCATTTCCTACAGATCACTGCATTTTCTTTATGTTCATAATTATGAATTTGATAAAAGCGATGGTTATTTGATTGTACTTAGCTCCTTAACCTATTTATGTGTAGCATTTCTAATTCTATAGATTGACTCAATAACAGTTCTGTTTCTTACCATCTATCTACAAAAGACAGCGAGTATATTTCATCAAGCCGCATATTAAATACCTCTACTTTACTTATTTTACTATTTATTAATTGGTTTTCAGGACATGCTGGTCACGATGTAGTTCCAGATGAACAGTCCAATGTTCTGAAAGGTCAGGAGCATTTGTTTCATCTTGACGGTCAACTTAAACACAAGCTTGAACTTATCAATAATTATGTAGATAAGCAAAGCAAATTACATTTAATTGGCCATTCCATTGGATGTTGGTTAATTTTAGAACTACTGCGAGATAATGAGAATTTAGCAATGCGACTTAAGTCAGTTAATCTATTATTTCCTACATTACAAAAAATGGCAGAAACCAAGAATGGAAAATTTTTAAATAACTTTCTGAGAAAGTTCCATAGTTTTGTAATATTTCTGTACCTTTTTGTAAGTCTATTGCCAACTGCAATAGTCACTTTCTTCGTGGGAGTATATTTAAGAATATATTTATTACCTACGCAATATTTAAAATACATTCTGAAGTTTTTAAATCCAAAAGTTGGGGAAAAGATATTATTTTTAGCTTATGATGAAATGGATACTGTTAAAAGTTTAAATGTTGAAGTATTAAATAAAATTAAGCATTTAACTAATATTATTTATAGCAGTAGTGATAACTGGGCTCCAGTCTCATATATGGAAGACCTGCATAAATACCAACCGGAAATTCCAATGAAAGAAGTAAATATTGACCATGCATTCGTCTTAAAATCATCAGAAAGAGTAGCTGAAATGGTGACGCAGTTTATAAATACGAAGTTATAATTAAATTTGTTATTCAAAGAAATTGTTTTGGTAGAAATTATTAACCCATGGCCACTTTGGACTAGGAAAACTCATTTTAATTATTTAAATAAGATTATTATTAAAAACATGATTATACTTTAAAAAACCGGATAGATCGATAACGTACCTAGTTTCCCTAATTTTGGCAAGTAAGTAAGTACCTAAAAGTAAACGAAAGATTAAAAAAGGATATTGACCGATTTGGACCAAATTCTGCCCAGACATGGGAGTGCTTCCTAATGGTTCCTTGCATCAATTTATTCATAAAAATATCATAAGTTCCTCTCAAAAATTGTATGGAACATTGACAGAAAAATTTCAACATGTTTTGTTGTGAATGTTTCACCAGTGCAAACGCAGAGTTATAGTTTCGCCATGTTTGTCCGTCTGTCCGCGGCATAGCTCAGAGACTGACTTCAGTTTCATTGGTGAAATTCGCCCTTAGAATTACGCCGGCAAAGTGGTAAAATAAAATCATGAAACAAAATTTTTGTAGGGTACCTCCCGTACCTCCCCTATACGTAAATAGGGGACTTCTTTTTTCTCATCTATCCCATGGTTTTAGGTGTCGTTCAAAAATATTGAGTGTAAACCATTTTTGGATTCAGTCAGGGATCCGTTTGCGAAATATTAAGCTCAATGCTAATTTTTATTAAGTCATGTGTGGTGTGGGGGACACATGACTCTTGTGAGAACATGTTTTCAACTACAATGTTAAGACTACGGAACCCTTCATTGTGGGTGGTCCGACCTAATGATTCAATGTAAACATTCCAAACTTGTTATGATTATGTCTATAAAAAATATTTATAATGTAATTTACTTATGCAGTTTTTGTCCTGTGATCAGCCAATCAAACATGTGGCTATGATTTAAGGAAGTACCTACGTAATTTACGAAGGTAGGGTGGGTAGTTCATTTTACTGAGTAGGTGGGTAGCGTAATTTACGAAGGTAGGGTGGGTAGTTCATTTTACTGAGTAGGTGGGTAGCTACTGGGGTAGCCATATGCAGTAGGTAGGTATTCTGATTAGGTCAAGGAAAACACTATCAACATGTAGATAAGTGTTGTCTGTGTTTATAATTAGTTAGGTAGGTATTATGAACTGTGTGATTTCAGGGAAGAGATTAAATAAAACACTTTTATCCAACAATTCCGTGTTTGAATAAATACCTACCCAATAAAATTGTGTAAAATAGAAGGGAAACGCGCACACATGCGGCCAGCTCGGAATCGTCACATCACATCGTCGCCGATATTCCTAAAATTCGCCGCATCGACATCGACAAATGCTATCAACGATATCAGAAGGTTGATAGGTAACTCTATAGGACAGGTCCGTAGACTGTCCGCAGCATAATATAGGTATATGTAAATTCCTTTCCATAAACAATGACTGCTCTGTCGTAATGCGGAGAGACCAAACATTTCAAGTATTTCATTATTTTCATATTCCTTCTCAACGTTGGTTTATAATATTAAATAGTAGAGGTGTGCGCGCTGTGTAGCAACCGCGGAGCTCGCAGCGCAGGTGCAGTAAGGAGTTGTTTTAGGCTCACTTGCGCGATAACAGCAAACTCAGGGATAATCCATTAATTCTCTTTGGATTAACCCTGAGTTAGCTGTTAACTCAAAGAGTTTTTTAGCTAACCCATGAACGCGCAAGTGGGCCTTACCAGTGTGTTCCAGTATGACATCCAGAATAAGCTGGATTTCGAGACCTACCCATATTTAATAGTAGGTATCTAGTAGATAAGGTACCTACTTATTTAAATATTAGGTAGGTACTTACCTATGCACCTAAGTATTTAATTACCGCGGCTTTTGGTTAAGTATCACTTACCAACGTAGACAACGTGTTCCTTTCGATATCCCATAACTCTGAAGACTACTAGGGCCGGCGCACATCTGGCTAGGCGCAGTGCAGCACATTCGCCACTGCCAATCAAATATCGACCCTGCATAAGAATGTAATAAAGTTGAAAATAAGTAAACTTTCATTACCTCGAGAGCGCGTCTAAGCGGAAAGAGGCCCGCATCCCTGGTTATTTATTCTCAACTTTATTTTTAGGCATGCAACGTTGATATTTGTTTGACAGTGAAAAATGCACTGCGCTCCGCCTTGTGTGCGCCGGCCCCTAGAAGAATCAACTGCCATTTATATACATAAGTAAGTATGTTATCTAACCATGCGTTTGCACTGGCGAAACTATCAAGACAAAACATGTTGAAATCTCTATTCTGTCAATGTTCCATACAATTTTTGTCAGGAACTAGAGATTTCAACATGTTTTGTCTTTAATGTTTCGCCAGTGCAAACGCACGGTTGCGAAGGGCGTTCCCTTTAACCTGCAATAGAATACCGTCTATTCATCAATCAATCTGCCTAGCCTTTGCCCAACTATGTTGGGGTCGGCTTCCAGTCTAACCGGATGCAGCTGAATACCAGTATTTTACATGGAGCGACTGCCTATCTGACCTCCACAACCCAGTAACTGGGCAATACGATACCCCTTGGTAAGACTGGTATAGCGTCTATACATGCAAAAAAATATATTAGGTACCATTTAAAAAAAAAGTTTTTTTATAGTAACATATTAAATTGATACGTAAAAGAACACTATGTACACGCACACTTGTCACACTTATCTTTCCACGTTGGAATACAAGTGTGCATGTATAAGAGTGTTCCTTTACGTATCAATATAATATTTTTTGTGAATATATTAATACATAAAAAAAAACTTTATTTTTGTTATATTTTTTTCTTAGCCTGTGTGGACGCTAAACTATTGTGGGTTAACGTTAAGTAACGAAGGGCGCTCACCCTTCGTTACTTAACATACAGTAAATTATAATATATATATTTTAAGATATCGTTACTGTAGACTCTCGCGGGTTTTGTCGACATACGAATAGACAAATGACAACATAAACAATCACAATCTGTCATGTTCTCTATTCTTCCGTTGACAAAACCCGTTTCTACGGTGGTCATGAAGTTTAATCGATAAGTACGTAAATCATTTTCATTCAATCCCAATCATTCACATGCTGGCTACCTACTAGCTAAGAAAGTGCGACGTAACGTAATTATTTTTATGGACGAAACAAGTCAGACCTATTTATTTTTTTCACGTCAGTCGGTGTTTTTCATAATAAACGTGACTGGAATTATTTTTGTATGAAAAATAAAAAAACGAAATAAAAAACATTCCAGTTGATTCTTGACATCTCACCCTAGAGTTATGGGATAAACAAAACACGTATAAACTACATACAACCAGTTTTACATTTTCCAAAAATATGTGTGAACTGAAGTAAGCACCGATGTATTCTATAATTTGAAATACTTATCCTAAATAATAGACAATATATTTTAGATATGTGCAATTTAATTAGTTTATTAAAAAGTAATTTATCTCTTATTTTACAATTTAGAGATAACATTTATATAAAGTCATAAAATAGCTGTCGAGTCGAGACCAACTAAACAACTCCATTTCCTGTATATTATTAAATCAAGTAGGTACGTACATATTTCATATTAATTGGATACGTACATAACGAGTAAATCATCGTTACACACGCTAGCTCAGAATAGGACTGCCATTATCTAATGAGTAGGTACCTACATCATTATTCATTATTGAATGCAACAGAAGAAAGCTGCTAGATAAGTGTGAATAGGTTTATATACTTTATATTAAGTATTTAGTATTTCTTGTCGTACATTTATTATGTAGGTACCTGCGCCGTTGAAAGTGACTACCTAATCATTAGAAGACGGCAGATCTACCTTGATCGGGGATGTGTTCAGACATTACAGCAATTTAGTTCATGAAGTAATGGCACTAAAATGTGGATTTAGTTTTGGGCCCTAGGTAAGTGTGAAGATATTGAATTTCATATCACTACTTATATCATTCTAATGTACCTAAATTACTTTAGAATGGTACAAGTTCTTTAGTACCTACATACATTTACTTAATAATTACCAGGACCTATACCTATCTATAAATCATACGAATGTACACCTACATCAGGGTCGTATGATTATATACCTAACTTTCCTGTTCGAATCAGTTTGGTGTGCCCATTTCCATTAAGTTCAAGTTTTCCAGCTGTTTCAAATTGGTATCTTAAAGTATTTTTGTAAATACATTCTAAGAACAGTCAAGGACAGAAGTCGACTAACACTTCAGCTTTTTTTAATCTTACTTATTGAGCTAAATAATAATAAAATCAGAACAGAAGTAAAATTAAAAGAAGGCCGCTTAGCTATTATATATTATAGTACGAAATAAAATTTATGGAATATATTTGTGTGAATTTAGATGATGTGTAAAAGTAGCAATGTTAATGGACTTTTGTCGCTGATTGTACAATATCTATTTCTATAACCAGGATACATTTTGTAATGAGTTTCGCTAAAAATAACAATCTATTGTTTATAGTTGACCAACATAATTATTATATGTAAGTAAAGATTTTATGATAGGTATTCAGATTTCTATAACATTTGGCATTGTAACATTAAAAACAAAAATACAAAAACTAGGTACTTATCAGATCACAATAATTTGATTGGTCAAAAATCGCCCTTTAGAAGGATCCACACACAGTTGAAGGATTGTTAGCCACACACAAGTTAGAAGAGGGCGGTTTGAATTGAGTTTCAACAAACTACATCGAATCGTAAAAAAATGTTTTAGTCTCGATCCATGTAACAGAATTTTAAAAATTGTAGACATTTGCATCCCAGCTCAAACTATATTTAAAACATTAAGTACTGGTTTTCTAATTTTTTAAAAATAATTACAAAACTAATGGATACAAATTAATTTAAGTAAAAAATTAAACATTTTTTTATGTTGACATAAAAAGAAAGACTGCAAAATGTTGGCAGGTTCCATAGCTCTTCACTTAAGAATATCCCTCAGAACATCCCTCATTATGATAGCACCGCTCCGGCACGGCAAATAACTTGTCATTCAAGTTAGGATTTTAAATCACATGTGTTAAAGTCTATTTTTTCGTGTGACGGCTCGCGGGCAGTGAGTGGCCGGCGACCCGTCCACTATTCTGTATAGCCATCGTACAATAAACTTAAATACATTTGATTTAAAATCCTAACTTGAGTGACAACTTATTTGCCGTGTCGGAGCGGTACTGTAGTGTAGTGATGCACGTAAGTGTTGGCACCGAATTCGCTTATCATTATCATCCACTGACACAGATGTTTTGAATTATCGCCATATTCGGTAGACTGCACCCGTGTGAAGCTAGGGCGACTCATAAAATATAAAGTCGCTTTTGTGTCCGCTTGTGGACACGTAGGTATAATGTTTAATCAATGTTTACTGACAGCCTAGGTAATGCATAAAGCAGTTCGATAATTATTTGAGATTAGGTACTAGTACTGACATATCTTGCATTACTGAGACTAAAAATTAATATGATGAAATTAAAATCATGTGGGGCTTCAATCTGCCAGTGTGGTCTGAACTTGCAGCCCTAGTAAGTAAATCTTAGAATGAGTCATAACGGGCCTAGCACTCTAATTGCGTAACACACGATCAATCACAATTATCACAACCGGTTTCATTTTGACAGTTCAACAACATTCATTGCATTATTTACGTTGTTGGCCGAGCAGACCAATTTTTCGAACATATTATGAAGCAACGGATTAGCAATATACTTCAAAATGATTCAGATTATGATTGATTGTGTGTTACGCAATTAGGGTGCAGGGCATCGTTGTTAATGAACCTCTTGGCCAATCCGCCAAATTCTTGATTCAATCGCGCGAGAAATTTCTAAGCATTCGCTATTGCCCTTTATGTGACTGAGGCTTAATGTGAGCGACTACGATGTAAGCGTCAGCGCACAGCAAGAGCAGAGCATTTTCTGAGACTACTGAAAAATTAATCTTATAACAATTTTTTCATTCCATAATTAATTCCATAAATTGCAAAATTCATCACAGCGGGGCCAATTGCGTAACACACATAAAAATGACAACTGATCGCATTTCCTTTCACTTTCAATGTTCAACCACGTTCATTGCGTTATTTACGTAGTTGAGTAGACGAATTTTTCAACTCTATGAAGCGTATTAGCAATATCCTTCAAAGCTCTCGGATTGAGTGTAGGGTGTTGGTCTAACACTTTTGTCTTGCGACTTTCTATTTTTTATAGTTTTAGAAAACATTCAAATTACGATTTATGAATCCGGCTGTAACTGAGATCTTGTTTGATTCAGAGAAATTAAACATTTTTAAAATAAAATTGTCAAGATTTAAAAAATATAAAGCTGTGAAAAAAACCATTTTCTTTACAGCATGTTTTTTGGTAGTAAACGAATAATTCGCTTAGGACCGATAAAAATACCCATATCGCAACCGAGTAAAATTTTATTATTATATTATTAGAATATTTATCGCAAAATAATGCCCAAAACCTATGTGCCTAACTATATTGTTTAAAACTTTTATGTGTGGCTTTGTAATGCGTTTCAAATATTTGATTACTGACGCATTACTGAAAAATCAGCAAGTTTGATTATTATAATTACCTACTTGTTTGTGGAATGTAAGAAGAAACTGATCATGACTATTAAATTGTTAATGATTTAATTTTCCAATATTGTATAGTAGGTATCCGTATTACAATTACAATCAGATTTTGATATAACAACTATAAACATGGTTACTTCATATCTAAAAATATTTACATTTTATGGAAGATGCATGGATAGGTGAAAATATGTAAGAGAACTACCATGTTATTGTGCGTTAAGTTCTTCGGGTACAATACAAAATAATGTTATAGGAACCAGATGAATAAAATTTATCGGATGCTACAACAACGGTTTAAAAATGGGACTACAAATTAAACTATTTCTTTAAATAGACCTTCAAATGATGCAGAATTTCTAATTACGCACAACCTCCCGAAGTAAAAGATAATTATACAATATTCATGAAAAACATTCATATTTATCATATCATAACACGAGCATACTTTTTATATTTATCAAATATTATGATACAGTACAATAATAAATTTTGAAATCTTAATCACTAAAGGGATACAAAATTCGCACTAATAATACTCATACATCAAAAGGGACAACACACACCGTACACAAAACGATTCTTCCCTACCATTGCAGCAGACGCGGCGGCGCGGCGGCGCGGCCCGCTTCGTGTTGCAATACCGTCGTCCGTCACTTTAGCAGGTTGTCTCCAAAAGAGGATCGGCGAGCTTTTTCACTCGGTCACCATCGATCGAGGCGCATATAATCTTCTGCGAGGCAGACTTATAAAGGCGTCGCGGACGATCTTCGTCGTCAGATAGAGCTCGCGGAGGTGCGCGCGGGCGCAGGCGAGCGGGCGACGGGCGCGGCGACCGCACCGCCTCACACGTGCACTGCGCGCCCAGCGAGCGCGCCGCGCGCGCCTGCCGCGCCCAGCCGGTGCGCCAGCACTCGCAGCTTTCGTTACCACAAGTCTCGCATACTACTGGCGATCGGCGCTCGAGCTTACCTCGTTTGAAAGAAGGCACCTCTCGTTTCTGCTCCGAGTCAGACGACGCCCGACCCACGTCCTCTCGGGATGCCGTTGGCTCGCTCTTCTTTTCGGAATGCTGAGTAGGGTTTCTCACCCAGGGGTCGAGTGCTCCACGACCGGCTGCTCGACTGCGGCTCCCGGCTGCGTTCAAATCGACTTCGCTCATTTTGCGCCACGGATTTCCCAGGACGGAAACGGCGTCGCTGCCAGAGCGATCCCGGCTCCGTAAACGAGGTTCGGCGCCATCGTTGAGTGCAAGCGACGACGCATCGGGTGAAGAGCGCTCACTGCGCACGATGCGCGGCCGCAACACGTACGGCGAGTTCGCGGGCGACGGCGGGTTCGCGGGCGGCGGCGAGTTCGCGGGCGACGGCGGCGCCGCGTGTGACGGAGACAGCACTCGCGGCCGCTCCGAGTGAGAACGAGCTCGCGGAGTGAGCACGCGGCAAGCCGGAGTTACATCGCTATAAGATCGAAAATGTATCCGCCTTCGCACGTATGTCGGCGAGCTTGTGTCGGTCACGTTTATGCTGATCTTAATACGCGTGACGGCGGGTTTCTGGTCGGCAGAGCTTATTTCGTTATTGTCTGTTTTATTGTTTTCCTTGTAATTGTGTGGACTCACAGAGCCGTTAGCGTTCGCAGAGTTTTTGTTGGGGCCGGCCCGGCTAGGCCCGGCCCCCGCTAGCTAGAGGAGTCTCTCTGTCGCTGAACTAGAGGTGCCGGAGCTCAATGTCGATGCGGGATTTTGGTCGTCACCTAGAATGCAAAAATATAATTTATTGATGTGTCACGTGTATAGCACGTTAGTTTCGTAGTTACCTCTTGTTATGTTTTAAGAATACGCATAATTATAATAACTATTATTTACCTTGAGTTGTCTGGCCTGGGGCCGGCAGTCTTTGTCAGTTGAGCAATTCCACTGAAACGAAACGCTTCAGTCTCTCTAAATATTGGTTGAAAAGTTCAACATCATTATGCCCAGCGCCCTGAAATTAATAACAATGAGATTAATTCTAATTGCAGATATAATATTAAATGCAAAATGTTGAAGTGTTGTATTTTATTTTGTTACCTCCACCCATAATGGTTCGACAGCACGGGGACAGCGTTCATATATTGCTAATCCGTGTGAAAAATCTATTACCTCATCTTCAGTTCCATGAATAACAAGAACCGGAGAGGTCACCTTGGGAATTTTGTCGATACTGCAACGAAAAATGTTAGATTCTAATTTAACAATCAGCATTTCTTAATTTTTAGTTTGCGATAAATCCAAAACGTTTAATTTTTAAAGGGGCTATTCGTCTGTATTTTATATCAGTTGTTTAGAGGTGTACCTCACTTTCTCTCGGCCTTACTCCCGACATCTTCGAAATCTGAATTATTGATTGACGTTCGAAAGAAATAGGTTGCAAATTGATAATTCGAATCAAATACCATTCAGACGGTAAGAGTATACCTACTCTACGGTAGGTACCTAAGCCACCTGGTAGACAGCTCTATGATTCTTTTTTTTTTAATTTTTTTTCTTGCTTATAATTTGCCATGTCCAATGTTCAATAGGGAATATGCATGTGATTCAAATATGGGTCAATTTTTTTTTTATAAACTTTATTACTTCAGGATTATGCCTCCATCCATATTTTTGAATAAAATTCATTTTTGAGCGAGAAATTAATTTTAAAAAAAGTCCCAAATAACTGTGGGTAATTCAAATACTTGAAAAGCTAAGAGCGGATGTGACGTAAGAATCCGGGATAACAATCAAAATGTCAATGTCAAGTCAATCAACAAGTGTCAAATGCTCCTACAAAAAGGAGTGTTTGACGTTGACTTGACAGTTGCTTGTTTGTTTTCACGGACTGTGACGTCACCACACCAAGCGCGCCAAATGGAGGGCGTTTAAATAGCCCAGATCGGTTGGAAATTAAAAAAAAAAATTAAAGTACCTACTTTAAATTGCTTTTTAGCCGTCGATTTTTTTTTTACTATTATTTGACGATGTAAACTATCGAATAAAAATATAAAAAAGATACATGCATAATCCCTATTGTTGTTTACTGTACGGTCCACTTAAGATGATATTAGGCATTTTAACATAAAATTCAGTACCTAATGGTGTTCGATAGAGAAACTTTACTCCACAAAACGTTCAAAGCAGCTGTTTTGTCTTTGAATATTCATTAGAATTCGTTGCACATTATAAAATCAAATTATTGATGTAACAACTACAAACATATTACGTGGTATAAATCATCTAGCAATTCAACGCCTAATGGTTATCGAGGGCTGACGGCTGACTATATTTTATGTAAGCATTACAGTGAAAGCAAATAAGTGGGCTATTTTAACAACAATGAACATTTCATTACTTTTGCAATTAGCAATACATACTGATTTGATCAACTAGGTATCTTTAATTAACTAGGTACAATTAAAAAGCCAATGAATAAAACGTTTGGAGCATTATTAGTGGCTTCTTAGCGGCCGTTAATGACAAGTACTTAAAAAAAAACCGGCCAAGTGCGTGTCAGACCACGCACAATGAAGGGTTCTGTAGATTGGATGAATCCCAAGAACAAACTTAACATTTTAGTTGAAAAACATGATCTCCCATACATTCCAACTGTAAATGTAAGTGAGCAGATACTTTAACACAGTCCTATTGATTATCTATAGTCAGCCAATGTAAGCAATCTTGTTGTACGTAGAGGGAAGATAGCCAGTGTCTACCTGCCTGAAGTTTGAGACATGATTTTATGACATTACTCAAGTCCTATTGAAAGTATCATACATTTTTATTTTAAGTCCTTTATTTGGTGCAATATATAGGGTGACAATAGAGGTCATTGCCTTTTTCTTGTTTAGGAATCTGAACAAAAGGTAGTTTTGGCGTGACATACAGACACCGAGTTACTTTTGCATTTATAATATTTAGTAAGGTAAGTAAAGTATTGCAGCAACTATACCAGATATTTTTGCTTGTCATTTTAGTTTAAAATTATACCTAGCCTGAGACTAATTTTGGGAACAGATACCATGTGATCTGTTATGGTAGCTCAGATGCATAAATTCTTGATAAACCTGCTTTTTACAATCATGAATAAAGATATTCAACTCAGTCTCTCGGAATGGCGGTAATGAATATTAAAACAAAAGTTTTTTAGTAACAAATGTGTTCCATTCAGTAAAGAAACCCTGAAAGCAGCTTCACCATTAACAAAATATCCTAATAATTACTGTGTTAACGATGTTATCTCTGATGTGTAGATAAGACCTATATAGGTATTATAAATAATGTTATCAAGCTAAAATCATGACCAACATCCAACATCAGTGATAACTGCAGTGATTCTAGAATCACTATTTTAATGTTTATTTAACTCATTAGAAGAATACAAATATCACATCTACATACAGTTACTAACAGTGGGAAACTTTAAGCATCCATAGAATTATAGTATTTTTTCATAAAGTAAATTATTCTAAAGACTTATCACTTGAGCTCAATTGACTTGTTTATCAAACAAAATTATGTACTTTGCATTTATAAAAATAACCCTTCATAGCAATTGAGGAAATATAGGTGTCTAAGTTTACAGGAATATTATTATTCTTTATTGTATAGATAACTTGTGATGTGCCCCTGCTCCGCACGGTTTTTAATGCTTGATAAAACATCATAAACAAAACCTTAATTTAAAATATAAACATATAATAATTATACACCTAAACCTTCCTCATGAATCACTCCATCCATTAGTGAAAACCATACGAAAATATGTTACATAGTTTTTGAGTTAATCACATTCAGACAGACAGACCAATGTGGTGGGGGGAATTTTTTAATAATTATGTGGTGATAAAGCTGATAAATTTATATTTTTAATTAAGTTGGACTAAAATCTGAATGATATAAAGAGCATAATGCAATGATAAAGTTGAAAGAAAAGTTAAAAACAATAATATTGATTAATGAGTCATTACAAGGTCAAAATAACTGATCACTTTGAAACATTAACAAGATATGATAATAATATGTATTATGTTATGTAAACTGTTGACTTTTTAAGGCAAACAGGTAAAATATGAGTTAACATAATTACTACAATTATCAATGAATTCTTCCTGTAAAGTAGTTCTGTACATGTTTAGTGAAAATCAATACCTACTAGGGTATTGTTATTAATGATTCATTTATTATTTTTGCATACCTCTATTGTTAATATAGAATAAATAGACTTTTCCTATACTGCAAACCCAATGCAAATGTGTATACTACCCACATATTTGTGCAATCAAAATGGCTATGTCAGCAAACACTATGGCACTTATTCAAATTTTAATTGGATAACCATAAGTCCAAATCAATTACATATGTATCAATACAGCAAACTATGCCTCATACATGAAGATGAGTTACCAAAACATCTCTATATGGACAAAACATAATTATTATCAACAATGATATGACAATAACACTTACCTTGGGAAAGCATCAAAGAACCATGTTCTTTTAGTGTTGGGGAAAGCAACTCGCATACCAGACATGAGAGGTGAGTGCAACACAACGGCTCCCACCTCATAGCGAGCAGCCAAGTCCACTGTTGGTACTGTTCCAATGCTTTGTCCATATAATATTATATTTTCTGGGCTGATGCCATAGCGAGTTCGTAGCGCCTGCCACGCAGCATCAATGTCCGCATACAAATTCTTCTCTGATGGTTTTCCACCACTCACACCATATCCAGAATAATCATAGCTGAATATATTACAGTTTATTCTAGTGCCTAATCCTAAGTAAAAACTGCTCATCTGACCGAGATCTACGGCGTTTCCATGTGAAAATAATATCGTAAAACGGGCATTAGGACTACACCGAACAAAGAGGCAAGCTATTCGGTTGCCTCTCGTAGTTCTCGAGTAGAAGCCTTCGATGTTCTCTTTTTCTCGTTCTGAATATTGCCATTCTGCTCGTTCGGTCAGCGTCAGTGCGAATTTTGATCCTGTTTCATCAGGTGTGAATGCATACGTAGGTTCTGGAGGCAGAAACGCGAGCTTAGCCGCAATTTTCCCCGGGCATGGTGGACAACAAAACAGGCAACAGAGTTCACTGAAACTTAACCCGTTCATGATGAATTTTTGCTAATACTCATGAGAAAATTATTAAACACTATCCATTACAAAACCACAACTCACAAATTTCTATTCCTGATCATGGCGAAAATAAAAGATTTCACAAAATTGACAGATAGTCAACAGTTTCGTTCAGCCATGACGGCAATGTTGCCAACGTCATTAGTTTTGATTTACAGTTTTACACAAAGAAGGAAAGAAAGTTTAGTATATAATGCTAAGTACACACGCAGCAACTTTAGTCGCTGGCGATGGGGCGGTACTCTAAACTGGCGATTTCTAAAGTCGGTGATAGACGTGCGTACTTAAAGTACGCGGCCTTTAAGTTCGCGACCTTACTCGGCTCGCCGTCAATGACACACGTGAAGATTGCTCAAAATTACATTGTCAAATTGGCTCGCGGCTTGCGGCGGTGACAGACGATAAGCCAAGGAGGCTTACGAGCAAAATTTCAAACCTGTTGGATCGCCGACGAACTTACTCGGCGGTTTTAAAGTCCGCATACTTAGCATGACACACGGGCAAGTAAGCTCGCCGAGCCATAAGTACACGGACTTGCTCGCATGTCTATCACCCCTTTAAATCCCATGTCCACTAATTATTGATTTTGACAGCCGCCTAGCCGGTTTGTCGCTAGAGTGCGTTTCATCAAAAATAGTTCCTTTACATAATGTTGTAATGTTTAATGTTAAATTATAATTTTGTCTCCAAACAGACCTATTAGCGGCGTAGCGTATTCGTTTTGATCCTACAACAACAGTGGAGCTAACATTACAAATACTTGATCAAACGCAGAGCACTTTAAATGAAACGCACTCTAGCGATATCATTATCAAAATCTGTGTGGACATGTTATAGACATGAGATAGTGAAATCGCTAGTTCGCTAGCGAGTTGCCGCGACTTAAGTCGCTGCGTGTTACCTAGCATAAGGTTCTGCGGGTTGGGTCAAAATTAAAGAGCGTAAATATAAAGGAGTGATAGACGCGCAAGCAAGTTCACGTACTTATGGCTCGGCGAGCTTACTCGCCTGTGTGTCAAGCTAAGTACGCGGACTTTAAAACCGGTGAGTAAATTCATCGGCGATCCGACAATGAAATTTTGAGCAAGCTTCACGTGTGTCACCAACGGCGAGCCAAGTAAGGTCGCAGACTTAAAAACCGCGTACTTTAAGTACGCACAGTCACGGACTTTAATTGATGAGCCACTGGCACTGTTCGTATTTTAGCTGTATAATGCAAATCGGGTTAATTCGGTTCCCGACACGCAAAGTCATATGTCTTCATATTAGAAGAAAATTATATTTCATATCTTTACCTGTTATAGCTAACCGGTAAAGATATGAAATATAATTTTAACGTTGTCGAACTGTTGAGCGTCACGTGTTGCGCGTCAATTGTTGCTTGTGGCTTACCTACTTCTAATCTAACGTAAATGCGGCCGGCGCAGCGCACCCTACTCTAATAATAATAATGTTCCTGTCTCTGCAGCCCTAACCACCGGTAGCTTGGACCCTGCTCCCGACACCGGCGGCCATTTATTTTTTATATTTTTAAATGTTTTTTTATATTTTTATTTGAATTTAAGAAATATTTAAAAATGTAATTAGTTAAGAAAGTAAATAAATAAACGAAAATAATAATAATATAGGGTCTGCCCCGAGGCCCCGACCCGATACCGTCACACCTCATGAACGAAGCACTAACACCTGCTTATAATGTCCGTATCAATACTTGCCCCAAAAACTAAAAAAAATTGTTGTCAGCTCCATTACCTACAGATTGTAGGGTGCCGTTTTTAGAGTTCCGTAATTTAAAGTAGGTACGCGGTCTTTAAGTTCGCGACCATAATAATATTCGGCTCGCCGTCGGTAACACACGTGAAGCTTTCTCAGAATTTCATTGTCAACGCGGCTCGCGGCTTGCGGCGCGTGTCTCGCGACGTTGACAGACGGGCGAGTAAGCTTGCCGAGCCATTAGTACGCGTACTTGCTCGCACGTCTATCACCCCTTTTAAAGGGGTGATAGACGTGAAGATTACATAAAGTAAGTAGGTATATAGATAACTAGCTGCGCCTCGCGGATTCACCCGCGTAAGTCTCGATCCCGTGGGAATATCGGGATAAAAAGTATCCTACGTGTTAATTCAGGTTATTAACTATCTATTTGCCAAATTTCATCCAAATCTATTCAGTAGTTTTTACGAAAGTGAAAGAGTAACAATCATCCATCCATACATACCTACTTACAAACTTTCGCGTTTATAATATTAGTTAGATGATGATAATGCTAAGTCTACCATCCAAATACGTCCGTTATGGAACATGCCTCGTTTGTTTCAGTATTTTTTATGTATGTTTGCGACGCAACGATGCGAGCCAGTGCACACCGTGACAACAGATGCTCTCCCAAACGGCACCACGTTTTTAACTCAAAAAGTCGTTCTATTTATACTGTTATGCAGCACTTTCTATGGAGTTTATCAGTCACGGAACTCACGGACGTCATGGAATATTTATTACGGCATTACGGCTGAAAAGTTTGTAGTCACCTTCAAAAGTAAACGATCATTTTAGTTTAAAAATGGTTTATTAATTCATTATAAAAATTATTGTATGACTTTCCTTTTAGTATTATCAAATTATTATAACAGAGGAGACATATTTGTAACATAAAATACCTAGATAGAGGGCGAATTGCAGTTATGGAATCTGGCACCTCATCAATTACCGATTACGATGACTATAGGGTTTCCGGTAATTAGTAGATAACGTTGGAATTGATTATAGAAGGCCCACCCAAGGCCTTTAAAAAGAAAAAAATCTCAAGCATGATTAGCAGAGATGTTTTTCTAAATAGGCAACTTATTCACTTTATTTTAAATTCTACTGCGCGCGCCACCGCCGCAAATGTATGAATATTATCTGTTTTATGTTCCTATAATATTGTAACGGAGGGATGCGCTGAGGTAGGTAGCCCGCGAAATTCAATTTTTATAAGATTGTTTGCAATTTGCAGGTCAGTATCAGGTTGTATGTTGATCTAAATATGATTCGCGGCCGTAACAAATATGGATTTACAGAATTATAATCATTACAATCAGCAATAAAACTCCTTAAAATCATAAATCCATATTTGTAACGGACGCAAATCATATTTAGATCAACATACTACTTGATACTGACCTGCAAATTGCAAAAAAACGTAAGTAACTTTGAATTTCGCGGGCTACCTTGGAGCTTTCGCCTTAATAGTGCTGATGGGTAGGCTGTACGATTTAATGACTTACACAAAGATATAAATATGTCTAGATAGAGAGACAAAGAGGTGAACACGTCGAAAAAAAAAAATGTGTCCAACTGTTGGCCGCTAAATGCACGTACACTAGAAAAGCAAGACTTGGCGCGAGTGTCAGACGTAGCGGCAGAGCCACGCACACCACCATAACAAAGTTGGCTTGTTTGTTTCAGTTCCTTTGCAGCGCGACACTCCATCTAGACATATAAATAATCAAAGGACTTACACATAAAATATATTCAACGGCTCTTAATTACCGGGCACCCAGTATGTTACAGTCAAAACTTTACGGGTCAAAATTATCTTTGACTGGTTTCTGTCAAAACCTTTATAAGTTAAAACGCGATTTCTTTATTTAAAACGTTTTAGTTATATCTAGGATCACAATAAAAATGTGTTGAGAAGGGTTAAGTAAAAAAAAATACCGGCCAAGTGCAAGTCCGACTCGCGCACGAAGGGTTCCGTACCGACCGTACCGACTTTATCTATAAAAAAGAAATCATGTCTGTTGTATGGGAGCCCCCTTAAATATTAATTTTATTCTGTTTTTTATTATTTGTTGTTATAGCGGCAACAGAAATACATCATCTCTGAAAATGCTTGGTGACAGACGGACAGACAGACGGACGAACTGCGGAGTCTTAGTAATAGGGTCCCGTTTTACCCTTTGTTGTTATTAATGTTAGTAACTGCTAAAAAAGTTTTTTTAGACCGGTAAATAGTTTTAACTGTGACATCATGATGAGGACTTTTTTTCATAAATAAATCATATTGTTTGCGCCATCTCTATTTTGTTCTCGGATGGGATCAATCTCAAGTTTTTCATATTATGCATAACAATGTCATAATTTCCAAACAGAAATAATACTAGTATTCAGTGTACTCTCGGGGTGCGGATTAGCCACCTTAGGCCTAACAGTTAAAACCTAAATAATTTAATTAATTCTCAACATATTAAGCGCGTATAACTTATAAGGCACCTTCGGTGCAACAAAGTCACAATTTTTTAATTTACAATTAAAAAATGAGCTGTTTTGACTTTTTTTTCGGTGCAACAAAGTCACAAATAGTAAAATTAAAAAATGAGCTGTTGTGACTTGGTTGCACGGAAGGTACGATAAGTTCAAATTGATTTGATGTGTGATTATACAATTTAATATTATGCCAGTTTTCGAAAGTAGATATTGTTTTTTTTATCAATATGTTTAGCATCACTTCTTTTCGTCTTTCATTCAAGTAGCATATTTATTTAAATAAAATGCAATTTTTATAATAAATAATTATTGAGATACCTATCATATCACAGTAAGGATTAAAAACAGAAACTAGAATAGGTCATAGCGCAAGCTCGAAAAATTGCAGTACCTAACTACCTAGTCGGTAAAACATTTTTTTTTTAGTAGGTATTACTTAGTACAATTTGAAACGTTAATCATGTTACAAATGGTAATAAAGACTATAAACAAACGGCGTTATCATTTCATTATCAGACTCCACATTAGGTCAAGGTGAATACCTCAGCATTGTAAACTACCTCCCAGTAGAATTATTTTAAGATCAATTTTGGTACCTCTCTTTTGGAACCCAAAATTCCAGGGCTGAATCGCAAGTGCCGACCACTAAAACGCCGTTCAAATATCGTAGCTGGAAATGAAACAAAGAAAAAATTAAAACATGACTGCTGAAATCATCCATAATAGATCATTGCGTAAAGATACATCATTGGTAAGGCACTATTTACCTGTGTTACATCAAATGTGCTAGTCTTCATATTCGTATATTCTTGTGGAGGATGGCAGTTGTACATGAATTTGATTTCACCCCTGTCTGAACAGACAATCATGTTTCCGGGACTTTGATGACAGCCTGTTATCTTACTGGATGGTTTTATTACAGGTGGCTCAGGCCATATTTCATGTGTTCTCACGTATGTGTGATTTTCAGGATTAAAGAGATGCAGACAACCTTTAGAGTCTCCAATATACAAGGCAGATGGACTCCAACTAATGCATACTGGGTAAGCTTTATCAGTTGGTATCTTCACATCACTCAACAAGAGCTTTCCAGCTACTCTGTCCCACACAGCCATAGTTTTATCCTCACTTAGAGATGCAACCATATTATTATATGTTTGAAGTGCTAGGACAGGGCCTTTGTGTGGTTTGTAGGTGTAAGTTGGGCTAGGTCCAGAACGCAAGTCAAACGACAGAATCTTTTTGGAGTATAATCCCGTAATAACTTCATTACCAATAGTAACAACAGACAAAGCTGACATGCCACATCTGTAATAGGATGTTTTTTATAAGTATATAATTATCAATAAACACAAATGCCGAAAGGGGACAATATCACGTAGTTTAAAACTAACCGAAATGTTTGTTTACATTCAAATCCAGCCTCAAGATCCCATGCTTTCACAGTGTTATCCCATGAGGCGGAGTATATAGTGGTAGCAGAATCTATGCTGTCTGCAGCCAGGTCCCATACCCAGCCAGCATGGGCGTCGTGCCTGATTTGCTTTGGCTTGGCGTCAGTGAATGTGGTGATATTGTCACTTTCGTCGTGAGGAGTAATATCCAGGACATTCCACAACGCCAACCCGCGGTCCCTACCACCCGATATACATAATTCGCCATTCTGGAAAATATGTGGAGCATGAGACAATAATTTAATCACCCAGACAGATAAAATTAACAAATGTTTTTGAATCAAATGCATGGCATGACAGTTTCATAATGATTGCTTACATTAACTAATAGAACAGTATCCACAGATGCAAAATGTACATCTTTAACAACAATATGTCTTGTTGTGTCCTTAACATTGGTCCACTTCTTCATCTCTACATTCATTTCTACACATACTGCTTCCCAGTCCATTTGTGTTTCTTCCCATATTTTTAGGCGAGGCAATGTAGGAAAATTGCCATTAATTTTACTATGTACCCAATACTTCCATAGGTGATCATCTGCTAATATGTCGTCGAATCGCTGACATACTTTACTCAATGTGTATTTTAAGAAATGTGCATCCAGAAATGAGCATATTTTTAAAAGTATCTGTAATCATTATTAAATTTAAATTAATATAATTATATTCTTGGCAATTATAAGTAGATTAAAATTTGACCCTATTTTAAGAAATGTTGACTTACTTACAACATACTTTTATAATAAAAGTATGTTGTAAGGGATTGAAAAGGTTCTTAAAATACCGGTAAAGAACCGGTATTAAGTGGTTCCGGGTACAAGAACCCGAACCGGAACCGGAACCTAAATTGGAACCTTTAAGAACCTTTATCGTACCGGTTCTTCAAAGCGAGTCCGAATGCCCTTTACTCACACAAATGCATAATGTCTCTAATTGGGCGAAACCAGGAAGGGGTGTGGTTTGTCACTAGCTGCGCTCCTGCAGAAATATTTTGACTATTCGCATCATTCGTTGCTTATCCAACGCGTGCGCTACTATATTTGTTTGATTTATTATACATTCGTGTTTGTACTTGTCTGTTGTACTTAAATAGATTGTGTTTCTGTTGTAAAATAAACGTTTATTCAGCTTAACGTACTTAGATTAAAATGGGTCGAAGGAAAATAAATTTCGTGCATAAATATTTTATTTACGACGAACAGCAGAACAGATCCACATGTACCGTAGATGACTGTGGTGTAATTATAAAGGTAATTATAATGATCATGATTTAATTATTTCACGTTTTGTTATATTGGCTAAACAAGCTAATAGCTTAACTAATAATAACTAGAGCTAATAGCTAACTTTCCTACCAGTCAGTACAGTGTTCCCATTTTACAGAAATTAAGCTATTTCAAAGGTTTTATGGTGGCTTCATAATTATATATTGATATTTGGAGAAAATTTTGAACAAATCATTCAACTATATAAATATATAATATACTATGCATGTTAATATTTTTGAAACGAAGTTCTTTAACAGATTTTTTTAATAAGCAGGTGCGTCTTCCTGCGAGCGAAAATATATTAATATTTTGGGAGACCAAAAAAAATATATTGCCTCAACTGAATATAGTACTAGCTGCACCTAGTACACAAGTCAGTGTAGAAAGGTTATTTTCCTCGTTAAATTATGTGTTCAACAAGCTTCGAACGAAATTAAAAAGTGACTTGATTGAAGATATCTTATTCATAAGAAATAATTCAGGTATGGAAACAGTTTAACAATTTTCATCATAACATAAACCTTATTACGATTTCGTTCGATTATTGAAGTTGGTTTGTATAATTGTACACTATACTTTACGTTGTTGGATTAAAGTCTATTACGATTGAAGATCGCGGTCGCTTTTGAATCCTGATTGCATACGAGCTAATTGTTTATTATATTAATTACTAGCTGACCCCACAAACTTTGTACCGCCTCAGAATCTAATACTACTACTACATTACTAACACTACCTACCACTAAATTACTATTTCAACACTTACTACTACTACTACACTACTTCACTTACTACTACTACTACTTACTACACTATTACTACACTACACTATACTATCACTACTTAACTACTATTACACTACTACTACAATACTACTACACTATTACTACTACTACTAATACTACTACACTACTACTGTTACTACTACTACACTACTACTACTACACAACTGTCTACTACTACACTACTTCTATTAGAATACACTATTACTGTTATTACTACTACACTACTACTACTACTACACAACTATCTACTACTACACTACTTCTATTACAATACTACGACACAACTACCTAATACTACACTACTACTATTACTACTACTACAGAAGTTTTCGGAAATATAAACTATTTAAGTTGTTTAGGCATCACAATCATTTGTCGGTTTACCGTATCGACGGGATGAACATCAAATGTTTGACAGGTACAAATTCCAGGAACATTTTTCTTTCGTAATAATTTTTTCGTAAAATTTCCATTATTTTTAATATTTATTCTGCTATTCGAGGCGGAGACAAATCCAACAAATCAAAAACCATGAAAATCGGTCCAGCAGTTCTCGAGTTATAAGTGTTGTAACAAACCGGACTTTGTTTTATATATATAGATTTAATCTAGATATTGTGATTACAGAACAAACGTTAAGACCTATTCAGACCTAAGCGGTATTCGCTACCGTCTGCGGTAGAGAAAACCGAGTGGGTATGCGGTAATATTACTGTTCACACCAAAGCGGATTTCGCTATCCTTGTGGGAGTTCGAAACCCGCGCGGTATGCACTTCCAGCACTTCTACCCACAGCGGCAGCGAATACCGCTCAGGTCGCTCTAGCCGCGGAACTTGATACTAAATACCTGAGCGAAACCCGCGCGGTATGTACCTCTACCCACAGCGGCAGCGAATACCGCCTAGGTTTGAATAGGCCTTTATGCGGACTCCTAAATGATTAGTTAAATAAAAGATTTTTGAATTTTACTTATTTGTTTTAATTTTAAGAACAATCAGTCTGAACCATACAAATATACCTACTTAATAATCACAGTTGAACTCACTTTTCGTTAATTATGTACTTATTTAAAAAAGAAAACCCCTCACTTTTTGTTGTTATTTATCTCCAGATTTCTCCAAATCTTCATAATGTACTCCTTTTGCTGACTGTAAATACTCAAGTATGTCGATATAACACCTAGTCCTGAGACATGGTTTAATATTCTTTAATTCTTTTGTTATCAGTTGAGAAAAAATTTGATTTCTCCCATCATGCTCGTCATCGTCGTTGCGGTGCAAAGCACAATCTTTACACTCCATTCTTTGTTGTTTTTCAATATTTGCAGTCTTAGGTTGACATTTTTCTTGAAAATTTCTTCTAATCAATTGCTTTAAATTTAGAGATAACTCTTGCTCTGGGAGTTGAGTGTCTGTATCGGTATCGGTCATAATACGGGCACGTTTTGTTCCTGAAAGTAAGATACCAAATATGTATGTATAACCAACGTGTAATTGGAATAGCGTAATACCTCGGAGGTAGTACCGTAGCCCGTGAAACTAAACAACCATAAAACACTGTATATAAGCCCACACATGTTAAAACGAAATAATAATAATTTATATTAAAAAACCCTCCTCCTTTTTAATAATATTATAATCTAAGTGAATACAATACGATGAAACTTACCTTTGTCCATTTTATATTAATGTATTAACAGTAACTGTATATTATATAAACCACTAATAATAATTACTGACAATATTTGCTGACACTGTACAGTACAAACTTCCACTCGCCAATAATTCGAAGGCGAACTGAAAGAAAAGATACGCCAGGCACGCGTCAAACATATCCCTTCTTTCTTAGAGAACCTTTAAATCCGATGATACGGAACCGGTACATTGGAACCTTTATTTGGAACCGGTACTTTGGAACCAGAACCAAACCGGAACCGGAACCAGAACCGTACCGAAAAGAAGAACCTTTTTAAGAACCGAAATGAAGAACCGGAACCCAAATTCGTACCGGTTTTCAATCCCGGCTTGCCAAAATCCGCTTTGTTTAATAAACTCAGTGAGTTTATTAAACAAAGCGGATTTTGGCAAGCCATAGACTGGCCAATGTATTATACTGGCTTATTATTTTTCCAATAACAATCAATTTATTGCTTACTCTGCCAAAAATATAGCTCATAACCTGAAGGGTCAGACATAGACAAGAGGGGGTTGCTTACTAATGAGCAAATCTTTGAGAAATTGTAAGTCTCATATATCTAAAACAAGTTACCGCCCGTGGCTTCGCCTGCGTGGTATGTCGATAAAAAGTAGCTTATGTCCTTTCTCGGGCTCTAGACTATCTATGTACCAAATTTCATTTAAATCAGTTCAGTAGTTTTGCGTGAAAGCGCGACAGACAGACAGACAGAGTTACTTATAATAATATTATATAGTGAGGATAAATCACACATGCAAGTATGTGTGATTTATCCTTATGTAACAGAATGTTACCTTCAGAGCTGAGGCTCAATTTATTGAAGTGCTTTGAAATAAATAACTTACCTCAACAGGCATATCCAATAATGAGGGTTTACTGTCGTCGTACATATCACAAGTCTCTGTATTAGTTTCAAGTTCATTTTCAATTTCTGTCAACTCGTCTTTGACTGATTGAAGTATTTCACACATGTCAGCTATGCCTGCACGCCTGACTGTGGAGACCTAAGATGTTCAATTACATAAAGAAATTATAAAATGTTTTATTATTATTTTTCACTAGCTGCGCTCTGCTGTTTCACCCGCGTAAGTCTCGATCCCGTGGGAATATCAGGATAAAAAGTATCCTAGGTCCAATTCCAGGCCATGGTCTACCCCTGTGCCAAATTTGATCCAAATCCGTTCAGCTGTGTTAGCGTGAAAGCGTAACAAACTCACTTTCGCATTTATAATATTTGTTAGGATTCAACACAAAATCTTAAACATTCATGCACAAAATACAAGTTTATGTATTTTGTGTTTTCTTCGGACTGCAAGTATTATTATTATTAGTAGGGTTATTATAGGCCAGTGGGTCATTTATTTAGGCGGAATTTAGGAAATATTGAATGAAAATTAAAAATAAACATCGTTCTTTCTTAGAAGTAAAACTTTGGTGCCTTTTGCCTTTGCCTATATTTGGCATCATGTATGATTCACATACTTTATCCGAAGGGTGTTTAGCCAACAAAGACGTGATGAGCAACAACAAAAAACATATGTTTACGGTATATCGTGAATTTATTAGATCATACGGAAACAAAGGTAATCGAATAAACTACCTACAACACTTTATAATAAAGTAAAATATCTTATTAGGTTACCGTTTTGTACTCAAATACAGATTGTTAAGAAGCTTTAAATTTTAACTTTATCTTGAGGACCACTGTGTACTATTTTGGTAAAATTTAAAACAAAACAGAAAAATACAAGTCACACAAGAAGTAGAAGTGTCATTTTTTTTTTTGTTATCTTTTTTCCTATGTTTTGGTGTTTGGTTATGAGGTTTTTCATCTACGTTTTTCACCGATTGTCACAAGTGTGTCAAATGCCGCCCGGCTTTACATACAAATTAAATTGTTAAATAGGTAGCTAATAGCTAATAGCCACATCCAGGCATCCTGGGGCATCCCTAATATTGCAGAGGAGTTAAAGGGGTGATAAACGTGCGAGCAAGTACGGGCTCGCGGCGAGCTTACTCGCCCGTGTCACGTGTGTCATGCTAAGTACGCGGACTTTAAAAGGGTGATACACGTGCGAGCAAGTCCGCGGACTTGGGGCTCGGCGAGCTTACTAGTCCCTCTGTCATCGCCGCGAGCCGCGAGCCAATTTGACAATTTAACAATGAAATTCTGAGAACGCTTCACGTGTGTCACCGTCGGCGAGCCGAGTAAGGTCGCGAACTTAAAAAGCGCGTACTTTAAGTACGCACGTCTATCACCCACTTTACTGTGCGTTTGGCGTTTGCACTGGCGAAACATTATAACTGTGCGTTTGTATGTACTGGCGAAACATTACAACAAAACATGTTTAAATCGCTAGATCCTGTCAATGTTCCTAACCGTGCGTTTGCACTGGCGAAACATTCACATATAAACATGTTGAAATCTCTGTTTTCTGTCAATGTATCGACTCGCGTTCGCATTATCACGCAACTTGTTGACGCGAAACATGTTTGACGTTTCATATCACTCGACATGTTTCGCCACGTCTTTACAAACCAATTTCGTATCAAAATGTATCTGAATGAATCTAGTAACATGTTGTAAGATTTGTTTTGACACTTTGGTTGGGTCCACACATTTTGTATTCCACAAACATGGAAAACCTTGCCAAAGCTCTATAAACTTCATCGTGTCTACTTTGGACCACTCTATGTGTCGATATAAACACGGGATGTTTACCACCATACTCGGATAACACTAAACATCAAGCAATAGACACGTTGCGAGACATATTGTGACATAAACAAACAACATTGCGAACGCAAACGTGACAAATCTCTATACAAAACATGTCTATTGTGTATGTTTCTAGACAGTGCGAACGCAGTTTACAACAAATCTTGAGATCTGTCTTAAGACTTACTCATGTTTCTTACAGTGCGAACGCAAGTTCAACAAAAAAAGTAATGAGATTTGTTTCATGTGACAAGTTTCGAAACATCTACATGTTGAATGTTTTCTGGTGCAAACACATAGACACAATTATTGACAGGTTCTAAAGATTTAAACATGTTTTGTTGTAATGTTTCGCCAGTGCAAACGCACGGTTATCAAAACATGTTGAAATCTCCGGTTTCTGTCAAAAATTGTATGGAACATTGAAAATAGAGATTTCGTATGGTGGGTTTGCAAGCACTGACTGTCGATCTGCGCAGTGTACGCCGCCGCGCGCCACCGCGCCGGATGTGTCCGATCCGAGCGAGTGTCGGTTTGGCACAAATGAAAAAAAAAAGTATTGCTTTTGTAGAGATCTATAGTTTGTTGTGTTGTACGTACAAAACGTGTGGATCTGGCTTTAAGACAAGGTATTTAGTTTGTGATTGTATGATGACCACTGATTACAGTACATACTAATTCCATGCCACTGACAAGTAGTTACACACTTGGTTTGTGATGAGATGACAACATTTGTTTCCAGTTTCTCTCGCCGTCTCGGTTTGTCAAAATAAATGTCAAATCTAATTAATTAAATATTCCTTTCTTTTTCCTACTCGACTATGCATTCGTGCAATGTGATTTGAGAATTGAGATTCACAAGTTCACAACGTATCTACATAAAATAGCACCTGTTGTGACAAGCTTTGGCCAAAAAGTTAGGGGTATGGAGCGTTGCCTCAATATACAAGAACGAAATAGGGGATAGAAGTTTTAACCAACTGTAATAATAAATATTTACACTATTTATTGTAAGCAAGTAAGTAAATATTCAAGACGCTTAATTTTCACATTCCCAGCCATCGAATATTTTATTATACTGAGAGTTCAGTCGACTGAGAAAAGAAAATAAACTTCAACATGGATTTAGAAAAAGATTTGACCAGTAAGTTTTTAAGCGGTGAAATGTCATTTGCTGACTATTCCAATGAATGGTATAATATCGAAGATGAAGAGGATATAGATGAGACAAGCAAAAGAAATGAGGATGAGCCATTTATGTTAACTGATAAAGGTTTGCACAGGCGCCGTAAGTATGCACGGCTGCCACCTGGCCTCCTGGGTTTGATGGGTGAAGCTAATTTGCGCTTTGTCAGGGGAGATAGAGATACAGCCGAAAAGATGTGTCATGAAATTATTAAACAATTCCCAACTGCTCCAGAACCATACCAAACTCTGGCTCAACTATATGAACATGATACTGAGAAGTCATTACAGTTCTCGTTGCTCGGGGCCCATCTGAGCCCTCCAGATGCTGAAGAATGGCTGAGACTTGCTGCTATATCGAAACAAAGAAAGGATTATAGACAAGAGATGATTTGTTACACACAAGCCATAGCAGATGATCCACACAATTTAGACAGTCATTTAAAAAGAATGGAGCTTCTTGATAAATTAGAAAATATGAAATATCCAATTAATACTTTACATATCACCAAACTTAAGTGTTATCACAAAATAGTAAGCTCCTTGCCTCCATCTGAAGGAGAAACCATTATGAAATATGCTAAATTGGCAGTAACACAATATCATAATAATAATGAAATGGAGCGTGCACTTGCAGTGATGACTTCAGCTTATAAAAAGTGTCCATCACTATTCAATTTAGAAGACCTCAATATATTTTTGGAGTTGCTTATTGGTCAAAAACAATTTCAGGCATGTATTGAAATATTTGTTGCTAATGCTGGAGTTGAAATTGAAGCTGAAATACAAACTGTAAAAAATGCTGAAGGCAGTATAGAGGAGCAAACTAATTACTTGAACTGCTCTCTTCCTAATTCCTTGCCTATAGATTTAAAGAGCAAGTTGTTAGTATGTTTCATACATCTTGGGGCTATTAACTTAGTTCAAACATTGTTGAATGATTTTTTGAGTAATGATGTGGAAAAGGCTGGTGACTTATATATGGATATAGAAGAAGCACTTTCTTCAACTGGACATCATGAGCTGGCAATACAACTTTTAGAGCCTTTAGTGCGAAATATTAGCTTTGACCTTGGTGCAGTATGGCTCAAACATGCAGAATGTTTGTACATGTTAGGCAGAGAAATTGATGCCATCAACTCTTTTTATAAAGTATTGAAACATGCACCACAACATCCTGATGCTAGGAGAAAATTGTACTCCATACTTGAGAAAAAAGGCCGTATCGATGAAGCCTTGCAGATGCTAGAACAAGATTTTAAATATGTAGTCAATGCTAATCTGCTTTATGAACAATGTTTAGCTTTGAAGAAGTACAATAAATGGATAAAATATTTAGAGGTAGGTGAAGCCCTCCTTTCAAAAACATTTGTTAGGTTTAGACACCAAGAAGAATTAAACATGGCATGTAAAGCAAGGTGTGGAATTGATCTCATACACAATTTCCGTACAATGCGGGGTGAGAACCAATACCATGAAAATGACATTCACTTTGATGAGGATGAAACATTTAAATTCACTCCACAGCAAGAATGGGATTTTTTTCTGGAAATGCTAGACACAGGACGTAAATTTAAAAAATATTTTGCAATGCAAAGATTGACCTTCGGTGCAATGATGTCTAAGAGCTTAGCTCCACATCGAATGGACATTGAATTTTATTGTTTACAAGCCTGTCTTTTAAATAATGATAACCATAATGCATTTCGTTTCATAAGAGAATTTGCTCAGAAACACCCTAGCGCTCGCTCCTGGAACTTGTTAAATCTTGTAATTAACTACATTGATAGAAATACACATTCAAAATTCTTGTTAAGATTGTTCCAGAGAGATAGTGGTAATGTTGTAAAGAACCTATTTCTGGGAAACAACTTTCTAATATCAGGGAGATACCTAGTGGCACTGAAATACTATTTAGAATATCATGAAAAATGTAGGGATCCTCTGTCTGCATTTTTAATTGCTGTAACAATTTTGGTAATGGCAGCACAAAGAACTGTGGACAAACATCACAATCTGATTCTGCAAGGAATGGCTTACATGCAAACTTATCGGAATTTAAGAAAATGTGATCAAGAAGCTAACTATAATATGGGAAGGGTTTATCAAATGTTAAATATAAATAATCTTGCTATTGAATATTATGAAAGAGCACTTGCTTGTGAGTACATTACGAAATGTGACCAGCATGGAGTCATTGATCTGACTAAGGAAACTGCTTATAATTTATATTTGCTATATAAAGACCATTCACCAGTGATGGCCAGGAAATATTTGTTAAACTACCTTGTTATCTAATAAATAAATGAGATTAAAATATACCAACAGTTTCAATTTCATACCTTAGTTTTAGAGAGCTAAAACTAGTTTTTTTTTTTAATACAATGTCATTTTTGTTTATTTAAATTATGTTTCAGAACTCCTTTTTTGAACATCATGAAACAAGATAATAAAACTACCTGTTGTAGTAATTGTGGCTACCCTGCGGTGCTGTATAGTATCGGCCGCAGGCTTTTCTTTTGTACATTGATGTATAATCGACCTCGTAAGTGGTTTACCACCCTAAAGATTGAATGTCAGTTCACGTCATAAAACGAAAAGATCTATTTTGGTTTCGAGACCTATATGACAGTTAAACAGTTTCAGCCTTAGTGAAGTTTCTGATTACTGGGAAGTATCAAAATTGATAAAGCATTTACAAGGTTGAATAAACATCTCAGATAAAATATGTTTAAAAAAAAGTAAGCTCTGCATTATTTTTGTTTGTTTTAGGAACCCAAAAGTTCTTTAGTTTATTATCATGGCTAATGAAGTAACACCAGCAAATGAAATAAAGTTTGAAAAACTATGTAATCTCTTAGAACAATTGCACAGGAAGAAAAAGCAAAAGCAAGAACAAGATAAAATATTGGGAACTTTTATAAATGATTTTAAACTGAATGCATCGCAAGTAGTAGGTCAAAAGGTAACTATTGTATTTAAGACTACATTACCTTTACCTAGACCCATGGGAAGCAGCCGCGAGTTTATGAATGCACCTCTTGACAATAGGCAGAATGTGTTGACTCCAGACTATGTTATTATTGGACTGTGGTAGGTACAGTCACGAGCACCAATATGTATACAATTAGTAACTTTGAACCCGCCGGTTGAACGCGTCCCAAAGGGTCATGGCCATTCGGCTGGCCCGGGGTTACCGCACGGTCTCCCGTGAAGCGGCGAGCCTCCTTGCCGGATTACCGCCATGGGATCTGGAGGCGAAAGTCCTCGCGCACATCTGGGAGTGGCGCGAGGAGATGAAGCGCCGGGGCGTAACTCGGACAGAGCTCCGGCAGGATCTCATGGCGGCATGGAGAGTGCGATTGTCGCAACCCAGTGCTGGGCACGCCACAATTGCGGCGATAAGTCCCCTCTTTGAGGAGTGGCTAGAGAGGCGCCACGGCGTCCTCACCTTCCGCTTGACGCAGGTCCTCTCCGGACACGGTTGCTTCGGGAGGTTCCTGTTTCGAATAAGGCGGGAGGAAACGCCCGGGTGTCACCACTGTGTGGATCGCCCGGAGGACACGGTGGAGCATACGGTGGAGGTCTGCCCTGCTTGGGCGGAGCCCCGCCGTGTCCTCTTGGAGGCGATTGGCGGCGGTGACCTGTCGCGTCCGGCTCTGGTCCAGGCCATGGTACGGAGCGAGAGGGCATGGGAAGCAGTCACCTCCTTCTGCGAAGCAGTAATGCTCGCGAAGGAGGAGGCGGAACGCATGAGGGAGAGGCAAAGTTTGCGCCCTCACGCCCCTAACCGCCGCCGTTGGAGACGCCCTGGGCGACGGGAATCCTAGGCGGATTCCCGGCCACCATAGGCGCGGGCTTGCGGACGGCGAGCAATGGGTAGCTCGCCGTCCGATTAGGACCAGGCCCGGGTCGATGGCGCGTCGTGTTCCACGCGCGCCTCATAGAGATGTCATCACCATAGCGGGGTCCGCTAGGACCGATGCCTGCCAGGGTTGCGGGTTAGTCCGAAAGGGATACCGGGACCTTGGCAACAGGCAACTGAAGGAACACGGGTGGGTTTTAGTCAGTAAAAGTCTGACACGCCCTTCCGCTCCGCCCAGAGCGGGAGAAGTCATTGGATGATTTCCCACCCTCAAAAAAAAAGTGTGGCCCGCGAAATTCAATTTTTCTTACGTTTTTTGCAATTTGCAGGTCAGTATCCGGTTGTATGTTGACCTAAATATTATTTGCGAATATGGATTTACAGAATTATAATCATTAGAATCAGCAATACAACTCCTTAAGTTCATATAAGTTATTTCATGAAATCGTCATTCAATGCACTTACATGAATCGCATCTCCCCAAATTAGCGCATCCCCCTTAATTTTGCTGAGTGTATACATATTTTTGCTCGTGACTGTACCTAATGATTGTGAATAAGTTGAAGATTCGACGGTCTACCTCTTTGGCCTACTGGCCGTTCAACTGGTGAGCACGTGTCCTGGGTTCAATTCCCGGGGCGGTGGAAAGTCTCAGTAAAAACAGAGTCTAGACTTGTGCCCAGTTAATTAAGGCAATAGGCTCGCCCCTCCCCATAGCATATGGACTTAAAGTAAATTCCAAAATGGCTTATAAAATATAGGTGTGATGTTATAATATTGTGTGTTCTACATTTACAGAATCCCAGTATTTTTCCTATCCTGAGATTGTTGTTACCTAAACTAGATAGAGAAAGGAATGCATACAACTTAAAAGAAAACAAATTGGGCTTTTTGTTGGTAAAAGTTCTATCGCTTTGCAAAGAGTCACGAGATGCGAAGAAGTTGCTGAACTATAGGTCAGTCAGTAACTCACAAGACAGTGATTTTCCTGGTGTAGCATATTTTGTATTTAAAAGTCGACTTAGCCAAAAATCAGATGAATTCACAGTTGGTGATATTAATGACATCCTTGATAAAATCTCTTCTGCTGAGGTTGGAAAGAAAGCTTGTAAGTAATCGTGTTTCTTACTAACTCACGGATCATAACTGTAACTCTATCTCATTCTACAACATAAAAGTTTCATTCGCTAGAGTGAACAGTGCGCTCGAGCATTTTAGCTGGCACTCATTTCGTATGGAAAACTCTTCTGAGACAGAAAGGCATAGAGATGGAGGAAAATTATTTCACCATTATTCGACCGTGAAAATTGTTGCTTCTTACGAGAAGGCGATCTCATTGTAACTTAAACCTTATGTCAATATTTATAGAAGTCAAAACACGAGCATACGTCGCTCGTGTTTTGTAAGGACGTTACCACAGTATTTATATTGTGACGATACCTAATCAACACATAGAAACTAAATTCATGCATGACGGATGTAAACCTAATGTGAGGATCTCTCTAAAAATCACGAAATATCACAAGGGGGAGGGGGGATGTAGTGAGATATCACTTGTATCACTCGTAAAGCGGGGCGTGACCTTGAATCGCCTGAGCCAGGCAACGATTATGCTTACCTGTATTTAAAGATGGAATATTCTGAAAATGTTTTAAGATACTTTGCACCAAAAAAATACACGTGATGTTTTGTAAGGGGGAGGGGTTACTCTAAACCTCACCAGGGGGAGGAAAGGGTTAAAAAGTTGCTTTTAAATCTCCCCTCCCCCTAACTCCTCCCACCAAGCGTTGCATGAAACATCTCACAAGGGCGGGAAATTGTAATTATGTAATCTAGGTATACTGCAGAAGTGGAGAGGACCCTCGCCCTCCGCGGTACAGATTATCGGGTGTTGTGGCGCCGTCGCCGCTTGGGAGAGGCCTGTGTCCAGCATTGGACTGCGATAGGCTGAGGTTGATCGAATCTATAAGGTGTAATTAATATAACTGAAAGCCTCTCAATTGGGTCAATGTACTAATTACTATAAACAACGATTAATATGGGATCAACTCGGAAAATGCGAAAAATAAGCAGGTATACCTACATTTTGTCGAGTTTTTTCACGATTTTTTGTTTTGGCCCATTGAAGTTGTTCATAATGATGAGTATAGCAACCCCCTAAGAGGGTTTCAGTTTTTTCAAATACACGTAGTATACCTACCTGTGTAACTGACCAGCCCTACGAGAATTACGAAAAAAAAAAATATTCTGTAATAATCTACTACTACTACTCATATTTCCAGCGGTCCTCGACGAAATGTTTAGTCATGTTATAAATAAAGTGACCGCAGACCAACTGAAGTGGTTTTTAAGATTGATCCTTAAGGATCTCAAACTGGAAATGGGAAGCACTCGCATATTGGGGCTGTTTCATCCTGATGCTCCCGAGTATTTTGAAACATGCGGTCTATTATCCAAGGTGAGCATTAACTACCCTGCCCTTTGCGTTTTTGGGCGGAATATTCCACCCTGTTCCGAAAAATGCAATGGGCAAGGTAGTCTTTGATTTTTGACCGAGAGGAATCACAGGATTTTCTGATGGCAAACTATTGACGAAAGGGCTACTCGAGGATGCACGAAAACCGTTTGATTTGTGTTGATTTTCATACAACTTTGAGCTTTAAGTTTATTATTTTTATCTTATAACAGAGTTCATTATTCAATGTCATCAGGAAATTTTGCTGCTCCCGGTCTGCACGGAGCCTTTTGGTCCAAATCTGAGGAAGAAAGTAATTCTCCACATAACTTACAGTGTCAAAGAGTACCAAAGCAACTTCTTTTTCTTAGGTGTGTGAAGAGTTAGGCGACGGTGACGCTCGCCCCTTGGAGCTAGGAATACAGATGTTCCTTGCTATAAGCCCGATGCTTTCCGAACGACTCGACGTCAAACATATACTACGACAACTTTCCATCGACAAGACATATCAGATAGAGAACAAGTTTGATGGTGAAAGATTCCAGGTTAGTCGATTTTTGGGATATATAACTTTGGTAGAATTTACCGACCACCCACCACCACCATTTCTATTGCAAATAATTTTAGTTTAATTTCATGATTTGTTTACAGTTTTTCTCACATGCATTTTTTTTGGGAGTGCTCGACTTTATCTTGTAGCAAGTGTCAAATCAAGTATTTATTCTAAAGTTGAATGTTCACTATGTACATCTGCAATGCTGATGAGTAAAAGTTTTCAAGTTTGTGGTGCATGAGAATTCTGTTTCAGTCCGAAACTGGTCGGGTAATCCCGAAACATGCATTTGATCAAGACAAATAATACATCACAATTACCTATACAGGGTTATTGGTTATGTGTCGGCAATCCATTATGGGGATGTAGGAGAGGTCACTTACCTACAATCGAATTCCTTTTGACTCATATATGCAAATGTCGAAATTTTTCAAATCATTTGACATTTTACATTTTTATTTCATACATTTTAAAATCTAAAATGTCAAATTACGAAAATTGGTGACAATGCCATAGGGGTCATCAGTTGTCATTAGGTTACAAATCACCTCTCCTACATCCCCTTTACGGATTGCCGAAATATAACCAATAACCCTGTATTTTGACGAAAGATCCAACTTGTACGTCAAAAAATAATGAAAGAGTTCCTTTTCAAAAGCTTGGTGATTTAATAAGCACGTTTTTTTTATTTACAGCAGATTTCAAATGAATTAATATGGTAGCTGAAAAGCTTTTACGAGTGGACTTATTTATAAATGCTTTATTTATTTTCTTATTTGCAATATTATGCTAGAGGGATAAGGTATGGATTTATATTTTAGTGTTAAGCGACTAGGTTCGATTCCTGGGTCGGTTCGGGCAAAGAGTTATTGGGTTTTCCATTAAGGAATTGGAGAATCTGAAACAGCAAACAATAGGATTCCGGTGTGTGTAATGTGGGTGTATTGCATATGCTCGCCTCTGTCTATGCCTTCTACTATCTTGATATGATATGAAATTGTGAAAACGAAACAATCATATATCATAAAGTCTATATCTTAAAACAGATGCACATGGAGAATGGGAAATATGAGTATTTTTCAAGAAGAGGTTTTCCATTTACTAAGAACTATGGAAGTACTTATAATTCTGGCTTGTTGACGCCTCATTTGAAGAATTGCTTCTCATCGGATGTGACCAGCTTCATTCTAGATGGCGAGATGATGGGCTGGCATAAACAATACCAATGTTTTGGGTCTAAAGGTACATTTTGAAAATTTATAAATAAATACAACTTTGTGATTTATGATTCGATATCGATTTCATCATGGTATGACAGCTATACCAACAGTTCTTGCAAAACTTTTTTTTAGAAATATATTTACACCTCATGCAATGATTTATTTTGAAGTTATAGTTTTTTATTTTGAAGTTTCCGTAGTATTATTGAGTTCAATTATATACACATTTTAATAGTCATGTCTTATTACAGGAATGGCATTCGACGTTAAAAAGATAACAGATAATTCAAAGTTTCGACCTTGTTTCTGTGCCTTTGATATCCTCTATTTCAACGGTAGAACTCTTGTGGGCCCTCCAGAAAAGGGGGGACTGCCCCTCAGCGAAAGACTTCGTATCTTAGATAAAGTATTCGAGAACACCCCCGGAGTCATACAGCATAGTGCACGACAGATAGTGGCACAGAGGCGAGTAAATAACTACATTGCATAAACAGGGTTATTTAGTCCGGTCAAATTAGACCAAAAAATAAGAGTAAAGTTACCTAAATTCCCACCAAGCTGAAAATCGGTACGATTGTTTGAAATATCATTAAAAACAAAATTTGAAAGTTCCCCATCTTTCCCCTGTAAGGAAAAAAAAATATTCAAGGTCAAAGGTAAAAAAAATGAGTTTTTCGCGATTTTCAGCAAAACGGTAAGTTTTATCATAAAAATATCTCAGACAAAAATTCTAGATCATAAAATTATCTACTAAAATTAAGTAATACTTTTTTTTCTACGAGCCACCGTTTTTGAGATATAACGATTCAAAAAGTTGTAAAAGTTGTAATCGTCATAATATGCATGAGTACCCAGGAGTTTTTGAAGAGGTAACACTTTTGTAGGCGACTGTATATTAAGATTGAGATGTGCAGTCCAGTGACTTAGTGCTGATCCTCTAAAAACTTATTGACATTTAAATGATGGTCGCTTTTTTAAATTAATGAACCACTTTCAAATCCACAATCGCCTTTAATTCGTCATTGTCGACTAAAGTCGTCGGACGACCGCGAGGTTCATTTTTCAGGTCGAAATTTCCAGAACGGAAGCGAGCAAACCAATAACAGGTGGTGCGTTGGTTTGTAGTGTTAGCTCCGTAAACGTCGTTGATGTTGCGTGCCGCTTGTGCCGCGTTGCTGCCACGACGGTACTCATATTCCATAATTACTCGAATTTTTAACGTATCCATGATGACGAAAAAGATTGAAATGCGATGAAAATGTAACACTAATCATTAAACAAATGACTTCTTTTGAACAAAGAATTCCATGTTTTTCAAATAAAATTAATTTGAAATTAGAATTCTTAGCCAAACAAAAATTATTTTGATTTGAAATGGCCAGTACTGCAGAACGGCAATTTCATAGGTAAAGACCTAATAAATGAAATACTGTTAGTCTTGAACGCCAGTTAGTAGTGAAAACACATGTTTATCCTAACCTATATTGTGCTGTTTTGAGTTTTATAACAAAAATGTCAGATTATTGTTTTATTTGCGCTAAATTTTTAACTGTAAGTGAAATTGTTACTGTTGAACGTGGTATGAAGACATTAATTAATGCAAGTATCGAAAGAGCAGATGAATTTTCGGAGTATCTAAAAAATCAAAAATCTGTGACAATACATGAAAGTTGTCGTAAAAATTATACTCGAAAGTCTTCTATTGCTGCAGCTAATAAAAGACAACGTGAAGAACAAGAAGCCAGTACATCCACAGAAAGTCCTCCTCGTACTAGATTACGTTCGAGTGAATCAGCTTATTAGAACCAGTGCACACTTTACTTCCACCTGCGCCGGAAAAACTGCTGAACTCGATTTTTTGCAACTGCAAAAAGGGATGCAGTGCTAAATGTGGTTGCAAAAAAGTCGGACTGTTCTGTTCTCCGGCATGTACACATTGTCAAGGCCGGTTGTGCTCTAATAATGAATCACCAACAGTAGAGGATCCGTTTGATTCCAACGAGGCAACATGCGATACATCGCTATTAACGCAGTTTACATGCACTGAGGATGAGGATGAAGAAGAACAAGAACAAGAAGAACAAGAACAAGATGAACAAGATGAACAAGAACAAGAAGATCAAGAAGAAGAACAAGAAGAAGATTTTGAAAGTTACGACTCGGACGATTAAATTTCACTTTTTTTTTTCATCCATTATTTTTCAATAGTTTCAAATTAAACAGGATCAAAACTGACCCGTGGAATAGGCCTACTGGGGAAACCACAAAAAAAAAAACGCGCTAAGTACACTACCTCATAGGTGGCGAGGAAACGTGTGCATATTATGACGATTACGACTTTTACAACTTTTTGAATCGTTATATCTCAAAAACGGTGGCTCGTAGAAAAAAAAATTTAATTAATTTTTTGTAGGTAATTATATGATCTACAATTTTGTTTGAAATATTTTTATGATAAGACTTACCGTTTTGCTGAAAATCGTGAAAAACTCATTTTTTTTTACCTTTGACCTTGAATATTTTTTTTTCCTTACAGGGGAAAGATGGGGAACTTTCAAATTTTGTTTTTAATGATATTTTAAACAATCGTACCGATTTTCAGCTTGGTGGGAATTTAGGTAACTTCGAATGTCTAAATTGACCGGACTATATTGCTTTTATTTTTAATATATTTGCGAGTTATTTGACATTTTATATTTTTATTTCATACATTTTAAAATACTTCTAAAAATTTCAAATTACTCTGAAATGGTTGACATTGGCATAGGGGTCATCAGTGGTCATTTGGTTACAAATGATTTCTCCTACATCCCCCTAACTGTTAGGGGTCTAATGGCTATACGTCGGTAATCCGTTAGGCCTTAGGCCTTAGGATTATAGGTATTAGGATTACCGACGTATAGCCATTAACCCTGTATGTATTTGGTGAAATTGTTTTATAGTTCAACCCTTACAACTCACAAACGCAAGTCATGTGACTTTTATGTCATTGTAGTAAGGTACAGTCCGGACTTTAATTGATGAGCCACCTGGCATTGTTCGTATTTTAGCCGTGTAATGCAAATCGGGTTTATTCGGTTTCCGACAGACAGTAACCTAGCAACGATAAACAATCGTTGCTAGGTTACTGTTGCGATAGTAACGTTAGCGTACGGATAAATATTACAAGTCATTTCGACAAGTTCGAAAGTAACGTCTCTGACATCGATACTTCAACTGTCACTGTCTTCAGTTATGTTTTCAGAATGATCGAGTTAATGAGCTATGATTCAAAGCAGGTCGGTATCAAATAGATTGGAACTTAATGCAACATTGTATTTATTTTTATCATTGAGAACTTATGAGTCAACCTCTATGTATAAGACTATTTCCGATTAAAAGTAATTTATTTGTCATCTTGTTTACGAGCGTGCGATTTGAGTTCGTGTTTAATCGTGTAATCTCGTGAATGTATGAAACTGCAAAATTGAAAAGTTTGAAGGTGGCTCATCAATTAAAGTCCGTGACTGTACATAATTACAATGATCGATGCGCGTTCGTGAGATGTAACAACTTTAGCTTGAAGACTAAGTTAAGCCTTTGCGTATAACTATTTCTAGGACATGCAGCCTACCGAGAGTTTTTCACTTTTAGATCCTCTCTGTTTTTTTTTTGTTATTAGCTAAAACACTAAAATAGTTTCTTTTTTAAATATCACCTAACTTTAATTTAAAAAAAATGTTATCGGTTTCCCAAAGGTCGATTTATTCTGAAATACTGGAGGCATTGAACAAGGCAATCGAGGACCAAGACGAAGGCATAGTGGTCAAAGATGTGGAGTCCTACTACATTCCCAACCGACGAAACGCTGGATGGTATAAAATTAAGCCTGAGGTAATATAGCAGATCGTTATTATTTATGTATCTTTTTCTAGCCTGTTTTGTCCCACTGTGGGGCAAAGACCCTCGCTTTCTTCTTTGCACTCCTCTGTTTCTTGAGTTAGTGTTTAAATAAAATCGGAAGATTAAATTGCCATGACCGAACTAAGCAACTCTATCAGAGTTATCTGATCCAGTTGCTGAAGTAGCACCTCTCACATGTCGACTCTATCAGTGCTACAAGGATCGTCTGTATGCCATTGTCAGGCTGGTGTTATTTTTTTTTGTTATTTATCACGTTCAGACAACAATATGGTCCAATTTTTTAGTAAAATATCTTATCACTAGTGTTAGTAGTACACAAAAACATGAACAAGAAAAACTGATGATTGCGGCAAAATGTGCAGAGAACGATAAAGCAAGGAATATGCAACCTGACCATTCTCCCCACATAGTGCCTCAGAAAAGGGGAGTAAGGGCTCTCCACCACTGTTTTCAGGATGCTATTGTCACTGACCCGCGTTCTACGCATCAGTGATGCGACTTTTTTGCGAATCACTGCATGTTATTGGTAAACATATTTTCACAGAAATTGTATGGACAAAATAAGGCGGCTTAGTTTCAATTTTGACCCCGCGCCAAAAGAACCTGGTAGCGTTGTGTGTAATGTTGTGTAATTTTAGTACACGGACGGTACTATGAGCGACCTCGACCTGGTGATCATCGGGGCTGACGAGGCAGAGAACAAGAGACAAGGACGCGCCAAGAGTTTTCTCGTAGCGTGTGCAGATGGCGTGGTTCCAGGTGCGTAGATCTTATCAAAAACCTTCCAAATAAACAAATACAGTTTTAGTTCCAAATAAATATCAACTGTTTACATCAACGTTTGCAACGCTGAAATAAAGTCGAAATCGGTTTGTTTAAATTAATGTTAATATTTTTAAATTCATTCGCTGACAGACAACGCACATACTAAACCGCTGGGTCCCGATAGTCCAGAAGCTTGAAATTTTGCACACGTATCTATTCCTTTCATAACGAAGGTGAGCGAGTAGTTAGGACGGATTTGCGGTTAAATACGGGAAGAAAGTTTGAATGGAAGTTCGTAATTTTTGTCGATAGGAAATTCAAATGAGGCGCACGGCTTGTTCATAATAAAATATTATTAATGTTACTAAGGGCCTCGTGGCTAAGTAAAAACAGTCGCACTGGTCGATCGCCGTCTAGCCGTCGTCGGTCCGTGGATGGGTGACCATCTTTAAATGTTACTGAGTGCTGAATCATTAAGGAGTTATTGTTACATTATTCCAATCGTAACACCCCAATCTTTAGTTTATAAGTAGGTTCTACCTGGAAGTACCAAACATAAACAATATTAATTGTACCTACGTGTCAGGTAAAATGCCGGAGCGCTGGGTGTCAGTAGGGCGCGTGTCCACGGGTCTCACGTTCGACGAGCGAGAGAGTTTGTGCGCCGCCCTTGAGCGACACTGGACTCCGTGCAAACAGACGCCTGCGCCTCCACACTTGTGCTTTAACAAGGAGAAACCAGATTTCTGGATCCCGCCTGAACATTCAGTGGTTTTAACGGTAAAGTATACTTCTTATATAATTTTAGCCAAAAATCTATCCTATTGAAATGGTTGTAACATTGTCATCAGTTGACTACCTGGACTATTGGTTGCGACTGCTGAGCGTGGGGTCCTCGGTTCGATTTCGGGTCGGGAAAAATGTTGCTGGATTTATGCCCAATTGATGGCAATAGGCCCAAATACATGGGACTTACAAATAACTGGCGAAATGTGGCTAGAGTGACCATGTAGGCAGAGACGTAGTTACCTATAGTACATAGTTAATAGTCTTCACCTCTGCTGTATCGCACAGGTTCGTGCGTCGGAGCTGATCCGTAGCTCAGCCTTCGGCGCGGGCTACACGCTGCGGTTTCCACGGGTCACGAAGGTACGAGACGATAAACCCGTTCAGGACGTCATGACTCTGCAAGAGTTCGAACAACTTTGCGCCGTAAGTACCTACCTTCCTAATTCCTATACCAGGTACAACTTGTGATAAACAATGTCCAAGTTGTAACTGTTTTCCTCTTGATTTTTGTTTTTGTATTATGTAAGTATGTATACAGGGTGTTAGGGTAAACTCCGTTATCCTTGCAACCAGTGGTTTGGTTTCATTGATAAAACGTAAAATCAATGGAAAATTACAACTTTATTTTTTTAGATCTAAATTTTACCACAAGAGACGCAAGTTCGTTGCCCTATGCGCTAGGGCAACGAACTTGCGTCTCAACACGGGCGGGGGGTACGGGATGTGACCTGACCGGCAGCGAGCGCGATCCCTCCCTTAGTCAGTCAGCTGTTTCGCTAGCAAGCACGGTGTCAGATAGAAACTTTTTAAAATCTTTTAATGAAAATAACGTTTTTTTTTTGTTGTGTTCGGTCAATTATTTTTATATTTAAGTCAACTACCCATGGTTTGAATGACAAGAGTGTTTACCCTTACATCCTGTATGTTACTACAATCTAATTTAAGTTTTCCTGTATTGTCTTATACACTGTGTCTTCGTCTCTCACCCAACTCTCCTATCGCAGGTCTGCTGGAAGAAAAGCCAGTGACCAAAATTGGTGCAATAAATTTTTTTTTCGCGGCCCTCAATCAAACATTTTTAATTAGATGCAGACCAGAGTAACATGACGAACAAAAGTAATATGCGATAACATAACCTAACATCAGTCTGAACCGAGTTTTATAGAAAATACCGAGTTACATAAAATATCAATTTCAAATATAAATCATCTAGGACTGCATTTGAAAAATCGTTTATCAATTCAGGGTTTCAACGATGGCCGCGGTATAAAACCAAATGCGACACTTCCCATAGTGATTTGGTCATTGTCCTTTCTAATACAAGAAGAATTACCTTTGTGTTCTTCTATTTTTACGTATTTTTCTCTATTAAGTGTCTCGTTTATACATAAATAATTAAATGTTTTATTAATTTACCTTTTTGATCAGAACAAAGGCCCAGTAGTGAAGTTGAGTACCAACCAAATAAATGGAGATCAAATAATGGAAGTGAAGCCACGAGCGAAGCGAAAGACCCAAGCGCCGCGGGTCGCAGAACAGTTCCAGATCACTTCGAGTGGCGACGTTGAGGTGACCTCGAAGGCTCTGCTGGGAAGGAAACTGTATATACTGTCCGAGGATGACGACTGTAAAAGACCAGAACTTACTAAGATTATCGAGTCGCACGGAGGAAAGGTGGTGGCTAATATTGGTAAGTTAAATACTTAAACCACAGTCGAAAGTAGAAAAGTGCCATCAATGTACGATGTCAACAACATGAACTGTGCATGTGTAGGCAGATAGACAGTCACATCACCTTGCTTACAGCAGTCAACTGCTGGATATAGACCTCCTATTGCACGCGTCTATTTTCATTCAATATCAGTTAACCCCCGAAGATTGTCGCTACCTACTACCTAGCCTGAGAGTGTGAGAAAGTACTTAAACTATTCACGAAAGTTATCTCGTGGAAAGGTCCGGACACGTGGTGCAGCGTGGCGGGAAAACTGACCAGCCGCGTCCGCGCAGTACTGGCAGCGAATAGCACTGACGTCATCAGCACGTCGTGGCTGCGCGCGCTGCCGCCGGCGCCTGCGCACGCGCAGCTCTCGCCGCTGCACCTGTTGGCGCATGCGCCGGCCACGCGTCTGGCGCTCGCCAGGAACTACGATGCCTTTGGAGACAGCTACACTGAGCCTACTGATGAGGATACCTTGAGAGCGATATTCGAGAAAATGAAGGCTGATGTAAGTATTTCCTCTTTGTTGACTGCAACTAGCATTATTTAATATTTTTCTAACATTTAACTTACAATCCAGCCTAACAAGATTTGACCTTTGCTATGATTGATGAGAGAAACCTAGATTATCTCCAGCCAGCTCGAGAATCTCATCTTGATTAACTTTCGAAGTTATAGTTTATAAGCGCGTTGTTTAAACCTTCCTTTTAAGTCTTCGCCATCTGGTCCCTTAGGTTTCTTCGCCAAAAAAGCTCTTAAGCGACATTGAGTTCCTCTAGAATACAATAAAAGATATGTGTCATCCAAAACAGGTACCAATTTACCTCACGAAGCAAGAGATGTTGGATTTGGACAAGGAAATCTTCGACGAAAACAACCCACACTCGTTCCTGCGACCATGCTGTGTTCACGTACCGGACCAGGAGAGTATAACCGCTATATTAGCTCGCATGTACGGGGCCACTGTACTCGACAGTGCCATCAACTGCACTCACGTTGTAGTGCCCAACATTATAAAAAAGACTGAACTTGATAATCTTCGGGAGTTAACTAAGGCTTTAATCGTTAGTGAAGATTGGCTAGACGCTTGCTTTTCTCAAAAGAAGTTAGTTCCGGAAACGAAATTTATTATGTGACGCAAGCGAGTCTATACAATTTGCCTGTATAAGCTTAGAGGTTACCTTATTAGGTGCCTACCGCTGTAAGGTAGCCAATATTAGAGCAGTCAAATTGCTAGGCAAGTATATATAAGCTAACTTATCAATAGCCCCAATATGCGAGTGCTTCCCATTTCCAGTTTGAGATCCTTAAGGGGCCGGCGGAGCATCGATCGCAACTACGAATCGAGTGCTACAAATGTTGCGCTAGTGTGCCTGTCGGAGCGATACACATAGCTACCGTGAACTGTACGACCACGCACACATTTTCATTGACATGACATTTGCTTGACGCGATAGCACTACTCACGGAATAGTTAAATAAGGTTGGAAAGGCCCTAGCTCCAATTTTGTATCAGGACCAGTGTCACCGCTTGTCTCCCACTATTTTAATTTCTACACATACGCACTCCTATGTTTACAAATATTTCGCACACAACCAAATTCGACACACATAAATCTCAGGGCAGATATTCGTTCGCACACTAGTACTAAGCTCCCGTAGGCATAGACACACACACGCAAAAAACGCACGCTAGTGCTTGATAAAGCCGATATTCTTTATCGATAAATTATCTGATAAATGTATGGGGGAAAATTAAACAACAATTAATATTAAGAAATATTTATTTTACTTTTATTAATTACAAATAATCACTGTCCTTGGAATAAAACGTATTTATTAAGCAATTGGCGCTTGCTATCAATTGTTAACGAATTTTTCAAAACAAAGTGTAACCTTACGTTAATATATTTTTCAATAATTGCTTTGGTGAGGTCTGTGATGTGGTTTGCTGTAGGGTATTGGCCAATTTGATGATAAATTATGTTTTTAAATATTTCACTTCCTACAAAGTGACGCATAATTTTTGCCACCAACATGTTTTTATTTATATTATGAAGGCTTTCCGTATAAATTTTGATAACAGATTCAGATATTTTACAAATCTGTATCAAATCTTTTGACGGGTATAACAGACCACCCTTATCTTTAGCAACTATAAATTTATGGTCTTCATTTATGCTATTGGACAATAGCGCTCCAATGCATATATCGCAATCTATTTTCTTAATTAAAATATGCGCTATGTATCCTGAAATATGGGTAATGATTTGATTGCTAAAATCTGAGATGGTATTGAAAAATGCGTTAATATCCTCTTCGTTATTATTATTATCATCATCATCGTCACCTTCAATCGCAATCCTTCGTATGGATCTATTAATCCGTGCTACGGGAGATGATGCACAATCAAGAATTGAAATGTGTTCAAGCGCAGTACAATTTCCACTATCGAGAGCCTTTAACTCTATATGAACTAAAAGTTTTTTGTACGCAGCTTTAAACTGGCGGGCCGTGGGGTTATTGTTGCCTCCACCATGAGACCTAATATTACCAAAAAGCATTTCAAGGTGATCCTGGCTTACTTTGTAAAATGGCATAAAAATCAGAACTCCAGGACGTATCAACGTTTCATAAAAATGTTTAACAGCTTCAGCACATCCAATAAAACCATTGAAACCAGTCTTACGTAAACTTTTTGTCAAAAGAGTTCCTTCTTCTGTTCTCAACTCTGATAGGTACGTCGTCGCCATGTCTAGATAATTAAGCAGCATTGCAGCGTTGGCTTCTGTTAGAGCTTTTTTGAAGCTATATTCATATGTGTTTCGGGAATTAAAAATGTCAAACATGTTATTGATAATCCTCAAAAAAAAAGTTGTGCTTTCACTATTTTTGAATGAAGGCAGATTTAATTGGTCACGACAAAAGTCTATAGCGTCTGCTACACTTAGGCTGAACAATTGCGTTGCAAGCTTAACTTTCATCTTATTATTTTGAAAATGAACATGATTGTAACGAAGCTTGTTCGCTAAATGAAAGCTCTCCTTCATTTGAAGGTTATTTAATTGCTCCAAAAATCGCCATTCTATGGTATTACCATCTTTATCTAAAAATGTGTTATAGCATTGAAAAGCATTACGGATTAATTTTATCATGTGTGATGGGTCTAGCACTACAACTACTGGATTATTCGTTGACGGGTGTGGAAAAGAAATGTTTTTATCTTTGATTGAACAGTTTAAGCATTCTACCATTGCCATATTTGCAGCGCATCCATCAAAAGTTAGGGAAATTATTTTTATGCCTGTTTCTGCTGTAAGTTCCAAGCATTGTATAATTAAGTCTGCGCGTTGTCTTCCGTTAATTCCGTCAACTAAGAAATATCCAACTGGAACCTTAAAATTACAATTTATGCCTGTCACTAGAAATACCAGAGCTTCTTTGGCTATTCCTACGTGGTCTCCTTCGATGCCACTGCCAATATCAACATGTCCAAGTATTTTTTTTCCATCCCATTCTATACGACGGCGTATAGCCATTTCATCCAACGAAAGGGCTGCAATAATGGGATATTTAGTGCTTTTCACTTTTATTTTTAACGCCTCTATGGATTCTGCAGTAAAACCAGGATCACCTCCCATATTTTGGTACCATTTTCGGAGCGTACGGCGATTCGGGAGGCAAGTATCAAAAGTTTTGCGTACGTACTCATAAGCCTTTGGCGAATAATAGTCAAGTGTTAGCGCAAAACTACGCAGAGGTGGACTATATTTTTGCTTAGATGGCCCGCCACCAGTATTTTTTGCGATCATACGATTTGTCAGTTCTTGTACCTGTAAATAAAATTATAATAATAAATCTTTATTATCTCTGCTATTTTTATAAGGCCACCTACAATACAAAACATACCTTAACATTTATATTTTTTAAAACAGATATATCTTCGTCTTGCAATGAAAATTTTTCTTGAAGATCATTTAAAACATCTTGCATTTTATTAATTTTTTTTTTCAGTCTTCGGTTTTGTGCTTGTATTTTTCTTATCTTCAATCTCTGTTTCTTTATTAGACATTCTTTGTTGATAATTATCTTTTGCAGCTTTCTTTTCCTAGGAGTGCTTGCATTTGAAGATGACATTAAGTTTTCCTACAAATAAATAAAGGAATGAATCATTTGCGGAATAAGTTGTTTGTGAAATAAATAGTATACGAATCGTTGTTTGTCAAGTGAAAACCTGTGAAATGAGTTTTGGTGAAATATTAGTGAAACCATTAATCTTTAAAAAAAACATCTATGTAACGATTCTTGACCAATCTTTATAAGTATAAATTTACTTACTTCAGTGTTTTTTCTTTTTAAAGATTTATCTTTTTTTGGTGTCAACAAAATTGAAGATGAAGCCTGTGCTTGTAAATCCTAAAATTATAAATAGCATAAAATATTTTGAAATGCGGACTTTACAAGAGAGATTATAATTCAAGATATAAGTATAAGGTTACCTGAGCGCCTTCGCAATTTTGCACACTGGTGGAAATAGCATCATAACTCGGCTTATTAAGTATAGCATTGCAAGAATTAGTTGTCTGAAAAATAATGCAAAAGTCTTAACATGTCACGCACGGTACACTTAATAATAATTCAAAATTGAAATATTAGAGCTGAATGCTTGCGTGATAATGATTTACCCGAGTGTGATAATTAATCTACTGTAATTATTATATGATACCATACATACCCGAAATATTTTTCATGAAAATGAACAATCAAATAAAATAAAACCTGATGATCCGTACATTTTGAATGCAGGGATCAGATCTGTTCATAATTTAGGAGTTAATAAATAGGAGTAGAATATGAAATATCGGAACTTAATTCCAACAAGTTAGTAATACATTTTAACAAAACCTACCAAAGAAGAAATCTGCACAATTTGTTCTCTTGGGATCGCCCCTGGTTTTAGGTACCTATAACCTGATTTTTTAATGATAAAATCATCTTTACTGAAATGTATAGAGCAAATAGTACTCGTCTTTGTCGGCATCCAGTTTCCTCTACCTGTCACGTCAATCCATTGTACCCTGGCGTTAGGTTCTTTAGGAAACCTAAAATGTATAATTTATTGCGTAAGTAAAATTGGATTTTACTTATATTTTAATACTAAATACAATATAGTAAATACTTGTAGATGAGTACAATGATCTCGTATAATGTTGCCAATTAATTCAATTTTTCCCTGTAAATCTGTCATCTACAAGTATTTACGATATTGTATCATTCGTTCAATAATTGTAATGTAATATTTAATTGGCTCATTATACATCTAACTAAAAATATACTATCATTAATTAAATTTAAAATAATTCAAAAAGAATCTTTGTCCAACGTAAATTTATATTATTTGAGAATTCTATCGATGATTTTATTTAACCACATGGTCACCTCACTATCGACCGTGCATCACGGCCAATCAGGGCAAACGACGTAACGTCAATGGTTGAAGTGAAGAGGACGCGACGCATGCAGTACATTGTAAGCGGACTTAGTAATTGCGTTGATTACGCGAGTACACATCGTGCAATGTATATTTTTTTTTTACTTGTTGCAATAATGTCGTTCATGTTTGGAATTTCATAGTGATCAGAATATTTTTATGTTTTTTACTAATAAAATTATAATTAAATGTTATTTTCGACTTACCGATGGAAAGATATACCCCCTCGCTCTATACTTGCGGTCTGACTTTTTATTTTACAAGTTATAATTGCACAACACGGCATTTTAAAGCAGAGCTCTGTTCTCCGCAGTAGTCCAAAGCGCACAAAACGCGGTGAATGAATGAATCGGTCGAGTTATGATTATCGAATCATAACTGTGGCGCGCTTGCCACGCCCACATTACCATTCCAACCTTATTTAACTATTCCGTGGCACTACTAGCTATTGAAAATTTATGATAAATTTGATGAAAAAAAGATGTAGGAACCCAGAAAAATACTGTCTCAAACCGAATAACAACACATTATGGTGGAAATATGCTCAAATTGCAAACGATTTAGGTATTACGTTTGTATGGAGAATTCATCCGTCGCCGCGTTCTTAAGTATAAATCTTAAAAACCACTTCAGTTGGTCTGCGGTCACTTTATTTATAACATGACTAAACTATCATACGACTTTTGTAATTTACCATTAATAAATATGCCTTACAACGTGATAAAATTCGTGATTCTTACTAATACTTGATAATTTAATTAACAAGCAATAAAATGTCTATTATATTATTGTTAAACGTGTAAAACAGCGTTATTATTTAAAATAATGTATTGTACGTTACCTTTACAGAGGTACATACTTAGGTACCAATTTTTTTTTTACGTCACTATTATTAACATAAGCTTTCTTTCGTCTTCTATTGCTATGGTTTCACTATTACGAATTGATTGTTTTTATAATGTTAATGAAATAAATATATAAATATATTTGTATTAAAATAAAATATGCTTTAAACTTCTTGTCATACCGATGACGATTCTTCATCGCTTTTGCATCTCAACAGGCGATAAGCTCTCCTATACCTTCCTAGCTCTCCTATACCTTCCTATAAGCTAAATTATTCCGCGTCTGTGCTAAGCACATAAATAAGTAGGTATAGGCAGAATCTTTACATAATTAAATCCAATTCCAATCTAAATCATTAAATTATGAAATAGTGTGACTGTTCCTTATCCCTATAATGTACAGTCACACACTATTTAACTATTAGGTACAAACTCAACTGATGGTAGGTCTGCACGCGCCTTAACATATCTAAAGTTATAATTACAGTAAAAAGACGCACTGGTTTGTTAACACTGTATATTGTACAATCAAAGCCAGTGGGCCGCATAATGAATCGAATGCACGCGTGTCGGTAGCTGGTACAGCACACAGACATGCGTTTGTTTTGCACCGCCACCAAAGACCGCTTTATGCTCCGAAGTAACCCGCGATTACGGCTAACAGAGATACTTTGTGTGCTGCTATTATTAACTTAATACTTCATTAGCATAACTGTATTAAAGCTGGTACATGTTGTTCATAGGTAATTATACAAATCTATGGAAGGACTATTGCAAGTCAATTTTGTAGATCTAGTTTGTAGAGCTCTACTTATGTAGCATAACGCTACATAAGTAGAGCTATCTACAAAATACTTATCTCTTTAAAGGATTTTTGAGAAACAAGTACAGGCTTGCAAACGTCTGCGTCTGCGCTGCGGCACGTACAGCTATGTAGGTAGGCTAAGCTATAAATCAGTGACATAAATGAAGCTCTATATAGACGGATAAAGGCAGTTCCAGAATCGCTTTGCTTTACAAGTGAATTACTACCTTACCTACATGATGTCTAAGCAGATTTTGGCTTTTACAAATAAACTGATCACAAATTTCGTTTTCGAAAATTATAGATTTTCATGACGACTGTCATAATATGACGGAACCGCTTTCCTAGAACACCGTCGTCGTACCTAATGTCGTTTTCATACCAGTAATAAATGGTAGGTATTAGTCCAAATCAATCAATATGAAGATAGTCACGGTAACCGAAGCCGGAGCGTGGACACGGACAATTGAAATATGAGAGCTAATTGGCAATCGCCGCTCGAGATTGAATATCATTTTCACGTTACTATTGTCGATTAAATTGTTACGTGTTTCAGATCTTTTGTTTACTTTAAGGATTTCAGCTAGTTAATGGTTCAAGCGGATCAGACTTTTTTTGCTCAGAAATTCATATAAAATGACTTTTTAAATATTTTCAGGGTAGGTTAATTTCGATAAAACATATAATAAGTAGGCTATTGTCATTAGGTACCTATAGATACCTCGATACCCTCGGTAGGTACTTCGGTAGGCCGAAGTAAAAATGATTCACCTTTCCAGAGACAATACCTACCCAGTTACCTACTTAAAAGCATATAATAGTTCCATTGAATTGTGTCAATACCATTTTTTGAATACCTCTTTAGACTTATATCTATTTTCATAAATGTAGAAAGTTTTCGTAGGGGAGCAATAATACTTAAGTAGGTACTTTTAGGAAAACAACAAAGTAATTGCTTTTTTACAGATTTCGTTATGTCTTTGAAAACGTTAAAAATACGCACTACAAACACTTAAATATGACCCAACAAGCGATTAATGTATCATTTTGCTACGAAAAATAAAACTGTTTTACAATAAATACAAAAACGAACGTTTGGTGTCGTGCCGCCCGCCCACACGTAGTTTCCGCCAATAGAGAAGCGCGCTGGGCGGGGCGACGGCTGCCACTGAACTTTTAAAACTTGAAGCCCACTTTACAGCCGTCAATCTCTGAAACGATATTTCAGCGTCAACATGACTCGCTGTCGCGCCTCATTAATAATTTAGTAATCCGTGGGATTGGTTCGAGTAACATGAATTAGTTGGTGGTTGATACAGTGATTCACTTTTAAATTATTTGGGGTGAATACAAAATGCAAAACGAGGGTGTGGGTGAGAGTGAAGGCACGGGCAGCAGTCGGAAGGCGCTGCGGACCCCGAAGTGCGCCCGCTGCCGCAACCACGGGGTCATCTCCTGCCTGAAGGGGCACAAGAGACTGTGTCGCTGGCGGGACTGCCGCTGCCCCGGCTGTCTGCTGGTGCTCGAGCGACAACGCGTTATGGCTGCACAGGTACCGTACCAACTTTATTTATTTTTGTTGAATCGCGGAATGGAAGCACATTAGTGATTCTTGTCTTTAACCATAAGCTTGCAAGATGTTTGCTAGATATACGAAGAATAAAATTTTGTTAAGAGCAGAGTGGCCCAGTGGTAATTAACCGACTTACATGTTGCTCGGACAGGCACTTTACTTTGTGCAATTTATTTCATCACCTCTGCTCTCAAAACAATGAAAGAAAACATCATGAAGAAACCGGCATGTCCTAGAACCAAAAACTTCTAAGAGTGACATTCACCAACCCGCACCCGCGTGGTGAATTATGGGTCACTTCCTCTCACAGAGCGAAGGCCGGTGTCTCAGCACTGGGAATGTTGAAGGCTGATTATGCTATACAAGTTTTACACATATGAAATCAGTATCAAGGTATGCAGGTATGATTTGAATAGATCACAAATCTCAACATTACCACCTACTTTTGCGGGTAGTTTCAACTAGCAAAAGTCAAAAGATAATATTCATTCCTAACAGCTGTAAACCAGAGTTCGAATCATCTGCTATGAAACCTTAGCTAGCATTATGCTCAGCTGCTGGCCTGTTACAAGCAGCTGACAGTTCAATGCTAGTGCTTTAAATGTAAATATTCTTGTAACGTTTATTCTTTTTTTAATAAGAAGAATAAAATCCTTTACCTCAACTGCATCGTTTGTCAAGAGGTCGCGAGCGTGTCTGTTGATCGTGGGTTCTACCTCCAGGGTCGGACAAAGTGTTACATTATTGATAGCCTGGAGTCTTGATTTGTGCCCGGTTGATAGCCATGGGTCACCCGCTATTACATGGGTCATATTAAACTTTTGCGTACCCTTTAGGGGGATACAGATATGATGTTGTGTTTGTGTGCGATTTCTGTAGGTATTGTTCGAATATCTCCTGCGTACTTGGTTAATCTCCGTTGAGATTGGCCGCCGTGGCCGAAATTCGGTCGGTAGGATATCATTATTATTATCGTTCATAGGTGGCACTACGCCGACAGCAGGGTGCAGGCGGGGCAGACGCACGGGACGGCGAAGCGGCGGCGCTGGCAGCCCGCAAGCGCGCCTACCGCGCCCGCTTGCGATGCATGCAGATGTCCAGGTCGTTCCCAGTGCAGCCTTCCATCTATGGTGAGTTATCATCTTCCAACAAGCTCTTGTTCCCTTCAAAATGGTTGAGCTGGATGGTGGTCATCCATGCATCATATTCGTGAATGAGTCCCGTCAGTTGACTTGAAGTGGTCAGCTGTTAGCTGCCACGGCTTATTTTTATTATATTGTATTTGAAAAGTTTTTTTATTGTTTATTGCGTTTACTCTGGACAAGTGGACATATAAATTCAACATGAATGAAGTTACAAATATTTTGTAAAAATATAATTATAAAGAGTGGTCATGGAGTTTCTTGCCCGTTCTTCTCCATAGGAACCTACTACACTCTGGAATGGGCAACTAGCTTCATCTTCCTGACTTACCTTCCGACTCCTTTGACAATTCAAAAGTGCCTGAAAAGGCTTAATTAAAATGAGTCTTGTCCAAATATTTTAGAGGAACCACTGACTGTTGCCATTGTGACTTCAGTTTCAATGTCGTTACTTTTTTTATAATTAGAAGGAGCTCTTAAATGTACCTACCTACCTACCTATGTAAGACCGTACAATTTTTATTGTCAACCGCGACAATTTAAAATTATCATTATAAATAGATATATACTAGTATATTATAAGTACTAGCTGCGCCCCGCGATTTTACCCGCGTAAGTCTCGATACCGTGAGAATATCGGGATAAAAAGTATCCTATTTATTTATATATACTTTATTGTACACCATAAAAATATATAACGCAAGGAAAAAACAAACACTACAAAATATACAATGGGCGGCCTTATCGCTTTCCGCGATCTCTTCCAGGCAACCTTAGAATGGACAGTGATTTGCCTGGACATAATATGGGGCTGTCGTAGGTGCAAATAATAAGTTACCTATACAATATACTAAAATAGATACACATATACATACATATCCTAAATAATAGATACATACATAGGAAATAAATAAATAAGCAACGAAAAATAATTGAAGACTATAGATAATTACACAGTTAAGGTGGGTCTACACGGGTCAATTTTCGCCGTGCGGCTAGTCCGCCGAAGAAAAAGAAGAAGAAGCCGCTTTAGCTTTATACACTTGCGACCTAGCCGAATTGCCATTTAGACGGTCGATTTACGCCGCTCGGCAATAATCGTGCGGCTTTAGTCACCCGTGTAAACCCCACTTAACGAAGACAAGATCACAACGACAAGTAATGTTCCTTAACGAGTCTTTTAAACCCTATTAACGACTGCGCGCGTTTTATTTGAACTGGCAATGCATTCCACAAACGAGCGGCCTGGACGGCAAAGGATTTGTCGAGGAAAGTTGAGGAATGCATTGGCATTTTAAGCTTTTGAGTTATCCGATGACCTTAAAAATTTTGTGTGGGAGTCACAAAGAAACTAGAAACGATTTTTGAGATAGAGAGGGGTGAAAGGGGAAAAAGCACATTAAACAAAAGGGAAAGAATATGAGCATTCCGGCGAAGGCGGATTGGTAACCACTTGAGTTTCACACGAAATTCGGAAACATGGTCATATTTGCGCAAACCGAATATGAACCTTATACAAACATTTTGAAGCCGCTCAAGTTTATTGAGTTGGGCGATTGTGCAAGAGCAATCTTGGTGGCAGTCGGTAGAAAATTACGTAATCTCTTCAAAGATGCAGCGGATGCAAATAGTTTGCGGCTAACTTCCTGCAGCTGGGCAGTCCAAGAGAAGTTCTTATCTATGTCCCTTTCTCAGGCTCTAGACTATCTGTGTACCAAATTTCATTTAAATCGGTTCAATAGTTTTGGCGTGAAAGCGCGACAAACAGACAGACAGACAGAGTTACTTTCGCATTTATAATATTAATAAGGATTTTAGGGAGCAGTGGTGATCATGTCTGTCGGTCTGGGTTCGTAGGTTCGTACCCACGACCTATTCGGCCGTTTGCACTGCTCTCCGTACGCCTGCAATTTTACTAGGTAGCTACATCGCAAATAATTGCAATTACCTACAAACAATAATTTGCTCACCTGGAAATCGAACCCAAAACAACTTCGGTAACTGCCAAGTTGGCAGTTACCGAAAATAGGTAATGAAGTGTGCAAGAGTTGGCAGTGCCAACTCTTGCAGGTGGCCAATCTACACCAGCATAAGAACATTGTTTGCATTGTACCTTAATTATTTAGCTTTCCATAATAGGCTACCAAAATTACACGTGTATTCTCCTTATGGATGGGCAGAGGTGTTAGGTAGGTACACCTACATAAGTCTATTCATCTGTGATTGTACGTAGATTTTCTCGTGGCAAAGCTGGGTTATGCATGTATAGATATCTAAACGGTTATTTTAAAATGTAATGTATACGGTGACAGCGAGCAGGGTGTCGTCCGACTTCGCACCACTCCGCTGCTTGTTATTGTAGTAACCGAGTCGACACTGTCGAGTGTTTCCTTTCTCATCCGTGAAATGCTAAATGCGAATTAGCTGGATAAATATTTATTTTGGAACAGCGGGAGCGAGTTAAAATTGAATACTTTGGTGAGCTTCATTTATCGGCAGATGTTTCGGTTTATCTAGATACATCAATCAATACGAGATTTCATGACGTTTAACAGACAGATAAATACTGAATGGTCCCTAAGTTACAGTAGTTAGGGGATGCGGATGCGCTAAGGTAGCCCGCGAAATTCAAATTTTCTTACGTTTTTTGCAATTTGCAGGTCAGTGTCAGGTTGTATGTTGATTAAAATATGATTCGCGACCGTAACAAATATGGCTTTACAGAATTATAATCAGCAATACAACTCCTTAAGTTAGAATAACTCCCAAATGTCATGATTGCAATAATTGATAGTCATTCAATACTTAGATAAATTAAGTTGTATCGCTACATAAGTACCTTATCAAATATCTAAAGTGGCTAAACAACATACCCAATCTCTTGATTTGTTACAATTTCGTTTGTACTAATAATTGCGTTGTAGTCAATGTGTGTCGTTCCATGTTGCACAAAACATATTCAAAGTAGGTACGTACAAAAATAGAGCATCACAGTCGGAGTAATAAAAAATTTGAATGACTCTTGAAAATGTCCCCGCTTCATTACAGAACAAAAGCTGTCATCCAACACTCGGCAACATTTCACTGTCTATTAAAACAAAAACTACAATTTCTTTTAACTATTTTTATGGGCTCTAAAAAAGTGTGAAGATTGTTTTACAAGAGAAGGCGGAGGCGGCTCTTTGTCGGGGTGTTGGGTTACAGCAATACTGTTGACTGTAAACATGTCTTTCCGTTCTGTTGAATGATAGCTCCGCGGGTGCCAAAACCCTCACACATATGACATCTAGATAATATTCGTTTTAATGTGTATCTTTATGAGCTGCTTGATAAAAGTAACAGGTTGTACCGAATTTATCATCATTCGTACAGAAAGTAAAATTCTTTTGATTGTAATCATTGTAGGTAGATCAGTCGCTAGACCAACGAGCCAGCTTGTGACTGCTAGACTATCTATGAGAAAAATCACAAGCGCGACTGTAGAGCGTGGGGTTCTGGTTCCAATTCCTAAGTCAGACGAAGTGGGCTTTTCTTCAGGTAATTTTATCAGTAACAGCCCCAAATCTAAGGGTCTGGATTTGTTCCCGATAAATGGCAATATTAGGTACTATGGGCACTCAAACATAATTGGCGAATAATAAAGGTAGTTTTTATGAGTAACTTTACCGTACCCTTCTGTAAAATTAATAAAACTCTTGCTGTAGGCTAGTTGATGTGGTTTAGTACGGTAGGCCACACGTCAATGGTATTAAAACCAGTATAAGCAGCTGGCCTCTGACTTTGCATTATGAATGAGTCCCGGTCCGTGCACCCCGCGCGCGTTTTAGCGTACGCCCTTACTAACTACCATTTCATCCACGCTTGTGTAGGTATTATATACTTACTTAGTTTTTGCTTGTCTAGCGAAATGTGGGTGTACTATAGGTCAATCTTTGCCCAACCCTTCAGGGAAACAAGGCGTAATATGTTGTCTTTTATTAGTTTTTAAAACGGACCGTTCGGTGGCAAAAACGTTGTTTTTTTTTGTAATAAAATCGAACATAGTACCTATATACCTCCAGCGCCAAAGAAGTAGGACGCACAGCTTTAAATGCTTGCTTATTAACTGCTCATCTAAACTACTTTGGATGTGATATATCGCTGAACATAACGCTATCTGTAATTTGCGCACAGGTAATGATCGGGTATTTTCAAGTGATCCAGCGTGGAACGAGCGTGTGCGCCGGCGCCGAGCCTTCGCAGATGTAGAGCTGGAGCGCGGGGCGGCGCCCCTGCCGCCCCCGCCGCCCGCGCCTCCCGCCGCACTTCTCTGCAGGAACCTCCTTGCCGCTCTACTCACTACTTACGCACCCATACCGCAACACACCCAGCCACAACGACAAAAACTGTCATTCTCCATCGAATCCATAATAGGAGTTCAGTAAATCCCTCTGAACAGTTTAAATAATTAAGTACTGCGAATGGCGACTGTTTGCGCTATAGCGGTTATCCGAATACAATTAGGGCGATTATTGGTTGTTTCAAATAAAAAATTAATACATCGTCTTCGAACAATGAGTGCTTTATTAACGAAATGTATGGTAAAAGAATGTCTATTGTGAGGTCATCTTATTACAACCCGAACTTAGATTTAAACAATTGATTAGTATCTGGATATATTAACGTTTACAATTGAATTTGTATATATTTTTTTCATTATATAAAATGAGTACAGAATTTTTATTTCAAAAGTGAGTTATACAAATATATTTTTCCAAAATTATAATTTATATTGTTAATTTTGAACAAGACGCCTAGGGTTAGGCCTTAAAATAGAGGTAGGTAGTGTCTATTACTTGATGCATCTATCTGTACTCACTTTATGTAAACAAATCATTATGTATGGTTTGTAATTTTGTACCGGTTGACTTATAGCTGAAATTATGTATACAATACAAACATTACAGTTGCAACAATTTCATGTTTTTTTAATGTAAATAACTTACACATTTGCCTACAGGTGACAAGAATTAACATTTATGTAGTTAAAAATATGTATATTAATTTTCATACACGATACAGTTTGCACGGATAGATTTCCTATCGTCATTTGCAAGAGGACTAACTAATGGTACTGATTTGTAAATAAAACTAGTGAAAGAATATATGTAATAAAATATTAGTACATATTTAATATAGGTTTATATAATGTGTTTAAAAATAATAATCAAATATATAATTAAATCGAAAAACGGCAAAACCAAGAATGAGTTTTTTTTAATAGATGAAATGTAAAAATATCACATTGTCTACATTATGTTAAGATTTCAAAAAGTTTATGTACTAGATTGCGGTAAGCGGAATGGGAATGACCAATAGAAATTTAAACAAAGCGTATAGATGTCGCTAAGCTAACATTAGTATTTTCGAATTGTACATTTAAGCGATTTTCAATTTTGAAATCAATTTTAGAAAACTTTTTAGAATTACCATTTAAAATACATATTTAATGTAAATTCCGCAAACCAATTTAACTTATTGATGCGCGGGTTGCGTAGCTAGTGTGTAAATTTGATTGATTGGTTATTATAGGTTTGATATTAAAAAAAAATACAATGTTTATCCAGCTCTGTAGTACCTATTACAAGCAATTTGGGGATACTTAAGGACCTATACTACCTCAGATTGCTTGGTACGATCGTCGGTTATATCGAAAATACTGCAGCATTCATTTTGAAATAAATATATGTTAAAGTTGGTACTATATTTGACGAAAACACGATTCCATAAAATTTTCTCGATACAGAAAAAAATCCTAAGTTACCTCCAAACCGAACAATATACCGCCTGTATTAAAAAAAATACTTCATGAAACTGCATAATAACTGAAATATTTTTTTATTACCATTATTTCGCCGCAATAAGCAATTACCTAAGCTATTCGCGCCTTGGAGCTGCCAGCACCCCACTCAGACTCGCTCTCACTCAGTCCGCGAGTAGTATGGTGCGAGCGAGATAAAAAGTGAAGTTGAGCAGAGGTAGTATGGGCTCTTACAGGTGAACGCGCATTGGACCGAACTTAAAACCAGCACACAACATTTTTTTAACCCTTTTTTAGGTTTCCGTAGTCAACAAGGAACCCTTATAGTTTCGCCACGTTCGTCTGTCTGTCCGCGGCTTAGCTCAGAGGCTCTTAGTACTAGCAAGCTGTAATTTGGCATGGGTAATAATGAAGCCGAAAGTGGTAAAAAAAAAGGTTACTTCCCCTACACGTTAAGTGGTGATGTTGTCGTTGGAAAGGTCGTTTAAAAATATTGGAAGTTTGTGAAAACCATTTTTGGATTCAGGGATCCGTTTGAGAAATATTAAGCTTTAAAGTGATTTTTTGTTTAGAGTCAAGTGCCCCGCCCCCCCCCCCCCCCTGCCAGCTAAATGGTTGGTTTTGGATATGTGAAAAAAATCATGGCAGTAGTATATTTATAACGAAATTAAAAGGAAAACTATCATAGCTACGTAGGCTCTACAAGTTACAAAGTAACTAACTACGAAACCCTTCATTGTGCGTAGTTCGACACGAACTTAACCGGTTTTTTTACGTGAATATGTCTTCAGAATCAGCAATACAACTCTCAAGTTCATGAAAGTGCCAAATGTCATGATTTCATGAAATAGTCGGTCAATGCACTTACATAGTTGTATTGCTGATTTTAATGTTTATAATTCTGTAAATCCATATTTGTTACGAGCGCTAATAATATTTAGATCAACATACAACCTGATACTGACCCGCAAATTGCAAAAAACGTAAGAAAATTTGAATTTCGCGGGCCACCCTAACGCATCCCCCTTAAATTTTCTTACATAGTGGGAGGCAATTCTAAAACTTCAGGGGATATGGTTTGATATTGCAGCTACATATCTCATCTACATCCAATGTACAATACCACTCGATAGCTAAAGGATAAAAAAATTCACGTAAAACACGGCCGTGTCCACGTCACAACCATGAGCCACATATTTTAGAATCAAAAGGGTGTCAACGGGATTCTCTCTATGGATTGTCTGTCACACACAGAGGTGCGTATTTTTTTTACCATTTTGTTACGCAGTTGATTTCACCATAATACGTGTATATATGGGCTTTATCAAGGTATAAGGAAGGTGAACTAAGATCGTTTTGGCGGTAAGTTACCTAGAACGCGAATCCGAATCGCAGTTTAGGCGGATTTAAGGGTTTTAGTATAATTTGCATGAAATGAAAAGGACCGTGAAATCTTGATGTTCGACGAATTCTAGCGAGCAAGACGGTCGAAGCAATGCGATGCGATACGGAACCTACGATCTAAGACGGAGCGACGACAAAATATGCGATGCGGACAGTATGGTACGTTCGGTGTGAGATTTACTCCAAATTCACTGCGTGCTTGTACGTTTGGCTCTCACGACACACGGTATGTATGTGTTCACCTTAATCGAATTGTGTAATAACATGAAATCTCCAGAAAATTGCATGGGATACCAACATAATGCAAATGCGACTTACAAATATTTTACCGTAGTGAGCTCAATACTTGCCGTTTTGTTTATATTCTAATAATCTGTTGCGATTTCCGTGTTTAACGAATGTGGACAATGTGATTTATTTAGTATTATATTCACATGCATAATTATATAAATAAATAAGGTATTACAAGTACAAAATATGTACTTTTTGACAATAATGCACAACACAATAAGACAATTTAACGCGACACAAACAACCTACATTTATATCGACAATGCATCACAATTAATGTTCGTCCAAACACAATACAACTATATTTTTCATAAAATACTAACTATGCCTCAAGGAAGGGAGTGCCTTACGAATGCCGCCTCACTCACACATACACGCATGCGGTCACTTATCCAACTATTATCACGGTTTTTTTTTTAGGAAAACAAACTTTACAAAATTCATGACCATAAAATCTACTAACCTTAAAAATAAATTACGAGGCCACCCGTAACATCGATTTAAAATGGATTCTACTTAAAAAATAAACAATGTGTCTCAAATTTATCCGACAGGTAGCTACAGTAATTTAATGTTCCTACGGGTACCGAGACGTGAAACAGCTACCGTATCGACGCGACGCTCGGCGCGGTCTGCGCCTGCGAGTCGTCTGGGCTTCGTTGGCACATGACACGGGATGGGACTAGACAGGACTCGGGATAGGAACTCACTGGGTTTAAGGGATCGGGGACTTCGCCTACTCAAATAAATCACAATGTATATCTAAACAGTACCTACAAATTTAGCGAGACGCAACAAAAAAATATATAATATAATAACACTCGCGAGTGAAATTTTAGTTGTGACTGAGCCAAAAGACAGAATTTAGATTACGGAATGTTTCAAATTTCTTTATATCCCCGAAATACCGTATTATATCGACGCTGTACCCTATGCTACGATTGCAATTTGTAAAATATACTAAATGTTCATTTGAACTACATAATTTCAGATCCCCGTATCTGAAAAACTAAATGATATAACAAGTGTTTAAAGTCAGACTTTTAGCTTTTATAAAACAAAAAATAACAATTTTACTTGAATATAATAATAATATACATCGCAATATGTATTTACATATACATAATATTACTTTAATTAAATATACACGTAAATAGTACTTTATATCAATCATACAAGTTGACCAGACGCATGGACAGTCGCGGTCACGACGCACACGAGTACAAAATGTGTAAATATAGCTTTGTAAGATGTTGCACGAACTGCGTAAGCGTCGCCGCGCAAGCGTCCACCCACGCGGCCAACTCACACATACAATTCCATTAAACAATATACAACGTAAAAATACTATTTGGTATATTATATAGCAGAAATCTAGCCGTCATAAAATCTATCAAAGCAGTATATTATATCTACACTGACACAGACATATAATCATCATACACATATATTAGTCAAAAAAAACCAGTCACAAATCACAGTTGACATAAATTCTCGATTTTACTAAGTCTTTGTAATTTATATAAAATAATAGTTAACACATCAATTTTAAATATCTACTAAAATATATTTGCAAAGCTCTAGTGGGTGTAGATAAATGCTTTTGGATAAAATCAATTACCAAATGACTCTGTTACTTGAATCCTCTAAAACAAACCGCAACGACGCTGTTTTGATGTCAGTGAATTGTAAATAAACACGTGCTGTATCTGTGTTGAGCAGTGAATGGCATCAGTCAACCGAAGCTAATCTAATACGAGCAATAAGGCAAACGATGTGACTGGCGATCGAGTGCCCGCGTTCATACTATCGTCTGCTCCGAGCAGCTCGCGACATGAATATTGTTTACATTATATTGTTACCAGTATCAGCTTCGACGTTATATCAACGATATCAATTCGACACGAAACAGTAGTTTACTATACTAACGTTTCTTTAGGTAATTTCTATGATGAGACTCTGATGATTCGATGTGTCGTTAAAATCTTATTATTAAAGATTGAAACTAAATAACACAAATGTTGCATTGACAAAAACAGGAATCAATCATAATTTTTGAGTAATAACATATCAATTTAAAATGACATATCAAACAGAAAAAAAATCGTCTCACCTTTTAAGTTATAAACTAGAAACTATCTCTAAATTTCATGCATTACAGTAGATATTCCACATCTAACTCGGTAATAATCACTGCGTTATAAAATTTAGTGAGTAAAATTACAACTAGAAAGGGCCAATTAATGTACACTCGTTACGATGGTTGAATAGATGCGCACGTAAGCATGCATCGTGCAACATGGATGTAACAAGATACGAGTAGCAAGCCGAGCACCCCACGTATACGTGTGTACCGGCCCCGCCCTGTGCGTTGTGCGTCTGATCGTGTAAGCCGAGCGGAGCGGTTCATAACCTGCGCGGCCCCAAGCTACTTACTATACACTCGGTGCACAATACACTCATTACGATTAAGTGATTACGCCGCTTCTAAATGTACGTCTCGTCGAACGAAAAAAGATATAATTTTCAGGTACAAACAGAAGAATGAAGTGTAACAATTTACAATCTAGGTTATATTCTCTGTCGATAGGTACAAATGTGTAAATATCCTCGCTAGTGTAGTGAGGTCAGTGTGTTGGCACAATACGCGGCGGACGAGCTGCGGCCGCCCGTGTTCCCTACGCGGTGCCGCCGCCGGTCCGGCGCGAGCGACACCCTCAATGTCTTCCCGACCCGTGCTGACATTGGTTCCCCTGCGGACAAACACAGCGTTAGTACTGGCCGAGCGACGAGCGACGAGCGACGTACTGCGGCGGGGCGGCGTACCATGACGCAGTGATGACGTCTATATCCCGCACATGGCGGACAGGCGCACGCTGAGCTGCACGGGGAACTGGTCGGTGAAGTGGCGCCAGTTCTCCTCGCCGACCTGGTTCTTGAAGCCGTGCAGGATCTTGGTGAACATCTCCTTCAGGTCGTCTTTGGGGTGCGACCACGACGCCACCGCGTCGCAGAAAAACATGAAGTCCTGCACCACGCCGGCCGGGTTCACCTGGATCATCTGACAGATGCCGCGGAACGCAGAGTCCTTCTCGTCGTTGTCGCGAATGTTCCGCAGCGATGTGCACCTGATACCAAATGACGTATTGTCAGAGAGTGCTCAATCGATCAGAACTCATGATCATTATTTAGATGATTTTTCAAATATCTCGTAACTTATGAATAAAATGGCTCACTACTAAAATAGTGTCAGACCTTTATTGAGAAAAAAACAGCTTTTTTGTCATGTTGAAACATCATCTAAAATTACTGTTCTAAAATAATTTTATGAAAATTAATCAAGCGTAAATAAACTGTATACTGTCCAAGGGAAAATTGTGGAAAACAAAGGAAAGGTTATTAATGTGAATAGCAAATATTGAAACTGGCACACGAAAATATTTGTATGAATATTGGAACTCAGATAATTCCAAACTGTAAGCAAATTATGAAATTACATTAAATAAAATATATAATATAAATGAAATCATTCAGTCATACTAATAAATAACAAAAAAATATTCAATAATAGAGCATATTATGTTTGTAATCTGAGAAGTTAGTCAAAACAATTTGTCTTGCAGTTTGGTGTAAATAATAGTTTATATTGTTTAGAAAGCGGATGGTGTTCAACACATATAAAGTACAGCACTGAAAATAAAATGATCAAATAGGTAGTTTCCACCCAACAAATCAGTTTCCCTCAAAGTGTGGCCGTACTATTAATACATAGAATTAATATTCTCATGCCTGGTTCAACTTAAATCAACAACATATCATATAAAACAATAATATTAACAAGCCATGGACAAACACCATCCACAATCGAAATAATACCGGTTAATAACTTATTCAATATTAAACGTAATAATATAAAGTAATAATAAAAAAAATGACTACAGACCACTGGCGTACAAATTGATGTAAAACGGGTGCGACGTCGTGGGGGCACACATAACCTAGCCGACCGATAGTAATCGCTACACGCCACGACATACCGAGAACAAAACCAAGAAAACAAATCAACAAACCATTCAAAACATATTAAATTACATAATTCAACAGCAACAAATTAGTGTTACAAATGGAAAAAACGTGAAACAATCGTATCTGCTAAGTAATTCATCAATAATATAGGTTCCGTGTGTTTGACGAAAGATGGCCTAGAACTGTACCGCGTTAAACATTGAGTAGTGCTACGATGTAGATGAACAAGTACACATGAACTCATGCAAGCTGATGATACAATACTGCGGGATCTACGCCATCTTCAACATCGGGCACACGCTTCAGATTTCGGCTCTACTTTGATTTTAACTGTGTTTACATTATACCCCATAAACTAAAAAAAATATTGATGTAAGGTAAATAAGCTATGGCCTGAGAGTTCTACTGTTTGTGTTTATTTATATAACGTGAAATATATTGGTATGCAATAGAATACATGTTTCATAAATATTATGTTTTGTAGTAGAAGTGGGAAAAGATATAAGAGTTGTTTAGTACTGAGTTAGTACACATCAAATAGGTACTCAGATACATAATTATATGGGTTCTGCCAGGTACAGATAGGCAGGGACTACTACAGCGAACATAAATGGGGTATACAGGTAAACATGAACATCACAACAACTCAATATAAAACATTGAATAGTAACATATACATAATAAGTATACATAACATGACTGCCACCAAGAAAAGTCACTTATTGGATATAGTTCTAGCAAATAATAAAACATTACTGATTAGTTATTCTCACTTTTTTTCAACAAAATAATAGTGTTCAACATTAAAGTTAATCAAAATAATCACTTACCTGTATTTTCAAGTAGAGTCTTAGGAGTGTTAGGCCTGTTGATAATTTCAACTAAATGATTCAACACTAGAGGGATATACTTTGATGTTTCGGGCCCTGAAATAATTATTCGTTGAAACATGGGTAACAAACAAGTCTTCAATAGCATCGGGAATTACTTTCTTTCATCACTTACCTAATTTGATGCTAATTTCACCGATTGCCCAGGTGGCATTATTGCAAACAGAAATGAGTTCGGGATTGAGGTTCATGCCAAGTATCGGCAGAAACTCGGGTATATATGGCAGTACATGTTGGAAACACGCCTTTGTCAGGTCGCCCAGCAACGCAAACGACGACTGACGCACCTGATGGTTATAATCACAGCTTACAATTACAATTCTATATTAAAAACAAATAATCCCATCGCCCAATACGTGTTAGTTACTGTTATATGGTTGTTACAAGATATACAATGAGTATTAATGGTTTTGAGGGTGAAATAAATGCAATATCCTTCAACCTTAGACCAAGATGAGAAAAATGCGAGACAAGTTGCGCGATCCAAAGAAGAGTACCTGACTACACAAGCAACAGAAAAATAAGCAGGTTTAAATAATAAATGAGTCTACATGGTCCTAGTGCAGTTCCTAGGCCCATCAGAATCTGCCAGGATTATTATACTGTAATAAAAAACAGTTGCTTTAAGCAATATACTAGGTTTTATGAAGATGTTATCTTCATAGCGTACATTTTTTCATGTGGAATAGCACCAACTACGCCCATAGTATTTCAACATGTTTCTAGTGGTGAATGTGGATGATGCAAAAGGCAAACCATTGAACACTATACTCTATTCCAAAAGTATCAGATGAAAGTATAAACAATCCCCGTTCAGATTAAATTCTTACGTAATAACTTATAACACATTCATCGTATTTTAGAAGGTTTCAACTTTATATTTCACCACTTTTTCCAAATAATTATGTTTGAATAAAATTATAAAAATTGTAATTGAGATATCTTACATTATAAAATTAACCAATTATTAATTGTTATTAATTTAAATGTAAAACCCGCCAAGTGCGAGTCGGACTCGCGCACGAAGGGTTCCGTAACATTATCTATAAAAACGGCAAAAAAAAATCACGTTTGTTGTATGGGAGCCCTTTAAATATTTATTTTATTGTTTTTTAGTATTTGTTGTTATAGCGGCAACAGAAATACATTATCTGTGAAAATTTCAACTGTCTAACTATCACGGTTCATGAGATAAGCCTGGTGACAGACGGACAGACAGCGGAGTCTTAGTAATAGGGTCCCGTTTTACCCTTTGGATACGGAACCCTAAAAATCTTTAAGGTGATTTAAAATTAGATTCAAATAGAAGCCCACAATTTGTAAATGCCACGAAAAATTGGCAACCACATTTTCGGATTTGTTTATGTTTTCATCAGATACTTTTGGAACAGACCGTAGTTATATTCAGTGGCTTGACTTGCTAAAACGCACTTTTTCATTCATAATTATTTATCCCACATCCTAAAATGGATGTATTTTTACACTAGTATACAAGCAAACCAACATAAAACAAAATTATTTTGGACAACGCAACCAGTAAATATAAATCAACAATATTAAAAAGCTAATTAAATTAATAATTAAAATACATTAAAACTCCATAATACCTTGACATTACAAAAATGCCCTATGCACCCTTGTCCCTGTGAGTAGATAAGCATGAGTCACATACAAGATATACCTCAGGCATCGGATCCTGCATGCATTGGTAGAGTAGCTGCATGAGGTTGGAGTTGAAGACGAGGTGGTCTATGTGTCCGTCCAACCCCTCCGCCAGGCCACTCAGCAGGTCCAGAGCCACGATCATGAAGTCTTTGTCGGGCGCTTCAAATTGCTCCGGACTTTGACTGTTTGCCTGGAAAGATTGCAATATTGGTATGATGCCCACATTGTGTGCCTGCTAGAAATTCGCCTGTCCCAACATTTTTAACTGACTGCGCTACAATAAAGACTAGGTTATGTTTTTTTTCATGCATATCTTAGTATGTATGTGGGACTCTATACCCTCGTATTCTAACAGCTCGCTGGATACTCATGTATGTCTATTGACTCGTTTAGGTCACGCGATGGTTATTATAGGCTAGTTTTGTTTTTATAAAATGAAAATTGCCGATTTGGGATGTCAATAAGTCTTGAAAAAAAAAAAACATATTTTTAGTACCGTGCTCATTTCCGTATCACAATAAAGGGCTCGAGGAGATGATTAAAAAAATATAACAAATGTTTTTAGTTGCCAGACCTTTTTTGAATCACAGTACCTATATTTGTATTATAAAAGGGGGGAAAGGATGGAAATGCGTTTAACAACATGCACAGAAAGAAAGATAACTGCATACGGCAGGCATAGCCATACTGGCAATGGATTATCTAATAGATGCATCTTTAATAGATGGGTAAAAGCTTGCGCACTTTGTACTTGCAGGCCGCGTTCACACCAAAGCGTATAATCGGCTGCAGACTGGGAGCGTCTAATTTGAGCGCGAGCGCGAGCGATAAAATGTACGCAAAAACAACTTCAGCCACCGACTGACTGTCTTTTGATTTTATTTCAGACATTTTCAGTCAGCGGCCTACGCTGAACACGGCCGTAGGGCTGCATAAAATAAGTAATGACAGGAAAGAGACGCATCAGTAAAGTGCAATTTTACCCACAAGCTTTCTTGTGTTAAAAGATATCAAAGAGGCAGAATAAACATAAAGATCCGAGGAAGTAAGCAAAGAAACAGTGATTGATTAGTTAACTCGTAATTCGCGTACACATTGTCGACGTCATTCATTGTTACTAAATTAGAAATGCTGATAAAAAATATATTAACAAACTTAGTACTTTACAAAGTTAGTGATTGCTTCTCAGTTTTGTGTACAGTCACGAGCACCAATATGTATACACTAAGCAACTTTTAATAGTGATTTTCTCCTACTGTATTGATTGTAATTTTATGTTATATCGAACATAGTATGTTGGAACCCATATTATTATGAGATACGTATCATCTCAAAGTTGCAATCGTTATTCCACGAAAAAATGGTTATTGAATTTTGCTAAGTGTATACATATTTTTGCTCGTGACTGTACTTCTGTACCTTTCTGGCTAAATAAAATACCTACAAAATGCGAACGTGACTCGCCCTAAATAAGTTTTGTACCCTTTTGTCTGAATACCACATTTTCTTTCCGTTACCTGTTTTGTACTAAATCAGGGGAAAGTTCTATTTCGGCTAGTTGATCTTACCTGAATAGGCTAAAAAAATCACATTTAAAACTTCAGTGTATGACTGTAATATTTTTGTTCATATACTTACAATATTTTGATTTAACGTCTGTTCTATTAACGATACACATCTCCTGAACACTGGTTCACAGTACGGCAAGAATCCTGACTGTAGGGCAGTTGCTACAGATGAGAGGCACTGTAAACAATACTTTTATTAGTATATATTCAAAATTGTTACATCATATTATATTTTTGTTGTTTTCATACCTCTAGAAGTGGGAAAAGATCTTTATCTTCATCCTTCAAAACATTCCACTTGTTGATGAGTGGCGGCATTAACATATTGATATATTCTGGTTTATTGAGGTGATGTCCTACAGAATCTGCCAGGGTGCCGATGGCGTCATACAATATGAGTAGGTTCTTGTGTTGGTACTTGCTGAAGGCGTACACGAGCGTCTGTAATATGAAGCCGAGGTACGGAACAAGCTCTGTGCACGCTTCTTCTTCGAGTGTGGCGAAGGCTGAACACGCCGCCTCTTGTACGCGCTTGTTGTTGTCTAGAACGCGCTTCAGTAGCTGAAATATAAACATTCAAGTGAGACTCTGAACTCTCATGATTTTTAAAAGGCCAAAATACTAACACATTATTTATTTGTGAGACTGAACCAAAAAAAAAATAATAACCTCAGTCATAACCGGCTTGAGGTAGAGGTCGTGTGACTGCGACACGATCCAGTGCGAGTAGCGGCTCAGCGTCCAGCACGTGATGGCGCGCACGAGAGCCTTGCGCTCGGCCAGGCAGCACACCAGGTACGGCACCAGGTCGGGCAGGTGCGGCACCATGCCGCCCATGCAGCCGTCCGCGACCGCGCCCAGGGCCAGGATGCCGCTCTCCTGACGAACGACATGACAACATAACATCACATCATATGATTTAATTATTTACTTAAATAATTATTAAAACCATTTTTAATAAATTTTCATATAAATATCTGTTTTCCCCGAAGGGTTGGCATGACAACATCTTACACCATTATACACATTAGGTAATCAAATAGCGATCTGTTATCTGTATTATACAAAGCAATCTCTGGTCACCGTGGCGATTCTTGGGGAAGTGCTACGACAAGCTCAAAATCAAATCAAAAGTCATTTATTCAAATTCAAATTAGGCTGAGAATCAGCAAATTTTGAACGTCAATATTCTAAACGTCGTAATAAGACAGTCCCACAAAACGCACGCCTTTCACCGCTTCCGCTTTAAATGAGAAGTGATGCAACAAGCTACCCAGCGGAAGCTTTGGAAGGCTTTCAGATATGACATGAAGAGTAAAATATCATCTTTATTCCCCAAAGGGTTAGGCAGAGGTTATGAGTGGTGCACCCTCGTTGCGTCAGTTATGTTTAAGTATTAAACAGTGTTAGAGTTTATTGTTATTTTATTAGTAGTTGTGTTTGAGTGTTAAACTCGTTTAACGCACCTTGATGACCCAATCCTCGTGGAATAGCGTCTCCTTGAGTATCGGGAATAGCACGGGCAGCAGGTCGGCTCCGAACACGTTGGCGAGCACGTCGAGGGCGGCGGCGCTACACTTGCGCAGGTTCCAGTCGGACAGCGAGCCGTCGTCGGCGTCGGCGCCGCCGTCGTCGTCGTCGTCCGACTCGCCACCGCCCGACATGTTGCTGTCGCCCGCACCCGCTGTATGACACGACACGATTACAATTCATAATTTCTTTATTTCACTAATAATCTTTAACAATAACTTTATGACTAAAACATAAGGCTTAATTCAAATGTCAATTAACTCCTTAACTAGGTAGGTGTAACTTCCTGTGACTCATAAGCAGTGATTCTACTATCAGAAGTCCAGTGCTACTTCTGGCGCCTGAATGGAGGGCGTTGTTGGTAAATTTTTGCGAAATTATCATTGTCTATTGACAAAACAAGCTGGGAGCTTTATTTTCGATTTTGGCCACGCGCCAAAATAGTGTTGTAGCACAGACAGTTTGATAAAAACTTCAGATCGTAAGAGGACCTTCAGCAGTTACATACTTCCGAATATTTTGGAGGGGACTATGAGGTCTTGTGGCACGAATCAGACACTTAACAGCTTGGTGTACCAGGGGCGTTCTTTCCATAGAAGCGGATAAGCCCGGCTTGCCTTCAAAACAGAGCCAATAAATTAAAAAAAAAAACTTCTATAAACTTCCAAGTCAATATTTCATGTCGCAAGAATTGATAAGAATAATAACATTTAAACTTCGCGCTGCACCCGCCGCGCGCTATAAGTACAAGCTACGATGCCAAACCGTCTCGGACGTATGCAACAGTTGCGAACTCGCTCTAACACTATAGCGTTAGGCGAGATGGCATCCATGAATGAAGACGTCAATTCTGTAGTACATTGCATCTTTCTCGCTCACACAAGCTGACATAAACGCAGCAAAAGCCCGCTTCTGGACCTCTCATTTTTGCATACAAATTTTTTACGATTTGGATACTATTAGTATGTACTTATTTTGCAAAATGTTCTAATATTTAAGCCCGGCTTTTGAGATTTTATGAATGGAACGAATCGTATGTTTGCCGCGATGTTGACCCGCGTAAAGTGAGTTGCAAGTCCGCGACGCGACTCAATTTGTTATTGTTTTGAAATAATTTGAGATCAGTATTTTATTTTCCAACTGTGGCTAAGAAAGTACTTAGTTTTATTATTTAAAATGATGTGATAGATATTGTGGCTATGTCATTGCATAAGCTTAGTAAGTGGTTATAGTGTGGTTTTTATCATCAAAATGTGAATTTCGAAACTGTGTTCGAAAAGTTATGTAAATACATTAAGTTTTCTGACAGTAAGTAACTCTTTACTTCACCGTAATCAACCCCAATTATTAATTTGTACCTACCTATTTATTACTCGGAAATAAAGACAATTTTTGTCAATCGAAGAATATATTGAAATTGGCATTCGATTGTTTAGATATGAGTTGAGTATGACAAACTTAGGTAGTCTGGTGTCATGAAAGACATCAAAATTTGTATTACATATACAAATTTTGATATCGTGGTAGTGTTTTTTGTATGGCAATTGTTGTTTTGGTAAACCACTGAAAAACAAACCATCTTATTTTAATACATCTCATCAAGATCACAAAACACAATTTATTTTCGTATCGAAGATATTCTTCATACCTAGGCGTTTTGAAATGAAGATTAGAGTTGGCTATTGTCATTATGATTAATTATAAAATGTTATATACCTAATGTAATATCTCATTTAACATTTTCAACAAATCGATAATTTGGGGGCCATCTAGCGGATTTTAATAGAATAATTTTGCATGTGACAAGCGAATATGAATTTATTATGGTGAAAAGGTCCTACTAAGCGGTGTGGTTTACACGCATTCGTTATTATAGATGGCGCTTACGAAAATTACGTACTGATGCTTGAAATATGTAGAACTCTTCGCATTTTAAAGGTTTTCTAACCAAAATTATAATATGGTGTTACCATGAACAACAAAGAAAATCCATAAATCGCTCACATGGCTGTATTATCGTAAAAAATCTGTGGGCTTGCCCTGATTTTGAACCCTAGGCCCGCCACTGTGGTGTACGACATCAACTTCGAATAGTGCTTTCTCTTATAAATCTTGGCTAGTGTGGCCATTTTTCATGATATAATTGTTATGTCACTAATACAACCAGTATTAGTGACATAACAATTATATCAATTATATCACTACAAGTTTCAAATTTTGGCTCTCTATTCTATTACCATTGTGTTTGACGGTGTGTGAGCGCGGTTTGTGGAACCGCGGTCGTATGTCGGACTCCCGGTCGGGCTCCGCATCATCCGCGTCGTCGTCGCGGTCCCCTCGCAGCAAGATGACGTCCATCTCCGAGTAGCGCATGCCGCGAACCAAGATCGGCAGCAGGGCTGGTAGTCGGGGGCCTAGCACCTATGAAATTAATTACAAAATGTTTACTTATGACAGATAATGTGGCTCGTGGTTAAGCACTGAGATAATATCTGATGATGACATGTCACGCCTGAAATAAATTGGGCTAAGAGCAGGGGGCCCTATACCACAAAACTTTATAAGTCTACAATTCTACAAAATTGTTAAATTGTAGAAAAAATTGCGTAACACAGAAATTATGATGCATCAACAATTTCATCAGTTTTATTTTTAGGTCATAAATGACTAGATTTACATGTCCAATACAGGCACAATCTTGATTGCAAGTCATAGGTACATACTTACATTGATTACTAAAGATAAATAATTGTGCAATAACACATATATTTGACAAAAAATCTGGTAATATCATTGACAAAATAACATTTCTTACAGTTGATAAAATTAATAAAACAATGCTACTTACCTCGCGGCAGACATTCTGTTCTGCAAGTGAAAGCCAGAACTCGCAGGCCTCCAATGCAACACCCTCCTCAGCATCTTGTGTTCGCACCAGCATGTACTATGGAACAAGACAAGCTGGTCATAGAACAAAAACACTAAACAAAAAAACCACAGACAAGGTTTGTTGACTCCACAATAACATAGAAAGGGACAATAAGAGTGGAGAATGCTGCATCATCAAAATTAAATAAATCATATAAATTTTTAAACATTAAATTTGTGTTGTTGCATACCTCAATGATGTTAGGTAGGTGAGGGATGAGCCTGTCCAGTCGGACCTCCAGTAGTAGTACTAAAGCATGACAAACATTTTTCCTGACATCTGGGTCTTCATCTGCTGCTAAGTGGAACAAGTTCTGGGAACAAATCATCATTTTATTAATCAGTGTCAGTAACAAGCATGAATTTAAGTTTTTTTTTGAAAGTGTAATACTTTTACTACATTTTAAAGTAAAGACTCAATGAATCTTAAAAATAATAGCAATATCTGGATAATTTAATGTTACCTCAATAAAAGCATCAATATGCAACATGAGAGCTTGAGTCCGGCCCATGATGAAGTAGTTGACACAAGCAATAGCATGGCATCTGATCTTAGGTGATGAATGTCGGAAAAACTGTAGGAATTTAGGTATTAACACATTCAAAGGCCTGTTCAGCGCATCACTGTCCAGGATCTCTGCTGTGTCTTCACATATCTTCTGCAGTGCTCCAAAAGCCCCCTAAAATTTTAAACTTGTTAGTTCAACATCAGATTAACATAAATTAAACAACATTTATTTTCTGAGAAAGAAACATTTTTATGAATAATTACTGAAGGAGAACTTCCAAAACAAAGATCTTGAGAAATATTATCAAATAATATTTTTAGTTTATACTTATTTGCTTACCACTAAATGGACTTTTTGCCCATGGATAATCATATTAAGTTATTAAATGCTCACAATTTAGAACATATTAAATACTAAGAAATAATGTTTAGTATGAGGTCATTTCAAAGTTATCAATTTTCCAAACAAGTAAGTTCCTTATATCTTAGCTTTAGACCTTTTGCATAGTTAAATATAAACTTATAAATCAAGAGTAGCTGAAATGGACAGAAATAATAAATACCTCACAAACGTTGTAGTCTTGGGAATCAAGCATCTGACATAAGGCTGGCAACAGCTCGGGCCATGATGTTAGTTCACCCTTGCTAGCTATGGTAGTGATGATGATACCCACAGTGGCCCGAATCAAGGGCGATGGGTCTCCGACGGCTGATAGGCATTCTCGCTTTATAAATTCAGCCACTTCAGGCAAAAAGCTGTTGTAATGAGCTTTGACATTATTTTTCAAAATCAAACCACTCAAAGATCTTGTAGGTTCTTCTTCGGTGACAAGTTTAGTCAAAACGAAAATCAAATAATTATTGAAGTCTGGATACTTGTTCAATTCTTCCAATTTCTGAGATTACATTGTTAGGAAAATAAAGGCTGTCAATGGCTGTCATGTCGGAAAAATCGATTTTATCGCAAGCGTCTAGATGAAACAAATAATTATTGTAGAGGCATTAACACCTAGTTTTAAGTTAAATTGCATTGAAATATGAAAACATTGATAACGATTAGCACGTAAATAAAAAATAAAGCGGTTAGAGTTACAAAAAATATCCACGCCGATAGCTGTAAAGATGTGAAAATTATGAAAAGGATACTTGTTGAACTGCCCTTTGAGTTGCTGTATCTGGTGATTGAGACTCTTTGAGAAGTGTTAGTATTTGTCTTAGTCCTTCTTGTTCTGGTTTCCACTCCATTTTCATAATAATTCTACGAAACGGTTTTATTTCACTCGGTCCCGTAAAGATCAACCATGCCAAAATTTGAAGAGTTGCCAGATCCAGATTAAATTATTATTATGAAAAGGAAAATGTGGGTGTTAAATCCGCAAGTGTGACTGGCGCTAGGAATTTCTAGTCGATTAATCGACGCTTTCCAAAGAAAAATTCAAAAGGCTTTTTTCGAACATGAAATTACAGTCAGGCTGACAGCATGTTGCTGTGATTATAATTATGTTGTTTCGCCAGTGCAAACGCAGGGTTATGTGCATTTTTTTTGTATCTACTACTAATCTGTCATTCATTTACTAATAATTATTGCTCTGTGGTTCTGCGCTGACAGTGACAGCCAATGTACTCTTGTGGTTGTGCTTGGCTATAGCTAATCTGTGGCTTGGTGCACCTCAGTGAAGTTAACCGCACGATTTCATTATTACGAACTTTTGTTAGTGCTAATCGTTAGAGAGAAAAGAAAAATCGTTAGAGAGTAATTATTTTTTATGTAAAAACAATTTTAATTTTCCGTGTGAAGTTGGCCCCCCTTTCCGCAAAAATGGACTTAGACGTAATTTTACTTTTTAATCGTTTGAAAATCGTTAGAGTCTTAATATTTTATTTGATATTAAATAATTTCTAAGAGCGTGACGTTAGCCCACCTCTGTGAATTTTGCCCCCGATATAATTATTCTCAACTTTTCTTAATGGTAATCGTTAGAGAGAGTTAGAGAGAAAAGAAAAATCGTTAGAGAGAGTTAGAGAGAAAAGAAAAATCGTTAGAGAGTAATTCGTTTTATTTATCAACGATTTTAATTACTTTTGTGACATTGGCGGGGGCCAATGTTCCAAGGCACCGGTTTGGAATCCCGGAGACACAAAATATATGGTACAAGTACCTACATCCCCGGTAAGTCTTCGGATGAAGGTATTTATTAATCACAATCAGAACTAAAAACAGAATCTAGAAATTCAATGCCTTCATAAATCACTGTAAGTATCATCATTAGTCATTACGCACTGCTGCTCAGTGCTGGTGCTGGTGCTGATACTGATGAGTGATGCTATAGTGCTCTGTGGCTGTTGCTGACAGATATACATATAGTAAAAGTACTCTGTGTCTGTGGCTGACACTGCTGACCATGGACTTATTATACAAACATGTTTGTCTATGCTACTAACTGACAGCCACAGAGCACCTCGATGAAGTTAGCCGCACGATTTCATTATTGTGAACTTTTGTTAGTGCTAATCGTTAGAGAGAGTTAGAGAGAAAAGAAAAATCGCTAAAGAGTAATTAGTTTTTATGTAAAAACAATTTTAATTTTTCTTGTGAAGTTGGCCCCCCTTTCCGTAAAAATGGACTTGACGTATTTTTTTTTTTAATCGTTTGTGAGTCGTTAGAGAGAGATTGAGAGTTACACAAAATCGTTACAGAGTTAATATTTTATTTGATATTAAATAATTTCTAAGAGCGTGACGTTAGCCCACTTCTGTGAATTTTGCCCCCGATATAATTATTCTCAACTTTTGTTAATGCTAATCGTTAGAGAGAAAAGAAAAATCGTTAGAGAGTAATTAGTTTTATTTATCAACGATTTTAATTACTTTTGTGAAATTGCCCCCATTCCCGCAAAAATGGACGTAGATGTAATTTTTTTATTTTTATAATTTGAGAATCGTTAGGGAGAGATAGAGAGTTAAAAAAAATCATTAGAGAGTTAATATTTTAACTGATATTAAATTATTTCTGAGAACGCGTTTTACCCTAGGACCTGAGCAGGTTAAAATTTAGAAACGTGCCGCCTCGATGGGTGATAGGGGGGGGGGGGGGAGGGGGGAAAGGTTTTTTTAAAATATGACAAATCTCTTATATGCTGGGGCCACACCAACGGATTATCGCGATAGACGTTAACCGTTGGTGTACTACACCACGACTTACCTCGAGAACGCGAGTAGTACCGTGAGTAGTAGGTACTACTGATACATGACATGATGCAGAGGGACGTCATAGTTATGAGTGGTAAAGTTGTGTATTTGATCAACGATCATTTAACAGTGATACCTGATAAGAATATGAAATATTGTTGGTAGTTTTAATTTGATTCGGTACTTATAGTGCATCATTTATGCTCAAAACAAACAAAAGGTGGGTGCTTGTTGGGAGCTGGTCGGGTCGTTTTTAACCCACCGACGGAAAAAGAGGGGTGTTATAAGTTTAAAGTGTGTATCTGTGTGTCTGTATGTTACATCGTAGCTGCCAAACGGCTGAACCGATTCTGATATTTTTTATTTTGTTTGAAAGGTGACTTGATAGAGTGTTCTTAGCTATGATTCAAGAAAATCGGTTCAGCCGTTTGAAGATTATCAGCTCTTTTCAAGTTGATGAATGGATGTGAGCATCTTCCACAGGTCACATCGATTCGAAAGGACATGCCCAAAAATGGTTTTTTATTATTCAACACATCCCAAAGAGATTATCCCCAAGACATCCCAAAAAGTAGTAGCTCTAACTGTATCATGCATTTTTAAGGATTACCAATTTTGAGAAAAATCGTTTTTTTAATTTATTTATTTTATTATTTATGTACACACAGTAAAATACACAATAGATACGACATAGTTAAAATATAAGTACCAAGGTACTGCTTATTTCTTAAGAAATAATTAATTTAGTGTTAATTTACTCCTAAAACGAACAAACTTTTCTAATTATCTCGGCTAATAAAGTGAACACACCCCAGAAAATAACAAACTTTTCAAAATTGTCACATGGTACTGTCACTACAGTCAATCAATATTTTGTTGTAAAGAATATGACAATGAAAACAAAAATTCTAATCAATTTATTTACTATATGTACACACGGCTACACACCAAGCTATACATTTCCAGTTTATGCTGATCCCGCATTGGATTTTCGTACGATACGAGGTCAGCTTATACTGGAAATGTATAGCTTGATGTGTAACCGTGTGTACCATATTCTGAAATAAGATGAAATGGGATATTTTCAGTCAAAAGTGTGTAGCATAATTCTTTTAGACCTCTCTTTAGATTTTAGTTACTAGGAATCTATAACTGCAAGAAGTGCATGTTTCAGCGTAGTCCACAGGCTTAGCAGGAGTAAAATGATAATACATTATACATTTTTTTAATTACGTTGGAGAATTCCTCTTTTATGATTTAGAATCGAGATCGGAAGTGGATGAAAAGCCTTTCGACAATTATGATATTTAAAAACTGAATAATATGTTTTGAATGCAAGTGTTACAGATTTTTTATGAAATAAACCTTTTTCTTGTAGTTTTAAATAATTATTTATTTATTTTCTTCATTTTCAATGTCTTCTCTCATTCAAATACTGTCGAGAAACTGAGCAGGTGGAGATATATAATTTTGATGCCGGCCCATCCAAGATACCAGACAATAATGTAATAATACACTCTATAACTATAGTGGTGTGAGTCCTCTGATCAAAGCTGTCTCATGTGATGACGAAATGCCTGGTATCTTCACTAACTTCTAGGTACAGTAAAAGTACCGTTCGGCTGAATATGTTGCCCATAATAAGAGCGAGCCTGTTTAATCTAAAACGCGCTCTCAGAAATAATTTAATATCAATTAAAATATTAACTCTAATAATTTTTTTTAACTCTCTATCTCTCTCTAACGATTCTCAAATTATAAAAATAAAAAAATTACATCTACGTCCATTTTTGCGAGAATGGGGGCCAATTTCACAAAAGTAATTAAAATCGTTGATAAATAAAACTAATTACTCTCTAACGATTTTTCTTTTCTCTCTAACGATTAGCAGTAACAAAAGTTGAGAATAATTATATTGGGGGCAAAATTCATAGAGGTGGGCTAACGTCACGCTCTTAGAAATTATTTTATATAAATTAAAATATTAACTCTCTAACGATTTTGTGTAACTCTCAATCTCTCTCTAACGATTCGCAAACGATTAAAAAAATAAAATTACGTCTAAGTCCATTTTTGCGGGAAGGGGGGCCAACTTCACACGAAAAATTAAAATTGTTTTTACATAAAAACTAATTACTCTTTAACGATTTTTCTTTTCTCTCTAACCCTCTCTAACGATTAGCACTAACAAAAGTTCATAATAATGAAATCGTGCGGCTAAATTCACGGAGGTCCACAGAGCATTATATATAATATATAATGACAATGACAGTGACAGCGCGAAGTACGAAGCGCGGAAGCGCGTGTTTTGTGTTTTCATTTTGTGAGATATTCTCTCACAATTTATTTGATTTATGATTAAATATATGCCCTGAGGAAAAATTATCAAAATGCCTAAAATTAAAGCTGAAAAAAAGTCACGAGTGCATAATGAAATAGCCAAGCAAGGTAATTGGTGACTAGGTTATATTGTATTCCGAATGTATTCCGAATATTTGAATGTTTTTGTGGGAGAAAATAATACCAGTATGATCTAAACAACAAAAATACACTTAAATGATATTTCCCTTTATTTCAGGGATCCAATTCAACAAGGATTTTGGCCAACACATATTAAAAAATCCGCTCATAATCACTTCCATGCTAGATAAAGCTGGCCTAAGGCCTACAGATGTTGCTCTTGAGATTGGTCCTGGTACTGGTAACATGACAGTCAAGTTACTAGACAGAGTCAAGAAAGTTGTGGCCTGTGAAATTGATACAAGGCATGTAAAACAGTCATTTAAATATAATATGTATAAATTTGTATATTTACTCATTTAATTTCAAATGAAGTATTCTAAATAACTTATTTGTTATAGATTGGTGGCTGAACTTCAGAAGCGTGTTCAAGGAACTCCATACCAAGCTAAACTTCAAATAGTTGTAGGAGATGTCCTCAAAACAGAGTTGCCTTTCTTTGACATTTGTGTTGCTAATGTCCCATACCAAATCAGTTCCCCTCTTGTCTTCAAATTATTGCTGCACAGGCCATACTTCAGATGTGCAGTTCTCATGTTTCAAAAGGAATTTGCACAGAGACTGGTAGCAAAGCCTGGTGATAAGTTATATTGTAGGCTCTCTATAAATACACAGTTGTTGGCTAGAGTTGATATGTTGATGAAGGTTGGTAAAGGGTTTAGCCTTTAGGATATTATTTCTTTCAAGAACATGAAAATATTGTATTCTGTTCAATGAACAATGTATGATGTTACTATTTTATTCACAGGTTGGCAAAAATAACTTCAGACCACCTCCTAAAGTGGAATCAAGTGTAGTGCGGATAGAGCCAAGAAACCCACCTCCACCTATCAACTTTGTTGAATGGGATGGTTTGACAAGAATCGCATTTGTAAGGAAAAATAAAACATTGGCAGCTGTTTTCAAACATGCTACAACTATGGCTGTGTTAGACAAAAATTACAGGGTGCATTGTTCTTTGCATAATAAGGTAGGCTGGATCAGCAAGGAATGTATACTCACTTGGTTGTGAGGGTCATACAATGCCTTGTGAAACTTTGTGCCTCCACATGAGGACCTATCTTTGATTGATTACTAATACTAACCAACATTTTTTTTTAGGAGATACCTGATGACTTTGACATAAAAGAGAAGGTTCAAGAAATATTAACCAAGTCAGAAACAGAACAAATGAGAGCTAGAATGATGGACATAGATGACTTCATGAAGTTGTTACATGCTTTCAATTCTGAAGGCATACATTTTGCATAGTATATTTGTCATTTTAAGAATAAAACACATTATTATTAATTTACTTTTTTAATGACTACTTTAGTTCACATTTGTAAACAATAAAAAACAACATAAATATGCAATGACAGATGGGTAATCTTGCATTTTTAAGAATTCATATTTATATGGTAGCATTATTGAATCCTCTGTTGGCATAGTCAGCAGGTTTACGTTTTGAGATGAAGGGGAAACCTGGTTGCCCTGGCAAAATCATTGGTTTTGAAACATGTACTCTCCAGCCTCCTTTCTTGGTCCAATCCTGAAATTATAATAATAGATATTTGTTAAGTTGATGTTATTGTTATGAGGTATGTAGATACAAGTTAGTAACAAATAAATACATAAAAATAGTTTATTTGCACCTTCAAAAAGTAACATAAAATTTAAAACAACAAAAATAGGCCTTAAGGTAGGTAAGATAGCATACTAGAGTTTCAGCCAACACCTAAGCTAAGATAACTTAATATCTTGTAAATATAGGTATCAGCTCCCACCCTCATTATCTTTAAAGGAGATGGTTTGTGCCCAAACTTATGGAATAGTTTAAAACGAAATAAAAAAAACGTCTCGCAGCATCAGCATAAGTGATGAACTGAACAAAAGTGAAACATATAAAATATTACAATTAACAGGAATAATTTAGAATAAGTATCGGATTGAGTTTGATTTAAACATACATTCATAGGTAAATTGAGTTTCATACATTTTTTTGTTTTATTAAAATTGGAAATTGGATAGTAAACGCCAACATCATTTCAGCCCAAAATGGGCCACACAGCTGGGTAAAGGCCTCCTTGTTTCTAACATTCTCCAGATCCCCATACATACCAGTAGTTTCCCATAACTTAAATAATGTTGCCAGATGACTGACTTCAGAACAACCTATTTCAATAGACAATTATTATTGTACTTCTTTTCATCAACCTGTATCCACCCAATGCTGGGTATAAAATCAAATTTTTACTTACATTTCCATTATATTTAAAGTAGTAGTGAGTACAAAGAATCCCAAACCCAATTAATACAAATTTTCCAGTTAGGTATCTATAATCGGCAGCACGTGAAGCGCCCTGTAATAATAATAATAAACGTTTAGTGTATATTGTCCTTAGTATTATAAACCCCATTTAGGTTACTGTTATGTAACCTCACCAGCATTGGCGTAAGAGCAGCAAAAATCTTGTCCAAAGGCGCGCGATATATTCGCCGGAATATATTAGTGCGTTCTCTCCAGTATTCTTCTACATGAACTGGTTCATTTGGAGCCAAGATTTGGTCCTTCAACCACTGCTGGCGCCAGGATCTCTCGATATCGGTCATCCCCAGACATCTTTCGCGTTCAAGTGCCACACGCCCAGCAATGGACATGGGCTTAACGCCCGCAGTTTGAGCCATGTTCGCTCAATATTCTTTTTACTTATTGTGTCAGCCGTACGTTCTTTAACAAAATCTGTATTTTCATTTCGTCAGACAGGGCAAAAGCAAACTGCGAACAGTCACTCACTGACCTGACATGTGACAAGTGACAGACAATGAGACAGTGACATGAATGAAATTGCCAACAGAGAATTTCTACAAATTATGTCTCTTGCTCATCAAGTTTCATTGTTTTTGAAGGATTTTGTTTCAAAACATGTTGAAATCTTGCGACAAATTATCATAAATTCTAATCGTGCGTTTGCACTGCACTGGCGAAACATTTTACAGGAACTAGAGATTTCAACATGCCGTCGCACTCACGGTGCCCAACGACAAACGTAAGTGTGGCCGCTTCATTCAACGCATTAATTATCGCGGTAAGTTGTGGCTACACCTACGGTTAATGTCCATCATCGCGATAGTCAACGGCGTTTTCCGTTGGTGTGGCCCCAGCTTAAGTTTGGTAGTGCTGGCAACTGGCAACTCTCACTCGTTCAGTCAAGAATTATCGACAACATCGACAATAATAATTTCGACATCCGACCAACATCCTTTGTCGGTGTCAAAAAGATAAATTCCATTTTTTATCTTTTTCTCTATAATTTTTATTTAGACAGTGTGGTGGATAAAAATATCCTGAAGATACCAAGATGCCTCGGTACCATAAGGTGGAAATTAATAAAACAGAATGGATTGTCCCGGAAAGATATCAAATGCTTACACCTGTGGGCTCAGGTGCTTACGGACAAGTCTGGTATGTGTATTTAGATTTACCATTCGGCAATATGCCAGTGTAATGAAAGTGCTGCATTTATTTATATCAATTATTCAATAGCGCAAAATCTATGCTCAGCAACAGAATGTGAATTAAGTACATTGCCCTTACGTGGGCGTCTGGGCGGGCAGAATTTATGCTGTTTCCCTGTTCTTGTAATGAACAACAATTTGTTTACTTATAGTTCCGCAATCGACACTCTGCATAATATGAAGGTGGCAATTAAGAAATTGGCGCGACCATTCCAGTCTGCCGTGCATGCCAAGCGGACTTACCGCGAGCTAAGGATGTTGAAGCACATGAATCATGAGAATGTTATTGGTAAATATGCCAAATTATTATCTGTATTCATGGTTCGGCATCAATTCTGAAAGAATCCTACCAGAGATTATTCATATAAAACATTGTTTACTGTGGTTAAATGGGATAAGCCTGATAAATCACAGCACTAAGTTATCTGTTTGATATGTACAGGTTTGCTGGATGTATTCAGCCCTGAAAAGACTCTGGCAGAGTTTGAACAAGTATATTTAGTTACACACTTGATGGGAGCAGACTTGAACAATATTGTTCGTACTCAGAAACTCTCTGATGACCATGTCCAATTTCTGGTTTATCAAATTCTCCGTGGTCTTAAATATATTCACTCAGCAGGAATCATTCACAGGGTATGTATCTTTAATAGTTAACTGAACCTGTTACCTATTTGTATTGATATTCAACTGAAATTGGGTCATTCACATGTTGTGTTCATTCATTATATCACAAGGAAAAATATAGATCAATGAACTAATTCTATAATAATAATCAGATACTTAATTATTTACAATCTAGATAATTTGCATGGTTTAACTCCACTTGCTATTTCTTTGTGGCATTTCATTTATTTAACATAAATATTAATATTGTAGGATCTAAAACCTTCTAACATTGCCGTCAATGAGGACTGTGAGTTGAAAATCTTAGATTTTGGACTAGCCAGGCCAACTGAGACAGAGATGACTGGCTATGTAGCTACAAGGTATGTAGATAAAATTGTTTAGTTCTAAAAGAAACTACTACAGACCATATTTACTTTTTAAATTAGTACTATTAAACTTCAGTCAAGGCCAAATACTATGTCCATAACATACCTAATTGCTTAGTTTAGTAATAGTAAATTTTGCTCTACTTAGGTAAACATTCATCAACCTATTTGATAACTCAAACCTTAATACCTACATTGTAGTTATTATTGGTCACCTAGTGTTTTTGGCCTTTATAGCCTATTAGCTTCCGCCCGCGGCTTCGACCGCGTGGTATGTCGATAAAAACTAGCTTATGTCCTTTCTCAGGCTCTAAATTATCTGTGTACCAAATTTCATTTAAATCGGTTCAGTAGTTTTGGCGTGAAAGTGCGACAGACAGACAGACAGAGTTACTTTTGCATTTATAATATTAGTAAGGATAAATCTTATTTAAAAACTAACAACTTTGCAGGTGGTATCGCGCCCCAGAGATCATGCTCAACTGGATGCATTACAACCAGACAGTTGACATTTGGTCCGTGGGCTGCATCATGGCTGAATTATTGACTGGCCGGACTTTGTTCCCAGGTTCAGACCGTATCCTTTTAATTTCAAAGTTTTATATCTCTCAATGTCTAGAATTTTATTATGCATGCATTCTACTTTCTGCTAGAATATTTTATTTTTTTGTGTACTATGGGAGCCCTGTTTCATCATTGTAATAAACCGTAGGTTCTGGTTTTAGAGTCCCTGTAATAATATTTCATGTTTAGCTGATGTTGATTCAGTGTTTTTTGTAAATAATATGAGTAGGTTATCAGTAATACTCCAAAATCCATTTTGCTAACTGGGGAAAGTTAGTGTACTTGTTACATGACCATGCAAAACATAATTTATTAGCCACTGTTTATTCTTAACTTTTTGTCATCTGCATTTTTTAAATTACAATCTATTCTTTTCTTTTCAGTCAATTAGTGTTTGTTTAATAAAACAAACCTATTAGGATTTTTATGATAGTTATTTAGGTTTCAAATGATTTACATTAGATTTACAGCCTAGCTTGTAATTTATTATTTTTGACCCTCAATGGCTTTCACCTTAATGGATGAGACAGATATCCATCAATTGAATTTGATCATGGAGGTACTTGGGACACCTGCCCAGGAGTTTATGACGAAAATATCTTCAGAGTCTGTAAGTAGCTTCCATTCATTGTTGCAGCGGTGATATGGTGTAAAATTAAGTGTACATATCAGCTTCGCCATTAACTCGCTTAATTTGATGTTGTTATGTCGTGTCAATAAATGGCTTGTGTAAGTTTGGTGCTTGTGTAACCTTAACATGCGTGAACTCAGATATTGATCACCTCACAAGAATATTGTTTTTGTGCGGAAGACCTGATCAAGAGACTATTGACAAAATAATTAGTGAAGAGGTGAGTAAGGCAACTAATCATTTAATTTTTTTAAATTCACTTGTCACGCCAGAAGTTAATGCTGGTTTTGACGCTTTCTGATATGCGAAACAACACAATATTACTAAAATAAATAAAAAAATTAACAATAATCGCCAGTTTTCAGGCGCGCAACTGACTTGTACAAAACGTCTTGTTTGAATAGATGTATGTAATGTATGTCATCAACTCATCATTATCATTGTGAACCTCTCATGAGCGTTATTCAGTAAAGAAAATATGGTGTATGTATGTTGTATATTTATTGTTCGTGGTGTGCCAATTTTAATGTGTTTATCAATTTGTGCTTGTGGCGATTACGTTCGTATAGACTGAAGTCATCATTGAAATGAATGCATAAAAAGAAATAGTTTTATAGGTCAAGTTTGGCCAATCCCGGGCTAAGTGCATTAATCACTTTGTTTATTATAACGTGTGGTATAGCTATGCTGTGAGTTGTGAGCTCGTATTAGTGCTGACATAATTGCGATACTGGTTCATTGACGTACCTAGTGATTACGTGGAATAAGTCCTTCAAGGAAGGAGTAAGTCATTTATCATCATCATCTCAGCCGGTAGACGTCCACTTCTGAACATAGGCCCCCCCATTAGGCATCGGAACAACGTACGGTCCTGCGCTACCCGCATCCAGCAGATTCACACAACCCACTGTGCTTTCCGGTAATGTACACGGTCTCCTTGAACTTTTTGGCCCCATCGGCCATTCTGCGTCTTTTGTGCCCCACCCACTGCCACTTAAGTTTAGCAATTCTTATGGCTTCTTCGAAGTTCCGACATTGATCTTTCAGAACAAAAACAACGTGATTCAAGTTTTGCGTACTTCTTTTTTGCGTCTTGACCTTTTCCTCCCCGGTTTAAATTAAATATTAATCAGAATTTAGTTTTCTCGTTAATTTTCATAACAAGTCATAAATCTGCAGTTATATTCATATTGTCATGCTGCCTACAATAACAGCAAGCAGTTATATTATTATTATTTTGCATAAGTACTGGGTTGGAAGTTGAAGCAACCCCGGAGATGAAGTTCCCTAATTAATGTTGATGCTAACAATTTTTACATAAGTACTTAAGGTTGATGCGCTAGGGTAGCCCGCGAAATTCAAATTTTCTTAGGTTTTTTTGCAATTTGCAGGTCAGTATCAGGTTGTATGTTGATCTAAATATTATTAGCGCTCGTAACAAATATGGATTTACAGAATTATAAACATTAGAATCAGCAATACAACTCTTTAAGTTCATGAAAGTGCCAAATGTCATGATTTCATGAAATAGTCATTCAATACACTTTCATGAGGTTAGAAAGTTGTATTGCTGATTTTAATGTTTATAATTCAGTAAATCCATATTTGTTACGAGTGATTTTTTTGCCGTTTTTATAGATAATGGTACGGGACCCCTCGTACGCGAGTCCGACTCGCCTAAATATTATTAGCGCTCGTAACAAATATGGATTTACAGAATTATAAACATTAGAATCAGCAATACAACTCTTTAAGTTCATGAAAGTGCCAAATGTCATGATTTCATGAAATAGTCATTCAATACACTTTCATGAGGTTAGAAAGTTGTATTGCTGATTTTAATGTTTATAATTCAGTAAATCCATATTTGTTACGAGTGATTTTTTTGCCGTTTTTATAGATAATGGTACGGGACCCCTCGTACGCGAGTCCGACTCGCCTAAATATTATTAGCGCTCGTAACAAATATGGATTTACAGAATTATAAACATTAGAATCAGCAATACAACTCTTTAAGTTCATGAAAGTGCCAAATGTCATGATTTCATGAAATAGTCATTCAATACACTTTCATGAGGTTAGAAAGTTGTATTGCTGATTTTAATGTTTATAATTCAGTAAATCCATATTTGTTACGAGTGATTTTTTTGCCGTTTTTATAGATAATGGTACGGGACCCCTCGTACGCGAGTCCGACTCGCAACTTGGCCGGTTTTTTCTAATGCTCGGGCTACACTTCGCGTTATCGCGAACTTTTCTTCGTGCGCTCTCTCTCGCATACCCCTCGATGTCTCGCTGATGAAGTTACTTATTTCAATAATTATACCTTGTTTATATATCAACAAACAATCAAGATAATTATAATTATACATAAGTATGTACCTGAGTCAAGGCAGAATATTATCCTTAGGTATAGATAGCCATATTTTTTTCCACTCACGGAAATTGGCGCTCACTACAACTTCAATACTGATGATACTGATGCATCTACGAGTACCTACAGTAAAAAGATCGAATTTATTAGCGCTAGTTATCCTGCGCTATTAGGGAAAAGTTAAAACGTAATTAGGTATATTTATTTTACAATAGTACCTAATTCAGAGTCATGCTACTTGCTGGGTCGGCCCGCGTGCTTCGTAGGTGGTTCTTAAATTTTGAGATAAGAATTCAGTTTATATTTCAGAGACATTTTATTACACATCTAAAACAAATATTAAATCAGTAGGTACGGACATCACGTTACGTTAATTTCCGTTGCTAATCTTGACAGGGACATTCCCGCTTAAAATTTTGTGGTATAATGTGTTGGTGTTGCCATGTTCCAGGCTAGGAACTACATTCAGTCTTTGCCGGCGCTGAAGAGACGTGACTTCCGCGAGGTATTCCGCGGTGCCAACCCGCTAGCCGTCAACCTGCTTGAGCTGATGTTGGAGTTGGACGCAGATAAGTAAGTTGTTACCATCATTGGCAGACTTGTTCCATCCACTACTGAGTAAAGCCCTTTTTATGCCTTGCTTAGGGAAGCATGGCATAAAACCTTAACCAGAAACCAGAAAAAACTAAAAAGTTATCGTAGTTTTATTGCTATTGGAGTAATATTGGTTGTGCCCCGCGGTTTCACCCGCATAAGTCTCGATCCCTTGTGAATATGGGGATAAAAAGCATCCTATGTCCTATTCCATTTCATGGTCTGCCCATGTCCCAAAATTTCATCCAAATCCGTTCAGCCGTTTTAGCGTGTAAGCGCAAACTCACTTTCGCATTTATAATACTAGCTTCCGCCCGCGCGGTATGTCAATAAAAAGTAGTCTATGTCCTTCCCGAGGGTGCCATCTATCTACTTGCCAAATTTTGTGGAAATCCGTTTACTGGTTTAGGCGTGAAGAGGTAACATACAGACAGAGTTACTTTCGAATTTATAATATTAGTATGGATTACTTAGGATTGGGCGCGTTTTGGCTGTCTTATATAATTTTGAGGTTCGAAAAGTACTATTTGAATCTGGTTCCTAATTTGAATAAATGACTTGATTATTCGGCATGATGATCGACATCGAAAGGAGCCGGAGTTTTATGAACTATTTTCCTTTAACGTGTCTGTGAGGTATTCTTGGGTTTGATGACTTACAGTTGCTGTAGGCAGTAGTTTACAAGTAAAACCTGTTCTCCATCCTTTACCTTATTGAGTTTGAACAAAAATGAATATCATTTGAATACGTTTATTGGTACATTTTTTAAATGTACAGATTGACAGGATTTCATATGAAAAGAAACAACCGATACTTTAAATCGCTCCTTACAAGTAACGAGTTTTAGGGCAATTCAGTTGCATGAGTTAGTATTTTACATTCACAAAACTCATTGAATGCTGATTTAGTTTTTTTTTTTTGAGTTGGCTATTTTCATATTCCTTCCTCTTCAGCTTCTTAGCCCTCTTATATCCACGACATTTCCTTAATCCTCTTACACTTTACCAATCTAATTTATTGATGTTTGTTTTTTTTTATCTCGCAGCATTATGCTTTTCTGGTCTCGTACAAGTTTTTTTCTTTGAGCAACCAGAATAAACACTTTTAAGACCTAGTACATTCTTCCAGGCGTATCACCGCAGAGCAGGCGCTTGCGCATGAGTACTTGGCGCAGTACGCCGACCCAGACGACGAGCCTGTGTCCGCGCAGTACGACCAGAGTTTTGAGGATATGGAGCTGCCCGTCGATAAGTGGAAAGGTAACACTTTAAAAATCGCTACTTTAGATGACCACAAATAATCTTTTGTCTCTGGATGATGGAATAAACCCAGATCAGATCATTCGCGACGGCTTCCCTATTTTTCGTGGCGCTGTTTTTTGCGTATTTTGCATGGCAAGATAGGTTAAATAACAGATGCTAATTGAGCTCGTTAAAAACCGTTATCAGTACCTACGTTATTGATAAGAGGTGGAGTGCATGCGTGCGATTTACGCTTGGAAGCTTTTGCTCGACCAAATCCACTCTCACTCTTACCCGTGTCCCAATATAAACGTTGGGGGCCGTCCGGTTTTCCGAACAAATGAGTTAGGGGTGCTCCACACATTCGGGTCGACATGATTCGGCACAGCCTCGATTGTATATTTTGCCGCCCGGCTGTGCAACTGACAAATGATCGCGACGATCGCATGAATTTGAAAACGGTCTTACGCGTTATCGTACTAATATAATAAAGAGAAATGTTCTGTTTGTGGGCTGGGGTGGCTTATCTGGTGGATTGGATATGATAATTATACCTCTATCAGATTACTGACTAACCGTGCTGATAATTGCGATTTAGGCAAAGGGTTTATTGGATTTACCTAAAGCTTAGTGGCTTAGCTTTTGTATTGCTAAAATTAATGAATACTTAGAAGTTGAACCTCGAAATAGAAGCTTATGTTATTCATTCAAATTGTTAATTAAGACTTCATTGTGAGTAAATATAAAATGTTAGACAACAGTGTAATATTAAAGCTACTATTTAATTCACATTTTAGTACAATGTATTACAATAATATTCAAGTAACCATGTATTTTTACAGAGCAGGTATGGAAAGAAGTGGTGGAGTTCAAGCCCCATCCACAACACATGAACACAGTGGTAGAAGTGACCCCATCTTAAAGTCATTACGTTACATTTAAAACTATCATCAATCTACTTGAACCATGCTGTTACAACACCGGCGCTGTCAACTGTGGGTTAGTACAATCCAGGGTAAATAATAATTAGAATTAAGCACACTAATAAATACCTACTTTTATCTTGTTAATTATAAGTTAACAAAACAGCATCAAAGTAGACAGATAAATCTTGGGAGCTTAAAACACTGAAAATCATAAAGATCATAGTGAATCATACAGTTGTCGATTCCGGATAAGTTTAGCATTTAGGGCTTGTACACAAAACTGCGTTGTGACGTCGCATCACAAAAATCAGCGTCACATCACGAAAATTTTCTTAGAAAGCTTCTGCGTTGCGAATTCGCATCGCGCCGATTCGCAGTTTTGTGTACAAGCCCTTACATTAAAAACGTTTTGTTGTATAGTCTAACTAGCACTCCGTGCAATACGCAGAGGTACTTACTGCTTGTTCGTCTGTCTACTTTGCATGCAAGCTATAGCTGCGTTGACGTAAATAATGTAAGTAGAGTATTTCATTTTAATAATGGATTAGAAAAAAGAACATCTAATTTTGATAAAATTTTGATATTTATTATTACATTATTATCAAAGCATTGTGTGAGTTTTGGCGTAGCAATGACTAAGCAGTTTTATGATAAAAAAATTGTATTATGTAGAGATTGTTTACATCAAACTGCACACCCCGCCGGCCGCCATTAAAATGTCTATACAAACATTTGAGAAGTGTATGTAACAAGCGGGAAGGGCGTGCAATTTAAAAGTAAACGATCTCTACACGGATATCAACTTGAGATAAGAAGTAAATTAAGCACAAACTTGTTTTTTTTTATATAATTTATAAAACCTTGTTTTAGGCACAATATTCAGGCATAAATAGTAACTAATTATTGAAGTCCAGTTGTTGCTGAAACGAGGCTCTGTCAGGCATTTATGCTCCACTGTGATGTAAGATTTTAGAGAGTATTCCATCAATGTAACTCAGGGCCATTATAGACTGGGAGTATTTTCGGTGCGTATAAGCTTATTTACGCACGCTCGCATGATACGAGTTTGTCGGGGCGATCTTACATGTTTGACAGATAGGTAGCCTGCGGGGTGACACACTTACAATGACTCATTGTGACAGTTCAACAACATTCATTGCGTTATTAACGTGTTATTAACGTTATTGAGCAGAAGAATTTTTCAAACATGAAGCAATTTATTAGCAATTCTTTCAAAACTAATTCGGATTGTGATTGAACTATCACACAATAAGGGTGCTGAGACCTGGAGAAGGACATAGGCTACTTTCAGCCTGGATATTTGTATTAAAAATGATGAACCGTTAACAGCTAATAAGCTATATTTGTATTCCTTTTTATGAGCTTCTTATCGCGTCTTCACTCGGCAATATGTAGTGTAGACCTTTTACGAGCTTGCCAAAACAGGCATACACACTGAAAACACGCCCAATCTCATATTGGCCCTTTATTAAGAAAGGGTATCATATATTTTTTAAACTGTAAGTTAGTATGTTACTTTATGTCACTTATTCAAATAATTATATCGAGCCTTTTATAAAATTGAATAGTGATAATGAGAGCAATATACTTCCTGCATAAGTATAACAACATAAATATTAGGTGTGCATACCATTTGTAAGTAAATGCTTTTGTAATTGACGCCTTGAAAGCTGTACAATGTCGCGCGGACACGTCGGTAGTCAGTGCACTGTGTTACCCGTTACTAATTGGCTTTATAATGCTGGTGCTAACTTATTTGCTGCTAATAAACATTAGATAGAAGTAAGATTGTATGTATAGCATAACAAGGTTTACAATATTCTGTGAATGAAAATCTAATTCAAATGCTTCCTAGTAAAATCATTCTGTAGCTAGTGGCTCTACTTATTACATAGATCGCCAAGATGACAGTTAAAATTGACCAACCGTCCATCGAGATGAGACTTTCTTTTTGCTCAGTTTACGCTCCATATTTTTTTTTTTTTGAAATTATTACTTTATAAAAGTAACATTGTGTGGAATGGAGAGGGGTTTTAGGCAAGGATGTTTATGTTTAGATTATGAAGTAATATCAAATTATTTGCCATTTGTTACTGAAGTTACGACTAATACGCGAAAACTGTTATGGCCTACTGCACCATCACTATTGAAGAAAAATACAGACGCCCATACCTCGTTAACACAAAGTCGTTATCTGATTAAGTTTTGTTATCTTCCCTTCAATTAATGGTCGGGGCAAGCAAAGCTGCAACAAGCCCATCATTCTTTCGGTCATTTATACAGAAGGACCTCCTGGACCTCAAACTAAATAGATTATCAAAATTATAATGCACTTTAAATATACTTTTACGCGTATTAGGCGTAGCAAGATAGTTATATAAATATTTTTAAGATATAATCTTATATTTTAATAGATTACGTCAACAATTTGTAAGTATTACACAAGGTAGAATATGTATTACTGTTGAATTGTAAGAGTAAAAATTTAAATAATTTATAATAGTATTTTATTTCCCGAAGCAGTTATTGTTCAACTCCGATTTGGAGTAAAGTTTAGGGTTCCGTACGTCCGAATGAAAAAATGGAACCTTTATTCATAAGATCACTCGTGTTTCTGTCACAGCCAATTTGCTCCGAATCTACTGAACCAATTATGTTGAAATTTGGCGAGTTTCTGTGACCCAAAGTGCGCTTTTATAATAATCTAACGTGACGATATTATAGTGGACTAGTATCTGCGCTAGTATGAATCACCCCTAATGAAAACATGGCTTATTTAAAAGACGGTAATGTAAATATCACGTCTGTAGAAGAGCAACCGCAGAGCTGGCAGTGTCGTATGGTCATCTTCAGCAATCAGAAACCGAACACCTATTATGAAGAGCAGGCGGCGAGAAGATAAAATTAAAGATCATTTTTACATCACTTTATTTCCTGGCTTTACCAGTAAGATACAGTACCATTGGAAAAACCTTAAAATGGCCACTTGTAACAGCAACATTTCTCCACCACATCTTGAGTCCTGGCTAAAACTGTTTAACAGGATCCTAAAGCAAAGCTACAATCAATGCACATGTTAATTATCTACTTGACATTCAGTAATCTTGTGTATCGAAGTTGTCGCAACGATATCTCTCAAGACGTTAAATAAGCAAAATAAATTTTGTATTATAAAAACATTTCACTATACACAGCATTAGATATTTCACAACTTATTAATTGATCATTACTATTTATCAAAGGTCTTAAAATAAAGAATCATTCATAATCTACTTAAATACCCGTATTTTAAATAAAAATAATGAAGTCCTTAGTGAACATAGTGAAAATGTGTTTACTTGAGAGTTGAGTGGCAGACATAACAATTAATTGCGGGCTAAAATATATGAGTTGCTGACATATTATGTATAAAATTGCATGGTAATGAAATAGGGAAGAATAAATCAAATAAATAACTCAATGACTGAATTCAAAAGTGCTTGTAGAAGTGTTATTATAAATATACCATGCAGTCTTCAAGTGTTGCACTCAAGGAACTTGCAGTAATCTAAATGTGCCACTGATAATAATAGGCAATTTTTATTTTAACATATTTTTCGGATAACCGCTACATGCTAAATATCTTGATTGAACTCCAGAATATAAGCAAACTTCTTGTACAAATAGTTGTCTATGATTTACAGTCGTAACTGCTTTGGTTTATTATTTTCCAGTGACACTAATATTTCTCAGTAATTTGTTAAAAGTAAAATGCGACTGAATGAATACTTAAATGTAACACTACTTTAATGGTTTAATTTTTAATAATTTATATTTATCACATTAATTATAATTTTTACACGATACTTCATGACGAAGAAAACGGATTTAATTTCTGTAACGTAAGATTCAATGGTATGTTATCTTCAGAATCTGATGAAGTGTCCGGTAGTCGACGACTGGCCGCAAATGGTTCGCTGTGACCATTGGATGACTCCAAGATACCGGCCCGAGAGTCACTAGCAGCTGGTGTCGATTCAACGTCAGACCTGTTTCTAGTAGCAGTCACATTTGACAAGTTATTGTAATTTGCACTCGAATTCGATTCATCAGTATTTTTATGACTATTATACATAACATTAACAACACTTCTCAGTCTTCTGTTCTCGCGGCTGTTGCGCCGCTGTCGTTTCCATTCCTTCATTGCTTTACGCTTTTCTCTATCCCTCTTCGACGTTCCGCTAGTGCTGGGTTGATCTAAGGCAGGCAAAGCCTGTTCGGCCGAAACTGAGTACTCGTTATTACTGGTTTTATTCGACGACTTAACGCCCTTTCCCGAGTAAGACTTTCGCTTGCTCCGCTTATCCTTTTCCGAAGACTGGACATTCTTCTTTTCTTTGTGATGAGAATGTGAAGACCGTTTTTTGTTTCTCTTCCGATCTCTACTAGACGTCGCGCTCTCCTTGCTCGATTTCTTAGATTTCTTCTTAACTAAATATTTGGAGTCATCGGTGTCGTCTTCGCAGTCGGAGGGGCTAGGTGGCTCGTCGGGCGCGGAGGAGTCGTCGGGCATGGAGCGGCTGGTGTCGGGCGTGGAGCGGCTGGTGTCGGGCGTGGAACGGCTGGTGTCGGGCGTGGAGCGGCTGGTGTCGGACGTGGCGGCGGAGTGCGCGCGAGCGCGACGGCGGCGGCGCGGTGGCGGCGGGCGGTACGAGCTGTCGTCGCTGTCCGACGAGCTGCGCATGTCGCCGCCGCTGTCGCGCGCGCGGTGCCGCTTTAGTGTGAGTTTCACGGACGGCACGGGCCTCGGCTCTTGGGTCTCTGCGGGTCCAGTCGGCTCCGGCTGAGGAACGTCCTGTAAGATGACGTCGCTGTCGGATCCGAGCAAGTCGACGATCTCGGGAGTCCTCTCCTGTGGAGGTTTGATGTAGCCCACGACCATCACTTCGGAGTCGTCGTCGTCGGTGTCCGATTGAGATATAGTTTCGATAGGAATGACACTATTAGTAGTGGGCTGCGATATATAACTTTGCGGGTAAGCAGGTACTGGGAACCTCGAGGGCCCCGGAGGCGGCTCGGCTGGCTCCGAACTGGAAACCATGACGATATCAGAATCTACACTTGCTTCAGAGTCAGAACTCGATATCACCTCATTGACCATTGTAGATATTCTACTGTCTGTGGTATATTGCACGTTGCGATCGTAGCCAGTCATGTCGTAAGGGGTAGCGGCGAAGCAATACAGCTCATGTAGGAAGTGTTCTGTCCTGTCTCCGAAATATCGATGCAGCGCTTCTCTGAATTCTGATGAATTGATATGGTGTTGTGGTAGCAATTCTAGAATCCGGGCCATGACGTAAGATATATGGCCGATATTCTCATTCAACAAATAATGTAGTTCTCTGTTAAGCCAAGGAACCAACCGGTGCATTTGTGTGTCGTTGTACCTTCAAAGACGAAATTGTAATATTTGAATGTGGAGTGAATAGTAAGATAACTTGCTAAGTGATCGTAGTGGGACAGAAATATTTGGACAGTTCGCTATTTGGCCCATTGAATTGGTTCATGTTATAATGTACCTGTAGAATTCTGGCGTGCAAGTACGGAACCTGCCGGTGAAGTCGGGCAGCGGGCGCGCCCAGAGGTTGTGCCGGTACACGGTGCGCCGGAACGAGGCCGGCGAGCGCCGGCGCCGGGCCGGCGGCGCGCGCGCGGCCGGCGGCGGGAACACGTCCGCCATGAACGGGTAGTGGCGCAGGAGCTGCTGGATCGCGATCGTCTCGCGCCGCGGTAGAGTCAGCGTTGTCCTGAGTACCATAGTAACAAACTATATCTTCATGCCACATTATTTTATGAGATGGTAAGATTTTAAATATTAATTAGCACGCCTATAGTTAAGGCACCTTTCAAGGATATAAAACAATTTCTTTTTTTATTGCTGGTACTTTTTAGGGTTCCGTACCCAAAGGGTAAAACAGGACCCTATACTAAGACTCCGCGTCTGTCTGTCACTAGGCTATATCTCATGAACCGTGATAGTTAGACAGTTGAAATTTTCACAGATGATGTATTTCTGTTGCCGCCATAACAACAAATACTAAAAAACAGACTAAAATAAATATTTAAGGGGTTTCCCATACAACAAACGTGATTTTTTTTGCCGTTTTTATAGATAATGGTATGGCCGGTAAAATGCCACATGAAATTCTTTCTAGAAGATACTAGAATTGATTTAAGACATATTGCACAATCCAAAAAACGATTGTGTAATTTTTAATAACCTTAAATTATGTCAGGCTATTTGCTATATCATCATATACATCAGTTATTTATTTTCTGATAACTGGGAAGGACAAGGAAGTGGGGTCCTGTAGTATGCTGGATGTGAAGATTATGCATAATTTTATGTTATGCTTTATTAACATTTCAAATACATACAAGTCCAGGCCCACCACTGTACCTGTATCTGAACCTGTGTGTTGCTGCGGTGACTCTGTCAATGTCAATCCTGCTGATTGCTGGAGTTGACTCCTCACTTTGCCGCTGAACCACCAAGTACTCCTCATACTGGTGGTTGGAGCGCACATTGTGTATGATTGATCTGAATGCTTGCTTGCAGAGTGGGCACTCTGCTTTAACCTGGAACATATTAATGATGACTATCAAAGCTGTATTCCAAAGTTTGGTTAAGGTAATGCTCCTCAACATTTTGTTTTGGGCAAAACAAACTGCTTCTGGACCAAAGAGTTGAGACCTATTTAATCTCATTAACTTTTTTCTTTAGTATGTGGATAATAATTATCAATTAATTCAATTAATATGACAGCATCTCTTTTGCAATTGGTTTTCTAACTAAAATGAACTCATCATGTGAAATGAATTACACATGGAGCTTTGATATTATAGTCTGTTGATCTAATTATAGAAATGGTTGTTATCAATTTTGTAATGAATCAGCTAGCAGTCATACTCACAGTATTTTTGTTCAAGTTTCTATAAATCAGAAACACCGTAAATATATTCTTTCTATAAATGCAAGGATGCAAATGCAAATGTTTATCTTAAAAGCTCACCTTACTCCAAGTTAGAAGACATGAAAAGCAGAACTGGTGTAAACAAGAATCAGTGAAGGATTTGTTCTTGCAAGTGCCAAGACATATAGCACAGTTAGGTGGAGGAGAGCCCGTGCGACTGTCAGGGCGAGGGCTGCTGTCATCACTCTTGACACTGCTGGGGTTTGCGCCTGAACTGTCATCTTGAGCAGCAGACAGGGTCTCCATAGCTAATCTGTAGATGTTGTATTGATTTACATTGACAGTCTATATATAATATTTTGTATATCTCAGACAATCAGAAAGTTAAAATGTATAAAGCTATAGTTATAAATAATATTTTTATATTGAGATGGTCATGATACTGTACTAGGTGGAATAAGTAGAGCTAATAGACATAAATGTATAGTTAACTAAACTGAAAACTGTTAGATGAATAATATAATGTAATTCAGAGTATAATGAGAAAATAGCAGTAGCAGTACCTAATGTTTTTGTGTAGGCATTATATTTGATGCCTACACAAACATTGATTTTTATAGTAAGAATGGTTAGGCCATAAAAACTGAGTTTCAGAAAAATGAATGAAGTAATTATCTACATAAAGATTACTTGCAATTCACTTTGAATTAGTTAAGGTATGTTAGATATTTGAATTCAGGACAAATAAGTGTAGTAAAGTACCTACGTTTGATCACAGGTGTTTTACTTACGAATTGTCTGAACACTACAAATGTCAGCTACTGTAATGAGTATGGTGCCTAACATATATTCCTAAATGGAGGTTCATGAGATAATACTCACCACAATACTCACGTACTGACAATGTGTGTGATCTTGACAGATTTCTGGTGAATTGTGACGTGACGATGGACGAAGTATTTGAGTTCGAGCACTGAGATTCGATTTCAACTAAATAATGTTCAATCTGTAGTAAAATTAACTCATAAAACAAGAAACTATCCTGATCATGATTAAAACAAATCTAATGCTCCTGACCCTATTGCTATTTCCAAAAGCAGGTATAAAAACACAAATCAACTCCGAGTCTGCAATAGCGCATTATTATATAGTAAACACGTTCGCACACATGGAAACTGTGGAATGGAAGTAAAGTACCTAGTACCTACGTATATATTATTGGTATTCCATATAATTAGATACAAGAACAGCACAGTACGAATGTATTTTATTCATACAAGACAGTACTGTACAAGCAAAGTAATTCAGATGGATGTTCTAAAAAAGTAGAAATTATATGGATGTAACAGCCGTTTTTCTCTCATGGCAACAACTAGGCACATAGCTCTTGAGCACAGACACACAGCACACATAGGCACACCCACAGAGCATGCAACATAGTCAACATACGACATACGTACGTTTGCGACAAAACATGTTGAAATCCCTATCTTCTGTCAATGTTCCATACAATTTTTTACAGGAACTAGAGATTTCAACATGTTTTGTTGTAAATGTTTCGCCAGTGCAAAGGCACACATTAAATTAGGGTACTGCAAGGGTACCGCTCACTCAGTACGCTACGTTTTCGGCACGCGTCGGGTACCGTACGCTAAGGGCACCCGGGTGGGAGAAGCGCTCGCTCGCGAGCGCGCCCTTGGATGCATACATACATACACATAGAAGTTTATACAGTTTTATTGAGCGCCCGAAACGCAGCGTGTAAAAAGTACGTGTCAGGCGCTTGTTCTAACTATAGTTCTGCAGTAGGCAGCGACTCGCTGGCAATTTTAAGTCCACAATACACAGATTTTTAATCACCAGCGAGTCCAGCGAGTCGCTGCGTGAGTACCACGCATTATGTCTGTATGTTAAATGGCTGATAGACGTGCGAGCGAGTCCGCGTACTTATGGCTCGGCGAGCTTACTCGCCCGTGTGTCATGCTAAGTACGCGGACTTAAAAACCGCCGAGTAAGTTCGTCGGCGATCCAACCGGTTTGAAATTTTGCTCGTAGCCAGCCTTGCCTCGTCATCTATCACCGCCGCGAGCCGCGTTAACGATAAAATTCTGAGAAAGCTTCACGTGTGTCAACGACGGCGAGCAGAGTAAGGTCGGGAACTTAAAGACCGCGTACTTAAAGTACGCACGTCTGTCACCAACGGCGAGCCGAGTAAGGTCGCGAACTTAAAGACTGCATACTTTAAGTACGCACGTTTATCACCCATTTAACCTGAGTATGACGCGTCCCCTCCATGGCACCCCATATGCGCTCTCGACGCGTGGACGAAAGTTCCTTTTTTACTTTTTTGGCCGAATTGGGGGAGGGGGGCGTATGGCGAACAATGTTTTTCGTAGTGCAACTGTGCAAGCATAGTTTATTATACTCTGTGTGTGCAAGTACTGCTACTGATGTGCGGTTGACTTTACCTGGCATTGTAAACCAAAATCAACCAAAAGTTAAAAATTACGGCGTAAATTACGGTCTGTTCAGCTGTCACTGTCACCCCACCCACCTCAAGTGTGAGCAGTTGAACACTACTACTAATGTCATGTCACTTGTCTGTCAGTCAGTGTTGTCACTCAAACTGGACTGACTGCTGGCACTGCAGCACAGGGTTGTAGGTTGTTGTGATTATCTAATCGTCAAAAATGGGACTACTGAAAAAGGTAAAATAAATATAATATCACCGTAGGAGAATCCCTTTGCTTTAAGTTTTGCAAAGACTATCAGTGTCATCTGGATGGGATGCAGTGTGGATATTATTATATTGGATCATGAGAATGTTTTGTATAATTTTAGAGTACTGGCCTTGTTGGCATGGCTGTAGCTCCAAATGCCCATCACACCCTTGGTTCTCTATATGGAAAAATTTTGCGAGTCCTCCAAAAGATGCCCGATAGCGCTGGTTACCGAAAATATACTGAACCAGTTATTCGTGAAAGGGCTGCCGTGTTAACACAGGTAAAACATTACACTATTATATTTAATTGAATTTAATTTTATTGGAGACTATTTTACAATTAATTTATTAACATTTTGCAGAGTAAAGATGTGTACGAGATTGAATCAAAAATTAACTGTGGACAAGCTGAGGAACTGATTATTCAGGCCGAAAATGAATTGAACCTGGCTCGAAAAATGCTGGTTTGGAAACCATGGGAACCACTTGTTTCTAAGCCACCCAAGGGCCAGTGGGACTGGCCTCCTACCACGTCTTAATTTACAGAAAGTTCTTATTAGTACCATTTTTAGTGAATGTATGTAATGATGTAAATTACTCTTTTGTTTTTTAATTCTTCAAAACATAGTCCACTGAAATAATAGATAAACTGGGGTGTATGTTAAATGTAAGAATTACAAAAAATTATGAGATCTTAATAAAAAATTAAAAACTGTGTTCATTTTTCATTTTATTATAACTAACATGATTCAGTTCAATTAAATAAAATAAAAAATAGATGGAGCAGTGTTATTTGGCACAGTGCATAAACCATTAAGTATTACAAATAATGTTTGTAACATTATTTATATCTATGTATATAGTTATTTTATGTATATGAATTTACTGAGCCATAACAAGGTGTGGTTTAATGTACTGACTGATTTACTCTCATGAACTTCTGTATCTAGATGAAACTGATTGTTACAGGCATAGAAGAAGACATATGCAAAAATACAGAGTTAAAGTATTTGTGTTGTGAGTAAAGCAGATAGTATGATTATAACCAATTCATAAATTTTATAAATTCAAATGTAACCACTAATAAATACTTAACTTAGTAATTTTTTTCCATGACAATTACATGTTTTCTTTAATTTTGTAAAAAATAATAACTGCTGGTGTAAATGCAATTGTTTTGTATAAAAATATGTCATTGGTAACTCATTAATATAAATACTTTGAAATGCTTCTTAGTAATTCGCTGTACTTTGTAGGACAGTTATACAAAAGTTGCACAATTAAACAGTAATACAAAATACTCTACAAACTAAAACTTACATATAAAAAATAAATAACATTATTTTAATCACTTGTCATAATATAATACTAATTCAGTGCTCCATGCTCTTATCACCTTAACTCAAAATCTCAAACAATAACCCAATTTACTTATAAACTTTATGATTACTTGAGGCTCTTTTACTTTTCAAATAAATTTTAATATTTACATTGACTTTAAAATATGTTTGTGTACAAAATTACTGGAATAGGTGCAGATAGGAGTTATATTGATCATGATTTTTTTATATTAAGTCCACTTAAAGAGCATAGACAAAGTTTAAAATTCCAATTTTCTAGCACAAATTCTCAATTACAATACCAGGTAATCTCATTGAAAATATCATATATAATAATCACATCTTTCGATTACTTGTTATCATACAAATGGGTGGTTTAAGTTTGAAATCAACTGTCTTAGATTATATTGTTATGGGGAAAATAAAAGTTAAGGAGCCTTGAAACTGTCTCATAACATGCCGCATGTAATCATCATCTGCCATCTGCCTAGCCTTTTCCCAACTATGTTGGGGTCGGCTTCCAGTCTAACCGGATGCAGCTGAATACCAGTATTTTACATGGAGCGACTGCCTATCTGACCTCCACAACCCAATAACTGGGGAATACGATACCCCTTGGTAAGACTGGACTTTCGAGCTTCTCGACCCGTAATAACTGTCAAAGATCCACAAATGACAGCCGGGACCAACGGCTTAACGTGCTTTCCGAGACATGGAGGAGTCTCGGTATGTAAACATGGTCACCAATCCACAGACCAACCCCGGTAAGCGTAGCTTAACCTGACGGAACAACCCGAGCGGCTGTTATTACTTAGCCACGAGCTCCTCACATGCCGCATGTAATATTAGTTTGATTTCTACTTAGGGCCGATTTACCAATATTCAGATAACTTTTATCTGAGGAATAAAATTGCAGTTTTTCAGCTTTTTTTGGAGAAAATATATCTACCACAATATTTATTCTTCAAATGAAATTGATCTGACAATATACCACATGTCCTTATATGCAATTCTACTGGATCACATTTCCATTTCATAAATTAAAAAGTTATTTAGTTAATACAGTGGGGTCCTAAAAGTGACATATCGTCGTTGATACTGCAATACCGCGTAACTAACAGTGGATAATACCGCGGAAGTACAAAAGTATCAAATTTTCGATTTGGCGGCAATGAGCCGCCGATACTCATTGGCTACGAACCACATTCACAGTTTGGTTTATCGCTCATTCAATACGCGACCAATCACAACTAGCTAAAACCGCGTGAGCGAACCTGTCAAAATAATTTGACCAATACCGCGCATTCTCGCGATCATAACAAGGAGATGTGTTGTTTTTGTGTGGTGCTCCGGAAAATAAAAGTATTTTCACAGTAATACGAAGCTGATCGGTAAGTTTTTAAGATTGTTTTAATGCTTGTTTCTTTATCAATTTAGTTACGTATTAGAATCTATAAATTCACTTATTTTATATGTAAAATTTGCACTAATTTTTGTGCTGGTAGTTCCGCGGTTTTGATTTTTTATGTTTTAGTTTAAATGTTAGCTAGTTACGCGTTTTTGATGATTTTGTTTTGAAATTTTTATCGTATCGATGTACCTATTTAGAAAATATTTTAACTCCAGGTGTTGTTTAAATCTAAAGCAGACCAGTAGCGACTGGTATTTAAATATAATTACAATTTGTGGGGTGCTTTCGAGTGTTTCTCAATATCTATAACTTTTTTTTAGACGATCATGGAAGAAGAGTCAGGTGTTGACGAGGCTGTAGTTTGGAGAAATGCCGACGTCAGTAGTAATGTTGTTACATTACAAGAGCTTCAAAATCGACGCCAGGCACTTCTAAATAAAAGGAAGCAAAATTTAGATCAAAAGCGGGAAGGTAATCCACTTATATTTCAAAAACCTGTCGAACCAATTCCATGTACATCTGCGAATATCGAAAACTCTGTTGCTGACTGTGATACTTTGACAGTTTTAGAAACACAACACAGTTTTAGAAACTGTTCCTAGCTCATCAGGTGTTCCGGAAGTTGTTACTGAGTCAATGTTGGATTTTTCGTCAGATGACTCTGTTGTTGACCCTGATTATGTTCCACTATCTCAAATTACAAATGTACAACCGATCGAGTCATCAGATCATATTGAATGGTTTCCTGAGAGAGATGCCGAAGCAGAAGTCGGGAGACAATCAAGATCGAGAAAAAGAAAAGCTGACAGGTTAGCATGGAAAAGAGAACTTAGCAGGAAAAATAGAATGCTAGGGAAGGAATATCTTGGATACAAAAAGATAGGTAGTAAATATAGTCAAACAGAATCTAAACCTGAGAGATCCATGGGCCCTCTCTGCAATTCACAGTTTTGTGCTCGTAGCAAAGTATTGTTTTGCTCACATCTAACGCAAGAGATGAGAGTACCTATTTTTAATAAATTTTGGAGCACGTCATGGCCGCAAAAAAAAAAAAATCTGTCGTCTATGGTGGATACAACTGAGACTCAGAGGAAAACCAAAGGTACTGACTCCAGACGTTCAAGTTCCAAAACGTATTATTTTCAAATAGAAGGCAAAAAAGAAAGAGTATGCTTGATAACATTTATAAATACACTTGGTATAAAAGAATGGACGGTTCGCTATTGGCTGGGTGATGGAGGTAATAAAGAGAATCATACAAATGTGAGCAAGTCTTCATTAGAAAGTACTGAGAGTAAGCGAGATTTTATTAAAAGCTATCTATCAATCTTGCCTAAATTACCATCGCATTATTGTCGCAAATCGAGTACAAAGCAATATTTGGAATCTCTTATTCAGTCCAAATCACAGCTTTACAATTTATACGTGGAATTTGCAACATCATCATCAAAACCTTCAGTTCATTATGATTGTAGTACCTGTCGTAGATGAACCACTTTTAGAATTTCCTGTTATTTCATTATTTTGTTTTGATACATAAATATTTCATTTATTTTCCTTTAATTATTTGATTTGTAAGCTCTTTGTTTTGTTATGTTTGTATTAAGATCATAATAATTAATATGCTATTATTGGACCCTGTTCCCGATACCGGTGGGCTACTATTTTTTATATTTTTAAATGTTTTATATAATTTTTTAGTCTAATATTTAAAAATATAATTTATAAGTATTAAAAATGAAATAAAGAGATAATATGCTAATAAGTAACTAAGTACTAAGTTTTTATAACGAAGTTTTAATGACGAGACTGTTTAAACTAGTTACTACCAAAGTTAAAATGATGAGACTGTGATTACTTGAGTAAATATAACCTCTATAAACTAAGATAATTCTGTTTTATTCTCCGTCCAATTCCGCGTAAATGCCAAAAAATCTCAAATAACAAATGCCATATAAAATGAAAAACAGCGTAAGTGTATTTTCTAGCTAAATATTGATTGGATTGAATTAAATAATAAGATATAAGTTAACTAATACACATTTCTAAATAGCTTAAATTTCAGACACGTATTCGATAAGTACAGCAGAAGTTATTTAGTTTTTTCGTCCTCCTGTAAAATTTGCCACATCTAAGTTACGCGGTATTGTCTGTTGTTAGTTACGCGGTATTGCAGTATCAGCGACGATATGCTTAAAATTATTATTTACATGAAATACACTTTATTAAATAAAAATATGAACCGTAAGACTTAACATTCATCTCAGGCTAGCAAAGGAAATGGGTTGTTATAAGTATGACATTTTTCACCATACTAGTCTTCAACTGATTACTCATTTCATCTTATCTTTCAAGATACCATTAAGCTCTTTATCTATTCTACAAATGTAATAAATAGACAGATAAAACCTCAAAGTTATTACAAAACTAAATAATGTTTATAAGTAAGATGGTTTATAACAAATTGTTTTATGTAGATGTAACACCTTTCCTTGCTACTAATAAGTTTAAAATGGGATGTTTCTTAATATAGCTTACTGCTTTTTTATGGGTCACCATTGTGAAGTCATAGCCATTACATTGTAAAATTTTATCATGCATCCTCAATCCAGATTTTGCTGCAGGACTTCCTTCATGCACTTCTGTCACATATATGCCCTGAAAGAGCAATAGTATAAATTATTGGCTGCAGAGCTGCTATTACAACAAGTCACTTTAGTTTTATTTTATAGATGGATAAAGCCTTACATTATCAGTGTATCCTTGAGGACTTTTGCGAAAATCCTGATCAATTCCGCCGCCAATTTTAAAACCACATTTCATAACTTCTCTTCCTTCTGAATCAACACCAGCTTCTTTCTGGAGTGTTATTGGTATCTGTGAAAGGATAGATACATTGTTTACCTTTATGAAAAAGATCGAATAAAACAAACAAAACTGGGAGTGGTCTTCCGACTTACACTTAAACACTCCATAGCTGTTCCAGCTTGGTGTTGAAATGCCATTTTCGCCATGGTGACTGGTTGATTATTATGTTCTTCGGGTGAGTAATCGTCAGTAGTAGTTTATGCAATATTTTAAAAGCAATATTTTTTCCACTTTAAACTGCAAAACAATAAAATAACATGTATAAACACAATTTACACAATAGTGCTATCCTTGTGTGTTGCCTTGCCTGCGAAATTTCTAATACATTTGATTGTCAGCAGATTGTCATCCATCACAAAATCAGAGAAATAAAAAAAAATTGAGTGAAGCATCGAGTCATAGACATATTTTTTTTAATTTTCATAGACTTAACCCCACGGCACGAGTAACCAAAACTTTTTTTTTGGACCTTAATGAAATGAAATGAAATGAAATGAAATGAAATGAAATGAAATTGTTTATTCTGTAAATAGGATATTGGAATCACTTTTACACGTCATATTAAAAAGTTGTAAAAATAAGCTAGATGAGGTCGGCGTTTCCTATCTGACTACTCTGAGAAGAAAGGCCGAAACAAACTCAGAGGTCACCGTCTCCTTTAAAGTCCAGACATAATCTTGGTCAGGCCATATGAGGACCATGTAGATTAGAGTCTGAAATGGTCTTTTGAGGAAAGAACCACACAGATTTGAGTGGACCTGTCCAGTCAGTGCAAGCATTTGTCAGTAATAGTGGAGCTCAACTCAGAACTTAAGGAGCTCAACGACTCGACGAACAATACCAAAGAAAGGACATTTGGGTAGGTCGCATAAAGTTCTCAAATTGCCAGACCTTCGCTAAAACTAACAGGACGAAAAATAAATATCCACATAGTCCTCACATTCACAATAAAACAATACTTTACAAGTAATCATCATGTCATTTTTTATATAATATTCAATAATGTCAATTTGTATATAAAACTGGTAGGTATATTTTTATGGTTTTCCATAATATTCAAAATGTCACAATGCTTAGCAGAGCGAGCAGCTCAATCCCAATGTTCTGTATTATCGGTAAAAGTATAATAATATATAGGATATTATTATACTTTTACTTTATAGTGAGTGATAGAGCTGTGTACATAAAGAACGCGGTCTTTAAGTTCGCGACCTTACTCGGCTCGCCGTCGGTGACACACGTGAAGCTTTCTCAGAATTTCATTGTAAATTGTCAAATTGGCTCGCGGCTCGCGTCGGTGACCGACGGGCGAGTAAGCTCGCCGAGCCATAAGTACGCGTACTTGGTCGCACGTCTATCACCCGTTTAAGCTCGCCGAGTCATAAGTACGCGTACTTGGTCGCACGTCTATCACCCCTTTATTAGTACTTTGTTAGTTGCTTCTTCCATGATGATACTTACTAGATCCAATCTGTCATGTCATGAATATAATGGTAATGTCAATGTCATAGACCCGTGGTGGACGGTTGTCTATTTTTCATGTCATGCATGTCATCGATGACGATGATCGAAGTGTCGAACTGTCGAATCGAATTTTCTCTGCGGCTGCTGCGCTAGTCTAGTCAGCTGATTCTAAAAAACAAAAAGGGAATGTAATGATAATATTGTAAAAAATAAAAGCTACGAAATAATTTACATTTTAAAGGTAATTTTATTCTCATCCCTGACATGTTATCCAAACTGATGTAAATGTAAAGTTCATAATTAATGTTAAATATCTGGAGCTGCGTCTTTGTTGTATATTTGCAATCTGGCAAATACCCAACTTTGTTTTTATACATATTAAAATGGTCATGTTTTCAGATGTCCGGTCAACATAGAAACGTGTGGTGGATTGTTGTCCGAAATTTTATTGACTCATTGAGACCCCGCCCGATAAGAGGAAATAATATGGGTAAATTAAATAATATCTTGCTTAATCTTTGCATGAACCTCTACAGACTTAACACACTTAAACACATTCTTGCTTATTTCGTAGATTTTCACTCCAAAATACTATTTGAAAGAAAAACATTAGGCAATTTAGTGTAAATGCCAATTTTTTATATTGTTTTATTTGAAATAGGTATTCCAACAGCATATAAATGAGAGCATACTATAGGTACCCACACCTTTGCCTAGCCCTTTGGGGATTACAGGCGTGATGTTATGTTTGTAGTTCTTCTGCATAAACCTATGGTATAAACCAATTACATGTATTCACTTAATTAAACTAAAGAAATAGGTATTATTTTCTACAAATTTACAATAAGTATGCAAGAAAAGCCCCTCCACTCCCATTGTGTTGTAAATATGACCTTTGGGGGGTTATACACTGCTCTATTACTGAACATTTTCTCATGTAAAACTAAGTGACCACTGCCAGAGCTGGAGCCAAACAAAGCAAATATACAGGGTCATCGACGCGCAACCTGTTACCTTGTATTAAGTACATGAATCTGGATACCCCTGTGTTTAAATTATTGGTAGGTCATAAAAAAAAAAATGTTGTTCCATACATTTTGACAGTACGAAGGTATTGTACTTTTATATGAAACAGCAGATTTTTTTTTTGATAACTGGTGAATAATTTTATTTGTTTTCTCGTCGATGTCTCTGTCACCCTGTACATATGTATATATATATTATGTACACCCTGTTGAATATAATATATCTTGTTTTTGTTTAGCCTATCCTGTCCCACTGCTCGGCAAAGGCCTCCCTTCCAAATAATTATTATACTCAAGTCATTTTTTTTTTTGCAGGTAAAGACTACTTGGGAAATGCCTACTTTGAAATTCCTGCTAATCCTAGTGTTGGTAAAAGGAAAGCCACCAGATGGTATGATCCACCAAAAGAGCAAGACTTCCAAGATCCTATTCCTGCAGAATGGGAGGCATGGTTGAGAATGAGGAGGTATGTAAAGAAGACCTGCTTCATTCAGTATCATTTAATAATTAATGTCATACTTACATAGCTTTCATCACAATTTTGGTAATTGAGGGCAGTGGAGGATTATGACATTAGTAGTATAGTGCTACAGACCGAATATCGGCCATGGCGACCAATGGCGCGGGAGATATTATAGTGCAAAAGTGTGCACACAGACACAGGTGCACTCTTTCTTCCCTCACTCTAATAGTCCGATGGGACAGTAATCCGACACGAATGATCAGGCGCTGGGCCAACGGCTTAACGTGCTTTCCGAGGCACACATCCAAGGGTATCACACCGCCAATTTCCAAACTCCGGGCTTTTACTAAGAAATTCCTAATGGAAAAACCCAATAATTCTTTGCCCAACGTTGGATCGAACTCAGCAGTCCCACTTGCGTACACGAGACTAACAGGGCGAGAGGACATTAGTATAAGATTTTACTACATCATAATAATTATTTTTACAGACCAAATCCACCTACAGAAAAAGAAATTTCCGAAAACCTTGCTGTCGCCCAAATGAAGAAGATAAATGCAGCAAAGCTTGAAACTAAAAGGTTGGCAGAAGGAGGCGCCCTGCCTTCAATACCAGTAAGAGGAGCCGAGTCATTTCCTGTGTATCCTGACTTTCAACCGGGAGACCCTGAAAACAAATCAGGCAACAAAATATAGGCAAATGATAAACATTAGTCAATGAGCATGAGACATGTACTCAAATAATTTGTTTCTTCAGCTGACATACAATTAGGCACAGGTGTTCTTGCTGTTAGAATAGGCATCACATACATAAATAAAGATTGGTAAAATGAACAGTTATTTAAAATTATGGTAATAATGTATGAGCTCTTTATGTATAATTTAGGTATCATCATTTCAGCCGAAAGACGTACACTGCTGGACGTAGGCCTCCCCCAAGCAATTTAATTATAAATAAAAAAAATCACGCACTATACCATAAAATATGTATTTTGTTTTTAAACAATCCATTTTATGTGTGAAGTTCATGTCAGCAAAAGGGTCTGAGGGATAAGAAACCTGAATATGTTAGCTCAGCTATGAATTCAGTTTTGTTTTTTAGAACCTACTTACTAATATTACCTACCAACCTACTTATTAATAACTTACTAACTATATCTCCAGTGAGTGCAGGCCAGCAATATTACGTTTCCCAGTGTGATAAATGCTTTTGTGTGTATAAATAAATTAAAATACAGTGCTATAAACACTGAGGTATTTTTTGGAAAACAAATTCTATAAATTACTCTTTTGTATTGTCTCATCTATCTTAGGTAATAGTTTTGAGCTGTGATCATTAGAGAGTAGTAAATTATGTCATTAAAATTGTTTTTTATTTACATCTGCATCACCTAACATAATCTTAACACTTGAAATGTGTATTTCTACTTTTCTAACTTTAATTAGACCTACCAGAAATAACACGGTTTAGCAGCTGACATAGAATATTAAACCTTATTTTTAGTGACTTTAACTTCAAAATCAAGTGAATGAGTTTGTTGATGCCCCAGAAGAGTGGAGCTGCTTGATTTTCCTATGATATTCATACAACATTGTGGATTTTATGGCACTCGGAATAAAGAGTATGGTTCAATGGCATCAAAAAATTCTCAGGTTTATGTTGTCCCCAAGATTTGAATTTGTCGGCGACTAAGGGTCAGTTCACACCGAGATGGAGACGCGACGCGACGCGCAATTTTTACCCGACTACGGCGAAGAAAAAAGGAGGGTTATGATTTTGACCGGTATGTATGTATTATGTACGTATGTTCATATGTTCCCTTTTATCTTCTAAACCACTCATCACAATTTGTTTTTGATCCGATACAATATCGAATTTATTTACTACACAATAAGGTACACGCGCTGCGCACTACCGCGCATTTCAGCGTACACGTGTCAACCCTCGCACTGAAATTATAACTATTCGTGAAGAAAATAAGTTCTTTAATTAAAAAGTGCGTGCAGCGTCGCATCGTCTCACGTCGCGGTCTGAACTGACCACAGTTTGAGGCGTAAACGTCCTTACAGTTTAAGGGCCTACCCAACCTCAAAATGCTTAGTATGATCCTCCGTTATGCTGAAAATACTGCAGCATTAATTATCAAATAAATAGAATTTGTTAAAGTTGAGGATTGATGCTAGGTCCTTTGTTCGACAAAAACACGATTACATTCCAAAGTTGCCTTCTAAACTGACCTATATACTGCTGGTATTCAAAAAATACTTCTACTTTAATAACTGAACTAGGTGACTATGAGGCTTGGAGCCGCCAGCACCCCACTCCGTCTCGCTCTCCCTCATGCCACGAGTAGTAGGTATGGTGCGAGCGAGATAAAAAGTGAATTTGAGCCGAGTTATGGTAAGCCTCAAGCTTCTAAGAAAATATTCAAGTTCCATGTTTACGTAGGTAAGTTTTATTTCGTACTTTTTTTGATAATTAAAAGCTTGTTTTTAAAAAGGTTTTTACTTGGCCAAGGCTTTATTTTGTCTCCAGATAAATACCTCTAGAGTTACAGCCCCCGGGCTCTCGCTTTTTCCAGCACCCGTACACCTGCCCAAAGGACTTGGTTTCTCCAGGAAATCGGGTACGAACTATGAGAATAGTTCATGTCGTGGTGAAAATACCTGTCACCAAGGGTCGGGCCTAACTGTCCAGTGTGGCGGCGCCAAACGTCCGCTACGGGTCTTTATTTATGTACCAATCCTCACTCGTGGAGGCTTTTGCAATGCCACCTGAAAACAATGAAGTGCCTCTTACTCAGTGCTTAGGTTTATGTGTGCAGGTACCACGTATCCACACATAAACCATACAAGCGTGTGCGCAGACAGAGACTACATATTACTTACAAACAATGGGTACTCGTCTATCAAATCCAATAGGTGTTACAGACTTCAGAAAGGTACCTACTTGGCTGCACACGGGCACTTCATAGTTTTAGTTTTGTGAACGCTGCTAGTTTAAGTGGAAACTGGAATTCGACATTGTGAGTTACGTACGAGTTAGTATTACTTGCTAGCCAATTTTTACCAAAATACAAATATTCTCGAAATCGACACCCAGAGTCAAGCTGAATTATACTAAGTATTGAGTAGGTACGTAGAGCATTATTTAATATAACTCGTTGATGTTCACTATTAGGTCACTATAATTATGTCCTACGCACTCACATCTGCCTTGTAAATACGTACTCTTTGTTAGTCGCCTTTCATTCACCTTCTCAGCATGACCAACCAGCAGACCATCTAGATAGGTAAGCATACCTTTTCAATTTACGTCACTGCATCTTTTTTAAACCGCACCGTTGCCTTATGACATCATTCCTCAGCCTATCATAGCTATACCACATATGCTTCGCAAGAAACGCATTTCCACAGCATTTATTATAGGTACTTTCGCCACACCCAACATTTACTTCCATACATAAGCTTAGGCACCATTGTGAACAGCCAGCCATTTTGGATATTGACTGCATAATCAGCCTATAATGTTCCCACTGCTGGGACACAGGCCTCCTCTGTGTGGAGGCAGTGGGTTGTATTCTACCACGCGGGCCCGGTGCGGGTTGGTAGTATGTCTTCGAATTTTTGGTTCTAGGACATGCCGGTTTCCTCATGATGTTTTCCTTCACCGTTTTGAGAGCAGTGGTGATGAAATAATTCACACAACGTAAAGCGCCTGACTGGGTTCGAACCCACGACCTACAACTCGTAAGTCGGGACAGTTACCACTGGGCCTCCACTGCTCCTTTGGACATTGCCTGATTGTTCATAATTACATGTCCATCCATCCATTCATTTTGTTTGCCGCATTCACTCTCCTTCCCACATCTTCATCAATCTTTCCATCTCTTGTAAACTCCTCATTACCTTTCTCCACACTTGGTATTTCCTGTACTTTAATTTCCTCTGCAATGTAGTGCCCTGTGATTTTTCAAAAGACGCCATTTCCCCATTTTCTTTTAAAGCAGGTTACCTTAACTTTTTTTCTTAACACAGTTGTGAAGGCTGCCTGTTCTGAGATGAAGGCCTTTCAATTTTTAAGCCTGTTTATAGCGTATATATAATTTAATCTAAGTACAATAAACAGTTAAGTAATTTGTATCTATGTGTTCAGTCGAGATAAGTAGGTACAGGGTATACTACAAACAAACTAAACAGTGAAAACACAAAATTCTGGTTCGACTGTGTCAGGTCTGGTGAACGTGGAATAAATACATATTTAATCAAATAATCACAGTCTGATCTCATAATCTTTCCCCTGAAATAACTACATGTAACACAATATAACGTTGATGGCGATAAGATATGTAGGGATAATAATGAGTTTTAATATTCGTCTGCAGGTCATATAATATAATTTCTGAGTAGAATGTGCGGAAAAGATTACAATGGTATGTAAATAATAGTAAGATTAATTGGAACGTGTGCAGCATGCGTTATACGTAATGTGTTTTCTAATAACCTACCTGGACTTACAGTTAGGTTCTAGGAACTGAAACTGATGATTTCGTACTTGATAAAATAACATAACATCACGCCTTCTTCCCATAAGGGTAGGCAGAAACTTCAGAACGCCACCTGCTACATAGGTAGGTAGGTACTCCTTTTACTTCGTTTGCGTACGTTCGTTACGCACGATAGTTGCGAGTACTACGCACTGATCTTTCTGAAGAACATCATCAATTAGGTCACATATCTGGTATTTGATTCAGTGCAATATTAGTACCTAGTGCTGTCGAGTACAATACCAAAAATACTTATTAAGAAAAAAAATAACCGGCCAAGTGCGTGTCGGACCACGCACAATTCATTTCCATGTGTACCTTTCAACTTAATCGGTCCATTGGATTCGGAGCAAATAGGCTGTGACAGACGGATAGACAGACAGACACACGAGTGAATCCGAGTGATCCTATAAGGGTTCCGTTTTTTTCTTTAAAGGTACGGAACGCTAAAAACTTCATTCACAGCAGTCTCTATAGGCGAGTGATAGCAATAGCATAGCCAAAGCTGATTTTGAAGCTAATCCCCGCGTAGCGTTAACGTTAATCTATGGCTAGTGGAGGCATGGCGAAAACAATGCAACCCCATAGCTACTTATATAAATCAAAACCACTAGACTAGGTCTAGGCTAGCTAAAGAACCAGATTACCTGAGTGAGTGCTACAGTACCAGCCGGCGGAATATTGGAACTGACCGACTGAGGGTTCAGACTTGGTTAGGGAGGGAGTACCCCTCCCCGGGTTAGGTTTGGCGTGGCTTGTAGCCTTAGCCCGTTGCAGCCGGTAAAGAACTAAGCTGACTATGGAAGATGGTAAATCTGGGTTAGGGAAGGCAATTATTAATTAGTGCAGTTTGTCTTAGGAAAAGCTGGTTTATATTATGCGAGACTCTTGTTTGGGTGTCAACAGACAACAATCAACACCCAGCCAAGTAAACATAATTAGGTAGGTACGGGTTTTTTAGTATCTTATAGAATAAAGTAAATTATGCAATGCATCAATGCACATGCGACTCTACATCTACATAATTACATTAGGTAGGTACATATTTATGCGAAGATATTATAGGTATTTGCATTATAAGCAATGTTAAAAGGGATTATGTACCTATGTTAGGTTACATAGGTAGGTACTTACTACTTAGGTATTATGGACTTCAAGTAGGTGATAACTGATAAATTGATAATAGTCCCATCGTTTGTTATGAAAATCCTACTTAACTGCATCTAGAACAATAGGGTACCTACCTAGACATATAATGACGTAGGGTTATGCATTCAGAATTTGTTAGATATACCTACCTACCTAATAAGCGAGTCTTGCACGCAATATGCACTATTGTTTTAAATAGCAATCGTTATTTCGTCATTGTCACCACTCAATTAGATATAGGTACCTACTTACCTACAATATCTTCACGACGAATTCGTGAAACTGTGGTCGTGTCGCAATCATTTAGGATCTCTATTTGTGAAACGAAACAGACATGAAACAGGTAGCCTTATAGGTAACCTTATTAACGGAGTTTATAACCATATCGCAATATTTTCTTTGTGTTGTTACATATTGAAAATGTTTTGGTTAGGTATGAATATGGTAATAGGTAAGAATAATGTTTTGATCTTAATGTTATCTTATTTGGTCACATTCACAATGATCAAAGTTATTTTGAGAACGAGTTTCAATGATAACCGTAGAGGTAAATATTGGGACGACGGGCACTTGGGCAGGGTGGCATGTGGCCCTCATCAATTTCTAATCAATTCATTAACTGGTAGCCGCTAGAAAGTAGGATACCTGATTAGAGGAGACTCTCTTCTTAGTCTTATCCTTCTGCTTTTTATTGGACAAAAGCTTATTTGACTTAGCAGAAACACAAGACCCAAAGTTTTCCGAATGGAAATTTCTTTATTAGGTAATTGCAAATTCCTGTCAATAAACTTTGATATGATGAATAATGTGCTGAGCGGGTTAAATGGTGCGAGTGACGCTTGCCTGGCGATTGATATTATCGGTCCGGGGAGCCGTATGACGTAATGTCGAGACTCAATAAACAATACATGTTGTACTTTTCCGACGGCGCGGCGGCGGGCGGTAATTTATCTTTATTCAGTGACTGGACAATTTCGGACGCTGACACACATCTCTCGGGTTAAATACTCTACTAGTTTTGCACTCAAAGATATTAATGAAATTAACAATCGAAAGGTAGATATTTCATCAACTTCATTTCTTTCAATTAATCATTCATTAAGAGTTTATCACACTTTGTTTACTTAACGGAATAATTAATAATAACTAGCCATCCTCAGACATATGAATGAAATATTAGTTTATAATTAAATCTCATTCACATTGAGTGAAAGATGAGTTTACTGACTCTTACATAAATAGCAAATCTTTGTTTACTTGCTATTGCCATCTGGTTTTGGTCTCACTTCTGTGATCTGTAATCAATTAAACAATAAGTCAATTGTAAGTTTATCACCGGGCACAATGTGATTAATATTATGTACTTATTTATTTAATTAATATTATCTATGCGGTGACTGTAATCTAAACTCTTTATTGTCTCATCTCGGGAGCGGTGGTATATAAAGACACATGTTCATAATTTTTGTCATTATAGTAAAGATAGTCATCGAAGTAATAGCTACAGTTATAGAAAATAAAATAACCTTAATACCGAAGTACGTATTTTACTAAATTAAAATAAATTAGAAATGTTGATTTGTGGGGTTTATGATGTAGTTTTTGAGAGACTTCGACTCTCTAGGTCCCTGGTCTGCCGATTTTAATTTATTGTTGTTTTATTGGTGCAGCATGGTTGGAAAGAACGATCAGCTGTCGTCGGAGGAGATCTTCGCTCTGGAGGACAAGTATGGGTGCCGCAACTATGCCCCAGTGCCCGTCGCCCTGAGCCGCGGTGAAGGTAAGTTCATAATCCTGTTACAGTGGCCCAGGTGCGATTTTATTACCTACCTAAGTAGTAATAGCAACCTAAAGATCTCAGAAGCTTTCATAATTTTACATGACCTCGGTTTTAAATTATTTGAATAACTAGCTGCGCCACGCGGATTCACGCGCATAAGTCTCGATCCCGTGGGAATATCGGGATAAAAGGTCATCAAAGTATCCTATGTCCTTCTCCAGTTCATGGTCTACCTATGTGCCAAATTTCATCCAAATCCGTTCAGCCGTCCCTGAGTGATGGCGTGACCAAGGGAAATAGGGATTCATTTTTATAAATATAGATTTATCCAAATTCGATGCTAAACTCAATTAGGCACTCAGACTCACAGGTTCCCCAGCATAAGATAAATTTAAATAAGTACTTTTGCTGTATGTATAGGTAACCTTTCGTAATAAGAAGTATGTAATAAATAATTAAAATTCCTAACTTTTCTTGGTTGGTCTTGGTTTCAAAATTATTTATTTATTTCTCAGTTTTGTGCCCGGTTGACGGCAATAGGCTCGCTCCCTATTACGAACTGGCGAAATGTGGGTGTACTAGCTATAGGTACACTTCTGCCTAACCCATCGGGAATTACAAGCGTGGCGTAGTATGGTCTAATAATAATACCTAAAGAAAGAAATAAAGATAGACAGGGACAAATCTTAATTTTATCTACTTACCTACTATGCACTTAATAATTTTTAAAGACTAGGTAATAAAATAATTGACGGTAAAAATTTGTCATTCATAAAATTGTTCATTTCTTAAGTAGATACAGTCAGGTAAATAATTTATTTAGCAAACTGAAACCCTTCGTCATTTTAAGTTGGTAGTCAATTTGCTCAGCAATTAATTTCTTTGACTTTTAATGACACGTAAAAATATTAATTATCTAAATCTTATGTTCTAAGATGTAAGGTTGTAATATTCGATGTTGCACCCAGCTAGATTATCAAAATAAATATAACGTGCGTGTACCTACCGACCTAGGTATAAATTAATATATATATATATACTAATGTATTGTAATATTTATTCCACCTTGAGCATACAGTTATCGCTTCGTAGCGCCTGTATATATTAGTTAGATCGATCTGAATTTAAATAGGTAACTCTCTATGTGGGAATCAACATTCGCAATCATGGGATATTGAACATCTAGAGGTACGGTCGGCACAGAAAGTCAATTGACACTAGTGTTGCCAGGTCCGATTTGTTTTAAATCGGGGCAGAAGGTAAATCAAATCGGGATTTAGGGTTGTAGATCGGGACACTTAAAAAACGAGTTAAAAAAAATTAAGGTTTAATTTATTGTCTTTCGCAACTAATATTAGGTATTATTAGTAAATCTGAATTTAAGCTTATAGTAATAGTCAGACTTGCGGGACTAGAGAAATTACAAAATATTAAGTACAATAAAATGGTGGTTCATGTATTAATTATTGACGCTGTTAAAGGAGTATGTGGGTAAGTAGCAGGGCCGTAGCCAGGAATTAATTTTGGGGGGGTTAGGGTAACCAACTTTTTTTAGAAGAAATAAAGTATTTCTTGTTATTTTTAACAGCATTTTTTGTTCTTTTAGCTGATGTTACATTCTAAACTTAGTTGTTATCAATTTCAAAAAAGCCCAGTTTCTCTCTTCCGGCCATTTTGAAACCACAGGGACACATGGGCCAGCGATAGAGAATATAGGATGCGAGAGCGAGCGTAGCGAGCTCGAAATTTTTTGCATGTCTCTTCGAATAAGTTAGGTCTGTATTCTTTCTCTTTCATCGTTCATACAGAAATAGAAGTAAGTTTATCGACTTATGCAGAAAAGTTAAAGTGTAGGAGCTCGAAAATTTTTGCACCCCGCCTGTGATAGGTAGGAATTCTGCTAAAGTTGGTTTTAAATTGAGTTTCTGCTTTTGCATGCTCGAGTGTCAAACGATTCCGCCCTTTCCGTTCCGTATTGAAGCCATGAAAGAAAATAACTTTTGAAGATTTGCAAAGTCTTATTTTCTTTGAAAATATTGTGCCATTTTTGGAGCGGCGCGGTCTTGTCTTTGTTTTACACTGCTGTCTTCACTACTTCTTCGATTTTACACACTTCTTCATAGAGGTGATCCATGTCGAAGAATGTTTTAATTGTTAGATTTTCAATCACGTTAACGATTGACGCGTAAGCGAATGAGTCGTCCTGGACATGTATTGATTTTTCGGGACATTTAGTTTCCCGATCAGGTGCAAATCGGGACGCGTCCCCAGACCCCTGAAAATCGGGACACCTGGCCACACTAATTGACACACACGAATATTTTCTGAATTGATGCAAAATTATTTAATAGTTCAATACACTGCCTTTCAGCATTTCATGTAGTTATTAAGCAGTGGTTAGTGTATTTCAGTTTAAAATAATGGTTCTGACTTCTTTTTGATTGCGTCAATAATATTGATAATTCAGAAAAGTGAAGTGTTAATTGAATTTTGTTGCTGACCATAAACACGCGTTATCTGTGTAGCCCACACGGTTAAAATACAGTATGTTAACTAACAAAGGGCGTTCCCGTTAATCTGCAATAGTATAGCGTAAAAAAAAATATTACCATTAAAAAAAAAAAGTTTATTTTTATTTTTGCTTAGTAAAATATTCACAAAAAATATTAAATTGTTACGGAAAATAAACTCTCTGTACACGCCCACATGTCACACTTGTTTTTCTACGTTGAAATACAAGTGTGCGTGTACAGAGTGTTTCTTTTACGTTTTGATTTAATCGTTTTGTGAACATTTCAAGACATACAATTTTTTTTTTTTTTTTTTAAGTGTTAATATTTTTTTTAGCATGTATACACGCTATACTATTGCAGGTTAACGGGAACGCCCTTTGTTAGTTAACATACTGTATAGGTAGGTACGCGAGTGTTGGGTTGGGTAAGTGCAAATGAGGATGAAAGCTGGTAGGTAAATTAGTAAGAAGATAGGATTTATCTAATTTGTTGGTACTGTTAATTGCATTGATTCAGCATAATTGCTAGCCTTTGTGGGCGATACGTTAATTATCCCTGGGTAATGAACACTCCTGCAGTCAACTTTAGTCAACTCAAGTCTAATAGAAGATTTGTGTGTGTGTATGTGATTTGTGATAATGAGTAGATAAGTACGTAGTCAGAACAAACTTTAGAAAAACCGGCCAAGTGCGTATCGAACCACGCACAGTGAAGGGTTCCGTAGTTGGGACGAATAAATCCCTAGCACAAACTTAAGATTGTAAGTAGTTAAAAAACTTTTTTTCCCATACGGAGCTATGGGAGAACATGTTTTTGCAACTGCAAATGTTTTGGTCGATTATTACTCGATAGCTTGTAGAGCCTACATAGCTGTGATAGTTTTCCTTTTAATTTCATTATATATACTACTGCCGTGTTTTTTTTCACGTATCCAAAACCAACCATTTAGCTGGCAAGGGGGGCGGATACTTGACTGTAACAAAAGTTATTATTAATTTTTCGCAAACGGATCCCTGAATTCAAAAATGGTATCGGCAAACTCTCAACATTTTTAACGGCCTTTCCAATGACACCCCACATCATGGGATAGGCGTTCCTATTATAAATGTAGGGGAGGTAATGGTAACTCCCCTATACAGGGTGTTAGGGTAAACACCGTTATCCTTGCAACCAGTTTTGGTTTCATTTATAGAACGTAAAATCAATGGAAAATTACAACTTTTTTTTATTTTTTTTTAGTCTACATTTTACCACAAGAGACGCAAGTTCGTTGTCCTATGCGCTAGGGCAACGAACTCGCGTCTCAACACGGGCGGGGGGTCCGGGATGTGACCTGACCGGCCGCGAGCACGACCCCTCCCTCAGTCAGTCAGCTGTTTCGCTAGAGAGCACGGTGTCGGATAGAAACTTTTTAAAATCTTTTAATGAAAATTACGTTTTTTTTTTGTTGTGTTCGGTCATTTATTTTTATATTTAAGTCAACTACCCATGGTTTGAATGACAAGACTGTTTACCCTTACAGCCTGTATTTATAAAAAAAAAAAAAATACCGAAAAGAAAATTTTTTCATGATTTTTTTGACTACTTTGTCGCCGTGATTTATATGTATAGGTAATTAGGTACCCATACCAAATTACAGGTATCTAGTACTAAGAGTCTCTGAGCTAAGCCGCGGAAAGACAACAAGAAAGACAGACAGACGGACATGGCGAAACTATAAGGGTTCCTAGTTGACTACGGACGGACCCTAAAAGGATCAAATAAAAAGTCAAAGACGTACAAAAATAGCACAAACAAATTATCGTTTCTTTCTAAGAATAAGTAGGTATTTTCACACCGGGACTTGTTCCCGGCTGACATTCGTAGATCTTTGACAGCCGTTACGGGTAGTCAGAAGCCCAAAAGTCTGACAATCCAGCTTTGCCGAGGGGTAACGTGTTACCCAGTTAGTGGGTTGTGGATGTCAGATAGGCATTCACTGCATGTAAAGTACCTACTGGGATCCAGCTGCATCTGATTAGACCCTGGCTGACTGGATCGTTTCATCAGTCTATGTATATTTCTGCTGAACCCTACTGCAGGCGTAGCATGAGCACCGTTTTGTCGACGGAAGAGTAGACAAAAATGACGTTTCCTGTAGACAGTAGACAGTACCGAGACGGCAGCAAAGTAGAAAGAGTCAACTGCACTTTTTACGAAATTCACTCATTTACATAATTCGACTGAGAATTCTTTGTTTTGTCATAGGATTTATCGGTTGTCAGTGTGATTTTGACAGTAAGGATAGAAAACTTTCTTCCGAAATAGTCTACCTACAAAAAGACCTAGACAAAGATCATTAGAAATGAAAGAAAAAATGACAGATTGTAGAAAGATTTCTACGGTGGCTGTCAAAAATGAAGAAACGAACTGTCACTTTGTATAGAAAAAGCTATGTCTATTCTTCGTAGAGATAGAAAGCGCCATGCTACGCCTGCAGGACAGGTATTCTTTCCATTATCTATCTCTTTTTAACACCCTAAACTCCTAGCCCTCTGTGATATCTAGTAGGTAGGATTGGTGTAGTGTAGGACATTATAATACATACCAACTTACTTTAGCGAAACTCCTAGGTACTTGTGTGGCTTCAATTTAACAAACGAACTTTAAAAAATGTATGCACCACCATTATCACGCTATGGTATGATTATAAACGGTAAGAGTGATAATTTTTATAGTTTTAAGTACAATACTATAAAAATTCATAGACGGCGATAAATCACGAAACTATTGCTAACGAATTAAATAAAAAACAATTCACATTTTCTAATCTTTAAATTGCATACAGCTATACTACATTTGAAATAAGATTAGACATTTAAATAAACATTTTTACAGTCCGTTCAATCGATTTTGACTTCTACACCGTAAGCATAAGGATGGCATTAAAAGCAAAAAAGTGGTTACAATACCAACTGTTTACTGCAGCTGCCATTTTTCATGCTACCAACGCAATAGAAATCAAAATCGGTTGAACGGACTGTAAAAAGGCTATTTAAATTAATTTCTAATCTTATTTCAAATGGAGTATAGATTATGTAATTCTCAAATACAATGGCACAAACTATACATTATAATTAACTGATAAAATATTTGACAGGCAACGTTAAAGAATAATTTTAGCATGCTCAGAGCATACAATAATTTAAATCTCCTATGATCAAATACATAAGTAGGTTATAAACTTATAACAGTTTACAATTAACAACATAATGCAAATCACTATTGCCACCACCATACCGGCCGCTCTGAAGTGTGTTATTTTAAGAACAGCTACATAATCAACTCAGCCTGTCGCTGTCCACTGCTGAACATAGGCCTCACCCAGGCTACGCCACAACACCCTGTCCTCCGCCTTCTACATCCAGTCTGCCCCATCCAGCTTTTTAAGGTCGTCGGTTCATCTAGCTGTGGGGCGTCCAACACTACGCTTGCCGATACGCGGTCTCCACTTTAGGACTCGTCTGCTCCACCGGCCATCGGTCCTTCGACAAACATGGCCAGCCCACTGCCACTTCAGCTTGCTTACTCTGCAGGTTATGTCGGTAACTCTAGTTCTTTTCCGGATAACTTAATTTCTGATCTTATTATCCTTCAAAGAAACTCCGAGCATAGCCCGTTCTATAGCACGCTGAGCGATCTTGAATTTGTGGACTAGCCCGACTGTCAGTGTCCACTTAATTAACTAGATTTAACAAATTTTTACCTTATATTCTTTTCAGGAGTTTTCGTTTGGGATGTAGAAGGCAAGAAATACTACGATTTTCTGAGCGCATACTCCGCGGTGAACCAGGGACACTGCCACCCGAGGATCATAGCTGCTCTCAAGGATCAGGCCGATAAACTCACCCTAGTGTCCAGGTAAAGGAAGCACTGAAAATTATTTTTCTTTTAAAATGAAAATTAAGTAGGTAGGTACTTATAGGATGAGACATCTCCTGAAACATTGACATAGAATCTATAAGGGCAAATTTCACCATGAAACTGAATGCGTTCAGATTATCTAAAACGAGTTCAAGACCTGTCAGTTTCATCATCATATTCATCAGCCTACAGCAGTCCACTGCTGAACATAGGCCACTCCAATTGCACGCCATTCAGCTCGATTCTCCGCAAATCTCATCCATCTCCTCCCAGCCTATCCTGCGAAGATCGTACTCCACCTAACCTGAGTGCGTCGTACCGATCGATCGATTCGCGGTCTCCACTCAAGAACGTTTACCCCGACGGTCATCAATTGTACGACTAATTTGGCCGACCCATTGCCACTTCAGCTTACTTATTCTGTGAACTATGTCGACAACTTTAGTTCTCTGCCGGATCTCCTCGTTCCGGATTTGATCCCTCTACGAGAGTCCAAGCATAGCACGTTCCATAGGCTTCCTTAGGAACGACCTCAATGTCTATATTCCACAACAATGATGATACTGACAGCTCCTGAACGTGGCTTAGATGCTCGCTGAGTTCGATGATGATCGCTTTCAGTTTCATTTGTGAAATTAGTTCTCAGTTACACGAGTGTAAATAAATACTTAAGAAAAAAAAACTCTCTTATGTAATGACAATGAATAATGAGAAAGAAACTAGTAACATTCAGGCTATAAACATCGTTTTCCAGAGCTTTCTACTCCGATCAGCTGGGTAATTATGAGAAGTTCATGACAGACCTCCTCGGCTTTGACCGGCTGCTGCCGATGAACACTGGTGTAGAGGGCGGTGAGAGCGCCTGCAAGATTGCCAGGAAGTGGGGCTATGACGTCAAGAAAATACCCGATGGACAAGCTAAGGTAAGCGCTTTTATGTGCTATACTTATGAATACGAAACTGCACTTTTGAACCCAGTGTTAAAATGTGGGTATTTATAATAAAAGGTGCCGATTCTCTTGTCACAAAGGTCTAAAACTAGACTAAAAATCACTAAAATTTAGTTAATTCCTGTCAAACGACGATTTCCTATTCTGAAATAGACTATAATGACACAACTTATCCATATTTTAGTTTGACAGCAATAAGATGGCACTGAGTTTTAATTTAGTGAAAATGCTATTCTGAATTTGACGTTTTAACCTAAAATTTTGTTCTATATCTAAAATCTTCTAACTAATTCTGACTATTTGTGAACTAAAATTCAAACCAGCACCTCGATTTCAGTTGCAAATGAGTACTGTATCTTATTTTATTTTCTTTTTCTTATATCTCGAAAATGGTGTGTCCTATCGCAAAAAAAATGAAAATTTTGACCCCCTTTGCAACCCGCAAACCCCTGATACTCTACATGTCGGTAATTTTAATTTTCGTCCAAAAATTGTAAAATTCCATACAAATTACGTCGAGATGGCCAGATTGCGCGCCTCTCCGACTCTAAAAAAATCACGGGGTAGAGTAAACAAGTTGGTACCAAGTGGAGTCGCGATTGTCAAATTCGATTTTAGTTGTGTCAAATTAATTTTTAAATTTAGAGATTTTTTTTGGCAGAATTGCTCCAAGATTGTCATAGTAAAAAGTAAGGAATTTTAGTGATAGTTTAGTTCGGTGTACAAGAGAATCGGCACCATTGTTAATGTTAACTTGACTTGCGATGCCGATCGTACCTATGTGCCTACTTGAGTCTGTGTTAGTTAACCGATTTCATTGCTGACTGTACATTTTAAACCTGGAAACTTTACGTAGCTAAAATTATACTTATGTGGAATTAAGCAAATCCATTTTACTTATCTGATATTTATCTAACATTAATGGAACATACATTATAGCATCTAATAAAAACAAAAGTCTAACAATCATTTCATGCATGTGCAGAATAATCTCGGACATTTAAATATCAAAGTAGGTAATCATGCCAGAAAATAATGCGAGTGATGTAAATTTGAACCTCTCTGAGATGAAACATGTGGCTTTATATTATTAATGTTAATTAGGTAGGTATATCACATAACGAGTGGTTATTTTTATCGTGGGTTATCATACTTCGTGGAGACTAGAAGAATCCGGTCCATTAGGGATTGAGAAATGAGAGTTGATAATGTTGGAATGGTTCATTAGTGTCATTTATTTTCCTTTTGAGTTCTGATGGTACCTAAAAGGGTATCCTTGAGGAGTTTTTAAAGCATGTTTTGTCCCTGAATTGTGCAATACCTACTCAAAGATTACTCCAATAAATGAAATGAAATTGATCATCATCACACCACATTTTCGAAGTCAATATTTTATTGCTTTTTTTCTAGATAATCTTCGCTGAGGGCAACTTCTGGGGCCGAACACTGTCTGCGGTATCAGCGTCATCGGACCCCACGTGCTACAAGGGCTTCGGACCCTACATGGCTGGTTTCCACTTGATTCCTTACAACGATACTGATGCTCTTGAGGTACGCACATATTACCTTGATACGACAAGTAGTTGGTTCTTATCATCCTAAAAGACATGAAGTGATGATTCCATTTTAAATTCGCAGAAGGAATTGCAAGACCCCAATGTTGCTGCGTTTATGGTAGAGCCCATCCAAGGAGAGGCAGGAACAGTGATCCCAGACGACGGCTACTTGAGGAAAGTGAGAGAACTGTGCACCAAGTACAACGTATTATGGATCGCTGATGAAGTACAGACCGGTTTGGGTAAGTCTGTGCACTTAAAAAGGTCAGAACAGAAGGTTATCAGAGGCCCAGAGTGTCAACAATAGATATATCACTGTGTTTACTGCGTTTAACTTTAGATACGGAGGATATAAATAAAACATTTCCATTGTGATAGTCCGATTTTAGACCAGTTAATAATATTATGCTAACGTCATTAGTTTTTATCAGTGTTATAAAATGGCAGTTGGCTTACGCAAAACACTACCCTAAATTTCATTGACCTTAATAAGGCAGTATCGAATCTTGGCAATAATACTGTTTAAATTGTAACTTATCTACGCGTATTTATTGTACCTACTGACTGTAGATATCTCTATTTACTTATGTCATTGGTTAATAACGAGATTTTCGTGTACACTCACGTCACGTAAACCTCATTATTTTTAGGGTTCCGCCTATTCCAAGGGTACCAAACTGAACCCTGTTACTAAGCCTCCGCTGTTCGTGTATCTAAAGAACCGTGATAGGTAGATACCTACTACAGTTGAAATTTTCACCTACTGTTTAGCAACAAATTATAAAGATAAAATAAAAAATTAAAGGGGTCTCCATACAAGAAACGTCTTTTTACGGCTTTTTTGCTAAATATTGTAAGGTGCGTATGGAACCCTTGCGAGTTCGACTCGCACTTGGGCCGGTTTTTTTACTTTTTCTTCGTATTCTTTGTATGGACCACGCCGCCTCCCTACATTGGTACTTGTATTTATTTTGTATGATTAATTATTGTCACTATTTTTATTGTAGGACGTACTGGCAAGCTGTTAGCGGTGGACCACGAGGGCGTGAAGCCCGACATCCTCATCCTGGGCAAGGCGCTCAGTGGTGGAGTGCTGCCAGTTTCTGCTGTCTTAGCTAACAACAATGTTATGGATGTAAGTTTTGTAGAGAACAGACGCCTGTTCGTATTAATTGATTAACGCGTATGCTTATTAATCACAGCCAGGCGTCTATATTGACTTGTACAACTTGAATAATTCATAGCTTGAGTTCTGATATGACACACATCTATTAATTTATACTATGAAATACTTGTCAGAAACTTGGGAACTTTAGAACTCATTTGTTTAATTCTGCAGTCGGTACGGTCGACAACGAAATTCGAAAGTCGCCCAGACTTTCGAATTTCGTTGTCGACCGTACCACAGTACAAAAAAAACGAGCGAGCCTTACAGTAGTCCCGTGTAACATCTGTCATCTTGGTAGACGTATATACCATGTAAATAATATTCATCATCATATCATGACCGTCACCGTGACCATCATCATCCTGTTTTACAACCTGTCGGAAAATGCGTTGGTACCATCTGACGGCCAACTCTAGCTACGCGCGCGCTCGTTGTTCAAATCAAATAGCGCGCCCTTCCCCAACTTCCTGTTACACAATTCCATCCCTTTCCACGAAATCCCACAGATTACAGGAAAGCGAGAGGAAAGATGTTACACATTAAAAATCTGTGGGAATAGTTACCCGACTCTGGCACTAGCCCTTTAGAAGACGGTTAGCATATTATGCATGCTAGATTATAGATACATTATGCATGCTAGATTCACATCTAGTAGATGTCAATCAGACATAGCGTCTCGTATCTTTTTGATTGCATTTGTGATTGTACATCAGTTTTGTGAATTAAATAAAAAAAATAAAAAAATGTTTGTTTGTTTTTGTTTCAGGTCATCAAGCCTGGTACTCATGGATCTACATATGGCGGCAATCCTTTGGCTTGCGCAGTGGCCACTGCAGCTATTAATGTATAAAATTGTTCAACTTTTTATTTTTCTTTATACGGCCAATATTCTGTTCTATGGCAGTTTGCGATGGTAGATCAGAAGATTATTTGACCTTCTTTCTTCTGTCACCAGGTGCTATTAGATGAGAAATTATGTGAAAACGCGGAGAGACTTGGCAAAATACTGGTAGAGGAGCTGAACAAAATCCCCAAGAACAAGCTGACGACTGTGCGCGGCAGGGGTCTCATGTGTGCGATCGTTGTTCATGACAGTAAGTTTATTTATCCTAGAGCAGCCAAAACAAAATTTCTTAATCAAGTTTTAATTTTTTTTGTTTTGCGGGGTACTTGCGTAATTCGTAACACACATTATTATAATGACAATTGATCGCAATAGGTTTCATTTTGACAGTTCACCAACGTCCATTGCGTTATTTACGTTGTTGAGGAGACTAATTTTACAAACCGATGAAGCAATGGATTAGCGTTATAGTAATATCCTTCAAAACTCTCGGATTGTGATTCAAAGTGTGTTACGCAATTAGGGCGCTGGTTAGCTCAATATTATTTGAACTAGCAGAATATCTCAAATACGTATGGTAGTCCGTTAAATCGAACGCATACATTGGAGTCTACTCAAAGTTGCATGACTTAACAATTATTCGCTTTGCAGGCATCCCAGCGTACGACGTGTGCCTGCGGCTGCGCGACGCCGGTCTCCTCACCAAGACCACGCACGGCCAGTGCATCCGCCTGGCGCCCCCACTCGTCATCAACGAACAACAGATCCGCGACGGAGCCAACATCATCCGCAAAGTACTCGAGAGCTATGACAAATAAACTTCCCGCTAAATAATTCCGTCGCAATAATATGGATGGACAGCATGAAAACGCTGTTTGTTTACCACTTCTTTAGAATACGAAACTAATTTATTTTGTCATCCTTCACAAAACAGACGAGAATATTTTTCATGAGAACATCATTGTAAATTAGAGATATTATAATTATATTATACGATCTATTCGAGAACGACTCAAAATTAAAAAAACACTCAACATTTTTGTGCGGTATATATTTTTTTATATTAACATTTAACAACCATCTCACAACACACTAATAATCACAGTTAGTTGAGGTAAATACTGTACTTTAAGTAACTTTTATAAACATGTATGAGCCAATAAAGGTAAAATATCACAACGCATAGCTCTTTTGTTCCACTGGCACTTAGCATTACAATATAATATAATTAAAGCAAATATTTTATGTATAATGTATGTTTAAGTATTATGAAAACTTGGACTGGCTAGTATTTCTTATTGCTATAGTACTGCCATTTACATTTTGTTCCTTTAATTTAGTTCGGCTTCTAAGACACCTACTTGTGCTCGCATTGTGTCAGTCAACTTTGAGAGTAGAACAGTCTCATCCAAACTCATTTTCGGGCTTTCCAGCAAACCTGAAACGAAACAGAATAACGTATCAAGTATATGAGGGAGGACTAAGTAACGACAACATTGAAAACACAATGTTCACAATCATAAAATTGATTGGACAAAGAAAACAAAAAAGAAAAATTAGCATTTTTCAGTCGTGACGTAACGAAGTAAGGTAACAAAGAGTTGCGTTGCGTACTTATTTGCACATCTATATTGAGTTAAATGACTACTTACAAACAAAACTAATCTGTCGCAAAGATCGTGCTTTTTATGTTTGAAGAAGGTAAACACGGACTTGTTATTTGAAATTAAATAAAAAGGTGATATTGTAAGACGAAATGTTTTGAAAATAGAGCAGTTTGTAGGAGTGCAGGTGTGTTTGATTCCCTAACTGCGATCTGTGACTATCGGTTGCAATAATACTTTGGAGTCTTACCTTTACTGATGCAGTCCCAACATTCTTGTATCTCGTAACTGAGGCCCGCACTGTTGTGGAAGTGGAACTTGTATTTTCCTTTGGGTAAACTCCATTCTGTGTTGTTTGCTGCCGATATTTGCAGTACCGTGGGACACCAGAAATAGTCCAACTGCAAACGAGAATGAATAGTACAAACAATTATTATGATTTGCATTGGCCTGCTAATTGCTTTGAAAGTGGAATGTTGGTCTTGACATCTTTAAATGCACAGGTAATCACAACGGGGTGCAAAATAGCTTCCACTGGCAGCTCCATCATGTTGACTGGCTAATAGTTTTAGCACAACATGAGTATGATCAATCGGTTGCATATTAGAAAATCAAAACTTTCCTGAGCAAATTTCAAAAGAACAATAAACGAAATAACAAAATTTAAATGACCAAATGTTTTATTTAGAAAAATTTTAGAATCCCAATGTATGTGACTTCAAATGAACGACTGATCAAAAGTTGCTAGATGTAATTTTAAAATGTCAAATCATAACTAATCAAATTACATAATCACAAATGATTTCTTATTAAGAATTATTAATTTAAATGTAGGATGCAACATGCAGCAGGCATGGTTTCTGTCACGGCTCCGGCGCTGCGGGGCTCCGGCGGTCCCACGCAAGCTTCTCGTCGCAGATGGTTGTAACGCTCACCACAGCGGCTTCGGCTTGCTGGCCGGCACTGCCGGCCAGCCTCAGCCGCGGCAGCGAGCGTTAAAACCACCTGCTCCTCAGCTCGCGGGCCGCCTCGCCCCTTCGCGCCTACGCGGGCTTAAATTACACTCTAGGGGTAGGGCAGACAAGACTACGTGCAGTCGGTTTTGCAGCGATTCGGTTCTGTCACTTCACTAACTTTTGTAGTAATCCATTTTGACCTTTAAACGATTTGGTCAATAGTGTAATAAATAATTTAAACATTGATGTTCCAGACTTTGGTCAGCTGAACTTTTGATCAAATGACCATCGTTATTTTAAACTTTGTTGATTTGTACGTTGTTCTTTTGAAATTTGCTCAGGAAAGTTTTGATTTTCTAATATGCAACCGATCAATCTTAGTTCGTGCCGATACTAGAGAAGAAAATTGAAAAGCTTGTGAATTATTTTGTTGCTGCTCGGATAAACTCTGATGAAATAACACAATATCACGCCTGTATTCCTCGAATGGGCAGGCGCAGTTGCATTTCACGAGCTTATTGCCAAAGTGGAAAAACCGATTAGGGTCTGATAAAACAAGTAATAATGAAATCAGTTGAAACGTAAACGAAATTATGCTTACAGCAATTGATCCCTTAGTGCCAACGATTTCAGCCTTGTTGGTCATATTGGCCCTTGTATGCGCGGACAGTGTGGCGGTCCGGCCGTCCTTGTACTTGAGCGCGCAAGAGATGGACTCGTCCACGCCGGCCTTGCTCAGGTGGCCCGTGCATACTATGTCAGTCGGCGGCTCCTTGTATATGAACTGTACCAGTTGCAACATGTATATACCCAAGTCTAGCACCGCACCACCGCCGAGGTCTTTCATTCTAAAATCGACGACCGATATCAATAGCGAAATGATCAAGTTGAATTCTGGTTATTAATTAAGTAGTTTAAGGCAGTGCTCAATTTAAAAGTTAAATAATAAATATCGCGTTTACTTATATAAGAAAGGGATAATGAAGGGTAAGGCATTAATATATGTATAAGCAGTGAACGATAATAAATATCTTACAAGTTCCTCTCAATGTCGTTAATTTCGACCCCAAACTGTATGCTGATGTGATAGATGTCCCCAAGCCCGCCCGAAGATATGTGCTGATCCAAAGCGTCGTAAGCAGGGAAGAACCTCGACCACATCCCTTCTAGGAGGAACACTTTCTGTTCGCGAGCCAGGTCCACCAGCGATTTAGTTTGTTTGTAAGTCATGCCCATAGGCTTTTCGCATAGCACGTGTTTACCGTTCTCTAACATTAATTTAGTTATTTCGTAATGCTGCAAATTGAGAACACTCACGAATACAATGTCTGGAAACAAGAAAAATATTTCCGATAAATCTCAAGGCTTTGTCGACTATATGAATATGTTGCATGTCGGGTCTTATCATGTTAGTGACAGCCGTACTGCCGTACCTTGCCTTGAAGTACAACCTCGTATTAAAATATAAAACGACTCGAGAATTTCTACTATTACGCATAATCTAAGTTTGGAGGCAATCGGTGCAGTGTCGAACGGAAATAAGTCGGAAGGGCGTTGGTGCACTGCACCCGGTTCGACTTCTAGAAACTACAGCTCAGCGGAAAATCGCACTACAGCTACGTTTGAGACAATTAGTTTACCTACAGTTTAATTAAGCCTATTTACACTTGGAGAAATACCACGAAAAAATGACACGGATAGCGAGTAACAAAAGGGTAAATAAACTCCGAGAAGGCGAGAAGAGACTGAAAAAATATTAGGGAGTTGTTTTCGTAGTTATTTCAACTTTTAAAAGTGTTTCATTTAGTTTTAGATAAGTTACTTTTTATTTGCAGTTAGAAATCCAATATTTTCTTGTCGTCTTCATCTGAGTAAGTAACCATTATTTGGAACTTATCTATCTATATGCGTGCATGAGTTAGTAGTAGGTAGGAAGGTACTATTACAAAAGGCGACGCGCTTGATTTCAGGAGCTGAAGTGGTCTTCTGTTGTAGAGGCAAGTCCAATTTTCAAGTTCATGCATATTTACATCTTGGAAGCGATTATTTATTTAGGCTGATAATAGATTAATTTTCGCTTGAATTGCTCATAACTACGTACCTACGTAGTATTGGAAATTACATCTAGGTAAAGATCTTTACTCATTCTTCAAATCTTGACAAGCAAGTAATTCCTGCTCCTTTGTTCCGTTGCCAAGCGTAAAAAAATAATGGAAACTATTCATTCGTCACATTTGTGTGAGTACTATGGTCTTTCTTTCCGTGGCGAGTGTCGTTATGGACTATTACGGGTCACGGGTTATTTGCTATGAGCTGCTATGTGGTTAAGCAGCAGTTTCATTCTACGATCACTGATATAAACGCAACATCCACAAAGTATCGCAGATTGCCGCAATGACACGAACGTTCTCATGGAAAAGGGGGTATGATATAATGTACCTAACCACACATTTGCAAAAAAAGGTAAGAATTTTCAAGTCAGGCATAAGATAAGGTTAAGCAAACCAGCCAGGTTAGTAGATAGGCAGTAGGTAAGTTTTTCTCCATGACATAGTAATGTTAGGCTTCCTGTATATGACGCTGGCGCCGGAGCCGCAACGGCAACGGGCGGCGCCCGGACTGCAAGATGAAAAAATTTCAGAACATCTCAGAATGAAAATGTAAAATCTACGCGGCACCGGTGCGGCTCCGGCGTCGTGTACAGGAAGCCTTAGGGAAGTGTCTCAAGTCATTCGATTGTAGTGATTAGCTCGTTATCTTTTGTTTGTGTACTGATGCTTGTCTAAACAATGGGACGTTTTGTTACCTATAGAGTCGTCACGCGCGAGTGGCTCGTAGCCTTCATAGGCTGTGTTGATTTTGTGGAGCGTGGCCAATCTGTGCACACGGTCGAGATCTTTGCCGGCCACGGCGACGACCTTGTGCTGATCAGCCGGTAGTGTCCCTAGCGCCGTCAAGAAGTCGTGAGCTATCATACCAACACCGGCTACACCCCATTTTAGTTGTAAACTCATCTGGAAAAATACATAGATAAAGTAGTTTGTAAACAACGTCGACAGATACCGCGACTGGAGAGAGCACCACTCTGAAGTGGCGAAATTAAGCAACAGATTTTCTTAAGATAACATTATCAGTGTTGAATTATAGTAGATACGTCGTAGACAAGCCATTATGAATTGTTTTGGACGATTTAAAAAGGCTTTGTTACGTAATTTTTTAATCCTCTTACATAGACAACGAAATTTAAAAAATGTGTAAGAAATTCGATACTTACATCGATTTTACAGGCCACTGTACAAAGTTACTTACTGAGCTGTTTGATGAGAATGTGGTTTAAATAATAATATAAACTTTTACGTTTTCTTGTAATACGAGCTGCGGTAGTTAATTAGCTCACGGCCTCCACAATAACACCTTCTACCTATTTGCCTATTCCACAGTCATATAAAATACTTTTGTAATTCAATAGTAGATAGGTACTTGAATAACAATAAGAAACACGACACTATGAAGAGACGTAATAAAAATATATTTTTATAGAGGTGTTCAAACATAACATTGCATTAGGTATTTCTTATCTTTTAAGATAATCACGTAAAAGGTACACAATGTAGTTATCGCGACTTCACTGGGTGTGTACTGTGATTTGTCCTCACTTGGAATATACAACAACTTGCCTCTGCAGGCCTCTTAATATGTGTTAATTGAACTCAGTGTATGACACAGTAAATTTAGTAGAGGTATGTATGTGGAATTACGTGTGTCTATTGGCCAACTAGGTTGATTGGTAGTTTGTTAGTGTTTTATGCGACAGGAGATCATAATACTGTTTATTTATGTTCATGAGCAGTGACAAATACTAACAAGTGCTCTAATAGATGCATGTCTGTCTCTCATCAGGAGATACTCACGTTTTTAAATAGGTAGGTTTAATGTCATTTATGGGTAATTAGCAACGGATTTATCAAAAACCACACAGCAATCATATTTTTGATGACTATGAAATTCTGGTTCTCTGATTGGGCTGTTATTTTTGAATTCCTGGAAGCACAGTTTGTACTGTGGTTTGTACTAATGAGAGAAGTGGGGTTTCCTTTGATATTATAGAACATTCCAGTATTGTCACATCTCTTCTATTCTGCTGGGCCTTGGTGAGCCTCTCAGTTGATGTTGTTTTAATTTTTATAGAAGCAAATAATAATTTAAATTTATTCATTCGGTATTTTAGGACCAGCAAGAGTATGAAGACAATTATTGAAAACATGCATGGCTATGCAGAATACCTACATAATGTGGACTATGCACCATGTTAATAAATAGTTGAAGGTAAAATTAATGATAACCAAGTGGTTGGATAGGTACATGATTATTATTACTGACTGCATCAATTGGTACTTACATTTCCTTGATCAGGCATATTGAGAATACTGTAGATAAGTACTTTATATTTTAGCCTGCACAACTTATGTTTTCTTTCAAAGCAACCAGTCCACCTAAAAATAAGTATACTTAGTTTCAATAAATAGGTAGGTAATTACTAAAATAAATAAGCAATGTAATGAAACTCAAATCGAGGACCAGAGAGAGAGGAGGAGGGTATGAATTTTATAATAATAATACTTTCCTCTCATGAGTTTGTAAAAAAAATTATTCCAACAAGTTCTTACTATTTTTATTTCACTGCATGCAAATATAATAATGCAACTTGTAACTGGTTTTTTTTTCGCCCGACGACCCACTGACCAGAAACTTACCTGCACAATACCATTAAATTACACTATATTACAATAAATAATATGAAAACAACTTACTAAAAAGGAAATCAGCTGACTTGAGCAGATGAAAATAATATCGTCTCAGAAAAGTAAATTTCCGGTTTTCTAACCTAACTTCGCTATGCTATCCAATTTAAGTTTAATGTACAACATTTGCAAAAACTTTTAAGTTATGTAATTATCTTCTTATTATCTTATCAAATTTAAATGAATACACGAAAAAAGAAGAGGAGATACACAACAACACAAGCGTCCAAAGAAATACTAATGAATGAACTAAATTCAACTAATGAATGAACTGTCTATTATATGTCATGCGGATGCGATGCGATGACTTCTAGATATCATTAGTCATTGGTGCACAAGGCTTCTTCTGTTATGTTTCAATGTTGCCAGTACAGCGGGCGTCGCTGTCTGCCAGTTTTGCCACTATTTTATTTGCGACCGTTTTAGTATTTTTATCAGCCCCTGAGGCCCCTGAAAAAGATGCATTATGAAAAAAGTCGAGTTTTAAGCAATCTGTGCTTACAGTTTGGGCAATACTGTAAACACGATACTTTTTCATACATTTTAATCAGCTCACCTATATATTCGCAACATTAACGCTTACAGTGTTAAAGGGGTGGTAGACGTGCGAGCAAGTCCGCGTACTTATGGCTCGGTGAGCTTACTCGCCCGTGTATCATGCTAAGTACGCGGACTTTAAAACCGCCGAGTAAGTTCATTGGCGATCCAAACCGACGGCGAGCCAAGTAAGGTCGCGAACTTAAAAACCGCGTACTTTAAGAACGCACGTCTATCATCCACTTTACGAGTTACTACTGAACTATCTGACTCACTATAATCGGTCAGGTATCAGTGCCACAAACGTCACTTTTTCAATGTCGTTGTTGTCAAACATGTGATCGCAATCGCAATTTCGCAAGTTGAAGTTTCGTTGCTTTGTTTTTATTTATTATTTGCGACATTTTTTTATGTTTTTGAAATGTCATTAGTTTTGAGAAGAACATATTTAAAAGCCAAGAATAATATCTTGTCTTCCAGTAATGGGAATATTTCGTTATCCGGTCCATTACTAACAATTGCGCCTCGAACGTTCAGTGACGACAAATTTGGCAATAATCCACAATTTAGCAGTAGTACAATATTAATAGAAAATGGATTTAATGTACAAGAACTTCCAGTAGCTATAAAGAACTTGAAGTATCTCTCGGACATCGAAGTGAAACCAAACGAAGAACGAGCAACAAGTGCGCACGACTCCCTTAGCTATCAGCTGATCCAAGAAGAGTTTAAACAGTGCTTGGATCTGAGGGAAGTATTCTCCTTACTCTCAAAGTGTACGAAAATAACTCCAAACATTGCGTTAGGTGCAATTGAACGAATTTATGACATAGAAAAAAATCCACACTCTTTAAATTTAGATTCCAAAATAATACATATCAATTTAGCCAAGGATGCTATTTTGGATAAGCTTCTGAGGGTGGTCATGAAAACTGAAGACACACACACAATATTGGATATATTGAACACAGTTTCATCATTTATGGAACCTTACAAATACAAATTTCATGATGAGCTTCTTCTGAGAGTTATTGACAACAAGTTACATATTGAACAACTTTGTGAGTTTATAACTTTTTTAATAAAAAATCAAAATGATAAGAAGTATTCTGAGACCATTGACAAACTGTGGATTGGGTTTGTGGCAAATGAAAATGATATTAATGAAACCAATATTGTACAGGTGTTTGGCATCCTGCATGGGTTTAAAGTCAGCAAAAGAATAATTTTAACATTACTGGAACAAAAGTTATGTGATTTGTGGTTTAAAATTAAAGCACCTGTCATGCAAGACATATTGAGCTCTTTTTTACTGGAAAAATATTTATCAATTCAATCATTTGGTGTTGTTGGGAGCTGGCTTAGTGCCAACATACATGCTTTAGATGAAGACTCATTGTTAGATGTAATTTCTAAGCTAACTAGGCTTAAATACACTGATGACCAAATTGAGAAGGCTGTGGCAAAATATATGAAGTTAAAAGGTTCAAAAATAGAAAACCATGTTCTTATTGTAGGAATTTTAAACTTTTGCATGCAATTTAAAATTTACAATGAGCAGATATTAAATTCATGCAGCGAATACTTTCTGAGTAACTGGCGTGTTGTGCCTCCAAGTTTTCTCAAATCTTTCATATATCCCTATGGATATTTGCATTTTGATCCTGCACACAGCACCGAATTTTGGATGCTTATAGAAAAAATATTAAATGAAAAATTTGATAAAATCAGTAGCAGTGATCTCAGTTCAATATTATTGTCATTAATTTATATAGGTAAATATCCTTCCACTTTAGTTTGCAGAATGCTAAGCCCAGAGTACCTGACAAAAGTGAGAAACCCTGAATTGTTGAAGAAGTTTTATTTAATTGATACTGCAATGACATTAGAATATGAGAAGTACTCAGGTCCTCTGCTACCAAAGGACCAGTGGTCTAAACCTATCTCCCAAGACTGTCGAGTTAAAAACATATTAGAAAAAATTATGGAGACCTTGATAGATGTAGCAGGAGGTCAAGATAAGTTGTCCCTGGCAGTGTCTATACCATACCTACCATCTGATGAAACATACTTGTTGGATGTTATGTTACACTCGGCTGGTCTTGGGAGCAAAACATTCAACTGGAAATCAAAAACTGGCCGGAATGAAAATATTGCCATCTTAATTCATTTGCCTGATCAATATTGTTCTAATAATGATCATTTAATTGGTCCACAAGTGATGAAAAAAACACATCTGAAAATTTTAGGAATCAAGGTTGTGAGCCTGAAATATTCTTTACTTAGTCAATTTTATACATCATACAATAAAAGTGGATTGAAAAAGTACCTGATTGAAAGTATTAATAATGCAGAACAGTGTTTATAGATAAATTAGCCATTAACATATTTATGTAGGTAGGTATAGTGTAGAGATGAACTTTTCAGGGTTTATAGATTTTGTATGTTTATACAATTCATAAACATACTTTTGGATGATAGGGATAAAGCAAATTATTTTTTTAGACTCGTGTTTTGGGCCATTATTGTGATGTTAGGATCTGTAAAGATATATACCATACCATCAACATATAAATAGAGGAACATGTATCAAAAACTAAAAAAGCAAAAAAAAACAGTGTATTACTTACTTAGGTCATTATTGTAATGTTTATTGGAGCTATTTTAATAACAAAAATGTTTTTGTAACTTCTGGTGTGCCACTACTGTAGATAAATGTCGAGCAATAATAATAAATAAAATATTTTTATATACCAAGAGCCATTTGATTTCCTCGATTCGGTCCTACAATCCCACAAACAACCCTGCTGTTATTACAAACGTTAATTTAAATTAAATCATTACAATATTAGACGGGACGTACGGTCAGCGACAAAAGTCGCACAAAATTACTCAATAAACTATTATGTTTCAGTATTTTATAATTAAATTAAGTACCTACTTATAAGAAATTATATTCTTTTAATTTAACTTATTATAAGTTCAATAAAAAGATTTAAAAAATAAAGACGTAGGTACCTATTCATCGAGTTTTTTCGCTCGTTGCACCTATTTGAAGTACCTTTGTAGATGTCAGTAGATGATGTTCGTAGGACAAAGCGCCATCATGTTCACGTACCTACCTATTTTGGCTGACTTATCGCGCGGCTATTTATCGTAAGGCAGACGCTATTCCGCAGACGAGGAAGCGACTAGCTATCGACTATTTTCTTGCTCAAGAAACGTAAAAAGATTGTAGGTCCCGTGTCAGTAAACAGATACATACAGGGACGATTTTTGAGATGCAGTAAGGACAGGAAACGAGATTCCAACCTTTACAACTTTATTAAACGACAGCCGAAAATACCCAAAAAAAAATTGACCTTCCAAACGAATAGGTACACCTACGAGTTTAAATTTGATTTGCTTTGAGAATATAATTTTGAAAAGGCCTTCAAAAAATTAGGTTTGAGATACCTAACCGACGTTATCATACGCGCGAGTGCGATGAGACTGCTTGTCATTAAGTTTGCGATCTATATACTATTTTCTATGAGGTCACGAGTCGATTCGTAGGTGCGTCAACACTACTCATGTTATGAAGAAGTCGAACAAATAGTTTCGTTTAACTTAGAATAAAACATAAAATCAAATAAATGAGAGCAGACTGTTTCCAGAAATAGTACCTAAGGCTGTTTCAACTGTGGGACAGTCCAATTTTGAATGGGAATAAATTGGAACTATGCTTCTCATACTATGCACTTGACGCACTGGTCGAATGAATTTGGCACCCGCCTTCAGTGTTCTATTTTTACATTTGTAGCTTTTATTACGAAAATATAACTTATGTAATAAGTGTCATTTGGCACTAGAAAATACTTTTGCATAAATTCATAACCTCGATCATGAAATAGGTAATTACTTAGTTAAATCATATCAATGACGATTATAGATCTATGAGTCATAGGTTGGGAATCGTAAAATAGACATAGGGCATAATTTATCCCCCATAGGGGGATATTACACTATCATATTAGATCATTTACTTAGCTACGAAACTCACCACTTACCTACCCATATTAGGTCTATTTTACAATTTCATTAGGTATATCTTTGATCATAGATGGATGTAGGTATGATCATAGATATGATAGTGCAATACCCTTGATGTTAAAAGTATTTATTTGAATAAAAATTAATATTATTTTGATAAAACTCCTTCGCAGATAATGCATTAATTTCGAACAAATTAGATTACCATAAAAAAGGTTATAGTGAGTCAATCTTAAAAGATAGACATATGCTGTCGCGGACTTTTTTTTAGAACTTTTAAAGAGGAACAATTCCATCATACATGATATTTTCGTAACATAATAAACCGTTTACGCAGCGCACGCAACGGAAGCTCTCAAAAAGGAATATTTTTTCCCGTTTTTGCAACATATTTAATTTATGCTTCGCTCCTATTGGCCGTAGCGTGATGTTATATAGCCTATAGCCTTCCTCGGTAAATAGACTATCCAACACAAAAATAATTTTTCAATTCCAACCAGTAGTTTCTGAGATTAGCGCGTTCAAACAAACAAACAAACAAAAAACTCTTAAGCTTTATAATATTACTAGCTGTGCCCCGCGGTTTCACCCGCGTAGGTCTCGATCCCGTGGGAATATAGGGATAAAACGTATCCTATGTCCTATTCCAGGTCATGGTCTACCCGTGTGCCCATCCTCTCCTCTCTAGAGTAGGGAACGTCGCGGCGCCAGAACAATTCCATCATACATGATATTTACGTAACATAAACCGTTTACGCAGCGCACGCAACGAAAACTCAAAAAGGAATAATTTTTCCCGTTTTTGAAACATATTTCATTTATGCTCCGCTCCTTTTGGTCGTAGCGTGATGTTATATAGCCTATAGCCTTCCTCGATAAATGGACTATCCAACACAAAAATAATTTTTCAATTCCAACCAGTAGTTCCTGAGATTAGTGCGTTCAAACAAACAAACTCTTCAGCTTTATAATATTAGTATAGATATAGATTATAAGTATAGATTCGGCATTTCTCCTGTACGTTACGTCTGGACTCTGGTCCTAGACTTTTCCGGTATGGATAGGTTTGGTTGGCATCATGAGGCACAATGAAATCCCATATAAATATTACCATATAAAAACCTAAACTAACTTACCTAATAAAAAAAAAAATACATTTCTGTAAACGGGTAGGATGACAAAAAAGAAACCAGACATGCATTTTTATTCGTTTAATTCATTATACTCGTAACATCTTTTTCTTATAATTACTCACTGACTAACTCTCTAGAATTATTATTTGAATATTTTAATAATTTCTTAAACAACTTTTACACTTCGAAATATTTTTCTATGAAAAACTCGTTCCAGATCAAAATACATAATATTTATAAGTTTAATAGCATACCGCCCAGCGATCACTATCTATATACTTTCGTTATTGCTCAATATCTTGAGATGTAGCATGATGTAGGCTATCTTTGTTCGCTTCATATTTCCAAGACCAAGAATAGTTTTGTTTCAGTAATAGACAATCTAGTTACATTTCTGGCTGTTAGACATAGGCTTTATAAAATACAATTTTCAAAATATCTTCAAAGTAGATACAGCCTTGTTAGTTACATTTTCATTATGTAGTTTGTAATTTGCAATAAGGTAGTCACAGATTACATATTATGAGGCAAACATTACGAGTTTACGAGTCGTACTCAAGTCAGAAATGGGGAATGAGATTTCAGGATTTTGTAGGGTTACGCGGATAAAGGTGCATCTACACATCAGTGAAATCACAGATAGAATATGGCGTAGAACGTATATCCACGTTATCTCCCATTGTTATTCATAGCCAGAAATGACTACACTATAATTTTATAGCCATAATGGTGTATCACAGCAACTCTAGCTTGAATATTAAATTGTAAAGAATGTGTTTACGCTGACTCACAGCCTAAAATCTAAAATAGGTAATTTAATAGTTTTACATCAATAATTACTTGATACTTGTCAGGTACAATCGCCAAGCATTCATGTATCCAACAGCGTATTCAGTAGTACTAGTACCTGTGCCTCTGAATACATTGGCGACTGTACATTTAATAATTTTTAATGATTTTATTTTAATAAAGCTAAAATGTAACGACTGAAATTACGAACACGATTTTTAATCTATTCCGAGTAGGGTACTATGTATGTGCATGTTGTTGAATTACAACTATGTTAGTAGGTAAACGTGACATTTCTAACACATAACGTATCTCCGAAAGCTATTTTATTTATTATTAATAATCCACATATTACTGACAGTTCACTGAGAGATGATTTTGTAGATCTTAATTCTAAAATGTAAGTAGGATGACCTACGCTATAGATTTGCCACCGTGTCATTTACTCACTGAAATAATGATGTTTGGCACATGTATGACGTTATCGTGGGCATCAAACATTAACTAGTGTCCTACTTAATAATTTGAACTATCTACAATGTTGTTATCAAGTAAGATTTAAGTAGGGGTGAACCGGCTTGTTACCGGTGTGGACTCATACACACATCAGATGACACAATGATGATTGTACATCGGATGAGCACAATTCCCCGGATGTTCGGTCGTCTGTCGGCGCGCTCCACGTCCGAGATGCGCTGTTTAATGTTTATGACTATACCTATTATTATTTGGTACGGTTAATGAGCCGTTATATATAATCGCCAATTTAGTCAAACGAAATCCATTTAAATATAGGCAATCTTACGTTCTTACAGAACACAAACTATTTAGTTACAATTTTCCAATTTCACAATTTCGACGTAGAGTAATAAATACCTACTAGGTATATTATAAATTTAATTTGAATAATTTAGATATATAATTCAATAAATTTTATTTAAATAAATTATCGTCCATTACCTATTAATAGGCATAAATAGGTTCATATGTAGATATATTTTTCTATGTGAAAGGAAGATATGTGATCACTATTTCATTTCATCCGTGTAGTATCACTATGTGATACTTAGAGAACAGTCACAAAATCATAACGAGAGATGTATAATCACGACATTGTTTGTAATGTTGTCAAAATAGGTTGAGTTATTTTATGATTAATATAATTTAGAATGATTTATACTTAATCTTATTAAGTGATTTAATTTTGTTAATATCGCTATGCTTCAATGTGGTAGACAGAGTGCCGCGGGCTAGGTGTCTGGTTGCTAAGCGACTGAGTGCTCAGTTACTGCTCACTGGTATCTGTATCATAGACGGGAAGTCGACAGTCGATTCATAGAATAACTAACATCTACGTACTTAATTTAATATTATGGCATCTACAACCATGACAAAAAGGAATACCTTCGAATTATTTCCTACTTTGTTCGTAACGCAGAGGAGCGCGAACTTTAAATGACGTTACTTGTATTTGTGAGTACGAGTTATGAAAAGGTTAAACTATTTTTTATTTGAGGAAATCTTAAAAATATCAACTCTTGTACAAAATTCGAGTTGACGCTATCGTAAAATCTTAGGACATTATTTAGGTAGATAATTGATAATTTTTAAAATAACAGTTAAGTTCGTAATGAACATCAAAGAAATGCTATCAATCCAACCTTTAAAGGTATTTAAATAGGTTTGTGAAAGAAAGAATTTACAGTTATCTAACTATTTCGTCTAGGAAGTGTTGTTCACTACTAAATGTTTATAACTGTAAAATGTTTCATCAATATTTTCTAACTGTATATTTATGATTTTTCACAAACGAAGTTATTATTATTGAGTAGATGGTAGCTCACTTATGGACTAGGATATTTTACAACATCGATTCCTATTTGGCAGTTATCTAACACTCTTTATACGAATAAGAAATAGTTCCTTAACTAGTGTGGTGTAACGGTAAATAAAAATTGACAAGTTTTCATCATACGTAGGTACATACGCGCAAAGTGCAGTTCATTGTTGTACACTGGTACAGATTTCTTTATTAAAAATTAACTGATTAGATACATTACTAGTTTTAAAGCAAGTCTACGAAAGCAACAATTTTCAAATTAACTATCTGTTTGAATTGATTGTTCTTAGTTATTGCTGGAAAGCTATACATGTGTAAGTAGCGCAAATATAGGTATTTTTCGTTCGATGACAAGTTAGTTTGCGAAAATATAGCTTTAGAGCTTTGACATTTACGGGCTCTTTGTAAGATCTTGACGATTGTAGTACAATACCATTGTTGACAACTTTAAGTGTTTCCACAGTGTTCATATTAATTCATGTTTTAAAGACGCTAGTCTTAAGGCAGACCAATCGACCCTGGAAACAATAACACGAGCGAGTCGAGCCAACTACAGATATAAACAAAAGTACGTCGATCCTTCTGAACGATGACTACTACTGAATAGTCCGGATATATTACCGCTACCACTTAAGTAAAACTAAAACAATAAAACTTTATATAAACGATCACAGTAAGAAATCATCTACCTACGCGAATGTGCGCAATAAGTTTTCAAGTTATTCTCTAAGTTAATTGCGACGGGGATCGCGTTTAACTATTAAATCTTCTCGCTAATACTAAATACGAATAGTTAATAGTTACCTAGGTGTCCCTCAGCGCGTTCTAGATGCTGTTCAATCTACTCACCATAAAAACTCGAGGGTTCGTCTTGTTGTGTCAACTCAGTGACTTCTTATATTTTTGGTATAACGAATTGTGTATGTATTAGATATAACTAATATCAAAAGTGACTAGAAATGATCTTCAAAATAAAAACTTTTCGAAGTGTATCCGGTTAGCGTAAGTTCAATTTGTGAACAACTTCCTGCGTCAGTTCCACGGTAAGTTTTAAGTTGAGCAGATGTAAAAATCTTAGAACAGAATAATATTTACAAAATACAATTTTTATATAGTTAAAAATCTTTATGGTTTTTAATAAGAAATGTATACTCTTATAAACTATATCTACGTCGTGTTAACAACCATAGAAAATAAAATGATGTATAAAAATGATACAAATTAACCTCTAAGTGCTAACGCCTTCACAGTCAAATAAAAACTATATGGCATGTCGGTAAACAAGAGACCACTCGGGTGCTTAAAGTAACGCTTAGCTAGTCTATGTAATAACAAAACAACGAACTTAGAGCTAACGACCGACAGATAAGGCTTCTCATTAGATACATACGTCATATTCATAAATATCTATACAACAGTGAATAAATTTCAAAACAACGTCACTCTAAACAGCAAATTCAACAAAACGTATCGTAGAATTAAGCTAACATTTACAAGTAAAACGAACGCCGAATACAATCATCGTAAGAAAATACATACAATATTTATGAACGAACCGGAACGCGACGGTCGTGTCGGCAGTCTTAGAGATGCGCGGGTTAAGTCTTTCGATCGACGAGACTCGAGCCCGACCGATCGGAACGTTCCAAACCATAGCACTAACAGTTAGGAGAGACGCGCCGCGCGCTCACGAGTAGATCGTGATGACCTCGCGCCCGCCGCCGCGCACCATCAGCACCTTCTCCAGACCTTCCGTCAGCACCTCCAGGAACTCCATGTCTGGCAATGACACAACACGTCAGCTATACATACAACACACCAAACAAATTGAACTTTCCTAGCAATCGCCACGCCGGTCTGGGCCAAGCGTAGCATGTGCTACGCCGGATTACACGTCGTAGCAAGCTGTGCTACAAGCTACAAGTCCAAAACCGAAGGCTGGTGTTACGCTGGAACTTTCGTAGTAAAGCTACGCTCACCCATCTCTTTGGAACGTAAAGCGTGGACTTAGCATTTGTTAAGGACAGTCGTCTCGTAGCACATGCTAAACTTTATTAAGTGATCAAAACCGTAGGATGTGCTACGCTGGAACATTCGTAGCAAAGCTACGTCCTACTTAAAAATTTTAAACACTCGTAGCATTTGCTACGGAAGTCCTGTCCTAGCACATTTTGTGACCAATACTGTAGACAGTGCTACGCTGGAACTTTCGTAGCAAAGCTAAGCCCTACAATTGATTAAATACACGTAGCATTTGCTACGGTAGTCCACTCGTAGCACATACATACTACGCTTTATTTAGTGACTGCGGCTATGCTGAACCCGTAGCCAATACTCGTTGAAGTTGTAGTGTCTTATCGATTATACACAGATATGGCTTAATTGGATGAGGGCTAGAATCATAACAGACTGCACGAAGCAGTATCTTCGTAGTTCTCAAGTATATTTTTTGTACGAGTATATAAGTAAAACAAATATTCTCACAGTTGGACTCCCGGTCGATGTTGGTGTCGCGCGGCGGGCCCGGCAGGTTGAGGATGACGAGCTGCGCGTCATGCGACCGCGACACGATCACTTCGTTCAGCTTCACTGCCGTGTGCATGCGTCGCACCGTGCCCTCGTCACTGATACACATTACGTAGACGTTACATGTTTGCTTTTACTATGTCAATATGTTCATTAATTTCTTTACAAAGAAGTTAAAATTATATTCGTTTCATAGAATCAAAGTTGGTTTTCCTTCGCGATGTCAAGGAGGGTTGTTTCAGACGCATGTGGCAATTAAATTGGTAGATATACATAACATGACGATCGAGAACATTATCTTGTTGCTCGGGTCGTAGTTGCTTCTCATATAAAAAGCTTTTACAACAACTACAACACAAACATACGTACGTATTTTTGTGTTGTAATCAAAAGAAGTACGTAGTGGTACTCACGGCGTAATGTCGGAGAGGTTGGGCTTGGGCTTGACGGCGTCTCCGTTGGCGCCCTGTTCCTTGTGCTTGTTGTCGTCGGGCGGCGGGCTGGCGTCCTCGCACTGCGACCGTTCATCGGGCGAGTCCCACATTGAATCGATTATGTGCAACAAACTACTTCGAAAGTCGTCCTATTCACCCCAATTTGTAGAATTTCCATTTCCAAATTGAATTTTGAAACGCGATTTGTTTTGTTTGTGTTGCACATGACGGATTCAAGGCGAATGAAACACGGGATGTCATATATTATTTTAATTGTTAAACGATAACTCACTACTGACATTCAAACATCAAACCTCTTATCTAATGTGGACAACGAAACAAACTAAAGTGAACAAATTAACGTGAATGAACTCATCGCAAACATATGACCACCGTGTGTAAATTCGCTAGGACTCATTGGTGAGAATGATGTGGGTGGGGTACGATCATGAGTAAATCAATAAAAAAGTAAATAAAAATGTCGGAAAATGGTTTGCAGTGCACTGTTTTGTAACACCGACAGGTATGACTACCACACTATTGCGTTGTTCGATGTCGGCAGCCTAATCTTGTAAACGATGAATGAATTCCAACAATTTACGGCAAGTTCATTTTCATCATAGCGCGGCAGTCGGTAACACCCAGAAAGAATAAATCAAAAATACTCAAAAAACGGTTTCATTTTAGAATGTCTTGGTTCTTAAATGAATCCTATTTCACTTATGTTACAAGTTTAGGCTGCAGGCAGAACTCGTCCTGAATCTGTCAGTGAGATTGTAGATCAAGGCGAGTTTCAAGAAATCGAAGTATCATGTCTATAAATTGTTTATAGATATTGAATGAGGATTTAATGGAAATGGCAATGTTTATTATCAAATTATAAACAGATCATGAATAGTGTGCTAGCTGAGAAAATAAGAAGCTTGTTCATGTTAATGTATCCTAATTATAGTCCATTTTATCAACAGCAATTATTTGGATAGTGTTGGGATTATCTACATTTTTTTTTATTTTGTTCAAATTGGAAATTTTAATACTTTAAAATATAAGTAAAGCGTCATTTTAAGCAAGAAAAAATAATCACCAGCAACGCTCATTCAAATTACTGAGTTAATTCGAGTTGAAGAAAATTCAGATTGAGATTATTTGAGTTTGTCCTTTCTTAAGCATGTTTATTTCAAAGAACACCTCTGATTTTTTATATCATTATTTTTCAAGAGTGTGGGGTATCAACTTTTATCTAAGTGCAGGTAAACAGCTCGTATGTACAGGAGGTATGTTCACCTTATCATCCTTGTCCTTGTCGTCGGTGTCGGCGAGCGGCGGCGAGGGCGCGTCGCCGGGCGCGTCGTCGCCGGGCTCCGTGAAGCGCACCTTGCTGGCCGTCTTCACGTCCGCGTGGTGGTGGTCTACTATGGCCTGCACCTGTACACGGACACTTACATTAAGGGGCTGTTGGTTTAATGTTCGTTGGCGGTTGTTGAGACGTCACAGTAGATGATTAATTGTTTCTGTAGATGCAAGAATAAAGCCCTATTACACGACGTATGTTGCTTACCCGCGGCATACCATAAAATTAAAGCAATAGATGATGATTTACACACAATTGTGTAAATCGGATTTTAAGGTATTTTTAGGGGTTCACCACTGCTGTGACGTATCAGCAATCACATGATTTGAAGACTATGATCACTCGGTACAATGAAGATTTAACTAATAGAATATCTAGGTAGCCGTGTGCTAACTTATAGAAATGACGACGAGCGCAGATAGCTTCCAGCCGTATATACGGTGTGATTTTGTTTTGAAGGAATGGGAATATGGGCATGGATTTTTCGTAATTTCGGTAGGTAAACAAACCTATTCGATTTAATCTTTTACACTCTGAAACCTGTTAATTTCATCTGAATCAAAAAGACATTTATCAAAAGGTACATTAATATTCCCATATGGTATTGCATGCCATTTAATTAATGAGGATTTAATGACTTTAAAATTGTTTATACACATCGAGAGTGGAAATATAGGTAAAATAAGTTAGATATATGGATAATGTACGGTAAATATAAAATATGTGCAAAAAAGTGATTATAAAAGAGCATAGGAGTTTAGTGAAGAGTGACGAACAGTGAATAAATATAAAATGAAGAGATGATCTAAAACATCAAAAGCAAATATCTTAGTAGTAGTTAGCCAAATTCACTTATTACTGAATTGGTGGAATGTGATGATGACAGAAATGTATATTTTGGTGAAGAAGTGAACGTGGACGATCTTAGCCACAAATAGGACAACACTTAATCTAATATACACCAAGAATTCATTAAAGCTAAAAAGAAAACTCATCTACACATTGCTTGGATTCAAATAATAGCAGAAATTAGTGTAGACTTCAAAATGCGGGAGATATGTAACTCAACGGATAGCTAACAAAATGCTCGTAAAGAAAATAAGTGGACTCGAATCAGGGTTAAGGTATCCACTTTACCAAAGGCAACTTCTCCTCAGCGTTTTCACGATAATCCACGAAATTTTGCATCTGTATATAGCGACAGACAAACATGTTAGTTCTAGGTCAGAGTAGAGTTATTAATATACAAAGCTATGTACAGACATTTGAACATTGAATTGTGAACATTTTAATATATTTCATTGATAGGAAGAGTGTGTGTTGTGAACTCACCATGCCCATAGTTTCCTTCTTGTTCAGCCGTAGTTCGCGTAGCATCTGGTTGCGTTGTTCCATCATCAGGGTTCGCTCGTAAGTGTAGGCAGATATGTCGCTGTCCGTCTGAAATATGATTAATAAATATGTCAGTATAAAACTTGACGAAAGTGCTTCAGTAAATTCATACGTATTTTCAGATTTCATTACACACATTCGGGTGTACCATTCGAAATGGCTATAAGAGTCAAGATTCATTATATTTCCGTTAACGATCTCCGGATCGTGCTTTAACTAAATAGGTATAATTACAGATGGAACCAATTCCTTGTCCAAAAATAACATGCTGGTCATCGAATTGGCCATATAAATAAAGCAGTTCCAAAACTGACCATTTCCACAACTTCGACCTCAGCTTCAAGTCGCAACTGGTAGAGGAACATCTTGAGGTCCTTTTTCATCTGGATGGAGTTGTCTTCCATTTGTGCGACGGTGAAGATGCGCATCTTGCAATTCTTCCACGTGCGATGCTGCTTCAGCAGGAACGGCAGCAGCATCAGCATGCCGCCGTCATGCACGATCCACCAGATGTCGATGTTGCCGGCCACCTGCAGAGTGGGAACGAGGTAATGAGACGGACTACGGAGTGTAAGAATGTTGTAATTATAATGATTCTTGATGATTATTGTTGTTTTCAAGCAAAACTCAAATATTACACTCGGGGTGCTTGTATTTTTAAATCGGTCGTCCAATAAATTTTGATGTTGATGCAAAATAAGACAAGAAAATATGGCTATAGCGGATTTATTTGGGTAAAAGAGAAGGCTGTGTATAGACTGTATCACTTACCTTGCTGTTTCAGCAGTGGGAATATTGCAGGGTGATTATGGTTATATTACCTTCTCAGTGGAGTCGGGGAAGAAGTTGATCCCTTTGGGCACGAGCATGGCCATGCGCGCGGCGGCGACGGCGCGCACGGTGTGCAGGAAGTGTTGCCAGCGCGGGCCGGGCCGCTCCGCCGCGCGCCAGCCGTACGGCCAGCCCACGATCACCGTGTTGGGCTTCAGGCCGCCCAGACCGCACGTTTGAACCCTAGTATTGGAAATATTAGGTATTGATCACGAAATGGAAATATTGCAATGAGTTTGGATTAAGAAGTTATGCTTTTTTAGTAAGGTGTCGTCAGTTTTATCCGGTTTTCAATAATAATTATCAACAGTCCGACTTCACACACTACTGCTCAGAAGTATATTTCTGCTTGTGCCAGAAGATATACCCATACCATACCATATTATGCAGATACCTAAACGAGAGGGTATTAGAAGTTACGTCGAATCTACACCACTTCCTGTTGGACCAGTAAAAAATATTTGGGAATTGAAAGGATAACTTACAAATGGCTAAGTCCTTCAGCAATATCAGGCGAGACAAGTACATCGACGAAACCCTTGACCTTCTCCTCGTCCATGATGCGGCGCAGATTGTGTCGCGCGGACGTGGCGTCGCCGGCGCGGCGCGGGAAGTCGCCGCCCAGCACCGACACACATACTGTCAGACCCTTGCCTGATGAGGATATAATATGGGTATTAGATGAATGCAAGAAGATGATTTAGGTTCTTAGGCTATTGTGACAGCTAGAAGACGTAGAAGTATTCGGATAAATTGCTATCTATCTGAAATAATCTAAAGTGTAACTGAATACGTAGGTATGTTTAAAATTGTCTGCTAGAAGTCAACCGGAACTTATTTGCAAGTGATTGATAGAAAATTCCCGTGTTTCTTTGTAATGATAAACAAAGTTGCTGCTTAGCTCAAAGAATAAAAACGGTAGGTTCTATCCACCAATAGCACAAAAAGATTTCTCACCAGCTTTCAGTTGGCTAGCAAAGGCGACCATCTTCCTGTAAGTAGGCATCAGTTCATTATTCAGTTTGGCGAGCACCAGTACTTGCGGGCGCCAGTTCTTGGTGTGTGGAGGTCCTTGTTCCAGCCGCAGGAGCGAGTAGCGCGCGGCCGACAGCGCCAGACCACGCAGACCGTCACCCCATTCCTTCTCGGCTCTGGAAGGTGCAAGATCATTTGAAAATATGTGGGGCTTTGACTTTTTTTCCTAAGAGTTGTCTTTGCTTTTATTGGCGGTAGTGGTTGGAAATACTTTTTTCGATTTTTATTTAGGGTTTTTGTTAAGCACAGTAGGTACCACATTTCTGATCGTCATATTTTTGACCATTGCTTTCTAAAAACATTTTAAAGCCTTTATGAACTTACCCGCGATATTCAATGTACTTGTAGATAAGGCCAGCCATACCCATCGCGAGGAGGGCATAGAACCATGACGTCATGAACATGATGGAGATACACAGCGTCAGTCCGGCTAAAGATAAAGACCTGAAACCAAGCAAGATAATAAAATTTCAGCTGTTTTTTCATAGATAAGACACCTTAACCCTGAAGTATGGAGGTTGGTTCCTTACCAGTGGTAGTACTTGAACCGAGGACGCCAGTTAGGAGTCTTGAGGAGCGTCTGCAGTGCGCAGGCGAGGTTGACGAAGCCGTAGCACATCAGGAAGAACATGGACAGCAGTGGCGCCAGGATATCAACGTTACCCAGCAGGATTCCGCACTGGCAGATCACCATCGTCAGGAGCAGGGCCCTGATGTCAGAAAATATAATCAATATAATACGTGAATAAAATCATTGTTTTCTTTGACCATACAGTTGGTAAAAGGCTATTTCAGATAATTCCTGATATGAAGGCCAGTAGTCGTATCATCTTTGCACTCTTTCGCGTTGGCTTACCTTGTTGGTTCACCCCGACTGGACGAGACGGCGAACGGTGCCAAAAACGGTATGATCTCGTCTTTAGCGATAGCTTGCAGCAGTCTCGGGGCTCCGGTGAGGGACTGGAGACCAGCTCCCAAGGTAGACAGGAATGAACCGATCAGGATCACCCATTGGTTCGGCCACGCCATGTTCGCTACCACTAGCTTACCACCGATAGATTGACCAAACCTGAAATGACGTTTTTTTTTATATGTTGCCTTTTGTTAGATGCTTAAAATAAACCATTATTTGTTGTGTTAGTTTGTTTTTCTTTCTCGCTTAAATGAAGAAACGGATAAGCCGGATCTTTTGCATTCAGGTAGTTTTTGGGTAAAAAGTACCTATTTTATTCCGAAAAATAAACGGTTCTAGTGCGCTAGACCACGTGAGTAAAAGCTAGTTTAAGTATAAACGAAAGTCCAGAACATTGTAGAACGCGTCCTCACTTGTCCCTGAGCAGCAGGTTGTCGACGGTGCCCGCGAACAGCAGCACGCAGGACAGGTACACGGCCGACGTCGTGAGGATGGCGCAGATGGTGCCGATGGGGATGCTCTTCTGCGCGTCCGCCAGGTCGCCCGAGCGGTTGGAGCCGGCCATGATACCTGGCGAATTACATAACTTTGTAGAGAAAATCAATCACAACAATATTGCCATTTGGAAATTCTCAGTAGCAGCCCAGTTTCAGTTAGGCTTTTACATGAGACTTATGACACAACTTGTGTGTGTAGTAGACACCTGCCCGACCCTTTTGGCAATACAGGCGTGAAGTAAAGTTAAAACAACAAATATACTTTACCGTATTACTGAATTAAGTTGTGAATGAGTCGTCCAATTAAAAGTTATTTACCTATTGTAAAATTATGATCTTACCAGTAACTGAAGGGAAGAATATTCCGATAAGGATGGTGAAGGTCGTGGAGAGGTCAGCATAGACTTGGTTGTAGGTGGGTCTCTCCATCTGTTCGATGTCATCGGGTTCCTTGCCGTATGCGATGTACTGGCCCAGTTGTAGGAACGAGTCTTGCAAGTTGTCGAAGAACACTCCACTTTTCAGTCCCTAGTTATATAATTAATGAGTATACTCTTTCAAAATCTTTCCTATATCAAATAATTCCTACAGTAGCACATTGCGCGGTGCGTTTAAGATTTTTAACCCAACTGTTTAGACGGCTCACGTTTTTATTGGAATATCTGCGAGAAGGAAGGAATATGAGAAGATAGTAGTGAGTAGTGCATCGTTTTTTTTAAGAAATATCTTGACAGCCATTGGTCTAAAAGTCTGTACAAACATTGCGCGGCAACACGCGGCGTTTGTAGGACATATTTCTGCCGCGCTCTCGTGTGGATTAAACCGACGAATATGTGCGCGGCAGTACTGCGCGGCATATCCGAGACACGCCGCGCACTTCAGTTGGCATGAAAGCGGTTGCGTGTGTCCTAGCTCTGCTTATACTTGATCCACTGACGAATGTTTCCTAGAAATGTTTGTGCGCGGCCGGTAGACAGAAGCGTTCGCGCGCGGCAGTCGTCCAACCACAGCCTTGCGTGATTGCCGCTCAATGTTTGGACACACCTAAATAGATCTTTTCTGTCGTCGGTTATACATTCATGATAAGAAAAAAAAGAACATTTACATGTAAATATTCTCCTTACTTTGATTCCTTGGACGATAGACACGTTGTGTGTCAGGTAGTACGGGTCGCAAGTGTTGTTGGGGCAAAACAGTTGATGCAGTGGCGCCCCGACCTCCTTCGTGCAGTTGTTGATGTTAATGTCCTTTAGCAAACGCTTGCCTAGTACGCACATCCTGAAAATTACAACTTAGTATTGAAAGAGCTTTTACACATATTCAAATAAGGAATATCTACCAAAAACTGTGAGAGGAACTAAGAATATTATACAGGCGTAAATATACGAAAAAAAAAAAAACTTATTTTCGGATTAAAAACATAGTCTTAATAAGGAAGGACATCATCAATCTTGGATTATGTCGGGCCTAATCATAGTTAAAACAACTTTTTAGCAACAAAATGTTATAAAAGCAGGCTGATGTTATCTCTGAAATTCAGTATCTCGTGTGTGTCGTTAACGCGGCTTAATGAGACATGAGACTATCTCAGTCACGGCCTTACCCTACCCTTACCCTATACCCTTAGTGTTAATGTGCGGGGGACTGATGTTTCTGTACTCAATTGCCAAATTTTGCTCGTTATGGCAAGCATAAATTTTGTTCCAGTAATAACTGTCATTGGAAAATATTTACATCGTTATTACTCTTTCATTTAACGTCACACATTGCATTGCAGATGTTTCCGTTAACCGGATTGCTGCAGAATCAAAAATGACAAAGGGGTTTCAATTTTATGATCTTGATGATAGATAAAAAAAACTTAAAAATTATACAAATAAAACAGCATTATACTCACTGGAGCTTATCGTTTCCATTGAAATTGACGAAGATTCCGACGTACACCGCAGTGATGGAGAGGATGACACAGGCAAGGGCGACGGTGGCGAACTTGTTGACAAACTTGACGCCAACGAACACCACCATGCCCATGACGAGCAGCAACCCGGTGCCGTACACCCGGAAGTTATTGTACATCGCCTCGGGGTCCTTCGTGAAGTCCCCGAAGATGGACAGCCAGGGCGCCATGTATGTCTGTTGATGAGATGGAGATCCTATAAGCGTTCTGTTTTTACGATTGACAAATAATCCAGATTTCTTTATGAAAGTGTGATAATGAATAAAATATAATAAAGTGTAATATTATAAAAAAAAACCTAGTTTAGAAGAACAAAGTGACTTAATTTTATAATATGTATAGATATAGATTTCATGCAAGCACAAGCTACACTTTCAGGAATACCTCATACCTTGGTCCAGCAATCAGTAAAGAAGTAGGTAACATAGCTGACTGCTCATGCTGAGAGCTCTGGACATATTTATGTCACACTTTGGTTATGGTTTCAATCGAGGAATGTAATAGCAAATCCCGATATAACATTTTAAAACAGGAATCACAAACTATCGGTCCTTCTGTGATTTTCCAGCATGCCTAAGCAACAGCATACACGCATAAACTATAGTCAGTCATTCTACTAACAGCGTTTCACATAATGATTGCTCGTGGCTTTCGAGCGTGAGCTAACCGCAACCAGAAAGCAAACCATGCGCGACCGTAATCATTCAAAAGAGTAATTAGTGGCCTGATGAATATTAAAATCAGCTGTAGGCTATTCTGCATCGGATTATCGTTTATCGTCTACGTTTATAATCTGCTATCTGTTAAGTAATTTATAAAAAGGCTATAAATGATTTCTTTTAAAGATACAATATTTGCGAAATTGAAAGTAGAGCGCCGTCTTTGTCTCTAGTAGGTGTACTACGGGTAGCATGACCAGCGTACAGTAGTTATCGGTTTTGTCGACGAAAGAGTAGAGAAAATGACAGATAAACAATCACTATCTGTCATTTTGTCTGTTCTACCGTCGACAAAACCCATTTCTACTGTGGTCATGCTACGCATGCTGGTTGAAAAGACTCTTTCCAATCAATGCGTCAAGGCGTCAATTTACGCCGGGGTTGGAGTTGAATATTCCTTCCCGTTAGTATTTGTGAGATTACTGCATTAACTACATACTACTTTCATGAATACTAACAAACATCGTCGTAATAATTATTCTCTATATCAGGATGGTAATAAATGTGGAGGACCATAAACAGCAGTCCTGTATTCCGCATATGAATTTCCTTTGTGACCGCTTCGCAAGTCTGCTTTAATTAGCTAGTTTATATCTCCCGGTTTGTGGGTTAGTCAAGAAATGTTTTATCATCTTTTTAATTTAAAACTCTACTATAAAAATGCAATTATAGTTTATAAAAAAAACTCATTATTTTAGGTACGTTATAATTGTGTGAACGCCCTGTGTTGGCGCTAATTTAGGCATGTAATGTAAGTATGATGTAGATGTAATGTACTTATAACGCCATTGCTCAATATACGCCTTCAAAACTGTCTATTTTGGCAATATTACTAAAATAAGTAAACTATTCATAGGATCTAATATCAAAATTAACACTAGCTGCACGGTTCTCATGTTCCAAATTATGAATGGTGGCCGAGTGAGGTCGGTGCTAAATGGCGGCCGACCACATCCCTGTCCCCGACACAGGGATGTGGTCCCCCCAGACCGGAGTGAAGTACGATCCGGCCCGGTCCGCCTCTACGGTGTACGTTACATGAACACTGCTTAGGACTAGCGCAAACAGGCAGGTTGAGCTGCGATCGATTTTGTTCCGTAGTTTGTGTTAAAGTGGCGTACTTTTGGAACTACAGTATTGATGCTGTTTAATGATTTTAATCCCACGTAGGCCATTATGCTTACTGCTTACTCCTGCATCCATTATACTGAAATCCCCAATCATAATAAAAGCCTATCTATTAAATTTAATCTCTATCGACTTATTGTCTGACTGTTGCGTTAGTCTACATCACACCGTCAGTTAATATGAGATTTAATAGTAGGTTAACTGACCAGAGAGTGATCAGACTTTCAGTGTAATAGGTAAGTGGGTTATCACACGTATAAACGTATCTTGTGAGCGCTAGACCTTACGTACCTACGTGCATGCAGTTCTGTAAACCTAGTACGATACCGAGTATGTGGCCTATGCAATTGTGGCGAGGAGAGATTCGGCCGGGCCACACGTACGGACTCACTTGTAGTGGTTTCGGGATTCTAACTGAAGTAACGTGACGTTAGTAACGTCGGTATTATCTGACTACATTACAGTCTGTATCATAATATACATCCGTAATGGTATACCAATTTTGTTTGTACAATAGTTGTTGAAACCATGCTTTGCATTTAGCATAACACTACTAGAGTAGTTTAATTAGAAACTATGGTTTGGTGCAGTTGTCATGATGGGTCAGAAAAAACTGAAATAATTTTAAAGTTTAAAAGCGCAAATAATTTGGAAAACATAGTAAGTAGAGCCCCGAATTTCCAACGATATTTGCAACAACATAATTATTCCGGCTAGCTCTCACCTCTTCTTGACATCTTTGCGTCGCATCTCGGTTCTGTGGGTGATTCTATTCTATCCGTCATACTAAACAACTTTCGTTATGAAACTCATATACGATTAGAAACTCATATGACGGGTAGAATCACCCCGTTGACGGAAACTTACCAGAACTATTTCAACAGCTCCGACGATGTACATGGCGGCTGCGAGCGTGGTGCCCGTATAGAACAGCATCCCGACCGCCCCGCCGCACTCGGGGCCGAGAGCGCGCCCTATCATGAAATACGACCCGCCCGCCGGAACCACGCCGTTCGTCGCAATCGCAGACATCGAAATAGCCGTCAGCATCGTCTGTGAAAACAAAAATGTACTTAAATAATTACCTTTTCACCCCATTGCTCTAAGCTCGTGGCTGGTAAGACCAACCTGTGTCTCCTAAACCCGGTTATACTATCGATTTTCCTTTCAAAGACTACTTTTAAATTCTATTAACACAATATATCGAACCCTGTTTAACATTTCAGAAAGAAAATGTACCCCTTGGCATATTATCTAATACATAGATCCAAGAGAAGAAGGTTGCCAAGGGACTGGACAACGACTCATAACATAAAAGTCACAATAGAGGTCAGACGCTCGATCCAATAGGCGAGGACTTTAGATTTTATCAAACTAATTTAGTATTAGCAAGAAATAATAATCTAGTTAGTCTGGGTAAATAATCCACTTAGTGTCTATAGTCTAGAAGATTTAATAAGCCGTCGACAAGTTAAATTAGATAAGTTGACGGATTGGGCATTATTAGATGCGGCATCAATGTACGTAGGTTTATTAAACAAGCTCGGACAGACCCGGGGGAAATTCTACGTAACAATAACGTAATCAGAAGGAAATATACACTGCGGAGGGAATACAATGTGGACGATGAGTTTTTTTTTATTCTCTCGTGTTTTTATTTTATAGCGATAAGTAAGTATAACCAATTGTATTTCGTTTTTCCACTTTATTTTCACTCTGTAAAAGTATATGCGAGTTGTTATTCGTGCGTCATCGCCCCCTGCTCGGAGGAATATGAATAGCTACATGCGTAAGTAATTTTATTCAAAATAGCTTGTGGTTAGGGTAACTCTGATTATATTCATTACATTATTATTTACTTAAAATACGAGAATAAATGGATGTGTATCCAAGCAGGATGAAATAGGGTCCTTAACAAGAGCCGGAGATGACGCAATCCTCAAAAAAAGGAAAAGTAAAATGAAAGTAAGTTACTGGATATTACTGAGAGAGTACTTAAAAACAATTTAAAAATGGTCTTGGACAAACACTACCACAGTATAATTTAGCGCTTGCCCCAAGAAATGAAGGCTAACGACATGGTGGGCCACAATGTACTAACAAAAGACTGCATGAAGTTGCGAAAACCTAAGAACAAAGAAGCATACACATCATTGACTTACCGTACAGCAGCAAACAAGTACAATCAGGAATCCTTGAATAGCGCCAGCAGTTCCGACCACCCACGTGAGACGGATGAAGAGGATAACGCCGAAGATGTTCTGAATGCAGGGCAGGTAGACACCGATGAGCGTGCCCATGCGGGCCGGGGGCGCCGGCTTCACGTCAGGGTCTGCTGCTGATGCCGTGGGGATCGTGTTGGAGTAGTTCGCCAGGGAAGTGAGGAAGGTGGCCGCTCGGGGCCTGTCCTCCAACTCTTCCTGTTGACAAGGAAGAAAGTTTTAATGGGAATGTTTTAAAAACTTAAGCACTGACTCTTCTGGTAAATGACCCGTTTCATTCCCTCCGGATAAATTACGATGGTTTTATCTGTAGAAATTCTATTCCATTTGTTTTTTCTGTTTCATAACGAACCTACAATGTGAAATAAGTCTTGATTTTTTCTAAACAGTTGAGTTTTTGTATCGCCAATAGCAACACCTAGTAGACTAGGTATTTACCTAAGAAAATACTGTGGTTTTTAAGCAGAATTTAAACTTAAATTAAATTGATGGTAACATTCATAATTATATTACTATCGTGTAGTAATTAACCATGTTGTTCCACGTATAATATCCCTCTGAGATAATATTTTCCGAAACGACGATAAATATCTGTAGCACATACATCTCGGTTCTACAGTAGCAAGCATGTAACATAATTATTAGCTTAGCGACTGAAATGGATATAGTACCCATAACTTATACGCTATATAGCATAATGGCTGAACAAGCATAATATATGTAAAATACGAGTCCTTTGTCGCGTTATCTTGTAATAACAGCGAGACATTCGATTTCGTACATTGTCTCTTTAATCTTACAGTCGGCAGGAGGGGCCTCCTACCAAAATATGTATCCCGTTCACGTAGCAGACTTGAAATATGTTTAACTTCATACGCAAAAATAAGGCCAGATCCCAACGGGTACGTTTCCACGAAGTCAGACTAACTCAAGGTTATGTAATCATTGTCTGACACCCGCCTATTCCGCTATCGCAATCTTGAAAGCGGTTATGATAAAGTTAGAGAAACTGACGTCTTCATGATAACGCCCTTGTTGCTAAGATTGAGTTCTTTGTTATTTTCATTATGATTAGCATCTTTATTCTAATGCCCAAAGCGGCCTTTGTAGTTGTACCTACAACATTGTACAATATAGGTCTTACGAAACAGGGAGATGCGAAAAAAAAATTGATCGCCGAAACCTTTCAGAGGTTTCACTTAATAAAGACAATACGAAGTTCTGTACACAATAACAATCTAAAAGAGAATTGTTTATTCTATTAATTTAAAACATGATGGTTTTGTATTTTTATTGCATGAGTGAAAAATTCATTAAGACCTAGGTACATAAAAGTTGAAAGTGCGCAATATACGTATAAGATGGGATTCAAATTGTGAAATATAGCCGGCATAGGACTTTTTAATTTCACGTTTGTAATACGATATACGAGTGCTGAGTGCCGAGTGCCGAGTGCGCAGTTCCTGAAACCCGAGTCAGCGCGTTCGTCTCCTAAAGCTCGTATTTTATTTACGCGCCATTTGCATCGCATCGACGCGCACCGCTCAGTAACGTCGTTGCGAACATACCTAGGGCGTTACCGTCACTTGCCGGAATGTGACGCTTTCAGCGTTCCCTCTAGAGAATGTAGGTACGAGTAAATCAGGATTTACTTCGCACACCATCGCAAAGGAACGAATTAGGTTATTCAATTTAAAATGGATTTCGAATAAGTTCTGCCGTTGCTGGATTTCTGTTTTCATTTAAATTCACACCGAAATCTTCGTGACTAGAAAAAATTGCATTAGGTACAACCTAATCAGTTTTTACTTATACCTTTGTAGACCATGAAGTCTTTGTGGTATATTGCTTAACGATTGCACCATCGACTTGAATAATCTGTTTCTAAGTAAGTTTTCGTTTATTGCGGTGTATAATCAATTACGCCCCGACAGACCAAAGTCAAAAGGAAATCTTTTAAATAGCAATGATGGTCCCTAACGTCGTGTTGTAAATTATGTTAAGCAATAAAATAAAGGCACACAACACAAGCAATTTATCACGGGAGCTCTTTTCCTATTTGTTTTCATTTGTTCCGTCGCCATTATTCGGCACTTTATTTGGTATCCGGATGGCTCTCCGTTGGAATCGCAAGCATAATGAAGTTCTTTGTTCATCCACAGTAGATTGTGAGGTTTTACGGACTCAGCTCGAGAACGGCCCTTGACATAATATTAACGTTCACCGACGATGGTGCTGTTTCAGCGATTGCTTTCATTCAGGCTTTGTTTATTTTGTTATTCAATACTATTTAATTAATAATAAGTGACAGTTTTTAGTTTGTTGGACGACAAAATTGATTTCATAAATGGTGGTAAATGGTACTGCACAGCTGGACCTTTTTCCAAAATAAAATCATAAACTTTAGCCTTTTTTTTTTTTTTTTGAGGGTGGGAAATCATCCAATGACTTCTCCCGCTCTGTGTGGAGCGGAAGGGCGTGTCAGACTTTTACTGACTAAAACCCAACCGTGTTCCTTCAGTTGCCTGTTGCCAAGGTCCCGGTATCCCTTTCGGACTAACCCGCAACCCTGGCAGGCATCGGTCCTAGTGGACCTCGCCAATTGTGCTGACATCTCTTTGAGGCGCGCGTGGAACACGACGCGCCATCGACCCGGGCCTGGTCCTGGTCGGACGGCGAGCTACCCATTGCTCGCCGTCCGCAAGCCCGCGCCTATGGTGGCCGGGAATCCGCCTGGGATTCCCGACGCCCAGGGCGTCTCCAGCGGCGGCGGCGGTTAGGGGCGTGAGGGCGCAAACTTTGCCTCTCCCTCACGCGTTCCGCCTCCTCCTTTGCGAGCATTACTGCTTCGCAGAAGGAGGTGACTGCTTCCCATGCCCTCTCGCTCCGTACCATGGCCTGGACCAGAGCCGGACGCGAGAGGTCACCGCCGCCATAAACTTTAGCCTGCTTACGTGAACTGCAAATGGATGCCATCATGAGGTTCGGTAAGCGTTTGTGACCCATGGGTACCTTTACTAAATCCCGCCCCCTACATAAGAAAATTTGCGCGACATGTCAAGCTTGTAACTTGATATATCTACCTACACTAAATTATAAACAGGTAAAGTTTGTAAGTTTGGAGGTAAACTCCGACCCTACTCATCCGATTTCAAAAATTCTGTCACTGATAGAAAACTACGCTATTGCCGAGTGCCATAAGATATGCGAACGATATCGCGGGCAGAAGCTAGTATTTAAAAATAATAAACATCACGTGAAAGTACCTATGAATAGTCTCATAACATAGCTAAAGTTCTTTTGTCGGAAATACTCATTGGGCAGGAGGTATGCACATAAACTACAAGTAAATGACGCCAATTCAGGTTAGGTACAGCTTGAAATGACAATATCAGATTTAACAACCGTTTAACAGCGCTCAAGTTGTTATAGGTTTACAGACCATTGCCTAGTACTTTATTAAGCCATTTGAGTCAAGATTTTATGCCTTGAACACTATAAGGAAAACCTGTAAAGCGAGAAACCTTTTAATAGGACAATGTTCAGTTTTTGTTTTCTAATCTTCATTATCAATCTTTCTCTATTTGAGAAGAATTCTTATAACTAATTCAACTAATGATATCTAAAACATCCTATATTCATTAAGTTCTCTGCTAGTGCTGTAGACTTTTGTAAGTGACGAGTTCACAATACTTAAAACTATTGTGATTTTTGTTTGTGTATGTTTTAGTGAGCAAGTCGTTGAAGTGCCATATCAAAAATAAATTAATTCTGACAATTTTTCTTAACGGTGGCAGTGGAAAGTTGATAATTTTAAAGCGCCTTACGTTCAAATTGAAAAGTAGGTATCATCGTGACCGCCTTGATCTTAACAAAAGATGGAAAATCAAACACAATTACGATGAGGCAGCTTGTGAAAGTGTGGCAGCCTCTCGAGCCCTGTGGAGACGTTATTGAAGCTCTCACATTGATTTCGGTGGAGCATTCGGCTGCGGCCTTGTGCCGAGAGCGGCCTCGGCTGTAGGGTGCTTAGGGCCGCTTAGACAACGAGGCCGCGGCGCCGCTCACCGATATCCGACGGATATAGGTGTACCTACACTGTTTATTAGGCAAGGCAAGTGCGAGGCTTCCGAATTAAAAACCGTATCATTATCAAACATGCTTTTAATATCATCATGCCTTTTGGTGTTAGTTTTAAATGTTTCTTTTTTATTGTTTGTATTTCCTGCACGAGTCGCTAATAAAATATTTTTCTAAACATGCTTGGAAATTCGAGCATTATTTTAACAACCTTCTTCGTGATAAATCGAAATTGCTGTACAGGTCGAGTACATGCGTTGTATGAAAATCCATGTGTCATGTTTAGCGGCCGAATAAATTACTATGACAACTCATATCTATCGTGCTATTTAAAAATGGAACGAACTTTTTACTCCGACGCATGGTAACCAAGGAGGTAACTTATCAAAGATTTTATTTAAATTGTGATTTGGTTTGCAATTAGCCATCGAGATATAAGTACTAACGTACTAGAGAAGCTACGTCAAATAACTGAATTGTCCTATTCTTCGTATTGAATCTTTAGTTCGCTGCAGCGCTAAAATAATAACAATTCGTCTAAACCGTACCTAATTTACCACAGTGCTAGATTTGCTGCGGAAGTGTATTTATTCTCGGCAAAAAGGTCTTAAGCGCCATGTAAATCACGGCACTTACGCGTTTTCTTCGACAAACTGCGGCGCGAACGCCGCAGTTGAACGAGACAAAGTAGGAATTTACGGTGTCTTCTCTAGTACGTTAGTACTTATATCTCGATGCAATTAGCGCTGTTGAAAGTAACGAAGAAACAAATGAACATATAGGGCGTGAAAAATTATCGTTCTTCGTCATTGATTCTGGAATTTAGAATTAATTTAGTTAGTTTGAATCTCCGCGCATTATTTGAGAAAAGTACTATACAAGGCTTGGCCACAACTAGTCATTGATGAACTCATGTATTTGTGCCTCGGTTTCGCCTCGGCCCTCATTTTCAAAATTGTCCATAAATTCCCTTGTTACAGGCCGCGACATATAATGTACTATTTTACTTTTTTCTTTCTTCCTTTTTTTCTAATATCTTGATGAATACTGAATGTAAGGTAAAACCAGGTTAAACAGTTAAAGTGACATAATACGATGACAACTTCACACAGCGGAGTAAAAGTGTGAAAGCTTTTTTGTTACTCAATCACGCTTTAATGCCAGAACGAATTTGGATGACAGTTGGCATGCCGGTTGACTATGGACCCGAATTGAGATCTCAGATATTTTATATCCGTGCATAAATTAATTTCTTTAGAATGGGAGTGAAACCGTGGGAAACTGCTAAACTAAATTAGCGAATGTACCATTGACACGCGAAGAAGACCATAACCTTGAATTTGAACTACGGTTTCAGGAACTTTTATGAAAAATAACTTTGTATGGTTCTGTTTAAAGTCTAACGTTTTGTTTCTTAGACTAAAGTTCTGTTCTTGAGTTCTCGGATTGTCACTATCTCACTAACTCATGTTTTTGTAATAAGCAAGACGGAGAAATACAGTCTTTTTTGAAGTTTGAAACAAACATTCATTCTGTTCTTGCCTCGTTTGGGATTTTGATGAATAAGAATAAGATTTGGTCATTGTTACAGAGATAACCTAACAACTTTATCATTAGTAATTTATTTTATCTGTCACTACTAAACTTTTTCAAAACCAATAATAGTCGGTTAACTTGGTCGGTGGCCCCCAAACTAGGTAGTTGTATCTGTATTTTGGGGATCAACAATGTATGAACACAATGTACACACTTGTTCACTTTTATTTTGATCTCGCACTGTATAGGTTTTCCAATGCGAGGTCAGCTTATACTGGAAATGTATAGCTTGATGTGTAACCGTGTGTACTATGTTATTTGCAAGTATTGGAATACTTTATACTCACTCGACACTCTTGACACTCCTGGGTTGCAGCTGAAAATCAGCGTCAGGTGGTACACTTTGTGTTGCCATCTGACATTATGCTGAGCCCTGCCCGTTTGGCATTATAATGATTGTTTTCTGTTTTTATAGTTTTAAGGTGTATTTTTCTTTCTTTCTTATACCAATATTTTTCTATCGAAATATCCCCAGCGGCCCTGCCGCATGCCGTTCTCAATTGATGCGCTTACCAACGAACAGCAATTCAATATTATTAATATAGATAATAACATACATACTCGTAGGTATGGATGTGCGTTGATTTTACGCCATTAAGGGGAGTACAGACTTAAGCATTTACTGATAATAAAACATCGAACATTCGCCGTTTTTCTATCGAACCGCACTTCAAACACGACTCTCGATGTTTTGTTACAACTTGATTTTAAAATCCAACGAGCGTATTGGCGTAACATTTTATCAAGCAAAGGCAAACCCCCGGGCGACGCAGAGTGAGGTGCGCACTTGCGCAGGCCGAGGGCAGGTCGTTACAATGAACGCATGGTAGAAAGTAAATGTTACGGATAAATGATCATTCGCCGTGAGTATTACGTCGAACGCAACATTCGTAGGAATAACGTTACATTAAATGGAAATCCTTTTTTAAATTGTGCTTTTGCTTGTATTGTAACATTCGTAAGAACGTTACATTACATGGTAATGATCGACAAAATGCTCTAGTGTATACTCACCTTTAAAAAGCGATTTAAAATACGCCATTTTGAAGCTGTCTCTGGAACTATATGGCGTTTAAGCAGCCCAAATTTTAGTACAATTTAAATATTTGAATGAAAGTTGCCATGTTTGTCACATATAAAACTTCCATCTATTAACGACCACAGATAATCCATTACCTGCGATAATTATGTTAATGATGATGTTTATCATACAATGTAGTTAACGCTGCAGGATAAACCTGAACTAATTAATCTTATAGGTTCTGCAATTTCATGCATAATTTTATTATAATTAATATTGTTATTCAGTTTATTGGAAACGTCATGTGTTTATTGATTAATCGCACAACAGTAATGTTGACGCAGATACAAAACAGGTAAATCTCAAATAAATAGATGAATAAATTACGAAATGAAAACTACATACAGGAAGATTTTTTAGTCACCGTCCAAATTTTCTCTAGGCATTATGTATCATTCACTAACTCCATTTTTGAAAAAAAATCGATACGTAAAATTTTCATATTAAATCATTTTCTCGATGGTGCAGCGCGCACCACGCTTGCCCCCCGCCCCGCTACACCTGCGCAAAACATCTATCGTTATCCCCAGTCGGCCCCGCGCACCCTTTCGCGGCGCAAGCGCTTACTTCCGTGTTCCCGCGCATCCCGCCGGCGCCCCGCGCTATCGTGAATTTGCATAAAATGTATTCCCACCGCGAGTATTACGAAATGGTGCAATCTTATACTAAAAGAAAAAACACGTATTCAATGGTTTTCGCCAAAGATTAATATATCAAAATTTGGACGGTGACTAAAAAATCTTCCCGTATATCAGTCATATCAGTCATTTTTTAGCGTGTCGATGGCAATCTAAATTAAAACTATAACGGTTAAGAACTTACACTTATTTATAAACATGGTTAGATCTCATAATGTTACTTATGTAAAAACTTGTTTAGAAGTAGATACGGATATAAAACCTCTTCTATATTTTATACCAAGCGGGCGCTAGCCAGCGTGTTTGAAATATGACGAGAGAAGAATGCTTTATCAGAATGTTACGAGTCTCGCAAAAGCGGTCGTTAGGCTGTATTATTTGTGTGAAAGGCAATGACTGTTATACATGAAAATATACATCAAAGAAATTCAAGTAAATATTCTAATTGCCGGGTTCGAGTTGCTAGCGTATTTTGAGAAATCAGTTTTAACATCATTTTCAGATTTTGTACCCAAATTCATAACAAATAAATATTTTTTCTACCAAAATTAACGTTTCATGCAGGTATCTTCATACTTACAGGATCAAGGAACTATGCCGAACGGGTGGATAAAAATTCTATTGCCATCTTTCCCTTGCCATCACCACACGTAATGGGGGCAGAAGTCACGCGGCTCGCAAATGGTGCGTGAATTATATACGAGATTGCGCTCCTGGATTATTCCAGCCTACCGGCGCACCGCAGGTGTGGCCTCGCCTTTATATACTAAAGAGCTTTTTTTATTAAGGATTATTTTCATCATGTGAAGTTAACTGCGTTCGCGTTTTATGTAAATAACCATCTTTATTGTATTGCTGAATACAAATGTTTTTATACCCGTTCCATTTTTCCGAGAAGCGTATATTTTTTAAGGCCACAGCTGTATAATAATATATTCTGAAGTTTGCACGTACGAGAATTTCTGGATTAAAATATTTTATGATCCGGGCCAATTTTAAATATGAAAATCCAAGCTAAACTGTGACTTTAAAAGTTTATCCGTAAAATTCTGAAACTGCATCAAGAATCGTAACGAATGAAGCGAGAAACTCGAACCAATAGCGTAAGAGATTGAAGTGCTACGACCGCTACGTAACGAGCTACGAACTGGCTACGAGCGCTACGAGGACGCTACGATCTATACGGGTCATCGAAAGCACACGTATATTCGCGCACTCGTAGCAAGCGTAATACGTTCGTAACTCAATTTCAATAAAGCGCTCAATTTATTCCGTTTCCTCCTCGAATACTACATGAACCGGGTCTTAAATTAGCCCACATAAATGTTATTTTAAATAATTTATGCTCGGATATCGAGCATTAATATTCGAGAGGGGTTCATTTGATTACTATATACAACGTGCATTAAAGTAAGTCAGGTCAAGGATAATTAGTGCGCAGAGATCCAACGAAACGAAACAACACGTAACTCGATATGATTTTTTAATCTCGAGAAACCCGCTGGGATGGCGCTGGGTAGAGTAGATTAAATGAATTAATTATTAAGTATTATCTTTGTGATGAAACGAGATAAAATGTAGCTGTGGTGAAGGAACAGGTTAGGTTCATTACGCGTTTATTACGCAATGAAAACCATAGGGTGCTTTAGAAAATGAAGGTAATTTGTATTTGTTGCCTTTTCAGTGTATTAAATTGTATGTAATTACGTATTCAGCTAGGTTTAGACAAATTAAATGTATATATATACATAGCTTTTAACCATCGCATAAACTTAGTACAAAGACGTTTCCCCAAAAGATAAGAGGTCGGAGAACTACTAAAATGTGGTGGGTAGGCCGAAACATTCAAATTCAGTAGAGTTTGTAGTGTATAAAATAAATTCTCTGCTACAAACTGGAGCCATAACTTTCTCAAGACTTTTACGACACTCTCGAAAGTGTCTAACTAAACATTTAAATGAGTACATCTAAGTAAGAATAATACGTTTTTACGGTGAGAGAACGTATATATTTTAATGACGGGGAACATTATTATTTTATACGTCACATCTAGGTAAAAATAAAATAAATAAATCAACCTGTGTTGTCCCACTGCAGGGCAAAGGCCACCCTTCTTTTTTCCACTCAACGCGATTCTGCGCCGCAATCTGGATAAATCCCGCTTAAAGGCGTAAGAATAAGAATGTTATTTGTTCATTGTGTTACAAAGATGACCTTATAACTATGACAAAATTATTTTACCTGTAACTTGTGTACAGTTTGCTTGGGCGGTTATCCCCAAACTGGGAAGTTAACTGTATCTTGTATTATATTGTAGGTATATTTTTAAGGCGCCTTTGTGGAAAAGAAATAAAATGTTTATTTATGTTTATTGGTTATTGTTGACCTGAAGGTCTGCGCTACGATATTATTACATTTTATAATATAAGGATCATTTATAGATGATAAAACTATGTGAAAAGTCAAACAATTTCATGAAAAGAGAACCGAAATCGGGTTTTCGTTATCTTTATTTGAAACAGGTACAACTTAAATTCCAGGCCTAGTCTGATTATGAAAAAAAGCTTCATAGGGCCCAGGATGACCGATTAAGGAATTCATCATAACAAAACATTTCCGTATCTACCGAAACAGGATAATACGCCTAGCGGACTGATCCTCTGGATTACAGTAGGTATACGCAAACGCCATTGTTACGCAACGCAACTGTCCAATTCATCTCCTGAATAATGAACAGTTGTTCCAACTCGTCTTTGTGCTAAAAGTACTGTAACTCCGAGGCTTTTCGGAGAAGACCGTCTAATCTACCTTAATTCGAGACACTGTACTTATACCAATTCTTCCTACTATGTGCGTTAAAGTGTATCATAATTTTAGGCGAATAGTGACCCTCTTTTCATTTTGAAAACATTTTACAAAAAAAAAACAATCGACTTCCAAAAAAAACACATAATGTGAAAAATAACTAATTTCGGAAGACGATGTCTCCGGTGTTGAATTTTCGTTTTTTGCCGCCGACTCGGTGTTAATATTTAATTGAGTTTGTTCCTAGTTAAAGGTAGCTTTTTATAAGGTTCTGGGAGCGTAGGTGTACAAAGAGCACACGGGGAGGGTCGTTTAAAGTTATGAGTAAAACACAAGAGAATAGTTTTTACTCAGCATTGGGAGCAGTGGACTCGAGCCAAATATAGGTGTGGCGAAACATTCTGAAGAGAACTCGACTATCGGTTTATTGATTGCTATTGATAAAAAAACAGGTACCTTAAGATGTTGTTTATAAGCCGTTTGTAAAACGTTTTCGCTATATGATGAGGGAAAATACAATTGTACTTAAAACAGTTAATGCAGCAAAACACTAGACACTGAATAATGAACACCCTTCAATATTTAATGTCCAGCGAAGTTGGGATAAACCTCTCTAAGTTTCCGCAGTACGCTGTGTATCGTGACGTAGTTGTTAAAAAGGTTTTACATAACTTTACTTCAGTAAACAGGTGTTTAAAACAAACTTACATGGTACAGGTAGAGGTTGGTGTCGCACCCTTTGTCCTTTTCTGTGGGTAGGCCATGGTCGTCAGTTTCACCTGGAAATAAAACAGAACATTTGAATAATGTCTTAACATTTCTACACCTACAGATATATCAGGGTTTTGGTAATCCCAGAGTGATGAAGCAGGACCTTATTATGTTGTATTCACATATTTTCATTGATGACAGTACTTATAAAAACTCTATTGGCAACCCAGAAATTGTAACATGGAATTTTGCAAGCACAAAATCCGTTTATTTTCTTTCGTGAAACGAACTCAAGTCCCTAGTGCTTGGTAACAGTACATTGAACATGAACATGTTATGTACTAGGTACTTATGTGTAAAATTAACTTTCGAACGTTTAACGTCGACCGCGAACGAAATTAGTTTATACAAAATGAAATTATGATACGTGCAATACCCGGCGGTTGTGACGTCACAGTACACCGGTAGCTGTTATTAGGTTTTAATGCCATGTTCACGCTACTACTTTATAGCAACTGGGAAACGGAAGAAGACTTAAAAAGGACGTATTAGCGAAAGGCAACTGTGAACAGTAACAAAGTTACTATCGATATAAACTGATAAAATAATAACAACAAACAACAATGTTGCTGTAAACAATGTTTTGTATAATGTTAATAGTTTGATGAATAATTAAGCGGTACCGTCAACAAGTCTAGTATACACAAATATTTGGTACAAAATACATAAAACTGGTAATATTTCGAGCACACGAAGAAAACATCGTAACTTCTGCTGTTTAATATGTAGGGCATTTTGAACGAGGAAAGTTACACGCACACATTTTTGTGACTCACGAGAATTTTCAGCAGCAGTTCAAAATTCATGTAGATATTTTGATTCTAAAAAGCGTTGTATTACCCGTCTTACAAAACAGGCTCATATTTTAGGTACCGCATAATTCCCGTGTGAGTCGTAATGTATTCCCTTCAGTAAATATGTAGAAGGTGTGCAAACACTTTGTTTGTACGGACCGCGTACGGGAGCGTGTTTGTTTAGCACGCATAACTATACACCCGCTAAGCTTAGTAATTACGTTAGTAATTGTGAAATAATGAGGCATTAGAATCAAGGCGCTTTAATTATTTCAATTCTGTTCTGCGAAGGTAATGGATTACGTACGTTGGATTTAACGCTTTGCTGCGGGAGTTGAACGTTTTATTATTTTATAACCTCCCAAAAATATGAAACATATTTTATAACCAGCAAAATACGCGACATTTTTATGACACTCATTTGTTGTTGAGGCTGAGGAACGAAATACTATAATAGCCTAATTTTTTTATTTATTATCCGAAGTGATCATCAGCCTCTCTTATACGAATTCGGATAAATATGTCTATTTAATCCAGATCTTGGTTTAGCTATGTTTTATTACTGCCCGAAGTATCTACGAATATTCTTCCTCATCTACAGTAATTAGAATTGTATATAATATCGCTGTTCTGTGTAATTTATGGTTATAAAGCAATGATAAATCGACATAGATAGGTAGTAGCGTTTTTTTCTTGTGCCATATTCTAGTGTTCTCAATTCAAAAATTCAAAAGGCAGATTCGCTGTCAACGTTGTTAGCGCTGACAGCGAATTTTATAGGGGTGAACGAGCACATTGTCGTCACGGTAAACAATTTCGGTATAGAGTGGTAATTAATTCACTTTCAGCCTACTGTCGCGTGTAGGCGCTTACTATTAGACGACGAATTTAATATATTAGTATACTCAGCCATGTGTAACGCATGTGTTTTCATTATCGCTACAATTATTTTGATTCGTTTCAAGATTTTTCTTTATTAAGTTTAAAAAAAATAACTTAGTATTAATTTAAGAGCTTAGGTTGTATGAAAACGTGAGCAGCTATACAAATCATTATTCCTGTTCTAAACACACGCAGACGTCTTCTACTGCAATCAAATATACATGATTCGTTTACAAGATCGATTCGGTTCAATTCAAGTCAGAGGACAACTCGATCAGAAAGAATTTTCACACAAGGCTGATATACACGAATGTCAGGGCGCGACCTTTATCACATTGTTGAATTCGATTTCATACGCCGTTCCGTTCGTAGGTACGTAGGTACCTCCGCCTCATAATATTTTCCTATTTCAAAGGATTTAAAGGTCGTAAGTTACTTCAAAGGGCAAGATAATCTTATAAATCTGACTTCGGCACTTAGTAGTGGTTAACTGGTTCAGCACTGACCGAATATGAGATAATATAATGTTCGAAGTTGTCGGTATTAGCAGTTGTGTAAGTATCTGTTTAGTTTACAGTTTGGAGGCTTCTTATGCCATTTACTTAATCGGGGTTTTGGCTTCACCTCAGCTTTGTATTTAAGGAAGGTTAACCATTATTTAATAAAAGTATTCAATGTTACACGTGGATCCCGTTCAGTATTACAGATTTAGCAAAATTAAATGAAACACAAGTAATATAATATATATGTAGACTGAACTGTAACTTTAATTTAAGTAAAAGAAGCACCTAATACAATTTTCTCATGCTTTTAAAACAAATGGAACTCAAATCTAATTCTATTCTCTCATAATACAGTTACGTGGTTACCTACTACCTACGATATCGGGAACAAATACAGGTAAAAGTATACTTTATCGGCAGCCCGGCGAGGCATGGACTGGGCGTGTATTTGCGAACGCGGTTCGTATATAAACGACGCGTTCATTTGTGCCTATGCAAGCCGTGGGCCGCGCACGTTCCAATTCACAGGATGACGGGACTGTACGTACGTGCCGCGCAATTATATAAACTTTTTCAATTGCTACCCTTTATATCGCACCACAGAACTGTGCCTTAATTGCGAGCCTCTAATTGGTCTTAGGTACAGTCCTGGCTTTTGTTTTGTACTCTATTCTACGTGCATGATAAACTAGAAAGGTGTTTTTTCGTTATATTTCATGAAAGTTGTTACCAAAAATATTGTTGTAAGAACAATAACTGTTTTACAAACATTATTAAAATTAAGTCACAGTAGGCAACAGTGAACAGTTAGAAATTCTAATCCCGTAATTTAGAAGCGAAGTTATGTTCCTATAAATATAAAGCAGATTAGCGAGTTCCGAGCTTTTAAAATTAGTGTACAATGTTTGTAATTCCGGAATGACTTTGAAAGTAAAAGGAATTTTTGATTCCGAATTGAGGTTCAATGTTTATAGCAGTCCTTGTTCTCACTTTTATGAAAATTCCTATAAGTAATACAGTGGTTTGTACATATCTATGCTAAGTAGTTTGTTAACTTTGAGCTCAGGACTCAGGGCGTCTATTCCTTAATTATTAAATTACGCTAAACTTTGTCTTACGGCACTTTTACTTAATTAAAAATCCGAGGTGAAAGCTACCGTCTGCTTTTATGAGAACATGATAAGTTTATTTAGGTTTTAATATTTTCTTGTGTTATTCAGTGCTTTACAGATCAATTTAATTAAAGCGACTACCTAATAAATTGCTTTTCATTTAGAATTTTTTAGATTGAAGCAGAGTTAGGTATTTAATTTTCTTTTTTTGTGAAAGAAAAATGAATTATTTATTTAACGAAACAATAAAAATGAAAAAATCTTGAGTGAAATTGCAGCTTTTAATTCCATTTAAATTAATCAGTGTTAGCGGCTGATGTACTGTGTAGTTATACCAGCCCATTAGTGACACCTTGATTGATGCGCCTCCCCGAGATTTCATTAAATGCTATATACCATCCACCATTAAGAAGGCTTTGTTTGCGTCAACACCTTCAAACACTATTGTTCTTCGTTCACATGTTAGGTGTAAACTTATTTCTTTGTTTATCAGGTGACCGGTGATGGAGGCATTGTTGTATCCTTTTCTAGTGTCAGTATGAGCTGTTACTATGTATATTTGTTACGTATATGTTGTATTATGTATGTCCCAGTCGTGTGTTTGATCTTATCTTACTGAGTAAAAGGGTTAATTAATGCATATTGTGAAAGTAGTTTGTTCAGAAGAATCGTTTACTGAATCGATTTTTGTAATTTTAATTAAGATAATTTTTATCCCAAAAATAATGAAAACCACGTAAATTGAAGTCACACTTTCGCTGAACAGTCAAAACAAACCAAAATTGACGAACTATCTACTACGCTACAATCTTATTCGTGCGCGACTGTGTGCGTGCGTATAGAGATTTGTAATGTCTTGTGACTACAATTTTCTCTCACAATCAGTATAACTAATCTTAAAGTCCCATTTCGTGTCTGTCTGTGTGACCGCGTTGTTTTTCTAAACTACACAAAAGATTTTCATGTGGTTTTCACCATAATTTCGAGAATGTATTCCGGAACGTTTATTTATATCTATAATATATTATCGTATAATACTTATTTATCGTATAGTGCACTAACGTTTATATATAATATACTAGCATACATATAATAAAGAAATCTCGATTTTTTGTCGTAAAATCTTGGGTATCTCGGGTCTCTTGTCTTGTTTAAAACTATTTACTCCTTCTCTTGTCTCGTATTGTCACGAACAAAAGGATTATAGTTTATACAGTGATTAAACTTTTACTGCTTTAAACTAGAAACCGTAAACTGGATGCAATAAAAGTGTCTCCGGTCCTCTAGCTCTCGTCCCGCACATCCTGAGTAGTCAGTCACGCTACTTTATCTACGGACTGGCTAATCTTTTCACAACATGCGGCAATGATCTCTTAGATTATGTCCACACGCGTGTGCTGTTATCTTCATCTGGTATTCAGCTGCATCCGGTTAGACTGAAAGCCGACCCAACATAGTTGGGAAAAGCCGAGGCAGATATTTTTCGTCTTCAAACTTCAATTCATCTTGTGTCTAACGCATGCCAGTTGCAACGGCAGCTTTTATTTGCGTTATCAACGTACAGCGACTCGGAATACGCATGGCTCACACAAAGACCGCGCGGTCTAGATTTATTTATTCATTCGTACGACATAAAGAAAATTACACTGATGAATACATAATACATACACACAGTAAAATACAAAAAAGATATGACATCATTAAAATATGAGTACAAAGGTACTGCTTATTTCTTAAGAAATTTCTTCCAGCACCTGCGAAAGGAGAAATGAGAAAGAAATGTAGACAATAGTGTGTGAGAACAAGAAGAGAAAAACATGAATAATATTAATGACACAAATCAAATGCATTATAAATAGTGTCAAACACAATACAACATGTCCCGGAATTAACGCACACCACCAAACACCCTAATTAGATTATTTTTTATCTTGTATACATACACTGAATTTTTACTATTTAATTCAAAACATTGTTTATTTATTATTTATTTATTACTTAGTATGAAATACGATATTCTTCTATCAAGGATGCAGAATATAAAACTGATATAATATGTGTGTTACTAAGCCGACTGGCGATAATTACATTATTGGCTCCAAGCCAGGGTAATAGCGTGGAAGAAGAAAAAAACAAACTTGGGCCGCCCTATATTTCATAGAAATATTTTTTACTCCATTTATAACTTGGGAGCTGGATATTTTTTTTTACTCGTAAAATATGGCTATGCAATGTGGTCGCCGCCATAATTTCAAGAGAAAACTTTCAGTGAGGTAAAATTAGACAAATTTTGGCTCTGACTCATTTTGCTCCCTTTGATTATTATACCTACTTAATTTCAGCAGAATGCTAGCCCATTGTCTCTGTCACAGTCTAATATTACACCGACAACACATGCCCATGATATACGACATACAAAGTAGGAGACATCAGTCATCCGTCGAATCCTAACCCGTTTGTCCGAGCTAAGCTGCGACCGATTCAATTAATATTCTAACTCCAGTGTGATCACTCGTGTAGCATTCAATTAATTGAACACACAGAACATCAGTGTCGGATTATTTTCGTTCATTTCATTCATTCGTTCAGAGAGGTTCGATACTGTTCTAATTAATTTTTAATCAGGATTCCCTACACAAAAGCTTGTTTAATGAATGTGCGGTGGCTTCTATCAATACGAGGTTGTATGAGAGGATTTTCTGTTGTTTTCGCTACATGTTGTTGTTATTGATGTATAACAAGCTTGGCTGGTTAAATTGATTTAAGTTTGTATGCATTGGTATTATAATAAATGATGAATGAAGTGAAACTGTAGGTTACCTATCTACAGTTTCAGAACTTCGTATGCCTATAATATAAACCATTTTATGAATCTACATGACCTACCTACCTCAACATACCCACTTTGTCTAAACCAATTTATCTCAGCCTGAACCTATAAAATCCAGACTTTCTTTTATCTAGTTACGAAGTTTTTCTATCGTGCCAATTTTATAAATGTGCCATCATGGGCTCGGCGAGCGTGAGATCAGAAAATATTCGGCCCCGGGCGGCAATAGCGGCACGGCTCGTCGATTCAGGCTAGTTCGGATGCGGTTACCTTTATCGAGGCATTACACGGCCGTGAGAGACGCACGGATAACGGATAGGCCTTAATACGCAATCAAATGTGATTATGTCTTACGTGCTCTGCATTGAGTACATTTTATGATTTTACATAACTTTTGTATCAAGACTTAGTTGATGTAGGTACTCTAAAACGTAAAAGCAGCCAAGCAGCAGCAAGTGTCAACTTGAGATAAAACGTTACACGATTCTCACAGATCACTGAGATACAAACGTTACAGGGACCTAAGTTTTAAAATATATTTTGCACGACCATCTTCGTCAAATTTTAACGATGCCACACCGACTCTTTCAAGGATCACATTAATTTCAGCACATAGGCAGCATTGCGTCTCACATAAAGCCGGTGATACCATAAATCGTGAGGCTGTCTAAAAAATAATTCAATTTGCAATATTTTCTTTATAGGCGCCTACGTGGCTGTGAGGCTGTGTGTACACGAAATGTCGCGACCAGACTACCAACGATAAGCTTTATTGATGCCCGACCCACAAAATGAGAGGGTGGCTGGATACTTCTAAGTCTCCGAACAAACGGATGAGTGGCGACGCGTAAGATAGTCGCCGCAGTCGTTTACACTTGTCCATCGGCTTGCATTGAAATACCAAGATTTCATTTAGTAGGACAGCCTTGGATTTTTCTTTCTTTCCGTTCAGACATCCAATTTTTCTTGTCTAGCTTTTGTACTCTTATTTTCAACGTAATCTTTGTCTTCATGCTTATTCGTTGGAACCATTCAAAATGGAAAGCGTACAAAATGCTAAATGGATACGTAAATGAAACAAGTTGTTATAAATTGCTTTCCTTGATTGTACCAATGTGCAAGAGAAATAAATGATCAACTATAACGGAAGTGTTTTATTCTTTTATGTGTTCACAGTGTAATGTGTACCTATACTCTATAGATAGGTACGTAAATAGGCGGTGTTTTTCCGGAGGGAGCACACGCCTCGCGCCATGTTTCCTGCGCTACAGTACGTCATATAACTACTTTGTTCAATCAGTAGACAGCTTCGCACGTCCTGAAAGGCAGTTGTGATATATATGTATCTAATAAAAATACTTTGCGACCGAATTTGTCAACGCTGAACAAAAGTTCGGGACACAGATGTAGGTTTTTTGGGCTATTCGGTCGCGGCGGGTAGTATGATAAGTTTTATTGATGACAATTCGGGCGGGCTAACATTTTGGCGGCTCGCCAGAAGGGATAGTTTTCTCTCACTAACGATACGGTTGTCGAGCGATTCATATTTTCACTGTGTTATGCTATAAATCAAATTTATGACGGTGACGTCAATATAAACAATATCTAATGTCACATTTGTATTAAGTTAATGTGTTTGTCAAATATTTGGTAGAACTTGAATGTTATTACTTATTACTGCTAGTGGTAGGTAAATAAATATTCAAATGACATTATTATACGCTAACTTCGTAGTATTAATAGAGTAGATAGAGAGAGAAATATGTACCGAAGTGCAAATTAGATGCTATAGACTCTATAGCATCTTATTTGCACTTGGGTTCTATATATTATAGAGCAAACATATTGACTATGTGGCATGCAAACTAATACGACATTCAATTGATCAGTTAGTGGCATAGCCAGTACGTTGCCCTAGAGTCCTAGACTAATTAGCAACGTGCTAAATAATTTGTTAGAGGTTTGTTAGTTATCATTGCCAGTCTGCTAATATGTTGCTGCAAAGTACTAATTGACACAAATCTGCTAATTTTATGTTATTATTATGTTACGGCGGCGGCGGTTGTAGTAAAGTAGGCAATAATGATTTGGTTAGTTAGATAAACAACACAATCGAAGGCTATGAATTTATTGTCTTGGCACTAGACAGCTCTACAGTAACTTATTTATATAATTTAAGTTTCACAACTTGTGAAGAAAACAACATTTATCATAACAATCTGAATTGAATTCGTAAAGCTATATATCTGTAGAAACTAGTTTCATAAGCACAGACGGGTTACTTCAGAAACGATTAATCAACAATGATCCTTTGAGAATATCGTTGTCAATAATTAAACTGGCCTTTCAAATGATGTCTACTGTTTGTCTCGTTTCCTCTGCCTCGTTGGTCTAGTGGACGCAAGGTCGCAAGGGTTCGATTCCCGGGTTAGGTAAAGTGATTATTGGGTTTTTCCATCGGGAATTTCTCAGTAGCAGCCCGGAGTCTGAACTTTTACACGTTTGATGGCAATAGGCTCACCCCTAACTGGCGAAATTTGGTTACCCAGTAGGTACCTCTGGCTAACCCTTCGGGGAAAACAGGCGTGATTTTATGTTATGAATTCGTAAAAGCTATATCTATAGAAACTAGTTTCAAAAGCACAGACGGCTTACTTCAGAGACGATTAATCAACATCTCTTAGAGAATATTGTAGTAAAACATTTAACTGTACAAAAGGATTAAAGCCTTTCAAATGACGTCCACTATTTGTCTCGTTTCGGTTGAAATCCCGCATCGTAGAGACTGGGGTTCATTTAAGTGTGGCGCACGAAGTTGTTCGGCTGAAGTCTGTCCACACTCCGCACTCTTAAATCCCGAACATTTGAAATTTTCATTCTGTCCGTGTAAGTACGGGGAACTTTCGGCCCCGTCGTGACAGCAAAAGCCAGTGTGGCATGAGGGTAGACGAGTTTTAAGTAGGCATCTCTTTATTTACATAGGAAAGTTTTGGGTTGTGTGTCCTCGCCGTATAAAATTAATGCGTCGAATTGAAACGTTTGGCTTGAACAAAGTATTGGGACTGTAAATAAATTCAAGTACTTTAGGTTTAGGACTAGTTTACGAGACACAGACATTCAAATTTTGTTTTGGGTATCTGTTCCAAACGGGTCAATTGACACATGACATTACATTGCACGATAGAAATACAACGTCAAATATGAAATGAAAAAAATGAAAATGAAAATATCGTAATTACTTTTCCATTACCAAATAAAAAAATAATTTCACGATCAATTCCAAGCAAGCACTTAAGCTTGTCGTAGTTCGAGAGCAAAAAAGTTTCGCTCGACATTCGCTGGCTGCTTTAACTAGGCACAAGTTTTAATTAGATATGTCCTTGTTAGTGTGGGAGAGGCAGAAGGCGCGTGTTGTTAACAAATGACCACACGCTGACGTCTCGAGTAAACTGGCGAAGTTTGCGGAACAGGACGACAGCTTGTCGCCAACTGTCTATGGGCCTACTTATAAGTATACGTATTTGTGTGTCCTTCTTGTTTGAAATGTGTCAAAGCTCATGTAATTCTATACTCGAAAGGAAGTCACACATTTTGATTATACCAGGAGCTTATGAAAGGCGAAGAGCTGCGTGTTATGGCGTAGCTTTTGCTTTAGAGTTGGCTGTGATAAGCTCCCGTGAGACCAGATTGTAAAGTTAGAAAGGTACTGTTATATACCGAAAATAGGTACCTAAAGGCCTACAGAATATAAAGCTTTCAATCATTGTCCAAAGTTTTGTCTCCACAGTATATCTAGCCAGTTGAGGTCTTATTCTGAATATTAATGAGAAATTATAACAAATTGTTGTAATATGCGAGCGTATAGACTTAATTTCAATTTTCATCGTCGGAAAACCGCCGGAGCTTCGAACAATGTAAAATTTGCTTATAAATAGAATTAACTTTATGCTATGAGATATTATTCGAAGATGTCATTAAGATAAAGTATAGAGGAAAGTAATAAAATATAATTGTATTAGTTATCTGTGCAAGTAAACTATACACGGGATTTTTGCTCATCATCTGCCTAGCCTTTTCCCAACTATATTGGTCAGCTTCCAGTCTAACTGGATGCAGCAAAATACTAGTATTTTTTTCTTTGCTAAAGAAAAGATTTTGTCCAAAGAATTTTCGTAACAAACTTAGCTCAGACACTAATTTTAATAATTTTTTCTTATATAATAATATGATCCTTATATATTATTTTGTTATGGAAGGGAGGATCTTTTATTCTAGAGCCGGAATCACCATATTTACATACGAGTACTAGGCGTCCAATGCCGTCAATCTGTTCAAAGTTTTCTACAATTTAATATTTCAATGAAAATTAAAAAAGTTAGGATATTAATCATTTATGCTAATTTACAAATAAGAAAGTATGGTCAACTTCGTACTTGATTTATCAATCTAAGGTTGAATGTCACTTGCACTTCAAGTCATAAATAAAACGACAAGGTTATCCATGTCACAGTTAGATAGTCTCAACTTTAGTGAAGTTTCAATTGACTTAGAATCGTAGTCGAAAAATAATACCCTGACCTAAGGCCGTTTGTCCACCGCACCGTGAACGGGACGTCAACGAGAACGAAATGACGTGGCTGACAGTTCATTTACTATGGCCGCGTCATCTCGTTTCTCGTTAACGTTCCGTTCACGGTGCGGTGGACAAACAGAGTGTGTGTTTATTCACGTTAATATAGGAGAATATTATCATATTCTCCTTAAGGTAAAAATAACAAAAACTTTTCATCACAAATACAATACGGCGTAAAAATCCATGCATGCAGCAGACAGTAACGCCTTTTATCGATATTATGTTTGCCGAGGCGCTGAAGATCTTGTAGTATTTGCTCACGCGCCGCCTCCCCTATCCGCCGAGGCAGATGCCATCCACATAGATTTTATTTGAGGCTGAATTTGCGACATTTTTTTCTTTATTGCCATCTTATCCTTGTATTCTTGTTTAACATGCGTCTCACCTACTGCTTTCATCGTAAAAAAACGGAGGTGGCGTGGGAACCAATACGAATGAGTACCTGCGTTAAATTATAAGGACTTTCTTTTATGTTTAGTTTATTGTGTGTTGTATTGATTGTGTATAATATTTTAACTGGCACATCCATAGTTAAGACTATGAAAAATCATTACCTACTAATACTCAGAATAAGCTACCTACATAAGATTAGAATTATCCAGGAAACTAGCCTACGGTTTTATTCAAATTCTGCTGCAAAGACTACCCACATCACATCAATTAGAAATTACAACACAACCCAACATTTTAAATGAAAATTAATTACATAACTTTTGTGTAACGTACGGTGTTCTATAATAACTTAGTTAAGTTATTATTCAAAAACAGGTCTCATCTGCGTTACACAATAAGTACACGATACTTATGTATTCTAAGCCGCTAACTTGGAATGGAAGTGGGTAAACTTGGAGCCAGCTAATTGCCTACGTACCTCTAACAGAAATTCCTTCCATTAAGTCGGTTGTTGATTGTATTGTTCGAAACTAAGTTATCGTTCCACGAACCTACTTAAGTATGTGAGGGATAGTTTAGATTAAGTAAATTTTCGCATAGAGGGCAAGAAATGGTTTTGAGCATCAATTAGGTACCTAAAGGCTTTAAAAACAAGCACAAAATTAATGGGTTAATGGGTAGCTGTTTTATTATCAATTTCATCGGGGCAACGTATCTACATTTTGAATTTAGATAAATGGTCAGATAATTGGTTTTGGTTGTAAAATGACAACCATGTGTAATGACAAAATGATGAATGGTACAAATATAGAGATCTAATATTTCTGGATTTCAACAGTTATATATAAACATGCAAAACAAACTTTGTCTCTAAATATAATACGAACTAAAATAAGCTTTATTTTAATAACGAGCGGGAAAGCAAATACCTCGCGAATGAATTATGATAATACTGTATTTATCTAGCATTACACGGAGGTAGTGTGTGGAGGTGATTACGGCGGCTATAAATTATATCAATTAATTAGTGCCTCGCACTCGTGATGGATCTCGACGAAATAGTAGAGCTTTTGCGTAACATTTACTTTAGAAATGTGGATTTACTTTTGTCTTACTCGGGTATTATAGAGAGTACCAATATTCGTTAAATACGAGTGGTTACTCAGCTTTACCCGTGCTACGCCCATACTACGCCCATGCTCCGCGCATGCTTCGCGCATGCTAAGCCCATGCTACGCCGTAGCGCCTTGATGAATTTTGATTGTATCCGGTACGAACATAAAATGACACAGAGTGTGGACACAGTGACGAAGTATGTGTTTATGTAAATCTGTTTTCAACAGAATTTCGTGGTTTTGAGTTCCATATCTGTATTTTGCTGGATTCAAATCTAACCGCAGTACGTGCTGTTAATAGAAATGTACAACTGTTAAATGTGTTGAGAATAAAGTCACGAAACAATACCGATATATACGATATTTGAAATCAGTAATTAAATCACTAATCACATAATCTAAACTTCAAAATAAAGCCGCAACCCTTCACTAACTACGTCATCAATATTAATATGCTACTTGGAGTTTGATCATTATCTACGAGCCAACGACCCTATCACTGCATAACGACTATTAATTTATGCCCAAAACCAACAGCCAACAGGTAAATTTGTGATTTTCATGAAGTAATAGTTTGTACGAACCACTAGCAAGTTTGCTTTCACAGATTAAACCGAGAAGTGCTTAACGTCAGCAAAGTGAAAATAGCAAAGTTATTCATTCTTTCGGAGTCGCCATTACGGTTAAGAGCGAAAGTTTTTAAGTTTGCTTCCGAAGGGGCTAATCAAGAGAGTCTATTGTTGAAAATTGCGAAAGTTTATCTCATGGTGGTGCGAAGTGTGTATAATAAAGAATTAAAGTGTTGATTTTAAATGAACTTCTGAAAGCTATAATAATGTTCAGTCTTTTATTAACAAATGCAGTCTCGAATTAACCTAGATCGAAATGTATAAAATTTCCACTTTTCCAAGCAAGACATTTTCCATAATGAATAATATTCCCAAGTTTATAATAACTCCCAGAAGGTCGAAACTATGGCGTCATCACTGTGGTGCGTATTTGGAGTTTTGGTCGAAAAGAAATTAGAAAAGTTACCGGCGCTGTGTCCCTTTTAAATTAAGTTTGACGGAAATCCCATCAGCGTCTCACATGAAGAGCATTTAATTGAAAAAGTGACTTGTATTCTTAAAAAATAAAATATAAGTAAAAATCTTTTTAAGAACAAACTTTGAATGAACCAAAAAGTTCTAAATAAAACTTACGTACCTAAACATAGAACTTTAATATTTTCTTAAAAGCTTGAGGCGTAAATGTCCCTCTTAATATAAATTAAAAATAAGCCTCAAGCTTTATGTTTACGTAAGTTTCATTTAGAACTTTTTAGTTCATTCAAAGCTTGTAAGTTTTATTTAGAACTTTTTAGCTCATTCAAAGGGGCGCCCGAACGGATTTCTAATCGGCAAAAATAATGAACGAATTTCCATACAAACTTTCATCCCCTAATGGTCTCATAAGCATCATGCTCCCTAGACCCAGCGGATGATGCTGTGTGTTGTCTATCAGCGAATGTTTTGTTTTTTATAAGTAGATTTCCTTAAACGATCTTTCAATAACACGATAACTTCCATTTTATTTTCCATCGTCCGACCTCTACGTCTGCCGACGGTCCTTAACCGCAGTGTTAAAGTTAGAAGACAGCAGTTGGCACTGACGTTAAGTGGAGCGGGCCCACAAACTTGCGCGTATGTAGTACAGAGCAATGGCGGCACGGAGGCCATGCTCGTAAACTTGCCTTTGTTGTCAGTAAGGTACTCACTAGGCTGGGTACGTATTTGATGTAGAAGTTTTAGTATTCAAATGGAGGGATTAAAGCAGTTATTAAACACCATTAAGGATTTTTCCAAGGCCAGGCAGATATTAAGAATAGTTTTTACAGTTTTTTTTCATACAAAAACTGGCAGACGTCAGTTTTATTCCACGGATAAAAATTATATCTGACGGAAAAGTCAGCCCTATACCAAATAAAGTTTTATTAAAATTGGCACGAAATATAACCTACTATAATTTGTGATTAAAATGCTTAGCACAGTTAAACGGCAGTTAACGTTATAGTTCCATGTTTCAAAAAGGTACTTCAATAGCCCCCGAAGCATTGGTAGTAATTTATCCAGCAAATAGGTCACGACGGACTACTTTGCACATCAAGTTTAGCTAAATGTCTCTACAAGTACGTCGCAATATGGAATACAGACAAAAGAACTGGAACAAAGACTTTCCGTCCTATTTTTCTTTTGTTTCTTTTTTCTTCAACTTTATTTAATAATGCAAAATGTACAGGGCAAATGTAAATTGTTCCCCTACAATAATTGATAGATGTAGGCCTCTTCTCCCCCTCACTAAGCTACTGTAGACCTTGGATTTGCATCGTAAGGTCCGTGCGAGGCTTACATTTGAAATTGTAATTGTGTATCTCCTTATTTTGCCTCACTCTGCTACAAATTGTTTGTAAGTCGACTGGGGCCATTTAAATATTTATCTCATACTTATGTGCATGCATTTGCAAAATTTTCATATAAGTAGTTGATTAAACGCTTACTAACGTAAAAGGAGGGCTTGTCTTCTTTATTTTAACAGTGAAAAGCTTTAAAATGTTAGATATAGTAGTTAGTTTCACACACGGGTTTCACACGTGCCGTTGGAAACTATTTTGAATAAAAACCTCGTTTATCAGCGGCCACAGACAGACAAGCAATTGCCATTCATACTATCAATCATAAACCTACGTTCTGGCTGAATAAACTCATTCACATAGCTTTATTTTATAAGTCAGAATAAATAAATAGCCGGCGCTTTCAATTCAATAATCTTTCAAAGACTTTTCTGGTCGGATGTGGGGCTCCATTTGAAATTATAATCAGGGAAACGCTTTTTTGCTTGAATAAACGTCCGGCAGCTTGAAAGTCAACTGGCTCTGATAAATTGGACACGTTACGACGAACCGCAGTCCGGTGCTGCGACTGATTAGTTTAAACCCTATAAATCAGTTTCGAGCAACGTTGGGCGAACTTTTTATTCGAGCGGATTAAGGTTTTGGTTTCCAGCGGATTTGTCCCCAAATCCGTTGTAGGGCGTTGGCGCACATCCAAATGGCGTTCGACCATTAACCGCGCCCTATTTTTTTTTTCGACTGAATTTATTTGGTCCATGATAGAATCGAGAAGTTTTACTAAACTCCTTTGTCTATACTCAGCCAGTGTGTTAATAAGAATGCGTCTGAACAGTTAGCGATTTTCAGTTGAAGTTAGTGTTGTACCAAAAATCCTTGAATATGCAATGGCGGAAGACGCGATAACGTATATAAATTCTATGGAAAGTCGGAAGATGCTAAGGTGAAGAGGCAACTCTTAGTGGTTTAATGCGCCCGTTGTGTGATATATATATATATATATAATGTATAGACATACAGCTCTGTGAAAATCAATTTTTTAGGCCTTACCTTCTTTCCAACTGATTTTGTAGGGCATTTTAATTGGGGTACAAAAACTATGTAGATAGAACTATATAGACTAGAACAATATATTAAGCTAAGTGCAAAACCATACTCACGTATAGTTGTATCAGCAGTATAATAATAATTCGACATCAGAAAGTGCTCTATACTATGCATATAATTATTTTAAACTTCTTTTAAAAGCAATATTTTCTCTTCAGATTTAATACAAACAAACAAAATTTGTACTTGTTTCGATGAAATTCTGAATCTTTTAAATAAACTTTTCGAAAGAGATCTACTTAATACGTTTGCAGATTTTTTTCTTTGACACTTTGTTGCTCTGTTCTTGATAAGTAAAACGACCAGACTTTTATCGAGTAGAACTTGCTACTCGAGATCTCGATTTGTTTCACGGTTTTTCGAATGTTCTGTTTATATTTTATTTACTCGTAAAGGCCACTGCTGAACAAATCAACGGTGCATTTAAGCGTGTTAAGGGATATTGGCATACCTAAGTCTAATGCGGCCGATGGATTGGTGATCGGTGTTTCTATTAACAAACAGTAGGACGATTTTTATGTTCCGCTTGTTGGGATAATCCCTTTACCTACATACTTGGATGGAAAGGGATATAAGAGAAAATAACCCATTATTCTGTTTTTTAAATGAATTTTTAATTATAATAATGTATTTTTTATTAAGTTTACTAAATCCTAACTAATATTATAGATGCGAAAGTGAGTTTGTTTTTCTGTTACGCTTTCCCGCTAAAACGGCTGAATAAATTTGGATGAAATTTGGCACATGGTTACACCATGACCTGGAAATGGACATAGGCTACTTTTCATCCTGGCTCGCAGACGAAGTTGCGGGCAACAGCTAGTTGATTATAATCAAAAATGTCTATTAACGAAGTAATAAGCCCGTGGTTTCCAGAGTGACTTCCAATTAAATTCTAATATACTCGTGTCGTTTGATAAAAAAATGTAACAAAAACTCATTATTTTATTTGAAACAAAACTTGAAAGGGATCGCTCCGAACAAAAATAGATTGTTTTGTGTTTGAGTGAGTTTCCATTAGGTATACTTTTCACTTTCCGTAAATAGAATCATGATGAAAGCTACGAAATACTCGGAAATATGTTATTGAAGCGTCCGGTCTATAGGCAGGAAGCATTTCAAATTTTATTAGACGAAAACCCTATAGAAATAGCCGAAGCATTACGTACCAAAATACTTGTATATATTACTTTTACCAACAAAACCGTGGAACTTTTTTAGATGTTTGATGTTGTTTTACCTGAAACAAAAATACATTTAATTTAGATGTGGTTCGAACTAAATTTCGTAATATCAAAATACATACATGAAAAAATGAAAAGCGTGTAAAAATAATATTTCATAGTTAAAATTAAACATTTGATCAGATCATTGCCACGGTCTTTTAATGGCATTGTGGCAAAATACAGCCGCGAACAGTCAAATATTCTTCATTATCCTGAACAGAATTCATATGTAAAGCTAAAGATGCAGCCAAAAATTATTCCATTTCTAATAAAAAGGTTACCAAAAACCAAATAGCTCGAACAAAGTCCCAAAGACAAGCATAGACATCGAATCCGAAATAAGAACGAACTAAGAATACAGAGCGAAAAAAGCCGAATGGAATATTTCCAATAGTAGCAGAGATTGTGCGAGTTCATTTATTTTCGAAGCACAGATATTGTCTGGATGGGCTGTATCTAGGCAAGGCCTGTTCCAAGCAGATCTGTATCTAGAGGAAAAAATCAATAAGCACTGTTAAGACCTACCCTGAGGCTAAAGAAAATATTACAAAGACTCAATGTATTTTTGCGCAACTATTTTCCTTATAAATAATAGCTATTATCATTTGTTACTAGGGACACAACGTGTCGTTTACGACCTTACGCTATGAGGAAAGTATCTGAAACGTCTTCTAATCACCCATTTGGCTAGGCTTCTATTTACCCAAGATTGTGTGAAGAATTTTGGGGCACAAGATCATTACTTACAACTATCTCCTCAGAAAACAAACCGTAGTATGATAGGCTCTATACATAAAAAACACTTCAAAGAAGAATGATGCGGTAATTCATTTTTTTAGCTACTTTGTAACAATCTCGACTAAATATTCGGTCGTCAAAAGCTGAGTGCTTTCGTAACTGCTAAGTGTTTGTTATACTTAACTAAGTGGTGGATGTACTAAAGGACTTTACTTTGTGGTTGTTTGAAAGGAGAATTTTAAAACACCTTGGTAAAACAGCCTAACATACTTTTTTATCTTTTTTTATACCTTCTTTTCATTAAAATCTGGCCGCAGCTTTTTGGCTTTTAAGGTACTTTATAAACCGAATGGTAATTTTGAGTAGATTTACGGTCCGCCATTTTGAATATTAGATTATTATCCATGAATGGCATCCGATACACCTAATGGGTTCCATGCATAGTTATTATAATCATACATAACCCACAGCCTGTCAAATTCAAAGATCGAATGTCCTATACTTAACCGAAGCTTTTAGCAGTTTAAACTAAAATTAATTTAGACGTTGCCCTCGAAGGGCATAGAAATTGTAGCGGTTAGATTTGCATAATTATGACCATAACGGGACATGCAAGACTTCACGCTATATTGCCTCTACCTTGAAAATTATGACCATTGCAAGGGTTATTACGGCAGTTACCTCAAATTGTATTTTGAACACATTTTCGTGGCAGGTGTCCAGAACTAGGTACCCAATGGTTACATTTAAGGAAAGTCATTTTAACAAATGGGTGTCACAGTGGTGTACTGTGAGTCCTGACTAGCTGGTGAAGTAGTTTCATGGTAAGCAATTTTAAATTATAATATGAAACACATAAAAACAAAAAGCTACTGCTGAGAAAACACCTAATAATATTCTACTTACTTACTATCAAACCTAAGCTACGTCCTAAAGCGTGCTATAAAATTCTAAATAAGGGAACGAATCCCACGTTCTGAAATGCAATGCACGTGAAATGCGAGGTTCTATTCCATATTTTTCCTGAATTTCCATATAAGATAGATGAATTCAAAACCAATTCGTTCGTCCAACCGAAAAGCTTTAGGATATACCTCGTGTTAGCGCGTAATCTTCTTTCATCGCTTCGGGCATTTCTACTCAGAGAACTCGATGAGGTTTCGCTTAAGTGCGCACTTCTGAATATTATGCTAGTTGGAATAACTCGGCGAAATTGCGTAGTCAACTCATTTCGGTCAGTGCAAACTATTGAACAAAGTGAAATACCGCTAGTGGTATGTTTAATTTAATGGTATAAAGCAGAGCCAAGACTCCAAGAGTGGTCTAGGCGAGGACGATTGTTTTTTTGTGCAGTTTTCGAAATGTGTCGCATTTCGAGATAGAGGACAGAGGTGTGTGTTTGTATTGATAAAAACAAACGGTTGGACTGTGTGTACATGGAGAATATTGGCACCGCGGTGACGTCAACACGTTCACGTGCTTGTTGGTACGATACGTGTCGCTCACGGATGTGTTTTTAAACATGGTCAATATCAGAGGATGAGTAATTATGGTAACTACTGTGTTTGCTTTGTTTCATTTATAGCAGAACTCGGAACTTAATGTTTGTTATCTTCATCGAACGGGTAAAATTCACAAGTCACTTTCACACTTACCATGTCTATAAATCAACGTCAACCTCCTTAACATCACTTCAATTATCACAAACAATATCAAACTAGGTCAACACCCAAAACTAAACTAATCTCATAAAAATGTGGAGTATCAAACTCACTGCGCGAGTCATAAAAGCGAGTTCAGCTGGTTACGCTCCAGGCGTCGGTATTAAATGCTCAGTGTGCGCTAATGCAGATCCGTGGAGAGCGGAGCTCGAGCACTTTTATAACGTAACGAGCACAGCCGGCTTGCTCACGTCTACTTAGCTACAAGAACAATGCTTTTCTAACTCTTTACCTGCGACTCGCGACTGTCGGCGAGCGCTTTACGCTGCACCTTCATAATACGTTCAAGATTAAGCTTTGATCTATTTGCTTGAAATGTAAATTCTCTATGCGCATGTGCAACTAAACATGCGCATTCGCATTTTCTCATGAGTTTCATAACTTTGAAACTTTTCAAACATTTGAGCACTGTGTATGCCATCCGCTTCAAATTGGCCCGGCTGTGTATTTCACACTTTATACACACTTCAACAATACACAGAGTCTTAAAATTTTAATTGTTTCCTCTCTACCCCAATTCAAGTAGCAAATAACTCGAAAATAGATTTCGCCAAGTTTTGGTACATCGCATAATTTAACCCTTTAACTTTGGAATATTAGCAATAGGCAAAGGACCGGCCATTTATTATGTACACGACTAACTAAGGGCAGACCCGGAGTTGGGCAAGCAAGAGGATTCGGATTCAATTTAAAAAGTTTTGAACGAGACTTGTAACTTTGGCGACCCATCCTAAATGTACGCTTGGAACTGCGACGGTCTTACAACAGCAAACATTAAGAAAGCAAGAAGTATCTGCCGAAGTGCCGTCTTTAAGCTGTTCCGATAGTTCTGAATTAGGAAGTTTTATCTTTAATGGGAGCTCGCCTTCGAAACAAGGACGAGGTGCGAAATATATGAAGTTCTCTGTTGCGGATCAAAAAGTTTCTTGGGTTCTTGTAAGGCGCTCTCAATATTAATGTGTTTCGTTCGGAAAGCGGAGATACTCGACGAAATAATAGATAAGCGTACGAGTGGGATTCAGCGGCACTGACAAAATAATATAGGTTAGATACCTACAACACCCCTAAAATACCCTTTTTTCCTTACTATATTGCCTGTCTTGGAGTTTTTTGGCATGTCCTATTATCTCGGAATGGGCTAGCTATCGCAGAGTAATCTAAAATGCGACGTAATCGAATTACTTCGAATAAGCTGGTGTTAGCACGAACTCTGGAGTTAGCTGCAGATTTACACTAGACCAGTTTCTTAATGCCTGCTCAGGAGAGGATAAGCACGTTAATAAGCGAGGATGGTTGTTGCCACCGAAGTAAATTTCACATAATTGAGATATCTTTACATTTTCCTGTAAATACAACCAATTAGCGTTGGCTGGAGATTTATACGAGCCTGTTTAACGTTTAAAAGGCAAAACTTCGTAATTTATCGCTGAACGCTGATATTAAATACGGCCTATTGAAAGAAGTCCGCAATGAAAGGGCAATTAAGGTAAGTATGAATGTAAGGTAACGAACTGCCGAGTTAACGTTGTTGGTAAAAGTAATTTCTGGTTTTGTAGGACACGGTGCGATTGTTTACTGCCGCTAGTATTAGAAAGGATAGGATTGGTTGATCAGTTTGTTGTTTTGCTATTTTCCGGTCGAAAATATGGATTAGAAAATAATAAATTGACCGCTGGCAAGTAGTTCTGGCCTTGCCCTTTGAGAAAATTATTCGAAGCACGAGTACACGAACATCGGACAGACAATCAGGCCCACGCACCGGCGCGCGGCACTGCTTCATCAAAATTCGTAACTGTTGTTAGAAATAACAAGTGACCGTATATTGAACGGCCGTCCAATCCTGTCATTCATCCATTGGCGGCTTTGTGTGGAAACAATGGAACTTTAGCGTCAGCCGGGCCGCCAACGAGCCGCGACGGAACAATAAACGCGGGCTAGATAAAATAAACTTTGACAATTGCTCAACGACGTGAAAAATTAACAAGACCCTTAGCTAACGCTTGTAGTTAAGTACTGAAACAATTTATGTGAGGCCTACGTTATTGCCTCCAGTTGGTTCTTGTGTCGAGAGAAATTGCTCGCGTATATTGCCTCATCATCGCCATGTGTAATGAAAACGCTACCGTATACCGCACCTAATGACAAAAGTCTTTATTATTGTATCTTGTTGGAACTCTAATAGATGTCTTATAAAAAGACTTCGTATTCATAGAAAGTAGGGAGCAAGATCAGGGTAGGCTCCGAGCTGCTACCAGATGAAAATATTGGAATTAGAAACAAAGTTGGTGCTGCCACCTAAATTAGCAAGTGAATGTAGGCTTGATAGACCCTCAGCTGGGATAGATAGCAGCTACTCGTACATACGTGTCTGAAAATGGCCCGATATAAGGCCACTAAATAGACCACCCATTCGGTGAAGGATACAATTTAACGTTACATGCAAAAGAATTACAGCAATTACAGAAGAAGGGCTTTTGATGATTTTCGCGAATTAATACTGTATCAACCAAATATTTCACTGCTATTATATCACGAAGCAACTTTCCACTTAAAGTGAAATTTTCCCGTAAAATATTAATGACAAAGCTCAAGTATTCTCTCAGTCTTCGATCAGATGGGATCGGATCGGATTTGCTCGCCATAAAGTAGACTGTAGCCGATCTCATTAATTTATGTAGAACATCTTATACCTGTACCTACATTCATAGCAAATAAATTTCTGATTCTGATTCTGGAAACAGATTCTCAATTTTAAATTCGCAGAAAACTTAACATGCAATTTGACGTCACAAGAAATCTAAGCTAAGCTTAGCCGTACGGTTAGGTATGGATCGATAGGCCTCATTAAATTTAGTAATTGGATAGGTGATTATAATAAAAAGAGGGCCGACTAGGATTTAGATTGCTCTCCGTTCGAGAGCCGTCGACGGCCACGGCTAGTGAAGCCGACGGCGCTCAGTTTTGACGACAGTTTGGGATTTGAGTATTTAATCTTTTATACAGTAAAAATACAAAATTGTAGGACAATATTATATTCTTAGCCTAATAAAGCTGTTGCATTTTAGCAAAATTCCCATTTGCTTCGGCTTCGAATATGTTAATCTTCATTTAGTTCGCCATGATAAAAGTGTTTCATAGAGATTTCCGACTGAAACATGAAGACTGGGTGAAACAATCAAGTGATTGGACCATCTGTTACAGAGTGAGACACTTGGTAAGAACACTTTGTTTAGTGACTGCAGATGAGGTAGATGCTTAACAGAATTATTGATGGAAATTGGCAGAAGTACAACTGCCAGATAATGAGAGGAGTAGGCGATTATCGACAAGGCTGCTAGAAAATTCTGGGTGGTATTGGCGCAAAAAGGGAACCATGAGCACAAAGGGAGTGCCTGATAGAAAACTGTCAGTAAAGATAAATATCTACTTTTTTTGCCTAAGAAATGTCCAAACGGCTGGTTGACACTTCCCGTGACCTTGGTCCTTACCTTGTCGTTGGACCTTACCTTGGTTGGAGGCTAAGGATTGCCAAACAACGTGGCAATGTATATACCAGCCGACAGCGATGCGGAGAAATTTTTCGATGCTATGTTTTTGTAAATTTTTTGATTGGGTAGTTAGTTTTAATCGGTCATTTAATTTAGTACCTAATGCAAACAGTTTTAATACATATTGTCTATAGATAAGTTTAGTATATTTTCATTCTTTTTAATTAATTACAAAATTATACTTGAAATATCTAATTGAATCTACAACAAATGAACAGATTTTTACAGATCTGTCCGTAGCTGTATGTCACAATATGTATGTTAGGTACACTTTGTCACTGCTAAAATCATTCAGCTCCAAGTTTATTATGTAGTATACTTGTTATTAAATCAATCGTCTACCTAGTTATGAGGTGATTAAGCGTTATGATTGCATCTATAATAATTCTATGTATAGCTAAGATATCCAAGTTACAATCACGTTGCCTTACACAGCGCTAAGCCGATCGGGCTTCGACACCAAGGCGCGAAGCCGGTCAACTGTACTTACGGGTATTTCCGTATAGTCTTTCCTTGGTCTTGCACTGACGGGTTAAGGTTGCCTATGAATTATTGATTTCAAGGGCTCTTCGATTACTAATAGACGTAGTTTAAGGTCGAACTTTCATTACGATAACACGTTATTTAAAATTGTATTAGTGCTAGAGAAAATACTTCATGACCTCTATCAAGGCAATTACGAAATTAAAGGGTGTATAAGGTTCGATTTCGTTAGGGAAAACAGACAAAAAATTTTTTTTTTTTTTTTATTTATGTTCACTTACATAAATAAAGAAGGTATAAATTGAGCTTCTTATACTCATAATAAATTATTTTTGTCACAGTTTGCAGTTATTGTAAATATTCTATTAAAATGTTTACAATAACGGCAAACTGACGTTTTTTAAAATATTGTTTTATAAGTAGTACCAATCGTTATCTACCAATGATAATGTAAAAGTTATTTTTCTAAATATTAATAACTATAAAATAAAGCGAACAAGGTGTCGTCGCTTGATTCGGCGGGAAGATCAAGAGATAAAATAAAGAAATATAAGAATAAGGACTATCACTCCATAGTTATTTAAATCTATATTCTAAATGAAATCAATGATATTAGTTGGTTAATCTTGTCAAACATGAATGGTGTGATGATGGAAGAATGATGCAATATTCACCTTTCTTCCCTGGGGAGGTGCAGTTGCTCTTGTTAGAGGGAGACTTGGTCTCGGCAGCCGCCATCTTCTCTTTTTCGGAAGCCATGCTAAGCGCAGTACACACTAGACGTCCGAATTTATAACACGGTCACTCCGCTGCTCATACCTGTCTTTACCGTAAAGCGTACGATTTAAAACGGGCTGCGTACGACCGCACCCAAGGACCACAGAAATGACTATTACCGATAATGAACGATGACTGATTTCCGATGACTAAAATTGGCAAACAGCCATCCAAATATTTACTTTAACGCATTAAAAATAAAAAAAAATCAACCGCAAGTCACCTACTATGATATTTACTTAAATTGATAGACCGTACTGTCGTACTGGGAATTTTCCTAGCATTTGTCGAGTGGTTGTCAAGTCTAACTTTTAAGTATGGTGTTGTACGTGATGGGTTAATTGGTGAGAGATCACGTTGCGCCCGCGCCGTGACTCGCTAAGCCTGTTGATACTGAGCTGGGTACTGGAACTGTCAACGTCTATCACAATGCTAGATTAGTTTAACCGCGCTAATCACACATTAAATATGTTCCTACTAATTAACAAGTTGGAAAAAGGGCAAAGTACTAACATGCTGACAAGGTATGTGTTGACATAGGTACTTAATATGTAGCTCAGTCGTGTTTTTAATTGAATGTGTCAATGACAACAAAATTTTTCAGGCATGTGACCAACCTTTACATATTCGGTTGGGAAACTTTTAAGTGTTTGGTTACAACTTGTCGAATAAGTTACAGGACTTACAGGTTTAATTATCTGTTTTTATTGGTCATTAGTTGCTTTAATTGTACTCATTTACAAGCAACTGGTAAAGTTTCAACCATTTTATATCTAACAAAGGTTATTCGAACGGCTAAATGATCATAAATTGTGTGTTAGTTAATCACAAGTGTACCTATTCAAGCTTAGATACTATACTGCATTTATGTCGCCTGGGTCATTTGTGTATTCGTCTTTATAATATCATTTTTTTTCAAATTACCGTTAAATTGTAACCTTATTGAAAGAAAATGGAAAAGTAATTAATCTCATTAATAGCAGAAGGTGTTACTTGTGTGCTGAAATGACATCACCCACAAAATAAATCGGTTGTAGAGTAGAAAGAAAAACGAATAACATTAATTATTTTTGCTGAAAACAATTTGCTAATGGCCGAAATGATCTCAAATGGAAACTCTCGCTGTAAGTATGATTAATGAATATGCTGAAGTGATTAATTCATTTTAATATAATTTCTTTTCATAGTGGTAAGTGCCTTATATTTATGGCACTAACGATGGACGGAGCATTCAAAAGTTCTATTTGTAACCGCTTAATTCGCCTGTTAGGGAAAGAGTATTTTATTTCATTCCTTTTTCGACTCTATCACTGCAGACTTTAAGCAGAAATTTCTTTAAACAGGTATGAAAACTACGGCGTGATGGCCGGCTCGATCTCGTAGACTGCAGGCTATGTGTGTAGCAGCGCTCGTAGCTAAAATATTCACTCGTATTGAAGGAACGTATTGAGATAATTTTCTCTTCTATTTTATTTATACGCAACCTTTACATGTCAGCTACGTCGCAACACAATAAACCGCGGTATAGCGCTCCGTTCTGTGACATATACATAACAAGTGGAAACCTTCGCGGATGTCACGAGGGTTCTGACGAGGGCCACTGACACACATAACCTGTCAATACGCACGAAATCTCAAACGTTACGTAAGCCACGATTATAACCTGCAACACTGGCGATAACTGTTATTGTTGTGGGCGCGAGATGAGATGCAGGGTATGTGGACCTTGGGCGTGCGGCTGGCGGCGCGTCGGGCGCGCGGCGTGCGGGCGTCGTGCGGAACGCGTGGAGATCGCGTGCGGCGCGCGTTCGGGACGCGCGCGTCGGGTCCCGGCTCGCCGGAGGCTGCGGCCCGGGCGGGATCGATGCGGGCGGCGGGCGGCGGCGGAGTGCAGCAGCTGGGAGGCTGCGCCGCGCCCCGCCCCCCCGGACACCCGCGCCCTCGCGCCCCCGCGCCCCCTTTGCCGCGCACGCGCCCCCTAGCTCGCGCCGCCGCCGACCCGCCGACACGACGCCGCACACCACGTTTCAATTCCCTCTTCATCCCCGACTGATTTACGATACGTTCCATCTTATAATGATATTTTTTTCATATCGGTCTGCCAATTGTAGTCTATGATGAATTTTAACGTTGGAAACGTTTATTAGGCTCTGGCGGATTCGGATGTACCTAATCAATGTTGTTGGGCACTTATATGACGGCACTTCCAGTAGGGCTGCCAACTTTGAAGGCCTGTGTAGCAAAAAGTTGAACGTATGTAGGTATGTTCAGGATGCTAGTATAAAATCTTCCGATTATTTTGGTTATTTATGAAATTATTTTTTTCAGAAGCCAGTATTAGAACACTATGAAAGCTGCAATTGTTTTCAATCAGATCCAGGGATCCGCATTCGCATCACATTTTCGAGTATGTCGTCGGCTGTTCCAATTTTTGAATAACGCGAATCTCCTTAGAAATATATGTACATATGCCGCGCTGAATAGAAAAAGCTAACCATTAAATAATATTTGTACATAAAATATAAGTCTGGAAACTCCAAGGTGTATTTTTGCTGTCAACAAGGCAGCTATTTTTGTAAAATTCCGAGATTAGCCTCTGCGATTAAGCTCGGCGCGATGGCTTTCTGTCCGCCTACTGTCTTGTTTGTCAGCTTAGAAAGAAAACATTTTCATTACGAGCCGTAGTCTCGAGGCTACGACCCGTAGGTACTGTGGTTCCTAGAGTGGACGAACACGATGCTGCTGTCTTCTGATCTCGATAGCCGCGTGTCTTATCAACTTTAATGGAGGGTCCCTCTTCACTTCCTCGACAACGGCCGCCCCAAATGTCGGTCGACAGGTTGTTTTGTTAAGGTAGGTTCAATTATACAACGTACATATACCATACCTACATGTACGCCGAACCCTCTGTATGTTCTGGAGTAATTATATTAATGAAGGCTCTCTAGGTATGTCATGTCTAGCTGTATTATACGTATAAATTACCCTCTCGACTACAGTAGCTCTATTTATTCTTCTTAGTAATACAACCCTTATCGCTTAAGCCCAGTTGACCTTTTAGGGTCAATGGATTTACGTATACTTAGGTAGTACCTCTAAAGATGGTCATCAGCAAGGGTTAAGAGAGCCGCTTATTTAGCTATTTATTAGAAAAGACATCTCATTTATATTCTCGTACTGTTGATTTCTGTCATTCCATATTAAACTGAGATGGTACAGGATAAAGTACCGCCTGCAATGCTAGTTTATCAAATTAATACTATTGTCGCAATATCAGGGAGATACTAAGGACTAATGGGTAGTTCGAGCGAATTTCCGTTTCGCTTTCATTACACTCAAGTAAAATATAAAAGGCAGCGTACAACTGTTTAAAAATAAACAGGTCGTAATGGAGTTTTTGCGACGAGTTTTCGATAATGCGTTCGATCATTTGCAACATCCCTTTGTTCGTTCGACTTAGGATATATTGTTTTATCTCCTGACAACGTTTTATATGAATGGTTTGATTTGATCTATGTTTACATTAAAACAACTAACATTAGATTAAACGCGTAATATACTGTGGTGTCTATCCTCAGTAGGTACATTTCGTCTAAAATCTGATTGTATCTCGCGTGACAACCATTTTTATCCCACAAAAGCCTGATACTTTTTAGTGAAGTATTTGTAAGTTTTTAAGCTGAAACCTCTTGTTGAAATCCAAAGTTCTGGCTGCTATGATAAAGTACGTCTCAAGTACAAATCTAATTGTAGTAAATCACGAGCTCGGATCTGTCGCTGAAAGTTTGTTGCACGTCCTCGGTTCAACTTCTCGGTTTGATTTACAGAAACAGCTCATTTGGAACTAACGATACTTTTGAAAGTCATTGTACCGACAGAATTTTTGATATAGTGACATTATTATGGCTTAAAACAATGTCAAGAGACTTTGTTAGTCTAGGAATTTAAAGAAGCCCTTTTTGGGATTTAAAGCTATACCTACACTGATTTCAGGGAATTTCGGTAATCACAAAAAGGTAATTCCGTGACGTAACAAATATTTAAACTAATAGACATCTAAATTTCCTCTTTTCTGATATTAGTTTTGACAATTAGAAGGTATATTAGTGTTGTGTTGTGACCTTTCCAACAAATTAATGTAGGTAGGCAGTAGTAGGATTTTATTGCGAGAATTTAATTAAAAGTAATTTCCAGCTGAACGTTGCTAATAGAATTTAATGAGAGATTTTCGACAAAGTCTATAGACTTTTACTCAAAGCCTACGGTTAGCGTGAAGGCTGTATTGTAGGAACTGAAGCGTTGATGCCGATGAAGGGAAGTATAATAAAAATTAAATGTTATGAGGGTAGTGCCGCGGGCAGAATTAAGCGAAATTATAATTAATAAAGTTCCCTTTACCTAACGTTATGCTGTTTACTCACTCGTAAAATGTTCATAAAACACTTAAAGTGCTTACTAATTAACTCTTAAGTATTAAGAAATTGGTCTGCTCGGCAAAGAATTTAAACCATTATTACTGTGAGAACAATTCTCCGTTAGGCGGGGTTGGGTGCTCAATAAATGGTGACACATTCACTCCGCGGCTTTAACATTAGATTTTAATCAAATTTTCAAACGCAACCGTTTGGTTTCACCTCTTTCTTTGATACCTAGATAAAAAAGTTGTATATCTAAAATTATATAAAATGAAAACTAATACCATATTCGCGCTAATTCCAAAATAATAGAAAGAAAAGTTGTAAGTCACGTCAGATTTATTTCACATAGTCTGGCATTGTGTATCACTTCAGCAACAGAGCAAAAAGCGAGAGAATATTTTGACGTAACAAAAGCTGCATGTTTGTCCACTAAGAAGTATTCGGGACAGCGCAAATCACGAAAGCTTTGCGTCCCTCACGTCCGCAGCGTTGAATGTAAAGGCTCGACGTTTTAATTTTTTTTGGCGTTCCTTAACGCGTAGTGTGAAAATACTTTTTTAGCTGTGGACATGAAATACACGACGTGTACATATTTACATCAATACTTTTGTATTCTAGCCATATCTGTGTAGTGATGTACAGGTATAAGTAGTGCACGGGAATTCTGGAGTAGCCAAGAGCCAAGACGCTAATGTCACCCACCAACACTTTCTATGACCATTAATGTAACTAGCACCATTGCATGTTTATACTAGCTTATGGATCTCGAATTTAGGACAAATACTGGAACAAAGCAATTTCTTAGGTTAGTTATGAAATGTTCATGCCGAAGTGAAAACATTAATAACGATAGAAGTCGTCGAACAGACAAAGTTTTTAGTTTGACTCGTTTTATTCGGCTAACCACGTTTATTGGTTTTTTGATTTGACATCGAACTAAAAAGAAAAAGCGAAAAGACTTGAAGAGGAATTACTTCGGAAGAGTTATGTAACGTGCCTTCTGGGCTCGACAATGTTGACTCGAATTTTTATCTCTCGAAATTTTAACTTAACTGAAGTTAAAAGTTCTCATTCCTGTTTTAGTTAAAGTGTTCTTCTACTTAGTTTTTTTTAACTGAGTACTTATTTATGTATTACAGTTCTTAACTATGGTATATAGCTAAATATGGCTGCAGGGCAAAGGCTTCCTCAAGTATAATAATAAATAAAATCTCCTCAAGTATAGAAAATATAATATTTTTATTTGTTGTGAATTTAATAAGTATATGCTTTACTTTTAGTCATCGTTTAACAATAAACTACTTACGAGAAATGCCAATATTAGTCCGAAACCATCACAAAACGACAATTTCAAAACATCCATATATTCCGATAACTGAATCTAGACTCCTCTACATGGTCAGAACCCGACCACTTTACGTTCCATTCCGATTTTCAGGCACTCACTTAACTGAAACCTTTTGACATGATGACTCGAGGCAGGGTTTTAGTCGATGCCTGGGGAATTATCGCGTAAAGGCGAGGGTCGAATCGAATCCGGTTCGTCACGTGACGTCACGCTTCCGTGTTCCTTGTCGTGTTGCGAACAGGTATTGGTATTTTATTGGGGGCGATGAGTCGATAGCGCGGGTCGATTCCGATATATCCTAAATTGGGGTTTGCGATTTGGGTACGGATGTTGTATGAGCATGTATGTAAAGTGTGTTTACTATTACCTACTAGTTTGAGAAATTATGTTGTTTTAGATAAATTGGATGAGCATTCCTTTAACTTGTTTTATAAAAGGGTACCGATTGAAAAAACATTTACATTAAATATGAAATGTCGAAAAATAGTCACGGCATAAAGTACAATGCCGTTTTAGCTCCATCAAGAGCCCTTTTAGTCGGGTACTAAATAATATATTTTTATGAAGTAATGGTACTTAGATTGAAAAACAAATCTGGAGATTCAAATTAAGATTTTTCTTGAGGTTATGACCGGAATTTTTGTTAGCCGAAGGGAAGCCGATTTAATTTTTGATTAAAATTTCTATTTCCTCGCTGAATTGATAATGAAAGAAAAACATTTCGACACCAGATGTTTTTCGATTTGTCGAAATTCTGACAGGCAATGGAAGGGCAATTTGATTCTAATATGCTTTATTGTCATTGTGAAATGTCGGTTATTGCTGTTTAACATAAAAACAACCGTTACATATAGCCTCGAAAAGATACTTTAACAAATGAATCCTCCCATATCAAATAAAGCATACATGTAATTACGTCTACGAATAAATTGCTCACATAAACAGACAACATCAAGTCATTTATCAAAATGGAAGGCGATAAAAATACGGTTCCGGTGGGGTTAAGGCCTCCATTGAAACTGCGCGGTCCCACAATGGCTGGCGTCGTTTACTTAGGCACGGGAGCTGCTATTCCTGAATTTTTAATAGTCGTTTTGTTCCAGACCAACGGGAAAAAAGAAAGAATAATAGAGAAATAAACGACGGGAATACGAATCATAAATATTAATGTTTGCAGTTTACAATCGGATACAGACGGTGTTTCGTAATCTGTTTTATTTTAATTTAATAATACTGATAAAATATGGCTTATTTTGGCTGGTTTTCTTTCGCATTTTCCCTTTTGTTACGAGTTCCTGGACTGTTAAATCTTATTGCCTTGGAAACACCTAGCATCATTACCGAGTTGATTTATAGCAGACCACCGCGCACAGAAAATTCAGTGGTGAAGATATTATTTCATATTATTTAGTGTAATTAGTTCTGTTACATATTTAGTAGCTGTCGTGAGAAATCTATTAGCAAAGAAAAGAAATCTCCATTATTGAACATCTGATAAATTAGTGCATTTATAAATTAAAATATGTTGTAGGTAATTATTATGTGTTCTTCAATAAACAGAGAAATAAATAAATATTTTCTGAATTACCAAACCCTGTACAACAAAATAACCAATGTTATTTCAATAATAACAATAAAATTACGTATGTATAGTTTTTCAAACAATATTTTCCGCAGAACTAGAATGGGGAAAACAAAAGCCCGAATGTGATTTGCAGCGACCCATTTCGCAGTATGGTCGGTCATAAAAAGGAAATAGGATTAAAATTGGTTTACTTTTCATCGTCACTCCATTATCTCAAACTAAGTTAGAATAACGATGACCGACTCCAGAGACTGATATGAAAACATAATAATCTTTTAGAATGTTTACTGGTTGCTTCTAGTTTTTATTATGATTAATGAATTAATGTTTCTGTGTCTATGTAAAAGTAGGGTATTTCTTCTATCTTCAGCTTTACACAAACTAGTTCCATTGGTGGCCATAATATCATTGTCTATACGTACGCAAAATACGTGCTTGGAAGGGGAGTTGCGGAGTCCGACAATAAAATAATTCTTTATGCCAATGAAGATTTTTGTCGACTTATATTAATGCCTGTACACATCTAAATCTTCTTTTTTTCGCACGATTTATTAATTCCTACCTACCTGTTAAAAAAAAAACAATTTCACTAAAGAAACAAATGTTACATACCTAAATGAAGACAAAAGCGAATAACAGAAGAATAAAGTATCCAGAATTACGGATGTTATTGACTTTTATGGTTTCCTCGAGAAGTATGTAAATAACGGATACAGATTATATTATGTGTGGCGAATTATAGAAATAATGTCACATTACGTAACCGTTGATTGAGGAAAAATAATAGAAGATTGTCTGTTGACGTCTTTAGATCAGAGACTGCTGAGAGATTTGATTGATTGAATCGATACAAGCTTCTGTTTTGTCGAATGTATGTCGTATTATTAATGTACAAACATTATAAATCGACGCAAAAAAAGGAGAGGCCTGTTTTTTTTTAAACTTAAAATCCTGATAACCCTTTCCACCTCTTGAAGTCTTTCCTATTGCGGGAAAAATGTGGGACTAAATCTAAAATAAGTAGGATTTTGTATGAAGTCTACAACGGGTTGTGGCATACAAGGCATTTACAGAATGTTAAATAATCCCATAGGTATTTCTAAGGATTTGGGGAACATATGCCATGGGGCCTCCTGGGGTACTGCTATCTTAATTAAATGTTCCCACCGTTGAATTAACACAACGAATCAGATTGTGAGCCTACCTACAGATTAATAGTTAAAGTTCACGCGTAAAGCGTTATAGGACAAGCAGAATTTCAAGCGGTAGAAACGTAGACATATTGCACTTGTTTTAAAATTGCTGATTAAATTAAGATAAGCAGCCTTATCTGTTTCAGGAGGCATCATTAATGGGAATAAGAGATTGTATCAGCTGAGTGAATGAGTACGGAAAAAATGGTGCTTAATTCGTACGCTACGCGGAAAGCAAAACCGGAGTGGTGTGGGCGTGTCTGGTGAAAAGTGGCTTTGATGTATGGGCAGAAAGGAACAACGTGACACAGCTTCGCAAAGCTAAGCGATGTTGACAGCTGCCAGCTTTTTGTGTAACGAAGCCTTTAGGCGGTCAACAAAACGACAGACACTCTATGTACAGACGCCAGCACATCAAGCTACTACAATCTGTCAAATTTCTTTAATAGATTTTCAACTTTATCGCTAAAGTATTAAGGTTCAAGGTTGATTGGGAAAATCTGACAGTTTCGGGTAGCTTGACCTGCTGGCGTCTGTATTACTAGAAAATCATATCATGAGGTAAGGCGCGGAACATAAACAAGAGGCGAGGGGCGTGGGCGAGGTGGCGGTGCGGCGCGGGCGCTGCGCCGCTCCTTTCTTATTTTATACAAAATGTATAGGAGCGACGATACGTGAGATATAAACAGGCGGCGGGGTGCGTATCGTTGGTCGACCCATTTCCCCATATCCATTTTGTATGAATTTGCCTCTTCTGTTTGTCCCGCGCTTAAGGATCTGATAATGCGTTGATGTATAATACCTATATCATCTTTAAGTACGGTATTATAAATTAAAGTCTCTTTGCATGTCTGTCTGTGTGACCGCGTTATTCTTCTAAACTACGCAACGGATTTTGATGGGGTTTTCACCATCATTTAGAGAATTTATTCCTGAAGGTTTATGTCCAATATGCATTAAATAAAAATAAGGAAACCTCGATGTTTTTTGCCAAGTAGTAAAAACCGTGCGGAGCTAGTTATAGATAAAGCAGTCGTTGTTCAAGCTTGAACTCACAGGTGGCGCTACATGCCGCAATTAATCAATAAACTAATACAATCTATCATTATTTCTGGTCTGTCAATGATTATTATTTCTTCAGAAAAGCGATGATATTCACGGCCGCTAAGCAGATTAGCGACGTCACCACGTAACCACCGCGTGTCCACCACGTGACTCTCAATAGCATTAACTTCGCAGTCACAGGTTAAGTCGCTTACCTTTACGCCCAATTTGTTTGTCTACTTACAGTTCACGTGGGGTTTGAGTTCGCGGAATTAATCTCTTAGTACCTAATGTTGTTCATTCATAAAGGTACAGTCACGCGTAATAATTTATTATTATGTATGATATTGATAAAATTTGCGAAACTCAGAATTAATGTTGAAATATTAGAAACCATAGTCTATACTTTGCGCGTTATTAATTCTCATTTCTTATTTATAACTAGCTGCTGCCTGCGGCCTCGCCCGCTTGGATCTTCTTTCTAACTAATTATTGGTCTAAAATAAAAGTAGCCTAAGTTACTCCTTATAACATCAGCTCAAAATCAGTCTAGCCGTTTCAGAGATTAGCCGGAGCAAACAGACAGAAAGATAGACAAAAAAAAATGAAAAGCTTCTTTAATTTATAATATATACAGGGTGTTAGGGTAAACACCGTTATCCTTGCAACCAGTGGTTTGGTATCATTTATAGAACGTAAAATCAATGGAAAATTACAACTTTTTTTTTCTTTTTTTGAAATCAACATTTTACCAAAGGAGACGCAAGTTCGTTGCCCTATGCGCTAGGGCAATGAACTTGCGTCTCAACACGGGCGGAGGGTGCGGGATGTGACCTGACCGGCCGCGAGCGCGACCCCTCCCTCAGTCAATCAGCTGTTTCGCTAGAGAGCACGGTGTCGGATAGAAACTTTTTAAAATCTTTTAATAAAAATGACGTTTTTTTTTTGTTGTGTTCGGTCATTAATTTTTATATTTAGGTCAACTACCCATGGTTTGAATGACAAGAGTGTTTACCCTTACAGCCTGTATAGATTATACAATTAGAAGAAGAGTGCATTGTGTTTTCTTCTGGTTTTACTACCTACACGTACGCCCATATTCTACCAGTTTGGGAGCACGCGTAACGATGTTGCGTAGATATATGTTGTTAATTATTAGTAAACAGTTGTTTGCACTGACGTCGTAACTGTAAATATAACTGCCTTGTTACTTAACATAAATAAACCATCAACTTCAAACAACATTCATACGCCACCTTGACCTTCTAAGTTGTCACAATTAACAAAATGAAACGCGGGTCATTACATGACTTTATAGTAAACAAACACGGGTACATTTGGGGAAATGGGTCTTTTTATCAAGCCGAAACTAATCTACTTTGCCGTTTGCCCCTCCGTAATCCGGCTGAGACTCTAAAAAGACCACTTAAGCTAATTTAAGACCCGCAAAAAAACTTTTTGCTTGGTATATAATCGTCTTGTGTATTGAATTATTTATTTTACCTTCTCTCTGAGAGCAAATCGATGGGAAATTACTTTTTGTATCGAGCTTGATAGGAATCAGTACTTTGCTTTGGGGAAATAAATACGTGTGCCAACCCTTGGTGCTGGATATAAGTATAAGAAAATGAGTGACAGAGTTCTTACACGTATTTGTTTTGCAAAATATGCTACATAGTCCCACAAAAAATACTTGTTTGAATAAAATAGACATGCTATAAGGTTGTGCCTGGCTGGTGTGATAACATTGTTAAAAAGAATTAATTAACGTATGAAGAATTAATTACGCCCGCAACGTAATAAATATTCTAACAACCAGCAGAATTTCAAACTCAGGTTTTTTGTATAAAAAGTAACGTTGTTGTTACGGTGCATAATTAAACCGTTCCTGAACGTCAATTAAAATATGATATTTACTCGCGTGGTCGAATATTCGGTAAATGTTATTTGAAATATGCATACTCGTATGAACAGCGCGTTGTAAACGAATCAATACGGGCACGGCGTGGATACACAGATAATATTAAAAGTTAACCCACCGATTCATCCCTAGGTAACACTTGTGTCGTGGGTGAATAACATTTTGCGCTAGTATAAACTTTTCCGATTTAAATTCAACGCACGATCCCTGGATGTACATGGCGAGATTGGTGTTCGTAAAAGGCAGATATGTAGAGCATAGATTATATCCAACATTTTTGTGCTACGCGGGAATGGAACAAAATCCTAATTAGAACTTTATGTGAAAATAAACTTGTGGTTTGAGCTGAAAGTACAAAAATATAGTAGTAGGTATTTTTTGTATTATTTTTACTTGTATACAAGCTTCGTCAAAATAAATTAAAGCAGTCGTCGAGTTGTATTTACGTAATGATATTTTCATTTCGTTTCGATGATTAGAAATAGCTTTTTTGAGTTCTACGGTTTCAATGTTATAATTACCTTTTATTTTCTGCGTGGAGAATTTTCTTTTGAAGTTATATTATTCGTATGTTCTGGCACTCATACTTTTTCTTTATGGAATATTGCGCAACTGCAAAAATAGAGTATTTTAACTGTTTTTCTTATTGTGCTTGATTTTATTAATATACAAGTGAACATTTTACCCTAGCAAAAACATCGTGTCTGGATAGTTTAGTGGCAATTTTATAATCAACAGAACATTTTGCATGTATTGTTATGCACTATCGGTTTACTTAAAATCTGCCATGTGTACTTTTGTTGTTACTGGAACATCGGTGGATTTTAGAATTCTTAGTAGGTAGGTTGGTTGCTTATTATTGACAAGCTGTATGTTCAAGTAGATGTTATTAAGGCAATAAAGTAATTGTTAAAATTGCTAGGATTTTCATCATAATCAAAATAGGTTCTAGGTTTTGACCAAATCTCTCGCTCAGTTCACGTAGATGTGCCCCTTTGCAACATATCCAGTTCAAAAAATAATGTTCTTTGTCCAAAAGATAACTAAAACATACAAAATTCAAAAAGCGGCATTCCTTTTAGGCGGGAGTACACCGAGTACACGATAATCGTGCGAGACGTGCGAGTCCACCCTACAACATGGGGGGAGATATTACACACATTAGTGTCGCGGGGAGATTTGTGGACACACGTGAGAGTACACTGCAGTGCTATAAAAGGTATACACCAAGAGACGTTCACGCAGTTTTTTGCAGTGTCCGCGGAACTAAACAGCTACTTCAAAAAAAAAACATCTACAAACATCTACTTATAAACAAAGCATGGTTCTTAGATAGTTGTAAACCTCTCTTTAAAAAATGTAACATTCTTCCACTACCCTGCATGTATATAAGAGATATCTGCGTTTTTACCAAGAATCACTCGCATTACTTTAGGCAACGTAGTGAGGTTCTACCAAGACAAAAAAGGGCTAAGTTTCACAAATTATTGTATCAGCCACCAAGTCATAAAGATATTTATAAAAAAAATGTGTTTAATATGTGTATACTGATTTATAATGACATTCCAAATGATTTAAAATTGTTGCAGGGTAATCTATTTAAAAAAAAATTGACCGATTGGCTACAAGAGAGTTGTTTCTATAGCATTAAAGAATTTATGGAATTTAAAAATTAATGTTAGGTATGTACTATTGAATGAAAATGGATAATAAGTTTAGAATAATTGTAATAAAATTAATTGCATGATAATAATTATATAAATAGACGTAAGTAAATAATTTGCACGCTTGCTTGCAGGCAGAATACAATGACTTTTAGGACATAAGATCTTTCCTTGAATTGGTATGTATTTTCTAGCAAATAAACATTTTTGATTTTGATTTTGATAAAAAATGTTTTTGCCAATGCGTTTTTGTAACTTCAAACGTGAATAATTATTATCGTGGACGTCCACGGCATCACGATAACACAGGGAAGTAAAATAAATGTAAATATATGAAGACGCTTTTAATTGTCCACGATAATGTTATAATGTACACGTATTTCTACACGTTTTACATGTCCACGATAATATTGTCACGTTAGAAATGTTATAAGCTCATAATAGGTGTAAACAGTTAAGTGCCAAGTTACCTACTACGTATGGTTATTTTAATTACTTTAAAATGAACCAGAAACATTGGTTTTCTGAACATCCTTTGTCAATTTGCAGAATTGTGTTGAAACTAAATAGATGTGTAGCTGTAGACTAAACACGGTTTAACGCAAAACGTTTTCATCCAAGAAAAGTGTTAGGAATGTGAGGTACGGCTTAAAAAAAATGTTTGTTTTGTTTTGTTTTCTTGTTTTGAAGCGACGAAATGCAAACTCTGTCTTAGGTACACTCGAGTAGAGTTCGAATTTTCGTATGCGGATATATTTTCGTGCACGCGGCTGTACAATCACTTCAGCTATCTGTAGAAGGAATCCGAGAAAAATATAGTGTCCAATCTCTGTTGTTCGGCGAAGTGTTACGAAATCTGTGTTTATCGTAATCGATTATTATTTTACTGTAGTTGAGAAGGTTACGTATCATTGATTCATAAGACTGGAACGTCCCCGGCACTTCTATTTAATTTGTCATTGTCTATTGTCAATCTATAAGTCATAATGTATGGTTGTTGTTAGGTTGGACACCAATCACAACAGTTGCAAATATGAGCTTTCACAGCAGCTAGAGTACTTACTAAACTGAGACTTGCAGACTTTCTTGTAGACTGGGATGATTAAGATAGTTTTTTTTTTAACACACAAGTCCGTATTATATTAAAAGCTCAACTGAAATCTTAAATAGTGCAGAACTGTAGAAGATAGGTAGGTACACAATACGATTTCCTTTTGAACCACCAAATTGTCAGTCACTAACATTTTGTACCTACCAAACCGCGAAATTGTTTAGGCAAGTCAGACAGCAACTGTCTCTATGGGGCGTCAAATACGTCGCGGCAAATTGGAATATCATCTATGGCATGACGTCATCGGTCTGCCGTGTTGCCTCGAGAATTATGTCTGTTACAGGCCCTGTCGGCTCCGTGATAACGATTCTGTCAGACCGCGGTGAACAAACATGTACAATGAGATCTTTATTCATGAGATGTTCAGATTTAATCTGAGGCAGATCGGTAGTGGCTGTTCTATGCGTGAGGTTTGACAACTTTTGGCGTTTTGGATACAGATTTTGTTATGTTAGCTGATAACGTGACACAGTTTAGTTTTTAGGTTAGGTTTTAAATCTGAAATGATCAAATAGCAATTGGCAATAGAGGTACTAGAATATATTGGTATAATATTTGCACATGATTGTACTTAATAACATTGTACAAGTAGGTGATTTGTAAGTACTTTTTTCGTAACTGTAGGTACAACAGTCAACAGTATTGTGGAAAATTAATAATGTTGTTTTTATGACAGCCATCGGGCGTTTTATTGGAACATTAAATAAACAGAGGCTCGTCCTGCCCAATGAAATCAGTTCCTACTTTTAATGTTCTATAAATGAATGAGCATTTCCTCCACTTCCAATAACCGAAACGAAACTGCTACTGAATCAACAAAGGCTTCTTTATATTGCGTAATAAGTTGATTAATACACAATTACAATAATTATCCGTCAAGTTCGGCAGTTTTGAAGTTTACATCAAATATTTGAAGTTGTAGGAAATTGTAGCTGTTCATCAAGTTTGAAGTAGGAAAGTAAACATGAATGTAAGCGCTGGAGGCAACAAGGGCCGCGGGCTGTAATTTTCTTTGTGTAACACAACGAGTGTAACACGCGGGAGATAAGTAAACTTATGCGGCGAACACGCGGCGGTGCGACGTGTCTTAATATGAGTACAATTGCTTCACCTTGCTAAAATTATTGCAAAGTTTTAGTTCCTCTCTTTAATTTTTTTGTAGCTTATGATTTCATTAGTCAGAACTGAGGAGATCTTGTAACTAAATAAAGCTAAAAATGATAACATCTGTAGGTTTCATAACGTACGGTCTACTTGTGTAACATAATATTTATGTTATGTTGTCTTTGTTCAGAGGACACGAGTAAACACAAGATTTCTATCTAACCTCATACGAATTTCATGAACTTTGACTGCAACGTTATAATGTTCATATTTCTGAGAACTTGCTATTACCAACAAGCTTTGCTTAAACACTGGGAGCATATTCGGAATATCCAATAACAAGCAATCTCATATCAGCTATAGCCTTCGATGCTGTGCGCCTATCGATCCGTTTGTGTAAACATAACTACTATTGAATTACGTTTGTGACACGTGAGCGAAGCCTCTAAGAACATCATCTGCCTTCATGAGCAATAATAATAATCCAAGCAACAACACGTCTACAACGTTTGATGTATAAATAAACCGTATTCCCACAAGGTAACATCGTAGGCCCCGACTTCTTAAAGAAGGCCCGAAATGTCAAGAGTAATCGCATAAAGATACAATTTACTTTCGATTAAATATCCATCTTATATTTAGATGAAAGTTCCAAAAATATCTCTGCTGAACGCTAACCAATTAGAGATAATTTTGCGCATTCCGTGCTCATCATTTCACGGATTTTAAGTATAATTTTCAATTTGATGTCAGACATTCATAATCGCCTCCGTTATCGATTTTACATCGGGATACCAATCAGGTTGGCTTGCGAGTGCTTCTCTTTAATTAAAGGGCATAGACGGAGTAGGCCCCTGAGGTAAAGTTTTTGTAGCACTCTTCAAAGAGTTTCCGTTAATTAGGGTCTCTCCTAAACAAAGTACGATGTGGCAAAGTAGATGGCATCGGCTTTGTGGCAATTTGTCTCAATGAACGAGCTGGGCGGTATAAATGTACAGCTCTACTTAAGTACTACCATATATTCTTCTAAGCACCCGAGTGTTAGTTCACTAAACTTACGTTGAAAGTGTCCGGATTGCATTCAAGTCTAAGAGCTTAGGAGCCATTACTTGTGATGTTCTAGCTTACAATAGTACGAGCTAAACAAAACTATCTGTTATGATTTAATATGTATGTTTATCTGGCCTTATTTCGGATTCACATAAAACAGTGTTTCCATCAAATATTCTGTGTAAACGAAGCGTTCATAAAATATGTACGGAGCTTGAAGCCCGCACCGCGTCTAGTTTATGCATAAAATTTTATTCAGCGAGTGAGTACTGATAATGCGCTCAGATACCGTGAAACATGGCGAGGAGAGCCGGCACTTTCCAAAGTTTTATGGTAGAGAATAGAGAATAATATCTCATGTCCCAAGTTAATATTTACGGTGTTGGTACGTAAGGATAGAAGCGTACTTATAGACACACGGATGCTGCTGTTTATGAGAACTGCAATGGAATCGTCTAATAATTTCTCTGTTGACTTTTAAGTTATAATATTATCACCTCAAGCCAGGTCAACGTTAGCGATAAGAAATTGACTACCATTTCAACCATTTTATTCTTCCATCAGATCCGTCTCAATGTTTGAAACTTCTTTAAAATTCAATAAAATATTATTACTCCCGATATTGGTTTCCCGAACGCGCAGTCAGCATTTTGTTCGACTTCCGATTTTAATTTGATTTAGTACTCAGGATTTATTATGAAGTGATAAAATAATATTTGACTTTTGTTCAACTTGTGTGTGTGCACATCACTGTTCATTTGTTTAATAGGAACATCAAATCCATAATTTAGAATACATAGGAGCTTCGCAAGTTCTGTTTAAAGCAAAAGAAATGCAGAAGCAGACTATTTCGCAGGTGATGCCTTATACCTACTGTTTTCATTATTCACGTGTTCAACTTTTGCTGAAGGCTGTGCTCGGCTCCCAGCTCCCAGTTACAGCACTTTTCTTTCACACCTGCATCAACAGCGGCATACATGATTGAACTAGGCTCGTACGTAAGAATCCTTTATAAGCTTTTGTTTTGTTTACTATTTTTGGTGTTAAATATTTAACGTAGGGGAACGTTATCGTAAAAGGTTTTATAAAGAAAACTATTTGACACAGTCCGAATTTTTAAAAGAACAGAAATGTTTTTACTGTGAAACTTTTTGATTTACGATTCTGAATATTCTAAATATTAAAGTCTAAAGGTTACCTCATATTGTTTCATAGTTATTTTTAATACATATAATTAGTATTTTTCTTAGGTAAACCTCCTCCTTTTCCTTTGACCAAATAATTTTGTCTTATAGGACAGAAACTGGGAATAAAGTGACGTCATCAAACCTCTCCGTGCCCTCTTGAAGTTATTGTTCTTAACATCAAACTCCTTCTCATGTTGACATCTTGTCGTAACTTTGAAATATCATGCCAATGTTCGGATGACGACGTTTTCAATTATTTGGGTGTCCTTCAAACTTAACGTAAAGGCACATAATATATTATTTATACGCTAATTTACTATGGGTATCTGTGACGTAAATGTGGCGCTATATATTTAGGAACTTATGTATTATTTGCTTTCTCCTATAATTTCAGCAAAAACATGTGCTATCTACGTACCCATGTGTTTAACCTACATGCAATGTAAAAGTCTATCTTTTTAAGTCTTTACTCTCATCAGCAGCTTTAACATTCATGTTGGTATCATAATACCATTCATGGAAGAAAGGAATATTAAAGTTTATTTTCTGTTGTTGTTTTAAGTTTAGTTTTATGGAATTAGAAGAGAAAGTTTCACAGACAACTGTGTTTTATTTATTCAGTAACACCAATTATAAATAACTGTTCTTTACTGTAGATAGGCTTAGGCACATTCAAATCCTGGCAGGGTTGCGGGAAAGTCCGAAAGGGATACCGGGACCTTGGCAATAGGCATCTGAGGGAACACGGAGGGGTTTTAGTCAGTAAAAGTCTGACACGCCCTTCCGCTCCGCCCAGAGCTGGAGAAGTCATTTGATGATTTCCCACCCTCAAAAAAAAAGAGGCACATTCACATCTCATTTGATGGCAGACCATGTACTCAGTCACTTTTAGATAAAAAGTGTTTCCGCATGTGTTTTCTTCTGTTTTCCGAAACTGAAAATACTCTGAGAAATTACATCTACCATTACTCTAAAGTGATTAAGGTTACGTAAAAGCAATAAAAACCTATTCGGGCATACAGACAAAGTCATAAACCGTCGAAACAATATCTGCAAAGATTTATTAATCAAAACCTCAACTGAAACGGAACAGAACGCGCCAGCTCAAAGGATTCATATTTAAGTGGATTCCTACTGGATGTACCTATACCTACCTCGATGAAAGATGAAAATACTTTATTGACATTGTATGAGGTTTCATTAAAACTCAACTTCCAACTTTCATTTTGCAACTGAAGGATGATTTTACAAAGTAATTTTGTCTAGAACCAAAGAGCAATTGTGAATGGCTGTTCACAAGTTGCCTTTTTGTACACTTATTATTAAGTGTTGCTAGCATAAAATGTTAATAGGTTTTAGTGTGTTGCTAAAGACACGATTAATGTTGTAATGGTATGTTCTTGTAACTAATTAGTTTAGTAAACTTCGAGTCACGATTAAATATTTCAATTCTGGGGAAGCAACCATCGTTGACAATTCAAAAGTGCCTGTAAACAATTTAATTGAAATAAATGCTTTTAGTTTGAGCTTCTTGCTGTTACTACATCAAATGCAAGCCAGTAGTCAGAAAGTGACTAGGCTGTAACTGTTTCACGAGTAGTTTCAGAATTCCCCAGTTTTGCTCCATCACCTAGATATTTTGTCGCCATTAGTGCGACGTCTGATGCTGCGGTCACACAAACACTAGCCCAATGTAACGGTACGTGCTGGCTACGAGTTCTGTGTGGTAGAAACAATTGCTATACCTACCATTATTTTAGGAAAATGCTTGTACAGCAATTAATTACTAGAGCCTCAGACCAATAAAATCAAGACATAGCGCTGTCAACAGTGACGTGAGGCCGGTTTCGTCAACAGTGTGCACTTAGTGAGGTGTAGTTTGATTGTAAATGTGTGCTTGTTAGCGTATATGCACAGAATGGAGGTGTAGTTTTGGCATGGTTCACTGTATTGTTAGCAGCACTCTGTCTTGGTTTTTTATTTGGTCTGAGACTAGAGCTACGAAAGTACAAAGATATATCGGAAAACAGAACGAATGCCCCCGAAATAAATATTTATACAACAAACCAGTGCTTGTTGTAATATATTTCTACAAACTAACTTATTAGCTCTCACCATATCTTGCGTTTCATCAACAAATGGAAGCGGTTCTCATATAATACGTATAATACGTCCGCCCCTCGAAGATGTTATCCCAAAACTTTGCTACCCGCGGAAATTTATTCAGAAACCCTTTACAAGGTTAGCGCAACCGAACCCGGGCCACGGATGTGTATAACCGCGTTAACTTACCGCTAGATGGGTTCCCCGGCTTGCAATATTCCGAATATTAGATTCAAGATTACGTGAAATAATTCGAAAAAGTTTGCTCGAATTTGCTAATGTAATCCAATAAGAATTTTGTGTTCGTGTCGGTGATTAACAAGGTTATTTTTAGAGCATGCAAATGGCAATAATATGCTTTATTTATTTTGCTCTTTTTACTCCAAAGCAGTTTGACATTCACATTTTTCCAAAGGGTTGTCCGTCCAATAGTAAATAACCAGTTTCCGCTAGAAAACGTTTACAGCTGGCAATAAACAGCGTTGCGAGAGTTATTCTCTCTCTTTCACTTCGGGATCAGCATAGCCATCTTACCCATAAAATTTAAATGGTGTTAAAGTAGGAATAATGCTATCGAAGTAAATGGGTTAGAGCCGTCGGGAAGAGTTGCATGGTGCATTTACATAGACGACGACGCCCGACTCAATGGAGACGGTATACACATTTACGCGTTTATGTGTTTCAGCTACGTGCACTAAAAGTATATCAACAACTCTGAATTATAATTTTGGCAGAGCAGTGCTATTCTGTAACCATCTCACCGTGAAAACTTAGGTGAAGTGAGCGTGGAGTGAGCTGTCATTGTCATCGTTACCTACTACCTACCTATTCTGTGAAAATGTCACCGTGAAAACATAGGTGAAGTGAGCTTGGAGTGAACTGTCACTGCCTTAGCATCAGTAGGTATCAATGACAATGACAGCTCACTCCACGCTCACTTCACCTAAGTATTCACGGTGAGATGGTTACAGAATAGCAATGCTGACGCTAAGGCAGTGATAGTTCACTCCAAGCTCACTTCACCTAAGTTTTCACGGTGAGATTTTTACAGAATAGGTAGGCTGTATTTGGTATAAGCTTAAAGATAAATTCACATTTTGTTTCCATTGGGTTAGGCAAACACTACTTAAGTAGTTAACCCTAAGTGATAACCTACAGTCCCCACAGATCATTAAATATAACTTTTAGCTAAAAAAAAATACCAGTTTGTTCATGATACAATTGCTTTCGATTACCACTGTTTTTCTGGAAACAGTTTTATAGGAAAAAGCAAATAAAATTAGATGTCGGAAACAGGCAGAGATTATATATATATTAATACCTAAGGTTATGATAAGTTCATGAAAACTAACTTGATACCTATTAAATAACACCAATCGATATCATTACTCGATTTCCATTAATCATATTCGCTGGCTGTCCCCGATGATGCCTGCAAAGGATTACCATAGTTAATGGTTACGACACGTAAATTAATCAATCAATTGACTGTTATCAGCTTCACGGCCTTAATCGTCCATAGAATTGAAACTAGCTGATGATAACGTTCAGAATATAATCGGGGTTTCGCTGAGGTTACGTAATAAATGAGCTGTTGAAGGCGAAAAATCACCTTCATCGATTTTTAATAGAAATAAGGGATTTTCCTAAAAATTTTTTTCTTGGAGATCTTGTTCCAAAAGACACTTATTTTATATGTGCAGAATATAATAATATGTGTATTGACAACACATATCAACAGGAGAGTCCTGACTTAGGTACTAATAATCTAAAATATTTAAGTAAATTATTGCATATAAAATAATACTTAAATAATATTATAAGGTAAGCGAAATTTTAGTATCTCCTGATTTTGATTATATGTAACTTTTTCCCACTATAACAACTTAATGATCTCCTAAAACAGGGCTTCCTCTCTCCTACCCTTTTGCTGTGCCCTACAGGGTCCATAATGATCTAAATTATATAGTTACCACCTAAGTACACATTATGTTAAAGCAATATTGAGTATTGACTAACTCACCCACTGACTGATTCAGCTCAAACCCTTGAGAAGAAAGCTAAAATTTTGCTCAGGGGTTCCCTTTATGATGTAGACAAGGAATAAAGCCAGATCTTTGGAAATTCCCACTTGATATACATAGGGCGAACAAAGTCACAGGCAACGTTCACAGATAAATATACTAATCTTCGTTTATTAAGTCAATATATAAGCGGATCACGTTCATTATGATGTGGTTTCATAAATATTTCTGTTTCGCTCCAAGTGGAGTGTGCTTGTTAACTCAAAATTAATATATCAGCTTGTTTCATCCGCGAGCAGGCTTCGCGGGACAGAGAGGTCATTAACTTGCACACTTTCACGCTAATTAAACTACATTATAAACTGGGAAAAGCCCTTGGAACAGCTATCGTATCGTAGAACTAGGTTTTGGCTTCGATAGATGAATAGTTTTAAGTTCTGTCATTCTTCATCGAAGAATGAGATTAGAGTAACTAGTTTCAAAGTTAATGCATATTAAAGCAGGCGATCGCTACACTCCTTTCATTTATTTCTGTGCTCTCAACATAAGTAGAGCCTCCAAATAGGTATCTACGGCCTGAAACGTAATAAAAATATATTACCATAAAAGTACGCTTGTATCAATATAAAAATCGAGGCGGAATCCATAAAAACGTAAAACCAATTACAGAATAAAACGTTTACGTAGCGTATCAGAACGATAAAGACCAATGTAACACTACCGGCGGTACTGCTCCCACCCTTTCAATTTGGTACAATTTTCGCTTTTGAAATATTCACAGGCTACCTAATGACATTCTTTAACAATGGAAGGGTTAAACTGACGAAAGAAGATTCCTTATTTTAGATACATTTTCGTTAACGAAGCGTCGAGGGCGCCGCTGTGAGGCAATGGACGGTAACATTCAATTGTTTGGGGCTGGTTACGTAATCAATGTTTCGGAAACTAATACGTATTCTAATGTGAAGCTTAACTAAGGTTAAACGTTAGTAAAAATTATATTCTTTACGTAATCTAGGTATCATTTTTGACTAATAAAGGCTAGCTGCTAACAAAGGCTTGATTAAAGTTTTTTAATAAAATCGGTAACAAAATGTTACTCACAGAAAAATTACAGTTCATCTCTCAGATTAACGGCTCAGCTGAATCAATCATGTGCGCTCATACGAATACCCTTTATTCATCGATAAAATTGTCAACCAAAATGCTACGACCGAAAGCCTGAGCTTACTGAAAATAAATCGTGTAAGCTGAGTAAAATAAATACAAACTGTTAGTCTAGTTTTCGTTAGAAACTCCGCTAGTTTCGTCAAAGAACTATTCTCAAGCAATATTGATGTATTTAGTTCTGCTTACCAAGCAATTCGTAAGTCCCCAATAACGCTTTAGTTTGAGCTAGGGCCGTAAAGTGGAATTTGTGAACTCTAAGGTCAGATGTAAATCCTTCAACTGTAATTTTGTTCGTATAGGGTTAGATATGAGATTTCATCTTTACATCAATATGTATAAAATCGGTATCTGAAGAAGGTTTAGGACTTACGTAGATTGTTTGTCTTTGATGCAATCAGTCTGAATCCACATACCTGGAAAAGAAAATATAGCTGAATTAGATAACAATATAAAAATATCATGAAAAGTATAAAAAAACGCTGTTCAAAATAAATTTACTGGTTAGTTAAAATGCTCCAAGTTTTCGATTTCTGTGGGGTTTCCACATTAAAAGATATATTCATATTAAATATTGGTTTAGAGACCTAACTACAAATAACAAAATTTATTTTTACCAAAATCAATATGTTTTTATTTGTAGGTAGTACGTATATGTAATATCGATATCAGAATCAAAGAAGCCCAGAAACAAGATATAAATGAATTTCCGATTAGGAATTAGTTTCATCCGAAAATTCAATATTTCTCGAAAAATACATTTTAGTACAAAGGGGCTCCCTTTCCTTTCACTAATCTCATTGGGTACCCAATATTGGGTTTTATAGCTTTATAGCCAACTAAATGCTAATGGACCATTTATTAATTCGTATGGACTCTTCACTCGGTTTAATATCTATGTCTAATCGTAACCTACCTCAAAAGGAAATACACTACGATATTTGTTTTTTTTTTTAGTACACCATAGCTCTCTAGATGGCGTTGCTCTGTTTAAATGCGAGCTATGGTTTCATTACCGCTAATAGTGTATGTAGTCAATAATATTTTTAATAAAGAAGTTCAGTTTAACAACAGTTTGGAGTTTTAATTCGTGTACAGTGCTGACATCTGGTGCCGAAACCCGGGATGTGCGTGAGTAAAGTGAACTAAAAAGTGACTAAAGTGACTAAGGTGAAGTGCAGAGCTGGGACTTGTAAAAAATATCGTGCGTGAACATTAACTTAGAAGAATTTGTAATGTGTTAAGGACTTAGAAAATTTTTGTGGCGTAAACACTTAGAATAAATTGAGTTAAAAGGGACTTAGAAAAATTTCGTGAAAAAAAAACACTTAGAAAAATTTTGAAAAAAAAAAAAAAAAATGGAGAAGTTGTTTTTGAAGCAAGAGGATATGTACGAGCATATGAACAAGGCCTATTCAAATTATAAAAAAACGCCTAAAGAAAGACTTAAAGTATCTTATATCGAAGCAAGACTAGAAAACTTAGAAAAATTATTTGAAGGTTTTGCGAACGTCCATAGTGAAATAGTCGGAAGTGTGAAAAGAGAAGATAAACCGAAAGTAGCCTATTTCACGGAAGATGTTTATTTTCAATTTGAAGAGATTTATACTGACTATAAGACAAGGATGAAAGAGGATCTCATGACTTATGGTGTGAAAACTTGTTCGTCTCAAATCAACAGATCTGGTGAATCGAGTCTATCAAGTACCAAAGTTAAATTGCCACAGATTCAACTACCGAAATTTTCTGGATTATATGAAGAATGGCAAACCTTTTATGATATGTTCATGTCATTGATCCATCAGAATGCAACTTTGAGTGGCGTGCAAAAATTACACTATTTGAAGAGTAGTCTGACGGGTGAACCAGAGACCCTTCTCCAAAACTTCTCAACCACAGACTCAAATTACGAAGAAGCTTTTAAACAACTTACTCGCCGTTATAATAATAAACGTTACATTTGTAACGAGATTATGAAGCGCTTGTTTTCACAACGTAATGCCACTGATTCAGCGAGTTCAATCAAACAACTTCTAGACACTACATCATCATCTCTAAAATCATTGGAAAATATCGGAATTAGTACCAGTTCATGTGGGGTCTTCATAAACTACTTGGTTTTATCACGGCTTGATTTAGAGTCACGTAAATTATGGGAAATCCAAGTTAGTCAATTAGATCCGGATGAATTGCCATCTTGGGAACAACTTGTCAAGTTTTTAGAAACCAGATTCCGAACATTAGAGATGATAAGTGGCGACAAACCTACAATCAAGTCTCACAACACGCACCCCAACACAACTAAACCTAAAGTTTTTCACACTACCACGCAAGATGATAAAAAATCAATTCCAAACTGTACGAGTTGTGAAGGTCAGCACTTGCTTTATCAATGCAAGCAATTCGGACAGCAGTCTCCTCAAGAGAGATCAGAGTTTATCCAATCAAAGAGAATGTGCTTCAATTGTTTTGCACCCACACATTCAGTGAAAGAATGCCGATCATCTGCATGCTGCCGTCGCTGTGGCAGGCGTCATCACACACTGCTACATTTTGAGAGAACCGATGCAGCTGAAAATTCATCTTCCAGCATCGAGATAACCGATACAACGAACCCAGAACCGAGCAAAGAGACTGAGAAAAAAGTCGTAGCCCATTTGATTACAGAAAAAGTTGAGAGACAGATGCTATTGGCTACGGCTGTAGTCAAAGCACATTCAACAAATGGTTACTCACAAGTTGTGCGAGTTCTAATCGACCCATGCTCAGAAGGTTCGTTTATTACCGAGGCCACTGCACAATCATTAGGTTTGAAGAGAGTGTGCATAAATGGTCTAGTCTCTGGAATTGGAGATAGTCTAGCCAGATCAAAGAACATGGTGTCCCTTACTGTGGAGTCAATTCAACATGAAAATGTAAAGTATGCGATAAAAGTCGATGCATATGTACTGAGAAAACTAACATCATTTCTTCCTACTTGTCGAACAACAATAACAAACTGGCTAGATATGGAGAAAGTAAACTTGGCTGATCCAAATTATGGATCACCTGCTAAAATCGACATGATTTTGGGGGTTGGAGTATATGAAGAAATAATTCTAGAAGGATTTATGAGACATCCATCAGGGAAAGGTCCAATAGCACAAGAGACACGATTTGGATGGATTTTGTCAGGTCGAGTAAGACCTGAATCAGCTTCTGTGAACTCCCAGATTATCAACTGTCACATACGAGTAAGTGAAGACGAAGTATTAAAACAATTTTGGGAAATAGAAAGAGAACCAGATGCAATTAAGAAGATATTTACGAAGAAAGAAATTAAATGCGAACAAATATTTGAAGCTACTACTGTAAGGGACGATGAAGGTCGATATGTAGTTAAATTGCCATTTGAAGGAGATAATCCAAAATGTGTTGTGGGAAAATCAAAGGAGATAGCCTCACGCAGATTTCAACTTTTGGAGAAGAAGTTGCTTAAAAAACCATTGTTGTATGAAGAGTACAAAAAAGTTATCAACGGGTATAGAGAACAAAACCACATGGTACAAATCACAGATACTGACGAAATAAATAATACAAAGGCTGTTTATCTACCCCATCATCCTGTGGTGCGAGAGGATAAAGAGACCACCAAAGTTCGCGTAGTCTTTGATGCGTCTTGCAAGGGTGTCAATAATGTCTCATTGAACGACTGTCTACTTGTCGGTCCTAAGATACAGCAAGATTTACGTCATATTTTGATGAGGTGGAGACGTCACCCCTTCTGTATACTAGCGGATTTAGTTCAGATGTATAGACAAGTTTGTGTGTATGAGGAAGATGCTGATTTTCAGCGAATTCTTTGGCGATCAGATCCTAATAAACCTATAGAACATTACAAACTATTAAGACTAACTTTTGGGACAGCCTGCGCCCCTTACCTAGCTGTAAAAGCTGTACAACAGCTGGCTAGAGACGAAGAATTAAACTATCCTCGCGCTGCAAAAATTACCCTTCGAGACTATTACGTTGATGATTTACTCACCGGATGCGAGACGGAAGACGAAGCAATACAGATCTTTGAAGAAATGAATAAATTGATGAATTCGGGAGGATTTCGTTTGCAGAAATGGTGCAGCAACAGTGACAAACTTATGAACCATGTACAGGAAGAGAGTAAAAGAGCAGATCAAGCGTTGGTTTTTAAAATTAATAACATGATTAAAGTATTGGGCATTTGCTGGAACAAAACCACAGACAATTTTGAGTATACTTTGCAATTACCTGAATTAAAAGAGACTGTTAACAAACGTAAGGTCCTTTCAGATATTGCCAGACTTTATGATCCCATGGGTTGGATTTCACCTGTGATTGTGTCAGCAAAAATATTCATTCAAAAATTGTGGAAGGCTAAATTATCTTGGGATGAGAATCTAACACCTGAATTATTCACGGAGTGGTATTCATTCCGTGAAAGTCTTAACGATACGAAAAATATTGTCATACCAAGATGGGTACAATCGTATCAAAATGATAAACTAGAGCTACATACCTTCGCCGATGCATCTCAAGCAGCCTACGCAGGTGTCGTGTATATAAAGGTTAAAGATGAATTTGGCCAAGTTCGTGTTAATCTAGTGACAGCCAAAACCAAGGTTGCTCCAGTTGAAAAAGAAGTTAGTATCCCGCGATTGGAATTATGTGCGGCTGTACTTGCCACCAAATTAATCTTTGAAGTCTCACAAATTATGCAAGTACCCAGAGAAAATCTGCATGCGTGGTCAGACTCCACTGTTGTATTAGCCTGGCTACGCGGAGAACCTAGTCGTTGGAGTACATTCGTAAGTAATAGAGTCTCAGAAATCCATACCATGATTGATGCTAATCAGTGGTGTCATATCGGCACTCATGATAATCCAGCAGATTTTGGATCGAGAGGAATAAAAGGCGCAGAGATGGCTGGTCTTACGCTGTGGTGGTATGGTCCAGACATTTTGCGTCACAGTGATATTTATGACAACAATGATAATTTTTCAACTACTGAAGAACAAAAACCTATCAAGACTTTAACAGCTGTCATAACAAACGAGGAAGAGTTTATTTGGTCAAAATTCTCCAATTTAACGACGGTGCTGAGAGTATTCTCCTATTGTAAAAGATTTATAAATAATCTTAAGTTACCGAAAACGCAAAGACCAAAAGATAGAAAATTTATAACTGTCCTTGAAATGCAAGAAGTATTAAGAATTTTAATTATAAAAACACAAACATCATACTTTAATAAAGAAATCCAGCAGTTAAAGGCTAAAAAACCTATTAATATCAAGAGTCCACTACTTACACTATGCCCCATTATTGATGAGAGGGAAGTGTTAAGGGTTGGTGGTCGCATTAAAGAATCTGAAGTCAAATTTGATACAAAGCACCCAGTTATTTTGCCTAGTAATAGCCACCTTACTAAGCTATTAATAATTGACGCTCATTATAAAACTTTACACGGAGGCCCACAAATTATGTTAAATTATTTACGATCCAAATATTGGATAATACGAGCCAGAGAACGTGTGAAGAAATACTACCGAGAATGTATCAAATGTTTAAGATATTCACGCCAAAACAATCAGCAAATCATGGGTCAGTTACCAAAAATCAGACTGATGCCTTCAAGACCCTTTACGGCTTCTGGAGTTGATTTCACCGGATTTGTCAACATTAGATTTTCACCTGGAAGAGGTTCAAAATCGTATAAGGGATATATATGCATTTTTATATGCATGTCGACGAGAGCTGTTCACATTGAGGCGGTATCAGATTTAACCTCTAAGGGGTTCATTGCTGCATTTCGTCGATTCGTGTCACGACGAGGCCAGTGTGTGAATTTATATAGTGACAATGGGACCAACTTTGTGGGAGCCGACAGAGAGCTGAAGGAGATGTTGAATCATGCAAAATCAAAGCTTCCCACAGAAATCGCCCAAATATTAGCCAATGACGGAACCACTTGGCATTTTATTCCCCCACATGCCCCTAACTTCGGTGGACTATGGGAGGCGAGCGTGAAGTCGGCTAAATCACATTTGAAGAGAGTGATCGGAGATTCTACCCTTACTTTTGAGGAACTATCAACAGTTTTGAGTCAGATAGAGGCGTGTCTTAATTCTCGCCCAATTTCATATATGAGTGACGATCCTACCGACCCACAGCCATTAACTCCTGGACACTTTTTAGTGGGAGAGCAATTGGTAGCCATTCCAGATGAAAATCTATCAGACATTCAGTTAACCGGAGGTCAACGATGGAAGATGACTCAGAAAATGGTGAATGACTTCTGGAAAAAATGGTCAGAAGAATATTTAGTTAGTCTAAACCAACGATACAAGTGGTCAAGCGAAAAACCCGACATTGAGATAGACGACATTGTCGTTATTAAGGATCACAATCTACCGCCAACAAAGTGGCTGTTAGGTAGAGTTATCCAAAAGCACCCGGGTCAAGATGGAATCACGAGAGTGCTTACACTGAAAACGAAGAATGGACTACTCAAACGTCCATTAAATAAATTATGCATTTTGCGCATGACAGTTAATTCTTAAGTAATGTGTAATTTTTTTATTATTTTGTTTTATTCTTAACGCCTAGTCATAACGGTGGGCGGTCTATTTAAGTTCGTTCTACTTTTTTATATGGATCTTAATTTAATCTTGTTTAGTTCCTATAATATTGTTTTTTAAAAGGACTAGTCCTTTGGTGGGCGGAATGTCTAATCGTAACCTACCTCAAAAGGAAATACACTACGATATTTGTTTTTTTTTTTAGTACACCATAGCTCTCTAGATGGCGTTGCTCTGTTTAAATGCGAGCTATGGTTTCATTACCGCTAATAGTGTATGTAGTCAATAATATTTTTAATAAAGAAGTTCAGTTTAACAACAGTTTGGAGTTTTAATTCGTGTACAGTGCTGACAATCTAAGAATAATAATTCAGAGTAATTATCCTTTCAAAGTAACTGTCTAAAAGTATATATTATGCAGGTATATTTTTTTGTTACGTAAGTAACAATTTTCAATGAAAAATTGTTACTTTCCATGGATTAAGGTCGGTTGTTTTTATAGCGTATACACTAGACTCCCCAAGAAACTCTATGAAGCAACGGGTAACAATAAAATATAGTATAAACGCTTAGTGGCGTACTCAACAGTAGTTTGGAAGCCCGTAGCGATCCGGCCCAGTATGGGGCCCCGAGCAATCCAATTGCGGACCACGTCGAACGGCAATTTTATTTTTCTTTAATTCCCGGAATCAACATCGAAACTTTTAGCACAGATTCTACTAAACGATCCTTATTTTTCAATTCAATATCGAGAAACGATTTTCTCTCCTTATCCTTTTTGTGCAAATACAGGAATTTATAAATACTATACTATTATGTCATTTATATAGCATTTATTGCAAGTCGGCAACAAAATTCAGTTCACAGACTTACCTTACTGCAGTAAATTGAAATGTCAGTCTCAGTCACGCTTGTTTCGTTATGAAGTAACAACGACTTGCAACGATACACAAGACAGAACATTCTGAATTGTCCGCATAAAGTAATTGGTTTCAACATTGCATTCAGCAGCAAGTTGCTAGTTCTTAACCTAAGAACTCCATTTTATACCAGCCAATTACTTTTCACGATGAAAGAGGAAACTCCGAAACGAATTTTGTCATCCTAATAAAGTTATTGCCAGTAAAAAGGTAAATTAATTCGCGTTACAGTCGGAGAAATACAACGTACGTCCCCGAAGCCGCAGGGACGCCGTATTTATCGTCCGAAGGCTTTTGTGAGCGGGTGTTGCGTCGGCCATATTTTAATTGCGGTCGCGCCTATTCACTAGCTCTCAACGGGCCCCATGCGGGATGTTGGCCTGACAGAGGCCGATAAATTGCTCACTTCGGCAGCGACCTACTCTGTATTGTACCGCTAGTAACAAAGCCCATTATCCTTGGCCATAAACAGAGAAATTCTTGTCCAAACACGAAAAACGTACACACCGGCAACGGTCGGGTGCGAAACACCAATTTAGCTTTTCCGAGTCCAGGAAAACTTATTTAGAAAGTCAACCGGGCCGCACCCAAGGCCGTACCTATCTAAAGTTTGGGAGGGATAAGTACTTTCTTCTCAGGTAAGTAGATAATCTGTTAGGACTTTGGGAAAACTTTGTTAAGGGAAGATTACTCGAGAATCTACTTTTGCTACCAATTCAGTCAATAAATACGAAAATTAAATTAAATTATCCATCTGACTGCGTGGCTAAATCAGTTCACTAGTTAATTACAATACGTAGTGCATGATTGGAACTACATTAAATTAACTCTGAGTTATTCAATTGGAATTTATAGTCGTTTATTGACATTTTAATTGATATTATGGACTGTAAATATAGTTTTATATGAACGATTATTACTATATAATGTCAATAACGGTGCCTCAATTTTTATTGAATGATAAATTGTTGACTGAAGTTATCTGATGGTATCATGTTTACCGTAAACAAATCCCTACTGCTGTAAACGCTATGTTTAGTATACAATGAGAGCGATAAGAAAATATCAAGAAATGGTATTTATTCCCACATGAAAATTAACTTTTTACTAAGGAAAGACTAAAATAATAAGATGAAAACATTATTATTCGCGTATCGTCACCCCTACACAACATTACAAATTGTGTGTATGCAGAAGCTCCACTTAATACAACAATATTGCTTCTGCTATAAGGTGAATAGTTTCTCAAAAGCTGTTCAAGCTCACATGTGCATGTGAGGCGATCGTTAGGCAGCAAGATGGGCAGACGATATTATTTCCATTTGAGGGCTAAAATGACTATTTCTAATGTCCAGCGGTGGGGTAAGTGGGGGTGTGGATGATGATGACGACCAAATTGGCTGTTAAGCCACCTGAAGGGCTCTCTACCCAAATAACTGAACCAGTGAATTATAATGTGAGCCCTTTTTTTTTTGAGGTTGGGAAATCATCAAATGACTTCTCCCGCTCTGGGCGGAGCGGAAGGGCGTGTCAGACTTTTACTGACTAAAATCCACCAGTGTTCCTTCAGTTGCCGGTTGCCAAGGTCCGTATCCCTTTCGGACTTTCCCGCAACCCTGACAGGATAATGTGAGTCCTTAGGTCATCTTTGGAGTAGTCCTTCTGAATCTACTTCGTGGTCTGACTGGGCAGCGAGCACGCATGGCTACGTCGAAGGGGTCGGAAGTAAAAGTGATCACACCCACCAAACATAAAGAATGGATGATTTTCATTTATATTCCACTCGCGGGGTTTCATCCCATGATTTTATAAACATGTTGTTATGAAAACGGTTATTTCCTTTTAGAATTTTTAATGTGAATGCGGGTCAATTGGGTTTCCGAGTTGGTGTAATAAATTAGCATACTGAAGAAATGCTGCTTGCATAACGGATGGATTCAAAATTAGACATCTTGTTCGGGGTTTTTACGAAGAGCTATATTCTCATTCAGCTATATTCTTATTCATTTTCGGCTTCCTTATTTATGTTAAATACAATATCTGATAATTGCCAACTCATTAATGATTAGCGAAATGATTTTTCGTTTACGTTCAATTTACGTCGTCATTTTCATACATTTAAGTACTTGTCAAGTTTACAAGTTATGCTGTACATATAATAAAGAATAGCTCATGCTAACGAATTACACACGAGTTTAACACAATAACTGTTGCGGAACAAGTTATGAATACTTAAATAGAAACGCAGAAACGCGCTAACTAAACCGCTGAATAATAAAGGATGTTCTAAAATAGTGAAGCGTTTAACCTTGGTACGTTTTAGTGGGCACACCACCCTGGATTGGGCACTCCAGTCCCCCGGGACCATCTAGTAACATTCTGTAGTACACTCGTAACATAACGTACTTGTAATACTATAGCTTATTGCTGTACATTAAGTTAACGTTGGACGTGAGATCGAAATGGGCGCTCCGTTTGCTGTTTTTTGGAGTAGAACAAATTCGGGGCCGCGCAACTGTACTTTTTTAACAATGGTACATTTGATACTAGATAGAAGAATAGATTATGCTTATGACATAAAACATTATTGTTGATGGAAAAATTGTGTTTAGCTGTGCTATCAATAAAACTTAATAAAAATCTTAAATTCACTGACAGACAACTCACAGCTTAAACCTGGGAGCTGCTAGAAACAAGAAATTTTACATAGAACTCCTATGTAATTTTTTTTGTATAATTTTATTTTATTTTATTTTATTTTAATAAGTACAGTTGACAGACTACAGACTAAGACAATCAACACAGTTAGTACAAAAATACAAGTGAGCTCTAAGGATTTCTGATAATTCAACCCTAAATATCAGAATAGGGGATGAAAGCTTGTATGGCAGTTTGTAATTTTTGCCGTAAGGAAATCCCATGGAGTACACGGCTTGTATCTAAATAAAATATTAATAAACATATAAATTAACTAGCTTCAGCCCACGACTTCTTCCGCGTGTTTCTTGTGACCGTCCCACCCCATAGCATCATATCACCCGCCCGTGTATCTGTTTGCTCTGCGCCTAATGATTGTAATAGCGTGATTTTAAATAGCCTACCAACAATTAGGCTATCAAATCCAAAGCTAAATTTTCAATTCGATTGGTAAGTATTTCCCGAGATTAGCGCGTTCAAACAAACAAACAAACAAAAACAAACTCTTCATCTTTATTATTACTACTATAGATAGGTATAATAGACGAATGTCTCGCAATGATTTTTAGTAATTTAATTCGTGTCTCAAAGAGAGCATTCAAATGGCTACGACAAAGACCAACTATGAAATGAAGCTTTCAACATAATGTTAATATTAGTGAGGTAAACTGGCTTTCCGCCTGCAAATGACAGTTGCACCGTTGCATTAGCATATCCGAGCCGTCTGCTGCCAGCTTCCGCCCCTTGGGATTTCATTTCCGTGTGTTAAATGTCTTGGAGGCATCTTGTCGAATGGCTTAGAATTGGGGACAGTATCATCTGGTACATTCTACTGGGTTTAGGTGAATTAAACCCTCAGGACTGGTGACATTTAAGCCACATATTACACTCTATTCTATAACATTTATATCATGGTTTTTTAAATCTGTAATTTATATTTATCTCTCCATCTATTTACCTTTTCCATGTCCAAATAAACACATATAGTTCAGATTGATTATTTAACTATTATGTCTACTTTGTGGACAGTGAAAGTGTTGAGCTCAATTTAGTTAGATTTCTAAAGAGCTATAAGAGTCACTTTGTCATATTGTTGTTATAGTTCTGCGTTACTTCGTGTTTCGTGAACAATAGAATTAGGTACTGATAGGTAGTATCCTTGTAAGTGCAATTTGGTTTTTCAAGACTATTTTCAGCATTCTCCATAAGTGTCACTTGACTATAAATTAAAGACACATACAGTAAAACAAACAGTTCTCAACAACAATAACTTTAAAATAACAATAAACAACAAAAAAACAATAACTTACATGTACTATGTATAGTTAAGAACAAAAGCTTGTCAAAAGTCGTAAGAGATTTTAATAGCAGCCGTATTTTTATAACCTTTGTTACTATGCGTGCTGCGTTCTCCATTGTATAGACAGCTAAAATGGACCAATAAGGCCAATATACTCCTCAAAGGAGGCGAAACTAATTATAGCAGACAGTTTTTAATAAGAGCTATTACCCGACTATAAATTAAAAACAAAATTCAAATAACAATCTTGTAAAGAGCTGTTCTACTTCAGCTTCAAAACTTCATGAATAAAGTTGGCGAAGTGGAAATTTAAAATGAATTTTTTCGAGCGAGTGCGGATAAATTTTGAAATTCAGTTTAAATTTCAGGGAAAAGCGAAGCTGCACGCATGGAAGCCTTTGTTTGTATATTGATAGCTTGAATAGGATTTTTGCAGCGAGCTGTGAAATATGCAGGAATTTATTTTTATAGATTTTGCGGTAAGCTAGTTTTCATGAATATATCGTAAATTTGCGTCATCACCGTATAAAAAATAGTGAATAGTATAATTTGAAGGCTGTATACCGTTTGCGAGCGACCTTATTACAAGCTCCCTAGCTGCTATAGGTGGCTCGGCTCGCCACTGTATCAGCATCAGAAGGTAGGTCGGTTCTTGGCCTATATTCTCTCTCGTTTACTCATGCGAGTGCTGGTATGCGCTGTCTTGTTTCCCCGTGACGTCACGACGCAACCCCTCCGCATGTGGGTGTGTGCGTGTGTTGATTATACGCAACTGCCTATGTGCGTCGTTCCGTTGATTATGATAGTTAAAATCTAATTTTTTCATCTCGTTGACATGACATTGAAAACAGGATTATTTTACGAAGTCATTTTCAAATTAAATACCTACTATTCTTGATGACCAAAAGTGGTTTATTATGTTTGATTTAATTCGAAAATAAATAAATCAGCAAGATTTGGGCACGTACGTTAAATGATATCTAAGAAGTAAATAGAATTACCACAATTGAGCTAACTAATACAAAGATGTCTTTGAAGATTAACATACAGACAACTGCAATCGACGGGTGGGGAGGGGGGGGGGGGGCAGAGGAACATAATTACTTAACAAATGCTTTATCTTATTGTATCAGATAAAACGATGAGAGTCATCGAAGCTAAGAAATTTTAAGGTATTTGTGCTGATTTCAATTAATTTTAGCTGGCTCTATGCTTCAAGAATTTTCTGTTGACGGAGCTTTATATTTAATGAATTTATCTACGTGATTTATGTAGGTAATATCTATTATAATCGAGCTGTAGTTAAAAAAAAACATACTTTTCTAATTTCTAACTTGCATTAACCTTACCCCAAATAAACCTAGGAAACCTAACTATTACACCCCTACTCTATTAATAATTCTTAATTAATTCAATTCAGCTTAATATTTACACGTAATTTTATCACAAAAGTCCATACAGGACTATTACTCACAGCTCTTTGATCACGATACAGCACAGCGTCCATTGTTCGGAATTCACATACGTCATACGGTATCCAATTTATAAATTCCGATCACATAGTTGTCCGATTTTGTGATCGCTTTATACGTTGCAGTTTTGATTAATTGTAGTCATTTGTACATTCGTCGATCGGTCGATAGGTCGGCCAATTTGATTTGCCTATACAATGGTCGCGCCGAAGTTTCTGCTCTGTGGTGACATGGCCTATTTTTCATTTCGCGCTCAGCGTTGCAATAAAAAATTGAAATGGAGAATTTTTGTTCAATATTCTGTTTTGTTTTCGATTTTACACATGCTAATGTAATAACGTAATGCATCTAACGAGCGCTCGCGATGTACTGTCGCAAACAAAGTGTTTCCTTTGTATTGTGTTGAAACTGTAGTTAGGCTTAGTTACAGTACTTTAGACTACAGGCTACAGGCTTTAGCACGTCGCCGACTTTCTTTTAGAAGAAAATGTTGGACAAGAAATGCTGAAGATATCTTTCACGGATATGCTTGATAATGCGAGATTACTCGACAATCGGTACTATCTTCATTAAAACGTGTGTCTAACGTGTAGTCTCTTAGCGTATCGATGGCAATTTATACAGGGTGTCAGGGTAAACACCGTTGTCATTCAAACCATGGGTAGTTGATTTAAATATAAAAATAAATGACCGAGTAACCGAGTAACAACAAAAAAAAAACGTTATTTCATTAAAAGATTTTTTAAAGTTTCTATCCGACACCGTGCTTGCTAGCAAAACAGCTGACTGATGATATACGTAACTATTAATAATAACAGCAGCTATTGTTTAATTTGAAGATTATTAGTGTGAAAGTGACTAACAACAGGATATTAGTCGATTTAACGCGAAATTAGTGAGATATAATCACATTATTGGTAAACTAATAACGGATTAGATGAAATTTGTGATGAAATTAACAGCTGTTTGGTTTTGTAATACAAATATGCAGGTTTAGGTATGTGAGTTTATATTACACATACATAAATATAAGCTTACACCTTATTCCCATGGGAGTAATCAGAAGATTAGAAACTACGGAACGCTATCTGCTACGATTCATACTCAAATGCTTCTTTAACGTTCATACATCAGAAGGCCAATTCTCGTACTCTATCAAACTTGTCAAAAATGTTGGTAAATTGATTGTATTTTTGACTGATTGCGAATGAGATGCGAATGCGAACGTTTTTAAAAATTACGGTAATTGCCCCTCTGGTCACACGCATACGCATGCCTATTGTGAGTAGGTACTGAGCACGTGACCTTTCTGAAGAACATCACCAATAAGGTATATGGCTAGGGATACAGGGTGGAGATTAAGACACCTGCTTCCGTCAAGGGGGTTATTCTACCCGCCGTACTAAACAACTTTCACCATGAAACTCCTATACGATTCGTGAAAAAAGAAAACAAATTCCTATACAACAATAGACAGACTATTTAGATTAATTTATTTATTTAACTATTTATGTACACACATAATAAACAGACAAGAAGAAAAGAACAGAAAAAACCGTACAAAGGTGATGCTTATTTCTAAAGAAATCTCTTCCAGCACACCTGCGATAGGAAAGTAGACAAGAGATGTAGACACCGTGTGTAAAATTCAAGAGAAAGTAAAATACATAAAATCAACACAATTCACTTAATAAACTAGAACAAATAATATGATCATACACTTACATAAAAATATAAATACTACATACATAATATACATAACTACCTACTTCATAAATATATATCGAAATAAATACATACACAACTATGACGAAGTGGAAAGATAGTGTTCTTTCGCTCTTCTTTTAAACACTGCAACAGTTTGGCAGTCCCTAATGTCAGGCAATGAATGAATTAATGGCAAGGTTAATGTAGGTATGCAAAGTTTTTTTTATGAGTCGTATAGTATAGTGTTTCATAGGGAAAGTTGATTAGTATGACAAGTACAATTACCCCCTTTGACGGATGCAGGTCACTATATCGCCAATCTGTATGTCCTTCTAGGGCGCCCTCTCGGCGTTTCCACTGACATCTGCCTTGTCTAGTTTATAATTATAGGTAGGCACTGTGGTTTATTTTTCAATGAACGTTCCTTTTCTACCTATGGGAAGAGGCATTTGCCCTGGGATGAGACAGATATTAGGTTTTCAGATTAACAAAGAAAAACGAGAACTCATTGCAGGAGTTGGTGGTTTTATTAATTTGTATTGGAATTGTGAGACCTCATACGAATTTAATTTGAAACAACAAGTAAAATATTCTTTTGTCGAAATATTCGAAATTACTTTGTTTATTGATGTTTCTCGCGTATTGTTTTGCATTATACACAAATTATATAAGTTATTTTGCATGAATATTTTGGTCTGTTGAAAATGTATCCACTAATTGAATGTCGTGTAGTACCTATCCACATAATTTCATGGAAATATATGTAATTATTTTTAAACTGCAGGTATTTGTTTGTTTACCTATTACAATGGGTATTACTGCTGCTCAGCAGTATATTTTTTTTTACATACGGAATTTCGTGTCATAAAACCATTAAAATTATGGTTTTTATAACAAAAGCAGGTCGTATGGCTATCGTAAAGCTTGAAATTACTTTTACGCCATTAATAAAAAATGTATAGCATGGGGTTTTCAAAAGCGGTGTGACGTCATAGCGCCTATAAAGTAAAAATATGAGGAGTGTGTTTGACACAAGATCAAGATTGATTGAATTGACGTAGAAACTGGTTATGTTGGCAAACATTTTTAAAGCAGTGGTTGTTATAGCGTTTTATTTTTTTAGCGGCCGTTTAATAAAAGATAAAGGGGCGTTACCACAAAAACTTAAACACTTGTTAAACGCTTGACTTATGTCAGTTTTATGGCAAACTCTATACAGAAATGTCGTGTTTAAAAGGTGTTTAGGCTAAACAACTGATAAACACGGTTTTGTGGTATTATAAAAGTTATAACCACGAAGTTACACCAATACTGTCGTATCTTTCAAATAAACCAAAGCATGTGCTTCGTTCATTTTATTACATAAATCGTACTTACCTTTATCTGGAGATAAAGTAATAAGCGAATTATATTCAACACTTTAAACAAGCTCGTTTTATTATATTAATTAAGTAGCAAACTTCGTTGGTTTATTCTTCCCTAATATTCCTGATTAACTTTTACGAAAATTAAGTAATTACCCAGGAAGGCGAAAATTTACAATTTTAGCTATCACTATGTCAAAGTAACATCGTTAATCACTAAAGTGTTTGCGATTAACATTTATCAAACTGTATTTATTGGGTCAGCTTGTCTATTGCTAACTACAAATTCAGTGTCGCGAACACAAATCAGCCACATTTCAAAGATATTTGAATAAAATAGAGGTAAGCTGAAGAAGGTATAAAGTGATTCATGTCAAAAATATGGGCACATAAAGGACAGATTGGGGTTTCTTATGCTTCGGTTAACTTTACTAATGACTAGCAATAAAATATAGAGAAAGCTTCCCAAGTTGAACTAAAAGCACGTAGAACATGATTGGGATCAAATCCCAACGAGCTACGCCGTAGCGATGCGCTACGTAGAAGCGTAGCGCGTAGCGGCGTGCCGAGCGTTTTACCTTTAGTGGACGTGTAGGTAGGATGTGGCGAATATTAAAATAAAATCAGTATGACATACAAAGTGCTCGAGGTAATAATACACGCGACGGCAAAACAGGGTTATGTTTTTCACGCGTATTAATATTATGTAATGTTAATCGGAGATTAAACTAAAATTAATACCACCAACTGCATCAGACTGCTTGAAAAGTGATGTCTCAGTGATCTCTGTTCCATAGTTGCACAGATAACAATATTTTTAAGAAATAAAAATGTTGTTATCTATAAAGCTGTGCACAAAGTAAGATCTAATAAGGGTATAATGATCCTATAAGGGTTCCGTTTTTTCCTTTTAGTTACGGAACCCTAAAAAAGATATATATTGTACTTTATCAAGAAAGTATTCAACAACAGAACAAAATGGCTTCATTGTACCGATAACATCCACTATTTTAAGCAAACAAGCGCCGGTAATTATCTCATAGCTGTAGTGAAACACCCATTAGCGGTACGTTACTTAATTAAGTTTTTTTTTAATTGTCGACAGTGTAAACAGTTTAATTAGTGGCAACGCATTGCAGACACTGTTCGTTCGCGGAGGATGAAATGTTTTTTGTTGGATATTGTTTAAGATCTTTGTGGATTTATTTGTTGTATTGTTGTAGTAAGATTGTGGGCTATGTTTGGCTTGAATAGTATGTAGGTATGTATGATTTAGTGGAGTTTAGATGTACAGTCACAAGCACTAATATGTGTACACTTAGCAACTTTTAAAAGTAATTTTCTCCTACTGCATTGATTGTACTTTTATGTTATTACGAACATAGTATTTTGCCCGGGTTATTATGATTTAAGTCTCATCCCAAAGTTTTAATCGTTGTTCGAGGAGAAAATCGCTTTTGAATTTTGCTGAGGGTATACATACTTTTGCTCGTAACTGTAAGTCGTATAGCTAATCTGAAGAACTGAAAACAGAAACTGTTCTTTCACATCGTTGCGTAAAAGTCTCCTTTTTGAAATAATATTGTCAAGGGCACTAAGAAGGGAGAATAAACAGCAGCATTCTCTTTCAAGTTTTTGAAAATAGTTCCACATACAATGAGGTATTTGCCAGGTGATACGACAACGCCAGGTCGTTATGTTCCTCTTTTTGGTTTTTACCCGGTATTCAGCCGCCATGTTGCAAAGTTTCCATCAAGTACTTTCGGCAATAAAGCCCAACGAACAAAACCTATTTTTAGCAAAAAGAACAGCCCGTGAATTAAACTCGTAGCGGTTTACTGCTGAACCGCACGGCGCCACTAATTCTTAACTTTTCGAACACAATATTGTTCCGGATAGAGCGAATTTGCGATGTTTGCCGAAAAAAAAGGCGAATGTTGCGACAAAATAGAAAAGTTGCTCGACTACCCTCATAAATGTAGGAGAAAATGATTTTTGAAGCGTTAGCGGTACCAATTTCCGACAGTACCTATTTATATTTTTTTTCTATTGCTACCATTCTTGTATTTCCGATTTAAAATACTCTATTTAAACCCGATCAGAGTATTCTTGATCAAGGCTATTTTAAATAAAACTTTAACAAGTACACGATGGAAATAAGAAAAGGTCAGCTTTATCTACTACTGACTTCACTCGGATAAGTAAACAAATTCTAATTTTATAAATCTTACTTAACGGAGTCAACACTTCTCCTACCTTCATTCCGACGAACACAAAAGTAGACGAAATAAAAATATGGGTCATTTCCTCAACACATTAGCCTACAGCTCATATCCATCGCGATCACACACAACTCCACCTCTCCGTTGTCCCCCCCTATCCCCGCAGTAACATAATCTACGTGCAAAGTAGTCTATTGTCTATCTGTATATGTGGGCTATTCTTTGTGGGTGAGCCTCATATTACCTTTGACGCCTGTGGACGGAGGAACAATGTTTTTTCAGGAAGCGCAATTGATTCTCAGGTGGCATCTTATTTTTATTAGGGGAGTGTGATTTTATCCATGTTTTTTTTTATAGATAAGTGTGACATGAAGAATTGATGACGTGCGAGGTAATAAAATAAATTAAAAGTGAATGTATAATACTTTCCAAACATTTATTAAAAATAGATAAATCTATAATAGCATACAACATTATTTTTTATGACAGGTGTATGAAAACCGCTTTACAGTTAGGTACCTACCAACATAATTTAGTGACGTAATAATACCTTGCTTGTCCTGAGTGTTTGTGAAACTAAAAATATGGCGAGAACATTTCCCCAATGTGTAAGAACTCGGAAAATAAGAAAATGCGGGTAGTGTAGTGACCGCCTTAATGGCGCCCACCGCGGGACTAGTAATATTCAATCATAATATGAACAGAGTAAATGTTGTTGCGTAACTTTGATAAAGGAAAAATTTCGTATTATTTCTGAAAATACAAAACAACTGCTTGTACATGTGACTTTTATTTATTCGGAATGTTTAAGAGCGAAGGGAATATTGCAATTTTCGACTCTCATTAACAAACACAAATCCAATTCCCTTCTGTCCATTTCACGAATCGCATGCGGAACCACAGAACCATTAGCGGTCCGAAGCTTGTTCGTTACTACTGAAGCCAATTAGCAATATCGATACAGCGAAATAAAATATTTAAAACTACACTTCTAAAAGGAAAAAGTCAAACAATCCAACTTGCAAATTGGAAGAAAACTGCAGAGACTAAGGAACGAACAAAAATAGCACAAAAACTGTACAAGTTTACTTGGTTGCAAGTTATCTAGTTAACCCATGCAAAGTCGGGCTATTTCTTACACAACCGCGGCTGTCAGCAGGCCAGACGTGCTTATTTACTGCGCGAAGGGTTAAGTTGATCATTAACCCTGCATTTGCTCGGAGTCGGTGGCCATTTTGTTTTGAAAGTTGGGTAGAAAGAGGGGACGTACTTGTGAGTTGAACTATGACTTGCGGTGTAGACCACACATTCTAGAGCTTTTCACTGAACTTGGTTCCTTAAATATAATAATATAAGAAAATGGGCTTGTTGGAATTGTTTTTTTTTAAGGCGCATAATATGGGATGACCCGCAGAGCAGAGACTTAATTATTGAATAGATATGAATCAAATGAAAGTAGAGGGAATAGTAGCAAATGAATATAAGATGTCTTATTCGATAAATTGAAATGACATTCAAAACAATAATTTAAATTGGCAATAGTCCAAGAGTATGAGGATTTCCGATTGTGAACCACTTATCTGAACCTATTCATATGCACATCAATATCGTCAAAAGTCGTTAGCAATGTGCAACCAATAGGCATACCTATAATATGTAAGTATATGTTTCTTGTTTATCTGTGTTGACCGCGTTGTTCTTCTAAATCTGTGACGGATTTTGATGCAGTTTTCCGGAAGTTTCATATTAAGTTTACATAATTATAATTAAGAAATCGCGATGTTTTGTCAAGTCGTAAATACCGTGCTAGGCAGGGGCGGGTCGCTAGAAAAGATAGTAATGAAATTATAACAGTTAACAACAGTATCTGCCGTATGAGTAACACATTGGTTCTTGAGGAGGTACAATTATTTTAATAACTTTATTTTATGAAACTATGGTAGGATGCTGAATACTTCTCTCAAGGGTAAAAGTGTAGTTTGTTCTGTTGTTTATTTAATACTTGTCTCTGGAGTTGCGTGTAAAATAAACTGAACCAGTAACATTTGTGAGAACTGCTTATAGTCTTCGTTATGTGCGTCTGAATAGGACTTTTTGTTTAAAAAACTTAGAGAAATGTATAACAGGAAAATATATGTACAATGGGTTGAGATATTCCTGAGAAAATATAATGTTTTTGTTGTTTCATAAACCACTTAATAAGTGGCAAATAAAATTTTTAGAGCAACTGATTGATAAATGATAAAAAAAACGTACAAAAACATTTTCCGATACCTATTTCTGGAATATACAGATTTCATTATCAAGTCTACCATTTACCATAGCTTTTTGTGACGGCATTTAAAACAGCCTTACAAAACTGCCCTTTATTCTCTCCGGGTATTACTATCGTCGGGATTAATACAATCACCGATTTTGCTTCAAACGGAATAACAATTGAGTCAGAGGTGGGTCAGCTTAATTTGACAGGCGAGGGTTCCCTTTGTTGGTCGCTCATTAGGATACAGCCTCGCAGCGCTTTATACTCAGCGGTGAAGCGGCTGTTGGTACAAGTGACCGGTACTTATGATAGATTTAGGAATAGTATAGTCACTGGTGTCGTATCGCCATTCATAATCATAATCAGCCATCAAACAGTAAACAACAAAAATTATGATAAATTGTGATATATCAAAAGGCATTTTTACCCTACTGCCAAGGAAGGGTTATGATATATTAAAACCTGAGACAGACCAATCAGTGAGAGACGATCAGTCAGAGCTAGTCAACCAGCCATAGTTGGTAAGACGAACCTATTCTTCCGGAGTGTTACCGTACCTACAATGACGGTTCGCTTTAAAAAAAAACTTTAAATATGTAAATAATCATTTAACAAGCAAAGTAAAAGCTCTTTAAAAAGTATTAAGTGCAAACCGGAGCACTTTTCCGTGGTATGAACTTTGAAACCAGAAATTCATAACAATAACTTGACGTTAGGAGGCTATGTCAAGTAAATCTAAGCGTATTGTGTGTCGGTAATGCGATTGTAAAAATATAAAGTAAGTAACTTACAGAAACCAGAACAAAGGAACAAAACGTAGAATTTACTGTTTTATATTTCAAACATTTTTCATCGTGAAATACTGACTTAAAAGCAAAGAGTGGTTTCACGAAAATTTTATGAGAAAATGTAAGAAATTGATTTTGCTCGCCACGACTGTTATTTCTGCTCTACAAATCTTTGTGAAAGTAGATTTTCGCATCAAGACATTATTATGGGAATAAAAATACACTATTAACATAGGAAATCTACCTTACCTTCATGTTTTTTTTTGGTATATTTTATGGTCCCGTGTCGGGTAAAGTGTGATTGGGTTTTTCCATCTGGAATTCGTCAGTAGCAGCCTGGCCTCTGGATTTGTGACCGGTTGATGGCAATAGGCTCGCCCCCTTTTACATGGGACTTAAACATAACTGGCCAAATGTGGATGTACTATAGGTACCTACATCTCTGTCTAACCCTTCGAGGAAAACGTGCGTGATGTTATGTGGTCATGCCACTGAAGCTCTAGAAAATCCGTATCACGAAATTCACCACATGTCTGAAATTTAAGTGTCTTTATTTTAAACGGACCATTATTATTTTCTAAAATAAAACTAAATTTAATTTACTCCTTATAACATCAGCTGTCAGCACGTGAAAGTTCGTTCCGGTCAAAATCGGTCGAGCCGTTTCGGAGATTACCCGGAACAAACTGACAGAGAGACAGAAAAAATAAAAAATAAAAAGTTTTTTGTTGTGTGTGTTTCTTGATTCAAGTATTGTACGTATATACCTACTTTTTATGCATTTGATAAAAAGCTGTTATTTTGACATTACAAACAGACACTTCAGTTTAATTTATTTGTATGTATGTAAGTATAGGGTATAGATACGCAAAGTAAACATCGTATCTGTTTAAGCCTTCTTAAATAGCATGAAACCAAAACCGCGTGAAAGCAAACCTCGTACAGGGTGGAATTACGAGAGGCATTATAGGAGGAATCCACACAAGTGGCGCCACTGAAATGTGACGGCTAATCGTGGAACCACAACGTCTTTATATGATGTAATTGAGTCTGCTTTGATTACAGAAAAGTCTGTAGTCGGTATGTGTGTAAATGTGTTTCGTTCGTACACATATGAAGAATAAAAGCTATTATACCGAAATGAGTTTCGTTATGTTGTACCCTAAAACCATGAAGGCTTTTTTTCACTTTACTATGAGAAGTTATACGATTATTTTGGACTAATGAAATTAAGTAATTTATTCGATTAAGTACATAATTTAACTACTTAATACTATTTTACTTAACCGTGAAATCACCAGGGATGTACTTGCCGGGCCCAGGTGGCATCACCGGTAATGCCACCCGGTCCCAAGGAGGAATGCTAAATAAGTTATTTGTTTAAAACGGTTGAGAAGAACCTCGACCGGTTAAACAAATAACTTATTTACATTTCTCAAACATCTATAAAAAAATATCCTCATCATTTACTTTTTATGTTGACAGTATAATTAAAATTAGCTTATTCGGGTCGATGAATAACGTACACATTACCTGAACAGATTTACACAAATTTTTGCGCTCTTATTTGTATAGGTACTGTACGACTACGTGTTTCATTAATACTCTTTAAACACATTTCAGTGATGGGTCCCTGTGAGTCTCAACAACATTTTGTTGAAAAATATTCCGCCTGAGGCCCTGCGCAACATTCCAGACTCTCTAGGTGTGCTTTTAATTATAAAACCGGGTTTAGTCCTTTCTTAATTAAGGCGTGGACTTGGGTACGCCATTAAAAGTACATAATGTAGGTACAGTCAGTGAAATTAATTGTATACCTAACACATCGACACCCTACGCCAACTTGCCGTGTTATAGCTATTTCATATGACTGCCAAGAAAGACAGTTGTGATTTTACGGAAAATTTAAGTTGGTAGTGAATTTGCTAAGCAATTAATATACCTGTCTTTACCTCCTTTCATCTCTAATGCCGCGATCCGACGGTACGCCATATTGCGGACGGACACAGACGAGCCCGCACGACGCACCGTGGGAAGGTGTACGTGCGGGGTATCGCAGACATCGGAAGTTCCTCGGTGCGCGGTGCGTGGCAGTCTGTGGTCTTCTGCCGTGCGTGTCCGTCCGCAAAATCGCGGATCGTCGGATCTCGGCATTATGTACCCACATAACCTTTTAAAAGGGTTAGGAGTAAAAATATCGAGACGGTATTAATATCAGTCCTGGGTGGGTTGATGTTGCAACCTACACAGTTTAAAAATAACTTCGTTCCGTTGTTTTTTTCCTTAGAAGACCTTTATAACTGATGCTATTTATACCCAGGTTGCGTTATACGTTAATTCATAACTGCGTGGGATGAGCACCTATAACATTCAACGTCCATTGATGAGAAAGTTATGTTGGTAATATGTATAAAAATCCTCAGGACTTTTTGGCACGTTTGGCAAGGGCATCGGTAATCATCTTTTATCTGTCCGTAAAAGTTAACTTCATAAAAAATGGCCCATGGTCATAATAACGGAAAATGATTTAGTGAGTTTCGAATATCTCTTATACTGGAGCTACACTTCGCGTTAGCGCGAACTTTTCTTCGGGCGCTCTCTCTCGCACACCTCTCGATGTCTCGCTGAGCAACAGAGAGCGCACGAAGAAAAGTTCACGATAACGCGAAGTGTAGCCCCAGCATTAGGCTGCCCATTCCCTTTGAAGTTTACGATGTCTATGAAAAATACCATTAGATATCTTTAAACGGAAACCGAATAATATCCCATTTACTGGCTTTAAGAAAAAATCTTATTTTATTTTCCTATTTCCAGAAATTTCTTCCGGAATGGACGTCACAAAATCGCCTAGTAATGTCGATCTCGATCATATTTTATATGACGTAACGAACTTCCTTAGAACGCGCCGGTCTCAAGGTGGACCCTTTGTAATTTTGTAATTTCCGTTCGTAGACCTTTTGTAATTTCTCCCATTTTTTACCGATTTGATGAAATTACGAGGAAGCGGGATGTTTATCAAAGAAAAAAATAACTTGTAACAAATAAAACGAAATGAAAAACCAACCAAATGGCGACGATGCGAAGAGTTTGTTCAAATTCATGGACCACGTCTTGTGAAAGTATAATTGTTTAGGATACGATGGGACTGACATACGCTATTCGTAAAAGCCCCTATAAACAAATAAAGAGAAAAAAAAAAAAAAAAAAAAGAAATGAAAAACAAAAGTTGAGTGATAAACAAACAGAATTGCTGACTTTTATTAGTATTTTATGCGCTAAGTAAGTAGAACGAATATACTATCTCCAACAATTCGTTTGTTAGGAGGTTAGGAGCGATATAGAGTTTCCTCTCAGACACTGACTACAAAGTAACCGCAGCGATTACAGCAGCAAGTTTAGCAAAAATTCAGGTACTTGCGATATTCTTATACAGTATGTTAACTAACCAGAGGCGTTCCCGCTAACCCGCAATAGTATAGCGTCCATAATATGCTAAAAAAAATATTACCATTCAAAAAATTCATTATAATATTTAATATTTCAACGTGGAAACAAGTGTATACTATGTTTCTTTTACGTATCATTTTTTTTGTGTTTTTTTTTTATTTTTAATGCTGATTAATATTTTTTTTAGCATTTATTGACGCTATCCTATTGAAGGTTAACGGGAACGCCTTTCGTTAGTTAACATACCGTAAATAAGAAGGGAAGGCGCATTTTAATCACATCATCCCAGCATCTTCTTCAATTTTTAGGTCGCCTTTCACCAAAGCCAGATATTAAAGCATAGCATGCTATAGTATGGCTAAAAATATATTGACGAAAATGTTAAAAGGTTTAATTTTCATGATAAAAAAAAATCATTAGGTATTGTACAAACGAGTATCTCAGATTAAAAATCCACATATGTTCATAATACGAAATATCAAAATAATTCGTGCTAGGGTACAGTATTTTACACAAAGCTGGTGCCATCTGACCCCAACTCAATTACGGCTGATATGTTGGTATAATTAGTTCGACTGAAAGTGATGGGTCAATTAGTTTTCAAAGCCATTTGCCAGTTAAACGTTGCATCTAATAACTGGGTGCATTAGACCACAATGATTGGACGAGCTCTATCGCAAAGTCTATTAGCTTGTGTGTAATTAGTATAGAGCAGTGCGTCATGGAGTAAGCTGGATGGACTTGTGATGGTTTGTTAATGAATTGAAAATTATTCCTCTAGTACAATTAGAATGATTAACTACAGCAAATGTATGATGACATTTTCTGTTTGCGGGTAGCACGTTCAAGTCTTTAGAGGAAGCCTAGAACTGCTGACGCTTTCCTAGCGGGTTTAATAAACATATATAAAAAAACTTTTTACAAAAAAAAACAACCGACTCCCAAAAAAAACACAAAAAAAGTGAAAAATAACTTTAATTTTGGAAGTTGGTGTCTTTTGCTTTTCAATTTTAGTGTTTTTTTTGGAAGTCGTTTTTGTTTTTGTAAAAAGTTTTTATTTTTCACTTTTAAGTTGTGGTTCCTACCCCACACAAATTCGATTTTCCACCACACGTAAATAACAGTGACGGAGTTAACTATAATATCATCTACATAGACTAGGTGGGAAAAATACGTAATTATTGAAGCTAACTCAAAAACTACGCAAGCAAAGTTAAAAATATATGGGACCACACGGAAAGCACCAGCTTTCAAATAAAAAAAATAATCATCAAAATCGGTTCACCCTCTCGAAAGTTCTGAAATAACAAACATACATAAAAATAAAAACAAACCGGCCAAGTGCGAGTCAGACTCGCGCTCGAAGGGTTCCGTACGATTATCTATAAAAACGGCAATGAATCACGTTTGTTGTATGGGAGCCCCCCTAAATATTTGTTTTATTTTAATTTAATTATTTATGTTTTAAAGTGAATATGTAACTAAATATTCTGTGCATATTTCAAGCGTCTACCTGTTGTCGTTTTCAATATCGAGCAAAAAAATCACGTTTGGTGTATGTGAGCCCCCTTAAATATTTATTTTATTCTGGTTTTTAGTATTTGTTGTTATAGCGGCAACAGATATAGGTACATCACCTGTGAAAATTTCAACTGGCTAGCTATCACGGTTCATGAGATACAGCCTGGCGACAGACGGACAGACAGACAGCGGAGCCTTAGTAATAGGGTCCCGTTTTACCCTTTGGGTACGGAACCCTAAAAATACAGATTTTTTTAAAATCGGTTAAAAATCTGATTCGATACCTATTCTTGACTCTATGTACGTATATTGACAAAAGTCATCATTAACTGAATTGATATAGAAAAGAAATGGATAATAAGATGACGGTTGATAAAAATGTGCAAGAAAAGTTTGTGCCGACGCTGATAAATCGGGATAGGGACAGGAGGGTGATCATAACATAGTATGTAATCAGCTTATAATGTTCCCACTGATGGGACACAGGCGTCTTCTCTGTGAGAGGGAGTGGGCCGTCATCCACCACACGAAGCTACTGGGTTGGTGAATGTCACAATGTCTTCGATTTTTTTTTTGGTTTTTGGATATTCTGGCTTCCTCACAATATTTTCCTTCAGCGGCTTAAGAGGTGGTGATGATATAAATTGCACAAAGTGAAGTGCCTGGGTTCGAACCCACAACTTACGACCCGTAAGCTGGGTCTTAAGAATCGTTGTATCGTAGATTCTGTGCACACTTGAACAACCTACTGTTATTAATGCAATAACAAACTAAGTAAGTCCTACAGCCAAATGACTTCGACAAACAAGTGCTAGCCATTACATTGGATGTCGCAATCAGTCAGAAGCGTAATGAATGCAGCCAGTCGACCGTGCAGTTATTAATCATAGGCGACACAGCTCGAGTGCCCTCGGTAATTAGTTTCAACGATGCCGCACCTATTTGTGTATGGTGGTATTAAATGATTACATTTTACTGGTATTTTAATAACCATAGGTTATAATATTATATTCCCGATAGAATAGCAAATATTACGCGCCAAAAGTTCACATAAGTTTTGAAATTTTTCTTACTTAAAAAAGAAGGAAAAGAACGAACACGAAAACCGGCCAAGTGCGAGTCGGACCCGCCCACGAAGGGTTCTGTATCTATAAAAACGGAAAAAAATAAAGTTTGTTGTATGGGAGCCCCCTTAAATATTTATTTTATTTTTGTTTTTAGTATTTGTTGTTATAGCGCAACAGATATACATCATCTGTGAAAATTTCAACTGTCTAGCTATCACGGTTCATGAGATACAGCCTGGTGACAGACGGACGGACGGACGGACGGACGGACGGACGGACAGACAGACAGCCAGCGGAGCCTTAGTAATAGGGTCCCGTTTTACCCTTTGGGTACGGAACCTTAAAAAGCCTACAACTACTACTAACCCTCCGTTTTATTATTAAGCAGTTAAATCTCATGTGATTGATTTACCGCAATAAAAGCAAACAAACCAGTCGACATGACATTTAACCATAGTTTAAATTGAATACGTTTTCACTAACCAGGAGTATAGCTAACCGATGTCCAAAGCCATTTTAATTAATACCATCATACATCACGTAGAATACTGTATAGCGTCAAATGTCACTAAGCGCCCGCCGTGACAGCTTGCAAGCCGAACACATATTACAAACATAATACCATAGAATTAATTGACGACCCTATTTCCCACATTTCACGTCAATTCTAACTTTTCAAATAAGCCTACTCTTGATATGTCGGTGCGTTATTCGATTTCTCAGTTTAATCGCTATCTATAGTCTGTTGTTCTGTTCCAAAAGTATTTTATGAAAATGTAAACAAAACCACAGGTAAAATTCTTATTCTTATTCTTTCTTTTCACTCACTTAGGGCGGATTTCACCAATGAAACTGAACGCGGTCAAGAGCTGTCAGTGTCAATATTCCACAGAAAATAATGACACTGACAGCCCTTAAACGTAGTTTATGTGCTGATCGCGTTTGGTAAAATTCGCCCTATACCTAGGGAATTAGTAACACATTCATGTGTATTAGAAGGATTCAACTTCGTACCTCAGCACTTTTTCCAACAGTTATTGTTTGAATAGCTTTATTAAATTGTAATTGAAAAATCTACGAAAATTGTGGTTATAAAATTAAGCTCAATCGTGAAATGAAAACATCTTCAAGGTTATTTAAAATTAGAATTTCGGGTTTCAGTATTCAAAAAATAAAAAAAACACATCGGAGTATTCCAAATTGGTATCCACGGTTATCATTTTCTGATCCATTTGTTTACATTTTTACGGATACTTTTTGAACGAGGCACATAGGTATATCTTTGAGCCTACCGATACCGACAAATGAGGTAGCGGATTACTTTCATAAGCTCTCTCGATCACGCGAAAAATGCGTTATCTTGCATATTAATGATTATGATTATATTGTCGGCAACTTGTATTAAGGATTAATTGTGCAATGCTTCGATAAGCGGTCTACATAGATATGTATCGAGATAAGGGCTTCTTTAATTATAGTTTTGAATGCATATTAACCTGGTTTAAGGAACGGTGCAGTGGTGGCGCAGTGGTAAGTGTCGCGACTTAAGAGTTGTTGGTCGTGGGATTGAACCCAGACCACTGCTCTCAAAACAGTGAAGGAAAATATCATGAGGAAACCGGCACGTTCTGGAACCAAAAATTTGAAGACATCTACCAACCCGCACTGGGCCCGCGTGGTAGATTACTTAAAAAAAAAAGAAATTGCTACGAGGTGTGGGAACGCATCTGATACCGAAAATATAGTTTTTAGAATTTTTGTACGTTTGTCTGTTTCTTTAGATGTATGTTTCAGATTGAAGCAAAACGTCTGAACGGATATGGATGGCACACAGATCGTTTTGGCACCTGGTTTAACAAATAGCACCCATTAACGGTTTTAATTCCGGTAGTACGTTTCCGAGGGATATTTTCCGAAATTCACGCGGGCGAAACCGCGGGCAAAAACTTGTAAAAGTAAAAAAAAAACATATGATTAAAGAACTCATGAATACAGTTCTTTATAAACACATTATTGACCGGTATACGGTATATTTATATTTGATCATTGTTTCGCTTAGCTAAACAGTTTCTAAAAATGCTCAGATATTTGTAATATTAGGTATTGTGATTTTTGTGAGTATGACCTTATGACTTTAGTGTATGATAATAAAATTTTATCATAATTTTATACATAGACTAGCACATAAACTGGAACAGTAATAAACATGATGCTACAATAAATACACAAAGACAAAAGCCGCCTTTCTCTCAAAACGTAGACAACTAAAATACATGAACATTTCATCTAATTTCAGGACGGAAAAAGTTGACCGTTTACATTTTACACGAACGAGTATTGTACTTGGTTCAAACATTGTGCTAAGCTAATATACCTATGTTATAATATGTGTAAACTATAATAATTCTAGTCTGGATTAGCCCCCTTTTACAGCTTTTTTTTTTGCATATGGGATATCAAAGAATGACTTCTCCCGCTCAGGGCGGAGCGGGAGGGCGTGTCAGACTTATACTGAATGAAATCCACCCGTGTTCCTTCAGTTGCCTGTTGCCAAGGGCCCCGGTATCCCTTTCGGACTTTCCCGTAACCCTTCGGGGCATACAGGCGTGATGCTAAATTTATAATAATTCTAAGGGATCACTGACCTCTCATAAGTCCTTGCTCAGCGGAACTAGATGCTCCCCCTCCTTCCTTATCCTGTCCCGATAACAACTTCATTGTCACAAACACAACCAATACTCTCCAAATCGATTATTTTAATGCAAATAAAATAAAACTGTCGGTTCTCATGTAAAGAAATCTTATTTATACAGGTTAAAGTAGGTTATCCTTTATCGTAATAGATGCTCATGTGACTGATAATGAATGAGTAAACAAAAGAGCCGTAAAAATGTAGTTAAACATGATTTGAAGTGTTTTGAACTCTGCGCAATCGACTGCAACTGATACGTGAAAAGTTTCAGATAATTCCGCACACTTGTCATTGAATTTTATGGTTTGATAATACAAAATATGTTTTGATGGATTTGCGGGTAGACAAAGGACAGACAGATGATACAGTTGACGCAGATTACAGACGGAATGTGATGAATGACATTTAGATGATTATGCTTAAAATGTTCAAGAGTGGTTATTTTGAATATTAGTTTTTTATTATAGATTTTTTTTTTTATTATTGAGGAGTGATTACAATTTTGTCACTTAAAACATTAAGTTGGTATGGATTACTGTATCTATTATGAATCTCGATACCTATACTATTTTATTCTATTTTTTATAATCACAATACCTATTGAGATGTTGATAATTTTGCCAATAGTCCGGAGAAATGTGTGTGAAAAAAACGTTTTTTTTTTTTTACTAAATATTTATCTCGAACCACCGTCTTTGACAGCAAAAACACGATTTATAATGTATCTATGTTGCTAGTTAGTAATAATTTATACGGTGTCGTCATCATTAATTTTATGCTGGGGGTGGCAATAATTTATCATAATAATTGACCTACTTAATATTTGGACCGCAATAATTCCAATACAAACCACCGTAATTAAATTTGAAAGCTTTGCGTATTGAATTATTACCGGCACGTGCGTTCGATAACAAATAACAAATGTTAAACGATAATGCATATAATTTTATTGTGCTGGTTTTTTTTTCAGGTGATTCTTGGAGTAAAATATGTGCAATATGTAAAATATGTGCAATATGTAAAATATGTGCAATATGTAAAATATGTGCAATATGTAAAATATGTGCAATATGTAAAATATGTGCAATATGTAAAATATGTGCAATATGTAAAATATGTGTATGTAAATAAGAACGAGTTATTTTCGATCAAGAGAATAAATTACATGGAATAATATATTATAATGCATGTTTTGTTTTTGATTAATTTGATTTATTTACATTTTATAATCTAAGTTTGCACGCCTACAGGTTAGGTTTTTATTGACATTTGGTGTATAAAGGACTGTTATTTCTTTGACAATGCATCTGACATTAGTGGCGGGACCAAAGGCACAATGTAGGAATCTTTTTCATAAAATCCCCAATTAATCGATTAGAGTCAAAGCATGAAATCGATTCACAAAAAAAATATTTTTGAAAAATATATCAATTCAAAAATATTTTTATAACTGTGTTTGATTAATAATAACATAACATAACATCTAGCTTCTAATGCCTGAAGGGAGAGATGTACCTATACACCCTCATTTTGCTAGTTGTGTTGTAAGTCTCGTGCATTAGGGGGCGAGCCTATTGCCATCAACCGGGCGCAAATCCGGACTCCACTTGCTACTGAGATATTCCAGATGAACAAACCCAATAACACTTTGCCTGAACAGGGAATCGCACCCAGGACCTAATGCTCAGGTGTAGCTGAGCATGAGGTCCTGGGTGCGATTCCCCGGCACAGCGCTACAGCGCTTGGGACCACTAGACCAACGAGGTAATCAAATGATTTCGATTTTAGTGTTTTAGGTTCGAGAAAAAATCGAGTATCATTTATCGATCTCAGATCGCCATTCACCATCCCTACCGATCCATCCGATCTTGGCGTCACGTTGTGTTTACATATTCGTTGTGTACTGTGCGATTATTGTGTTCTATTTCTAACGACCATTGCTATTATTTACGAACTGATAATTATCTTCAAAGCCTGATTACCATTGCTATATAAAAAGGATTCTTCGGTTTTGCTCTACGATTCGATTAAATGGATATTATGATGAGATGCATAAACTGTGGTATATTTCGTAAGGCGGGTTCAAAGGCATATTATGTCAATGCTAACCTTACCCCTGCAAGCGAGACTTGCCCGGTGGTTGAATAATCAGGTATGTACTTAAACTACATTGGAACAATACCTACTATATAACAACAAGACTGAAGGTATAAAATCTGACATAGCGGTTCGATTGCATGTGAGCCAGCAAAACTTAATAAAGCAGCGTTTATTTGGGGAAAGGGTGGCAATGCATCAGCAAAAACCCTGCTATGGGCGGCGGTGATTGCCTAATTCCCGTATCTAAAAACGTTCAAATTCAAGTCGCAATCTCATCTCAGCGACAATTATTGTCAAAAACTCGATTACCACAACGCCTAGCGCCATCTCATATCGAAAACCAGAGTTATTTAATGAATACTTATCTTTATTTTTCTCAGTTTCCTGATCTTTTAGACTCGTGAAACTTTTTTGTCTGGAGACTGTAGAATACAACAATTGCAAAAATAAAACAATATTTGCTGCACATTGATTTCGACACCTATGCCGGCGTCCATAGTCCCACTGGTCATGTCATTTGAAGATTTCCGAAAACAAAAATCAAAGTAAATTTTTCTAAGACCCAAAAATTTTTTTTAAAGAAAAAAAAAATGTTTTCTTTGCTGTTCATAGTGCCCCTAAGCGTATACTCCAACTCCTAAGACGACCTACTGACCGTTTTCTATTATACTATTGCCAACTATAGACAAAGTTGAAATGTCGCAATATGCCTTTAATTTCACCGTCTCTGGTACTTTTCACAAGGAATGCTACAAATAATTCAAAACTTTTTTATTATTTAATTATAGGAAGGAGTCAAAAATTTTTGAGCATCAAGCAGTAGTTTAATTTGACATTATTTTAATTCTTTTCTTGGGTTTAGAATAGAATAGAATATTCTTTATTATGTACCCCATAATAGAGAGTATTTTATTATACTGTCTTTTATTGAATAAGTGAAAAAAATTACATGCTTATTCGCTATTGATGATAGATAAAGAAAGGTACCAAAAGTGGCATTACATGCTCGGACGATCTTTTTAGTGCACGGTGCACTACATACTATTACCGTGCACTAAATAACATGTCATTTTAGATCAAATAAAGAATAAGTAAAGTTTTTTTGCTGGCAATAAAGTAACCAAATACCTTAGTTTTGAATAAGATCTATTTTTACACGAAGAAAAATTATAATCTTACCTTTAAACCTAAAAATTAGAGGTGCTCCGTCATTTGTTTTTTTACAGCCATCATCCATTTGAATCCGCTGAATAACGTCTACGTCGTACCTAATAACTGGGTAATAAGTGCTAAGGCCAATAAACAGTTGGCCAAAACTGATAAGAGTCACTCTATAACGATAATAATCTGTTTACATTACCGATCTATATACAAGTTTTATACTAATAATACTTTCTGTCGGCCCAACACGTTCACAGACCTGACACAATCGTTAAACTGCTTAGAAAATATAGGATTTAATCGTTTCTTGGTATCAGAGTAAATATTTATTTACGAGTTGCATGTTCTTTACAGTGATCTTGATAAACAGGACGTAATGTAAACACTAAGCTGCTATGTTATGCACAGACGAATGCCAATGTACAGATTACAAACTGCACGGGAAAAAACGTTTTCTCAAACATACTTGGAAATTCGCGCATCATTTTGACAACCTTCTTCGAGCTGTAGGTACTGGTCAAAAACAAGTGAAGATACGGGTAGCAATGTTACTATGATGATGAACCATATCTGTCGTGTTATTTAAAAATGGAACGAACTTTTTACTTCAACACATGGATCAAAGATTTTATCAAGAAACAAATGAACATATTGGCGCGTGAAAAAATATTGTTGTCCGTCATTGATTCTGGAATTTATAATTAATTTACTCAGTTTGAATTTGCGCGCATTATTTGAAAAAAGTATTTTACAAGCCTTGGCCGCAACCATGCACGACCGTGAAAATGTGGGCCGAGGCGAAGCCGAAGCACACATACGTCACTTTGCCTAGGGCCTCTGTTTTACCCTTTCGAGGAAAAGGCGTTATGTTACCGGATATATTCACAACAGCAATCTACGGCTGTGCTCATCAAAAGGAATCAGCGTACAATGAATATGACGAGAGTGTTGTACGTGAGTCCAACTAAAACCCAACTACGTAAAAACTAAAAAGGTATAAATAACAAGACTAGTACTAGTAGTACTTGACTTTTTTGACGTAGTTGGGTTTTAATTTTACAACTTTTATTTTTTTAGCTGCTAGCTCTATTTCGCTTCTCGTTAATCGCCGGCGGTGGAATAGGTGCCTAAAGACTAAACCACTGCCTGACTCGTGTAACGTGAGCTTCACCCAAATAATGACGACGTAAAGTTTACAACCAAATCGCGTAACTAGTGATAAACAAAAGAGCATCATTAACATGATACAAACGATAAGCTGCAGTCATGTGACGTGCAGTCATTGACCGAGTTTACTCACTGTACGAATGATGTAGATTACTATCGACGATTGATCGCTATCTAAATACGTACTGACAAGTGGCCGGCTTTTGTAGTTTGCACTTTTATGATAATGTGACATGATATGTGTTAGTTATAACATTGTTGAGTGATTGCGGAGGCCCGTACCACGAACGCGACGTAAACGTAACGTAAATTGTAAAGTACAACTATCCTATATCAGTTTGGTAAAAAAAAGTCGACAAGTACAATGAGGCGCCGCAGGCAGGTGCGACGTTACACCGGCACCGGTAGAACAATTTCCGTAAAGTTTTCATAGATATTGTTCTACCGGGGTCGCGTCGCTCCTGTCTGCAGGAGCCTTTAGTATCACCTATAGATATTATGAAGTCTTAAAACTAAGTATGTTGCGAAACGATTTTTGAGGCTGTCTGTATATACACCTCAGAGGGCCTAGACAAGTGACAATTGCTTCGAAAGCGTTTCGTATTTCTATAGCGACTTTCGACAGGATTGACATATGTAAGCGTTTCGATAGCATATTTATGTCAGTCCTATTTGCCTTTTCCGTCATCGTTATCGCTGATAGAATGTCACTTTGTCTGGGGCCTCTGTTTTACCCTTTCGAGGAAAAGACGTTATGTTACCGGATATATCCACAACAGCAATCTACGGCTGTGCTCATCAAAAGGAATCAGCGTACAATGAATATGACGAGAGTGTTGCCAAGAGCTAAAGACATTAGGCACGCCGCCACTGCCATGTCGCTGATAATGGCCTATCATTTCATTAGCAGCTTTCATTCAAACTGAATGCTTTTGTTGATAGATAAATAGAGATAGATAAAAAAAAAATTCAGTGCAAACAAGCACAATATTCAATGATAACAAATTACATGAATTATGCTTATGTTATGTTCTATGATTGTCATAATAAATAAAAATATTATGATTTGAACAATTTGTGGACTGTACTTTTTTGTTTCATGGACTGTACTGTGTGTTCGTCACATTCGACGTGGCACCAGGCAGCAAAAGAACAAGTAGACGTTGCGGCGACTCGACGTGGCGGGACTCGACGTGAAGGACTCGAACAAATCGCGAATTTATGTCCTGTTTATGGAAAAATCTCATGGAAATTGGCAGTGCAGGTGAAAACGAAGAGACATAATGTCAGCATTGTTAAACACACATACCTACACACACTAAATATTTTGAAATGCTACATTCGAACCTTTTGTAAAAAACTCACCAATTGAAATTTTACAAATCTAGAGATCTTACACATTAAATTACAGTGTAAAGTATAGTAACAAAACCTACGGGACGATCTAATCCCCAGGATCATTGACTTCATTTCTTCCTTCAAAATCTCAAAAGGCTGAGTACAAATTTAATAAATCTGCGTATCAAAAGACGAACAGCTACATCAGTATCTTTCTATATATATTTAAATCAGTTCCCTAGGGCGTCGTAAGAGACTCCGGGTTTGTATGAGGTGGGTTAGGTAGCGGCACCGTTCTATGATGTTTTGTGATAAGATCGGACTGAGAAATCTTACTGCCTTAGGGATTTTGTAGGCCAAATAGCTAAAGTTGTGTTATGGATGAAGAAACTAGTACGTGGGCATTACTAATGACTGCATAAACCGGCTATATGACTGTACCTTTGCAGGTGAAAATCGGGCTTAAAGCCGATACTCGTTAGTCATATTTCGTATTCCGTGTCCGTGTGCATAAATTACTTTGAAATTCCACAGCGCATCTGTTTCCATAGTGCAAACTTTTGCATGAATGGTAAAAAAACATTTGTGACTCTTTTATCGTCTTGCCAACTACATAATGTATTTTACTCTCGCCCATAACAGCTATCAAGCCTTTCAGGCTTCTGATTACCAGATTCGAAGAATTAACGTGATGTCACGGAGATACGGAGGGGTTTCGCAAAATAATGTATTTTCACGGACTAGCCGGGGCTAATCCAACCTAACCTTCTATTTAACCTTCAGTGTGATTTTACTAAATAACAACAGTTAATATCATTATCAAGTAACCCACGTTAATGCGCTTATAATTCCGCAGGACCAGCAAAAAGTCATGGCCGAAACCCTCCGGCCCTATATAGTGCTAGTTAGGGGGGGGGCCCACTATAATGCTGCCCAATAATAGGTAGGTAAGGTCAGTGAAATTTCTGATAAGAGCCGAGTTCACCGCGCACTGAATACTAATGTTATCCTCTGCCAAATTGATTTATATCTGCACGAAGTCGCCCTGTGTATTTTCACAATATTCTGTACGGATATGTGCGATGTGAGGGAAATAAAATGGACTAGGTGAGGTGAAAAGGCACCGGCACAAATTCAAGGTGGACTAAATAAAATATAGTGTACGTTTGACTAAAATGTGTCACATGCCTTTCTGTCTAAACTCAAATACCTTTTATAAAATCAAAACCCTCGAACCAACAACATTCATTTTGCAACGACTTGTACAAAGTGTACAAATAATGTCCAATGAAAAACAGATTGAAATACTGAAAGCTGAACAGAAATGTTCGAAAAAGTCTGCAAAGCCGACATTAATATCAATTCTTATAGACTTTAATATCAAAGTGCCAGAATCGCAAAAGAAAGCTCAAGTGTTGGCGAATCAAATATATAGCAAAATTAAATCACGTAAAGCTAATATATCCGAGCGTGCGAGTTGTACGAACACACGTGCACATACACAGCGTCTTACAGCGTTCGTGTGTGTGTAAAAGGTAAACGTTATTTGTTCACTACCCTTAGAAACTGTGGGATTGGGACAAAGGGTATATTGTAACTTCAAAATATGATTGGAATGTACTTTTTGTTTGATAGTATCATCTCTTTTGTAATAGACGTCAAATACCTAGCCTAGAGCTAACAAATAATGTTGGATCTTTCATTTGAACAATAGCTAGTTCTGAAGAATCGAGACAATATTACAATAAATTTTAGAAGAATATGTGCCTGTTATTACGCACATTTGTAAGGTTTTTTTGTGTTTACCTTAGCATCCTCGACATAGATAATCCTACTGCCAGCCTTCATTAATTATTTCGTTGTGTTAATTACATTCCTCTCGGGGGATGACTACGTTTTGGTCGACATCCGGTTGATTTGATATTTATGACACACATACACACTAAGGCATGAATGTAAAATAAAGAAGTTGTCGAAGTTCCGTTTGGTAGTCGATGGACTGAGGTACTCTAACCTAGCTCTGTAGCCAGGGTCTCATTTTTTTCTGTAACCTCATCATCATCAGCCTATAACTGCCGTGCAGGCCCTAAAGTGCAGTATGAGAGAAAAAGCGGTTTCGAGTAAAGTGCGAAAAACTTTTTAACACTGTTTTTTTTTAATTTATTAATTTGTATTGTGGATATTTTTATTGCCTTGAGGACTACGTGAGAACAAAGATGATATCTACGAGAAAAAATATGAATTTAGTTTATTCAATTCTGAATAAAACGTTTTTTTCCAAAATCATGACATTTACTGCACGCAAAAAGGTACGCATATGCAAATTAAAATGCGGTAAAAATACTTGATACTGCAAATTCTTTCGATTTATTTGCTACTTTGCAAAGTAATTTGCAGTATAATACTTTCTTTACTGCATTTTAATTAGTAACAGCGACTTATACTGCTATTTAATTAGCATTTGGTTAATTGCACCTATAAAATAATACCGACTATACTGCAGTAAATAATGATCATACTGCAATTTAAACAGTAGCATTCATACTCGAACGTGATATTGCGATTAAAGTAAAAGATACAAATTTTAATTTTGCTGCAATTTAGTTGGTTTTCACTATATGAACCTTCTTGAATAACACTAAATAAAATACCATATTCAAGTACTTTGCTGCATTTTAATCTGTAGTTCATGCGAAATAAATTAGAGTGATCCACCATGTAGTATTAACATTGTCGGTACAAAAACTACTTACTGCGTTTTAATTTATATGCGACAATATTTTTTTAAGTGTAGAATACAGATTTTTAGTTGTAATAAAGATATTTACTGCGTTTAAAGTGGTAAAGTGACGAGTCGTAGTAGACGTAACTGCTATTACTGTATTTTAGTTAGTCTTGTAATATATTTAGACCTGCAAAGGTAAGTTACTGCTTTCACTAATTCGTTTTTTTTACCGTTTAGAACATCCAAACGAAAAACCGATAATATCACTGTGTTCCTTATAACGTGACCCTTAAGGTTCAATATTCAACAAAAAAATGTAAAAAAACCTGTTACTGCGTTTTAGCGCCTGCAAGCAGTCCACTGCTGGACATAGGCCTCTCCAATTGCACGCCATTCAGCTCGATTCTCGGCAGCTCTCATCCAGTTGCTACCAGCCACCCTGCGAAGATCGTCGCTCCACCTAGCCTGAGACCTGTAACCTGTTTATTATTTATTCATTCTAGTGTATTTATAAATTCATCTTCAAACTTAAACACAGTAAAACCAGTCAGGCATATATGGAAGATACGCGCTGAAGAAACATTTAGAAACACAACATCGCGCCAGTTATTTTTAAGTCCCATGTAATAGGGGGCGAGCCTATTGCCATCAACCGGTCACAAATCCAGACTTCGGGTAGCCACTGAGAAATTGCAGATGGAAAAACCCAATAACACTTTGCCTGACCCGGGAATCGTACCCCAGACCTCATGCTCAGCAGTAGCGCTCGCGACCACTAGACCAACAATGCAGGTTTAGAAAAGAAGCAAGAAATAAATTCGAAGTATAAATGCTAAGAAATCCAACTTAATGTACTACTTTAGTATACATACTTCCAAAGATTCAATGGTCAAACAAAGTCTGTTGTTGGTATTCTATCGATGGACGTTATAGTGCGTCCGATATCGATCATTACATAGGATACAGAAGCCATTATAGATCTAAAGAAAACACTCGGATCGTACAGAAAAATGAGAAATACTTTTATGCTCTGAACTATTGTTGTCTGACCAACTTCAGTTCTTGCATTCCCTTATACAATACTTTTATTGCAACGTTCGAAAATTCTCGCTTCGTAGGTTGTGTATTGTATTGTATTGTATTGTATTTGTAGTGGTATTTTAAATCTAGGTGTATCTATCTATTTCTATACTTACTATAAATTACAGTCGCTTTTCGTGTTTTTATGTTCGTCACGCAACAGATTTTGATGAGGTTTTCACCATAGTTTAGAGAATTTACTCCGGAAGGTTTATGTGGATAATACGTTCATATTAAAGTTACATAATAACTAAGACATCTCCCATAGCCTTTTCCATTTATGTTGGGGTCGGCTTCCAAACTAACCGGATGCAGTATTATACATAGAACGACTGGAGTTGTACCTACATAAATACAGTTTGAATTAAAAAACTTATTTCTGGTTTTTGTACGGTCAAACTTGTTATTCCATGTCTCGTAAAATAAATTTTGATACCTACATGAGGCTAACATGTTGTTTACCGAGAAAAGCCGCGGATAAAATCTAGCATTAATTGTTAATTGATTTGTATTAGTTACTGAAGGGTTAGACTAGTTTGAAGTTATTTGTCCTTTTGACTGATAGTACGGTATCTTGACTGAATCAATAATTGGAAGGTAATATAAATACCTAATGCACTTGCTGGAGACAATTAAGTTGTTGTTTGAAAGTGTAAGATGCGGGTCATAGTTGTTTTGTCGCTGAGTTTGGTTGCTGTTACAGGTAATTAATTTAATACGAAACATTTTAAGGATAGAAAATAAGACATGAATGCCCGTATTAATACGTTGTTGGATTTTCAACTTTTGGCGCTAAGCCGAGGGTTGAAAATCCACCGACGACGGGCTTTTATGCCGATATCCGACGATCTGCGATTTTGCGGACGGACACGCACGGCAGACGACCACCGACCGCGCTCCGAGGAACTTCCGATGTCTGCGATGCGCACGTACACCTTCTCACGGTGCGTCGTGCGGGCTCGTCTGTGTCCGTCCGCAATATGGCGCACCGTCGGATCACGGCATTAGGCTTTCATTTAGGTATCACCTAGTTTTGGTTAAAACGGGCATAATATCTCTCACCAATACGACCTTTTAGGGTTTAAAAGACGTTGTATCGTCGTGAACCTTTTATTGTCCCTTTGTCTATTCAAAAATGATTTTGTATTGTCCAAAGAAAATATCTCGTAGATAAATTGACAGATAACCCAATTTTTATAAGATCTACAAAAAAGGAAAGTTCCTTATTTTGAGTAAACAAAAAAGGAGAGGCACCTCTTTCGTTTGTGGTATTTTCTCGCAAAATTCTAAGGACGCGATAAAGGAAAATGGGTTAATGTGCCGTTTGTAGACGATGAACCACTAACCCCTTTTTCCTCTCCTTTCTTACAAAAAATATGATTTACATTATTTTTTCAAATCTATGGGTAAATTTTACAAACCTCTGGCTTTTCATGTATTTAGTCAAGGTTATATTTTGCAGTATCTACTCAAGGTTCCACTTTACTTGTAATCTATGGATCATGGCACTTCTTATCGTTCACGCTTAGAAGAGGTTCTAAGCGTATGAGTGGACTGCTTTAAAGTATCAATTCATAAGTGCAGTTACTTATACTGTGACTTCAGTTAGGGTAGACGCTGACAAACAATTTGATAACGAACTCTTTGATAACGGACTCTTTTGTTGAAATCCAAGGAGACGCTTGTAAGGATACAAATCCGCCAGCTCTGTAAATTGTACTTAACTTATGTTCTTACAATCAAAACACCTCCGGCAGGATTAAATATGTCTTGTGTTCAGTTGGAGAGGCCTATGTCCAGCAGTGGACCACCACAGGCATGTGATGATTTACCATTGAGTTTACCTGTAACAAAAAAACAAAGGTAATCTTAAAAATGGCTTAATACGTTACGGCGTTAAAGCTAATAAAATGAAGGCATGAAAACTGGTGAGGCCTGAGATGTTTATAAAATGGATTTTATTAACCATAAACAATATCTTCATCATATTTTCTCTTTATTGTGAGCGTAAAAGTTTATAATAGGATCGTGTTTTAATTAAAACTTAAGGCTCATACAGCCTGGCGACAGGCTGCGCGACCCTTGTCACGCCCGCGATGTCGCGCCAGTTTGTTCGAGCCTTAAAGTAACATCTTTCTTTATTACCGTTATTATCACCGTCATTATTATCTTTATTTTAGACCGTGTGTATATTTGTATACGTGCAGTAAATATGTCTGGCCATATTGTTCCGTACACATATATGCACCTTGTATTGATAAAGAGAGAGTTTAAAAAAAAATCCCCCTCTTCATTGAAAGAATCTCTGCTCAAGTGTCACATTTTGAGGGCGAGCTATGCGATAATAGCTCATGCGCAAAATGACGGACGTAATTAAATGTATACCGTTCGAGGGATTTACGCTTTCCCTATATAATAGTAGATTTTTTTATTGTGTGTGCGGCTGTTTTTCAATTGTTTTTGTCTACAATTTCAGCCGTTCCTGCTAATCCTCAACGGATTGTAGGAGGTGCTGTAACTACCGTTGATCAGTACCCGACTATCGCTGCGCTGCTGTACTCTTACTTCGGAGTAAGCTTCTCCCAGTCTTGCGGTGGTACTATCATCACACATCGGTCCATCCTCACCGCTGGACATTGTCCTTCGTAAGTTACTTTATGATATTTGTAGAATATTTTATTGATGTTCTAACGGACTTACATACTGGATCTCTAACAAGAGAAAAGTTCTTAAAGTTGACGATTTACCTTATGTTCGAATATAAATCATAATTTATTTTGGTAAGAAGTGCTATCACGTTTATCAATCCAATCTGTAGATGTTAAGAATGGATAACGGTTAAATGACTCTGAATGCGTTATATTTTTAGTATTTCTAATGTGGGTGTTCTATAGCTTTACCTCTGCCGAAATCGTTCGGGGATCGCATACGTGATGTAATGTGTTCTAATATAATACTTTCTCCTGGTCTAGTGGAGACTCAATCATCAAATGGCGTATCCGCGTTGGGTCCAGCTTCGCCAACAGTGGCGGCATCGTGCACACTGTCATCGGTATCTTTATCCATCCCAACTACAACCCGCGCACCATAGACAATGATGTCGCCGTCTTGCGAACCACCGGCACCATTGTGTTTGGGCATGTGGTCCAGCCCGCTCCTATTGCTGGAGTTAATTACAACCTTCGTGATAATGACACCGTGGTGGCAGCTGGGTGGGGCACTACCTCTGTAAGTTGCTACTATTTTACAAATCACTTTTTGCCCGGGCATCGACACTTCCCGTCTTACATAAAGGCGCTCCCGCACCGGAAGTATTCGTAATGTAAGCATCCAATATTCCACCGTCACGGCTAGGGCTTTGCAAGTAGACTGCGCAGGCCGTCAGAACATGTAAATAGGTAGGTATAATGAAAAAGGTAGAAGTAACACGGCTAGGTCGCAGATAAAGGTTACATTACAGGCGAATGCTCCCGGTGAGGGAGCGCCTTAAAATGAGCCAAGCCCACCAACCATCGAGCCAGTTAATGTATTTTGAACTTTATTCAGATAACTTAAATTTTAACAAAATAGAGTATGTCATTAAAAAAATTACTCAATGGTATAAATCTATAAGCCTTGTTTAGTAATAATACCGTTTTAGTTTATCAACTTGATTCTCATGTGTTTGAACCCTATTCATTCATTTCTTTGCAGTCTGGTGGTTCATCTTCCGAGCAACTTCGTCACGTCAAGCTGTGGACTGTGAACCAGGCTATCTGTCGAGCACGGTATGCAGCCCGTGGTTCTAACGTCACTGATAACATGTTGTGTTCCGGCGTGCTCGACGTCGGTGGTCGCGACCAGTGCCAGGGTGACTCCGGCGGTCCTCTGTACCACAACGGTGTCCTCGTTGGCGTCTGCTCGTGGGGTGCCGGCTGTGCCTCAGCTTATTACCCTGGTGTCAACACTCGAGTGTCTCGCTTTACTAGCTGGATCCAGTCTAATGCTAAATACTAAAAAGGCGCCTGAGTTAACGCAGTAACTAGCTCTTTCGCTATGAAAAATATTTGCATACTCTAGATATAGTAGTTCTGGGTCAGTATATGTGAGATTTATGATTCCAAATGCACCCCGTGGCTAGTTTCTTTTGTATAAATAAAATACTGGTTCATACCTAATTCATCACGTATGGAATAGTTACTGTGTAAAATAAATGGATTCTAAAATATTATGATTCTTTTTCAACATCTTGTATTGCACAAGAAACACATTAAACAAAAAAATAATCACTTTCATATTACAACATTCTTCTATTAAAGTTATGCAATAAACTAGACTGTAAACTAAATAAATAACTGTTAACTCCGTTAACAGGGACACTCTGTTGGCCGAAGCAAAAAAGGTGTTACCGGATATTTTTGGCTTTTTGTGGCAGTGCTATAGGCACCCATCAAAATTACTCTATAAAGACAACGTTTTGGAATCTGCAGTCGGATGCCAACAAGGTGATCCCCTCGGGCCGGTCATTTTCAGTTTAGCTATTCACCCCATAATAGAACAACTAAATTCAAAATTTAATGTATGGTATTTAGATGATGGGACTCTAGGAGGTGACGTAGATACTGTCCTAAAAGATCTCCAATTCCTTAAGCAGCAGTTCCAATCCATTGGCCTTGACCTCAACTACTCAAAATGCGAAATTTACCCTTGTGACAATACTGACAGACAATTGACTATTCAGAAATTTAACTCAATAGCCCCAGTTATAAAAGTTTTGGAAAAAAGTTCACTGCACCTCCTAGGTTCCCCAATTTTAGAAGACAGTTTCTCACCTTTCATTGATGAAAAAATTAAACATTTCAATGACATTTCGGATAGACTTTCTAAAATTAACCTACATTCGGCATTCACCCTCATCAGATACTGCTGTTTCGGTCCAAATTTTATGTATTTTCTCCGCTCTTCACCTTTATGGAAAAAGCCACACCTTTTAGACAAAATTGATCAAATCATTCGGAGCACTCTAACATCAATCATAAATGTGGCATTGGACGACCGTGCGTGGCTGCAAGCTACACTACCCATTCGCTTCGGTGGGCTCGGCGTCCGCAAAATTTCCAGTGTAAGCTTACCGGCGTTCCTGTCCTCGGTCCACAGCACCGAAAAGTTAACCACAAGAATCTTAACTGCTTCTCAGGTTGACTTTGAAGTGCCGTGTTTGACTGATGCAATGAACGCCTGGAAAGTGGCCTGTCCGGGTACGGACAAGCCCGAGAACCCGTTCTCCCAGAGACAGTGGGATGAGCCGCTCTGCAGGTTGGTACGGAATAACCTCATTAATACGTCCACCAATACTGCTGAGCGTGCCCGCCTACTGGCTGTGGGGGAATGGGAGTCGGGCCTCTGGCTTCAGGCGCTACCAACATAGGCACTATGCTGGGTGATACCACTTTCCGGCTCGCTATAAGTCTGCGTTTGGGCGCTCCTTGTGGGGCCCCACATCGCTGTCAGTGCGGTGAAGCAGTCGACCGCCTCGGACACCATGGCCTTTCCTGCAGCAAGAGCGCCGGCCGGTTGGCACGGCACGCAAGCATTAATGACATCATCCGTCGGGCTCTTGTCACCGCCGGGGTGCCAGCTGTTTTAGAACCCAATGGCTTGGTACGCGACGATGGGAAGAGACCAGACGGAATGACCATAATGCCTTGGAAGTTGGGTAGGCCTTTGGTGTGGGATGCAACCTGTGTCGACACCCTCGCGCCATCCCATCTTCCTAGCACGGCGGGCTGTGCTGGGGCGGCTGCTGCAGGTGCAGAAAACCTCAAACGGCGCAAATATAACAACCTTATTGGTAGCTATATTTTTGAGCCGTTTGGGGTTGAAACACTAGGGCCGTGGGGTCCGAGTGCTCATCGAGTTTTTCGGGACATCGCCAAGCGGTTGGTCGACTCTTCACGTGACCAGAGGGCTGGTCAATTTCTAGGTCAAAGAATCAGCATTGCCATCCAACGTGGCAATGCTGCCAGCCTTTTGGGCACTTTTCCCACTGACAGCGATGCGGAAGAATTTTTTGACGCCCTATGAGCCCTACTTTCTATAATACTTTTTATTTCGTTTTGTATATAATTTTAGTGTTAGATTGTATATAAAAATATATGATTAACATTGTTATTAAAAAATAAAAGAAAAAGAAGATAAACTAGAAGATATCATAACATACGTTTTAAAAACGCGTAACTTCATGAAAATACGATCTTCCTTCTACATAATGGCCAGAGTTTCTGAATTGTGCGGCATCCTAAGTTCAAGGAGATTAATGTGGGCAACGAAAGGCAAGGGTCCGCCATTTTGGAAGTACTTATGTACATAAGTTATTCGGCCTGTACACCGGCTGATATATTCAAAACCGATGCTTTTAATTTGTCAAAGAAAACTGTAACCCGTTAGAGAAGAAAACCTATTGTAGGAATGTTTTTTGTAGAAAGATTGAGTGAATGTTAATGTTTTTAAGATTTAGTTTTCATTGCTATTTTAGCGCCTGATTAGTGCATGATAAAAATAAATGCTCTGAAGTGAGTTTGCATTGTTATCAATAGTTAATATCGAGTTATTAACTCAATCAATTGTCGATAATACAATATAATGTTTTATTTTTATCAGGCGCAATACGCGCTGAAACATTTATGCACATGGCATGACATTGGCGGCTTCATATAGCCTTGATGAAGTACCTTATAGTTATCTAACCCTTGCAAGGATATATGAGGCGAATTACTACGTATGGAATGTAAGGAAATCTGGTAGCACTTTTCCATTTTCCTTCCACATTACTGCTTTGAATTATACCTATGTACTTACGAGTACTTTGGCTAAGCCGGCTCCCGGCTCTCATTCATGGATCTTTGACAGTCGCTACGGGTCGTCAGAAGCCCGACAGTCTGACAACCGGTCTTACTAAGGGGTATCAGTAACTAGGCTGTGGAGGTCAGATAGGCAGTCGCTCTATGTAAAATACTGGTATTCAGCTGCATCCAGTTATACTGGAAGCCGACACCAAAAATAGTTGGGAAAAGGCTAGGCAGATTGATTGATATAAAATTGTTACCTAACTAAATAGGACTGATATAGGTCAATCTAGCATTATTGGTAATATTAAGTTTTGAAGGTTATAAAATGGTTTATCAATTGAGACACCTGCAAAGCCGGTACTGGTAGAATATGTTGTAACATCTGAAGAAGGTTAGATATACAATTAACTAATAGTATTTTTTATCTGTAGATTATCTTCCTATATCTAACATTGGTTAAATAAACCGACGCATTAGATTTTTCATATAAATACAGGTAAACTACAGGTAAAGTTAGAATGTGTACGACGGACTCACGATGCGTGTAATTGTTGCCCTATTGGCTAGCCTAGCCGCTGTTTCAGGTATGTGGTTTTTTATTTGGAATACCTATTTAGTTAAGTTTGTTATAAGTAAAATTAAGAGCGCTAACACACTGGAACGCCATGGCGACATCTCGTCTACGTATCCAAACAATTCGTATTGAAATGTATGACAGTTAACTCACTTGACTATGATCTGGCGACGTCGCTACTGACCGGCACCTTTTTTTTTTTTTGTTTGTGGTATTCATCAAATTACTTCTCCCGCTCTGGGCGGAGCGGAAGGGCGTGTCAGACTTTTACTGACTAAAACTCCCCCCAGTTCCCCCTTCAGTTGCCTATTGCCAAGATCCCGGTATCCCTTTCGGACTTTCCCGCAACCCTGGCAGACGACTGACCGTCCCCTACGTGGAGACTGGATACTCTGGCGACCTGGCGACGCGTAGCCAAGACGCCAGTATTTTGTATACAAGTAAGTAACGCCTCCCTCACTTAGTGGCCAACTGATCGCCACAACGGTCGCCCATGTGTTACTGGCTACTTATCTGGCAACCTCATTTGGTTACGGTAGGTAGCCAGAGGTAGCAATGGCTACGTAGTCAGTGACGTCACCGTGGCGTCCCAGTGTGTTAGCATTCTGATAGTGATAAGTAAGATTTATTTTTGAATATTGACTGTTGAGTTTGGGGACTTCGTTTCCAGTGTCGGCCAGTGTCGTTAGGTTATTCTATTGGGAGTCTGGACTGATAGGAGTACTTCCAGCTGCCTTATTGGTCTAGTGATCGCAAGTGCTACTGATGAGCTTGAGGTCCTGGGTTCGAATCCCAGGTCGACCAAAGTGTTATACGCTTTTTCTATCAAAATGTCTCAGTAGCAGCCTGTAGTTGGTTAGTAGCAGTAGCAGTAGTGCCCGGTTGATGGCAATAGGCTCGCCTCCTGTTACATGGGACCTAAACATAACTAGCGAAATGAAGGTGTACTATAAGTACACCTCTACCTAATCTTTCAGATATTACAGGCGCGATGTTATATTATGTAATATTTAACGTTTTTATTTCATTTAATAATTAAGTGTTAATTAGTCTGCACTTTACATGATCGACTGATAAGTCTACCGGTTGAGAACGTGTCATCTAGGCATAAGTTGTTAGCTACGATTCTCGGTTAGGATAAGTTATTATGGCACCTATTCAAAGATGGTTTTTCGGGAATAAACATAATGTCGTTATAGAAGGAGCGATGGTGTATGTACAACTCAGTAAACCTTGCTTATTCCTTCGGTCAATACATATTCAAATAAGCTTTGAGTCGGTCGTATTCATGTCCATTCAACAGTGAGAGCGAGAGTTTCTGGTAGTTATCGTGTGGCTTTCTTTGAGCAGTCTGGGTTTTCATACATCGCATGATTTTTTATTTCATATATCGTCCTCTGACGACAGTTTTGAAAGCACTAAAGATTTAGGTTATGTTGAAGGTATTGTACATAGTTAATTAAAGGTAGGTGTAATGTAATAAGGTATGCTTTTGCTTCTTCATTAATTATAAACAATTTTAGATGGATATATTACTTTATTTTAGAACTGATATAATAATGAGATGCACAACATATTATTTAAAATTGATAATATTTTACTAATATTAATTCAGAATAAATGTTATTTCAGCGATTTCTAGTTTGCCTTTACCCAGCAAGGCAACAATTTAATATAGCTCTAGATTAAAATTACTTATTTTTTTTACTTATCTCAGTTCAAACCGAGATTTTTATGACTAGGTCTCAGTACATCGAGCTAGAAAACCAATTACTGAAGGTATTTACAATCTACACTTCTTCGTAATAAATACACAAAAATATCGTTAGTAGATAGTTTATTTTGGAATTACTAATCATAAAACAATCAATCAGACAAAAATCCTACGTAATAGTCATTAGTTTACGATATCAAAGGTAGATTAGGTAGGTAGGTTTGGAGTCGGTAGCTAAGCTAGATTAGATTTGTACAGTTTTCGGCCCGTTTTTGGTTATTTTTGAAGCAGGTTTGCATTGCTTTTCATAGCAGAGCCTTTCGGTAATATACCTAATATGTTTTGGAGGCAAGATGATGGAGAAGGCTTTCAACTACATTATAAGAGCGAAGTTTAATGATTCTGGCTGTAGGAAAAGGGAGTAAACGATAGCAGGATCGTTGACAGGAGAGAATGGAAGAAGTAAACGTGTTGCGCCAACCCCAAGTAACATGGGACCAGAGGGCCTAGACAAGTGACAATCGCTTCGAAAGCGTTTCGTTTTTCTACAACAACCTTCGACAGAATTGACATAAGCTTTTCGAGAGCTCCTACACATTTTTGCCCTTTCCTCATCATCCATTTGCCATTGCATCATCGTTATCACTGATAGAATGTCACTTTGGCCTCGGGGCAGGAAGGTGATGATAATGTATACTAAAAAAACAGATTCATTTTTATAAGAATGAGTATTAGGTACTTAAAAAGGTACAACGGTAGTGTTTCTGAATTCCTTGTTTCTTTCCCACAGCTGTCCCTGCGTTTCCACAGCGGATTGTTGGTGGTGCTTTCACCACTATCGACCAGTACCCTACCATCGTGGCTCTGCTGTACTCATGGAATGGTAACTCTTTCGGGCAGGCATGTGGAGGCACTATCCTCAACAACAGAGCCATCCTGACTGCTGCTCATTGTCCACAGTGAGTTCAACATTAGTATCTATGCATATTATAAATTAAAGTCGCTTTATGTGTCTGTCTGTGTGACCGCATTGTTCTTCTGAACTCGCGATAAATTTTGATGCGGTTTTCACCTTCTTTTAGAGAATTTATTTCGGAAGGTTTATGTGCATAATACGTACCTACATTAGTATTAGAGATGCCCCAATATTCAGCCGAATATTCGGTTGAATTGCCGAATAATTACCGAATGTTTAAATTATTGGTAATATTTAAAAAAAATAACATTTTATTAAACAGTAAGGGCTCTAGCACACGGCGTAGTTTAAACGCGTAAACGACGCGCAGATGACGCGCGTAAACGCGCTTCAAACAAGATTTGAACGCAACCTTGTAACCTAAGCACACGGGGCGATCGTGAAACGCGCGTCTACTGCGCGTATACACGTAGATACAGCGATACAGACGCGCTGTAGTCGCTCGTAGCTTCGGTGTTTTTGTCAGAGACTCGTCGTCAGTTGTACAATCAGGGTCCGTCAACTTTGTTCGCCAATCATGCGGCAAGGGGACGGGAAAATGATGCTACCATTACAATACATTTATTTGTTTTTATAGGAATCTATGAAATCAATACTGCGGGCGGTGCGGTGGCGTGAGCGCACGCCCCTTCTGTACCCCACCTCTGACCCTTTGTACGCGCTTCAAACGAATTTCGAACGCGCTTCACACGCGCGTTTGAATCTATCTTCTATAAAATCACTAAAATCGGCATCTACAGCGCAGAAAACGCGCCTTTTTGAAACGCGCGTCGTCTGCGCGTTTAAAATACGCCATGTGCTACCGCTCTAAAGTTAAGTAATTACTAAAAAAGTGTGGTTTATTCCGAAAGTTGTACATAGTTTTTTGTAAATGAAGGTGACACTTTTGTACCAATTATTTATTTATAAAATAAAAAAAAGATTAACTTTAACAATCAATTTAAATAAAATTTTAGTCAAATAAACTTTTGCTTTTTTTTACTAATGATAATAAGCTAAATAAAATTTCTATGAAATTAACAATTATAAGAACACTCCTTTTAGTAACAAAGTGTACAAACCTGTTCACCGCGCAGAAATTAACCGAATGATTCGGCCGAATATTCGGTTCGGTTCATTTCGGACCGAATATTCGGCCGAACATTCGTATTCGGTTAAAACTTCATTCGGCGCATCTCTAATTAGATGCACCGAATTACCGATTACCGATGCGATTAGGTATGTTAAGGTACTTAACATACCTTTAAATAAAATAAAATAAACAATGTTTTGTCAAGTTGTAGAAACCTTGTGACGCAAAGACACAAATAAAGGAAACCTCAAGGAATCAAAAGAAGTTCTAACTATTATTTGTATTTCAGTGGTGATGCGTCATCTAGATGGCGTTTTCGAGTTGGCTCTACCTGGGCCAGCAGTGGCGGTATCGTACACGCCTGTGGCTCCATCAGCATCCATCCCAGCTATAACACCCGCACCATGGACTCTGATGTCGCTATCATGCGTACTACTAGTACCATCTCCCATAACAATGTTATTCAGGCCGCGTCCATCGCTGGTCCCAACTATAGCATTGGCGACAACCAGGCTGTTTGGGCCGCTGGATGGGGTACAACTTCTGTAAGTATAGTTTTTGTAAACGAACTACTATTTTCGAAGACTATGAATATTTAATGGATCAAGTCATATTATTTGCAACCACTACCTCTAAATGTTATATAATGTTGATAACGATATTATTTATTGTGTTTGCAGTCAGGTGGTTCGGCCTCCGAGCAGCTTCGTCACGTTCAGATCTGGACTGTGAACCAAAACACATGTCGGACTCGCTATGCTGCTGGTGGTGGTACCATCACTGACAACATGTTGTGTTCCGGCTGGCTCGACGTCGGTGGTCGTGACCAGTGCCAGGGTGACTCTGGCGGTCCTCTCTACCACAACGGTGTCGTCGTTGGTGTCTGCTCCTGGGGTTTTGGCTGTGCTCTTCCTCAATACCCTGGTGTTAATGCTCGTGTTTCCCGCTTCGCCTCTTGGATCCAGGCTAACGCTTAAAATGTGAATCTTAATGAGAATTAAAACGATGTTTTATATGCGGATATTGTTTTCTTAAATGTTTAAGTAATTCCATGAACGAAACATTAGTATATTGTATGTAGGTGTGTAAAGAATATGAAATAAAATCTTGTGCTGATTAGGTAGTTTTCATAGATAATACAATGAATAATATAATTATATAATATAACGAAGTAAACAAAAACAAACTTAATAATAAAATTATGATTCAGCACTATACCTATAATATCAACGCAAGACAACAAGCTACAATAACAGAATTACACAGTATAATACAAAATGAAGTTTAAAGCAATCATTGTGGCCGATGAAGCTAGCGAAACAGACTCTCCAAACCCATAATTTATTTATAACATGTAGGGCTTGATTTATTCCAAACCAAAGTGTTTAATTTAGCTCGTAAAGAGGTAATTTACAGCAAAAAGCTGTTGCTATTAATAGAAGCAAATTGTGTTAGTAACAATGTGAAGTTTAATTACCAAGGATTAAGTGTTCAGTGGCCATATGAAGGGAAATAAGGAACACATAATAAACAATTGACCTTATGGGGAGAGATCAGGAAATATGATATTTTTTAATACTTTTTACGAATCTCCATAGAAAACTGTCAAACAGATGAATTATTTCGTGATATGAATCGCACGCAGATCATTATTATGAATTGTCAGTTTGTGAAATTTTACGATGATTTATAACATTTTCATAATATATTATGATTCTGCCAAAGTGGCTGTGTGGAATAAAGCTTATCGAAATAGATGACTAATTCTAATGTAATAATTTGTCACACCTTAAAGTATTCGTGATTTCAAGTGTTGGCCATCCTCAGTGTCGATGATATTTGGAAATGTTTCGTCGCAAGTGGTAAACGACTTGAAGATAAGACTACTGCGTAAGTTGGTATTTTTGTTGACAATATTAGAGACAATTCTACGTGGTCAGTATATTGAAAAGTCACGTTTTTATGCGGCAAGTTGGTAACTGTAGTCTTTGTTGGCGTCACTTAAAATATTTTTAATCCGAGGACGGTTTACAGGTTTTGAGAAAAGAATACCTATTTATGTGACTTTTCAAAGACATGTTATTGCAGGGCACAGGGAGACTATGAAAGTGACGGAAAGAGAGTGCAACAGTGTCTGCGCACACAATTGTGCAATTTAATATCTCCCGCGTCGATGGCTAGTCTCCAATGAGATTGGCTGCCATGGCCGATTGCGGTCTCGAGTACTTTTATTGCAGGGTGCAATATTTTCCTTCTTTTGCTGGCTATTAGTCTCACGTTGTGGTAACGTCTTAAAAAACGAATACTGCTTTTACATTTTACTTCGCTTTACTCAGTCATCTAGATCGCGTGCATTGCTATAAGGAAAACCCTTTACTTAATAGATAAGAAAAATAGAACCACCGTGATTAGTAGAAAACAGTAGCTGATATTTGACGAACAGTAGTTGAAATTATCTATGATAGATAAATCAGAATCTATGAATCAGTGCACTTTATATAAATAATGTTAGCGAACTAGGAATGTAACTTGGTGCATCAGTGGTCATCATGCGTGCAGTGATCATTTTACTAGCCGTAGGCTTTGCTGCCATTGTGGGTAAAGTACCTTTCGCAAATTTCTTATTATATTCTTGCTTGGTTTAGGCGAAAGCGCCAGGGAAGCCCGCGAAATTGTTGATTTTAATTATTATAATTCTGTAAAATACATATTTTTTACGGTTGCGAATCATATTTCAATCAGCATATTATTAAAATTGCCATAAAAGCCAATGAACTGTTCAACACTTAGAAAACCTGGGTTTGTTGGACACTCGATTTGTAATATCAAATTGTTTATATTAGTAGACAGGTGGACGTTGTTGTTCAATGTCCATCCTCTTGACGTAATCACTAATCGTAATCAACAGTTATTTGGGTCTCTTCTTTGCTTGGACCACTAACATTGATTTCGCCCCTTTGTTCTTAGCGGCGACGCAGCCTTCAAATGGCGTGTTCGAGTTGGTTCCAGCTGGGCCAATAGTGGTGGTTCCATTTACATCCTGAACTCTGTTGCTGTTCACCCCAGCTTCAACGTTCGTACGATGGACTATGACATCGCTATCCTGCGTACTGTTGCCTCCATCATCTACAGCAATAACGTTCGACCCGCGTCTATCGCTGGCGCCAACTATAATCTACCCGACAATCAAGTCATCTGGGCTGCTGGATGGGGGACTACTGCCGTTAGTATTTATTATGTTATTATTGTATGTTAAATGTTCCTATGTCTAAATGACAAAACGGAACTCTTACAATGAGGGTCTCAAGTATATTTCTTTAATATATATTTTTTTTTTAATAATTTTATAATAGTTTTAAAGTTATTTAAGAAAACAGATGAATGTTGATCATTCCCCTCTTCCCCTTATCTCCGAAACTATCTCATCCTAAGATTTTGAGAAAAATATAGAAAATTGTTCTACATTTATACATAAAAATTGTTAAAATAACATGGTAAATCTCCCAATGTATGGGAGAACATGTTTTTCAACTACAATGTTAAGTTTGTTCTTAGGATACATGGATCCCAACTACGAAACCTTTTATTGTGTGTGGTTCGACACGCACTTGGTTTTTAATAATTCTTTTTTTAATCGTTCTTCTTGTTTTGCAGGCCGCTGCAGCCCCTACCGAGCAGCTTCGTCACATTCAGGCTTGGAGTATCAATCAGTACACTTGTTCCTCCCGCTATGCCGTCTTTGGCGCCAACGTGACCGCAAACATGTTTTGTTTCGGTTGGCCCAACGTTGGCACTCGAGACCAATGCCAGGGTGACTCAGGTGGTCCTGTCTACCATAATGGCATCTTAGTTGGCATCAGCTCGTGGGGCTATGGTTGCGCTAATACTCTGTACCCTGGTGTCAATACTCGTATTTCGCGCCTTGCTACTTGGATTCAGTCTAATGCATAATGAGATCCGCTCAAAAAATTTTGCTCGGTTGAAAAATCTATTTGTTTAATAAAATACAGGCTATTATTGCATTTTTGTTAATTCAAAACGTAACCTTATTTTTTATGAAAGTAGGTATTCATTATTATTTGTGGATTTTACATTTTTTTGTTATTTAATCTCTAATGTATGTATCAACGTAATTATGTTTTCACTGATTAGGTTATTCCAATTGGGTTTTCCATTGAGCTAACAAATTATCAGGGTATTAATTTTAATAGCAAGATAATATACCTATTTAGTCATTAAGGGTCATCACCCACCTAATCACACGCCTGCAGCACATATTGCTGGCGTGGCACATCAAGCAGTACGGCTTTATCAAACTTCGACTCCTACCTAACCTGACCTTAGATGATGACATGTGAATTCTCATGTCATGAGAATACCAATCAATCTGCCTAGCCTTTTCCCAACTATGTTGGGGTCGGCTTGCAGTCTAACCGGATGCAGCTGAATACCAGTATTTTACATGGAGCGACTGCCTATCTGACCTCCACAACCCAGTAACTGGGTAATACGATACCCCTCGGTTAGACTGGTTGTCAGACTTTCGTGCTTCTGACGACTCGTAAAGACTGTCAAAGATCCACAAATGACAGCCGGGACCAACGGCTTAACGTGCTTTCCGAGGCACGGAGGAGTCACCCATCCACGGACCAACCCAACCCGGCGTAAGCGTAGCTTAACCTGATGGATCGACCCGTGCAGCTGTTATTACTTTGCCACGAGCTCCTCCTCCTGTCATGAGAATACCAACTATAGTAAAAAAGTTCCGAGCGATCCATGCGACTATGCAGTACAAGACAAGTACAGTACAAGTAGTATTTTATTTATCTAGTTAGCGACGACGAGTCCTTTCTTTGGCATAATAATTATCACTAAATCTTCTCTGAAAAATGCATAACAAAAAGACAGTGCCAAGGATTTACTGACACAGGCTTATCGACTGAGACACCCAATAACAATAGTAAGAGCCTTATTAAAAGTCAAAGATTTATTTGCAGATAAATATGGTTACAAGGTTCTTATAATGGTAGTTTATTAGTAGCTTAACATACTTAATCATAACATAATGACATGCAAATTTTTAGTACACAGATTATTTAAATTTAAATTGAAGGAATTCTTTGAAATTGTAGAAGGAATTCTTAATTAACCAGCTGCTTAAAGCCCTTATAAGGTTATTCGACTGATCATAATTATTCGCTATGTCGTTGCGTTATTAATTATATTGTTAATTCTGCTACACCATAAATACGTATAGCATAGTTATTTATGTCGCGGTATACTTTATTAGGTACATTCAGGTGCAGCCACTTCGCGTATACGTCGGTGACATGCAGTGAGCGACTACCCTAACACGCCCATTACCGAGATTAAGATAATACCCACTTACATAATTATCTACGTCGATACCAAATAGTGAATCAGTACAGTTTAATAATATTATACACTCGTAAGCAACGATTATCTTTAGTAATAAAAAAACATGCGATGATTTGGATATTTTTAGTCCAGTGATAGAAAATTCATAGAAATTATGAGAATTGTTGGTTTACCTTATTAACAGACCAGCGCTATTTATGATACTGGTCCAAATGTCATGATTTTATTTAGGTAAACTACTTTCGATCATCGCTTTTGGTGAATAGAAACCTTGCCTTATAACGAAGATAGCACTTATACAGGATGAAATTGAATTCATGGGCATCCTCTTTTAAGGGGTCATTGTACTCATCATTATGAATAACTTTTACTATGGGACCAAACCTGAAATCGCGAAAAAAAATCAGCTGTTCCCTATACTTTGACAAGCTAACGATGAGTACAATTACCCCTTAAGAGGATGACCATGACCATGATTTAAATGTCACTCTGTAAAACATAAAAGATAAATATATAATAAATATAAAAGAAAATAGCTGCTTTCACTTAATGGCTGATCCAGCCGGGTTTGTAACTTCAAAATCTAATACTTAATTCACGAAATAGATAGTATTATGTATTTATCAACAACTGAACATGAATGTTTTGGCAGAATCGTCTTCATAAAAATCTTAACGCAGCATTCGTTTATTTTATTTTCCTCATTATTAAAGATGTCCAACTTTGTATTCTATTCATTCGATCATCAATAATTATCATTGTTTTTAAACAGTTGATTTAGTTTGTAGAATATAACGCAGGTCATCCAAAACAGTTATTGATTGTTTGGGATGGAGTAAAGTAAGGTCAGCTGCTCTATTCTGTAAAAATATCTAGTGTAAGGTGGAATGACAGTTCACTTCAAACTCACTTCGCCTAAGTTTCACGGTGAGATTTTTTCTATAGTATCAATCTCTAGCATCACATGGAATGACAGCTCACTTCAAACTCACTTCGACTAAGTTTTCACTGTGAGATGTTTTTCAGTAGTATCAATCTCTAGCGTCACATGGAATGACAGCTCACTTCAAACCCACTTCGACTAAGTTTTCACTGTGAGATTTTTACTGAATAAATCGGCTGAACAGACTGATGCTCTTACTAAACAATCTTTCTAACTAGAGCAGTTTACGTAATCAAAAAATACTATATTCCACTGGATTTGTATATTTTTTTGGTAAAAATGTCACCTGTTATGTAATAATGAATTTATTTCGTTTTGTTTTAGTATCCTTACAAGTTGCAGGTTGGAAACTGTTAATTTTTATTTCAACCTCTGCACAACATGTTTGCAATAAACTGATTTTATTTGAACAGATATTTGTAAGCTGCTTTTCATTAAATGAATATCTCGTGGACGATGCGCTTAAGCAAGATATTTTATTGTGTATTGTAGTCCTTCATTCATAAACAACGTAGCAATTGTTCCTTAGTTAGACTGTTGTAAATAATGTTCTTTAAAAACTTGTAGAGATATGCACGTGAGTTTTCAGGGGATTATAAAGCAAAATTATCTTATTAATTGATATAAAATAATTCCGACAGTAATTATTATCTGAGCATATTTTACGGATCATTATCGTCATAAGTTATCCCTTTTATCCGCTATAAGTCGTCTAGCTAAGTCCAATACCAACACTGAGTAGGTACGCAATAAAACTTACAGCAAAAATATGATTTCTTCGCTTCATATTGGTAATAGTTAATTAGAAATTTATTAGAATACTAGCTTCTGCCCGTGACTTCGTTCGAGTGGAAGTCGTAAGACACAACAATATACTAAAATAACAGCCAGATTTTTATAAAACTTCCCGTTTGTAGTTTTGGTCTCAGCGGCCAAAAAATACCTAAAGAGAGTCAGGACTTGTGATGCTGAGCATGCGACGAACAGCTGTCCGTGTGAGATGCTTCTCACACGGACAGCTGTACGCTGAGGTCGACACCCGCAGCCTTCAGTAGCAATTCCCTATTTCTTGCGAAGTTTTTAGTGAATTAAGGAACGCCTGCGTTTTTGCTTAAACTACTTAGGGCTGATTTTATCAAAGTCAGATATCTTTTATCCGTGGAATAAAATTGTGGTCTGACAGTTTTTGTATGGAAAAACTGTCAAAAATTCAAAATTTATTCGCATGATAAGACTTATACTCGGTATAAAAGTTTGGTGAAATTCGCCCTAAATGACACAACACTGCTACACCGTTTCATTCCTACAGATTATTCCTGACGAAAAGCTATCACTGAAATAATATAATAGTAGATTGTAAATACACGGGATTCCTCAGGCACCCATAGATATTTATGTTTATTATAACCGTAGATGACAAAAGCGGGTTATTTTTTTTTTTTGTCTGTACGTTCTACGACTTTTCACATAATTGTATTACAAAATGTAAAATAAGAAGCAAACATATATCAACTATTGGGAATCAAACTTAGGTTCATTATGCAGCCGCTAAATTATTTGTATTGTATAGTATTACCCAGTTACCGGGTTATGAAGATTGCATAGGCAGCCGCTCCATGTAAAATGAATGTCTTGTTATGAAAAAGAAGGTGCTGTATAGCGAATTATATTGTCATCAAATTATTAGTATAGACTGAACAGACATACATACACCTTTTAATTCACGCTTATCTAAAATATTTCACAAAAAGTAATTTATCATAAATTCATGATATTACACACTTAGTATCTACTTATTAAGATTAATTGGTAAGATTGTCAGAAATTTGGAAAATCCAACTGGTGATTGGGTTTTTCCGGGTTTGTTATAGCTCGATTGCTACTTGATTGCGGCTGTCACGCTGCAGCAGTCGCTCTGCCCAGGTACAACGAAAGGCTAGGTTTTCAATCAGAATATTCACAGTAGCAGCCCGCAGTCACATAACTGGCGAAATGTGTACTATAGGTCTGCCCTCTGCCTAACCCTTCGGGGAATTCTGGCGTGATGTTATGTTATGTAAAAGACTAGGCTTATAGGTAACGATCTTACAAATAATTTGACTTGAATTTCTTCGCCGTCTAGTAGTTTATTTGTACTTCTCTGTTATCGGATGGATAGGATAGGAAAGCTTTTCTGTGATACCGAGATTAAAAATAAAAATAAAAAATAAAATATCTTTTATTTCAGACAACTTAGTCCATATAGTATAGTAGGTAAAATTGTTTTTTTCGAAAACTTACAGCACTTATGAGAGTATAACAAATGAGATCCATTTACGTCGTGGACGAATATTACTATGTACTGAGTAAATTAAAAGACACCGTTTTGTTTATTTGGGATAGATCTAAACCTCAGACATAATATTCCCACTGCTGGGACACAGGCCTCTTCTCTTTGAGAGGGAGTGGACTGTAATCTACCACACGGGCCCAGTGCGGGTTGGTAGATGTCACATGTCTTCGAATTTTTGGCTCTAGGACATGCCGGTTTCCTCACGAATTTTTCCTTCACCCTTTTGAGAGCAGTGGTGATAAAATTATTTTACACAAAGTAAAGCGCCTGGTTGGGTTCAGAACCACGACTTACAACTCGTAAGTCGGGGTCGTAACCACTGGGCCACCACCGTATTTATGACGAATATAAAAGAATCGTTAATAAGTAAAGTAAACCTCTCCGAAGCAATTTTGTTTTATAATCAGATTCCCTGCACCTTATTTATAGTTCCAAAGGTGTAGCTCAAAATACTGAAACTACATAATAACTAGCTGCGCCCCGCGGTTTCACCCGCGTAAGTCTCGATTCCGTGGGAATATCGGGATAAAAATATCCTATGTGTTAATCCAGGTTATAAACTATCTGTTTGCCAAATTTCATCCAAATTCATTCAGCCGTTTTTGCGTGATTGAGTAACAAACATCCAAACACACAATCTTTCACATTTATAATACTACTAGGATTAAGAATACTGGTGTAAATAGTAATCATTTACTAGTTTTTCTTACAAACTTTTATTAGGCTCGCCTATTACATGGGACAAACATACTTGGCGAATTGTGGGTGTACTATAAGGTCCACCTCTGCCTAATCAACATTATCCTCACATGATCTGACCTAGGAGTGATTATCTCTGGACTTTCATTAAAAGAGACTGTGACGTCCGAGTTTGTTTCGGCCTTTCATCTCAGAGTAGTCAGATAGGAAACGCCGACCTCATCTAGTTTTTAAAATATGATTGACATGTAAAAGTGTTCGTACAAACCTACTTACAGAAATAAGATCATTTATACGTGTGCTTAAGGAATTGAATGTTCTTATAACTCTATTTTTATTATGATTCTTTACAACATTTAGACTAACGTTAGACAAAATAACCATTAATTAACTACATACATCTAGATAGTAGGTTATATTATGTATTATTATACAAGGCATTCTCCTCATGAGTTTTAAATGGATAAATGTGGTCAGCATTTAAGTGTTATTCTTTATGTAAACTCTAAACTGAAATTATTGCTTTATTTTTATCGTGAAATAGCGTTAGAAAAATAACGTTAAAGGCTACTGTCATCCTGCATGCAGTAAGATACTTAAGTGCAACAGTTTCAACGCCACAAGGTTATATTGGCGCGAGGCCAAAATCAGAATTACCAGGCATCTTGTTTTGTCAATGTCAAAATACACAATGACAATTTCACAAATGTTTACCAACAACACACCCCTGTTAATGTTATTTAGGCGCCAAAATATACTTGTCGCACTCTATAACCGCTTAACTGTCGATTGGCCTTCTAATAGCCGATAATAATTAAAATTCTATTGTGTCTCGTTAATGACAGTTGGAGGTATAAATTTATAACATCAACAATCACTATCCGGCGCGGGCGCATCAATGGCACAAAAACCACGAAACACTAGAAAGATTACAAATCAGTTTAACATACGGATTATCTGATATGATGATAATGCCTTGTTAGTGAAGTGGTCGCGAGGACGACTGTCGAGTGTGGGTTCTCTTCTCGGGCCAGGCGAGTTATTGGGTTTTTATAGGACTATTTTCTTTCTTTCTTGTTCTCGTTGGTCCAGTGGTCGCAAGCGCTACTGAGAATGAGGTCCTGTTCGATTCCTAGATCGGGCAAAGTGTAATTGGGCTTTTCGTCAGGAATTTCTCAGAAGCAGTCTCGAGTCTAGATTTGTACCCACTAGATGGCAATAGGCTCGCCCCCTATTACATGTAACTTACACATAACTGGCAAATGTGGGTGTACTATAGGTACAGCTCTACCTGATCCTTCGGGGATTACAGGCGTGATGTTATGTTCGCAGTTTGGAATCTGGATCTGTGCATTAGGCTTACCCTCTTTTACATGAGACTTATGACAACAATAATTATAACACTGATGAAATGTAGGAGTGGAGGTACATCTCTGTCTACCCCTTTTTGGAAAGTATCTACTAAATACCCAAGTCAGTAGTTTCCAAAAAAAATATCCAGAAGTAGTCTAAATACCCAAGTCAGTAGTTTCCAAAAAAAATATCCAGAAGTAGTAGTAATATATCGACAACGTGTCCCGTTATCGGCTTCTCTTCAATCTAGAACGATGCAGTCGGAGAAAAGATAAGCCTAACTTACATAACTTAATATCACGCATGTATTTCTCGAAGGGTTAAGCAGAGGTGCACCTATAGTGTACCCACATTTCGCCAGTTATGTTTAAGTCTCATGAAATAAGGGGCGAACCCATTGCCATCAACCGGGCACAAATCCAAACTTCAGGCTGCTACTGAGTGCGGGAAAGTCCGAAAGGGATATTGGGACCTTGGCAACAGGCAACTGAAGGAACACGGGTGGGTTTTAGTTAGTAAAAGTCTGACACGCCCTAACGCTCCACCCAGAGCGGGAGAAGTCATTGGATGATTTCCCACCCTCAAAAAAAAAAAGCTGCTACTGAGAAATTCCACATAGAAAAAGACAATAACACTTCGCCCGACTCCGTAAAAGAACCCAGACATCTCTTTGAGGCGTGCGTGGAGCACGACGCGCCATCGACCCGGGCCTGGTCCTGATCGGACGGCGAGCTACTCATTGCTCGCCGTCCGCAAGCCCGCGCCTATGGTGGCCGGGAATCCGCCTGGGATTCCCGATGCCCAGGGCGTCTCCAGCGGCGGCGGCGGTTAGGGGCGTGAGGGCGCAAACTTTGCCTCTCCCTCACGCGTTCCGCCTCCTCCTTCGCGAGCATTACTGCTTCGCAGAAGGAGGTGACTGCTTCCCATGCCCTCTCGCTCCGCACCATGGCCTGGACCAGAGCCGGACGCGAGAGGTCACCGCCGCCAATCGCCTCCAAGAGGACACGGCGGGGCTCCGCCCAGGCGGGGCAGACCTCCACCGTATGCTCCACCGTGTCCTCCGGGCGATCCACACAGTGGTGACACCCGGGCGTTTCCTCCCGCCTTATACGAAACAGGAACCTCCCGAAGCAACCGTGTCCGGTGAGGACCTGCGTCAGGCGGAAGGTGAGGACGCCGTGGCGCCTCTCTAGCCACTCCTCAAAGAGGGGACTTATCGCCGCAATTGTGGCGTGCCCAGCACTGGGTTGCGACAATCGCACTCTCCATGCCGCCATGAGATCCTGCCGGAGCTCTGTCCGCTGAGCCGCGATTTCTCGCGGCAGCGGAGTTACGCCCCGGCGCTTCATCTCCTCGCGCCACTCCCAGATGTGCGCGAGGACCTTCGCCTCCAGATCCCATGGCGGTAATCCGGTCAGGAGGCTCGCCGCCTCGCGGGAGACAGTGCGGTATCCCCGGGCCAGCCGAATGGCCATGACCCTTTGGGACGCGTTCAACCGGCGGGCTGGCCGCAGCCTTAGGGAACGCGCCCACACCGGTGCCCCGTAAAGGGCCATGGACCGCACGACCCCCGCGTAGAGCCTCCGGCAGGAGGCGTTTGGAACCCCCAGATTGGGCAGGAGACGCCCCAAGGCAGCTCCAGCCCGGTCCAGCCTGGGAGCCAAACGTCGGAAATACTCAACGAAGTTCCACCGGCTGTCGAGGACGAGTCCTAGGTACTTCATCGTCGACTCGACGCCGATGTGAACCCCTCCTACCGTAATTTGGGAACCCGACGGTGGCGCGTTCCGAGGGCCATGAAAACACATGACCTCGGACTTGTGCAAGGCCACCTCGAGTCCCAGCTGCCGGATTCTATCGACGATAGTCGCAACCCCGCGTGTCGCTAGTTCGGCCGCCGCCTGGTGCGACCTCCCCTGTGCCAGGACCAGCGTGTCGTCAGCGTAGCAAACTACACTGACGCCACTGGGGAGGTCGGCGCGCAGCACCCAGTCGTAACCGATGTCCCACAGATGCGGCCCCAGGACCGATCCCTGTGGGACACCGCACGACATCTCTCGCCGGTTCCACACTCCCTGGTGACCGGGGTAGATGACGGCCCTGTCCGTCAGATAGGCCTCGACCACACGACAGAGGTAGGTCGGCATCCGGTGGTACCGGAGTGCCTCCCTTATGCAACTCCAGGGCAGGGTGTTGAAGGCGTTGGCGATGTCGAGAGACACCGCCAAGACGACCCCACCCCGGGCCACAGCATCCCCCGTCGTGAGGGCCCATACGCGCATGATGGCGTCCACCGTAGAGCGCCCTCTGCGGAAACCAAACTGGCTCTCCGCCAAGTCCGGCCCCACCCGCACCAGCCGCCCGACGAGGCGGTTTGCAATTACTCTTTCAAAGAGCTTGCCCACCTCGTCGAGCAGCACGATGGGCCGATAAGCGGACGGAGAGTCCGCAGGGCGCCCCGGCTTCTTTATGAGGACCAGTTTCCCCGTCTTCCAACGAAGTGGAAACTGGCCCCTCTCCATGCATGCGCTTAGGAGACCCCTTAGTCGAGGCCCGAGAGCCTCCATGGCCACGGCTAGTTTACAATTACGAAAATAATAATAATGCACCTTGACAATCTTTGTTATCAATCATTTTCGGTAAACGGGTAAAATAAAAATAAAATAAAATAAAAATAAATATGGAAACTGTATCTTTTCATACACGAAATCTCTTTAAGGGGTCATTGTGCTCTATGCAACTGTGCTCTATTGTACTCATCATTATGAACAACTTTCACTATGGGACCAAACCTGAAATCGCAAAAAAAAATTCAGCTATTCCCTACATTTTGACGAGCTATGCGAACAAAATATGTCCCTAGCCTGGAATAGCTGATTTTTTTGTCACTGATTCGTTTTTCTCAAATACCGGCAGCCTAGCACAAAACGTAGGCGCCACAGTGAATTATTTCGGTTGTGCCGCCGACATGGTGCGTAAAAAGGAGAGAGGCCCAATATAATTTTGACTTTAATTTTGCTTCTTTTTGCAGTGGTCATGCTGCTAATAGATGGCGCTTCCGTGTAGGCTCGACCTGGGCCAATAGCGGCGGTGTTGTTCACAACGTAAAATCTATCATCAACCATCCCAACTACAACAGTGCCACAGTTGACAATGACATCGCTATCTTACGATCTTCTTCTGTCATTGCACACAACATCAATGTCCGCCCTGCATCCATCGCTGGTGGAAATTATAATTTGGCCGACAACCAGGTCGTCTGGGCTGTCAGATATCTTTTATCCGTGGAATAAAATTGTCGTCTGACAGTTTTTGTATGTAAAAACTGTCAAAAAATTCAAAATTTATTCGCAGGATAAGACTTACACTCGGTATAAAAGTTTTGTGAAATTCGCCCTTAATGCAGTAATTTTTGAGAAACCAATCACAACTTTTACCATTTTACTACAATATTGATAAATTGCAACGATAAAACATTTAGTTTTTCAATAATGTTTTCCTTATTACTTGTCGTTTCACACGTGTGTTGTACCTTCAACATTTCATTTGGGGTTATTGAGCTATAACTTCTTAAACGTGAAGTGAGATGGCAGTTGTTTCAAGCAAAAACCTTTTTACTCAAGAGCCTTTGATAGACTAGCTGGCAGTCAACTTCAGCTTTGGAAAAGTATAATCTTTTCCAAAGCCGACTCGTCAATACTCAATAGAAAAAATATAATCTAACTAATATTATAAACGTGAAAGTTTGTAAGTATGGATGGATGGATGGATGTTAATTACTCTTTCACGTAAAAACTACTGAAGGGATTTGGATGGCAAACAGATAGTTTATAACCTGGATGAACACATAGGATACTTTTTATCCCGATATTCCCATGGTATCGAGACTTACGCGGGTGAAACCGCGGGGCGCAGCTAGTGTAATATAATTTACCTTTTATCATATCTTACAATAAAAAAAAAAAATATCTAAAAATTCCATCTATGACACAAAATGTAAACATGCAAATATTTCGGAAATAAAGGCTTATTATTATGATATTATAATTTACCTTTAATCCTTACAATCGTTAATCCTACACGGAAAAACAAAAAAGGTTATCATTGGTTCATCCTTTATAATTTTCACCAGATTATCGTTACACAATAGCAATAACATATTATGCAATAGCATATTGGTATAAAAGCCATAGTTATATTGGTATCATCACACTTTTTTTGAAGACGGTAAAGATGCGTGTGATTGCTCTGTTGGCCCTTTGCTTCGCGGCTGTGGCAGGTTGGTAGACTTTTCATAACATGAATTCCACTATTTATAAATAAATCTGTACTATTTAGTTTCATTCATCACCTAAAATAAAACTAGTGTCGAAGCTTAGAAACAATTTATATGACTAAGCTATTGCCACCTTCATTATTGCATCGTATTTAACAAGTTTGTTCTTTGTAGCGGTTCCAGCTAATCCCCAGAGGATAGTGGGTGGTTCGGTCACCACGATTGGTCAGTACCCCACCATGGCTGCTTGCCTCTACTCGAGTAACCTTGTCAACTATTGGCAGTCGTGTGGTGGTACCATTCTCAACAACAGATCAGTTCTTACGGCTGCTCACTGCACCTTGTAAGTATATGTTTTGGTTATGATGATTGTACGGTATTTAAAATTAGTGGGGCGACATACAAATTTGTCATTGTGCCTTCTGGTAAAAAAACTCGGTAATCCAACATTGCATAGATAAGCATAATCAGCCAATGATGTTCTTACTGCTGCGACGACGTAGAATGAGTTGTAACCGCCCACGCCGGCCCTGGCGGGTTTGTCGCTGTCACATGTCTTGAATTTTTGGTTCTATGAAACTCCGCCGGTTTCCTCACGATGGTTACCTTCGCTATTTTGAGAGCAGTGATGATGAAATAATTTACACAAAGTAATATCTATTAGTATATTACTTTCATACACATTTCCTTGAAATAATTTACACAAAGTAACGTGTATGCCTAGGTAGGCATACACGTTACTTTGTGTAAATTATTTCTATATTTGTATGAAAGTAATATCTATTAGTATATTACTTTCATACACATTTCCACTCGGTCATCACTTGTCAATATATTTTGACATAAACTTTCATCTTTTTTACAGTGGTAATGCCGCTAATAGATGGCGTTTCCGGGTAGGCTCGACCTGGGCCAATAGCGGCGGTGTTGTTCACAACGTACAGTCTATCATCAACCATCCTAACTACAACGTCAACAACTGGGACAATGACATCGCTATCTTGCGATCGGCTACTGTCATCGCACACAACAACAACGTGCGTCCCGTTTCCATCGCTGGTGCAAATTACTTCTTGGCCGATAACCAGGTCGTCTGGGCTGCAGGATGGGGCTTGACTTCTGTAAGTTTAATTATTACTTTATTGCTTCTCAACAAAATATCTTTTCACAATTTTCTTGAAATTTATTGTTTTTATTTCACAGGAGGGTGGATCTCCTTCTGAGCAACTGCGTCACGTCCAGATCTATTCAATCAACCAAGCTACTTGCAGAAGTCGTTACCCTACCCTTACCGACAACATGCTGTGTTCCGGTGTCCTCAACGTTGGTGGTCGCGACCAGTGCTCACAGGACTCCGGCGGTCCTCTCTACCACAATGGTATCCAAGTCGGCGTGTGCTCCTTCGGAACTGGATGCGCTAGGCCACAGTTCCCTGGTGTCAACGCTCGCGTCTCCCGCTACACTGCTTGGATCCAATCTAACGCTTAAGGAGTAACTTTATGAAATAAACTGCTAGACAATACATTGTGTTTCGTTTTTAACCATTTAAATGCATAATATCATATTAGTAAGAGCTACTAGGTGTATATATTTTATTTTTCGCGAGAGTGAGTGGTTATTTTACACTCGGGATCTTGAAGAGAGAAGGCCTGTGTCCCAGCAGTGGGAACATTACAGGCTGATTATGAGAGTGCATAAAGTTAGAAATAAGTCTTGTATTTCATAAAGACACATGATCTTTAAGTTTGTATCTTTTCGTTGTATAAACTCAAACCTATGTTTTAAATAATTTGCTTGCTATATATTGCAATATGGCGAAATGTGTCCTTTTATTTTAAGGGTGGGACATCGTCAAATGACTTCAGCTCTGGGAGGAGCGGACGGGCGTATCAGACTTTTACTGACTAAAACCCACCCGTGTTCCTTCAGTTGCCTGTTGCCAAGGTCCCGGTATCCCTTTCCGACTTTCCCGCAACCCTGGCAGGCATCGGTCCTAGCGGGCCCCACCAATTGTGCTGACATCTCTTTGAAGCGCGTGTGGAACACGACGCGCCATCGACCCGGGCCTGGTCCTTATCGGACGGCAAGCTACCCATTGCTCGTCGTCCTCAAGCCCGCGCCTATGGTGGCCAGGAATCCGCCTGGGTTTTCCGACGCCCAGGGCGTCTCCAGGAGCGGCGGTTAGGGGCGTGAGGGCGCAAACTTTGCCTCTCCCTCACGCGTTCCGCCTCCCCTTAGCGAGCATTACTGCTTCGTAGAAGGAGGGTGGTATGTGTCCTGCACTTATAATATCTGTACTTAACATAATTGATATATTATATTTACTACATTTTATGGAAATAACTTACTTACTATCTGGTTTGAGGGCATTTCCTAATTTATTGTTTATAAATCGTTCCTTAGTAACTGCGCCCGCGGTTTTATCCGCTTGGAGATTCTCACAGAAGCCGAGCTCAGTTTACGGGGATAAAATGCATTCTGTGGCAATCTCATGAGTTTCTACTACGTTGCTGTTCTGACGTGTCAGTAGAACATATCAACAATTTGGAACTCAAACGAGTTTGTAGATTTATAGTTTTAGCACAAGTACTGAGCGATTCACGTACAATTTTGTCCAAGAACGTAAATCATGGTAGTATCCTCACTCGTCGGGGTAGTACGTTACGATGTTGCGGGAAGGGCCCTTCCCGCATCATCGAACTACCTACATCAGCACCGGTACAGCCAACTAATCGTTTTTTTTTTTTTTTTTTTTTTTGTACTTGTTTTACAACAACGATGATTTTGTAGCTTTGTATCATCATAGGTAAATCAGAGATTGCCTTTTACAAACATACAAAACAAAGTCAAGACAATTTTACTTCTTTATCACTAGCGAGCGCAGGCCCCCCCTGCTTTCCCCTCTTTGAGGAGTGGCTAGAGAGGCGCCACGGCGTCCTCACCTTCCGCCTGACGCAGGTCCTCACCGGACACGGTTGCTTCGGGAGGTTCCTGTTTCGTATAAGGCGGGAGGAAACGCCCGGGTGTCACCACTGTGTGGATCGCCCGGAGGACACGGTGGAGCATACGGTGGAGGTCTGCCCCGCTTGGGCGGAGCCCCGCCGTGTCCTCTTGGAGGCGATTGGCGGCGGTGACCTCTCGCGTCCGGCTCTGGTCCAGGCCATGGTACGGAGCGAGAGGGCATGGGAAGCAGTCACCTCCTTCTGCGAAGCAGTAATGCTCGCGAAGGAGGAGGCGGAACGCGTGAGGAAGAGGCAAAGTTTGCGCCCTCACGCCCCTAACCGCCGCCGCCGCTGGAGACGCCCTGGGCGTCGGGAATCCCAGGCGGATTCCCGGCCACCATAGGCGCGGGCTTGCGGACGGCGAGCAATGGGTAGCTCGCCGTCCGATCAGGACCAGGCCCGGGTCGATGGCGCGTCATGTTCCACGCGCGCCTCAAAGAGATGTCAGCACAATTGGCGGGGTCCGCTAGGACCGATGCCTGCCAGGGTTGCGGGTTAGTCCGAAAGGGATACCGGGACCTTGGCAACAGGCAACTGAAGGAACACGGGTGGGTTTTAGTCAGTAGAAGTCTGACACGCCCTTCCGCTCCACCCAGAGCGGGAGAAGTCATTGGATGATTTCCCACACAAAAAAAAAAAAAAAAGGCCCCCCCTGCTTCGCCCGGTTTTTACGACTTAACAAAACATCGAAATTCTTACTGCATGTAGTCAATATTTATATATTATACACACAAACCTTCCTAAATACCGTAGGATTTCAATTATTCGCTGCGTCAATAGTACAGTTTGTCGAAGTTCCGTTTGGTAGTCGTCAAAATGACTTAGATTACAAATTGATGTGCTGTGAAACCTACGCTAGCTCCTAAACCATCTAAATGACATAGTGTCAAGGATACACTATACAACTTTGATTTGATAAAGATTATGATGATTATTATGATATTATGATCTACTCAGGTCGAAAGGCCTTCGTAAGTATGCCCCTTTTTTTGGCATTTACTATATTCTTTTCAAACATTTTTTACCGTGTTGCAAACTCGGGCAGAACTCAACAACAAAGTAAAAAAACAAAAAAACTCGACTGCAAAAACACGTTGGGTTTTTGGTTATTTAAATTATTTTTTTATTTTCAGCTTTTTAGTTTATTATAATTTAGTTTGTGCAAGGCTTCGCAGGCAATTTACGAGGTCTGACACAAATATCGTCCATTTTTACCCTATCAAAAAGTTTACTTTATTTTATACCCCACTAATAGCTGTTTGATTAATTTTTATCTATTAACGTATTACTTTTTCGCTCCAAAAATCCGCCATTTTGTTTTTTTCATACTCCGACACTTAGATTTTTAAGACGAATATAACGATACTTTGACTTGGATTTGAATGTTTGGCACAGGTGTAAACCTGGAATAGGACATAGGATACTTTTTATCTCGATATTCCCATGGGAACGAGACATACGCGGGTGAAACCGAGGGGCGCAGCTAGTAAAAACATAAAATGTTAATGTTACTATTTTTCCGAAATATTCTATTTTGCGAAAAATAGACTACAAGGACAATAGACCGAAAATACATAAATATGAAGTATTTTTTTGGTTTTAAAATGGTCATAGAATGACAAACATTGTAATGTTATACAGTACAATATACAATATAACAGTATATATTTACCTGCACTGGGCTGCTTGGTGGATTACGGCTCATATTGTATAATAGAGAATAGGCCGGAGTCCCAGCATTGGCTGAGTTTGTTACGTAATGTAATTCACAACTTGAAATTCAAGACATGTAAACGAACGAATTAAACGACTTGTCCCTGAAATCAGTAACTATATTTAAAAAATATCAGCGTATTACCTCTTCTCATAAAAAGAAGAGTTAACGATTTCAGATTTACATTACATAAATAAAACATCGTGAGAAATATAAGTTTTCCTTCACCGATGTCAATGATGTCCAAGATTAACTTAGAAAGTACATAATATATTAATTAAAAAGTCGCATTCGAACCCACTAACTACCTCGTGCATAAAAGGTGCGGGCCAATCATTACCACCAAGGCATGACCCACTGGGCCATCTCGACATTTATTTAAATATTTTTCAGTATCATCATCATCATCATTTCAGCCGAAAGACGTCCACAGCTGGACATAGGCAGAACCGGTTGAAGTGGCGATGCTTGGAGCCCGAGCACCGCCACTTCGACCGATTCTGTGCTTCCCGCGTCCAGCGGATTCTTGCGGCTTTTCTTTATACTGGTATTGTTACCAAAGTGCCACTTCTGTAAATAAAGTTTAAGTAAATAAACATACGTCCTCGGGAGGACGTATATTTTTACAGCAGAAATTATGATGAGATGATATCTAATAAATATTAAAATATTTGTCAAAACGGTAAGTGAACTGACTGAACTGAATTCTGTGTTCTAAAATATGAGTTACCTATTGACGGGACATGTCGTTATTCGTCTGTATCTGCACTGTACTAGAGTCGGGACCAACCATCGAATAATTGCGAGACCGTTATCGTGAAGAACTTGGGTTTTTTTCTGGGTTTTTTGTAAGAATACCCCAGGAAAAATAGATAATTGGATCTTTATTGGATTGATGATGATAAATATGATTGAGGATGTTATCTATATAGATACATGTGTTATCGTAAGTGTAAGGAAGTTTTCATGCTGGTTGTAATTTATAAAAAAATATTATGAGTCGTGATACTTGTTTTCCACAACTCTTGTAAAAGAATTATCAAAAACATGTCGCGAATAAAATAGGTATTGTTGTTGTTTCAGACATGTAGGTATTGTTAACTATTTTGTTCACCTTTTTAACATTTCGACAAGTTAGCCTTTACGACTTGTTAAGGATGTTATCAATAAAAGAAAACAGTAGGTAGACGCAACATGTAGAATACATTTTTATACCTTGTTGTAAACGCGGAGTTAGCAACAGTCCTAGTTTTTTGGATTCCTATTCCTTCATATAAGTTGAGGCTTGAGTTATATGAGTTACAATTATTAATTATCTATTGCAGCGCGTCCCCCGGGGAGTCAACTCGCATTAGTAAGCAAAGACCTTTGAACCAAAAAAGCACTCATAATTATCTTGTATAAGCTGCATATTATGTGAGAATGTATTTGCAAGAGCTTGGTTTTTTTTAATTATTAGAATTCTACTCATTCTGTAAACATCCTTAGGTTTGGAAATAACTGAAAATTTTAATCTCTACGCGTTGATAATTTGATAGTAATCCTGAATATTATGCTATATATACCATACACTTCTAACCAGTTACTACACTTGTCACCGAGCAGTTAACAACATGCGTTTTCTTGCTTTACTGGCCCTTTGCTTCGCGGCTGTCACAGGTAAGGTCTTTGTTTTAAATATTTATCAATTAAGAGTCTATTGTACCTACCTCAAATTGCTTAGCATGATCCTCCGTTATATCTATAATACTGCAGCATTAATTTTGAAATAAATATAATATACATAATAACGGTAACGGTAAAGTTGAGGATTAATATTAAGTACCGTTTTGTTTGACGAAAACACGATTCCATACGATTTTCTCTACTGAACAATAAACCGCTCGCGGTGGTATTAAAAAAAATACTTAAAATCATCGAGATATAAGTACTAACGTACTAGAGAAGCTACGTCAAATAACTGAATTGTCCTATTCTTCGTATTGAATCTTTAGTTCGCTGCAGCGCTAAAATAATAACAATTCGTCTAAACCGTACCTAATTTACCACAGTGCTAGATTTGCTGCGGAAGTGTATTTATTCTCGGCAAAAAGGTCTTAAGCGCCTTGTAAATCACGGCACTTACGCGTTTTCTTCGACAAACTGCGGCGCGATCGCCGCAGTTGAACGAGACAAAGTAGGAATTTACGGTGTCTTCTCTAGTACTTATATCTCGATGCTTGAAATTAGGTTATGTAACTTTGCATAATAACTAAATTAACTATAAAGCAGATACCTAATTAGTTATTTTTTTAATTACTATTACTTTCGCCGGACTCTTAAGAAAGTAATCTCTATTTTTACTTGACTGCCCCAGAAGGAGGTAATGTTTTTCGAGAGTATGTATGTTTGTATGTATGTATGTCTATTTCTTTGGCACGCTCTGTAGCGTAAACTGCTGGAGTGATTTTAACAAACGACGTGTCGTTTGGTTTGTCCTAATTGTGGGAGTGACATAGGCTATATTTTTTTTAGATATTTTTTCTGCAAATACAAAATAAAAGGAGTGGAAGGTCTTTTTTAAAATAAATTACAACAATATTGGTATCAAATAAAAGCTAGTAATAAGTTAATTCCAAATATATATATTAATAAAACTAAAAAGCATGAAATAAAACAAATTATTAAAAAAAAAACATAAACTCAACTGCAAAAACCTATAACCGAAAAGAGAAAACAAACATTAAACTTTGTTTTTTGTAAGGTAATACTATGTTACTCTTGAAATAATTCAATCTTTGAAAGAGAACTTTAAAAGGAGAAAGTAATAAACTCTACTTTTATTTCTAGCCGTTCCCTCTAATCCTCAAAGGATTATAGGTGGTTCTCTCACCACTATTGACCGGTACCCTACCATAGCTTCTCTCCTGTACACATGGAACTTAAGTTCGTACTGGCAGAGTTGCGGTGGTACCATCCTCAACAACAGGGCCATCCTTAGCGCTGCTCACTGCACCATGTAAGTATTGTTTTTCTTTACTACAATTTGCTTATATTCTGATATGATGACCGGTTTACCTATCATTACATTCCTTTTACAGTGGTGACGCAGCTAACAGATGGCGTATCCGTGTCGGCTCCACTTGGGCTAACAGTGGTGGTGTTGTTCACAACGTGAACCAGATCATCAACCACCCAGCATACAACAGAAACACTAGAGACAATGACATCTGTATTTTACGCTCCGCCTCCAACTTCGGTTTCAACAACAATGTCCGCGCCGCTTCCATCGCTGGCGCCAACTACAACCTCGGTGACAACCAAGTTGTCTGGGCTGCAGGATGGGGTGACACTGTCGTAAGTTTAATGTGCATATGGAAACCGCCTTGTTTCTGTTTTTATTGTTCGGAGATTGATATTTGAATATTTCTGTTTCGCAGGCTGGTTCAAACGCTGGCTCTGAGCAACTGCGTCATGTCCAAATCTGGACCGTCAACCAAAACGTTTGCGTACAACGTTATGCTACTGTACGTGAAGTCGTCACCGCCAACATGTTGTGTTCCGGCTGGCTCGACGTCGGTGGTCGCGACCAGTGCCAGGGTGACTCCGGCGGTCCTCTCTACCACAACGGTATCGTTGTTGGTGTCTGCTCCTGGGGTAGGGGATGTGCTCAGGCTTTCTTCCCTGGTGTCAATGTTCGTGTTTCTCGCTACACCTCTTGGATCCAATCCAACGCATAAATAGTGAATAAATATTTGAAATAATGATTTGATTAATGAATTTGATTAATGTTTGACTTTCTATCGATATCCCTTAAACACACAATTATTATTATTATTTTTGACATTTTGCTGTCTTTTGTAATTGTCATTATAATTTGAATAGTACCGTATCAAAATTATGATCATTAAATACACTCGCTAAAAATATAATTATGTCTTATTTTACTTTACGGTGTAAACTCAAATTACATTGAATATTATGATTCTAGCGATTGTTTTTACAGAAAATAATAGTATAGCATGATTATAGCCACTCCATCTTATGTAAATGAAGACTACCGAGTCAAAGGCAGATGAAGTATTTCGTTGTCGCATAAGTGAACCAAAAAGGTAAGGTAAGCGGCAAGTGTATCCACGGGTTCGTTCCTGAGTGCCCCGATCCCGCAGTGTCCTGTATAATATATATTCTTTTTTCGTGTACCTACACGAAAAAAGAATATATATTATACAGGACAGGATTATATTTTAGTTTAACATGAAAAAAGAACTGCGAGAGACAAAGAAATAGAATAACAAGGCATCGGGCGATATGAACCCCGACACACACACACACACATACATAAATAAATGGTGTTAATTTTATGAAGTTACAAAAATTTCACGTAAAAATTCAGACCAATGTTTTAAATTATTTGCAAGTTATTGTATTATGGCGGAATGAACGAAATTTTGTGAAAATTGGCTCAAGTTACCAAAACCAACGTTTCTTATTTTGGTTTCTTGAGCCAATTCCTGCAATCTCTCACAGATGACGTTAAATATTTAAAGTAATCATTATGGGTTTCCGGTTCCGGTTCTCGTACAACTAAGACGTGCTGTCAACCGCTCCCGCTAGTTTAATATATATTTTATGTTTTAGGGGTATGAGGAACAGGGTGTAAAGTTCACTCATCCCCCATAGAAAAGGGAGGATCCCCCGACCAGACGGTTGTTGTGTCTGGCGGGCAACTGCCCAATGATTGATATTGGGTTTTTGTATATATGTCCACTGTACGGTAAACTCTAATTGCGCGATGCAGGATTTATGTGACGTCAGGATTTTTGTGTGACGTCAGATCTTTGATGCGTAGTTCGCATGTGGCGATGTAGAAACCACAATGTTTTATCGCAAAAGCAAGGGCTGAAACGTAATGATCAGTTGGTGTCGATAAGTGCTAGTGACTAAAATCCTTCGTAAAAAATGAAAGTGTGTTGTGAGCTAAGAAACTAAAAAACCGTATCTCAAAAGTTTTGTCTATCAAAAACAACAAATCATAGACAAACAACACCTTTAGCAAGGCTACCAACCTTCTACTGAGTTGCGTTCCAGTTGCCCTACTCAATTCGATTTACATCTCTAGTCTAACTTCGACATACATTGCGTGATTGACCCACCGCATTTTATAATTGCGATTCATTGAATTTTTATTTGTGATTTTTATCCACAATAATGACTTCCGAGCTGTTAAAAGAAATTTCAATTCTCTTTGAAAAAGTAAAAGAAGGACTTCAGAAACAAACAAACGAAAATTATCAAACAATAACTACTGCTGTACTAAATAAAGTAGACGAAAAAAGTAAACCTCTAATAGAGGAAAATGAAAAACTGAGGACTGAGGTTAACTAAAAATTACACTGCAACAGAAACTGGAATTACACAACAACAATTACTAAAACTACAAACAAATCAACAGCAACAAACAATTCTCCTACCACGGCTGGTCCCGAAATAGTAGGCCATATAAATAATTTATTTAATTAAACTTTTCGCACAAAAAAATGGTACAAAAGCGGACTTAATGCCTGAGGCATTCTCTACCAGTCAACCAAGGGTGGTGAAGAGATTAGATGGTAGGTGCTCTAATTGAGAGGAACAAAGAGAAAAAATATATAATATATCGTATTGCATTATAGATAAAACAGGTTTACAGTACATAAATAAGCTATAAACTTATGATACATATACTTACATACATATTTACTATAATAAATACTATACATATATATAAAACATACAAATTCAAGGGAGAGAGGTGATGACATGACTCTACTCTATTTATTTTGAAAAAAACTCCGCAGTTTCCGCTTAAATGCATAACGACTGGTGGCCGTCCTGATATCAAGAGGAAGCGCATTCCAAAGAAGAATGGACTGAATATGAAAAGAAGAATGAACAAAGTCAGAAGTATGAGAAGGACAGAGTAGGAAAAGATTGTTAGAAGTACGCAGAGTTTTAGTGTGTGAAGAACACAGGTATTGGAAGTGAGACACGTACAGATAAGAATAATTGATTCAAGATTCAAGATTGTTTATTTGTGGAAACATGAGTACACATACAGAGCATGCAAGTTATTAAATTATAGTTTAAGATCAGTCATGATGTGAGTCTTGATCTGTGCGAAAATCGACAACGTGTCCCGTTATCGGCTTCTCTTCAATCTAGAACGATGCAGTCGGAGTAAAGATAAGCCTAACTTACATAACTTAATATCACGCATGTATTTCTCGAAGGGTTAGGCAGAGGTGTACAAGTATACCCACATTTCGCCAGTTATGCTTAAGTCTCATGAAATAAGGGGCGAACCCATTGCCATCAACCGGGCACAAATCTAGATTCCAGGCTGCTACTGAGAAATTCCACATAGAAAAACACAATAACACTTCGCCCGACCCCGTAACAGAACCCAGGACCTCATTGCTCAGCAGTAGCATTTCTTGATAAAGTCCGGTCGCGAAGCAGAAAGCGCTCAAATGTATTGCCGTCGCGCTCACACATTAGAAGTACCGCCCTTATTATTTTATTTAAGATGTGCTTATGATTACAGAAATTACTGTATGTTAACTGTGACTGTGTGAAGTTAACGGGTTTCTATAGGAGATTAGCCAATTGGTAAAACATGAAGATACCGTACGTTTAATCGTTATGTGCTTGTAATCGTTTAATCGACAAACAAACAAAAATGACTCACCTTTAAACATTGCATTAATTACAAGCCGTGTGCCCGAAGGGATTTCCCATCGGCAACTTCGAAGGAGCCTTAGGGGACGATTTTCCAAAAAACGAACATACAATTAGTTTGAACTTTTAAACAAAGTCTAGGTCGCTTAATGTAAAATACTGGTATTCAGCTGCATCCGGTTGGACTGGAAGCCGACCCCAACATAGTTGGGAAAAGGCTAGGCAGATGATGATGAATGAAAAATTGGTAAATTGAAACGAATATTTTCTAGTTTTGCTGTATTGTTTGGCTTCATAATCGTCATTTCGCACGTGTTTTGTACCTTCAACAACAAATTAAAGGTTATTGAGCTATAACTTCTTCAAAATAATTTATGTGAAGTGAGATGGCAGTTGTTTTAAGCAAAAACCTTATTACTCAAGAGCCTTTGGTAGACTAGCTGGCAGCCGACTTCAGCTTTGGAAAAGATTATACAGACGGCGCGACTCAATACTCAATAAAAAAAATATATGTAATATAATTTACCTTTTATCATATCTAACAATAATAAATTAATCCTACACGGCAAAACAAAAAAGGTTATCATTGGTTCATCCTTTTTAATCTTCACTAGATTATCGTTACACATCAATACTATCATAATTGGTATAAAAGCCATAGCTATATTGGTATCATCACATTTTTTTTGAAGACTGTCAAGATGCGTGTGATTGCTCTGTTGGCCCTTTGCGTCGCGGCAGTGGCAGGTTGGTAGACTTTTCACAACAAGAATTCCACCGTTTTTAAACAAATCGGTATTATTTAGTTTTATTCATCACCTAAAATAAAACTAGTGTCGAAGCTTCGAAGCTCCCGAAACAATTTCTATGAATAAGCTATTTCCACCTTCATTATTGCATCGTATTTAACAAGTTTGTTCTTTGTAGCGGTCCCAGCTAATCCCCAGAGGATAGTGGGTGGTTCGGTCACCACGATTGATCAGTACCCCACCATGGCTGTTTGCCTCTTCTCGAGTAACCTGGTCAACTATTGGCAGTCGTGTGGTGGTACCATTCTCAACAATAGATCAGTTCTTACGGCTGCTCACTGCACCTTGTAAGTATATGTTTTGGTTATGATGATTGTACGGTATTTAAAATTAGTGGGGCGACATACAAATTTGTCATTGTGCCTTCTGGTAAAAGAACTCTGTAACTCAACAGTCATCAAGTTACGGACTATGTTTCCACTGGGTCATCACTGGGCAATGTATTTTGACATAAACTTTCATCTTTTTTACAGTGGTTATGCCGCTAATAGATGGCGTTTCCGGGTAGGCTCGACCTGGGCCAATAGCGGCGGTGTTGTTCACAACGTACAGTCTATCATCAACCATCCTAACTACAACGTCAACAACTGGGACAATGACATCGCTATCTTGCGATCGGCTACTGTCATCGCACACAACAACAACGTGCGTCCCGTTTCTATCGCTGGTGCCAATTACTTCTTGGCCGATAACCAGGTCGTCTGGGCTGCAGGATGGGGCTTGACTTCTGTAAGTTTAATTATTACTTTATTGCTTTTCAACAAAATATTTTTTCACAATTGTCTTGGAATTTATTGGTTTTATTTCACAGGAGGGTGGATCTCCTTCTGAGCAACTGCGTCACGTCCAGATCTATTCAATCAACCAAGCTACTTGTAGAGGTCGTTACCCTGCCCTTACCGACAATATGCTGTGTTCCGGTGTCCTCAACGTTGGTGGTCGCGACCAGTGCTCACAGGACTCCGGCGGTCCTCTCTACCACAATGGTATCCAAGTCGGCGTGTGCTCCTTCGGAACTGGATGCGCTAGGCCACAGTTCCCTGGTGTCAACGCTCGCGTCTCCCGCTACACTGCTTGGATCCAATCTAACGCTTAAGGAGTAAATTTATGAAATAAACTGCTAGAAAAAATATTGTGTTTCGTTTTTACCCATTTAAAAGCATAATTAAAAAAATTAAAACTTTATTTCACAAAAATACAGATTTAACATATTTTATATAAACACAAGTTTAGAGGAGCTTTGGCAGTAACACAATGCAATATAATCCAAGAATCTGTACATAATCTGGAAAACCCTGCCTCTCAAACTAGGAAATAATATTAGATAATATTGTATTCTGAAACAAATCATAGGATATTAGTAAGAGCTACTAGGTGTATATATTTTATTTTTCGCGAGAGTGAGTGGTTATTTTATACTCGGGATCTTGAAGAGAGAAGGCCTGTGTCCCAGCAGTGGGAACATTACAGGCTGATTATGAGAGTGCATAAAGTTAGAAATAAGTATTTAATAAAGACACAACATGATCTATATGTTTGTATCTTTTCGTTGTATAAACTCAAACCTATGTAAAATAATTTGCTTGCTATTTATTGTATTATGGCGGAAAATGTCCTGCACTTATAATACTTAACATTATTATATATTATATTTACTACATTTTATGGAAACTTACTTAGGTACTATCTGGTTTGAGGGCATCTCCTAATTTATTTTTGATAAATAGTTCCTTAGTAACTGCGCCCGCGGTTTTATCCGCGTGGAGATTCTCACAGAAGCCGAGCTTAGTTTACGGGGATAAAATGCATTCTGTGGCAATCTCATGAGTTTCTACTACGTTGCTGTTCTGACAATTTGGAACACAAACGAGTTTGCAGATTTATAGTTTTAGCACAAGTACCTACTGAGGGATTCACGTACAATTTTGTCCAAGTACGTCAATTATGGTAGTATCCTCACTTGTCGGGGTAGTTCGGGCCATTCCCAGCCCTTCCCGCATCATCGGACTACCCCACCTACATCAGCACCGGCACAGCCAACTAATCGATTTTGTACTTGTTTTACAACAAGTAACTTGTAGCGTTGTATCATCATAGGTAAATCAGAGATTGCCATACAAAACAAGTCCAGACAATGTTACTTTCTTATCATTAGCGACCCGCCCGCCGCTGCTTCGCACGGTTTTTACGACTTAACAAAACATCAAAATTCTTACGGCATGTAGCCAATATTTATGTTATACACATAAACCTTCCTAAATACCATAGGATTTCAATTTTTCGCTGCGTCAAAATCTCTGCACCCGACCGTTTCTCTCTATAAGCTCCTAAACTATACATGTAAATGACATAGTGTCAAGGGTACACTATACAACTTTGATTTGATAAAGATTAGTTAATACTACTCAGGTCGAAAAGCCTTCGTAAGTAAGCACCTATTTTTGGCATTTATTATACCTATTCTTTTCAATAATTATAACATTGTCGCAAACTCGGGCAAAACTCAACAACATTGTAAAAATAACACAGATTTTAATTATGGAAGTAAAGTAGTCACTCGAGCTGTCATGACAAAAGGCCCCTTTTTTGACAGTAAAAATGAAAAATTTAAAGTTAAAGGGACTCAATAAATAATTGATAAAAAAAAAATATATTGAAAGGTTACCGTTTGGCACCCTTCGGGTACCTACGTTACCCTAAAAATCTTAACTAATATTATAAATGCGAAAGTGAGTTCGTTTCTTTTTTGTTACGCTTTCACGCTAAAACGCCTGAACGGATTTGAAAGAAATTTGGCACAAGGGTAAACCATGACCTGGTATAGGACATAGGATACTTTTTATCCCGATATTCCCATGGGGATGAGACTTACGCGGGTGAAACCGCGGGGCGCAGCTCGTAAAAACATAAAATGTAGATGTTACTATTTTTCCGAAATATTCTATTTTGCGGAAAATAGACCAAAAAATACATTTATTATGTATTTTTTGGTTTTAAAATGTTCATAGAATGACAAACAAGTATAAGCCGGAGTCCCAGCATTGGCTGAGTTTGTTACGTAATGTTATTCACAACTTGAACTCCAACACATGTAAACGAACGAATTAAACGACTTGTCCCTGGTATCAATAACTATCCTGATATCAATATTTAAAAAAAAATACCGGCGTTTACCTCTAAATGAACAGTTGACGATTTCAGACTTACATTACATAAATAAACATCGTAAGAAATATAAGTTTTCAAATGTCAATGATGTCCAAGATAAACTTAGAAAGTACATAATATATTACATGAAAAAGTCACATTGATACTTTCCTGGATTCGAACCCACTAACTACCTCGTGCATAAAAGGCGCGGGTCAATCATTACCACCAAGGCATTACCCACTGTGCCATCTCGACATTTAATTAAATACTTTTCATTAACATCATCATCATCATTTCAGCCGAAAGACGTCCACAGCTGGACATAGGCAGAACCGGTTGAAGTGGCGGTGCTTGGAGCCCAAGCACCGCCACTTCGACCGGTTCTGTGCTTCCCGCATCCAGCGGATTCTTGCGGCTTTTTTTTATACTGGTATTGTTACCAAAGTGCCACTTCTGTAAATAAAGTTTAAGTAAATAAACATACGTCCTCGGGAGGACGTATATTTTTACAGCAGAAATTATGATGAGATGATGTCTAATAAATGTTAAAATATTTGTCAAAACGATAAGTAAACTGACTGAATTAAATTCTGTGGTCTAAAATATGAGTTATTGACAGACATGTCGTTATTCGTCTGTATCTGCACTATGTACTAGAGTCGGGACCAACCATCGAATAATTGCGAGAACGTTATCGTGAAGAATTTGGGTTTTTTTTGGGTTTTTTGTATGAAAACCCCTGGAGTATTAGATAATTGATTTATTTATTGGATTGAAGACGATAAAAATGATTGAGGATAATATTATGTATATACAAAGATACAAATGTGTTATCGTAAGTGTAAGGAAGTTTTCATACTGGTTGTAATTTTTTTTTTAATATTACCAGTCGGGACCAACAAGTCTTTTAAAAAAATTGTCAAATATATGTCGTGAATAAAACATTGTTTCAGACATGTACCTATTGTTAACTATTTTGTTGACCTTTTTAATATTTCGACAAGTTAGCCTTTACAACTTGTTTAGGATGTAATCGATAAAAGAAACCAGTAGGTAGACGCAACATGTAGAATACATTTTTAAATCTTGTTATAATCGCGGAGTTAGCAACAGTTCTAATTTCTTGGATTCCTATTCCTTCATATAAGTTGAGGCTGGAGTTATGTGACTTACTTACAATTATTAATTACTAGCTGCCGCCAGCGGCTTCGCCCGCGTGTAATCTTTATAAATTATAGCCTACGTTACTCAAGGTGAATGTAGCTTTCTAATGGTGAAAGAATATTTGAAATCGGCGCAGTAGTTTTTGAGTTTATTCAGTACAAACATACATACAAAAATACAAATCTTTCCTCTTTATAATATTAGTGTAAGGGAGTCAACTCGCATTAGTAAGCAAAGACCTTTGAACCAAAAAAACACTCATAATTATCTTGTATAAGCTGCATATTATGTGAGAATGTATTTGCAAGAGCTTGGTTTTTTTTAATTATTAGAATTCTACTCATTCTGTAAACATCCTTAGGTTTGGAAATAACTGAAAATTTTAATCTCTACGCGTTGATAATTTGATAGTAATCCTGAATATTATGCTATATATACCATACACTTCTAACGAGTTACCACACTTGTCACCGAGTAGTTAACAACATGCGTTTCCTTGCTCTGCTAGCTCTTTGCTTCGCGGCTGTCACAGGTATATTATATTCTTTGTTTTAAATAATAATATTTATCATTAAGAGTCTATAAAACCTCAAACTGGGTATCGTATTACCCAGTTACTGGGTTGTGGATGTCAGATAGGCAGTCGCTCCATGTAAAATACTGGTATTCAGCTGCATCCGGTTACACTGGAAGCCGACCCCAACATAGTTGAGAAAAGACTAGGCAGATTGAATACCTCAAATTGCTTAGCATGATCCTCCATTATATTTTAAAATATTGCAGCATTAATTTTGAAATAAATATGTATAGATATGGTAAAGTTGAGCATTAATAGTTTTAGTTAAGTACTATTTTGACTAAAACACGGTTCCAAAAATTTTCTCTACAGAAAAAAAAATCAAAGCTACCTCCAAACTGAACAATAAACCACTGGTATTCAAAAAATACTTCAAAATAGATTACGAGACTTTGCATGATAACTACACTAACTATAAATGCAAATAATGAATGCAGATACCTGCTAAGTTTTTTTTATCACCGATACTTTCGCCGTAAAAAAAAAATTCTAAACTATTGGTGCCTTGGAGAGTCCGCGAGCAGTATCGTGCGAGTGAGATAAGGAGTGGATTTGAGCTGAGGTATTAAGGACTGTTATCTCTATTTTTAATATTTACCGAACGCCAATTTTTTTTTTAACCTCCGTAGCAACTGGACAGATTCTCATGTTACATGCATTTTCTATCAAATTGCTCTGTTAATGTTACTCTTGAAATAATTCAATCTTTGAAAGAGCACTTTAAAAGAGGAAAGTAATCATCACAATTTTTATTTCTAGCCGTTCCCTCGAATCCCCAAAGGATTGTAGGTGGTTCTGTCACCACTATTGGGCAGTACCCTACCATAGTTTCTCTCCTATACACATGGAATTGGAGTACGTTCTGGCAGAGATGCGGTGGTACCATCCTCAACAACAGGTCCATACTATCCGCTGCTCACTGCACCGTGTAAGTATTGTTTTACTACAATAGCAATTTGCTTAATTTCTAATATAATGACCGGTTTAACTATCATTATATTCCTTTTAGTGGTGACGCAGCTGGCAGATGGCGTATCCGTGTCGGCTCCACTTGGGCTAACAGCGGTGGTGTTGTTCACAACGTGAACCAGATCATCATCCACCCCTCATACAATGCAAACACTGAAGACAGTGACATCTGTATTTTACGCTCCGCCTCCAACTTCGCTTTCAACAACAATGTCCGCGCCGCTTCCATCGCTGGCGCCAACTACAACCTCGGTGACAACCAAGTTGTCTGGGCTGCAGGATGGGGTGACACTTTCGTAAGTTTATTGTTCATCTGGAAATCGTCTTTTTTCTGTTTTTTTTTTGTTCGAAGATTGATGTTTGAATATTTCTATTTCGCAGGCTGGTTCAAACGCTGGCTCTGAGCAACTGCGTCATGTCCAAATCTGGACTATCAACCAAAACGTTTGCGCACAACGTTATGCTACTGTAGGTGACGTCGTCACCGCCAACATGTTGTGTTCCGGCTGGCTCGACGTCGGTGGTCGCGACCAGTGCCAGGGTGACTCCGGCGGTCCTCTCTACCACAACGGTATCGTTGTTGGTGTCTGCTCCTGGGGTAGGGGATGTGCTCAGGCTTTCTTCCCTGGTGTCAACGCTCGTGTTTCCCGCTACACCGCTTGGATCCAATCCAACGCATAAATTGTGAATAAATATTTGAAATAAGCAATTAATGTTTTACTTTTTATCAATATCCTATAAACACACAATTATTATTATTATTTTTGACATTTTATTGTCATAGCATTTGATTAAAAATTATTTAGAAATTTCTATTTAATCGATGTTAATTATAATTTGCATAGTACCGTATCAAAATTATGATCATTAAATACACCCTAAAAATATCTGGAGGCACGGGAGTGCCCCCGCAAAGACGAGGTAAGCGAAGCGCAAGGGTAACCTACCTTTTATCGAAGCGCTTCGTCGTTTTTTTGAACCCTCATAATTTTGGTTTGGATTTTACCAGATAAACAAAACTAACTACGGACTAATTAAACACTATAAAGATTCAATTGCATAGCTCTTATACTTTAGATTGTATTTATATCTAAAACAAAACGATTTCGTCACCCACTGACTCACTGATGATCATCAAAATTATTAGGGTACTTCCTGAAGTCCTAGAAAGCAGAAATTTGGTATGTAAGCTAGTATTAGTACACAAACAACAAAAAAAAAATTAGATGCTTGGCTCACATTTTAACATGAACATGTTTTTGGTGGGATAATTTTATGACTTATTTTACTCTACGGTGTCAAATTAGATTGAATATTATGATTCTAGCGAGTGTTTTTATTGAAAATAATATAATAGCATGATTATAGCCAGTGGTCCACCTTCAGCAAATGAAGACTACCGAATCAAAGGCAGATAATAGTATATTATGCAATTAGTGAATAAAGGACGGATTTAAAGCGAGGGCCATAGGTGAATCACGAGCAAGTGAAGGATTCTAACTACTGAATCACGACCGTAGGGAGTGATTCATGATGATTGAATCACGACCGTAGGGAGTGATTCAAGTGTTAGAAACCTGAACGACGCGAGCGATTTATGACCCTCGATATAAATCCGTTTTATTCAAGAGTTGCATACTACACTTTATACCATGACTACGAGAAAAAGAACTTGCAACTTCGAGTATGTTGTGTTAACGTTTCAAAATTGAATAGTATTAACAAAAGTGAAATTGTTATCGATTTAATTATTCGACTAATATTATTGTGTTCTCTGTGGTAGAGATTTGTCAAAAAATGGCGGGAAATGCACGGTAGATAGACTTTTGAGTGGAGCGTACCATTGATTAGAATTTAATGAAGAGTTGACTGGTTCATGGGCCAAACTTTGTTACTTAATTAGTTCTTATTAGAATAAATCTATTCTAAAACGTCGATATTGGTTTTTATTTAAAAGTTCAGAAGTGGGATATCGCGTCAACCGCACGGTCTAAGGTAAAATTGGTTGCAGATATTGGGTGAGTTATTTTATTTGTTTTACTAGCTTGATCAACGTAATAACGCTGACCAACCTACAGTTATTGTTATGGCGTTATCCTTTATATAATATATATCATAATTCCAAGCGACCGGTTTGACAGATAAGCAGATTCTTGTAGAATAAATATCCTTTTTGGTTCCTTTTAGTTGCGTTATTATAGACTTGGAATAATCCGTTTGCTCGGAATTATGTATGTTCATTATGTGTTATGCTTGTTATAATTTTACACCAGTAGTCATTTTACCACAATAGGTAGGTAAGGTACAAAACTATAATTTTGTTCATGGATCTGTTGTTGTACTATTGTACAACTACTACTACTCAAGGTGGGCTGTGGTAAACGGGTACCCGCTTAACTACACTAGTGTACCTACCTATAATACATACTTACTTATTGTTTTTTTTTTAAACTTAAATGTTTGGTTGAGTAACTCTTGACATTGCAACAATAGATGTTATTAATTAACACTACTTTTGAGTAGCTGCATAAATACTCACATTTCCTTTACATATATTTAAACAATGTTTTTATATTCCCCGATAATATTTACTTAGTTGTCAAAAGAGACGGATACACTTTCATACAATCCTGGAGGCTAATTCTCGCGTTTTCACTCGTACATGTCATTTTCGACATTATCACTCGTCTCTCTATGTCGCATATAAAATGGTGACATTCTCCTACAAGGCATTCGTACAGCTCGAATCGAAGGATAATATTGTTGCCATTAGAGTGCGTTTCATCAAATAGTTCCTTTGCCATAATGTTGGCTCCACAGTTAAATTTTAAGACAGACGTATTAGGTAGCGGCGTAGCTTATTCGTATTGGTCCTACACTAGTGGAGCCAACATTACGGCATAGGAATTATTAGATGAAACGCTCTTTAAAAGTCTCGCGTAACGATCCATTCCACACAGGTAACGGTGATACTTTTTAAACGCAACCATAGATGTTCTTAATATTAAAAATGATTGATAAGCGTATAAAAGGTTTTGAACAATATTTTTATATGTATTGCATAAACATTTATCAAAAAATAATACATTATGAATTTCGTAACACCATTTTATGATTTTTTTTAAATAAGTTTTCTCTAAAATATCAACAACGGAATTCACTTGACTGATTTTGACAACTGTGATGTCAGCAGTTTCCGTTACGTCTAAAACGTAGACAGAGAATACTAGAGACTAATTGATTACTTTTGTCGCATTCACACAAGAAAAAGAGCAACATATGCCGATGTCGTGTAAAAAAAATGAGACAGAACGATGGGATTTTTTTTTCACGGCGCGTGTCACGTTTTAGCTCAATATTTTGATAAACAAAGTTTGACAGTTATCGTCTTCCTGAGAAATTCAGTTTTTATGTGCTCTAAGTTAATAAATTTATGTTATTTTATGTTGTGAACAATTTAGACCAACACTTTTTTTTAAAGCATGGTGCGCAGATTTGTTTATAGGGCGTAAAAGTGATAGTGGAAGGAAAATGCCCGACTTGTCTTTTCATTCGTAAGTACACCCGTTTTTATCAGTTATTAGGCTTGCAATAACATTTTATTGTGTTTATACATTGTGTATAATATACCCTAGACGTAAAATCATCGATAAAAAGCGCAAAATTAACAATGATTAAATTCTAACAAGAATTTTGGTGTTGCCAAAGTTTTCTATAAATTATTACCCACTATTATGGGAAATATGTATTCTGCAGTGTGTATTATTATATATCTGAAAGATAAATGGTTTGTTGCAGTTTTCCTGAAGAGGATAATTTACGTCGGTATTGGACTGTAGCTACAGGACGAAAAGATTGGACACCAACACCAAAACCGATAAAAATTAGAAACATTAATTTCGTATGAATGTTTCTAATTTTTAGCGAAACATTCATACGAAGCTTGTTTAATTTCAAGAAAATATAGACTAAAATCAATAAAAGCTAATTAAAAATAAACATGTTGTTATTTACTCATAAAGCAAGAAAATACATAGACATAAGACATGGTAGGTAATTAAAATCACATCATCATCATCCATCGTCAACCTCTTGCCCAAATCGCAATTTATTTGAGTTCAGCATCAGCCCAATTGCGTAATACACGATCAATGACAATCTGAATCATTTTGAAACAGATTGCTAATCCATTGCTACAGAAGTTCGAAAAAAAATTGCTTAACAACGTAAATAACGCAATTGAATGTTGTTGAAGTGACAAAATTAAACAGATTAATCATATTCATTTAAGAAAATGTGTTACGCAATTAGATAGCAGGAGCATGTCTTCTTCCATACATCACATGGCCTATACCGATGATAATCGATTTATCAGTCACTTTCAGACTTTATCTTGTTTTCCACTTTCACAAATTGTGAAGTAAATTTTTCACAAATTGTGCGGTTTTTTCACAAATTGTGGGGTAAAGGAGATGTCCGCTTTTTGTGGGGACGTTGGTTTTTTATAAGAAGAAAAATCTAACCCGCACCAAACTACACGTAAATAAAAGCGACAAAAATATGGAACTATTGAAAATAATATTTTTAAATAGTTTATAATTTTTCTCGTAGGGAGGAGGGTCATTTAAGAGAAAAATTATAAACTATTTAATGTTAGTACATATATTTTCTTTGTTGATGGCAGCCCAAATAAAACCTCCCACACACTTTGACAATGTCTTAATAATTTGACAGATTCTATTCTTTTGTCAATTTCGACAAAGTGTTGAGTGTTGACTGACAGGACGTCTGAACTAAAAATGTACTCTGTGGTTTCGCTCCGTTCTATTAACCAGTGTTATCGTATTTTATTTTATTGGGGCTTTACTTTCTCTGAATTTCCTGATTTTAAAGACTTGGCTCGTTCATAACGGATTATTCTACTTTGCACATGATTAGAACAATGATAGCTTAATTATGAACCTTTAAACCTGATAACTAAATTTGCCAAAAATGCTTCAACCTTTTACATACTGATAGAATTGAATAACAGAAACAAGCACAACATTGGTGAACGTCAGCTGGGTCATCAATCAGTTTTGCTCGGTGTGTTGTGGCATTTCTATAACAAGAAGAAAAGGCAGGCGCTCTCGTCCCTTACCTGATGGTCATCCTGAACGGGCTTTTATATAGATAGCTCAGTTTCCCGACAATATTTTAATAAAAGAAGACATTGAAAATTAAGAAAATCAATAAATCAATATTGAAAACTAAAAAAATGTTTTATTTCATAACAAAACTGTAACACTTGCGTCCAAAACATTTGCTTAATTCAGCTTTTAAATATCATTGTCGAAAGGCTTTGCATCCACTTCCGATCTCAATATTCTAAGTCATAAAAAAAGAATTTTTCTTATTTAAAAAATGTTCTTGATCAGTAGATACTATTATCATTTATTACTCCTGCTAAGCAACTCCTGTGGACTTCCCCCCCCCCCTTCCTTCTTCCCTGTGGTAGCTTCCCGTACCAAAAAAATGTAAGGCACCTGCAATAACACAATTATTCATTAAATGTATATACCTATTTGTACAATTCATAGTCTGGGACCTGGGACCAGGTTTACCAAAAGGTACCGTAGTACGTGTAACTGGGTTGTGGAGTACAGATGGGCAGTCACTCCATGTAAAATACTGGTATTCGGCGGCATCTGGTTCGACCCCAACTTAGGAAAAGACTAGGCAGATGATGAACTATTTATGTGCAAACACACAACAAGCATAGGAAACAAAAATAAAAGAAAAGTCTAGTTTTCGTACTCGAACTTTCTTTTATTCTTGTTGTATCAGCTGAGTCAGGAAAGAAGAGATAATGTTAGTAGGCTTACCGTACAACCATATTTTATACTAACCTTTGTTGTAACGTCTAGATTTGTTCTGCATTCTATCACCGGTTGTATCATTGTTATAAGCATTTCTGCTAGATTTTTATTTAATCTGAAATGCTTTTTAAATACTGCCTCGCTAAGGTCAAATGGGTCCACAGTATCCAGAATATCAGAACGTTGTCGACGTAGTGGCTCCATTGTGGCATTTGCAGCGTCTTCTACGATGTTTTGGATGAATTGAACTAAAAATTCGTCACTCATTTTTGCTTCTAGAAATAATTTGCTTAATAAAATATTTTCATATGTTCTTTCACTTCAATTGACACAATAATGAATGATATTTGACGTTTGTACGATTGCCGACAACATATCGACTGCTCCCGACCACTCTTTACATGTCGCATGTAAACTAAGACATGTCGCGTGGCCTTCCTGCGAGAAATGCTCGAACCGACATGGCGAGAATAGCTTGACTTGATTTTTACGAGTGAAAAGTAGATTTTTACGAGTGAAAAGTACGAGTCGCATGACAATAACGCATGCGACATGCGCGAGAATTGCCTTCCTGGGCCTGGATGTAAAAAGATGAAATTGGTGTTAATTGATAGCTATATTATCAAACCAACACTGAAAATTTTGTGGATTTTGGCAATCGGAGAGCTAAATTAAAAGAGATTTAGTAAAAGTGAGGTTGCATAACAATCTATAACTAACACCTGATTTTTGGAGTGCTATTGTCATTTTTTTTAATTTAGATAAGATGTTAATTATATTTGAGATTGGGAGGAAGTTAGGAAACATAAATATTAAGAAAATCCTGGGTAAAGAGATGATGTTTAAAAATTAAAATCTTTTTTATTATTAGTATTTTATACTTCAACTATAATTAGAATTAAAAAGGAATTGTGGAGGTGGTACTATAGTGTACTATCGTGAAGATGGCTTGCAGCCAGCATAGTAGATGCTGGTGAGCTATGTTCTATGTTAATGGGTTTGGTTACCGCACTTAGTCCTTTTGGTGGACCATTGTGCGTGGGCCATGGCTGTCATTGATCATGAGCTAATTAAAACAGGAGATTGTAAATTGGGTTGATTTTCCACATATTATATTTTACCAAGACAATTATGAGGTAATTTTCATCATTTTTTTCATGTCCGGAACAGTAGACATTAAAACCTAGGTACCATTATGCGAAAATACATTGAAATTAATGATAAAAATATACCTTTACTTAAAAAATAATTTAAAAAAAAAACTCAACTTATTACAATCAGGCTAAGAAATCCCCATCGCCTTCTGGTTATTTAAATATATAAGCACATTAGATACTAAAATGGTTTGTTGAGTGCAATATGTAGGTAAACATTGCATTAACCTGTAAAGTTGCGTGCTATCGAAACTTAGTTAATGTTATATATCGTTTACAGTGATTGAATATTGTCTCTCCTTTTTCCTTTATCTCCTTTCCTTTATCCTCATTACCTTTTTTTTTGATCCAAAATGGGTACCCCTTCACCTGCTAGAACAAGATCACGGTCACGGTCTCGTAGTAAACATAGAAATTCGACTGTGCGGAGCAGGCACTCTCGTTTAAACGTTAATAGACGTAAGTCTCGTAAACAAAGCTGCAACACAAGAAAACGGCATAGTGTTCGAAAAACCGATTCGAGTAGCTCTTCAACTACGTCATCGAGCTCTAGTGACTCACACTCATCTTCGACTAGATTCAAACGTCAAAAATGTGAACGAAAACAAAGCGAACGTTTAAGTAACCGTTCGGAAACGTCCGTCTTAGAAAAGTTAGTAGTTGCTCTTAATGATCGCAATAACACCGGGTCTCTTGGTACATCTGGTTTTCATGCTTCTCAAAACGTTATATCTGAATTTGACCCTCAGGCTAAAACACAGACAATGAAACATTGGTTAGCGAAGGTCAATGAATCGGCGGAGGTATACGGCTGGTCCGAAAGACAAACTATATTCTATGCTTTACCCAAGCTTTCAGGTCTTGCTAAACGGTGGTATAATGGTCTGACCAGCGTGAAGTATTCATGGACTGAGTGGCAAACAATACTTATTACTGCTTTTCCGTGTGAACAAAATTATGGTGAACTTCTTTCGGAAATGTTAGCTAGACGGTCTAGGCGAAATGAATCCCTGGAAGAATATTACTACGATAAAATTATGTTAATAAATAGATGCGAACTTAGGGGTCAGCAGGCAGTAGACTGTCTTACCCATGGTATTTATGATAACAATATTCGAATGAACGTCCAGGGTGCTAGTTATCATAATCCAGAAGATGTTTTGAAATACTTTCGGAATATATCTTGCAAATTAAATGATTTTCCTAGACGGGTTATGCCTAACGGGCGTGTTAGTGAGGACCTAAAACCCGGTGCCACTAAGGCAACAAACTCACAGCCAAAGCGACAACCAAGATCAGATATCACATGCTACAATTGTAAGGAACAAGGGCATATAGTATCACGATGTTCAAAGTCTATACTCAAGTGTAGGAAATGTCGTCTTTACGGTCACGAGGAGAAAAATTGTACAGATAAAGCTTCAGGAACTACCACTGACTCGCGACAAACTACGAACACTCCCAGTAGTCAGGTGAACAAAGTGCTTAGTATATTTCAGGATAGAAACGCTAGTGATAAATATTATAAGCAAATTATTTTGAAAGATAGATCCATTAAGGCATTTATTGACTTGGGTAGTCACTGTACATTATTAAGAAAAGACATTGGAGAGCAACTTGGAATACCCATTGATAATAATAATTTACCCACACTAAATGGGTTTGGTCTAGGAACTGTTATACCAAGCGGTCGCATTACTGTGCGAATTAGATTTGATGGTCTCGACGAGAATGTTGTAGTATATTTAGTTGAGCCTAACTTTCTTATAGCGGATGCTTTAATAGGACACTCACTCACAGAGTTACCGGGTGTTAGGATTTACAAGTCGGACACATCTCTATTTCTTTATAAGGATCCTCAATCAGACAACAATAAAGTTGCGTTGTCGTGTTTAGAGAATAGTTCTATTTATGGTACGTCTACCATTAAAGTACGCACAGGGTCTGAAATAACTGGGCTGATTTACATAAATACTGAGTCTTGTATGAAGAGCGGTAAGGAATATTTCATCTTACCTGGTGTATACACTATCGATAAGGGAATAGGATCTATTATTGTCATCGGGCTTAGTTCAGAACCGTTCACCTTAACTGCAAACACACTAATAGCTAGGGTTCTATATCTGACTGGCAATTTACCACCAGTTACAACGAAAATTACTGATACGGACTCGAATAAACTTAATATATTGAATATTGATCTTCTAGAAAACTCTATTACTATTGATCAGATTATTGTTGATGATGATTTGGACAAAGAGACTCTTAAGAAATTATGTACATTGTTAAATTCGCGACGAGATTGTTTCGCTTTTTCTCTGGAAGAATTGGGTAAAACATCATTAGCTGAAATGCACATTCAGCTGACGGATCACATTCCAGTAACTTACAGGCCGTATCGTCTCCCATTATCAGAACGCGAAAATGTTAAGACTATTGTTAATCAACTGCTCGACACCGGGATCATTCGAGAATCATCATCTCAATATGCTAGCCCAATTATACTTGTAGCTAAGAAAAATGGTGAGACACGATTATGCGTGGATTACAGAGCGCTAAATCGGAAAACTTTAAAAGAAAAATATCCGATGCCTCTAATAGACGATCAAATTGATAGTCTTTCGGGTCAGGTTTTCTTTAGTACTTTAGACCTTAAATCCGGCTATCATCAGGTACCAGTTTCAGAAGATTCAAAGCATCTCACAGCATTTGTGACACCTGACGGGCACTTTGAGTATAACCGTATGCCGTTCGGTCTGACCAATGCGCCAGCTGTTTTTCAGAGACTTGTTATGAATCTTTTGAAACGGCGAAATATTCCCGGCGTGTTAGCGTACATGGATGACATTATTATTGCGTCTACCACCATCGATGAGGGCCTGGATAAATTATCGACTGTTCTCGACCTCATCAAAGACGCTAATCTAACTTTAAATTTGAGTAAATGTCACTTCTTTAAAAAAACTATTGACTACTTAGGTTTTGAAATTTCATCAGAGGGTGTTCGTCCCGGACTTAAAAAGATTATGGCAGTTAGCGCGTTTAAGACTCCTCAAAACGTCCATCAGGTACGGCAATTCATAGGACTTGCGAGTTTCTTTCGTCGATTTGTTGCTGGATTTGCAACTATAGCAAAACCGTTAACCCGTCTTACGAAAGCCAATGCCGTTTGGACGTGGGGAACTGAGCAAGAAAACGCTTTATCAAAATTAAAGATGATGTTGACTCAAAGACCCATTCTTACAATATACAACCCCAAGTACCAAACAGAGCTTCACACCGATGCGAGTTCGACTGGCTTGGGGGGTATTTTACTTCAGCGGGCCGAAGAGACAAAGCCTCTCCAAGCTGTTGCATATTTTAGTCGACAAACGACAGCGGAGGAGCAGCATTTCCACTCTTATGAGTTAGAGACCCTCGCGGTCGTCGCGTCACTTAATCGTTTTAGGGTATATCTTCTTGGAATTGAGTTCAAGGTCGTTACTGATTGTAATGCGCTTCGAACGACGTTGACTAAAAGGGACTTAATCCCAAGAATAGCTAGGTGGTGGCTTTCAGTACAAGAATACTCTTTTACAATCGAGTATCGACCCGGAGCTCGTTTAGCTCATGCAGACGCATTGAGTCGTAACTCGTTCGAACCTCTTGATGGTGAATCGTTATCAGTAATGCTTGTAAGTGACGTACACTGGCTACAATCTGTGCAGATGAGTGACCCCCAGCTGTATTACGTGAAGGCTGTTTTGAATACAAATTCAGTCGAAGCCAAAGATATTCGTAGAGATTATGAGTTGAAAGACGGTAAAATATTTAGAAAAATTGGAAGCGAATTACGTTGGGCTGTACCTAAAGACGCTAGATGGAAAATCTGTCAACTATGTCATGACGATGCTGGTCATTTTTCTTATGAGAAGACTATAGAAAAGGTCAAACGCGATTATTGGTTTCCACGAATGACACAATTTGTAAAAAAATATGTGAGAGCATGTATCCCATGTGCATATTCTAAGCAATCTGGGGGTAAGAAACCAGGTTTGCTTCATCCAATTCCTAAACCCGACATCCCTTTCCATAGTCTTCACATAGACCATTTAGGGCCTTTCGTGAAAAGCAAAAGAGGAAACACCTACATTTTAGGAATAATAGATAGTTTTACAAAGTTTATAATCCTTCGTACGGTTAAAAATACAAAAAGTAAAACATCTATAAATGTTTTAAAAGATGTGTTTTCTCTTTTCGGTACACCTAAAATGTTAATTTCTGATAGAGGCACCAGTTTTACCTCTAAAGAATTCCAAACATTTGTTAAGGAAAACGGAATCAAGCATACATTAAATGCCGTTGCTACGCCTAGAGCAAATGGCCAAATCGAAAGATACAATCGATCAATCTTGTCTTCTTTGATTGCGTTGTGTCACGATAACGACGATAGAAATTGGGATACCCACGTGGCTAAGGTTCAGTGGAGCCTAAATAATACAATTAATCAAAGTACGGGTAAAACACCTACCGAAATAATTTTCGGAAAACCAAGCGTCAACGTTACCGAAGGCCATTTACACGAGTTAAATTCGAACGATTCTATACCAAATGACACCCTACAAAAAATTCGTGACGATGCTAGTGCTAAGATTAGGAAACAACAATATGACATGAAACAAAGATATGATCGTAAAAGATGTAAGGCTAGGTCATATAAAGTTGGAGATTTGGTAATGGTCCAGAAAGTCACTAAGACCCCCGGTGAGAGTAATAAACTTGCACCCGCATTTAGTGGTCCCTATAAAATCACTGCGATTTTTGATCATGATCGTTATGAAGTGAGTAGTGTTGAGGGCTATTCTAAGAAAAAGTATACCAATGTATTTTCGGTTGACAAGATTAAGCCTTGGATCAGATTCGAAGAATCTGAATCTGAGACAGAATACGATGATAGTGAAAACTAAAATCAAAAGAGATACTCAGTAGTTAAAAAGTAATTCTTGCAATAAGTAAAAGTCATTCCCTTCCTTTTCATTCCCTTCCCTTTCATTCCCTTCCTTTCCATTCCCTCCTTGAGACATTATTACTACAACATGCTGCTTTGAGGCCGTAGCTCCTTGTGTGGGCAAGCGATGGGCAGAAGTTACACTTCAATGCTGTGGCTCCTTGTGTGGGCAAGTGACGTGCTGCTTTGAGGCCGTTGCTCCTTGTGTGGGCAAGCGGTGGGCAGATGTTTCTCTTCAGGCTGTAGCTCCTTGTGTGGGCAAGCGATGTGATGATTTGAAGCAGTAGCTCCTTGTGTGGGCAAGCGGTGGAAGATGTTACACCTCAAGTGTGATACCACGTGCTGCTTTGAGATCGTAGCTCCTTGTGTGGGCAAGCGGTGGGCAGATGTAACCTTTGAAGGCTGTAGCTCCTTGTGTGGGCAAGCGGTGGGTAGATGTTGCACTTTAAGGCGGTAGCTCCTTGTGTGGGCAAGCGACGTGCCCTTTAAGGCCGTAGCTCCTTGTGTGGGCAAGCGGTGGGCAGATGTTACACCTCAAGACTGTAACTCCCTGTGTGATACGACGTGCTGCTTCAAGGCCGTAGCTCCTTGTGTGGGCAAGCGGTGGGTAGATGTTTTTATTTATTATTTATCTATGTTGCACTTCAAGGCTGTAGCTCCTTGTGTGAGCAAGCGACGTGCTGCTTAGAGGCCGTGGCTTCTCGCGTGGGCAAGCGGTGGGCAGATTTTACTCTTCAACACTTTGTAGCTCCTTGTGCGGGCAAGTGACGTGCTGCTTTCAGGTCGTAGCTCCTTGATTTACGGTGTATCGCTTTGAAGCTGTAGGTCTATGTGTGAGCAAAAGCGGCGAGCAGATCTGGTATTGTTAGACCGTAGCTCCTTGTGTGGGCGATTGGTGGTCGACTTGGACCCGTTATCTCTGGCAGAGGCGCCTTATGCTTGCTTGCAGAGAAATGATTGAAGACTGTCGACCCTTATTGCGAAATGTTGGCTTGGGACGAGAACCTGCTGGATTTTGATGTTGAGACTTCTAATGTTTGCCTTGCCTTGCAATTCAATGCATTGCGTAACCACTTGTGTTGGACGTCGGCCCTGTGAAGACGACATAGAAGCACAGTTCCGGATCATCGACGATTACGAAGCTTAATAATTATTAGCAGAAATATTCAGTGAATTTATTAATAGTTCTATTGTTTAAAAAAAAAAACATTTTTATTTTATTTTGATTGCATAAACAGTGTTATTGTTGAATAACGTTATTATGCGCAATGAGGTCATTACTCTGAAGTAGGATGGCCGAAGCAATTGTTTTACGCAAATTAATGTTTTTTTTTAGCCAAATAGTAAATTCTAAGCGAATTTCAAGTTTTTGGTAATTTTTACTGTAAATTGTTATATTTATGTAACTAAGTTGTGCCATCCATAAAGTACTAGTTTTTGTTTACCTATAAGTACATAAATTATCAAAGAAGTTGAAGTATGATTTGTTTATGTTTATTTTTGTCTGGGACAGACACTTTTTCAGGATGGCCGACTGTTAACGTTTCAAAATTGAATAGTATTAACAAAAGTGAAATTGTTATCGATTTAATTATTCGACTAATATTATTGTGTTCTCTGTGGTAGAGATTTGTCAAAAAATGGCGGGAAATGCACGGTAGATAGACTTTTGAGTGGAGCGTACCATTGATTAGAATTTAATGAAGAGTTGACTGGTTCATGGGCCAAACTTTGTTACTTAATTAGTTCTTATTAGAATAAATCTATTCTAAAACGTCGATATTGGTTTTTATTTAAAAGTTGTTATGTCAATGTTATGCCTTGGTTTTATAGTAACTACACCGAATCATAGAATACATACTCCATATTGTCGATGACTTCTTTTTCTTCGACAACTCATTAAAATAAGTTAGGAAAACAGACTGAAAATGTGCCAGAAGTTGATTTTCATTTTTCCATTTACAAAACTCATCGTAGGCTTTGATGTAAACCAGCTGTGATTTGTTAGGTAGCAAGTTTTCTACTATATCGGCCGCCCCTCTTTCATAAACTCAGGTGTTAACACGTCTTCTTCATCACTTGAAAACATTTTCTATCGATTTATTATTAAGTAACCCTAAACTTTTGTTCGTACAACTTACAATATTTAAAATAGCGCCAATTTACTAATATCAGCAAAGAACACAAAGCAGTTTTTATTATAATGCTAAACTCCTGTTCGAAAATCAAATCAAATAGGAGTTTGTATAGCATTGAGATGGAGTTCGAATATATTGGTGTTCTAAATTCAAACACCAAAACAGTGATTAAAAGTGCTTTTTATTCACTGTTTTCAGTGAATAAAATAAGCTTTTTAGAGGGGGAATGGTATAAAGTATTTTGTTGCTTCATAAGTGGACCAAAAATGTATTAGGTACAGTCACGGACTTTAATTGATGACAAATAAATTACTTTTAATCGGAAATAGTCTTATCCATAGAGGTTGACTAATAAGTTCTCAATGATAAAAATAAATACAATGTTACATTTAGTTTATTCAATCTATTTGATACCGACCTCCTTTGAATCATAGCTCATTATCTCGACAATTCTGAAAACTTAACTGAAGACAGTGACAGTTGAAATATCGATGTCAGAGACGTTACTTTCGAACTTGTCGAAATGACTTAATTTTTCTCCGTACGCTAACGTTACTATCGCAACAGTAACCTAGCAACAATTGTTTATCGTTGATAGGTTACTGTTGCTAGACCTGCAATTGGTTGACTTTGGGTAGTCACTCTGCTGTCAAGTTTGTAGTTCTGGCTCTCAGGTTAGCCAACCGGTAAAGATATGAAATATAATTTTCTTCTTCTAGTACGAAGACATAATATAAATGACTTTGCGTGTCGGGAACCGAATAAACCCGATTTGTATTAAACATAACATAATCAGCCTATAATGTTCCCACTGCTGGGACACAGGCCTCCTCTCTATGAGAGGGAGTGGGCCGTAATCCACCACGTGGGCCCAGTACGGGTTGGTAGATGTCTCATGTCTTCGATTTTTTGGTTCTAAGACATGCGGTTTCCTCACGATGTTTTCCTTCATCGTTTTGAGAGCAGTGGTGATGAAATTATTTACACAAAGTAAAGCGCCTGTTGGGGTTCAAACCTACGACCTACAACTCGTAAGTCGCGGCCGTTACCTATGGGCCACCACTGCCGATTTGCATTACACGGCTAAAATACGAACAGTGCTAGGTGGCTTATCAATTAAAGTCCGTGACTGTACATAATCTATACCGTGGGCTGATGCGAGGTCAAAGGCGAGTGTAACCATGGGTTCGTCGCTTAGGGCCCCGATCCCGCAAGTACATGTCCCGGAGGTCCATGATCGATAAAAAGTGAGATATTTTAGTTTACGGTACATAAAAAAGAGAACTGCGACAGACAAAGACATGGAATATTTAGGCATGGGAAGATATGAACCCCCCCCCCACACACATACATATGGTGTTTATTTTAATGAAGATGCAATCTTTCATAGATGACGTTAAATATTTAAAGTAATCATAATGTATTTCCAATCCCTTAAATCTCTGAAAAAACAGGTTAAAATTTCAATATTACATGTGAATTTAAAAATCGAGGGATAAAACAGGACATAAACAACAACACATTTATGTTTTTGTTGGGATATCATTACTTTTTGTAAAGAAATTATTATTATTCGTCAATCAAATCTGTAAAATTTATTTAAAAAATAAGTAGCAAGAATGTGTGAGAAGATAGTTTTTTTTTTCGTAAAACAATTGTTACAATTGTCCGCAATGATGTCGCAGTTGCAGTTTGTGCTATTAATGGCTGTCTAAGTTTTATAAAAAAAAACGTGTGCCGTCGCCCTTGTCAGAAATGAAGTTCCTTCTCACGTATGATTTAAAAAAAATATTTTTAGAGCACCCATCTTAAGTTTACATTTTGACCTCACTATCAGCTTTAGCACCCTCGAAAACCATGAAAACGATACCCATGATATAATTGTCCAATAAAATAAAATAATTTTGAACAGCGAGCGCATTCTGAATTTAAAATTCAAATATAGAAACATTTCGGCGTGAAATTCAATAATACCTAAAGGTTTCAATAATAATATCTGAAAAACGATTAAAATTAGATTACAAAAGTACAAATCATTATTACAAACAGTGGTGCCGATTCTGTTGTTCACAAACTAAACTAAATTTAAGTTCAGTGCATCTTTTTCTTTCTATTTCATTAAGAAAAGGACAGAAGATAAATTTTAGTTTAGTCCTGTCAAATTAATCAGCGCCCATACAAGTTTAGCCGTGATTTAAAAACTTGCCTACTAAAATTACGTCAATTTACGTCAGGCGCTGATTAATTTGACAGGACTAATCTAAAATTTATCTTCTGTCCTTTTCTTAATGAAATAGAAAGAAAAAGATGCACTGAACTTAAATTTAGTTTAGTTTGTGAACAACAGAATCGTCACCAGTGCCTATTGTATTTAATTAATGCTTAAAACAATTTTATTAAAATTTCCAAGTATCGATTTCCGACATTCGATATATCGAGAAGAACGAAATAAAAAAAAAATCGTTTGGCATATTCGCTTTCGGACATCAATACAATAAAAAAAACAATAATGGTCGGCGATGTTGAACACAATTTGAGCAGTGGTAATGACTATTACGTGTTACTGGACCTGCGTGTTTGTATTATGTTAAGATCTGGGCATTGTCTAGTTGTTTATTATATTTTCAATAATATTTGTCACATTTTAAATCGTATACATGTATTATTATATATTTAGTAATATTCGTGAAAAGTAAAAATGATAACACGCATGATTGGCGCGAAACTTCGATTGAACAATAGATGAATTCGTCATATAATTAAATGTTGTATTATTCACAGCCCCAGTGGTGGAGTTTGGATGTTTGAAATCACCAATTTTTATGTTTTTTAGCCTCGACCACCACTGTCATCAAAATGGTGATTATCGTATTTACAGTCTTGAATTTTATAGGTAAAGATAAATTAATTAACTTGCGTGCTAAATAAGAAAGATTTAATGGCGTAAAATAATGAGTTTTTTTATCGAAATCTCTTAATTAGCGGACATTCTAAGATTGGATGGGTAGTAGCATATTAAATATTATACTTAATCAAGTTAGGGTGTCATATGTCATCATTCTGGGCGCACCACCGCCGCTGCCGCACCATGTGATTTGACATTTTCATTCTGGGATGTTCTGATTTTTTTTCATCTTATGGTCCCGCGCCGCTGCGGCTCCGGCGGAGTTATGAACAGGAAGCTTAAATGTCACCTTAAGATACGGACTATGACTATATTCCAAATTTCCAATACCTTACCCTTAAATACCCGCGACCCCGCGCGCGCCGCATTCCTGTTGCCCGCCCCGCGCACCTCGCACCTTGAAAAGGCTCTTACATACTGGCGCGATACGTCGCGCGACGCGAATTTGAACAAAACAATTTCTGAGAAAACTTCACGGCGAAAAATGCGGCGGCGTCGCGTCACGCGACGAATCGCGCCAGTATGTAAGAGCCTTAACTCTAAGAAAATGTTGCGAATCGGTATTTCTCCTGGCACCTGCTTACTTACACAAACCATCACCCTTTCATTTAGGTAGGTAAGTGCAAATACGGTAGGCAAATAAGGTGTACCTACGAATGTGCCGGAAGACTAAGTGTTTCCAACAATCTGCATTGCTTGCGTTCATATAAAATTATTAGGTGTGCTGATGAATCCTTTCCTTTTTTGTAGTAATTATGTACATTTTCAAAATGTTACATATTAAACGTTTATAAATAAACAACAGGAATCGAATCTGGGCTCTTATAAAAATCACTGACTTTTAAGTAACTAGCACGATTGTGTAAGAATTAATAGTAAGAATGTAGGTTTAATAATATAATAGTATAATTAACCCTAAATTAACTAAAAAACAATTACATATATAACAAAAATTAAATTTGGTAATCTGAATGTAAATTGAATAAGAATAAAAACTGTAAAGTTAAGAATGTAGGTACATTTTGTTCGTAACACAATTGTTACAATCTCAATGATGTCAAAACGTTGAGCCGGCGTTGCCAGTTGCAGTTTGTATTTTTATTGGTTGTCTAAGTTTTTAATAATCTGGTACCTAAACAAAACGATGAAAGCGACCTTTCATCATGGAACCATTTCTCCTACGAAAGAAAAAGTTTTTGCTATGATAATTTTGAAAGGCGCTAGGTATGAATAAAAATCGATTACTCGGAAAATATTTCAAATCGTAAAAATTTGCTGTTTTCGGAGTTTTCGGATTAGTCTAGATCCAAAGTCCACAATTTTTCAATTAAATCAATGACTAATAAACGCTACTGATAACGCTTAACTCGCTGCTCAAAGTCTAGAAAGATTGTCTTAAAAAATACATCATGTTAATACATAATTATTAAAAATTTAAAAAATATATATTGGCCTGCGACATGAGATGTTAAAAGTTTTAATGGTTTGGTAATGGCAAATCGGTCCAATTCTTGTAATATGGTACTTACAAATCCACAAGGTGGTACCACTAGGCAAATTGCTGGTAAATAACCGTAGTCAGTTAATTGTGCGTCCCAGAAATGTAATTATTATGATTTAAATTGTCATTATATTTATTTGTCATTTAGCACATCCAATAAGAAAGTACTTACGCTCCACATTGAGCGGCTGTGAGGATGGAACGATTGTTGATGATGGTACCACCGCAAGTAAGATAGTTCGACATCCAGTGGTTATATGAGACCGGCCATGGTGGGGTACTGATCAATTGTGGTGACGGAACCTCCCACTATCCGCTGGGGATTCGCGGTGACGGCTAAAATATGGTAAATATTTATAAAGGATTTTGAACATGAAGTTCCGTTTTGAATAAATAGAGTAAAGCAGTCAAAACAGTAAAATATTAGAAAACTGAATTTAATAGAAACTAGCAACAGAGAAGTTCAAAATTGTTAAAGATTCAAATACAAGGATTCTGTTGACTGAGGACATACCTGGGACAGCCGCAAAGCAAAGGGCCAGCGAGGGTTATGCATGTTAGTAACTCGCAGACAAGTTCTTGTTAAAAATGTATGGTATTTATATCAAATCAGAATGACTATCAAATTATCACGTGAATAGATAAAACATTATTTTATTTAAATGGTTTCCTCTTTAATTGTTTGTTATGATTTTTTTAATAATTTTCCTCTAATTTTATTTGCAGTAAAATTGGAATGCTGATTGCTCATTGGAATGCTTCTTTTCGTGACCATTTTCTTAATAGTAATGTCAGTCAGTCTTAAATGATTGTGACAAAAGCAAAATGTTGAACAAAACCAGAAAAAAAATGTAATTTTATTATAATGTATCAAAAAATCGCTTTTTCAGATAAATATTGTTTAAATGTTATTTCCCTTAATAATAAAGATAAAAACGTTTACTGTAAACTCAAATTCTAACTATAATTCTTTATTGCACACAAGCTATGTTAATTGAATGCCAATCTTTGACAATGGTGCACGAACAAGGAGTTAACTTTGTGAGAGACTGGTGCCTGAGGTAAGTTTAACCTGTATTACTTATCACCAGGACCCTCCCACGGCTAGATGCCTGTGATTTGGATACAAGACATAATAAAATGCAGGATACTCAACTCAGGATGAATTAAGAAACAAAATATTTAAAAACCAGCCAAGTGTGTGTCGGACCACCAATGAAGGGTTCCGTAGTTGGGATGAATTTATCCCGAGAACAAGCAAAAATAACAACCTTGTTATACCCCCTGTCAACTCAAATGATACGGAAGTTCTCACAATCTAAAAATACATTTGGGTTTTTTGTGCCTTCATGTCTCATTCATTCATGAATTCCCTGAAGCAACAGATAATTATAATTCTTGTCTATATTGGATGATAAAAATAAAAACGAATGTATCTATTCTGTTATCGTTATTGTAAAGGAGTTTACCTATTGGATTCATAAATACTGACTCATCATACCGACAGTTGTAGTAATGAATACGTGGTTTGTCTTTTGTATTATTACTTGCCTGGTATGCCCCGGCTGGGCAATGGTTTTGCCGATAGCTTTCAAGATGTTTTTGTGGTAACTATTTTACCTTTACCGGCCTATTTTTGATGCATTGCATCAGCCTTGAGTTTACTATGTAGGTAATAATTAACAAAAAATACACTTATTGAAGAGCTGCAGGTAGAACTCGAATGAACAAAAATAATATTATAATAACTACATTAGTCCCGATTGATTATCAATACTCAATCTGTAAACCTCTTAATGTTTGAAGTAGAGGAAAAACCTTACTAATATTATAAATGCGAAAGTAACTCTGTCTGTCTGTCTGTCGGTACTGAACCGATTTAAATGAAACTTGGTACACAGATAGTCTAAAGTCTGAGAAAGGACATAGGCTACTTTTTATCGACATACCACGCGGGCGAAATCGCGGGCGGAAACTAGTTTAAAATAAATGTAATTCGCGAGATAATTTGATTGTCAAGCTGCTTCATTATAAATACCATTCATTGACAACAATGGCCTACACTTGTCCAAGAGTTATTCACAACATGAGCATCATCGCTGTGCTGGCCCTTTGCTTCGCTTTTATCGCAAGTATGTCCATACTTTGAATTTTTGACAATTCGGAGTTTTTGGTTTTTTAGGGTTCCGTACCGAAAGGGTAAAACGGTACCCTAAGACTCCGCTATCCGTTCGTCCGTCTGTTTGTCCGTCTGTCCGTCTGTCTGTATGTCTGTATGTCTGTCTGTCCGTCTGTCCGTCTGTCACCAGGCTGTATCTCAAGAACCGTGATTTACAGTTGAATCACAGATGATGTATTTCTGTTGCCGCTATAACAACAAATACAAAAAAAATGAATAAAATAAATATTTAAGGGTCTCCCATACAACAGGCATGTTTTTTTGCCGTTTTTATAGATAATTGTACGGAACCCTTCGTGCGCGAGTCCGACTTGCACTTGGCCGGTTTTTATTTGATAAAGATGAATAATACATGCTTAGGTCAAAAGTCCTTCGTCATAAAACACCCATTTTTTTCATCAATTCTAACACAAACCACAAACCTCTTGGCACAAACCTCTATAACTTTCCTGTACAATATGAGAGAGAGTAATAAAACGCATCACGAAGCCGTCATCTACGTATTCTGTTAACATCAAACTGAAATACAACAACATAAATGATTTGATTTGATTTTGATTTGAAACTACGTAACTTTTGTGCAAAAATAATTGCTGGAAAACGAATTTTACAGTCGTTGTGAATATTCGCTGATTACAGTAGTGCGTAACGTAATGCACGCAAAACATTTTGCTTATGGGTACATGTAACGGTACAGGGATCGTGAGAGTATTTAAAGTTAAGTTAGGACATTTAAAACATGTTTCCGTTAAAAAAAGTCAAAAAATGTTGGAAAATTGCCGTAACTAAAAGTCCGTAACTAGAAGGTTCCTAAGTACAAAAACAAATGATCATAATAACGGGAGGAATAAGTGATTCTCGGCTTCGGTAAGGGTATTTAGTCACCCTTTTTTAATAACTTTATAATATTAAAATCAGAAACCTAGCAGATTTAATGGCGATCTTAATGTCCGTCACCGGATTTCGTAAAACCGCAGTATCTGACGGAATAAAAGTGATCATACAAAGGTGCTGTTTTTTTTTAAGTTCGGAATATATGAAAAAATATTAATGTGTTGGTTTTCAATTAAAAATGTTAAACATCGAAATGTGAATTTAAAAATGTCACTAACATTATCGTGAATTCGTTCCCCAAATATTCTAATCTGTTTTGATTAAAATAAATAGGTACATTGATATTATTAGGACGTTAAAGCCATTTAATCTTTTCACGTAGAAGTATAATCAATCAGCTTTTATATAAATACCGTGCTCTTACAACGATTTACAATCACTCGTCGACGAGTAACTAACAGTATGCGTATCCTTGCTCTGCTAGCCCTTTGCTTCGCGGCCGTCGCAGGTATGTTATTGAGAAATCTTGTATTTTTTATTTTGTTAATAAACATCAGATCTTCTATCAATTTCTTCTATAAATCTTCTTCCTTCTAGCTGTCCCTTCCAATCCCCAGAGGATTGTGGGTGGTTCGGTCACCACTATTGATCAGTACCCTACCATCGCCGCTCTCCTGTACTCATGGAACTTGGTCACATACTGGCAGGCTTGCGGTGGTACCATCCTTAACAACAGGTCCATCCTCACCGCTGCTCACTGCCCATTCGGTGACGCAGCCAGCAGATGGCGTATCCGTGTCGGCTCCACTTGGGCTAACAGCGGTGGTGTTGTTCACAACGTCAACAGCTTCGTCATCCACCCATCATACAACAGCCGCACTTTGGACAATGACATCGCCGTCTTGCGCTCCGCTTCCACCTTCGCTTTGAACAACAATGTCCGCGCCGCTTCCATCGCTGGCGCCAACTACAACCTCGGTGACAACCAAGTCGTATGGGCTGCAGGATGGGGCACAACTTCCGTAAGTTTATTTATCATTTCATTCGTTTTCAACAAAATATCTTCTCTGTTCCTGAAATTGTAATGATTATTGTTTCTAATTCACAGGCGGGCGGCTCAGCTTCCGAGCAACTGCGTCACGTCCAAATCTGGACCGTCAACCAAAACACTTGCGCACAACGTTATGCTACTGTAGGTGACACCATCACCGCCAACATGTTGTGTTCCGGCTGGCTCGACGTCGGTGGTCGCGACCAGTGCCAGGGTGACTCCGGCGGTCCTCTCTACCACAACGGTGTCGTTGTTGGTGTGTGCTCCTGGGGTAGGGGATGCGCTCAGGCTTTCTTCCCCGGTGTCAACGCTCGTGTTTCCCGCTACACCGCTTGGGTCCAATCCAACGCATAAGAAGTGAATTGTTAGCAGAGTACTTTGGGTTATGTTTTTCTAATAAATAAACTGTGAACCCATGCAATGTTTTAGTTTTCGTTCCTTCCATAATACTTTCAAACTTCAGTTTAGTTTTAGAAAACAAAATCGGATACATCATAATTACTGTTATTATTTCCTTTATTTAATTTCTTTAGACATAAATTACATCTTTAAATATGTTTATTAAAAAAAAGAATATATAAAAATGGTAGCCCACCGCTGCACCGGTATCGGGAACAGAGTCCAAACTACGGGCGGTCAGGGCTCCTGAGAGAGGAACCTCCTAAAAAGCGAGCCATGTCCAGGAGTACAGATTTCTGAATCAAGCCCTTAATCCAACTGCCCAACGAGAGCCTCCATAGGTGTTGGTCGAGGCTCTTGGCAATTAAGCCATTGGCATGACACATCCTCATACCAAGTGAAATATATTGGACTCATCAAAACGAATCATATGAGCCCAAACTCGAGGGGTTTACTAGTAGCTACTGAAGAGTCCCATTATCCACCGCCTGGCTCCGTCATCTGACCCTCGTTACCAAGCCCAATCTATTGAATTTGTGAAAACGAATCATATGAGCCCAAACTCGAGGGGTTTACTAGTAGCCACTGAAGAGATCCACTATCCACCTCCTGGCTCCATCATCCGATCAGCTTCAAGGTACCAAATTATAGTATTGTTATTCAAACTATGTATGTACATATGTACGCATGCGTTTCTAAAGATTCCGTTACATAGATACAGTTCAAGCTAATAAAAGCGTGTTAAAACCACAAGAAAACAAACCATTGTGTGAAACAAAACAAAAAAATATGAATCTTTTTAATTACGCACTGCGACGGAATGAGGCAGAGTAATTGACCGAGTGAAGCGTCTCTGCATCAAGTCTGGCAAAATTGGCGCGTTTGTCAGTATGTAAGTACGTACTCGTCTACAGGTCGTATTTTACAACCATCTAGACGCGGTGTACAGGTATAACAAATTTTTTGTAATTTGTAATCGTCGGGGATTTTTGATTGGAGGGCTACTTCCTCCAAAATGAGGCAAAAAGGGGGCTACTGGATATCTCCGCCATATGAGATCCGATAACGATGGTTCTTTTTTTATTTGAAAGGTGGTAAATTTAACTAGCTCTCAAAAATAATTGGTGAAGATCCGATGAGTATCTTCGGCATGATGAGTTTGTTTGTTACGCTTTCACTATAAAACGGCTGAACGGATTTAGCTCAAATTTCGCACTGCGATAGAAATTGACCTGGAAAAGGACTAATAGGCTACTTTTCATCCTGAATCGTAGATAAAGTCGCGGGCAACAGTTAGTTTTTACATGAAATCGGTTCAGTGGTTTAGGCGCTGCGGTGGAACACACGTAAATACAAACATAAAATACATACATAGACTGCTAAAATCATAACACTTCCTTTTGGCTTTGCCGTTTAAGGGCGCACCCTACCTCAGATTTTATCCCGCTCGCACCATACTACTCGCGACCTGAGTGAGAACGAGACGGAGTGGGGCGCTAGCGGCTCTAAAGCGTCAGTTTAGGTAATTGCTTTTTACGTTGAAAATAATGGGAATTAAAAAAAAATTACACACATAAGACCTACTTTATAGTTAGTTCAATTATTATGCAAAGTTTCATGATCTAATTTGAAGTATTTTTTGAATACCAGCGGTTTATAATTCTGTGCAGAGGTAACTAAATTTTTCCTATCGAGAAAATTTTATGTAATCGTGTTTTCGCCTCACATAAGACCTAACATCAATCCTCAACTTTAACATATTATATTTAATTCACAATTATTGCTGCAGTATTTTCGGCATAACAGAGGATCATGCTAAGTAATTTGTAATTGGGTGCGCCCTTAATCGGGTGAACACGTATAAACAAGACAACACACACACACAGACAAATAAAAAATCCGGAGTCACACGTAATCTGTACGGTTCAACTTTATTACATGAAAACTACAAACGTAGTAGGTATACAAGTAAGTTTTATAAAAATAACATAACATCACGCCTGTATTAGAATAGAATGGAATACTCTTTATATTATGTACACCATAACATTACAGATATAAATGTAGAAATGTACCTATGTCTGTATTCCCCGAAGGTTTAGGCAGAGGTGTACACACGGCAACACATCAAGCTATACATTTCCAGTTTATGCTGATCTCGCATTGTATAGGATTTCCGTACAATGCGAGGTCAGCTTATACTGGAAATTTATAGCTTGATGTGTAGCCGTGTGTACCTATAATACACCCACATGTCGCCATTTATGTTTAGGTCCCAAGTAATAAGGGGCGAGCCTATTGCCATTAGTAGGGCGGAAATCCAGACATCGTCCTGTTACTGAAAAATTCCAGATGGAAAACCCAATACCTCACACTTTGCTTGACCCGAGAATCAAACCTAGGTCCTAGAGAGAAAGAAAATACGTTTATTTGCGGCAAACATGACGCTAAGAAATGACTAATACACGAAAAATAACAAATTGGGGGAAATTTTGCGTCACATTCACGCAAAACGGCCATAGCTCAGCATAATACTGCGACCCTATGCGAGACAGAGCTCCAGCGCTGGTTTTCAGTGACAGCCGACCTCATGTTCAATAGTAGCGTTTGCGATCACTAGACAACGAGACAGTTTTTAAATGTGGTTATTATTTTAGTCTACTGTGAAGTCTTACGTAAGAAATATTTATGAAAACACTAATATTGTATTAAACTAAGCAACAAAAAAAACGAATGTAATTTTTATATATAAAATATACAGTATGTTAACTAACAAAGGGCGTTCCCGTTAACCTGCAATAGTATAGCGTCTATACATGCTAAAAAAAATATTACCATTAAAAAAATTTTTTTTTTTTGTTTTTTTTATAGTAAAATATTCACAAAAAATATTAAATTGTTACGGAAAATAAACTCTCTGTACACGCCCACTTGTCACACTTGTTTTTTTACGTTGAAATACAAGTGTGCGTGTACAGAGTGTTTCTTTTACGCTTTTAAATTTAATCGTTTTGAGATAATTTCACGATACAAATAAAAAAAAATTTTTTTTTTTTGAATGGTTATATTTTTTTTTGCATGTATAGACGCTATACTATTTCAGGTTAACGGGAACGCCCTTTGTTAGTTAACATACTGTATATCTGAATAAAGGCTTGCTTATGGTGTCTTACGAGGTCGTAGGACACCATGATACAACATAAGCCTAAGCCACAAGGAGGTCCTTGTGAACTAAGTCCCGAGCAGAAGCTAGTTTTAAATAAAATAGTTAATGCCATCTCCGGGAAACGAGTTACTTACTTATGGCTCTTCAGGGGTTAAAACTGACATAAATTATATTTTCGGGGTATGTTGCGTTAATTACGTAGTCAGTACAAAAGATGTAAACCACAATGGCTGTTTCAAATTGCTATGGTTTAGCGATGCGGTAGATTGAATAATAAGGTCTGGTGCTATCGATGTTACAGATAACAACAACTCCTCCTCATGCGAAAAACGAGTAAAGAACAAAATAGCCAGCATGAGAAAGCACAAAAATAATGAGAGCCCTATTTTTTCTAAAATTTTAATTAAACTGACACGTATTAGAGACGATTTCTTAACAATTTAGCGTGAAATGACTAATGATTCAATATTTTGAAATCATTACCTGTTAGATCAGATAACAGTGATAAAAATGGCATGTAATGTAAAAGACCATACACACTACTACTACTGATGGCTTCGAAGCATTATTTTTATTCACTGTGTGGGGTTGAAGTTACTTATCTAATTTTCTTTGCAACTTTGGATGTCAGAATGGCGGCAAAATGTTGGGCAAGAAATAATGGTCAGTTTTAGTCTGATTTGCTTATCAACATATTTTAAATAATAACTGAAGAGCTATATTTTTATTACTATAAAAAAGTCGCTGAGAGGGAGGCGCATGATTAAATTCCAAACCACAACTCTGCGCAGTCTGTGGAACGGTCGCTTGTCTGCTGTACCTACTGTATTGCACCAAATTAATAAAACTGCGCCAGCTCCTAAACAATAACTACATACATCTAAATGACATAGTGCCAAGAAAAAGTATCTGCATTTATGATACTAACAATTTTTATTTAATAAAGAAGAATAACTACGACATGCTTAGGTCAAACAGTCCCCCGTAAGTACGCACCTATTTTTGGTATTTTTTCAGCAATTCTAACATTGTCACAAACCACTATCAACAAGTTCTAAATAATTAAAATTCCTACATGGCATAGATTTCGTAAAGAAAACTCACGTATCTGACGGAATAAAAAGTGATCATAAGAAGGTTCTATTTTTTTTCAAGTTTGGAATCTAAAAAAAAAAAACATGCGCGGCGGAGGAAACGAAGTTCCTTCTCACTTACCTTTGATTTAAAACAAAAACAAAATTTTCGCAGGCGCAATCTTGGGTTTACATTTTGACCTCGCCATATCGGCTTTAGCGCCCTCGAAAACCATGAAAACGATACGATAATCATTATTGTTTTTTGGTTTAAACTGTTACTATCCATGCATTGGTGAATTGAAAAAATTCCACTAACATTGTCGTTAATTTGTTTTTTATAATTGTTCTAATCTGTATACGTCTTTAAGTTATGGTATTAGATTATTTTAATCTAATAATTAAAATAAATGATAAATTGATATTGTGAGGACGTTAACGCCATAGTATAATCAATCAGCTTTGATATAAATACCGTGCTCTTATAACGATTTACAATCACTCGTCGACGAGTAACTAACAGTATGCGTATCCTTGCTCTGCTAGCCCTTTGCTTCGCGGCCGTCGCAGGTATGTTCTTGAGAAATCTTGTATTTTTTATTTTGTTAATAAACATCAGATCTTCTATCAATTTCTGTTTTTTATATTGGAAAAAGTAATGTTTTATTGTTTGTTAAAGTAGGTACTAACAATAAAACATGCATTTTTGTTGTAATATTTCAATTTATGATATGGAACTTGAACAGCATTTCAATTGAATAATATTGAATCTTCTTCTTTATATTTTTTATTGGAAAAATGCATGTTTATAAATTATTCTATATAGTTATTTTTTTGTTGAAACTTTTCAATTAGTGATTAATGGAATTTGTATCAGCATTTTAATTGAATCTTCTTCCTTCTAGCTGTCCCTTCCAATCCCCAGAGGATTGTGGGTGGTTCGGTCACCACTATTGATCAGTACCCCACCATCGCCGCTCTCCTGTACTCATGGAACTTGAGCGCATACTGGCAGGCGTGCGGTGGTACTATCCTCAACAACAGGTCCGTCCTTACCGCTGCTCACTGCACGGTGGGTGACGCAGCCAACAGATGGCGTATTCGTGTTGGCTCCACTTGGGCTAACAGTGGTGGTGTGGTTCACAACCTAAACCAGATCATCAACCACCCATCATACAACAGCAGGACTATGGACAATGATGTCGCCATCTTGCGCTCCGCTACCACCATCGTTCACAACAACCAAGCCCGCCCTGCTTCCATCGCTGGCGCCAACTACAACCTTGGTGACAACCAAGTCGTATGGGCTGCAGGATGGGGCACAACTTCCGTAAGTTTATTGACGATTCCTCCCATGTTAAAAAAGGCAATATTTCCTAATTTGTTTGATCGGAGATTAATATTTGCATTTAATTATCTGGGTGATACCCAGTCCGTCTGGGCTACCGGATGGGGTGTAACTTTTGAACAAAATATCTTCTGTTTTCCTGAAATTTAATGCATTATTGTTTCTAATTCACAGGCGGGTGGTTCAGCTTCTGAGCAACTGCGTCACGTCCAAATCTGGGCCATCAACCAAAACACTTGCGCACAACGTTATGGTGCTAGTGGGATTACCATCACCGCCAACATGTTGTGTTCCGGCTGGCTCGACGTCGGTGGTCGCGACCAGTGCCAGGGTGACTCCGGCGGTCCTCTCTACCACAATGGTGTCGTTGTTGGTGTCTGCTCTTTCGGTATTGGCTGCGCTCAGGCTCAATTCCCCGGTGTCAACGCTCGTGTTTCCCGCTACACCGCTTGGATCAATTCCAACGCATAAGAAGTGACTTATTAGCAGTGTGCTTAGGATAATGTTTTTCTAATAAATAAACTGTAAACCCACGCAATGTTTTTGTTTTCGTTACTTTTACAATACTTTAAAACTTGTTGAAGATATATCACCTTCATGTTATAATGCAGCCAGCGTTCTGCAACTGGCTAGATAGAATTGTCTATAGTTCACAGTGCTCCATGTTTGTAATCTTACTTTCTATACCTTCTTAACAATATAATGCTTTACAATATTTTCTGTGGTTTAGCTTCTTTAGCTCTGCAAACCACCCAACATTGGTTATGGGCTCAGGGCAGTAAAGTGTTGTTGTGTGTTGTGAAAATAATTCGAAATTATAGAAGATTTGAAAAGTACATGCAGGAAGAAAAATGACTTCGAATGTGCGTATAGAATTATTGTCGAAGGACAACTACAACAGTTGGAAGGTACAGGTGGAAGCATTGTTAATAAAAAATTACTTCTGGGAGCATGTAAGTGAAGGAAAACCAAAACCTACTACTGATGCTGATATATCGACATGGAAGACGGCTGACAGAAAAGCAAAGTCTGAATTGATATTGGCATTAGATCCGAGTGTAGTTCGTCATGAAAAAAGGGTGGAGACTTAACGAGAGGTATGGTTGAAATTAGAGAGCTTGTTTGCATCAGGACCTGCAAAGAAAGCGAATTTAATGAAAAGGCTCATGTTACAAAGGATGAGTGAAAATCAAAAGGTATGTGAGCACCTTGATTCCTTTTTTGAAGCCGTCGACAAATTGGAAGAAATGGATATAAAAATCCATGATGATTTTAACGATTATGTTGCTGTATTGTCTTCCGGGAAGTTACGAAAACTTTAGATGTGCCATAGAGTCTAGAGATGAACTCCCAAAGCCAGAGCAACTAAGAATTAAAATCATCGAAGAGGATAGTTCAAGAGGAAACGCTCAAGTTGACAAAATAGAAGGCGCCATATATTTGGACAAACATCCGAAGAAAAGTACTGGAAAAACATTTAAGTTTAAATGTTTTAAGTGCCACAATTTTGGCCATAAGGCATCGGACTGCACAAAAAAAAAGGAGAAGACTCAAAAAACCCGATGTGTGGAATTACACTAGTCATGAAAGTTGTGAAGCTTTAACCATAAATCATGTTTCAGATGACTGCCGCATCGTCGTTGATGCGAAGCGCCGTCAAGAATTGATAGTGGCTGCACTTCTCACATGTGCAATGACGCAGAAAGGTTTGCTGAGAGACTCCCTGCAAGTCAAAAATTAAAATTAGCCACTGATTCTTTGACAACCGTGCAAGGTAAAGGTACAGTCAGCCTCGCGAGCCAAGTCAAGATACTTTTGTTTATCTTTCTCGGCCTTCGCGAGGTTCCCGTCATACAGGACCGTTATGTCAATGACCATTGCGCGTCGCTCTGTTCGATCCATCACCGAACTAAACGTACACCGCTCGACGTCTCGCTGAGCAACAGAGAGCGCGTGAAGTATAGTTCGCGATAACGCGACAATGTAACCCCCGACGGGAGAGATAAGAGGGGGTCGATTACCCCGTGTATTCCCGTTCGTCCCACTGGCGTCGTCCCACTGGTGGGACGAACGGGAATTTAATAAATTATATTAAATATATTCCCGCTCGTCCCACTGACTTTCTCAGTGGGACGAACGGGAACGATTTAGTAATTTTATTTTTATTCCAATTGGTCCCACTGAACAATTTGAGTCTGGTTGTTGTTCAATTATAAACTTATTTATCCTAACTAATACTATAAATGCGATAGTGAGTTTGTTTGTCTATTTGTTAGGTACAGTTTCACGCTAAAACGGCTGAAATGATGTCTAAATCATTACATATTTTTTTTACAATAATTCAAAGTTCTAAGTCCTAAAACAATAATAAATTTTTAAATGCTGTTGATTATAACCATTTAAAATGAAAATGCCCTTAGATGCAATTTGGCCCATGGGTAGACCATGACCTGGGTTAAGACATAGGATACTTTTTATTTCTGTAGTAAGTTGCACGCATACCAGACGGTATTCTGTGCATAACACTTTGTGCACAATTTATAGCAGTACCTAACCTAACCATAAAGTACTAGTGTCACCCGGCTTCCTGCCGTGCTAAAGTAAATTTATTCGGTATATATAAATAGGGAAAGAACCAATTAAACCATTACCTTTTTTACAAAGTTTATTGTAATTATATAACGCAGGTTTACAAAAATTGTGGCAAGCCACTAAAACAATAGAACTTTCCCAACCTTTAACCTGGTAAGGTATTAGCCTCTAACACACCCCGTCTCCGTAACAAGGTGTGTTAGGAGAAATACAAGCATGAGATTAATATCAACAAGCTCAAGGTCGCTTCCGGATCCGTGAGATGAACGCTTAACAACTTCTAGCTCAATCGAATAATAAGTGACCTTAAATATGGTTGTGCTCATAAGAGGAATTATAACATTTGGGGCAAAGCACCCTGAGACACAACCTAACACATGAAATTTAGAACAACTGGTTTATAACCTAGTTTACTACACATAGGCCTAAATCACTTGGAAATGACCTTTAAAATGGTCACCTGGGTATCACTCACTCAAAAGGTCTACTACAAACTTGCAGGTGTTAACTGTCCCTCTGTTCACGACGGACTCTCAGTTGACGTCAGTTGACGGAATCAAGTCCCTTGGCATGGAACCACAGAGAAAACTCTGGGTTCCCACGTACACGCGGCCTACGGAATCCGTAAGGAAATCGATGACGCTAATCGTTACCTGGAGCGGCGACACTTTCCTGGACGAGCTACCGGATGGTAAGGCCTTCCAATACACGGGGATGGCCACACTGCCAGCACTCGTAGGATCTAACCTCAAAACTGCCAAAGCCCGGGTAACCCAGCACTCTGCCCGCCACTAGTCGGGACTAACTGCTATTTCACCAGACCACGGGACGGCACCAGGGCGTCACGTCTTTCACGTTCGCATCAGTTCAGGCCAGCATAAAAAGCCAGACAGGTTCGGCTACTGAAACAACACCTCTGATATATTTCCAATAAGATTATTGGCCGAACACAGTCTAATCATCACAGAACTGGTGCCTCTCGAATAACATACCTGTTAAAACTCCATCATCGCGTAGCGTCACCAGGATCGGGAAGGAACACCCTTCTCGTCACACACGCAGGACCAAAGACCTGACTCCTCGATATCCACCTTCGAGCAAGTTCTAACCACAGACTAAAAACCGAATTCTTTGACAAGTGACAATCCACTTCCGAAATTATATCATAAGAATTAAATTTAATTTATTGGACATCGCATGACTATAAAATTTGGGTGATTACATCTGAATGTTAATAAATTTAAATTCCTTAATTAACAGCTAATTAATTATCCAAACCCAAAAACAACGATCCGTCTCCAGTATTGAGAAACTCTGGAGCTACCTAGCTCCACCGCTAGATGTCGCCTAAGATGTCAATTTGCAACGTCACACTAGGCTTGCATGACTTAATATGTTAGATAGTTTATTTAACACGTACACTTTTTATCCCGGTAGTACGTTACATGCATATAAGATGGTATTCTGTTCACGACACCTTGTGTATAATTTCTAAGCTAACAAGAAGTACTAGGCTTGCATGAATTCACGAAAGTATTTCAATCATTAGTATTATGCTTCTTATAGGATTTGGATGAAAGTGTGTATTTCAATACGTAAAGTCGTTTCTGTGATTTAAATTTTTTTTTGTGTCTTTGCCGTATGTGTACCATACTGTAGCCTTGTAATTTAAGTACTTATGAATAATCAACTATTTGTGTGGCAAATTTCATCCAAATCCTATAAGAGGCATATAATGATTGAAATACTTTCGTGAATTCCTGCAAGCCTAGTACTTTTTATTAGGTTACTGCTTAGAAATTGGGCACAAGGTGTCGTGAACAGAATACCATATTGTATGCATGTAAACTACCAGGATAAAAAGTGTCCTACGTGTCAAATAAACTATCCTTCATACAATTTCTATAAGTTTGATAAAACTAATGATTGAAATACTATCGTGAATTCATGCAAGCCTAGTACTTTTTGTAAGGTTAGCTCGGAAATTGTGCACAACGTGTAATGAACAGAATACCGTTTTCAGATTCAGATTCAGATTCAGATTTATTTGCAAACAATGTAGGTACAGATATAAGATGGTACATTACTAGGTGTTTCCGCTACATTCTACCTTACGGCATGCAAAGTCGTGAAAATTAAAACAAAAATAGAATTTAAATATAAATCATGCAGTCTTAGAAACCAACGATACAATCTTCATCTAGATTAACAATTATTAATTAAGTCAGTCTAATAACAATTATTAATTAAGTCAGTCTAATATAATAATATAAATTCTCGTATGTCATTTTAATTTCTTAATTCTTATATATTTTTATCATTTAAAAAGTCTTTTATACAATAATAACATTTTTCTAATAATAATGCAGTCAGCTTAGATTTAAATACTCGTATAGGATGTTCTTTAAAATTGTTCGGAATGTTATTGTATATTATAGGCCCCATTACCATAATATTTTTTCTAAGAAGTGCTGTTTTGTAATTGCCTGTATGTAATAAATTTTTATACTGCGTTCTCATGGGACCTGAACGAGTCCTAATATCGGCTAATGATGGAAATAAATTTAAATTCAATTTAATAAAGATTGCAACTCTCAAAATATACAACGACGGGAAGGTCAGTATTTTCAGAGACTTAAACATAGGCTCACAGGTATCTGTAGTTTTCAGATTCGACATTGATCCGTCTCGTATGCATGCAACGTACTATCGAAATAAAAAGTATTTTATCTCCAAACCCAGGTCATGGTCATGGTCTACCCATGTGCCAAATTTTATCGAAATCTGTTCAACCGTTATCGCGTTATAGTGTGAAAGTGTACCTAACAAATAAACTAACAAACTCACTTTCGCATTTATAGTATTAGTTAGGATAAATAAGTGTATAATTGAACAACAACCAGACTCAAATTGTTCAGTGGGACCAACAGGAATAAAAATAAAATTACTAAATCATTCCCGTTCGTCCCACTGAGAAAGTCAGTGGGACGAGCGGGAATAAACCCTATCTACTAATATTATAAATGTGAAAGTTTGTGTGTTTGTGTGTTTGGATGTTTGTTACTCAAACAGGCAAAAACGGCTGAATGGATTTGGATGAAATTTGGCAAACAGATAGCTTATAACCTGGATTAACACATAGGATACTTTTTATTCCGATATTCCCACGGGATCGAGACTTACGCGGGTGGAACCGCGGGGCGCAGCTAGTTTAATATAATTTATTAAATTCCCGTTCGTCCCACTGGTGGGACGGAATAGACGGATTACCGGACGTGGTCTCCTGACCCAAGGTCACACGCATAGTCTTAAATAAAGACATTAGGTATTTGGTTTTAAATAATTATGTAAACAAACTTACAAAATGCTTAAAGAAGCCTAATCTACTCCTTTACCCATTGTTATATAATATTAATCGTGGAAAATTGATGTTGATGTTATACTACATTTCACAACTGGCTTTATGCAAGAACCAAGGACAGGATACAGACAATAAAAGGATAATGAAGCCGCTATGAGAGGAAAACATTAAATTAGAGGAAATGCGGTTGACGAAAACATAAACTAGTCAGTCCATGATCAAAAAAATCAAAAAAATCCCATTATGTAAGAAGCATAACAATCAAAACTGTACTTCGATGAGTTACTAATTTTTCCGAAGTTATATTGTTTATTTATAAAGAATGGGTAACTTCAAACTATCCACTCAAAAGGCTGCTATCATCCACCAGTACAGAAAAATCTTTAAACGTGCTTTCCGAGGCACGGAGGACTTTCGGTATGTAAAGTTAATTCTTATTAATACAGGGAAAAATTAAACTCTCCAGCAGCACAGCTGTCTGTTCAGTTAAACGAAGTTTTTTAAGCATAGTTCACACAGTAACTATTGACAGATGTTGTAACAGTCGAATTTAACATTTAATTTTTTGAACCCTGGAAGGAAATAAAATGAAATGAAATGAAATAAATTTATTTGCTTTGAATGCAGGTATTTACAATTTGGTGTTAGAATATTATTTACAGGGCCTTGTACATTCTGCCTATTAGGCATGCAAATTTTAAACTTAATTTACTTAATCTAGACTTTAAAATTAAACATCCGATAATTTACTTAAGCTAAACTAGGTATAGAAGATATAAATTAAGTTATCGCTACACAAGTTAAATTTTATAGTACTCTATTATTTATTATTCACGGATCATTCAGGAAATCATTGATGGAATAATAACACTTTTCCACAAGTAGAGCAAAGAGCTTCTTTTTGAAAATTCTTATTGGCTGTGCTTTTATACAGTCAGGTATCTTATTATAAATTTGAGGTACCATGCCAAAAACACTATTTTTTAACAGAGCTGTTTTGTAGCCGCCTGTGTATAATTTATGATTAAACGAACTTACCTGTACGTGAAGTTCGATCATAATTATACGATGGCTTCGTCCGAAGAGATTCTCGTCAGAAATCTATGTTTACCGTTGGGTTTAGGTATCAAGAATATGCTTGATATAAACTGCCCTTCACAAGGGTTGCAATGAGAGATAGCACCAGTGCATAACAATTCGTCAATACATCTTTTGAAATGTTGTTTTTCTGATGTTGAGTGAATTTTTTTATTGGGGATAGTATACTGTATAACTCGAGCTGAAAAAGGTATTTTATATCCAGAAATCCATGATAGAACAGTCGGATCAGAAGTTAGTTCTGACCAGGTGTCATAAAAAAGTGTCAGTCTACCAGCATAATTGCTTACCCTGGTAACATCTAGCGACGACTGCGGTAGCTCGCTCGCGTTGCGGGCGTTGTCTGCTGCCGACCTCGATAAGACCCGCGCGTGGTGCTCGCGGGCGGATTTCTCTGTGCAGGCTCCCTCGTCCTCTGAGTCCCCGTTTGCCTGCGACTCGGGGGAGGAGCCCGCCAGTTTAAATTGTTCCGTTGTTGGAATGTCGATTGAGGCGGAGGCGGCGCTGTCTTTATTCTATTGATGGGTGGCCGGGATATGGTTGATTTTAATTCTGCTCCTGTTTTTGTTATTGTCTTTGCAATTTTTAGTGTTTCAGCTAAGTCTGATCCGAAAAGGTGTTTGTCAATTATTGTTTTTTGTAGCTGTTCCTTCATTTCCTTTTTTAAATTGTGTAAAATAAAGTTCCGACGGAGTGTTGAGTCCGAGTGTTGGTTGTCACAAAGAAGGCGTACAGTGTCCATCATCATTTGTATTATTTCTGTGTCCTTGTCCTCTTTAGCAATCATAAGAGTAATAGCGTTACTCAAGCATGAAATGGCACAACCTAACTGTTTTTGTTTCATCTCAATACCCTTATCCCTTTTTAAGACAACTTCTGATATGGCAGCTTTTATTTCTAAATTAAGTTCCGGCGAGTCAATTAGCTTACAATTACTAGGAGGTAAGTATCTTTCTACCAACTCCTTACGAAGTTCGCTGGATAAGCCCTTAGTAGTCAGATGTTGTAGCCGAACAGCCAGGTCGGTCCGAATTTCTTTGCCGTAGATCTTTTCCACAGACGGATCCTCTCCAAATATCTCTAAAATTTTTGAGTCCAGCTCGATGCTCGGAGGTGTGTCAGTTGCAATAAGGACTTCAGTCTCCGAGGAAGGGACCTGTGGCTGTGAAGTACTTGTGGATGGGATTGGGTCTACAGCGCTAGTTAAGGGAACTTGGTCCACGGCACTGATCGAAGGAATGGGATCTCTAGCGCTCATAGATGTCACATCATGATATTCTGATTCCAATTCCACTACTTCCTCAAAAGTTCCTTCGTCGTAGAATCGACATCGGGGAGAGGGTGTGTCCTCTGTAATGTATAGATTTATTTTGTTATGTACGAGGATAGATAATTCATTTACCACAAAAAGATAAGCGCACGCATGTGGGCCGGTGTATCTATAGATATAGATATGTACCGCGTGCGGCTTACTATCCACGGTGAAGTGACAATCCCAAAGACTGCCCGCATCACACGTATAGCTTCACGTATACTAACAAGGTAACAGTTCTTATAACTGATCGCAATATTAGCCTTGCACGTGATAAAAAACAAAAGCAGTTAAGTGCTTATATTTGTATGAGTCAGAAGTGTTAACCCCAAAAGCTAACCGCAATGAGTCATGACAACAAATCATTGATGTGATTATGCAACGTTTTTACTATAATGATTTTACGCAATGTATTTATAACACTTGACTAACCTGTGGAATGCGACGTCGATCTTGTCTCACGCTGAAGTTTCTTCTCCCATTTCTTTAACTTTTTTGTAATATATTCGTAATCATGTTTACTTTTTCGTTTCCCCATGACACGTATTAAACTATAACAACACTACAGCACTAATACAATAATTATTTAATAAAATTATGTGCGCTCCGGCAAGCACTGAACTGTGAATGAGCAATAGAACACGATATCGAGCAAAGGAAATAGGTCTACCCTCACCTAAAAATGTTCAAAAATAACGCTTATTTTTTTAGTTTTAGGTATAGGGCTTTTTACTTTCAGTGCGCAAAGGCAACACCGTACGTGTTACTACATTGTGTTTATGCTAATCTCGAGGACGAAGCTGAGTATAATAAGTTTTGGTACTGAGGTCTCATAGAAGTAGTGCGGTGTCGAATTTCACAATACATCTTAAAAAGATGAAGATTACCTTTTACGAACATGGCTAACTCTAAAATATACAAACAAGGAAATGTTAATAATTTATGTGTTTTGAAAGCAGGAACACAGCTATCTGTGACTTTAATATTGAACATGGACCTTATACAGCGCTTTTGCGCCTTAAAAATGCTTTCTCTCAGACTACAATTGCCCCAGAATATAATTCCGAATCTTAATTTCGACACAACTAAACCGTGGTATGCAACTAGAACTGTCTTAGTATTAACTTTTTTAGCTAAATTATAAAGAGCATACGCAGATGCACTAAGTTTCTTACATATAACCTCAGCTTGTGCCTTCCACGTTAATTGACTATCCAAAGTTATTCCTAAAAAAATTGCTATGGATACTTGTTCTATATTTTGGATCAATGTCTAACTTATGATCTGTAGAAAACAATGTCTGACGAGGATGACAGAAGAGAATCATCTAATCTATGGGATGCCATAACTTTTTTGAGGTCAGTCGTTCAAAACCAGTTGATTTTATTTGAACCAGTGGTACACTCTTCACAGGTTAACTGTATCTTATACCGCACCGTATATATTATAATTAGAATCAATATAAAATAATTGATTTCATAGCGCCGGACGCGAGCGGTTAATAAAGAAATAAAGATAATAAATAGATAGGTACTGAATAAATTAGCAGACTTGGTTGTACATTAAATCTCACACCTTTTTGCTGAAGAAGAACTGGGTTGCGAGACTTGCATTTTTTACATGTAATCGCATATTTTTTATATAAGATTACAAAGTTACTTATGCAGTTTGTATATCTAGAAAACAGGACTGACATTGCGGTATATTTGATTTTTTCCTTGCTTTATAGCAGAGGTTCTCAAACTTATTTCATCTACCGTCCACTTTGCAAATCAATTATTTTTCAGCCATTTTATTTTGCATCTTAAAAACCACAGTGACATTCATTACTTTAATTGATTTAATTATAGTGTACTATATTAGTCGAATTTAAACTTACATTCTAAACGAGACATTTTTACCAGTGAGGGCAATTAAAACGCAACTTTATACAGCAATGCAGCAGCAACGGTAATCAATTGATACAGCTAAACCAGCCGATTGATACAGGATTGCACAAATCGCATTATTTAACAGAAACTTGTTAAAACTTGATTGCTCACGGGCTATTCTACGAAAGCTATATTAAATATTTTTAGTTTTATACAATCAAACAGGGCAGAAAATAATAAAGTAACTAAATAATCGATTTTGTGTAGGAGGTAGGATTTAATTTCAGCGAATTTTAAAATATTAAGTAAATGATGAAATTACAAATCAGCCATCACCCCCCTAAACCACTTCAATACCCCCCATTTTTTTCTGGGCCCCTCTAGGCCTCCAGCGCCCACAAGGGGGCGCTATCGCCCACTTTGGGAAATACTCCTATAAAGGCTAAACACTATTTGTGTTTCGCTTGTGTGTCTGCTAGCTGTACCTTAGAGTTTTGATGATCAGTGAGTCAGTCAGTCACAAAATTGAGGAATTGACCTACCATAATTCTTAAACTGTTGTTGAAAGTAATTTGAATATACCTAGTTATACTAAGTTCTCTTGGTCACTGAAAAATCAGGTTTCTAGCTTTATTCGTAACGAATTTACAGGGGGTCGAAAATGCCCTGAATGGCATCGAGTAAAGATGGTACGGCTGTGCCTTTGCTTATCGGTTTGTCCCGCCTCCAATACCAAAATTCGATAGATTAAAATGCTTGTTTTTAGTCTGTTTATACGGTTGGAATTGTATAAAACGGCCTATTACAGTATTATACCAATATCGACTGTTTATTATGTATAAAACACTGTTCACACAAGTTTCACATTTTGAACTGCTATTTTGGCACGGCATTTCATCTCGTAGGTCCACCCTGAGGTTGTCGGTTGCTTAATCGGACTTTCCTGTGAGTGCCTCAATAAATTAAGGCCTCCATGAAGAGCAACTAAGCGACTACACGCTAAGGGCACTCCCTGTGGGGTACGGACCTCGGCTTAGGGCGTCCCTAGAGAAAGACAGCAGGGGACAGGCTGGATCGGATAGCTATAGCACGCAAGAAGCACTCCTCATGCGCAGCACTTGCTCGCACACCTTTCAGAAAGGGGAATGAAAACTATATGTGTGTATATATTCCCTTAATAAGCAAGCTTTGAGTGTCAGAATGGTTACTAGTTATTTAATATGTATGAAAGTATTTATGAATATAATATGTAGGGAAACGATTATAATTATGAAGGAAAGCACAGAAAGACAAGACTAGGCATTTATTTCAATTAGGTTTGTCTAAAATAGGTAACGTTAATGAGAAAGCTAAATAACCGTTCAAAAACGTCTTCATGGAGTCTTCATGGAGACGAAGGATGATAAACTCCATAGCAGCTTGTTTTAAAGTATTTTATCAACACATTTTAACATTAGCATAATAATATTTAATTGTTATCACATTAATCTCTTGGACCATTTCTCAAAGTTAACAACTTTATCAATAAAAAGAAACAGAACATAAGTATTTTATAATTTGATTAACCTAACACATAGCAAGATTGTCACATTAAAACAAATACAGAACATGATAGCTATCAGCAATAATCAAGATATAATATTAATTAAATTACTTGAACAAATAGAACATTGTAGTCAGTCGATCTTTCACAAGAAGAGAACTGATGATCATATTTCAATACATTATTACAATAAAGGCAGAACTTCAGTCATACAGCATGATTTCCTAACATTGGCTTCATAGTTCATTTTTAGCAACTTAATATTACGGACATGAGAGACCACACTTGTATCCAAAAGTAGCTCAAACATTGCCGCCATTTTAGACCAATAAGATTTACATACTTAATTGCTAAATAACTTCTAACATAGGTAATTATTAACAGGCCTTATGTAGTGGAACTATCTTGAAATTTGAATATCAATTAAAGAAATGTATTTTTAATTTGTGTATTATTAATTTTATAATTAAGTTATGTTTATATATTAAACAGAAATAATATGTAGCGTTTATATTAAGTATATATTATGTATCTGTAACTTAAATACTATTTTAATGCTAATGTACTAGTTAATTCGGTTTCCTCGGGTGAAGGCCTCATCCAAAGAATCCGACTGGTCTTTGGCCATTTATAGCAGATGATCTATCCACCATTTTTATTTGGCAAACGATGTACCCAACACTATATAATACAACTGTACAACCAATAAGATATTATGATAGATATAATAAATACCATTAGGGAAATAAAATAATTGATAACTCCAGGCATCACCGTGCTTAGATAGTAAAGTGTACCTATCTAAAACTTAGAACACAAGAATATCCAGTTTTTTGTCTAACTCCCATCCTTACCTTCGCTTTGATCACACAGTACTAATGGTTGTTTAATCACGCAATATTTACGTGCAGTACATATTACAGAACATTAATGTAACTGGTGCTGAAGAAAGTTATTTGATAAAATACACATGAATAGTATATACATATTTATTATGTAGATACTACATACGTTTATAAAGTTTATAAAGGAGAGTTAAAAATGTGCATTTAGGGAATAATAAAGTGCTGATTCTAAGCCTTCAAATAAATTTTAAAATTATGATATTGAATTTCATGTTTTGTAATTATTTAAAAACACAAGACTTGGTACATCCAACTTCTGAAGTTGCACATAAACAAATGATAAATTTTTAATACATTACGTGTTTAGATCGGATAATAATGTATTATAGATGGTACGTAATGACATTTATCAGTCTTAACTTAAAATAGGTGTAAAGGAGTATACATACTTACTGTTTGTAATTTTAAAACATACAAAAATAATGTTTTATTAGCACAGTTTTAGTAAGGGATCGATCAGGATAAGCTACACTAACCACGGTCGGTCCGTGAGGGGGTGACCATCTGTATTACATACCGAGACCCCTTCGTGCTTCGGAAAGAAGTTAGGCCATTGGTCCCGGCTATCATTCATGGAACTTTGACAGTCGTTACGGGTCGTCAAAAGCCTGAAAGCCTGACAACCATTCCTACCAAGAGGTATCGTATTACCCAGAAACTGAGTTCTGGAGGTCAGGTAGGCAGTCGCACCATGTAAAATACTGGTATATAGCTACATTCGGTTAGACTGGAAACCAACCCCTACATAATTGGGAAAAGACTAGGAAGATGATAATGCTATCATCTTCCTAGTCTTTTCCCAATTATGTAGGGGTTGGTTTCTGCTTCCTAAAAGCTGTTAAATACCTACTAAAACTATGCAGTTAGGAAGCAGAAATGCCCCCCCCCCACCCTAAAGCAGATGGCGTATGACAGAAAAAGAAGAATATGCCAGTATGTTTATTTGACTAAAAGCTGGTTAAATAAAATATTATTTCTTACTATTAAATTTTCCATTTCTATTAATCTGTAAACATCTTTATGATGTGTCTGCATGATACCAATAAAGCCATTTAATCTTTTTGCGAAGGAGTGTCATCAATCAACTTTGATATAAATACCGTTCATTTACAACGATTTACAATCACTCGTCGACGAGTAACTACCAGTATGCGTATCCTTGCTCTGCTAGCCCTGTGCTTCGCGGCCGTCGCAGGTATGTTCTTGAGAAATTGATTTTTGTTGAACTGAATCTTTTATAAATTTCTTATGTTTTATTGGAAAAATGCATGTTTTATTGTTTGTACTTATTTTTTGTTGAATGAATGATGAATGGAACTTGAACAGCATTTTAACTGAATAATATTGAATCTTCTTTTTTCTAGCCGTCCCTTCCAATCCCCAGAGGATTGTGGGTGGTTCGGTCACCACTATTGATCGGTACCCCACCATCGCCTCTCTCTTGTACACATGGAACTGGAGCGCATACTGGCAAGCGTGCGGTGGTTCCATTCTCAACAACAGGGCCATCCTCACCGCTGCTCACTGCACCATGTAAGTATTGTTTTACTATAATAGCAATTTGCTTAAATTCTAATATGATGACCGGTTTACTATCATTACATTCCTTTTACAGTGGTGACGCAGCTGGCAGATGGCGTATCCGTGTCGGCTCCACTTGGGCTAACAGCGGTGGTGTTGTTCACAACGTGAACCAGATCATAAACCATCCATCATACAACGGCAACACTTTTAACAATGACATAGCTGTCTTGCGCTCCGCCTCCACCTTCGGTTTCAACAACAATGTCCGCGCCGCTTCCATCGCTGGTGCCAACTACAATCTCGGTGACAACCAAGCCGTCTGGGCTGCAGGATGGGGCACGACTTCCGTACGTTATCTGATTATCCACCCTTGTTATAAAAAAACAATATTTCTTATTTTATTTGATCGGAGAATAATATTTGCATCCAATATCTGGGTTATAACCAGTCCGTCTAGGCTACCGGATGGGGTGTTACTTTTCAACAAAATATCTTCTGTTTTCCTGAAATTTTAATGCATTATTGTTTCTAATTCACAGCAAGGGGGCTCCGCCTCTGAGCAGCTCCGTCACGTCGAGCTTAGGGTTATAAACCAGGCCACTTGCAGAAACAACTACGCTACCCGTGGTATCGCTATCAACGACAACATGTTGTGCTCCGGCTGGGCCGGCGGTGGTCGCGACCAGTGCCAGGGTGACTCCGGCGGTCCTCTCTACCACAACGGAATCGTGGTTGGTGTCTGCTCTTTCGGTATTGGCTGCGCTCAGGCTAACTTCCCCGGTGTCAACGCTCGTGTTTCCCGCTACACCGCTTGGATCCAATCCAACGCATAAGAAGTGACTTGTTAGCAGTGTGCTTAGAGATATGTTTTTCTAATAAATGAACTGTTAACCCACGCAATGTTTTAGTTTTCGTAACTTCCACAATTCCTTCGGGGTTAGAAGATTTTTCTTACCAAATTATTCATATATGGAAGATCCTTCACGGAAAAAACAGATGGTCCTGAACTGCATGACGAGCTGTCCCATCTTTTTGCTCCGATAATGTACAACTGTAGTAGCAGGAGGCATAGATTGTTCACCGTGTCTCGGAATCAAACCGTTACTCGAGCCCAGTCGCATGTCCCTCGCAAAGTCTTAAGCTCTTTTAATTCAAATTAATATAAAGTAAAGCTCTGTAACTGTTTCATTATAATTGACCTTTAATTCACGGCTGCTCCTTCTTTACTGTTTAATTTTCCCAAATCAAAGAAGTGGGTGGAGAAGTGTACTCGTGCCTTCAATGATCCCAACCCCAAAATAACTGATATTAGAAAAAAAGTAAAAAAAATCAAAAATCCAATTACGATAAAAACGCCAACTCAAGGTTACGCTAGTCGGTCATTCTTCCATACAAACGTAGTATGGTCTTAAGAGTCTGATTGACGAGATATAAGTACTAACGTACGTTAGTATTTATATCTCGATGGTGTCAATTTGTCTTGTTATTTATTATCTAGCCCTATAAGGAAGCAGAATTGGCAACCCCCTGTGGGGTACGGTCCTCGGGTTAGGACGTCGCTGGGGGAGGACAGCAAGGGACAGGCTGGATCGGATAGCTATAGCACGCAAGGAGCGAGCAAGACGGTGCATCCAACCCATCCTACCTACCCTTTTGCACAGCACTCGCTCGCACACGTTTCAGATAGGGGAATGAAAACTATTATGTTTTAGTAATGATATTCCCTTAATAAGCAAGCTTTGAGTGCTAGAATGGTTACTAGATATTTAATATGTATGAAAGTATCTATGAATATGGTGTGTAGGGAAAGGATTATAATTACGAAGGAAAGCACAGAAAGACAAGACTAGGCATTTATTTCAATTAGGTTTGTCTAAAATTGGTAACTAAAAGCCGTAACGATAACCGTTCAAAAACGAAGTCTTCATGGAGACGATGTTTTAAAGTATTTATCAACACATTTTACGATTAGCATACCCAATATTGTTATCACATTAATCTCTTGGACCATTTCTCAAAGTTAACAACTTTATCAAGGAAAAGAAACAGAACATGAATATTCCATAATTTGATTTACCTAACATATAGCAAGATTGTCATATTAAAACAAATACAGAACATGATAGCTATCAGCAATAATCAAGATATAATATTAATTAAATTATATGAACAAATGGAACATTGTAGTCAGTCGATCTTTCACAAGAAGAGAACTGATGATCATATTTCAATCCATTTTTACAATAAAGGCAGAACTTCAGTCATACAGCATGATTTCCTTACATAGGCTTCATAGTTCATTTTTAGCAACTTAATATTACGAACATGAGAGACCACACTTGTATCCAAAAGTAGCTCAAACATTGCCGCCATTTTAGACCAATAAGATTCACATACTTAATTGCTAAATAACTTCTAACATAGGTAATAATTAACAAACCATGTAGGGGAACTATCTTAAAATTTCAATATCAATTAAAGAAATGTATTTTTAATTTGTGTATTATCAATTTTATAATTAAGTAATGTTTATATATTAAACAGAGATAATATGTAGCGTTTATATTAAGTATATTATGTATCTGTAACTTATATACCATTTCAATGCTAAGGTACTAGTTAAGATACTAGTTTATTCGGTTTGCAAGAACCCCTCCTCGGGTGAAGGCCTCATCCAAAGAATCCAACTGGTCTTTGGTCATTTATTTATAGCACATGATCTATCCACCATTTTCATTTGGCAAACGATGTACCCAACACCCTATATGTGTTGGGTACATCGTTTGCCAAATGAAAATGGTGGATAGATCATGTGATCATGTGATGGTGGTGGTACCACTGTACAACCAATAAGATATTATGATAGATATAATAAATACCATTAGGGAAATAAAATAAATGATATCTGCAGGCATCACCGTGCTGAGATAGTAAAGTGTACCTATCTAAAACTTAGAACACAAGAATATCCAGTTTTTTGTCTAGCTCCCATCCTTACCTTCGCTTTGATCACACAGTACTAATGGTTGTTTAATCACGCAATATTTACGTGCAGTAGATGTGTAACTGGTGCTGAAGAAAGTTATTTGATAAAATACACATGAATAGTATATATATTATGTAGATACTACAAACGTTTATAAAGTTTATAAAGAAGAGTTAAAAATGTGCATCTTGGAAACAATAAAGTGCTGATTCTAAGCCTTCAAATAAATTTTAAAATGATGATATTGAATTTCATGTTATGTAATTATTTAAAAACACAAGACTTGGTACATCCAACTTCTGAAGTTGCACATAAACAAATGATACATTTTAATACATTACGTGTTTAGATCAGATAATAATGTATTATAGATGGTACGTAATGACATTTATCAGTCTTAACTTAAAATAGGTGTAAAGGAGTATGCATACTTACTGTTTGTAATTTTAAAACATACAAAAATAATGTTTTACTAGCACAGTTTTAGTAAGGGATCGATCAGGATAAGCTGCGCTAACCACGGTCGGTCCGTGAGGGGGTGACCATCTACATTATATACCGATACCCCTTTGTGCCTCGGAAAACAAGTTAGGCCATTGGTTTCATAGGATTCATGGAACTTTGACAGTCGTTACGGGTCGTCAAAAGCCTGAAAGCCTGACAACCAATCCTACCAAGAGGTATCGTATTACCCAGAAACTGAGTTCTGGAGGTCAGGTAGGCACTCGCACCAAGTAAAATACTGGTAGGTATATAGCTACATTCGGTTAGACTGGAAACCAACCCCTACATAATTGGGAAAAGACTAGAAAGATCATATAAGAATATGCTAGTATGTTTATTTGACTTAAAGCTGTTTGAATAAAGTTTTTTCTTTTGATTTAATTTTCCATTTCTATTAATCTGTAAACATCTTTATGATGTGTCTGCATGATACCAATAAAGCCATTTAATCTTTTTACGAAGGAGTATCATCAATCAACTTTGATATAAATACCGTTCATTTACAACGATTTACAATCACTCGTCGACGAGTAACTACCAGTATGCGTATCCTTGCTCTGCTAGCCCTGTGCTTTGCGGCCGTCGCAGGTATGTTCTTGAGAAATTGATTTTTGTTGAACGGAATCTTTTATAAATGTCTTATGTTTTATTGGAAAAATGCATGTTTTATTGTTTGTACTTATTTTTTGTTGAATGAATGATGAATGGAACTTGAACAGCATTTCAACTGAATAATATTGAATCTTCTTTTTTCTAGCCGTCCCTTCCAATCCCCAGAGGATTGTGGGTGGTTCGGTCACCACTATTGATCGGTACCCCACCATCGCCTCTCTCTTGTACACATGGAACTGGAGCGCATACTGGCAAGCGTGCGGTGGTTCCATTCTCAACAACAGGGCCATCCTCACCGCTGCTCACTGCACCATGTAAGTATTGTTTTACTATAATAGCAATTTGCTTAAATTCTAATATGATGACCGGTTTACTATCATTACATTCCTTTTACAGTGGTGACGCAGCTGGCAGATGGCGTATCCGTGTCGGCTCCACTTGGGCTAACAGCGGTGGTGTTGTTCACAACGTGAACCAGATCATAAACCATCCATCATACAACGGCAACACTTTTAACAATGACATAGCTGTCTTGCGCTCCGCCTCCACCTTCGGTTTCAACAACAATGTCCGCGCCGCTTCCATCGCTGGTGCCAACTACAATCTCGGTGACAACCAAGCCGTCTGGGCTGCAGGATGGGGCACGACTTCCGTACGTTATCTGATTATCCACCCTTGTTATAAAAAAACAATATTTCTTGTTTTATTTGATCGGAGAATAATATTTGCATCCAATATCTGGGTTATAACCAGTCCGTCTAGGCTACCGGATGGGGTGTTACTTTTCAACAAAATATCTTCTGTTTTCCTGAAATTTTAATGCATTATTGTTTCTAATTCACAGCAAGGGGGCTCAGCCTCTGAGCAGCTCCGTCACGTCGAGCTTAGGGTTATAAACCAGGCCACTTGCAGAAACAACTACGCTACCCGTGGTATCGCTATCAACGACAACATGTTGTGCTCCGGCTGGGCCGGCGGTGGTCGCGACCAGTGCCAGGGTGACTCCGGCGGTCCTCTCTACCACAACGGAATCGTGGTTGGTGTCTGCTCTTTCGGTATTGGCTGCGCTCAGGCTAACTTCCCCGGTGTCAACGCTCGTGTTTCCCGCTACACCGCTTGGATCCAATCCAACGCATAAGAAGTGACTTGTTAGCAGTGTGCTTAGAGATATGTTTTTCTAATAAATGAACTGTTAACCCACGCAATGTTTTAGTTTTCGTAACTTCCACAATTCCTTCGGGGTTAGAAGATTTTTCTTACCAAATTATTCATATATGGAAGATCCTTCACGGAAAAACAGATGGTCCTGAACTGCATGACGAGCTGTCCCATCTTTTTGTTCCGATAATGTACAACTGTAGCAGGAGGCATATATTGTTCGCCGTGTCTCTGAGTCAAACCGTCACTCGAGCCCAGTCGCATGTCCCTCGCACACTCTCTGCAGTCAATGCTCTCTTAATTTTAATTAATACTAGTACAAAGTGAAGCTCTGTAACTGTTTCTTTATAATTGACCTTTCATTCACGGCTGTTGATTCTTCTTTACTGTTTAATTTTCCCAAATCAAAGAAGTAGGTGGAGAAGTGTAGTCGTACCTTCAAAGATCCCAAACCCAATATAATTGATTAGAATAATAGTAAAAAAAACAAAAACCCTACTACTATAAAAATGCCAACTTAAGGTTACGCCAGTTGGTAATTCTTTCATATAACCGTACATAGTATGGTGATTACTAGCCTGTTTGACGGTGTACGTTCAAAACTAAATATTATATCAATTTGTCTTGTTATTATCTAGCACCGTATGGAAGCAGATTTGGAAAAAATATTGGTTTGGAAGTAATGAGCGTCGAAACTTCCATATTTCAACACTAATTTTAACTCATCTTTGGGCGTTAATAAATAACTTATGTAGTATGAAAATGGCAAAATAGAACCCGTACAGGGATAGATAATTTATTCAAAACTTCAAATAATTATATTTTGAGTATCCAGTACTTTTTCCATAATATCTATACGCCCGAAGGTCTGTTCATGAAATTTTATGAGCTCGTTTTCGTTGTAAATCATCGTATATGTCACTAATTAATAGCAAGCATATTAGCCCCTCGCACCAACGAGTTCCAGCCGTCGGTCGACTAGCGCAACCTTAAACAAGACATCACACACAGACAAATAAAAAATCAACGCGTAATCTGTAGGGTTCATGACGTGTCGCTCCATGTAAAATACTAGATAATTTTTGACAGACATTCTGAACGTGAACCGACGAAATCACAGAGAACATGTTATATAAGTCATAACAAGTGTGTAGATAAGCTAGAATCAACTAAAATACAAGAAAACAACATTAAATCTAGGAAGTGACAACGTTTTAGTTCTCGCTGTCGAACAGGAAAGCGATACCTATAGGTAGTTTGCTACGGCGTGACTTAGGAGCTGATATTGAGGTATGTCTATAAAAAAAAAACAGAAGGCAACCACGAATGAAATAGTTAACTCATGTATTTTATGTAAAAAATTTGGAAAGAGACTTTTTAATAACATTAACCGGTACAAACGATGATAATCCGACTAATATGCAATCCTTCTTTCATTTTATTTTATTAAAATCTCGCATACAAATGTGTTAGTTGGAAATATACAGTTGCGGCCACAGTTAGTAAGCTAGTTGTTCATAATTGAATTGATTGTGACCACTTAAATAATGATCAATGGAGTGGCGTTATTACTAAGTTTTACTAAATTACATATAAGTGTACCTACAGAAGGTCCGAACTGTACTTGCAGCGTGGAGTGACATACCTGTAACAATAAGAAAATAATATTTATGTGGAGAATTTTATTATTGTCTGTCTCAATACTGCTGGTCATCGACCCTTTTTACCCGACTACGGCGATGAAAAAAGGAGGGTTATGATTTTGACCGGTATGTATGTATGTATGTATAAAAATGGCGCCCTCTAGAGGAAAACAAGTCAGGAACTAAAAAAAAATATTGTTTAATCGTACCATGATGGGTATCAAATGAAAGGGCTTAATGAGCACATTTCAAAAATATATAACTAGCTGCCGCCCGCGGCTTCGCCCGCGAGGCCTTTGTCCTATCCCGGGATGCCATCTATCACCTTGCCAAATTTTATCGAAATCCGTTCAGTGGTTTACGCGTGAAAATGTAACATACAGACAGACAGACAGATAGAACGACAGACAGAGTTACTTTCCAATTTATAATATTAGTATGGATATAAACCCAAAAAAAAAAAGTATTAAAACCTAAAACCCAACTACGACTAAAAAGGTATAAACGAGACACCACAGACAGACAAATTAAAAATCCGGAGTCACACGTGTTAAGGCATAAATCGAACAGATTACGTGTGACTCCGGATTTTTAATTTGTTTGTGTCTTTTTACTGACATAGCAATGAAGAAAAGGTCTGTATGCAATGAAAAAACTAAGAAATATTTATTTTTGTCGTCGAAAACTTTATAATAATATTATTTTCGCCCTCTTTTTGACAATCTACTAAGGAAAAGTCAATCAATCTGCCTAGCCTTTTTCCAACTATGTTGGGGTCGGCTTCCAGTCTAACCGGATGCAGCTGAATACCAGTATTTTACATAGAGCGACTGCCTATCTGACCTCCACAACCCAGTAACTGGGTAATACGATACCCCTTGGTTAGACTGGTTGTCAGACTTTCGTGCTTCTGACGACCCGTAACGACTGTCAAAGATCCACAAATGACAGCCGGGACCAACGGCTTAACGTGCTTTCCGAGGCACGGAGGAGTCTCGATATGTGAAAATGGTCACCCATCCACGGACCAACCCCGGCAAGCGTAGCTTAACCTGATAGATCTGAGCCTGAGCCTCGAGCTCCACTACTAAGGAAAAGTAAAAAAATATTTTATTCAATAAACAGTATTCCACTATAGAAGGCATACCCAGATGAGCCATTTACGTATTATACCACAAAAAATGAACCATAAGAACTTTAACAGAAGAAATAAAGGTGATTATCGCATAATTTCCCTCACTAAGGGCGAGTCTTAATCAATGCTTTGATGGTATAAGTCGTATTTACGTGATGAATTATTTCGCTTGTTTCAGTCCAACTTTCCATCTATTGTGGCTTGCTTGACGAATGCCAATGTCAGCGGCGGAGACACCCGAACGTCGGCGGAAACAGCCGACAACCTGGATCGATTTTTCTAGTTGAACTTACCGCGGTTCATGATTGTATACTGGCGTTCTATTTGTGGTACTAGTTTAAGGCTATTATAAGGACAAGTTCTGACCTCTATTTCGATGTACAATGCCAGGGTCTGTAGTCTATATTCGGTCGCAAACATAATAACCTGAATTATTCCTTTTTTAAATTTTAATCTGATCTGCTGATCATATCGCTTAATTTGACTTGTGTGTTCGCATTGATAGGGAAAAATTACTTTTCGGCAGTTTTGGTATCGCGTGCATTGTTATCTTAACATTGATAACACAATATTAATGGTCTGATGTTATAAATACTTACGATAAGCTTTACGTTGACACAGATTGAGTAATGACAAAAATGCTTATGTTTCGTGACAATGGTCCATTTCATCTCACGTCTTTCCTATCCCACAGGTACATACATAACCCCGGAATTGTTTTAATATTGGCGATCATAGAATTGTTTTTAGATCTTCATTATACAGCAATTTTTGGGCATAAAATCTGCGATGACTTATCAAAGACAAGAAGGTTTAGCTTTTCATTACTTGGCCATAATACTTAACATACTCAACATTTGAGTCCAATTCTGACTTAGAGAGATGTATATGTAATGATTCTAATTAATATCATTATGTAAATATATATTTCTTACGGTCGCGAATCATATTATTTTGATCAAGATACAATCTGACACTGACCTGCAAATTGCAAAAACCTATGAAAAGAATTTCGCGGGCTGCTGATCCGGTTCCTCCTTAAGCCGCTAGGTCTAAAAGGACAAACTTTTCCACAAGAGTTCCTTGTTTTAGCTAGAGTGAGTACTAAAGAAGAATTTTTGAAAATACACACAGCATAAGTTCAATTCTGCCGCCGATAATTTCAAAGGATGATCTTGAAATTAATCATGACGTGCGTTAGCGATTATCGCGAACACAAGTAGCGATTAAGAATGCATAGTCATGTATCGTTGAATAAGCGTTCCAGTTATCTTGTAGTTTTAATTTTATTTTGTCACAATATGTACCTATACTGATGATCGATAATGTCGTAATAGGTCTGATTTGCACAAAAAAATAAGCCAAGTAGCGTAAGGTGTTATTCTTATCAGATTATAATGAGTTAAAAATTAGTTTTTCGTATGAAACAAGAGACGAAGTCATGATGCAATTGCCGACCTGAGTATCCTGGTACAGTACAACCTAACTTAGATTAGTATAAATTTGAAAATTTGCATTTTTGAATTTTTCGAATGTATTTGGTTAATGACTTTACAAGTCATTGCGTTTGTGTAAAGATCATTTTCACCTTAAGCAGTAATAAAGATTGGTGATTTTGAAAACACATTCAGTTCGGATTGTGATCGGTTTTACGAATTTTGCCGATGCTACATCTAAGTCGTGTCGTATTGACTTAGCGACACAGCGTGTAAAATACTCTTAGGGCGAATTTCACTAAACTTTTATAAGGAGTATAAGTCGTATCCTGCGAATAAATTTTGAATTTTTGACAGTTTTTCCATACAAAAAATGTCAGACGACAATTTTACTCGGTTAAAAGATAACTGACTTTGATAAAATCAGCCCTTAGTATCTCAAAAACACCTGTAGATCAAAGGCCGTTAGGCTACTGATTTGTCTCATTGAAAAACTTCAACTTATCCGTAGAGACGTACTTCTGCTGGCTTTAATAGCAGCCCCCTTCTGCATACGCCGATATTTTGAAAACAACAGATAAATTATCAACAAAAATAAAAGGAATTTAAACTTATCGAACTATAAGATTGGCACGCTTATTTATCTTCGGATTGGACTAATAATAATTTTAAATTGCAGCAGATTTAAAATTTGTGAAACATGTGATTAAACTAAATAGGTAATTATTTTAATGCATGCTAAATATGAGCAAGAAGTGTCTTGAATTGTGAAAAATCTATAATTTCGATCTCCACAAATCAGTTACTGGGTAACACGATAACCCTTTGTAAGACTGGTTGTCAGACTTTTATCCTTCTGACTACCCGTAACGACTGTCAAAGATCTACGAATGTCAGCCGGGACTAATGGCTTAACGTGATTTCTGTGGCACGGAAGGGTTTCGATATGTAGGTAATGGATGGAACCCATCACAAACCGACCGCAGCGAGCATCGCTTAAGGGCTTACCCTACCCCAAATTGCTTAGCATGATCCTCCGTTATGCCCAAAATACTAGCATTCATTTTTAAATAAATATATGTTAAAGTTGAGGATTGATGCTTAGCTAAAAATACTTCAAATTAGATTATGAAACTTTGCATAATAATAAATAATAAATAAAATAATAAATAAAATTTATTCATAATAAATAAATAATAAATAAATAAAATTTATTCAAGTTAAAAAAAGTAAAATTATGATTTACATTAATTACAAACGAGGTAGCTTTAATTCTAGCTATAATATACTGCCTGATCTAGGTTTGTTAAAACCTGTGTTTCAGGCCATCAAGTTACATCAAAAAACTTAAAAAGAAGACAACAATTTTATTAGAAGCTAAATTAAAAAGAAGACATAATAACTGAACTAATTATAAAGTAGGTCTGCTGTTTTAATTTTTTGTTAATTTTTACTGTAAAAAGCAATTACCTAAACGTTTCTTCTTTCTTTCGTTTTTTCTTCTTTCATTCTTTTTTTTCTTTATTCGTGGATTGAGAATCACCAGCACCCCACTCCGTCGTAGTAGTCTGGTGCTAGCGAGATAAAATTGGAGGTTGGATATGCCCTTAAACTTCAATTGACTGAGCTGGGGCTGTTATCATTTAACCACGAGCCCCTCAGTCCATACAAGATAAGTAAAGTAATTTATTTATACAATAAACATCTTATCTTTTTGAATCTGGGATTAATGACTGAAAACAAATATCGTTGATAAGAATTATTGGGAAAAACCCGTTAAACATTATGTAGATATTGATGAGTTGCTAAAATTGGAGGTAAGCGTCTGAGATAAACATTCATTACCTGCCTGGAATTTGTCACCAATATGACGAACATTGAGATGCAGCAAACAAAATATTGTTGATAGGATTTATATTATTGGGAAAAACCCGATAAACTTTATCTAGCTATTGATTCGTTGCTAAAATTGAAGATAGGTAATTAATGTTTATCTCAGTCGCTTGACTGAGATAAACATTTTTTTACCTATCTTTAATTTGTCACCATTATGATGAACATTGAGGTGTTGAGTTTCAAGTAAGTTCTAGAGATAGGTCGAAATCGAGACCTTTTCGGTGATAAGAAGTTTCAACGGATTGCTGAAAAGTTTAGTCTGATATTTGAGTTATTTACACATCCAAATTGACACAAAATTATTCGATACATTTTATTGCAGATAAACCTCCAACTGTCATTAACGAAACACAATAGAATTGTAATTGTTATCGGCCATTAGAAGGCCAATCGACAGTTGAGCGACAGTTGGGAGATAATATACAGCATATAATAAAAACCCTGTCCGATCCGAAAGGGGGCGCCTAGGTTCCGCAATAACATTACTAAAAAGTGATTAAAAAATATTTTTTTGTGAAAATAAGAAAGTTATTACTATTTAAAATTCACATAGGTCACAACTTATGACTTGTAGACACGACGGCCGGGCCGCCCGCGCCCCATGTAATAACCACTAATTTCTCCATTAAAAAAATGCGGCAATTTAATTTTTGCCTAATTAGACTCTCTGCATGAGATGTATTCATAACAACACCCTCACGGACAGGACACGGACAGGGTTTTTGCTGTATACTGAAACCTTAAAATTAACCTGCTGCTGATTAGTGAGTTTTTGTTCCAACTTTCAAAGTACTTAAGTAGGTGATGATTAGTGTTTTACAGTTTTATAGTAATTTATGGTTTGCACCCGATGACATTTTCCATTGTCAAAATATACGACCTTCGAAACAAACTTTCATTATTAAACTTACATTAAAAATGTCAAAAATCCTTTCTATACAAACGAACTCTTGTACAAAATTTCATGCTTCTAGACTGTGATGTGATGACTGTCTGTCAGTGAATAAAAATGCTTAAAGTTTTTCTCTCATAATAATTTGTGTTAATCTAGGACTTGATCTATTTGTATGCCCACATAATTATGTATATTCTATAATATGTAGATAGTCAACACACAGGTGTAGCACCCTACCCTTATATCGTCAGCTGATATAAATAAACCTAAAGTGGAGGTATCAAGGGCGCTACGATATTAATAGATAGGTACCACAAATCAATTTGACACGAACATGACAGAAGTGACAATGTCATTGTCAATTCTGTTATCAAGAATGCCATCGCGTTGAGGGTTAATTATTGAGTATCGTTCGTCTTGTGTGTACACTATGTTTTATTTTTATGTGTGTTCCGGTTTAGTTAAAATTCGATCATGACCGATGAGCAAAAATTGCATGCAGCGGAGATGAGAATGTTGAGATGGATGTGTGGCGCAACGACAAGACTAGATAAAGTAATAAGTGAGTATATCAGAGGAAGTTTCAAAGTGTCGATGAAACGCATATGCATACAAACATACATATATGTGTTTTTCTAAGCCTTATTTATGAACACAAGTTTTGTTTATAGAATATGTATGTTTAGGTTAAGGTATTTATCTATGGGCCTGTGTCGCCTGCAATAAATGGTTTATTATTATTATCCATAGATCTTTTCTTTGGTCATTGTGTATGAGGGATTATGTTTATGAAAGAAAAAGGAGTGAATGATAGATAGACTGACAGCTGACAATGAAAGAAAAAACGTGTTTCGCTGACCCCAAGTTATATGTGATATGGACAGAAAGATGATCATGAAATAGTATTTACTTATTTAAATTCAGTTTAATCTAAATCAGCACGTGTGACTCTTCAGACTAACATAACTACAATCAGTTAAATGTGTCTCAATAAGGGCGAATTTCACCAATAAAACTGAACGCAATCAGCACATAAACCACGTTTAAAGCTGTCATTATTTTCTTTGGATTATTGACACTGAGAGCTCAGGAACTCGGTTAAGACGTGCTGCTCGCGTTCAGTGTCATTGGTGAAATTCGCACTAAGACATTAGTGCAGACTTGAAAGTACCTGCCATATACAGGTACTAAGGTTCTATTTCAAGAACACAATATTGACTTTATCGACCTTCGACGTTCTCACCAGCCTTGGATCGACGTGATAAAGACCCTGACACATTGCCACGGACAATTTACATCGATAAACCATCAATTAGTGAACACATGCCCGTAATAAAAGTCTGTTAATTTGTTTTCTCTACAATTTTATGGCCAAGGACTGATTACTGTTGGAGATGTTCATAAATCGAACTTGATACGTTTTTGGCCGACGTCAAGTAAAGCGAAGCTCGGCGAAGTAATATTGGGAAATACGACATGTGGATGAGCAAAAAACATTGATGGTGTCAGTGTACCTAAAATTATCGAATCCAAGTTCAATGAAATCTCCAAACGGCTATTTTACACTTCCCGTGACCCAAGGGCTGGCTTTTCCCTTGGTCTGACGCTTAGCATTGCCATACAACGTGGCAGTGCCGCCAGTCTCTTGGGTACATTACCAGCCGACACCGATGCGGAGGCATTTTTCGACGCCATATTTGTTTATTTGTATAGCTAGTTTTAATTAATATTAGTTAGGATTTCATTACTTAAGTAATAGTTAGTTGTATAATATACTTAATTAATTGAAAAAATAAATAAAAATCCTTGTGGACGGACGATGGACGAGTTGAGTTTTTTAAATAAACCACGGGCAAAATTAGTGCATCTGATCATCATTCTACCGAAAGACGTCCACTGCTGGACAAAGGTATCCCCAAAGTCCACCTTGCTTAACCTACCCCAGACTTTGTTTCGCCATCTCTACCCACGTATATTCATATAGGAAATGTCGTCTCCATCTTGCTTATTATTTTTTAATATAACGTGTATCAGTGATACCGTTATCAATTTACAGAATAAACAATTTCATTTCATTTCATTAAAAAGATGAAGTAATAAAGCTAAAACCCAACTACGGCTTAATTTTTTTTGCGGTTTTAATATATATATATATATATATATATTATATATTTGAAATGTGCTAATTAAGCCGCATTCGATAACCAACATTTTTTTTAGTTAATGACTTTATTTCCTCTAGAGGGCGCCATTTTAAAATTCACATAACCTATAACTAGCGGACGATCAAGACGCTTCCAATGATAGATACCTCTTTTTCAAATTGTGACGAGTCGTTTAGAAAATTATGAGGGAACAAATGAACATACATACATACATACCGGTCAAAATCATAACCCTCCTTTTTGCTTCGCTGTAGTCGGGTAAAAATAAAAGGGAACCATCTGATTCAGTTTGTACTTCAATATTGTTAGGTACTTATCAGACCTACGCTTGGATTCACGTTTACTTCAATCGAAAATCAATGAATTAAAAATAATCTTATCTTCTGTCATAATAAACATCCAGCCATTTGAAATAATCAATAATCAACTAATCACAATAATTCTATTTACTTTGATAAATAGTGCTTATTATTATAATTATTTGATGGATCGACTTAATCACAAATCTAAGTCTTAGACATAACACATTAGTAGAACCATATCGTGTGTGACATAAAAGAATCGCTGTCAATATACCTAATGCTGATGTTCTTAGCAAAGATTTGTACCTGCTTTCAGCATCTGCCTAGCTTTTTCCCAACTATATTAGGGTTGGCTTCCAGTCTAACCGGATGCAGCTGAATACCAGTATTTTATATGAAGCGACTGCCTACTTCCACAGCCTTTTTTGTACCTACTTTATCAGGTTGAATAAAGTTAGTTTCTCGCTAGAATTTACTTACTTGGACTTTGAGAATTGTCACGGAATTGGTTCGATCCCCGGTCAAACAAAGCGTCATTAGGTTTTTCCAGCCCAAAATCTGGCCGCGGCCGTTTGATGGTAATAGGCTCGCCCCATTATTACATAGGATTTCAACATAACTGGCTTAATCTGGGTGTACTTGTACTTCAGCCTAGTCTTTTGTGTAAACAAGCATGAAGTTATGTAATACTACTAAAATTCCTTCTCAAACAAATTCTTAACAAGAACGATCGAAAACAAATAGGAAACAGCGGTATTTGAAACGGTACCATTAAGTTGAGGAGTTCGTTCAACAATCGGGACCGAGCTACGGTACGATACTAGTTCGCAACTGCAATTACTTTGCTCTCGTTAAGGCCATAGTTTCACGGTGACAGGACGAGGCATGTACCAATGAGTTTCTACTAAAATAGAAGCGATATAACGTGAAGAACACGGAATATCATGATAATCTGAAACTGCTCAGTTTCAGATTTATAGACGACCAGCTGTTGCTCCTGACTACGTCTGAGTGTATTTTGTATTTTATCTTTTTTTGTACAAATATCCTGGATGAAAAGTAGAATATGCCCTTCTCCAGGTTCCAGGCTAGTATCTGTCAAATCTCATAATGATTGGTTCAGTGGTTTATGCGTGAAAAAGGTAAGAGACAAAAAGATAGGCAGCATTACTTTCGCATTTATAATATTAGTACAGATTGGACGCAAACAATGAGACAATGTCCTGTGTTGCGTTCACTTTGGAGGAACTTATGGGACAGTTTCCAACTCGTCACTAAGTTTTGGGTTGACACAATTTAGATTGTCATCGACACGCGAAGAAGGAGATCAATCAACTAATAATATTTCTACAGTCACTATTATACACTATTTGCTGGGACTCAGGTCTCCTCTTTATAAGAGGGAGAGTCCCGAACCAGTGCTGGGGTAGTATTATGTATTCCACTGCGAAAACGGGATGGTGCTAGCGGCCTTGTATAGCTCCGTCTCTCTCACACTGGAAAAATGGTGGCATTAATACTTCATAATACCACACCTTATTGGTGAACGTAATTGTTTTCGGATTCTAGGACACGCCGGTTCTTCACGATGACGTTTTTAGAGCCATTTGTAGAGCGGAATTGATAATTTTTATATCTGCATGATTATTATTTTTTCTTATCATCACATTATTATTTTTCAGAAGCTGACACCAATTTATAAAAAAACAGGAAAATATTAACAGTTTTCCTTGTTCAATAGAAGTACCTACGGGATTATCTTCAGCAACGAATACATCGTAGGTGTCAGTCGGGGATGGTTTTGTTGCTAAAATATTAGGTTAGATCATTAAGATTCTGCCAGGGTTGCGGGAAAGTCCGAAACCGGGACCTTGGCAATAGGCAGCTGAAGGAACACGGGTAGGTTTGAGTCAGTAAAAGTCTGACACGCCCTTCCGCTCCGCCCAGAGCGGGAGAAGACCCCAATTCCCAACCTCAAAAAAAAAAAAAGATTGAGATTACGACAAAATAAATAGTGAAGAATAATTACTATAACTGGATGAATTACAGTTTATACTACATAAATGTTTCGATAGTTTAATGCCTAAAAGGTATATAGACAAGTCCACTTATAAATGACATCAGACCGCAATAAAAAATACATTTGGTCAACCCTTTTATCCAGATATCGGATACCGTTAAGCGACGGCCAAGAATATACAATAAATCAATCATGAACAGGCTTAATAATATAATAAATTATCTAACATGTCTACGCGAGAAATATTAAACTCACACGAATGATAACATGGATAGTATGTCCCAAATAAAATGGCTTTTAGGTTTTGAACAAAAAGTTTGTGTCTTTTCCCATTTTAACACAATTGTTATTATTTTATACTTTGTATCATCAGTGTGTAAAAACATTATTGAAGATCTATTTGAACATTGTACAATTTACCAAGGACCATCGTGTTAGCCAGTAGGTGGTGGTAGGATTGTGAAGGTCAGTTCAGTAGTCCTCCATGTTACAGTTGTATCGGGTTAGACTTGATGCCGACCCCAACACAGTCAAGAAGGCTAGCCAAATGGTGATGACAGTTAGACTGAACATGGGCTGAAAGTCGCTCCTAGAAACATAGGAGCATATTATGTAATGAGCTATTTCTTATGTAACCTATCGGTAAAGATATTATATACCATTCACCGGCAAAGCGGGATATCATAGCAAGATATTATGTATATGCACTGTATAAACAATTTTTTTGTCTGCAAAGTGACTTTAGTCTTATTTATACAGAAGGATAGCGGAGTCATTTTTCAATACTGAATAATTAACTGCTACGGTACTTAAATGAATAAATTTAGGTACCGTAGCAGTTATAGAATCAGGATTGTCCCGACGTTTAATGAAAAAAACATTTTGGAATTTTGGAATTTTCTTGGAATTTTCTTTATTTTTCGTTCAAAGGAAGTAATTGCTCTAATATTGGTACAATGAGCGGCGATATTGAGGAAAAAGATTTTATTTGAAAAATAATTTGTTGTTCGTTTAGGAGGCCTATTCTTATGTTGATTATTTCTTTGGTAAGCAGCCGTCTTTATGAAGCGGTCACGCACTCTTCCTTTGGCAATTCATGTTTATATAGGTACTTTGGTATTGTTCGTAGAGTCGTTGAGATCCTTAAGTTAAGAGCTACATGCGTGAACTGACTGGTCAGGTCCTATCAAATCTATGTGGTTAATTCCTCAAAAGATATGACCTGACCAAGATTATGACTGAACTTTAAAAGAGACTGTGACCTCTCGAGTTTCTTTCGGAAACACCGACCTCATCTAGTTTTAGAAAATAATTTATTTTTGACGTAAAAAAATGTTTTTTGGTCCAATTCATAGAAAAAATCTAAGAATCATTTATCATTTTGGCTCTTATTTATATTAATTAAGTATTAAGAACAAAGTGTGTGAACAGCTAACTTGCAGGTCCGATAACCCCTCGAACTTAGCTTATTATAGACTTATGGCTCTAACAGGTCATCGTTCCCATGAATAGTGCAACAGGTACGATTTGTTCGACCTTTTGATAGACAGCCTTTACTATTACCTACCGCTTAAATATGAATACAATCAAGCAATATTAGATCGCATTTCAAGATCTTACTGAAATCCAGGCTTAAAAGTTTAAACTCCAACTGAAGTTCACAGCAATGATAGGTAAACCAAACAGGTCGAAACCACGTATCGTAGCGAAGCAAACTTTGCTACCCCTTCTTCGTGCGCGTATCAGAGCGAACGGCCAAGTTACAAAACTTGCACAAATACTGAACTTAGTTCGGGAACTTCGCTCGCATTGCCCGGGATTATTATCATATATTTATGTGCCCTTTTTAGGTCAGCCAGGCTGTAAAGTCTGCATTGCACAGCTCACTTGCATCTTAAACTGAGTTATCGAAAGTTTATTTGGTTTGATTCTGAAATGCAACTAAGTAAGACGATAAAGCTAAGATGCTTGGCAAATATTTGGGCAGATAAGATTAGGTATATTGTTTACGCAGAGTTAGATGCTAAAATTAATTACTTAACCTCAACTATTAAACTTTAATGCACCTTAAAGTAACTAAAAAATATGCTGTGTTAGATTTCAGCCGCAGAAAGAAAAAATATAATTAATTTAAAAAAAATCGTTATGAAGTATCCTAATCATTAGGATGGACATTTCCTAGCACAGTTTACTAGCGTTAATATAGCAAACAGTGGTAGCAAACAAGCGCTGAGTAATAGTAGGTACATCAAAAAATTCTCAGATTTAAATAATCTCATTACTCGATGTCGGGTATTGCGCGCAGACTTAACCATCCATCAGAGCTTTTTTCATTTTAACTCCTAATGAATAACTAAGCGCTGTAAACCAGCTTCCAGCGCATAGCTATTCATTAGGACTCGACTTGGAACTGAGAAAATGTTTTTTTTAAACAAAAAATCTTTTGAAGTTAGGTATTTCTACCAATCTAGATGAACGAAGAACGTAAGCAACTAACGTCGTCTTATTTTAACAGAAAAGTCTTAAAACGAACCCACTTTTACTGAAAAATTAAAAAACTTCACGGATGTAACAATACTTTTTTTTTTTTTTTATATAAATTGGAAATACTTGGAACCCCTTCGTTAAAACCCAAGAGAGCTCGAGGTCAGGCACCAGTATAATTACCTAGCAGAGTATGTCCTTCATTAGACTATGAATAAATGCCATGGTCCAAGACTTACCTTGACTAATACTGCTGTAGCCATCAGGGGTCATTAAAGGCGTACCTCCTCCGTCATACATGTTTCAAGGTTTATATTTCAAACGGGTAAGGAACAAACGTATTCACATCACTACACACAGTACACAATATTGTTAGCACTAATGTAGTACACCATTTATTACATTCACAAGTTTATGCGTGATCGTTTTCACGTGAACTAATTGTTAATTTGAGAGACCTTCGCTGGACTACGTGTTAAAATTTCCCTACATTCCAATGTTAACATTTTGTTAAAACAAATAAGGAAAGTACCAATAGAATTACATTCCTTCTTGACTATTAAAACAAGTAAAATATTATTTAGTCTTTATGTAAGACAAAAGGACTTTTAAGAACGAAATATCAGAACGCTATCTCAAAGACATGACTGAAGTTTAACATTCAAGGAACAAAATTAAAACGATAGCAGCTTTCAAAGAATATTTGAGAAGTTAGCTAAGTTTATCTGCCGAGTCCAAGCTTCAAGTTTATCCATAGAATTGCTGAATCCCTCTTTACAATTTCATTACAGAGCGGTGTGAAAGCTCGTCATAAATCATGACGAAATAGAGCCTCCAACAAAGTTGTTTACTGTAGATGTCATTGTTGTTTTAACAATGAGTTACTGGTTCAATAATATATTTAGCTTTAGGATTCGATAGTCAGACTATTAATATTGTTTAACAAAGTGCCCATAATTTTGATTGAATGCGTAACAGAGAAGAATCGCATAATAATGCATTATAATCAGCCTATAACGTTTCCATTGTGGGACACTTCCTCTCTGAGGAGAGGGGAGTGAGCCATAATCCACCACGCGGGCCCAGTGTGGGTTGGAAAGGCTATTATTGTCGAGCTTATAAAATTCAGTCAATCGTAAACTAAAGGATATGAGCGTTTCAGGCGTAGCCGCCGCGTAGTTCTAGCGTAGCTTGTGAGCAATGGTGGCCCAGTGGTAAAGGCCTGGACTTACGGGTTGTAGGTCATGGGTCCGAACCCAGGCAGACGATGAAGAAAAAATCGTTAGGAAACCGGAATGTCCTAGAACCAAAAAATCAAAGACATGTGACATCTACCAACCCGCACCGTGCCCGCTTGGTAGATAACAGCTCCCTCCCACTCGAAGAGAAGAGGCCTGTATCCCAGCAGTGGGAACACTACTGCCTGATTATGCTTGTAATATTTATCATGCTGAAGATTACATTATCCAAAAAGACATTGTTCCTTTATCCTGCAGATTCAATGTGTGCAAGTGTAGAAGCGAATCATGACGTATGGTTCCTACCCATAATTTGTTGCTTATTCATAAAAAAAGTTTAATATACAAAATCAGCAACGTGACGTTATTTGAACGGGGCCTGTTGAATTTGTAAACATTGTTGATTTGTGGTTTGTCCTTACCAAATAATAGTTGCTACCGTGAAATTGGTATTATCTACTGAATAATAAATGTCTCCAATATTTTCAATGTTAACCTCGACATCAGTAAAATAACAAATAGTTCAATGTTTTTATTATTTATCTACATACCTATCAAATTTTTTAGGTTATCGTAATGTAATTAAGATTATGACGTCGATCACGTTGGACAAAATAATAGGACTCTTCCAATTTTTTTAAGGCATGTTTTTTATCGAACCCCAAATACCTAACTCGAATTTGGCGTTTCTAAAAATATAATTTTAAAACTACTAATTTATTGATGGACCTCTAATTATTCTTATTTTGGGGTCCTAGGAATACTTAATAGCCAAGTAACTATGACCAACTGTGAGGAAAAGAAAGTCAGAAATTAAAAAAGAGGCTCATTTATTTTAAAAAGTGTACACCATTATAAGATCAATAAGATTTTAGAAGATCATAAATATTTCCCGTTTTTAAACAATGTCATCCGCAGTCCAACCGTATAAATCTTTCTAACCTTTTCAAAAAGCTTGCATGTTTGTGTTGTTACATAATGGTGTAAGGGTGTAACAGCTTGACTTGTGGAATTATTTAAAATATAAAAGCAAAAAACCAGTGATTCACCATTTTCTAAGATTAGTAGGCTACCAAATATTTGGTTGGTGTCACATTCATTTATGCCGTCAATGAAATTTATTCTAAAAGCTCTATTATTTTCGCAACTAATTTGTCATCACATTACACGTTAATATTTTTATAATTTAACCTTTATTGTAGTGTTTATTTCAATCACTATTTATAATAATTTACATTCACAAATACTGAAAATTTCGCCTTCAACTTTTTACTACGGATTTTTTTACGACGTTTTCGCGGCGACCTGGCACGTCGGTACGAGCCTGGTGGTGGGACTCCACTACCACCCCATGGCACCACAAAACCCACCACATAGAACGAAGAAATGAATGGAGTGGGCATTTCTTTACTGAGGGAAATTATGTTGGGAATATATTATGCTTCGTCATTGCGGTCTGGGTTCGACAGGGCGATGTGTTTATTTTTGCCATGGACTTTACCTAACTATGAATGAGCAACGAAATAATTTTATGAATTGTCAGGTTGTGACATTTTACGGTGATCCATAATATTATCCTACTATGATTCTACCAAAGCGGCCGTTTTAGGACCCCTGTTATCATTTCAGTGATAAGTAGTGATTTTATTTAAAAATCTGATAAATTCGTTTCATTTTCAGCACTTTCCAATGCAAATCCTAAGAAGGATACACGAACATTTAAATGAAATACCTTGCTGTTACAAGACTATTTGGACAAACTCAGTCACTGTACTTGGTATGCGGAACGTAGCACGGCGTATCGTCGATAGCACTTTGACAAATTAACGTTGTGGACTCGAGGCGCGCGGTCTCATCTGAGATTTCATTTGATTCATTTGAAGTTAGCTAGGAGCGTAATCAATCTGTCTTCAATTTGTTTTTCTTTGGTATCTAGTTTATAAACCTGTATATTTTTCGTTATACAGCAGCAAATCGTAATCTTTCTCAGGACCATAAATATTAGTTTCGGTCAGGGTAAAGCTCTGTCCATTAAAACTAAGAAACCTCAATAAAATATAACTGGCTGAATGTCACTCGTCCATGTAGACGTCTGAGCTCGAAATAGCTCACTGAATTTTTAATAAGACATTGAGAACTTACTTTCATGGCTCCTAGTAATTTATGTAGTCGTAGTACACGGCCGTGACCGTGTCCATGGAACATTGCATGACAATACAATATCGATTGCTTGCACATCACTCCTATATTTTGTTAGAGCTGCTTGTAAATTCTGCGCTCCTGGTACTTTGCTTGTTTAATTGACTAAGTGGGGTATTAGTAATGCAATGCTCGTTTAGGTGGAGACACACCCTGTTTTCGCGTGCATGCAATTCTTTGTTTGTTTATTTTGTTCAACAAACACTACTTTCGTTTGTTTGTGTCCATGGAAGAAACTGGGTGGACTTGGTGAGTCATCAACGTATATGAGTTAGATCAAAATGATTGAGTTTGCTATTTACCTACTTTTAAACCAGTGGTGGTTTGGAGCTAAGCAAGGACCATTAATTTATCTGACAAAATGAAGAACGTTATGTAAATCTATCTCTCGTCTCATGACCATTAGCAAAATGAATAAAGCTTTTGCAACAAACTTCCTTATCGCACGAATGAAAAAGTGTAATATTTTGGCGGCCACGACAATTTTGTTACGTATCAAAAGTAACGGGCAAATGTTACACTTTTTTCGGTCTAGCACTCATTCGCCAAGTGTGCGAAAAAGGAACTTCTTTCGGGTGACCCACAACGACGCCTTTCGACCGTTTTTAAAATACTACAAACTCAAACTCAAAGCATTTATTTCAAATAAACCAATTACAGGCACTTTTGAATTGTCAAAGGGTCGGTCAGTCAGAAAATATGAAGCTAGATGCCCATTCCAAAGCGTAGTAAGTTCCTATGGAGAAGAACGGGCAAGAAACTCCACGGACACTCTTTTACATATACGGATCTTACTTACATATTATAATAGTTCTAAGAAATACTTTTATAACTGACTTACCTGATACGCCCTATGCCTACATTTTGATCCAACCATTTTGCAACTAGCAAGTAGTACATTCCCATAGCCTGTATAGGTATCCATATTCATGAAGTTTGCACGAACATGGAAATGCTCGATAACCTGCAATAATCCCTTACATATTACCAGGTGTATGTTCAGCGTACATAATAATTACTAAATTGCGTTTGAGCTTCGTGCATGGACAATTCTTGTTATTTACTGGTCGTTAGATATCGCGTACTTACGAGCTTATGTAAACTAGACGGCGGTTATACAAAATAGTTATCTATCAATTTACACTATAGCTACTTAATGAACTGCACAGATGAACCTGTATGAAGATGAGGAGGTCGGAATGTGTTAAGTGTAGTTTCGAGTATTGTGGAGGAATTAGAACGATGCATGACATCCAGCAGCGAACTACCTATAGTATGATAGGCTGAGTTCACAGACAGAGAGTGAGGCCATCATCTATAAACGTTACTTAGTACCTACATACTTTGTCTAAGCGTTATTCCTGTTAGTCTCACAACTCTCTAACTAAAAGTACAAGATAGAGGCGGGAACATATCTAAGTCAAAGCACGTGCTGCTAAATAACGTTTATAGATCTCGGTCTGAGAATAGGGCACGTGCAAGTTTGCTTCTATTTACATATTATAAATTAAAGTCGCTTTTCGTGTTTGTATGTATGTCCGCGTTTGTTTTCCTAAACCATGCAACAGATTTTGATGAGGTTTTCACCATAGTTTAGAGAATTTATTCAGGAATGTTTATGTGTATATATTAAAGTTACATATAACTAAGAAACCTCGAGGTTTTGTCAAGTCCAAAAATCGTACAAAGCAAGAGTGGGTCGCTAGTGTATTATAAAATCATTAGGTAGCTATTAGTAGGCTTAGATTATTAATTAGTACACTTACGAACAGAGACTATTTCGTTTTTACACGTGTTTTTTGTTTCTATATGGTACATGTTCTATCAACCTATCCTTCAAATATCTAATTATGACCTATAAGAAAAAAAATACATACGTTTATCCTCCAATTTTCTTGTCTTTTACCAGCTAACGAGTAATTCATAACCCATTTTCACACCCCCAGATACACTCATTGGATATAAATACCTTATAAAATAAAATAATAACAAGAGCAATGCCAAGCTCCATTGCTCCCGCGCAAGAGAGCAATTATCTCCGCTCAGTTGAGTCTTACAACATACGCGGGATGTTGAGCAGCTGATTCAGATTCTTAACCTTCAGGACTAATGCATATAATTTTATTAGGCTTGTTTATTATTTATTTAATACTTTAAGCACACAAATGTACAGAGGCGGACTTAATGCCTTTGGGTGATGCAGAGAAGAGATATAAAGAACAAATCGTGAGTACCTTGCCTCTCTCAACCGCCAATATGAGCGACGACGATGCCTATCAGGATGTCTGTCAGGAGCCCTTAAAATCGGATAAGCAAAAGTTCGGCCAATTAAAGAGAAGCCGAAGCACGCATAAGGGTAGGCTTACACTGTTCGAGAAATTTCTTTCTAAATTGGGAAAACAAGAATTCATTAGTATTGCTACACGAAAGGAACTCGAGTTACGAATACAGTCAATGTCTGATATGTTTATTCAATTTAATTCAATTCAGGATGAAATTGAGCAAAGAGATTTACAGCAGATAGATTATCGCGAAACGTTTGAAGAACAATATTTTCTTCTTATGGCTACCGCGAAGTGTTTGTTAAGCGATAACGATAATCAAACTAAAAGGGTAGGTAGTGGTAATGCAAATCTGTTGTCAATAAAATTACCAGACATTAAATTACCTGCATTTGACGGTTCATTTGATCAATGGCTTGAGTATCGAAACTCTTATATTACCATGATTCATAGTCGTAATGATTTAGATAGCATTCAAAAATTCCACTATCTTAAATCATCACTTAGCGGTTCTGCTTCGCAAGTTATCAGTGCTTTAGAGTTTACAAGTGCAAACTATCTTCACGCATGGAATTTATTGGAAAATAGGTTTCATAATAATCGTTTATTGGTGCAAAACCATATGAAGTCGTTGTTTAAATTCAAGCCGCTTCAAAATGAATCGAGTGACCAGATTAGAAAACTTATTGATTCGACTTTACGAAATTTACGTGCATTACAATCTTTAGGCGAACCATCTAATACTTGGGATACCGTTATCATTTATTTAGTTGTAGAAAAGCTAGACCCGGTCACCGAACGCGAGTGGGAAACGCATACGGGTTTACTAGTGTCTCAGTTAAAGGGTGAAAAAATAAAACTAGATCATTTAATCGAGTTTTTGAAAAACCGTGCAGATATGCTAGCAATGGTTAATTTTAAGAAAAATAATGTTGATCCCAAAAGTTTTAATAAAAAAGATAAACCGTCGAATCAACCTAATCACTCGCATTCTTACGTCGCCAAAGGTAAACAAACCACTGATAACAATAAACAGAAGCGCGTTTGCGAATTATGCGGTAATAATCATCATCTGTAGTGATGTGTTTAATACAACGTTATTTTCAACGTCTCTTGGGAATACCAGTCTTTGCCTAATAAGTCCAAATATAAGCAGTGAGACCCTACTTAAGAAATTAAAAAGCTTGGACATTAACAAAGGTGCTGGTCCAGATGGCATACCGCCAATATTTATTTCGGCTTGTGCTGAGGAGTTGGTGCATCCTCTCATGGCCATATACAGCAAATCTTTGATTTCTGGTGTATTCCCTACGAAATGGAAAATGGCAAAGGTGGTGCCTGTACATAAATCGAATAGCAATGACAACATTTCTAACTATAGGCCCATCTCAATCCTCTCAACGTTTGCCAAAGTGTTTGAATCACTACTATGCCCGCATTTCCAGAACCATCTCAAGCAATTCATAAGCGATCATCAGCATGGGTTTGTAGGATCACGGTCCACGAGCACTAACCTAGTTGCATTCACTGAGTACTTGATTGGGGCTGTTGACTCTGGTCACCAGGCGGACGTCATTTACACTGATTTTAGCAAAGCCTTTGATAAAGTTTCCCATAAAATCCTATGTCATAAGTTGCATGCGTATGGTATCACTGGCAGCTTGCTTAAATGGGCTATTTCGTATTTGGCAGAAAGATCTTTCTTTGTTGTGGTGAACGGTCACCAATCTGGTATATATAAAATCTCCTCTGGAGTCCCGCAAGGCTCACATCTGGGGCCAATATTGTTCATCTACTTTATTAACGACATTCCCAGCTGTTTGCAGCACTCCGTGATTTTTATGTATGCGGATGACCTGAAGTTTCTTAGAATGATTAAGTCTGATGGTGACTCCTCGCTTTTACAGAAGGACCTTGATAGTCTCATCCGATGGTGCAAAAAAAATGAAATGCATTTGAACTCAAAGAAATGTTACCATGTCAAGTATACTAGAAAAAATAATCTTAGAGAGACAGTATATTACATTAATGAAGACAGGGTTAATGAAGTAGACACTATACGTGACCTTGGAGTTTTTTTTGACCAAAAATTGACGTTTGTACCACACTTAGATCATGTTGTTAAAAAAGCGTCAAAAATGTTGGGATTTGTCATAAGACAATGTAAAGGTTTTCGTCATATTAAAACGAAAGTTTTACTTTACTATAGCTTGGTACGCAGCATATTAGAGTATTGTAGTGTGGTGTGGCGGCCGCACTATGCTACTCATAGTTTGCGTCTTGAACGCGTCCAAAAACGCTTCGCTTGGCATTTGGCGTTTTCTGTCGGGTTAGCTAAAAAAATACCCTCTTACAAGGACAGATTAAAAGTCTTCGACATGCACACCTTGGAAGAGCGTAGACGTTTAAATGACGCAATGTTTGCCTGTAAAATCTTGAAAGGAAATATTGACTCGCCACCGCTGCTCGCACTTATGAACTTTCGTGCTCCTGCAAGAATTCCACGTAAACCCATAACTCCACTTCGTCCTCCACAGAGAAGAACGGTGTTGGGATCTAACTCACCATGTGCTAGGTTCTGTACGGTTCTGAATAGTTGTAGCGATCTACTCGATGTCAACTTTGATTCTCTGATTAAGCTAAAATATAAAATCTCGAGTTCTTTAGCTAATTTGTTGTGAGGTATTTATTTATGCATCATTTTATGTTATACAATACGCATACACATTTGTTCTTTTGTTTAATGTTGGCTGTAAACTGTACATGTGCTTAGGCTTACAATTAACAAAATTTAGTTTAATTTAGTAAATGTGGTGTTTACCTTTAAGTAATTGTTACACTGTGCAAAGTTTTTAAAGACATGTTTTTTATTTATTTGTCAAGTTGTTAGTGTAAACAATTGTTGGTGAACCAAATAAATAAATAAATAAATAAAAAAAATCTGTATTCGTGTGCACAGTTTCTTAATATGTCGGTGCAAGAAAGGTTTACAATTGTTGATAATAAAAGGGTATGTCAAAATTGTATTCGTTCCAGTCATTCGTTAAATGACTGTTCGTATGGCCCTTGCAAATTATGTCAAGGGAAACATAATACGTTACTTCATGGGATGAACGCGTCCACGTTAAGTTCGCGCCCTACCACAACAGCTGATGCGCAGGTTCATTCGGAACGTAGTGCACTGACGTGCAGTGCTGCGGTACAACCGGTTTTGTTATCGACGGCTCTTATTGATGTTCCTGACGTTAACAGCCAATTTCACACTGTAAAAGCTCTTCTTGACAACAGTAGTCAGAATTGTTTTATTACAGAATCGTTATGCAATCGTTTAAAGTTGCCGATTATACAGTCCACTGTTCACATTTCGGGTGTAGGACAAAGCGTTTCTAAAAGTTCTCACACCTGTAAAATAAATATACATTCTAAAGTTAGTGATTTCAATACAGAAATCCAATGCTTAGTTTTACCTCGAATAACATCAAAGTTACCTTCGTTGAACGTTAATTGCGAGTACATACGTATACCTAAACATATGTCGCTCGCAGATCCTAGGTTTAGTGTCCCGTCTGACATAGATGTACTGTTAGGCGCGGATATATTTTGGGACTTATTAAATAATAAAAAAATAAAGCTCGCTTCGGGTCCGACGTTATACGACTCGAAAATAGGGTGGATTATTTCTGGCCCTATTCGGAGTCATTATTCGTTTAAAATAAATCAAGTACAATGTAATCTGGTTCACGTTGACTCTCAATTACGTAAATTTTGGGAGTTGGAGGAACTAACCGATTTACCTTCTGCGTTATCAAAAGATGATCGTTATTGTGAAACATTGTTTACAGAGACCACACAACGTGATACACACGGTAGGTTCACTGTTCGCATCCCTTTGAAGGAATCGGTTGATACATTAGGTGACTCATACACCTCGGCAAAGATTCGTTTTTTATCTCTTGAAAGAAAATTAAATCGTTCACCTCAATATAAGAAATTATACTGTGACTTCATGCGGGAATATGAGGCACTTGGTCACATGGCCCTGGTATCTAATGTTAACGACTTATTAAGTAAACCACATTACATATTACCGCATCACGGTGTTTATCGCGAACATAGTCTCACGACAAAACTACGGGTTGTATTTGACGCGAGTGCGAAAACGTCAACTAATAAATCTTTAAATGATATACAATACATAGGTCCGCCATTGCAAAATAACATTTTTTCAATTTTACTTAGGTTTAGACAGTATAAATACGTTGTTTGTGCTGACGTTGAAAAAATGTATAGGCAGATTTTAATTGATTCAGATCAGCTTAACTTACAGTTAATTTTATGGAGGGAAAATCCTGATTTACCATTAAAATTATATACTTTGTTAACTGTAACATATGGCACTGCATCAGCGCCTTTTCTTAGTATGCGATGCTTACAACAATTAGCGCGGGAATGTGATAATGATTTAGTCGCTAGAACAATTCACGAAGATTTCTACGTCGACGATTTGATCACTGGTCACGATGACCTTGACTCACTCGTCGATTTATGTAATAAAACGAATTTAGTGATGCGTCAGGGTTGTTTCCCATTGCATAAGTGGACATTCAGTCACGAAGTCTGTCCTGACAGTACTAAAGATCTTAATATAGGTAACTATCATTTATCTAAAACATTAGGATTAGGCTGGTCTACAGAAAGTGATGAATTGCATTTTACTACTGAATTCACTCAAAATGATTCAATAGTTACTAAGCGTGTAATGTTATCAATCATTTCACAGGTTTATGATCCTTTAGGTTTGCTAGCGCCAGCAGTTATCATAGTAAAGTCATTGTTACAAAATTTATGGCTTCAAAAACTAGATTGGGACGAAGAAGTTCCCGTTAAAATTGCAAATACGTGGCATAATTTCGTTTCTAGTCTGCAATATTTAGGTAATATTAAAATACCTCGATACATAACAACAACAGATTCGCGATATAAAGAACTGCACATCTTTACAGACGCATCTCAACAGGCGTACGGTGCATGCGCGTATATTAGATCTTGCTATGATAACAGTGAGCATTCTATTCCTATCTCTGTGCATTTATTATGTGCAAAAAGCAAATTAGCACCAATAAAAACCGTAAACATACCTAGACTCGAATTATGCGGGGCTCTAGTAGGTGCTAAGTTGTATAATAAAATTAAAAATTCCCTACGTTTAACTTTCGATAAGGTTTATTTTTGGACGGATTCAACCATAGTTCAAGGATGGCTACGTATGTCTCCGCACTCACTCAAAACTTTTGTACAAAATCGTGTTGTACAAATCAACGAACTTACTGACGATATCATTTGGCGGCACGTTAGGGGTACCGAGAACCCTGCTGACCTCATAACAAGAGGAACTACTTTAGAGTCGTTAACATATAATAATAATCACTTATGGTGGAACGGTCCAACGTTCTTACGTGAAGCTAACACATTTATTTTCTCAAATAATAATGAAGAATTAACACCCACCGAATTACCGGAAATGAAGTCACAAACTATAAATTTAAATTGTAATCAGTCCATTCAGGTAATTGACCTTGACCGTTTTTCTTTATTTAATCGTTTGCAACGGGCTTGTGCTTATATGTTGCGATTCATAAATAATGTACGTACGCACCCTCCCGGTGACGGTCGAAGCCGCATAGCTGGTTCGTTATCAGTAAATGAACTACAAGAGTCACTTACCGTTTTGACTCAGTTGGTTCAACAACAGTCATTTAATGATGAATACTACAATCTTAAAAATAATATACCGTTAAAGCATAAAACCAAAGTATTTAATAAAATAGCGGGTTTAAATATATTTTTAGATAAGTCAAATATTATTCGTGTAGGTGGTAGGCTAAACAACGCGGTTGACTTTAGTTATGATAAGAAACACCCGATATTGTTAAGTGGTAAACATCGTTTTACCAGGTTGTTGTGTGAATACGAACATAAAAAATTACTTCACGCAGGACCTCAGCTGCTAGTATATTCCATGCGTGAACGGTGGTGGGTACTGGGAGCTCGAAATTTGGCTAGGCAGATAGTACATAACTGCGTTACATGCACTCGTATGAAAGGTAGGACATTGACCCCGATTATGGGTAACTTACCATCAGAAAGATTGGAAGCGACTTTTCCTTTCGTGCAATGTGGGGTCGACTACGCTGGGCCATTGCTCATATCGGACCGCAAAGGCAGAGGTGCCAAGTTAATAAAAGCATATATTTGTTTGTTCATTTGCTTTACCACTCGAGCCATACATTTAGAGTTAGTTGGTAGTCTATCCACACAAGATTACATATTAGCTTTGAAACGCTTTATATCACGTCGCGGTAAGCCTTATCAAATCTTTTCAGACAATGGAAAGAATTTTGTAGGCGCTGAAAAAGAATTATCAGTCATTTTTGAAAATTCGAATGATATCTCTGATTTTATTACTCAAAATCAAATTCGTCTTACGTTTATACCTCCATATAGTCCTCATTTTGGCGGGTTGTGGGAGGCAGGAGTCAAGTCCTGCAAGTACCACCTACGGCGTGTACTGGGTGACGCACGGCTGACACGCGAGGAATTTGAAACCGTATTAACACAAATTGAATCTATCCTCAACTCCCGTCCTTTGTCCCCTCTCTCCTCCGACCCGACCGATTACCTCCCTCTGACTCCAGCACATTTTCTGATCGGCCGACCGCTGACTGCGCCAGCCTGCGAAGACCTGACGACCAACACGCCTACACTACTAGGGCGCTACGATCGAGTGGAGCTGCTCAGGCAACACTTTTGGCAACGCTGGTCCAAGGAGTACGTATCCGAACTACAGCAACGTACGAAATGGAAGGTCGACAGTGAAGACATTGCTCAAGACAGCCTAGTTCTTATCAAAGAAGAAAGGCTTCCGCCTTTTAAATGGAAACTGGGGCGAGTCACTCAAATATTCCCTGGGAAGGACGGAGTTTCCCGTGTTGCTGATATCCGTACAGCCACTGGCACCATCCGGCGGGCCTTCTCAAAGATCTGCCCGCTACCTACATCATGAACGTGCTCTTCGTGTTGGAACGGTTCTTCCAAGGCGGCCGGCATGTTAGCGCCATCTGTGCCTCGCTGTGGGCAGCGCTGGTTGACATTTTAATTCTCCATCGGCGCTGTCAGTGTCATCAGTGGTCGGTAACTTCCTCTTCCGCCCAACTCTCTTCTCTTCTACGGGTGGTCTCTGGACGGTCGCGCAGCGTCGTTCTTATACGTTTAATTTTACCTTTCTCTGTACTTTACCAAAATAAATAGCTTTCAGAATTTAAATAATTATAATCTTCATTGAAGAGCACCCGCTGCGTCCCGCACACACACAAGAAATACATACAACAAAGACATATTTATTAATTTATTATATTTATTTTTCTAGGTGACAAAACGTGTACTTAATTGGATTTAAGTGTATTTTATTGCATTTCCAGATTCCAGGGGGCCTAAAGCGGCCACATTAAGCAATTCCTCTAAAAGCAATTCATTTCCTAAATTTCCAGCCGTCATTAGCAATTCCTCTAATTTGACACAAAAGCAATTTAAAATTTGTGGACCATTTGACTAATCTCCATAGAAAACTGTCATCATCATCTGCCTAGCCTTTTCCCAACTATGTTGGGATCGGCTTCCAGTCTAACCGGATGCAGCTGAATACCAGTATTTTACATGGAGCGACTGCCTATCTGACCTCCACAACCCAGGAACTGGGTAATACGATACCCCTTAGTAAGACTGGTTGTCAGACTTTCGAGCTTCTGACGACCCGTAACGACTGTCAAAGATCCACAAATGACAGCCGGGACCAATGGCTTAACGTGCTTTCCGAGGCACGGAGGAGTCTCGGTATGTAAAGATGATCACCCATCCACGGACCAACCCCGGAAAGCGTAGCTTAACATGATGGATCGACCCGTGCGGCTGTTATTACTTAGCCACGAGCTCCTCTTTTCTAGGTGACAGTAAAATGAAAAAATTGTTTTGTTAATGTTTGTATTTTCCTGAATCATACCTACATATACGCACATCTTCTTCCCATGGCGGTAGGCAGAAACTACAGATTAACGCCACCCGCTTCGTTCCTTACGTACTCTTTTTGCTTCGTTTACGTTCATACATACGGCCCTAGACAAAGTGACATTCTATCAGCGATAACGATGATGGAAAAGGCAAAAATGTATAGGACTGACATAAGCTATCGAAAAGCGTATGTCAATTCGGTCGAAGGTCGTTATAGAAATACGAAACGCTTTGGAATCGATTGTCAGTCATAGAAGCACACCGGTTGCGAGTTCTACACACCTGACCATTCTAAGGAACATCACCAATAAGAACATCTCTGCGTTACGACTCACATCTGAATTATTCATATTTGGAGAAAATTAGACAACAAAGACTATGATTAATTATTTATTTTAATCAGTTGCTATAATTCTGTCAACTAGGCTATTTTATTTAATAACACGACATGCCTTACATCATGACTGGAAACGCGGAAGGGCAAGGCAGAATTGCATATGCACACCCAAATTGTTATTAGGTACCTATATTATGACTGCCATGTAATGAATGGGACCAAAATGCTGGTTCTATCGGTCAATTAAGACTGACAATTATTTAAAAAAACCGTGTCATTGAGCCTGACTGGTAGCTTAGGAACAGAACCATTAAAGATTAAATGCGTTCATACATACGCAGCCAAAAACAGTTACTTACATTACAATTTTATAAAAGTTGTTAGGTTATAGTATAGTACACATAATAATAGTATTAACGCATACCTATAATTTTCTCATTCTTTAATAAAAAATCAAAAAGTCAATTTATTCTCGTATTTAAAAAACGTCATCACAGTGACAATAAATGTCAAAAACTTGTCAAAAATGTAGGGAAATTAGAAGATTTCTGACAGATTGAGACTGACATTAGAGAACCTACGAACGTTCTTAAAAATACGGGAATAAAATTGCCCCTCAGTATTAAAATACTTGTCCTTACGTCTTGTCTCAAGGAAAAATAATGTATTAACGACTACTATAAACAAGATAATAATAATTCTCAGTCTTTATTATTTCGTAGATTTCTTTATACAGCTACTGTTTTGGATAATAATACTATCTTAAGGCGCGATTACTTTACGATAAGTAATAACAATCGCCAGAGATTAATTTTATCGCCATGACTATAATGTTATACAGTATATTAGGTATGTACTTATTTATGTGACGTTAGCACGTGTTTACTTTTTATTTTTTAATCAACGTCAAATCATTTATTTTAAATAGGCACATATAAGGCTCTTTTGAACGTTTACATTTACAAGAAAAAATAGAATTGATTCTAGTTGCCCCTTCCAAATGGTAGTTGCGTATGGAGATAATAAATGACGAGTTAGGGGTCAGTTTGGGTGTAGGTCCCTAATTACTGAACACTTTACCTGGGGCTTCAGGGCTAACAGGATGTTTATATCAGGAATTTACAACTGGCCATCTTAAGCGCAGAAGCCAGTGCACAAAAAACATGGATGCCACAAAAAATAGCAAAAAAAATATAATCGCCTCATTGGCATTGGCGCCAGGCCTCACTGTTTCGCAACAATATAGTAGCGAACTGACGAATGTAGGCCAAGCAGGGCTGGCCAAAGGAAGGTCGCACGCGATGATCTGATAAACTAAGAATCTTCACGAAACTCGCGACCTGCTCGCGACCCCTGGATGTTAAACTGGTAATTTTGCCCACGATTATGGGAAAAGATGGCTGTTAAATAATCTGTTTTGCATATTTTTATGTTTATGGTCGTTTTTCATTACGGAATTTGTAGGATCTTTTATGATAGGCGTTCAAGGTGAATGCGGCATGGGCTGTTATGTTGTGATGCGCTGCTATTAAAAATATTGATGAGAGATCCTCCGAGCGAGTACCGTCGTCGACTGTAGCAGGTGAAGTAGTGGACAAAATAAAATGAGCCTACATAGGTCATCATCATCTGCCTAGCCTTTTCCCAACCAAGTTGGGGTTGGCTCCCAGTCTAACCGGATGCAGCTGAATACTAGTATGTTACAAGGAGCGACTGCCTATCTGACCTCCACAACCCAGTCACTTGGTAATACGATACCCCTTGGCAAGACTGGTTGTCAGACTTTCGGCCGTCTGACGACCCTTAACGACTGTCAAAGAACCACAAATGACAGCCGGGACCAACGGCTTAACGTGCTTTCCGAGGCACGGAGGAGTCTCGATGGTCACCCATCCACGGACCAGTCCCAGCAAGCGTAGCTTAACCTGATGGATCGACCCGTGCGGCTGTTATTACTTAGCAACGAGCTCCTCCTCGCCATGAGCCTACATAGGTACAACGCTTTTTAATGAAAGAAAAATTACATTTTATGTATCTGAGTAATAACAAAGCCATTTCAAAATACTACAGGTATTTAGGTTAATAACTGCAAGCAATAATCTTCATAGAGTGTTAGTAACAAAAAAAAATGTATAGGCATTTTCATCGGTGTCATTAGGACAATTTAATCAATAATTTTATCAATTGAATCATGCATGTGTAAGTATCCAAAATCTACCTGATAATAACTATTATTAATCGAATCAAACGGAACCCTTATAATTATCATTTGTTTGTTTTTATAGTTAAAAAAAATATTGGTCTTGTAAATCAAAGTTAAGTAATTTACTTTAAAAACTTCAAAGAAAAAGAATCTCTTTATCAATAATCTCCAAAATTATTATTTTAATTAAACTATTCTTTGATTTGATATTATTAATTTTTTTTTTTTTAAACATAAAAATGACATAACTTCACATAGTGACTCTATGTTATGGGTTCCGTAACTCATAAGGAAAAAAAACCGAACCGTTAGGGGAACACTTTGTTGTCCGTCTGTGTGTATGTAAGTTTGTCAAGAATCTTTTTCTCAGGAACGCGTGGAGTTATCAAGTAGAAATTAATATCAAATAAGTAGGAATACGTTCCCTTGGAGCTAAAAAATATCAAGCATCTAAGACAACGTTAAACAAATATCGCTATTTATGCGATTTATCTTCATACTCGCAAATAAATCTAAAACCTTAAGGGGTTTTTCCCGTTGACCTAGAATCATGTTTGGCAAGAAGCAAGGACTCACAGCACAAGTATTGAAAAAGTCCGAAAATCGTTAATTTGTAGTTTTATCACCCTTTTTTTTTTGGCTACATTAATATTATGTACTTACATTTACATTTGGAGAATTGACCGTGACGTATATCGATGTATGGGAAACATTTTTTCTACTACAATGTTATGTTTGTATTTGGGATAAATTCAGCCCAACAACGGATCCTTATTGTGCGATGTGCGTGGTCCGACACGCACTCGGCCGGTTTTTTTCAAAGTCTGCTACTCTTTTAGTCGAAAAGGAACTTGGATTCAGAAAACCATCATCTGCCTAGACTTTTCCCAACTATGTTGGGGTCGGCTTCCAGTCTAACCGGATGCAGCTGAATACCAGTATTTTACATGGAGCGACTGCCTATCTGACCTCCACAACCCAGTAACTGGGTAATACGATACCCCTTGGTAAGACTGGTTGTCAGACTTTCGAGCTTCTGACGACCCCTAACGACTGTCAAAGATGCACAAATGACAGCCGGGACCAACGGCTTAACGTGCTTTCCGAGGCACGGAGGAGTCTCGGTATGTGAAGATGGTCACCCATCCATGGACCAACCCCGGCAAGCGTAGCTTAACCTGATGGATCGACCCGTGCGGCTGTTATTACTTAGCCACGAGCTCCTCCTATAAACCATAAACCATAAATAAAAAAAAACCATAAATAGAAAACCCTATAAACCATAAATTGTACTTAAAAAAAGTTGGCATGCATACTTTTTATCTATAAATCCTCAAAATAAACCAGTTTAAAAAAAAGCATTCGAAAAGCTCAGAGCTCAACCCCCGGTCACTTTCATATAAGGTATTAAATTCACTCGAGTTGCAACTGGCTAGGTTTTTCAACGCGTCAAAGAGAATTAGCGCTTCCCACTTCAACCACATGATTGGATTTGCGACTCACAATCCGCTCTGTGCTCTCACATATACCAGACTTGCCCCAAATAAGTTGTGCACGGGATTTGCTGAAGTCTAAGCTCAGACTTCACCAGGGGGCTTAAAACAGCCACTTTGGCAGAATCATACTAGGAAAATATTATGAATCATCGTAAAATGTCACAAACTGACAATTCATTATTATGAGCGTGCGATTCATATAACGAAATAATTCATCAGTTTGACAGTTCTATATGGACAGTTTTCTATCAGGTTAAGCTACGCTTGCTGGGGTTGGTCCGTGGATGGGTGACCATCTTTACACACCGAGACTCCTCCGTGCCTCGGAAAGCACGTTAAGCCGTTGGTCCCAACTGTCATTTGTGGATCTTTGACAGTCGTTACGGGTCGTCAGAAGCTCGAAAGTCTGACATCCAGTCTTACCAAGGGGTATCGTATTACCCAGTTACTGGGTTGTGGAGGTCAGATAGGCAGTCGCTCCATGTAAAATACTGGTATTCAACTGCATCCGGTTAGACTGGAAGCCTACCCCAACATAGTTGGGAAAAGTCTAGGCAGATGATGATGACAGTTTTCTATGGAGATTAGTCAAATGGTCCACAAATTATTAATTGCTTTTGTGTCAAATTAGAGGAATTGCTAATGACGGCTGGAAATTTAGGAAATGAAGTGCTTTTAGAGGAATTGCTTGCCGCTTTAGGTCCCCTGGAATCTGGAAATGCAATAAAATACACATACACGTTTTGTGTACAAATGAAGCCCTTTCATATTTTGATATATTCCATATTTTGAGCTAGTAATCACACTTTAAAATTTCAACACCCCACATCAGCCCCTGTTGCAATGAAAATAAAATTGGTACCAATTTTTTCGTTTTCAGTTACAGATATAGGCAAGCATTTTTTAGGACAATTCTTCAGCGGAGAACATTACTTAGTAGTTGCTGAAATGGACGGACAGACAAGGAAGTCGCATACTATGGTTTCTTCATGGTCCCTTATCGAAAGGAATGTTATTGCTTATTCGTCCACGTGTATCGTGGAACTAGAAACATTTCTAGTGCTAAACTATTCCAGTTTTATTCAAATACCTACTGAATCGACGGCATTTGAAAAATGTGTAATGATAATAACAATTAAAGTAATTAGTATATAAACTTTACCCATGGTTTATACACATTGTATCTGCAACAACAATGTATTATTTACAAGTGCAAACTGTGATCCTATTATACGGAATAAGTCTTGTTCGTGGCTTTTTCCATTTGAGACATGAAGATTTCCTGATTGAAAACGAACAGTCTTTTCATTTCAACATATCTATCCTCCGAACTTCCCCAACAAATTGGATCGAGCAACCAGTCGATCATTTCAACTATACTGATCTACGTTCCTGGAAACAGAAGTATTTCAAAATAATGAATTCTTGGAAAGCAGAAGGACCAATACTTCTATATCTTAATGGCGAAGAACCTCTAAAACAATCCAAGCTAGGATTGACGTACCTGAGGGGTTATGGTGATGACTCTCAATCACTTATAGGTCAGATAGCTGCAGAGACAGGTGCTGCTTATTTCATGCTGGAGCATAGATACTACGGGGATAGTCAGCCATTGGATGCATCTACCGTTGAAAACCTGAGATTTCTCTCCTCGAGACAAGCACTGGCAGACGCAGCTCATTTTTTGCTAACATTGAAGGAATCTCCAGAATTCAAAAACTCCAAAGTAATAGTCATTGGCGGTTCTTACGCGGGAAATTTAGCAGCTTGGATGAAACTGTTGTACCCATGGTTGGTTGATGCAGTACTATCGAGCAGTGCCCCTGTACTAGCCAAGAAAGATTTCAACGAATATTTTGAAACTGTCACCGATACATTCAGAACATACGGGTCACAAGAATGCGTTAATAAAATAACTGATAAATTTAATACTTTTCATGCATTGCTACAGAGTTCTGAAGGGATTGCAAAGCTAAAAGAAGAAAATAATATTTGTGAACATGTCGATATGACGGTTCCAGAAAATCAACAGTTATTTTTCTATAGTAAAATTAACTTTTTCGCCGAAAAAGCTCAATATTATACTCCTCATGACATTCTGTCAACTTGCCAGGATATAAATATAATCGAACGAATTTCTAATGTAGGGAATGATGACAGCCCCTGTCATATCTATGATTTTAGTGAAATGATACAGAGTATTCAATCCGGTGGTCAGTTGTGGTGCTGGTTTTATCAGACCTGTTCAGAATTTGGTTATTACCAAACTGCTTATTCGAACAAACAAATGTTCGGATACGCTGTTCCTGTAATTTTCTATAACAAAATGTGCAGAATGCTCTATGGAGAGGAATTCGACGAGAAGAGAATAGACCAAGGTATCATCAATAATAACAGACTGTATGAAGGACTAAGTCCTAATGTGACAAATGTGGTGTTTTTTAATGGGGACATGGATCCGTGGCATAACCTCGGCATACTGCACGATCTCTCAGATGATGCTCCAGCTATATACATCAACGGCGTATCCCACTGCCATGATATTCGTTCAGATCCAAGTGATACCGACGGCATAAAGGAAGCAAGAAAAATAATTAAAAACTTACTCAAAAAATGGATAGGACAAGCTTAATAAATGTGTATTGTAATACTTTCTGGAACGCCTATTGTTATTTTTTTTTCGGGTTGAGTAAAGTGGGGTTTAAAGTTATGATTTTTAATCAATCTGATTCCTTAGATACCTAGTATTCCTTGAGTACCTATTACCATTTTACACTACACTCCAATTGGTCGGTTGCCTTAAATCCCAGAAGAACTTTTCTAAGTTTTTATCCTTATACGGATAGAGACTCTATATCGAAATACATATATTGTAAACTCTGTATTTATTTGAGTCTTTCTTTTCTTTTTCGTGAGGTTCTCTGACTTGGCTACACATCTCGTCAAATATGTCTCCGGCATGCCGGATTCCTCAAGATATTTTCCTTCACCATTTTTGAAGCAAGTGATATTATTATACAATACGCACATAAATCTGAAAAGGGGTTCGAACTCGTGACCTATGACTTGGCAGTCTGACGGTCACCTAGGCTATCACTGTTATTTGAGTTATCTATCTAACATTATCATGATTGTCTTAATCTCTTTACAAATGCGTCAAGACTTATCTAAACGCGTTAAATGCGTTATCTAAACATTAAACATCAGTCTTTAAAATTCATGGACTCATCACTATAAAAACAAGAGCAATCTATTCATGAAATGTGTATTGCTATAAGATTTGTAACAAACTTTTATTCTTGTTCCACATGTTTCAATACGTCAACGTTTTCCTGTAAAGGTTCAGTGTCACAAGCACACAATTCAACTAGTTTGCCATCGGTACAAACGGCTGAATCTAACCGTACCGCTTACTTGCAGCACCTCCTTGCTTGGAATTGGCTGCCTCTTCACACACGTTCGTTCTTTGCGATGTCAGTACAGTGCACCAAAAAATAGATTGTTTGTTTTAACATAGACATTATTCATGATGTTGTTTATTAGTGACTTAGGGCCAAGACAAGTGCAATCGCTTTCAAAGTGAAAAATTTCTACGAATTTCTACAGGGTTGACGAGCTTTTTGTCGGTAGCAGCATTATGTCAATCCCATACATTTTTATCTTTTCATCATCATTATTGCTGGTAGAATGTCACTTTGTGTACTAGGCCCTTTTGTCGATATTTTGGTAAGATAATAATAATGATGATAGGTGTTAAAGATACGATTAAAAATGCCCCCTCACAATATGACGGTACCTGAATTTGTCAAACGATTTCGATGCATAATGAAGTCCTTCAATTTCAATTTCAATTTCAATTTATTTATTGCAATCCATAATGTACATATACAGGTGGTAAGATATAATTAAAAGAAACAATTATGGACCCTGTTCGGGCACAGCAAAATTAGAAAAATAGGTAGGAGAGAGGAAGAGCGCTTTTATAAACTTTCCCTTACCCTATAACAATTAAATTAGGAAGACTTCTTTTTGTTTTTTATTGTAATGTAATTCTATCATAGAAATTAATTAATATATTTGATTATACCATTCGTTTTTTTGTTCTATCTATTTGTAATTTGTAATATTGTTATATTCCAGTTATATTTTGTTTAATGTGTGCATTTTTATTATTTAAACCATTTTATTCCATAAGCCTAAAGTAAATTGGAAATTAGGTAGATTATTAAATAATATTTATATTAATGCTTTTTATTGAAAGTAATTATTTAATATTATATTATATTTGGTTATATCACTCATATATTTATTTTATGTTATTATAATTTGTAATATTATTGTATTTCAGTTTTAGTGGATGCATATTTAATTATTTTAAAATGTCATATATATCTATTACATAATTTATTGTTTATTAATATACTATAATAGTGAAAAGGCAAACATCAGAAATAGTTTGGTAATCCTCCAGTCAAATTAGTCAAATTATCAGTCAAATTAGTCAAATTATTCAAGTTATTAGTCAAAAAATAGTCAAAAAATTATTAGTAAAAAAAAATATTAAAATTTTATCATTTAAAAATTCGTCTAATGAGTAATAGCTTTTATTAATTAAAAACTGTTTTACTTTGCTTTAAAATATATTTGTTTTTTCTATTTGTTTTAAGTTCTCTGGTAATTTATTGTATATTTTAATTGACATAGAATAAGGACTAGAAGAGTGCATTTTAAGATGGGACTGAGGTAAATTTAATCTGTTCTTATGGCGCAACGAATGGCTTGTTTGTGTATCACCTCGTGTTTTGTATGTATCGGGATATTTTCGCACCAATTTACACAATTCCAAAATATAAATACCAATCAAAGTGAGGATTTTGTGTTCTTTAAAATATGGTTTGCAACTGTCTGTTTGCTCTATGTTCGTTATTATTCTTATAAGTCTTTTTTGTAGGATAAATACGGAAGAAGCGTCCGTGCTATTTCCCCATAGAATGATACCATAAGTGAACCAAGCATGAGCATATGCATAGTATGTGACTATTGCGGTTTGTAGATCGGTAGTCTTTTTAATCTCTCGGAGGGCGTATGAAAACTTGGAAATTACATGACCAGTGGGACTATGGCAAATATTGTTTTATTTTTGCAATTGTTGTATTCTACAGTTTCCAGACAAAAAAGTTTCACAAGTCTAAAAGATCAGGAAACTGAGAAAAATAAAGATAAGTATTCACTAAATAACTCTGGTTTTCGCTATGAGATGGCGCTAGGCGTTGTGGTAATCGAGTTTTTGACAATAATTGTCGCTGACATGAGATTGCGACTTGAATTTGAACGTTTTTAGTTACGGGAATTAGGAAATTACCGCCGCCCATAGCAGGGTTTTTGCTGATGCATTGCCACCCTTTCCCCAAATAAACGCTGCTTTATTAAGTTTTGCTGGCTCACATGCAATCGAACCGCTATGTCAGACTTTATACCTGCAGTCTTGTTGTTATATAGTAGGTATTGTTCCAATGTAGTTTAAGTACATACCTGATTATTCAACCACCGGGCAAGTCTCGCTTGCAGGGGTAAGGTTAGCATTGACATAATATGCCTTTGAACCCGCCTTACGAAATATACCACAGTTTATGCATCTCATCTTAATATCCATTTAATCGAATCGTAGAGTAAAACCGAAGAATCCTTGTTATATAGCAATGGTAATCAGGCTTTGAAGATAATTATCAGTTCGTAAATAATAGCAATGGTCGTTAGAAATAGAACACAATAATCGCACAGTACACAACGAATATGTAAACACAACGTGACGCCAAGATCGGATGGATCGGTAGGGATGGTGAATGGTGATCTGAGATCGATAAATGATACTCGATTTTTTCTCGAACCTAAAACACTAAAATCGAAATAATTTGACTGCCTCGTTGGTCTAGTGGTTCCAAGCGTAGCTGTAGCGCTGTGCCGGGGAATCGCACCCAGGACCTCATGCTCAGCTACACCTGAGCATTAGGTCCTGGGTGCGATTCCCTGGTCAGGCAAAGTGTTATTGGGTTTGTTCATCTGGAATATCTCAGTAGCAAGTGGAGTCCGGATTTGCGCCCGGTTGATGGCAATAGGCTCGCCCCCTAATGCACGAGACTTACAGCACAACTAGCAAAATGAGGGTGTTTAAGTACACCTCTCCCTTCAGGCATTAGAAGCGTGATGTTATGTTTATGTTATTATTAATCAAACACAGTTAAAAAATATTTTTGAATTGATATATTTTTCAAAAATATTTTTTTTGTGAATCGATTTCATGCTTTGACTCTAATCGATTAATTGGGGATTTTATGAAAAAGATTCCTACGTTGTGCCTTTGGTCCCGCCACTAATGTCAGATGCATTGTCAAAGAAATAACAGTCCTTTATACACTAAATGTCAATAAAAACCTAACCTGTAGGCGTGCAAACTTAGATTATAAAATGTAAATAAATCAAATTAATCAAAAACAAAACATGCATTATAATATATTATTCCATGTCATTTATTCTCTTGATCGAAAATAACTCGTTCTTATTTTATTTTTCCCCATACTGTTTAGCTTATTATGGTTACCGGATGATTATGGATACAATGGAACGTCAAAATCGGAAAGTACTTATAGAGTGCTTTTCATCATTATAGTTCCTATGCCGTAATGTTGGCACTTTATAAACGGACCTATTAGGTGGCGCCGTAACGTACAAAATTCGTCATACAACAGGGAAACCAACACTACGGCATAGGATGAAACGCACTCTAAAAGAATAGCGGAAGCAATTAAACTACTGTTTTTGCAGATATTTTAACCTTGGCTTTATTCGGTATAATTTATCCATGATAAATTAGATCTTAATTTTTAAATCATAGTGTAATCCTGCACAAGTTCCCGAATTCGAGTGCAGGAACTGGTCATGTCCTTTTGGAATTTAATTTAAGTATAATTATGCGATTTCCAATTAATATTTGTGTCTATTATCAGACCTAAGAGGGTGAATTCATTAACTGTTTCTAATTTAGTTTTATTAATTGTAAAATTTATATTTATCTGACTTTTTTGGCGTGGATGGAATGTTATTAATTTGGTTTTCGTAAAATTTATTTCTAGATTATGAGCATTCATCCAATTAATTATATTATTAAAAATGTTATTTAATTTTTCATTTAGATTTATATTTGTTTGGCATGAGGTAAGGATTGAAATATCGCCCGCAAATAAAACACACGGCCCTTCTATGGTTTTGGGAAGGTCGTTTATGTAGATCAGGAATAGGAGACATCCTACAACGCTTCCTTGGGGGATTGAAGCTTGTATTGATCTGACATCTGATCTTATGAGCTGTACTTCTTTTGTTTTTTTGTTGTAGAAATCTACCTCAACTAATTGCTCTCTATTTTCTAGATATGATGCAAACCAGTCGTGGGCTTTTCCACGTATTCCTATACCGTATAATTTATTTAACAGGATTTGAAATTGCACTTTGTCGTAGGCCTTCGTCATATCAAGTAATATTCCTATTGCATATTGTTTATTATTAATTATGTTTAAAGCTTCTTGGATGTACTTATATACTGCTAACGTTGTGGATCTATTTTTGCGAAAACCGTTTTGGCAGTCATTAAATATCTTAAATTTTTCACAAAAGGAATATACGCGATTGCACATTACTTTTACAAAGACTTTGGACGCAGTAGGAAGAAGGGCGATTGGTCTATAATTATTAGGGTCTGTTTTTGCATTCTTTTTGTGAATTGGTTTTATTAAAGCATTTTTCAATTTATTTGGGAACTTTCCTTCCTCAAATGATTGATTAATCAATTTAAAAAATGGTAAGGTTAGTTCGTCGGTGCACTGTCTAAAAAGGATTGGTGGGAGTTCATCTATGCCGTGGCTATTTTTATTTTTTAGATTTTTTAAGATATTATTAACTTTACTTCGACAGTCTCATATAAATTCTGCCAAATCGAGGGAGGAAGGTAAAATATTTGTTTTGTTAAAGGGAATCTTTTGCGCACTGTACTAACTGAACACGTTTGTCGTACCTATAAGGATGACGACTGAGCATCCTTGTGAGGTGACGGAAATGCGAAAGCCATGAGTGACTTTACCAAACACTTCAAATTGTCGAGGATAACTTGGGTAGGTATTTTCAGCTTGTAAATATAAATAAATCATCGCGGTAAAATTGGGGTTTTAAAAGGCAATTTGCTATACAGTTAGAAGTTTTTCAAATTAAACAATTAAATCTGAAATTACAATTTCAACTCCAGTAAATAACACGCAACACTTCAGTTTTAAGAATGATTGCTGTACCGTTATCTGTAGGTGTTCGAAATTGTAAAATAATTAAAGTAATAAAAACTAAAACCCAACTACGGCTAAAAAGGTATAAACAAGACACCACAGACAGACAAATTAAAAATCCGGAGTCACACGTTAGGGCATAAATCGAACAGATTACGTGTGAATCCGGTTTTTATTTTTTTTGGGGTTATAATATAAATATACTTTTGAAATGTGCTCATTAAGCCCTTTCATTTCATACCCAACATGCAAACAATTTTTTTTTTTTAGTTCCAGTTTTTATATCCTCTAGAGGCGCCATTTTTAATTTAATGTGACGTCACATATAAGTCATATAACCAGCGTACGATCAAGACGCTACCAACGATACCTCATTTGTCAAATTGTGATGAGTGGTTTAGAAGATAGGAGGGAACAGATGAACATACATACGTATATACCGGTCAAAATCATAACCCTCCTTTTTTCTTCGCCGTAGTCGGGTAATAAAGAATGAAAATGAAAACATTATGAAGACAATGAAACAATTGAATATCGGTCTTCAAAAACGCGATAGTTAGCGAATACAACATAATACTGTACATTCAATACTGCAGACCATCAACCCCGTAAGCTCATTGCCCTCACAGCTATCAACTGGAAGGTATTACAGCACGCGAAGTGGTGGTATTCGCAATGGCAATTATGTTACACGTCTATGGTGTGCAACCCCTGGCTTTATTGATCCGCGGTACTTTGATTAAATTAGCTCTTTGTGTGGTAAAAAGCTTTGAGTATTTATTTCACAGTAAATCTATAGATTGATTATGTCACCTGCAACTGCATGCGAGCAGTAGGAAAGGTAGTAGAAAAACTGGAAAGGACTGGTAGAAATCGTCACGTAAGGAAAAGGCGTTATGACACTCCATGCGACTTTCTCTCTCTCTGTCTCTTTCAAAATCAGCTGTTCCATAGATTTTGTCGATTTATTTTTTTTCCGCGATTTCAAAGTTTGTCCCATAGGAAAAGTCGTTCAAAATGATGAGTACAATGACCCCTTTTCGGGTTTAGCATAAACAAAAAATAAGGTTGTATATGAGTTTCAGTGTGCGTGCGACCTTTGTTCCTGACGGCGGTCCCCGAACGCTCTCATTTCTTTTAAAAACCCATTTTGCTTATTATCTGATCCGAGAAAAGAAATTGAAAAAAAGATAAACATCATTTGTATTAAAGACTTTTTTCACTACGAAAGATCCATATTCAGAAAAACATGGGTTGCACATTTCGACGAAATTATTTATCGTACCTAGTTGACTGAGAGATTTTAGTGGTCTTACGACACTAAAAAAAGCGCGACCACTGATCGTAATTTCATGGGTTTTATCACAGGGTTATTGGCTTTTATCTGCCCCTTTGGTCTCGTGGTTGCAAGCGCCACTGATAAGCGGGGGTCGTGGGTTCGATTCCCGGGTCGGGCAGTGTTATTGAGTATAACGCTTTGACGAACGCGAATTGCTCATACAATGCGGCGTACTTTATTTCAGCCGAATTGAAATCCGGCTGAACGAAAGGTAGCCGCATTTCAAAACAGCGATGTTTTTCAATCGGGCGCGCCTATTTGTAATACGGCGTGTTAAACAGCCCGGAGTTAGGAAGTTGGCGGTGTGATACCCCCGTGCCTCGGGGTCCTGCGCCTGATCCCTCTCCGGTCGTGTCGGATTACCGTCCCATCGGACTATGGGAGTGAGGGTAGAGACAGTGCACCTATGTCTGCGCACACAATAATATCTCCCGCGCCGAAGGCTAATTTCCGTTGAGATTGGCCGCCGTGGCCGAAATACGGTCTAGAGGACATAATATTGGGTTTTATGATAGTGTTGGTTTTATACGTATAAGTTTACGCTTATAAAAACAAAACTTGCAAAATAAGACTCCAAAATGCATGCCTCTTTGTGGAAAACACTCGTGATTAAATATAAAAGCCAGCTAGTGCATTATCGTTTTTTACACAAAGTGCTCTTGATGGATGAACACGAACATAGAGTATTTTAAAGTGAGCTTGATGAATGAACGATCTGGCGCGGACAGCCATCTGTCTCTGCTTCGACAGGCGGGTAGGAAACGTTTTAGTTTCACAGATTTTGATTGGTAGATACATTGGGCTTTTGTAGTTTGTGTTGCACAATGATTTTGAATTTAGAGCATGTTAAGGGTTGAAAATAATAATTTTAGTACCTACTTTTCTCTATTAATCTCTATTGTGAGTGTTAAAATAGTTTTAATTGTCATCGCTCTGCATTAAAGAGTATATCAATCAAACTTCGTCATTTACGAACGATTATAATTTCATTTACAACGTACGTCAAAGTTACACACAACAACCATATAGTTCGACGAACCTAAACGGACTGTATAAGTAAACAAGTACAAATATTGAGCCAATGTATGCCATTCTCCTGGATGCGTACACACTGGCAACAGACCAATTCTGAAACAAGAAACAGACCAAACCAAACGAGCATATCCACAGCACATAAACATGTCTAACTCTAAACACGTCTTATTTGCATTGGACGGTAAACAAGTTCAGTGCATCGGTAACCCTCGATCGCCGCTCCATATTGATCCACACAGCCGCGCCTTTTAACCCTTTACTCACCGTTCACAAAGTACTCAGTTCACAAATAATGTAGGTACGCCAAAGTTTAGGAAAGAATCATAAATCGTGTTGAACTTTGTTTCTCTTTTACACTGCAAATGTTTAAAACAGGGCGTAATATTTTTTGATTTATGTTAAGGAGTTCAACATTTTTTATTGTAAATAGGAATAGATACAGTGAAAAAGGTGGCTTTTATTTTAGGGTGCTTTACGTGTGTGTGTGAGTAATTTGACATTTTGGTTGAATTGAAACGTCCAAGTTATAAGGTGCTATTTCTAAACCATAGTTTTGACGTTACTTTGAATTTGTCTGGAAAACTTACTTTTTCTGGACTTTTAAAGAGGTTTGTGGTCAACAAACCTCTTTAAACACAAAAACATTCTGTGTTAGTGCCATTGGTATAATAAAACACCCGTACGTACCTACATTTACAAACTTGATATCCTAAACATACCTAACTGCTGTGCCAGGGGTCACATTAGGTACTTTAACCTAAATATTAATACCAAAAATCTATGAAATAGGTACTTACTAACATACCAATATTAGATACTAGTTTCCATTCTTCCTCAAATGCGAAAGTCAATCTCGCCGAGTGGAAATTGCAACGCACAGGGCAGCGCTTCAGCTGCCAATCAATGGCTGATGGAAGAAAAAATACGTCGGCTGTAGAGACAGGGACGGATTTAATTTGTTTTTTTAATGCTTTTATAGAATCAGAATCAGAATCAGAAATCATTTATTTGCAAAGAATGTAGGTAACAAAACATTGTTTTGGTGGTGTAAAAAAATAAAAACACAAGGATCCAGTACATTCTACCGAATGGCATGCAACATTAAGCATTAAAATAATCATAATTATTACAAATCTATATGTCAGGTAATCAATTTTTAATGTATTTTCTTGAAATTTAAACTCACTGTCAAAATAATAGTCATAGTAAATACAATTAGAATAAAACAAACTAAATTGAAATATTATTGAGAAATGTCATATGGTGATGTCATTTAAAAACTCACTGACAGCGTAATATTTTAAAGCTTTATAGCTTAAAAGTATTGTTACTTTCTATGAAAGCCTGGGACAAAAGTTGAAAGATTTTTGTTCAATTCTTGCTTAGCGATTGTTTTGAAACTTTACAAACTAACAGTCTATTCTTAAAGTTTAGGTATAATGCGGCTGTTGAATAGTTTATAAATAAATGAATATTTTTAAAGAACATTTAAAAATTGTAGTTGTTCAAAATATTTTGTATTGTCAGCCAATAAAAAGCAATAAGTACGGTAAATAGCATACTTTACGAACAAACAAGTAAACCAACAATAATTTAAGATAAGTAGGTTGGTATTCACTGAAAGTAAGTTGTACATAAGTTTGTTCCTAAATGCAGCCCTGCACGACATCATTCATGATAGCAGCATTGAAAGTTACCCGACCCGTAGTGTGCGAAAAATCTCACTGAATGTCGCGTCATTCGAATTTTCTCTGTAGACTTTATGGATATACCTTTTCTTCATGAAATGAAGGGAATCTGTAGCACGACAGCAAATGTATTTGCAGATTTATCTATATAATGTATATCAGGTAAGAGACATAATAGGTTATTATGTACCATCAGCATCTTCCTGCCGAGACCTTTTTTTTTTTTTTGATTGTGGGAAATCATCCAATGACTTCTCCCGCTCTGAGCGGAGCGGAAGGGCGTGTCAGACTTTTACTGACTAAAACCCACCCGTGTTCCTTCAGTTGCCTGTTGCCAAGGTCCCCGGTATCCCTTTCGGCGGCTTTTCCTCCAACGGCGGCGGTTAGGGGCGTGAGGGCGCAAACTTTTCCTCTCCCTCACGCGTTCCGCCTCCTCCTTCGCGAGCATTACTGCTTCGCAGAAGGAGGTGACTGCTTCTTCCTGCCGAGTCCTGCCCTTATCTCAATTTATTTGAGGACGGCGCAACATCACGTCTTTTTCTTCCATACCTCTCTATTAGTCATCATCGGTAGTCACCCCCTTTCTAGCCATATTTATATCATCTTTCACACAGTCCATTCAGAATTCTTTGTAATTATTATAAAATACAATAGACGTAGATATATTTAGTAACCACTTAACTATTCGTCAAGAGTCATTAAAAACCCTAAGCATCTATAATTTTATTTATATCTGTATTTATTTTTTCTATAATTTTATTTTATCGCATGTATATGTCGCATGATTTTTTTTTTTTTTAATAAAAAAAATATTATTAAATTATTATTATTTTAAATTATTATTTGAAAATGTACTTTTATATTGTGGTGAGAAATAAATAAACTTATCTTTATATTCTACTAGGGATACTCCTACTTCGCACGGTTTTTACTTGACAAAACACCGAGATTTATTAATTATTATGTAACTTTAATATTTAAGTAATACAGGTACATTTCAGAATAAATTCTAAAAACTTCCCAAAAATCCGTTGCGTGGTTTAGAAGAACAACGCGGACATACAGACAAACATGAAATACGACTGTTATTTATAATATGTATAGATATAGATACAGTATAGATATAACCAAGCCTTTTTGTAATGGCAATAAGACTCATAACACTTTGCTATTTAGTTGTTACATCATCAAACCTTGTAGCAAGAAAAAACAGAAATAATTACAATACAAAAACACCTTTATACTACTTTAAGTTATTATTAAATAGCTAGTTATTCAGGCTTAACAAGCACATTATTTTTACTACTATGTAAAAAGCTTGTTAGTATTATAAAATTGATGCAGATACATTAAAACTAATTTTTACGACCAAAAAATAAATAAAATTACACAAATTAATAGTTTTTTTATGTTCGTAAAGTCTTTAATTCCGTGTCTAATGAAACTATTAAATTGTCAAGTATTAGTTATTATCAAGACATTAGCATACTGGTGTTATATACAGGTGTTTAAAAAAAAGCTTACCTACCTAAAAATCTTAAAAAAAAGTGAAAATGTCGTTAGGAAAGTTTTGAATGTGATTGTGGAGGGCTTTATGAGTAGTACCAAAGAAACGATGGATGGACTGTGTGAAAGATGATATGGCTCGAAAGGGAGTGACTACGAGATGACGACTAATAGAGAAGTATGGAAGAAAAGATACAGCCTGGTGACAGACGGACAGACAGACAGACAGACGGACGGACAGCGGAGTCTTAATAATAGGGTCCCGTTTTACTCTTTGGGTACGGAACCCTAAAAAGCGAGACAACTTGCTAATCCATCTCTTCGTTGTGAGATAACGAACAGCTGATTCCATTTTTCTTCCACTCCGAGATTACCATAGTAATACTTCAATAAAAATATCTAATTTTCTTGCATAATTGAAGGCTTTAGAAACATCTGGAGGCTACAAAGAGGCCGAACAATCCGTAATTCGCGAGACCAGCCGACGCGACAAAATTTTGTCGGTGCAATATCTCGCGCCAAAACGAAAAACCACTAATGTAAACAGGTAAAAATCTAGTTTCGATACGAGATAATACACCAACAAAATTTAGTCGATCTACGCATGTTACCCTGGAGAGCCAGTATATTTACCGCCTAAGACGGGTAGATTACCTTTCTGTCTCTGTTGAGTTATAGCCGCCTTATCTGTGACTTTTATAGTGTCGTACGTAATCAGATAGACGGGTCTCGCATGTATCTGTGAGATATACTGTGCGGATGGATAATAGATGAATTTAAATGTGTGGTGAGAGTTTTAAATCAAGATGGGAGATTAATTTAAGTATGTCTAATCAAAATGTTTCACGTAGAGGCTGGTACAGAATGCTTCACTGTTGTATTTTTGATCGCAGTATATTCTGAAAGGCACACAGCGCAGTATATTCTGATTAAGCTGGTACTTTCTTTTAACATCTACTATACATTGTAACAGCGAATCCATTTTCACGCCTCTCCATCAAGACGTAGGCCAAATATTTTTTGATATTCCGATAGCTCATGATTTAAAGAGGTGCCTTACATAATAATGAATTGAAAACCTGAAAAAAAAAAGAATCTGCGAATTTTCACGGGTAACAACCAGGGCCCTGTTTATCAAAAGTTACAAGTCTACACGTTCACAAGTTACCTAGAATGTTAATTTTCGTTAAATTCATAGCTCATCTCCATATTCATAATCTGCCTTAACGTTCCCACTGCTGGGACACGGGCATCAGTTCATCTCTCTCTTTTGACCACATTGTAAAAAGAAAATTGAATTTGAACATTTATTCCGTTAATATGGACGACACTTGTAAACTTGTAAGACGGAACAGAGAGTCGCCGGACACTCTCAGGATTTGTTATGATTTTCTACAAGTTTTAACTTAGAAATCACGAATAAAAGTGTCAAAATATAAGTACTTGTAAGGTACCTACTTGTGAACTAAATAATGACATTTGGTAATACAAGGCTCGTAAGCTTTGATAAACAGGGCACAGATTGTTAATAATTCAACGGCTTATTTTGATTTTGGAATAACAAAGATTAGAGTGCGTTTCATCAAATAGTTTCTTTATGTAACAACGGACCTATTTGGTAGCGCCGTTGCGTAATACTATTGATGCTACAACAGTGGAGCCAACATTACGGCATAGGAACTATTTGATGAAACGCACTCTAGATACATTTTTTAATCAGCCCTCCCACACTGAATGTCCTCCTATGAGCTGTCAAAATACAGGGTTTTCTGAAAGGTCCTACCTATGTGATGTTAATGATTTTTGTTTCAAAGTCCTTGAATTGAATCTTAGCCAGAATCATCCTAATCAAAATCTCTTTCAAACCTCAGCCTTCATCGTAACAATATAATTGTATTTACTCCATGTTATCATCACTCTTGGATTCAAAGCAGTATAATTAATAATGAAGACTGTTGACAGGAGATAAAAGATATAATTGTTACCATAAATTGTTTTATTCATTAAGACACTACTGTTGCATGTTGTTATTCGTTTAAAATGAGTGCTAAGAATAGTAATAATGTTAAGAAAAAGTATGAATATGTGGCTCCTGATGGTGGATGGGGTTACATGATAGCAATAGCTGTGATTATAAATATTGTGAGTTTTAATTCATAAATCAATGTATAATTTTTATTTGACGTGAGTCAAATTAGTGATGTCCATTAAAAATGACGTGTCATCGCTGCAACCAGGCGGCCTATTCTGTAAAAAAAATACCGTGAAAACATAAGTGAAGTGACCTGGGGGCTTAAAACAGCCACTTTAGCAGTATAGGAAAATACTATGAATCATCGTAACATGTCACAAACTGACAATAGGTACCTATATTTTGAGAATTGGACATTTTGCGACCGCTGGACATTTTGCGAATTGGACATTCTGCGCCTAAACGTTCATGTGATCTGCTTGCGATTCATATTACGAAATAATTCATCTGTTTGACAGTTTTCTATGGAGATTAGTAAAATGGTCCACACAATATGAAATGCTGTTGTGTCAAATTAGAGGAATATCTAATGACAGCTGGAAATTCAGGAAAAGAATTTCTTTTAGAGGAATTGCTAATGTGGCCGTTTTAGGCCCCGAAAACGGACACATTAGCAATTAAACTATTGCCAGCTCACTCCAGGACCACTTCACCTAAGTTATTATGGTGATATTTTTACAGAATAGAGAGAGATTAAGGATGAGAGTAGAACAAATGGTTTAGTAGTTTCTGCTAACGCCCATCACAAACTGACGAATAGTTATCTTTTGTTCTTTGTTACGTGTCCTTGACAGACTAGCAAGACACAGTCGAATAAAGTTCTGCCAAATAATATGAAAAGCGTTATGACTTATAAGAAAAATGTCGCAGGATATTTGTGACGTAATGTCTTATATTATATTACAGATTACACGTCATCCTTGGGAAAATGAAAGTAAACATCAAGCTAGAGCCTGACAAAAGAAAATTCGAAAAAAAAAAAGAATTCACTTTCAATAGGTATTTAAGTCAAAGCAGTTTTAACAGCTAATAAAGAGTAAAAGGCATATGTCCAGCAGTGGACGTCTTTCGGCTGAAATGATAATGATAATAAAGAGTAGGTACTCTTGGTTGGTGTTCCTTCATAATTTAAATTTTCTATTGTTTATAACATTCCAGTCTACATCGACTGCATTCATATCCAGCTATGGGCTATTGTACAAAGAGTTTCTACAAGACATCGGAAAGAGCTCCAAAAATGCCTCCCTAATGCAAGGTTTAAGTGCGATATGTACAGCAATAGCAGGTAAATACCACTGTTCCATTACAAATATTATACGAGTCGGTCTTCCCCTATTTATTTACATATTTACCCAAGTTACCAAAAAACCTAAACTCCAATATGACAGACAGTTTTCTAGAACATAACCATTTGTCATAACCATTTGTCTCGGATCGTTTTAATATATCAATATGGTTATGTTCTAGACGTAATAACAATATCATTCTACCTCTCCTTCTTCAAAATATCAGTATTTTTTTTTATTAATTATCATTTTTTGGGTCCACTGTTGAGCTGTGCTCTTAGGACCATGTTTAGTTATCAAACGTCGTTCGTTTTAATATTGATATATTAAAACGATCCGAGACAAATGGTTATGTAGAAAAATCTTGACCGAGATTAAGATGATCGGAGAGAAATCTTGACTATGTCTTTTTAATTATCATTTTTTGGGTCCACTGTTGAGCTGTACTCTTAGGACCATGTTTAGTTTGATAACTAAACATGGTCCTAAGAGCACAGCTCTCTCAGTTATGTTCTAGACGTAATAACAATATCATTCTGCCTCTCCTTATCAAAATATCAGTATTTTTTTTTTCCTCTTTGTGCAACCTATCTACCAGTATACTGGAACCATTTAAAATAATTAGGTATAGTACGCGTCTAGATCGTCCCGCCATCTCATCCTGGGCCGGCCTTGGCGGCGCCGTCCATCCTCAGGCACCCACCGTGTGGAGACTGTTGCCCAGCGGTTGCTATGCATGCGGCTAACATGATCCGCTCAATCCCATTTTAGCTTGGCAGCCTTTTTGCCTGGTGGCCCTAGAAAAGGATGTTTGGAAGGATTTGAGGGAGGCCTTTGCTCAGCAGTGGGACAGTATAGGCTAACATAAAAAAAAGTTATAACACACAATGTCAAATGCTTTGCTTTTAAATTTCAGGATTCCTAACGAGTCCACTGCTGTCAATCATGAGCCTTCGAATGCTAGCATTATCAGCTACGCTGTTATTCAATATTGGAGTGATTTGCATCATGTTCGTGAATTCAGTGTTCACGTTCCACCTATGCCATGGAATATTACAGGTAACTTGAGGATATTTACTTAATAAGAGTAAATAACTAGTATTTCGTCTGCGAACCAACTCGTCAACATCACCGAAGACGTCCACTGCTGGACATAGGCCTCCCCCAAGCACCCTCACTTCGACCAGTTCTGTGCTTGCCGGATCCAGCGGATTCCCGTGAACCAACTGCTCAATTGTTTCTGTAGTTTATATGAGATTCTAATATCGAATGAAAGCAGATGTAAAAAGTTATTGAAGTTCAATATAGTGGTGAGCACCATTTCCATGGCCAATAACCCTTTTTCTTCTCCGTAGTCGGGTAAAAAGGCGTTGCTACCAACTATGACGAATAATGAACCCCTTACCAATAATTATGGGTTACCGGTCAGCTGTTGTACTTATAAATTAACAAACATCAGAGTTTGGTAACGTTGGAACTCAGTTTACGATACGACAATGTAGGCACGGAGTTTCAGTTGATTTGCAGTCGTCCACTGGGTGACCAATGGGTAGTCCGCTGGGTGCTATCCTTGCCAACACGCATACTAATTATTATTGACTGGAATGACGATAATGTCATTCGATGCTTGTATTCATTACAACCACAAAATGCAGTCACGAATATTGTGTTGCTAGTATTTAGTTCATAAAGAATCTTTCTAAACAACATTTTTTCTACTATTATTTGTTCGTCTCCGGCTGTTATTCCTGGATTTTTGACAGTCGTTACGAGTCGTCAGAAGGCTGAAAGTCTGACAACCAGTCTTACGAAGCGGTATCGTATTACCCAGTTACTGGGTTGTGGAGGTCAGATAGGCAGTAGCTCCGTGTAAAATACTGGTATTCTGCAGCATCCGGTTAGACGGGAAGCCGACTCCAACATAGTTGAGAAAAGGCTAGGCAGATTTATTACTATACAACGTGCAACGTTAACTGCGCAAAACCTGAAAATAGTTTGATCAGATTAACGAGCAGAATCAATTAAACCACTTTTTATAATAGGTCACATTTAAAAAAAAACATTAAAAACGTTGCCGTGTCTATTTATTAATACGTCAAGCCATCACATGCGCAAATCTGTCAGCTCGGCGCAGCGGCCCGGTAACGACCCCTCCCTCGATAGAGTGTCGTCACAGACGCAAGAAACGATCAGAATTGCCAGTAAAACTTAAATGGCACATAAAACCTTTACAATTTTTTTCCCTCTGAAATAGGTTAATTGAATTACAAATCACTTGGGTGTCTGAGGTTTTTCGCATTTAACGTTACACGTTGTATATTATAAGAACCCTTATTGGCCCAGATGGAGATGGCGGGGTGAGCTAGACTCCTTTAACAAAGACTCTTTAGTCGCCTTAAATTGAGAGAAATGAACAGATTAGAGGTCTTTGCCCAGCATTGGGACATAATCACATAATATCTATTCTAATTAATATGTTTCACTGTTTCAGGGACTCGGATTCGGTTTGATATACAATTTGTCCTGCACTATACTGAATGATTATTTCGTGAAGAGGCGACTAATGGCGATAAGTTTAGTTCAAAGTGTTGTTTGTAAGTTTATCTCCATTTATTATTGTTTCTTATTGACTTGCAAAAGATAATACATTCATAATTGGCTGTTTATTAGTTATAGGCTTTGCCTGGATGACACATTCTTCAGTCACACACAGTTCATTAAAAAATACATGACCTTTATTGGTCATGTATTTCATAATCTTTAAATACCTAAACATGTGTACATATTATTATTATTCTTGTGACTGTCGTAAGTTACATAAGCACGTCTAAAGCCAATTAAAAAGGCTATATTCTAAAACCGTTGTCCCTAAAGACCCCTTCATCAATATACAAACACAATAACCTATTGAAACTCTAAAAAGTCCTATGTTTGTGATAGGGACAACAAAGCGCTCTGTCAGCTGACGTCATCGACGGACTCCATCCAAATTTTTTGACATGTCATTCATCAAAATCTGCACTTTGTGCTCGCTTTGTTTATTTTGTATGAGGACTTTTCAAAGGTTGTTTTAAGCGTCGTGTTTATCATGTTGTTGTTGGTAAATGAAGTTGTGTAGCTTTTCAGTTTTTAATCGTGGTTACTTTGGCGTTTTTTAGGCTTTAAAAAGTATTTGCTTCATAAAATTAGTTCTTGTTACTGATACCATTAGATTGTTCGTTTTTTAGTTAATTGATTCAGGCGTGACTTTGCGGAAATCCATTATAAAATACAATAGACGCTGATATATTTAGTAACCGTATTTAGTAGTCCGCTTGACTATTCTTCAAGAGTCATAAAAACCCTGTAAGAAATCGACACGTGTTTCACCTCTCAACGAGGCATCTTCAGGATGACGATTGTTCGTTTTTTGATGTTTTCATAAATAAATTGAAAGTAGAGTAGAACAGATCTTTCATAGTTTTCTATCAAATAATTTAACCGAAACTTTTCCAAAGGTAGCAAAACAGGTTAACAGGTAGCCGAAGCAAACCATGATACTTCAGTCGGCCTTATTACAAAACAAGAATTATTTTTAGACCCACATTCAGGTTTAAATCAGTTTTTTTTATAGAACTGCGATGCTGCGGCATCGTTCAAAGTGTCCCCGTCTGATAGTTCATGCAATACGCGATAGATGTCACCACTTACCTATAGATCAAGGAATCTTTTTCAGTGCATCAAATACGTTCTGTTTTATGATGAACGTGCGTGTTTTCCTTTCGTATTTTCCTTTAGTGATTCGAAAGTTTTTGAATAAATGAGGGATGGAACGAAACTTTCTTTAGTTATAGATTTATATTACAAATAAATAAAAAGGTAAACAATAAACACTGTCATCATGATTATGAAATTAGCTGAAAACTGTGAAGTTGAATTATTGATTAATTTGATTGAAACGATTGCCCTCATAGACTGATGTTCTAATTGTAGGTATAGACAGTGCCATCCAGGAAGACGCGCCCTACTCCACTCCACTCCGTACTAAAGTAAAGTTTACAGTACAGTAATCGCGGAGTGGGGCATGGCTTCCTGGATGGCACTATCTGTACAAAAGTTATATTGTGCAGTGACCCTGATAAATCCTAGTGTCATATGCCTTAAAACACCCAGGACCGACCTATAAAGTTAAAATAAAGCTAGTAACTGAATTATAAACAATTTCTTTAAACTTTAACAAAAACAAAACTAGTAGGTACCTTTATTTTAATTTTATCCATTTAATTTCGGATGAGCTATTAAATCATCTCACATTTCCCTCCCGTTCATCGAACCGCTACCAATGAACGTACAATATAATAAAATGATAATATTTCCGTTTCTTTCTATTCGTCCGTATTATTTATTGGTAATGGATGTGCACGGCATCCACTCAACCGTGCTCTGTATGGAGACGTTATGTCCGCTTAAGTGCATCGTGTTTTGAATTGGTCCTTTAGTGGAACATTTTGTAAGGTAGAATAGAATATTATATATAAAACATTATAAATCTATCTCTATATAAGGTGTATCTGTTCATACACGAAATCTTTATGAACAACTTTCACTATGGGACCAACCCTTTTTTTTATTTTTTTTGGTGGGAAATCATCAAATGACTTCTCCCGCTCTGGGCGGAGCGGAAGGGCGTGTCAGACTTTTACTGACTAAAACCCACCCGTGTTCCTTCAGTTGCCTGTTGCCAGGGTCCCGGTATCCCTTTCGGACTATTCCGCAACCCTGGCAGGCATCGGTCCAACATGGCATGGGACCAACCCTGAAATCCCGAAAAAAAAAAACAGCTGTTCCCTACATTTTGACGAGCTGTGCGAAAATAAAAATGTAGCGAACACACCTGATTTTTTTTCGCGGTTTTGGACCCCTTAAGATATTTAGTGAAACTAATAATAAAGCTGAAGAGGTTGTGTTTTTCCTTTGTTAGAGCGCGCTAATCTATGGACCTAAGTACCAGTTGGATTTAAAAAATGTTTTTGCATTTGATAGCCTAATTCTTGAGGAAGGCTATAGGCTATATTAACATCACGCTAGGACCCTTAGGAGCCGAGCAAAAAGAAATAAAAATCAGCGCTAGGCAAAAACTAATTAATAGCGCATGCGATGCGACGAGGTGTTTCCTCACGATGTGTTTCCTTCACCGATGTCGGTATAATAAACTCAGAATACATATAATTATGAATTACAAGTACATTTTCATAAAGTTCTTACGAAATATTTAGGTATGCCATTTATAAAAGGAAGATTTTCCAAAACGTTTTCATTTCTCACAACTTACATACAATTACACAGTTCCTTTCACATTAGAAAGATTCATTAATCAAACCAAGTATGTGGTCTACCGCAAATGTCTATCTGGACTTAAGATAAATGAAACAATCCAATTGTTTATGTTCCCTTTATATAATTTTTATTACAGAACTAGCAATTTCTATTAGTTTTCGTCACTTCAGTTATATCTTCGTGACAGACACTGGGTATAGGAAGGTCCATTGTTACGTAATTCATCACTATGTAATAGCTTGCTATTTATATTGACGTTCAAATAGGGTCATCTGCCTAGCCTTTTCCCAACTATGTTGGGGTCGGCTTCTAGTTTAACCGGATGCAACTGAATACAGCTGAATACCAGTGTTTTACATGGATAGACTGCCTAACTGACCTCCACAACCCAGTAACTGGATAATACGATACCCCTTGGTAAGACTGGTTGTCAGACTTTCGGGCTTCTGACGACCCAAAACGTCTGGTATGGAAAAGACCGATTTTGATAAATTACTTCCTTGGAAAAAGTGCATCAATGATAGGTAGGTACTCAGACTTACATGAACGTTGTTTGACAAATTGTTTAATGAAAGATGTTTTAAAATTACCTACGTACATTGAGCTCTTCGAAAGAATGTCAAGCTTAGCTTATTAGTAATATGTAGTAGGATTAGTAATTTTCACACTTCTCACATATTTTCTGCATAACCCACAACACTAAGGGCTGTTTTCATCAAAGTCAGATATCTTTTATCCATGGAATAAAATTGTCATCTGACAGTTTTTGTATGGAAAAACTGTCAAAAATTCAAAATTTATTCGCAGGATAAGACTTATACTCGGTATAAACGTTTGATGAAATTCGCCCTTAGTAGTTCAATCATTTTACTCTTTTGTTTGTCATAGTAACAGAAACAATATATTCCATGTCTGCATCAAGAAGTATACATAAAACACCATACCTAATCCCCTTTTTGTTTTTCAGCGGTAATTTTAATAGTAGCACCCTTGTTCGTAAAGTGGTCTCTAGTAAAATACGGGTTCCGTGACACAATCTTGATAATGTCAGGGCTCACAATGCACAATTTCATAGCAGTAGCTCTGATGCAACCAGTCAAATGGCATATGATAATGATCGAAGTTCCTGAAGGCAGTAATGGTAAGTTCATTACATACTTAATACTTCTACTGATGACTGTTTCATCACCTTCGGATAAGATTTCGCGGAATCATTTGGCGCATCAATTCTAGAAGGACATACAGTCTTATTCTTATACAGTCATATTATCTTATTGGTGATGTTCTTCAAAAAGGTCAGGTGCGCCGTACTCGCATGCGAATATGACCAGGATGTAAACGAAGTCATCATCATCTGCCTTTTCCCAACTATGTTGGGGTCGGCTTCCAGTCTAACCGGATGCAGCTGAATATCAGTATTTTACATGGAGCGACTGCCTATCTGACCTCCACAACCCAGTAACTGGGTAATACGATACCCCTTGGTCAGACTGGTTGTCAGACTTTCGTGCTTCTGACGACTCGTAACGACTGTCAAAGATCCACAAATGACAGCCGCGACCAACGGCTTAACGTGCTTTCCGAGGCACGGAGGAGTCTCGATATGTGAAAATGGTCACCCATCCACGGACCAACCCCGGCAAGCGTAGCTTAACCTGATGGATCGACCCGAGCAGCTGTTATTACTTAGCCACGAGCTCCTCGGATGTAAACGAAGTATAGGCGTAAATAATAAAGCATCGAAGCAGGTGGCGTTCTGTAGTTTCTGCATATTTCCATGCAAAGAAGGCGTATATCGTATCAGATTCTTTTTCAACTTTTATCTGGTGGATAATGCTTGGTAAAAATAGTGAAACTAGCCCTTAATCTCATTTTAAAGTGTTTCTTGAAGTTGCTGAACATGCTAACCCGAATTCAATTTTTTTCTTTATTTATTCTCTTTAAAATAAATTAATCAGCCATGCGATGCATGTAACCAGCTCGCTCTGTCTAAGTAATCTATCTGTCTCGCCTTTTCCCAACTATGTCGGGGTCGGCTTCCATTCTAACCGTATGTAGCTGAATACCAATATTTTACATAGAGCGACTGCCTATCTGACCACTACAACCCAGTTACTGGGTAACATGATACCCCATGGTAAGCCTGGTTGTCACAGACTTTTGGCTTCTGACTACCCGTAACGAGCGCGCTCATATGCAATGCAAAAAAAATACAAGCATAAAAAGTACAAACTTTGTTACAGAAAAGTTGTTGCATGGCAAGAAACCGAACGAAGAAGCCGGCGTCGTCGTGCCAATTATCAAACTGACAAACACAGATGGCAGTCTTTCCAATCCCAATGAAAAATTGTATTTAGCGTCGGAGGACGATGGGTCCAGTCCAATCAAGTACGCCAGAAACATAAAAATTGAAAATTGTTTTGTAAAATATTCTGGTGTTTAGGAATTGACGAGTCCTTGAAAAAGTATTTTTCACTGAGATCTAGATTATGTCTTTATCATGAAGTACTTACATGAAAAAATCTTCCCACTGACAGCGATGCGGAAGAGTTTTTTGATGCCCTATGAGCTCTTCCTTTATATTTTATTTTTTTCCTTTGTACATAATGTTAGTGTTAGAATCTATATTTTATTTAATTTTATAATTTGTCAAAATAAGAATCTAAAAAAACAAATGAAAATAAAATAACTCCCCTTTCGATTTCGCCATGCGGCTGATGTTAATAAAAATTATATACTTACCGATCTATTCCAGAAAAAGGGTGATTGGTACAAAAATACCTTATCCAGCAATACACCCAGGTGGAATAAAAATGATATCGACTGATTCATCTTTATTATTTTTATTATTATTATTAAGTTTCAGAAAAATCATCTACTCTTTAGTAGACAAGTCCTTATGCGAAGAGTTTTTGATGTCATGCATCTGCGCTGGTCCAGCACTTGCTATGTTTGCTGATACAACCTACTCCTCAATCCTACCACAAGCACTGTTCACTGCTGGATTAGTCCAAGTAAGTTTATATTGATTCTTTGGTCATTTCAATTACTTACATCAAAATCTGCTCTCCTGCAAATTCGTATCCTTTTCATTTTATCAAACACTGAGAAATTAAATTGCTTTTTTAAACCAGATCTTATAATTAATAAACATGTTTGTTCCTCTAATCAATTACTTTACTGTATCTTTATCAAATACATTATCTAGAAAACGAATACTATTATGAAAATTGGCGAACATGTTGTTAATTCGGTCAATGGCCTATCCTCTGTTCGGTGATGCCTAGGCTATGTCTTTTAATACCACGAGACACGCGCTGTCCTCAGAGCTTTCTAGCACTGCATGATACAATCTGGTTTATTGTTTTAAAGCTGGGTGTCCACTATCTGACCTCAAAAAGGTGGCTGGTACAAACTAGATGCGGAGGCGGAGGACAGAGTGTTGTGGCGCAGCATTGGAGGCCTTTGTTTTGCCGTGGACTGCGTTAGGCTGAGTTGATTGATCCACTATCCGTACTATACGTGTCCTGGTATGAGTTTCCGAGAATTGAGCTGAATGGCGTGCAATTGTAGATGTCTATGTCCAGCAGTGGACTGCTGTAGTCTGATATAATGATGATCTACTATCTTCGCGCACCAACTATCCTCGGCGCGTCTGCTTCGTCGTTGTGATTTGTGATTATGCATTATTCAAGGAGATGCGAGGACCACATTTGTTGCACACCTATAGTGGATTCCCAGCTTAATAGTTTAGTTTGAATATTTAAAAACTTTGCCAGTCGTTTTCACGTAACTGGAGACTAATTCTTAGTATTTTTCCGCTTATTTCATATTTAAATTGGAGTTTATCTATTCTGTTATCTTCTGTTAAATCAGACTTCTTATCTGAACTAGACTGAGATCAATGTTATTTCGTTATCGATTTAAAATATCTAAAATTATGCAGATTGGGTTTCTTTATGTGATGTAGATAAGCGGTGAAATCCAGATATGATTGAATCGGGGTTATACTAGTTCACATTTTGTCGTTTTCCCATGGATACTATATAAACTATCGAAAAATAAAGCCCACATATAAAAAAATATCTATAGTACAAAAAATATTTTTTATAACTTTATTTTTTCACCGCACTATTATTTCAGTGGTACATGGTGGAGAAATATTAACGGTGTTACCACGAGTCCGGGTTTCAGAAAAATCATTGCTGTTAGTCACACTGGTGTGACCGCGAGTCCGCACCCGTTTTTTTGGTCGCAGTAAACTTTTCTAAATCACTTATATAATTAATACACGTGGTGTACAAACAATACGTACATACAACTTAAAACATATTTGGTTTTTGTCTTCGTTTTTCATTAGAAAATAGAAACAACATTTCAGTATGTTCCATAATTCTGATAAATGTGTACCTAGGTACTGCTTTTTAAAACGAAAATAAAAAAAATATTGAGTAAAATATTGTCTAATCTAACTTAATTTCGAAGAATTTGGTGGATCGGCCGTTGCCCAGCATAGAAACGGGCCCTAAAACGGTCACATTAGCAATTCCTTTAAAGCAATTCATTTCCTGAATTTCCAGCCGTCATTAGCAATTCCTCTAATTTGATACAAAACCAAGGACCATTTTAAGAATCTCTATAGAAAACTGTCAAACAGATGAATTATTTCCTAATATGAATCGCACGCAGATCATATTATTATGAATTGTCAGTTTGTGACATTTTACGATGATTCATAATATTTTCCTATAATGATTCTGCCAAAGTGACTGTTTTATATCTTTCCATTTTAGATCTAACCACACCTTTTAAATAAAAATATAATAATATAAAGGATAGTTTTACACTTTCACGTCACACACAACATGAAATCTCTTCAAAATACGCATACTCATTACCTTGCATCTAATACTCGAAACCCAATATTTGAGTACAGCAGCAATCTATTAATGAAGTATAGATAAACTTTAAAGTAATTATTTGCTTGCAGGATAACGTCGCATTGGCCCAGTCTCTGTATGGGTTTGGAGACTTGGCTATGCGAGTGCTGTTTGCAGTTCTAAGTAATTGGCTACACAAGTTGGGGAGTCAAGAGATTTACGTCCTTGGAGTTACTCTCGGCTTAGTGTCACGGCTTGGTAAGTCTTGAACGTTTGCAGTACGTCATATAGGTCACTATTTATTAAGACTGAGCTGAGCAAAATGCTACATTGATGTGGCACATACTACTGTCGTCAAGCAAGGCAAAAAAGACTCCTTTCGTACAAAGGAGGAACAAGAATAAGTTTTTAATAATTACCATGTCTAACCATGCCTGCTCAGTAGGCATGGAGAGTTTAACACACCACTGATCCATAAAAAATATGGAACCTTAAAATTTAGACTTTAATGATTTTATTTATTCATTTCAAATAATAGGTATATATCTAATTTGTGACTTTACAAAAAAAAAATTTGAATCACTTATAATATCTACATAATAATAATTATGCACAAGGGAAAAGATTTAAAGATTAACCTTTCGTTGAATCATAATTGCAATCTCGATAAGATCTGATAGATCTCTTGCGGTTTAATGTCACGTTTTCGATTAATATATTTTCCTACGAATTGATAATCAGCTTTAAGTCCATAATGTTTATCTTACTTTTAAATGTGTTTCTAATATACCTAACATGGCCTTCTGCTGTGAGAGGAAGTGGACCTAAATCCACCACAATGGCCGAGTGTGACCCATGACTTTTTACTACTTTAATGGTGGATGGTGGTGTTAGAAATGAGAAGCTCTCAAATAGTTGTTTCCTTGCCAGGTATGCTATGGTCAAAGAGCTTCATAGCCATGATGGTCTACATTCCACTGGTTGGTGCCTCACACTGTGCTGTCACCATTCTCATTCCTTTGGTGGTAGCTGATGCCGTGCCGCCTCGCAAGTTTACAGCTGCTTTAGGCATGCTGATGATGCTGTCGGGGATAGTGAACTTGGTGCTAGGGCCTGCTATTGGTACGTTTAAACATCAAGGGGGCCTAGACAAAATCCCTTTTCTGTAAGCGTTAACGCCAACGGAAAGATCAAAATGTATGGAGTTGACAGCAGCAGTCATGTGACATCTCTAAAGCTAATGTCAACTCCATACAATTTGATCTTTCCGTTGGCGTTAACGCTTACAGAAAAGGGATTTTGTCTATAGCCTCTGTTCTGTTGTGTGTAACCTACGGAAATAGGCTTTTTTGTTTTATTTAAGACCTAAGTGCGGTAGGCCGCATGGGTAACAAAGCCAGTCTAAACAGGTCTTATTCTATTGAACCTGTATACTATACTAAGGGCCGGCGCACACCTGATGTGGCTCAGGGCGGTGCGGTTGTCACTGCCAAACAAATGTCAACGTTGCGTGCCTAAAAATAATATTGAGATTATATAACCTGAGACGCGCACCTCTTTCCACTGAGCTAATGGAAATTTATTTATTTTCAACTTTATTTCAACTGAAACAAGGTTGATATTTGTTTGGCAGTGACGAATGCGCTGCACTGCGCATCGCCAGATGTGTGCCGGCCCTAAACCAGCTAAAATTCAAAATGTAAACACTTACGTGCGGCCTACTGTAAGTACCAACCTAATTTTTTATACAACTATTGATTAGTAGTTTCCAAGATTACACCTCTGCGTGCAATAACCATACCATCAACTCAAGTGCACTGTTTCCTCAGCTTTTAAAATCATGTTTTGACTCGACAATTTTTATTAAGTAAATAAGTAACAAAAACGTGAAATACAAATCTCATAAATTAATTGCATTATTTTTATCTTAAAAGGCTAAATCCAACGTGACACATAGTCTTGACAAATAAGATATTTCTTTCTTATCTTTATGTATTTTTTGGTAAAAGACTATGATACTTTACGAAGATAAGTTCTAACATTTAAAATCAGATGACACGTCTATTATTTTAGAGAAGCTAATTCTAGCTGCTATATGTATATAAATGTTACATAGCCAAAAGATAGTACATTTTCAGTAATCTGATGACTGATCTTTGATTTTAAAATCTCAAAAAAATGATTATCTAGGATTGTTCTGTTCAGAAAATTAATATCTGACAGATGATTGCAAAACGTTAAACAATGTGTATTTATGTATTGACCCGATCGACCGTTGATTTCATTATAAAGTTAATAGAAGAGTTATCAGCCGATTTCCGCCATTTCACGGACGCCCACTGTGGGGCTGGGTGAGAGTTGCCGAAAATCGAGTTGAATGGCGATTAGGAGAGGCTGATGTCCAGCAGTAAGAAAGAAAGAAAGAAAGAAATTTTATTTGCTCAAACATGTGTATACATACATTAATAAAAATAACACATATATGCAAGATCTTAAATAAGGGGTGGCTCACGACATGTCTGCCATTTCTCATGGCGTGCAAATATCTTAGGTAGATACAATTATTATTATAGAACTTTTTTGCAGTGGACTTATAGATGTAAATAAACAGTTTTAAACCAAAATCCGTGGTTTAAAAACCGTGTTAAACAAATACTGTAGGCTGATGATGATGCTGACACTGGCAAAATAACAAACGAAACCCGTAAAGTGATACTCCAATAACTCTCCTCTAATAGATGATTGGACACATTGACTACGGTATCAGAGTTTCTGGTTCTGAGTTTTTTTTTGTCAATTAAAGGTGCAGTCCGTGAGCTGTCAGAGAGTTACGGGCCTGTGTTCTATCTCATTGCGTCCTGTTTCGCCATCATCGTCCTGTTCTGGTCGATAGAGCTGTGTTATAAGAAAAACAAACACAAGAGATTGCAGCGGAGAGAATATTTACGTCAAAAGAAATTAAATAAATGATTTTAATATTTATATTTGTTTCATTCTATGTCACATCAACTATTCCTGGAAATTACACTTGAAAGCGCGATAGACTTTATTTTATTCAACTTTATTATGTGCAGTTCATCAGACACACATACACATATACACACACGCATACACATTATACATTCATTATCGTACATAGGTATGTTATACCATGGGTTTAACGAAGTACCTGCCTGTAATAAACTTAAAAAAAAAAAAAAAAGTAATATAGGTATAAGGATGGGTGACCATCCATTACCTACCGAGACCCCACTGATTTTGACTTCTAATACCGCAGGCATAAGGATGGCGATGGCATTGAAGGCACAAAAAGTTACACAATACCAACTGTCTACTGCAGCTGCCATATTTTGTCATGCCACCAACGCAATAAAAGTCAAAATCGGTTAAACGGACTGTAAAAAGATTTATTTAAATGTCTTATCTTATTTCAAATGGAGAATAGGTATAGTATATACTTTTGAGTGTATATACAACACTACTGCAGTTGCAAACGCTGGTAGCTTGCCCCAGACTAGATAAAAAAGTAAATCTTTTTTATTACATTTGTACTGTCTGTACATCTTAAAATTATGATAATGAAATGATGTTTTAATAACATAAAGATGTACTCATCATTACGCGTACATTCTTACAGATAGTGTTATCCACGAAGACGAGCTCCGCGATTACTGTAATGTAAGCTATACATTAGTACCGAGCGGAGCGGAGTGGAGCGCGTCTTCGAGGATAGCACTATCTATAATTTGTCTGTATTATTATGCAATGTGATTCTTTTTACGAGTTTCAATAGGTTGTTGTTTTATTTTATACCCTGTAGTTCTTATATGCGAGAAGCAGAGAACCCGTCGAAGTGGCGGTGCTCGGGCTCCCCGAAGCACTCCCCCAGCAGTGAACGTCTACCGGCAGAAATGATGGTATATAATGGTTCAGCCAAACCACCTTTTTAACTGTCTGTTTTGTATAAAATCATATTTTTTTAAAGAAAACTCAAAAAAATTACAAATGACTCATAATGTACTGTGATACTGCTGGCTGGCTTCTGATGATTTTCTTTCAAGACTGCCTACTCTTCTCGTTCTGCTTTACAGGAGTTAGAGCGGGAGTTGTTGACACCACTTATGAACCTCACACAATAACAGACCTCCTGATCTGTGGTCGGAAGCCCCAGCCGCTCAACTGTCGATAGGCCTTTAGAAGGGGATTACAATTAAAATTATTGTTTCTCGTTAGTGACAGTTGGAGGTTTATTACCTATTAATAAAAACTGCTGTTCAATTGGTGCTGAAGTAACTTCCACTGCATCTCAATTTTGAGAACACGCTGTATCACTAAATGTCAACTGTAGGTGTGACTGGCACATTCATAATAAAATTATCTCATCATAAAACAAAACTATTTATTAAAAGTTTAAATAAAATGCTTGCATTAGATAAAGTAAGTAAATATAATGAATCTTATTAAAACCAGTGGTAGACAATGTGGGTAGTTTTGTTGTGTTTCGTGAATGGTATCAATATGGTGGACGAGAAGAAAGAGAGTTTAAAGTTGATGGATAAGAAGTATGTGTTTGTGGCGCCCGATGGAGGATGGGGATACTTAGTAGCCATCTCCGCTATTATCAATTTTGTGAGTAAAAGTTTGTGCTTTCTTTGGGTTCCGTAGTCAACAAAGAACCCTTGTAGTTTTGCATTGTCCTGTCTGTCCGCGGGTTAGCTCAGAGACTCTAGTACTAGAAAGAAATTTGGCATATACAAATACATATTAATGTCGCCGACAAAGTGGTAAAATAAAATCAGGAAAAAAATGTAGTGCACCTTCCTTGCACGTAAAGTGGGTATAAGTATATTTATACCATGCCCCCTCTAAAAAGCTTATTTTATTCACTGAAAACAGTGAATAAAAAGCACTTTTAATCACTGTTTTGGTGTTTGAATTTAGAACACCAATTTGTTCGAACTCCATCTCAATGATATACAAACTCCTATTTGATTTGATTTTCGAACAGGAGTTTAGCATTAGAATTAAAACTATTTTGTGTTCTTTGCTGTCATTAGTAAATTATATTGTAAGTTGTACGAACAAAAAGTTTAGTGTTACTTAATAAATCGATTGAAAATGTATTCAAGTGATGAAGATTGTGTTAACACCTGAGTTTATGAAAGAGAGGGCGGCCGATATAGTAGAAAGCTTGCTACCCAACAAATCACGGCTGGTTTACATCAAAGCCTACGATGAGTTCGAGTGTGAGTTTGTTTGTTTGAGCAAATGGAAAAATGAAAATCAAGCTGAGCACATTTTCAGAGTCTGTTTTCCTAACTTATTTTAAGGAGTTGTCGAAGAAAAAGAAGTCATCGACATTATGGTGTAGTTACTATAAAAACAAGGCATAAAATTGACATAACAACATATTCGAAGTTGCATGTTCTTTTTCTCGTAGTCATGGTATAAAGTATAGTATGCAACTCTTGAATAAAACGGATTTATATCGAGGGCCATGAATCGCTCGCGTCGTTCAGGATTCTAACACTTGAATCTCTCCCTACGGTCGTGATTCAGTCGTTAGAATCCTTCACTTAATCATGATTCACCTATGGCCCTCGCTTTAAATCCGTCCTTTATTCACTAATTGCATAATATACTATTATACCATTCCCCCTCTAAACAGCTTATTTTATTCACTGAAAACACTGAATAAAAAGCACTTTTAATCACTGTTTTGGTGTTTGAATTTAGAACACCAATATATTCGAACTCCATCTCAATGCTGTACAAACTCCTATTTGATTTGATTTTCGAACAGGAGTTTAGCATTAGAATAAAAACTGTTTTTTTGCTGTCATTAGTAAATTGGCGCTATTTTAAACATTGTAAGTTGTACGAACAAAAAGTTTAGGGTTACTTAATAATAAATCGATAGAAAATGTTTTCAAGCGATGAAGAAGATGTGTTAACACCTGAGTTTATGAAAGAGAGGGCGGCCGATATAGTAGAAAGCTTGCTACCCAACAAATCACGGCTGGTTTACATCAAAGCCTACGATGAGTTCGAGTGTGAGTTTGTTTGTTTGAGCAAATGGAAAAATGAAAATCAAGCTGAGCACATTTTCAGAGTCTGTTTTCCTAACTTATTTTAAGGAGTTGTCGAAGAAAAAGAAGTCATCGACATTATGGTGTAGTTACTATAAAAACAAGGCATAAAATTGACATAACAACATATTCGAAGTTGCATGTTCTTTTTCTCGTAGTCATGGTATAAAGTATAGTACGCAACTCTTGAATAAAACGGATTTATATCGAGGGCCATGAATCGCTCGCGTCGTTCAGGATTCTAACACTTGAATCTCTCCCTACGGTCGTGATTCAGTCGTTAGAATCCTTCACTTGCTCGTGATTCACCTATGGCCCTCACTTTAAATCCGTCCTTTATTCACTAATTGCATAATATACTATTTTTTTCTCGTCTATTCCATTTTGTAGGATGTATATCCTTAGATAGGCCGCTCAAAATTATTGTGGGTCTGTGAAAACCATTTTTCGATTCAGGGATCCTTTTGCATTATAATAACAAGATTTAATATTAAGAAAATTTTTGTTAAGAGTAAATTTTTCCCCCCTCCACCCCGCTAGCTAAATGGTTGTTTTTGGATATGTCCATGTTAACCAGCCAAACCCATAATTGTTCTGTGTTCCTCATCCTGCAATAGTCGTACACCAACCGAGGGTTGTCCTTGGGTGCACTTGAATAGAGCATGTACTGGGATATTCGTCGATTGGTGCCTCATTTCATTAAAGTTGGCTTCGCTTAGTAAAACAAATATACACTCAAATTTTTACACAAGATAACATAATAAGTATTAATAAGACAGCGATAACAATAATAAGTAGTCATATAAACCGTTGAATAATCATATGTTCAATTTGTACGTATTAATTCTGACATTTTGTTATCTTTTACGCAAATTCTAGAATCAAGTTTGGGGAAAAGTCAACAATAACTGTAGGTATTATGTAGTGGCGGCATTTTGGTCGGCGGTCCTTTGCTCTCGGCTACTTTTAATTTCTTGCTTGCTACAAACGCGGGCAACGTTTACGCTAAAATCATAACTTCTTTTGCAAGACGTGTACCAATGTGTACTACGTAGCTCTAACCAGTAAAATGCAACCAGCAACCCTGGTTGTTTTGGCCATGAACAAATCAAGAAATTGTAATAAATTATGAAAACGGTTCCTAAATGAACATACCAGTTAAACCCAATGACGTATTATTATATAGACACGTCATAAACCAACGTCACGGCGCTTAAAAACGGCAAAAATACTAGATAGCTACTTATACGCATGAAGGAAGGGAAAGTCATTAACGTGACGTATTATGACATCACGTATTATAATACGTCACGTAATTATGTCGTGACGTATTATTTAATTATATATAAATTAAAAACAAACGTAGTGTCGCGCGACAGGTTGGTGCGTAACTAAGCGCGATGTGGCCAATTGGCTTCATTTCATGTTGTCATTTTAGAGTGCGGACAACGTATCTATAGTTTTATATATCATTGGTTAAACCTATGAATCATGAGGTCTATGTAAATTCAAGTACTTATCTATGTTGCGGGTTAGTCTGAAAGGGATACCGACCTTGGCAACAGGCAACTGAAGGAACACGGGTGGGTTTTAGTCAGTAAAAGTCTGACACGCCCTTCCGCTCCGCCCAGAGCGGGAGAAATCATTGGATGAATTCCCACAATAAAAAAAAAAAGTACTTATCTATACATAAAAATCGTTGCGGATTCAAAACTGAACATTGAATATTTTTGAACGTAGCTACGAACTCTGGGAACGATTCTTATAGTTTTTAGAATTTTTGTCAGTTTGTCTGAATGTATGTTCCCATCACGCAAATACTACCATATAGATTCAGTTCAAATTTTACATAGTTATTTCCTATTAGTCTGGTCAGTCTGTACAAATTTTCACGCTATTTGCTATGGGTTTGAGCAATATTACATTATGTTCGCATTCATCTTTATTTAAATACAAATTGTAAAAAAAATATATCTAAACTAGCGACTCGCCCTTAATTCACACGGTTTTTACAGCTTGACAAAAGATGGAGATTTATTTCTATGTGTGAATTTATATTAATATAATATACACATATACCTTCTGAAATAAATTCTATAAAGGATGGTGAAATCCACATCAAAATCCGTTGCTTAACAAACCGACTTCCAATAATAATATGTATAGTAGTAGTGTATGTGCGGTTTAGTAGTGTATATGTAGGTATATAACCAGCAGTTAAAGAAAACCAGCGTCAGACAGTACCTGTCTGGCATTAATGCTGAAATGAACCTTTTTGGCGCAGCCGTGAGGCGCACACTATTGTTTTCAATTTTTTTATTTTTTTTATTTTGTTATTTGTATTTTGTGTTTCACGAACTGTGTCCAAATAAACGTTATTCTTTCTTTCTTTCTTTCTTTCTTTATATACTGTGTCCAAATAAACGTGGATATAATACGAGTAATTACTTTTCTTTTATATAGAATAGATATTCTTTATAAAAGAAAAGATTAGCTTTCAGAAAGATAAAGCTTAAATATATATTTTTATAATTAATTTTAGTGCAGAGCAGAGCAGTGGTGGCCCAGTGGTAACGGCCACGACTTACGAGTTGTAGGTCGTAGGTTCGAACCGTGACAGGCGCTTTACTTTGTGTAAATGTTTTCAACGCCACTGCTCTCAAAACGGTGAAGGAAAACATCGTGAGGAAACCGGCATGTCCTAGAACCAAAAATTCGAAGATATGTGACATCTACCAAACCGCACTGGGCCCGCGTGGTGGATTACGGCCCACTCCCTCTCACAGAGAGGAGGCCTGTGTCCCAGCAGTGGGAACATTATAGGCTGATTATGCTTATGCTATAATTAATTTATTAATTGTTTTTCTTTCAGTCGACCACAACGGCGTTTGGCGGGACCTTTGGGATGATATATGATGACTTTATGAACGAGATATCTATGACTTCAGCCGGTGTCACGATGCTCACAGGAATATTCTGGCTTTCTACTGCATTAGCAGGTATACATTGACTACTTGTCTCCATAATCCAGTGACAAACTCAGGCCAGGTGGGGCAACGACTGCACGAGATGGCTGGTAGCAACTGACCGAAAGAATAAAGGAAGAAAAAAAAAACAAAAAAAAAACAGAAAAACCTTATGACAGTATTGTGTGCCTCACGGCTGCGCCAAATAAGTCCAGTACAGCATAAATGCCAGACAACTAGTGCCTGACGTTGGTTTTCAACTGGACCTTAGGTGACGAGGACGTCTTACGGATGTTTATCAGTTTCATAGTTTGAGTAAATACCGGAGAGAACTATGTCCAATAATTGACTTATTTATGCCTATGGTGATCATTCACAAGAGAAATAAAACTAATAACACTTCATATTTTCTGTGCTGTAAAGCCGGCTCTCTTGTCCAATAAAAATGCCTCTTTTGTTTATCGATGGGTGTCATTTACACCCTTCTGAGGCAATAATCATTTCTGTATTAAATAGCAGCTTACCCATTTTATAACATCAATCCAGCAAATTCGGTTGTTCTAAATTCTGATTCAAAATCAATAATTCTATACTAAGACCGTTTAATGGTTCCAGGGTTCTTCACGTCTGCCTTGCTTACTATTATGTCGGTGCGATGGCTTGCTTTCGTCGCTTCCGTCATATTCGCCTTTGGGACCCTCGGCACGGTCATAATGACGTCAACTCTAATGTTCTTCCTTACCGCGGGAATTTGTCAGGTAAATGAATGTAATTTTTTTTGTAAAGCGGGAATTTTTCAGGTGGGGTAAAATGTATTTTTTTTGTAAAGCAGTAATAGCCCAATGGCAAAGGACTAGCCAATGAGAGAACGTTTTTCGTTTCCTGCGCTTTGCACTATTTACGTATACATATTCAAATGTCTATTATCGAGTAGGTAGGAATGTCTGTTGTCGAGTAGGTGGGGCAAGGAAGCAAGCAATGTGGCTATTAGTATTTAAATACTAAAAGGTCGGTTATGTCGCACTACGTCCGTGGATGGATAAAAAAAAAGCCAGTCAGTAATCTATCAGAATTTATTTAACAAAAATCTATGATACGCAATTTGCAAATCTTGGTGAAGGATACGCCATTATACAAATAATTTTAAATAAAACAATTTTTAAACAATTTTTCTTTTCTTTCTATTATTAACGACGAGGGAGCGAGCAGACTGTTTTTTTACATTTTATAAATTTTTATGTTCCAGGGTGTTGGCTTAGGGATAATGTACAACTTATCATGCACAATAATGAACGATTACTTCGTCGAGAACAGAGTATTGATAATGAGCTTCGTTCAAACCGCGACAGGTGAGTTAATGTAAAAGTAACACTTTTAGTACTAAATTGTGACGCTTGTTACAAAAGGGAAAGGCCTAAGGCTTTTATTCTGGCACAACCATGAAACCGCGAAAAAAAACCAGCTTTTCCCTACATTTTGTTGAGCTATGCAAACATAAATACTCGTACGGGAGTCCGCGTATAACTGGTAAATTTCCCGCACTCGTCAGTTTATTTAATTCACCAGTTTCTGCGGCTACTTTTTTATTCGCGATTTCTCGGTTGGTTCCATAACCAAAACAGTTCAAATGTGAACAATGAGCCCTTTTTAAATTTAGAGTTATTTCAGTTATACCTTGTATACTCAGCAGTGAGTTGACTTGTGCCGCTCACCATCAACAATCAAGAATTTACCATCATTAATATCATTATGTTGATGATGGTAACTTCTTAATTTGGCTAAGCAACTTTACTGATATATAAAATAATTGGGATTACAGGAGTTAACGCCATGGTAGCTCCCATATTCGTGAAATGGTCGCTAGATCAATATGGATCAAAAGGGACCCTGCTGCTCATTGGAGGCCTATCGTTACACAACTTCATTTCTGTGTTACTGATGCAACCAGTTAAATGGCATATGAAGAAAGTTGAAGTTCCGGAGAGTACAGAACTTAGTAAGTATTTACATTTTATAACAACACTCAAGCAACACCCCGATTGCAAGAACGTGATGCAGAGGTACGTTTTGTGTACTACAAACCCCTATATTTCCCTCGTTATTTGTATGTCCCATAAAAAGGGGGTTCCATATAAGGAGGGGGGGCTTTACACGGGCATTTAATAAGACTCCTGGCTGCTATTAAGAAATCTCAAAAACAATGCCCAACCTGGGGATCTAACCCCAAGATTCTAAGCTCCTGGCTGGATTGCGGGTTAGTCTGCCAGGGTTGCGGGTTAGTCCGAAAGGGATACCGGGACCTTGGCAACAGGCAAATGAAGGAACACGGGTGGGTTTTAGTCAGTAAAAGTCTTACACGCAAGAAGTCATTTGATGATTTCCCAAATTAAACAAAAAAAAATAAAGGGTTCTTAGCTCAATATTTGCGTCGACCGACCATGAGATCGACGCGATAGAGTAAACCCCACTAACCGTTGTTGATTCAATTACTTATTTTTAGCTAACTATAAATGATGCCAATATTTTACAGAACTATTGCTAGAAGTAAATAATGATGTCAAGAAATTGGATACACCAGTAATTAAGTTAACAGATATAGAAGGAAATTCCACAAAAGAAGATTTAGCGAAAGCCCTTGACTTCCCTGAAAATTATGAGAAGAAGAGCGGTTTCAGGTACTTATCCTAACGTTTTTTTTCCTTTGCAACTCAAGCTTAGAATTGGATTTTCCAAAAAAAAAACAAGTTCATGGCTATCCATCATCATCTACATTATCATCAGTAACATGTATTCTTTGAATTACAGGAAAATTCTGGAATCATTTATAGACACGTCACTAATCAAGACGTTCCTGTTCTCTTGTGCTGACCTTGGACCTTCCATGTGCGTCACTGCTGATGGTATATATGTGGTTATGGTACCACAGTACTTATACTCTATGGGATGGAGTAAGGTCAGTTTTCAAAATAGGTTAAACAGCCATTTGAAACATTTCAGCTTTGTATTTGGAATGGTGCAACAATCCGATGCTTCTGGTATAAATGTCCATAGGCGTTGTTGATCACTGACCACTTACTATCAGGCAGGGCTGCTAGTTTTCCAACCAATATTATGAAAAATATAGGTTTTTAACAGCACTTTCTTTAAAACCCTGACAAATGTCTTTTCAAATTAAAACAATTGACAGTCTTTATAAGGGCCAGCTAGTATTACCCAGCTACTGCCCAAATTAAAAGTATTACGGTCGATCCATGAGGTTAAGCTACTCTTGCCGGGGTTGGTCCCTAGATGATCATCTTTACATACCGAGAATCCTCCTTGGCTCGGAAAGCACGTTAAGCCGTTGGTCCCGGCTGTCTTCTGTGGATCTTACGTCGAGTCGTTACGGGTCGTTAGAAGCTCGAAAGTCTGACAACCAGTCTTACTATTACCCAGTTACTGGGTTGTGGAGGTCAGATAGGCAGTCGCTCCATGTAAAATATTGGTATTCAGCTGCATCTAGTTAGACTGGAAGCCAACCTCAACATAGTTGGGAAAAGACTAGGCAGATTGTTAACATAATTTTTTAGAACATTGTTAAAGAAACAATAACTTATTTTTCAGGAAAACGTAGCAATGGCTATAACCTTGTACGGGTTTGGGGACCTGGCCATGAGAGTCATATTCACGATCGTCTCCAAGTGGATGTTCAAACTGGGAGTCCAGCAGATCTACATTATTGGAGTGGTTATAGCAGTCCTGTCAAGACTTGGTAAGAATCATTTCACATTCTTTGAATTAATTGACTGTGGCAAATTGTGTGGTAAAGAGTGAAAATATTTGAAAGCTTGATTTGACAATACTGGGGGTATACGAGAGACAATGCATAATTATGTGTGGAGCTTCAAGTATTTAATATAGGTATAATCATTACGTGTGAAGTGGAGAAATGAACCTTTCATATTTTACCGAAAAGTATTTTACGTCTGGATGGTTAGCGAACTAAACCACCACCATAAACCACCATTAAAAATGTAATCAAACCGGTGGGATTGCAGTATCATCTGATCATGATATCTAGCCTTTTCCAGACTATGTTGGGGTCGGTCTTACAGTCTAACCGGATGCAGCTGAATACCAGTATTTTATATGGAGCGACAGCGGTATCATTTGGTATCCCCATAATATCTCCAATACCTACTTAGTCGCATGCTGTAGTTTTGGCAGGATCTCTCTCCAGGCTCTGTATTGAAGCTTTCGAACATACTTTAACATTATATTCCATGGAGGCTCTTATAATTAACCTTAATTTTTAATAACTAATTAAACCTATTGAGACCTGTTTGAGACTCGCACGAACCAGGGATGCATGGTACAAATGGGAGGAGGCCTGTTAACTCAGCAGTGGGTGGAAGAAGGCTGCCAATGATTGAAATGAAGATAGTAAATATAATTCAGGCGTGACTTTGCGAAAATCCATTATAAAATACAGTAGACGTAGATATATTTAGTAACACGCCGTGTAAGGGTTCGCGACTGGTCAATCGTCTCTTACAGGGTTTTTCATGACTCTTGAGGAATAGTTAAGCGGAATAGGTTACTACATATAAAATACCTACGCCTATTGCTTTTTTTTAAATTGAAATTAATGCCAATGAATGATTGAATTAATCCTATTAATAATTTCAGGTATGCTGTGGTCAAGTAGCGTTTTAGCCACGATGGTGTACTTCACATTGATGGGCGTGGCCCACTGTTCCATCGCGGTCCTCATTCCTATTGTCGTCTCGGATGCTGTAGCTCCTGAGAAGTTCACCTCAGCTATAGGCATCAGCCTTCTTGTTACTGGTATATTAAGCATTGTCGCTGGACCAGCTGTTGGTATGTATTTGTGTTTAATTTTTCTAAAACTAAGTTAATCATTCGAGTACGAATTCGACATGATTGATGATGCGCTAAGGTAGTCCGCGTTATCTGTATTTTAAACTTACCATTAAGTTATAAGGAAACGATTAATAACATAATAATTGATTCGTTTTTGATAATTTATCATAATATTGATTTGTTTTGATTTAATGTATGCATCCTTTGGTTGGCATGTACCTAACTGACATTATTTTTTCAGGAGCCGTACGAGATTTCACTAATAGCTACTCAAATGCGTTCTACACTCTCATATCGTTTTATGCAATAGTAGCTGTGTTGTGGCCGATAGAACTAATTGTAAAGAGCAACAAACGAAGAAGAAAAATTGCAAAAAATTCTAAATCTAGTCAATTGAATATAGAATCCAAATGAACGTTTTTGTTTTATTTAAAAAAACCTTTTTTTGTTTAGAAGTTTTTGTTTTTTTGTCTTTTATTTGTTGTAACTACCTACCCCACACAAATTCGTATATCACCACTTGGTAAGTAAATAACAGTGAAAGAATGTTATTATAACATGATCAAACTAAAGTCCCATTTACACGTTGCAAGTTTCTGCCACGTTCAAGGGCAATAATCGCATGCCATAAAACACGTTCAATTATTGCCATTCAAGAATTGCATGCAAGTGCATTGTATGTATTCCATAAAATGGCATACAATAATATAATGCAAGTTTTACCATTTAATAATTGCCTGAAACTTCTGTTTACTACACCGAGGCATAGCACGTTTGCTTCGTCTAAACACAGAGTTGCACCTATTTGCGTATTTGCGCTGCCAAATATTTCATTCTGTCTTCTCAAGAATGTTCAAAAGTTTGTTTCGTTCGCTTATAGAATTACAGGTAATCTTCATGCCAGAATTAAATGCTAATAATTAATGTACGTGCTGTTTACACCTATACTAGTTTTGAAAGTCAAAGTCAAAGTCAAGGTCAAATAATTTATTTCAACTAGGCACATTAAAGGCACTTTTGAACGTCAAATACATAGAAATTCCCCCCCCCCCATCCAAAAGGTAGTTTTCGTATGGAGAAGAATGGGCAAGAAACCCCACCGTTACTCTTTAAAAAAAAAAAAGTTTTACAATATTTGGTATACATCAATTATACCTATAATTACATGTGAAGACGATGCACCGAGAAAACAATTACTGTACCACAATAGGTAAAAAAAAAGAATTAAAAATGGAGCAATGACAAATAAATTAATTAAGTATGTGATAGATACATGGTGCTCACATATTTACAAACATTGTAAAAGTATACGATATCACAATATTCCTACAAACTTACAAGTAATACTAATAGGACAGTGTGTGAGTGTAATTTATTTATTTATTAAGGCACCAAGTCCCAATATACAAATTATTATTATTAATACAAACTAATTAAAACTTATTAATAATCATAAAATGTAAAAAATCTATGATATACAAATATTAGATTATACAACTAGATTAGCAACCAGTTTGATTTTGTTGAACGGCAGCTAACTTCGTGCAACTATCGTGTTGTTTAGACGGTGCCAATCAATTGTTTCTTCAACTATATGGTATGCCAAAGGCAATAAACTTGCACCGTATACATGGCGCTTAATTCAATGCGAGTTTTGCCATTCAATAATTGCATGTGACTTCTGTTTACCAAGACAATTATGCAACTATTGCAAGGCGATTATTGCATACAACTTTTGCCTTGTGAAAAACACAGTTGCACGTTGACGTACAATTCATTCAAGAATTGAATACGATTCTGTTATTCTTGCGATTTTATTGTACGTGCTATTTAAAGAAAAGAAAAAATGTATATTTTGCACAAAAAGCCTATACCAGTTTTGAACGGCCACTAACTTGCCCGTATCGTGCAACAATTGTACGGGTTGTTTAGACGGTGCCAGTTAAGTCACTGGTAGGAATGTGTACTACACTTGTCTTCCTTACATCCTTACATATTATAAAACAAAGTCCTCCGCCGCGTCTGTCTGTCTGTCTGTTCGCGTTAAACTCAAAAACTAATGCATCGATTTTCGGATGACGAAGGATTCGGACCAATGGATAGAGTGGTTCTCGAGGAAGGTTTTAGTAATTATAATTAAGAAATTAGACTACCAACTCACCTACTTTTTTAACCGACGAAAAAAAAGGAGGAATTTCTCATTATAATTATGTCCTAGTATAGTACTAGTCAATGATATTAATTTAATATCATTGGTACACACGGCTACACATCAAGCTATACATTTCCAGTTTATACTGATCTCGCATTGTATAGGGTTTCCGTACAATGCGAGGTCAGCTTATACTGGAAATGTATAGCTTGATGTGTAGCCGTGTGTACTAGTGAATAGTGTAGTGGTTTCAATGAAATAAATTAATAACGTTTGAGAGTAGGCTAATTGACAAAAAAAGTTTCGTTTCGTTCACACTTTTATCGGTCTAGCAGCAAGTGGGCGGAGTATAACGTGCATGCGCTTTCTAAAACTCATAAAAGTGGTCTAAAACTGTCGGTACGAGTACCTACTTAATTCAGCAATGTAATGTATTGTTTTCAGGAGTAACGGTGAGGATTGTCTTTGTGCGATAGGCGGCAATGCAATGTTACGTAGGGCAGGTCAAGGACACGCAGTGTTAGTATCCTACGAGGACTAGTACGTCCAAAAATTGCTGTTCAATTGGTACTGCAGTAACATCTCTCAATTTCACAACAAACTGTAACACTAAATGCCAACTGTAGGTGTGACTGGCACATTCATAGTAAAAAATTATCGCATCATAGGATAAAACCATTTACATACAAGTTTAAATACAATGCTTGCATTAGATAAAGTAAGTAAATATATGAATTTTAATAAAAACCGGTGGTAGACAACGCGGGTAGATTTGTTGTTTCGTGAATGTCAATATGGTGGAAGAGAAGAAAGAAAGTTTAAAGTTGATGGATAAGAAGTATGTGTTTGTGGCGCCCGATGGAGGATGGGGATACTTAGTAGCCATCTCCGCTATTATTAGTTTTGTGAGTAAAGTGCTTTTTTTTAATAATCCAAGTGTAGATAAAATCCTTGTTTAAATAATCCTGGCTTGTGTGTCCATTTAAGGTGTAGGAAAATAAAAGGGTACCTATACTAATATGATAACATTAGCAACGCGCTAATGTTATACAAGGTTTTTCAGAAAAAGAATAAGAATCTAAATGATTTTTGCGGAAAATACAGATGTTATCATCAGTTGTAAAAGTTGGTGGTATTGTGTACAGTCCATATTTTGTCTGTTTAGGGTATGCAAATTAATTTTATATTAATACTTATTAGGTACTGTAACGTCTTAGGGACGTTACCTAGATGTGTGGGGGTGTGTGAGGAGGGAATTCCAAAGAGGAGTAGGTTTTCCAAGGGTTTATTAACTAGTAGACACGTTTATACATATTCAGGGTTCGGGCGGATCTGCCCCTCACAACATAAAAAAACACACCTGTCAATATTTAAATACCGACTGCTGGAGCGTTCGCAAGTTAAGGCTACGGTTCAATCAGCCAGCCCAACGTGAGGTTGCATATCGCATAAAACCTCTACATCAGCTACGCCCCTTAATTGAATAGATGGATTGGCGCAGACAAACAAACAAGACTTCTATTCAAAACGCCCCAACAGTCAGTCCCTTCCTACCTAAGCCTATAAGCGAAGTTACCTAACTAACATTTTTTAAGTACGGAAATTGGCCTTCCGATATCCTGTCCTAATCCTAACTAGTCTTAATTATCCTAATCCTACTTAATATTATAAATGCGAAAGTGCGTTTGTTTGTTGGTTTGTTGCGCTTTCACGCTAAAACGGCTGAACGGATTTAGATGTTTGGCAAAGGGGTTGACCATGACCCAGAATAAGACAGAATACCTTTTATCCCGATATATTCCCACGGGATCGAGACTTACGCGGGTGAAACCGCGGGGCGCAGTTAGTTGATTATACATTGCAGTATGTTGATTTTCGACCATAGTTGCGAAAAAAACGGTCAGTGGACACGAAATGGGGCAATATCTTCACCTTGAGGTTGAGGTGAAAATTATAAGGCGGCAATATTAATAAAGGCGTAGTCGAAGGAGCCCCGCTTGGCGGGGCTCCTACTTCTGCGTCGTTTTAAACAAAAATAACCACGCCAATCAAAATAACTGCCATCCCCCTGACGGCGGGGTCTTCCAGACCCCTCCATCCCTTTCTAACCTAACCTGTCCGAGTCCCCAAGTCCCGAGCCCGCTTCGCTCGCTCTTGCATCCTCATCATCATCAGTCCGGGAGAGGACTTGAGTAAATTCATTTAACATGTAAGAAAGTCATGTATTCGATAATAAAGAAAATGGTATCCGTTCTATGTAGCCTAAACCTTCCAGAATAAATTCTCTAAATTATGAAATCCACATCAAAATCCTTTGTACTGTTTAGAAGAACTAAGCTGTCAGACAGACATGGCGCAATTGAACTTGCACAGCTTAGTGTAGTTTTCATAAAAATGTACCACCGAGAGAAAAAAAAACGCATTGTTTTTAACCTTTATAACGAGGTAGCAGTATCTAGCAGTACGGTACTATTTATATAGAACACTAAGATAAATAGCTGATTTATTCTTAGATGGAAAACCACCCAATTCTCTTACTCTGTAGGTCCCAAACCTATAATATAGGGGTGTTCTCCACCGCCGCCGTCACCGGGACGTTACGTCATCGAGAAATGAGATTATTCGACGGTGACGGCGATTGTTAGTCCACCGCGACCTAACTCGGCGGTTCAGTAGGTTATGATAGTATGATGGCAGTGTGTGGACGAGACCAAACATGTTTTATATTGCCGGCACATCGGCCCGTCACAATCTTAGCCCGAGTTCCAGCCGAACTACTCGAAACTGCGGCGGTCGAGATGACGGCGCTCGGGTTACGGATGTGCGGTGCGCATGCGGCCGTAGTATTGTAAATGTATGTATCGCTACTTCAACGCCGTCATGTCGTTCTCGGTGGCGTGGTGACGGCTGCGGTGGACAAACGCACTAAAGTTGTTTTATTGCAGACGTCGTCGCCGAGGCGCGATATCGTGATCGCGACATAGTAAAACATGCATGCACCCAAAATAACGTAATAAGTATTTAATTAAGTAATAAGATAAAAATAATAACTAGACAAATAAACTGTTGGATTTTCATATTTTCTTTGTGATTAATTCTGACGATTTGTTATCTTTTACGCAAATTGTAGAAAGGTGTTTACGGAAAAGTCAACCGTACCTATACGTGACGTACGGCACACTCTTTTGCTGTGCTTTTAATTATTTTGCTGAAAATGTGGGCTTCAACGTTTACTCTATAATCATAGTTTATTTTGCAACTTGTACAAATGTGTACCTACATAGCTCTAAGCAGTAAAATCAAGCACCGAGGTCATTCTGCCTAGGTCAAACCAACTGAAATATATACCAACACTTGCAATGAATATCCTAACCATCCATACTATCCATGCTAATATTATAAATTCGAAAGTAACTCTTGTCTGTCTTTCTGTCTGTTTGTCTGTCTGTCTGTATGTATGTTACCTTTCCACGCCTAAACCACTGTACGGATTTCGACAAAATTTGGCAAGGAGATAGATGGCATCCTGGGGAAGGGCATAGAGTACTTTTTATCGATATACCACGTGGGCGAAGCCGCGGGCGGAAGCTAGTATTGTTGATATTATAAATGCGAAAGTGAGTTTGTTTGTTTGTTACGCTTTCAGGCTAAAACGGCTTAACGGATCTGGATGAAAATTGGCACATAGGTAGACCATGGCCTGGAATAGGACATGAGATACTATTTTATCCCGATATTCCTACGGGACCGAGACTTATGCGGGTGAAAACGCAGGCCGCAGCTAGTCAAGAAATAATTATGAGAAATCGTTATTCGTCATACTTCAATGTATACATTTATATTACATTGAAGTGCGATGAATACTTCAGCGTAGCTACATTGAAGTATGACGAATAAAAATCTCATGTGTTTCAAAACAATTTGGTGGGATACAACGGTGTCCTGTACAACATTGCAGTTTCGGCTTCGCATAGAGTCAGTATAGATGGGAATTTGTATTAATTCTACAATTTTTTTTTTACTGGGACATTATGTGGAAATCCGAATCTATAGGAGATACGAGGAACTGTCTTATGAACCATTAACTCTTTTTTCAAGAAAATAATTTTGGCATAATCTTTTGGTCAAGTGTGAGATGTCCATAAAATTTAGTGGATTCTGATTTTCTCATATAATACCGTTAAAAAAAACACTATAGGTTATATATTACCGAGTGCTCATCGAGTATTTCGGGACATCGCTAAGCGATTGGTCGACTTTTCACGTGACCAGAGGGCTGGCCTATTTTTAGCCCAAAGAATCAGCATTGCCATTCAACGTGGCAATGCTGCCAGCCTTTTGGGCACCTTTCCCATTGACAGCGATGCGGACGAATTCTTTGATGCTCAATGAGCCCCTTTATTTTTTCTTTTTAATTTTGTTATATATGTAATTGTTTTTTAGTTAATTTAGTACTATAGGTTATCAAAATAAATAGGCTACCAGAAAAATAAAGTTGGTATAATTATTTGTTACATTTTCAGTCGACCACAACGTCGTTTAGCGGGACCTTCGGGATGATGTATGATGACTTTATGAACGAGATATCTATGAGTTCTGCCGGTGTCACGCTGCTCACGGGAATATTCTGCGTTGCTATGTCATTAGCTGGTAATTATGCATTTAATATGAAATTATGTCTTTAACATATCTCGGGACCGGATCTTTGGAAGTCGTGTGTGGGGCCGAAGCCAACTCGCAGAGGCCCCTTAGACAATTTTATATGGAATGAGGCACCAACCGACGATTATCCCTGTTCGCACTATGCAAGTGCACCCAAGGACCGGTTTGTGTAGGACTATTGTAGATAGAACATGGGAACAAAACATACTGGTTTGGGTGGCTATAGTGGACTGGTTATCTAAAACTATGGAAAACTATGGCCCCTGCCTGCCTATTATTATTATAAGCTGAAAGACTGCTCTGTATGTGGAAAGACGAAGATAAAAGACTGCTAGACACAGGCCATTATGGATCACTATTGGTTCACTATAGGATCACTAAAGGGTGCAAAACATGACGATCATTATTCTACCAACTTAACTAAGGTATTCGAGAAAATTTGGAAGAATACTCTGGAAGTAATTCGTATGTGCAGCTTTGTACCATATATCATATTTTTTGAGCTGGCTTGTAACACCGATTGCATGATAAATATATTTCATTTTGTACACCTTGACTACAGCATCCGTCTTACAGCCTTTCAGGTTTCTCTTTGCAATTTAGCTAAATACATATTATAGCTAAAATTCTGTGATGTTTAGCTAAATTCTTATTATTTGTAAATTTTTTGTGTTGTTAATCAACTGTTCATACTATAAGTTGGAGTGTTCGACGTTGATTTGGATTGGTATAGAGTCTATACCAAGATCATTTAATAATTCCAGGGTTCTTCACGTCTGCCTTGCTAACTGTAATGTCAGTGCGATGGCTTGCTTTCGTCTCATCCGTCATATTCGCCTTTGGGACCCTCGGCACGGTCATAATGACGTCAACTCTAATGTTCTTCCTTACCGCGGGAATTTGTCAGGTAAATGAATGTAATTTTTTTTGTAAAGCGTTGGGTAAAAAATGGTGGGCTTACCATTGGCGAGGGATCTGGTGGTACAATTTTATTGCGCAAAAGACACTTGCGCGAATCCACCATCATCTGCCTAGCCTTTTCCCAACTATGTTAGGGTCGGCTTCCAGTCTAACCGGATGCAGCTGAATACCAGTATTTTACATGGAGCGACTGCCTATCTGACCTTCATAACCCAGTAACTGGGTAATACTATACCTCTTGGAAAGACCGGTTGTCAGAGTTTCGGGGTTCTGACGACCTGTAACGACTGTCAAAGATTCACAAATGACAGCTGGGACCAACGGCTTAACTTGCACTTGCGCAAAAAGACCGCGAATGAACTGTTGCACGAAAGTCTTTTTTCGTGCAAGTATCTTTCACGATAACAAGTCGGACAAAAAAAAACAATTAATGGTTATAGGAGTTGTTCTAATACTGAAACACCAAAAAAACTGCGAATTGGTTAAAATTTGTCCTGTATGTAGCAAAATTTTTTCTGTCTTTATGTTCCAGGGTATTGGCTTAGGGATAATGTACAGCTTATCATGCACAATAATGAACGATTACTTCGTCGAGAACAGAGTATTGATAATGAGCTTCGTTCAAACCGCGACAGGTGAGTTAAAATACCACTTTAATACCACTACATTGGGAAGAATATCACAAAAGGGAGGAAGTCTCTTACTCAGCTGTGAATAGAACAACGCTGCCAGTGATAATGATGATGGTGATTTTTGTACTTCCTTTCCACCAAAATGTGCGAGGCAGTTAAGTGCGCATATACACGAGCGGTACGTTACCAACGGCAGAGGCAACTGCGACCGTCGACACTCGTCGGCGGTAGCCGTAAACGCGTCGACGGCAGCCCCGACAGAGGCAACTGCAGCCGTCGACGCGTCGGAGGCTAAAGTCGACAACGTGGCGTGTATATAACCAATAAGCGGTGAAGCTGACCTATGCATCTATTTTTAGAGTTGTGGAGCCACATCGGAGCGCATTTTACAAAATGTTATTAAAATAAATTGTAGCCTTTATGAAGTAGTTTAAATGCCATATTTATCGTACATGGTATTTACAGATGACACACAACAGCAAACAAACGATTATATTGGTGTATATCATGCAGAATTGCACATTCATCCCTACGCAGCTTAACACATTTCTGGTGGAAAGGTAGCCTTTTATAGACTTTGCATTTAAAAATTATTGGTATTTCAGGAATCAATGCCATGATTGCTCCCATATTCGTGAAATGGTCGCTAGAACAATATGGATCAAAAGGAACCCTGCTGCTCATTGGAGGCCTATCGTTACACAACTTCATTGCTGTGTTACTGATGCAACCAGTTAAATGGCATATGAAGAAAGTTGAAGTTCCGGAGACCACTGAACTTAGTAAGTATATGCCTATTTATTATTTATTTATTTAAGCACACAAATGTACAGAGGTGGACTTAATGCCATAAGCATAAAACCCGACGCATATTACCTACCGCGTCTTTACCTAGATAGATAAATAATATCAATTAGATACACCCACACCTAAGGCTGTCATTTGTGGATCTTTGACAGTCGTTACGGGTCGTCAGAAGCACGAAAATCTGACAACCAGTCTTGCCAAGGGGTATTGTATTACCCAGTTACTGGGTTGTGGAGGTCAGATAGGCAGTGTCGCTCCATGTAAAATACTGGTATTCAGCTGCATCCGGTTAGACTGGAAGCCGACCCCAAATTGGTTGGGAAAAGGCTAGGCAGATGATGATGAGATAGATACACCTACATTTCGCCAATTCTGCTTAAGTCCCGTATAAGACTCCGGGCTGCTACTGAGAAATTCCAAATATCCTTTACTGATAATGGAAAAACCCAATAACAGTTTTCCCAAACTGGGGATGGGCCAGAGGACCCCAGCTGAGCATTCGCATTTGAGTGTACTAGACCAACGTTTTAATTATTTTACAGAACTTTTGCTAGAAGTAAACAATGATGTCAAGAAATTAGATACGCCAGTAATTAAGTTAACAGATATAGAAGGAAAACCCACGAAAGAAGATTTAGCGAAAGCCCTTGACTTTCCCGAAAATTATGAAAAGAAGAGCGGCTTCAGGTACATATACCTACGATGTTTTTTTTAGAATTTGATAGCTTTATTTGCGTTTTGATGGCTTAAATGTCAATATTATAAAACTAGCTACTGCCTGTGGCTTCACCCGGCGTGGACCCTAATTCTTTTTTCTAAATGTGCCCACAGGGTAAAAATTTGTTGTTTTCCTAATAAACCAATATAAAAAGAAAAAGAAAAGCATTTATTTCGGACACATTCGGGAAATAACAGACAATATAAAAAGAATTGAAAACTAATAACTGAAAACAAAGATGAATAATAATATTTTGGTTTGTACCTTGTAAAGTACGACACATTTGCATTCATTCATTTCAATTTTACTAATGTACAGTCAGGCTAAGTGAATCATGACCCACTTTGACGATAAATCGTTTGAAACCGTCAAAATAACAAAGATGGCAGATGACAAGTTCGTTACTAACGAAATGTATGTTTACGCGAATGTCGACCTAATTGTATTTGAATGGCTGTAGGAAAATAAGCTTATGGTAGGTCAGAATTCAATTTTTTCGACTGTACCTATTTGGTTATAAAACTTTACAAGTTATTGCGTTTGCGTAAAGATCATTTTCACCTAAAGCAGTAATAAAGATTGGAGATCTTTAAAGCACAGTCAGTTCGGAATGTGATCGGTTTTACGAATTTTTCCGATGCTACATGTAAATTGTGTCGTACTGTACTTTGCGTTTTAAAGTTGCTTTCAAGTTGTCTATTTCTCCTTATTTAGAGAACCAGCCCAAATTACGTAAAATACATTATTGAATCCATTTACATTTATCACCTATATACCGTATTTTTTATCTGCAGAAAGATTCTGGAATCATCTATAGACACGTCACTTATCAAGACGTTCCTGTTCTCTGGTGCTGACCTTGGAACTGCCATATGCTGCACTGCTGAAGGTTTATACGTGGTTATGGTACCACAGTACTTATACTCTCTGGGATGGAGTCAGGTTGGTTTTATTTTCCAATAAAAAAATAGGTTAAACAGCCCTTTGAGACATTTCAGCTTTGTCTTTAGAATACGCGATTACTGCGCGTATGATGCATCTGGCATTGTAAATGGTAGCGTACCACCACCGCTTACGGCAGTATTATTTTAATCTTACTTCGTGGGGGAAAGAGATAGAGTTATACGTCCTGTAGAGCTTTATCTCTTTCCTACACTGAAGTAATATTAATAGAATACTGCTGTTAGCGGTGGTAATAGGCCCCCAGATACCATCAGTTACCCTGCTTGTTCATTAACCAAAATATATTAAACGAATATCGGTAACCCAGCACTCTCTTTAGAATAATTGCCATATTATTGTATTTTGAAATTAAAACACTTGACAAAAAACATGTAGGTATACTACATGTTGTTGCTACACCTAAAACAAGTTGTAAAGATTAGTTGTATACAACACTTGTGGAAACTTATCAAAATGTCAGAAAAGTGAACAAAATAGTTAACAATACATGTCTGAAACGACGTCAATATAATAGATAGATAGAATACTCTTTATTACCTATGTACACCATAAAAATTACAGACATAAATTAGAAATTTTACATAGGGTGACATAATGGGCATAATGTTATACACATGTTTTTGACAAGTCTTGTTTATGGGTGTGTACGCGGGGTTAAAAGGTTATCGAGTATCAATAGCAAATTGTAGTCCAAATATATCCAAAATGTTAGATAAATTCCGGCCACCGAGTAAAGAATGAGTTCCTGACATACAGGTGTCACGACTAGGAACGAATAAAGTTGAATTCATAACACATTCTTTTTAGGGTTCCGTACCCACAAGGGTAAAACGGGACCCTATTACTTAGGCTCCGTCTGTCACCAGGCTGGATCTTTTGAACCGTGATAGTTAGACAGTTCAAATGTTCACAGATGATGAATTTCTGTTGCCGCTATAACAAAAAATACTAAAAAACAGAATAAAATAAATATTTAAGGGGGCTCCCATACAACAAACGTGATTTTATTGCCGTTTTTATAGATAATGGTACGGAACTCTTCGCGCGCGAGTCTGACTCGCACTTGGCCGGTTTACTCACCCTTTGCAGTTCCTTCACAGCAATTTTATTTTGCATCACAGAGATATGTTGAATTACTGTGTATAACTGACAAAAAAATGGGTCGGTGTGGAATGTATAATTGGGTTTTTCCATTAGGAATATCTTAGTAACAGCCCGGAGTTTGGAAGTTGGCGGTGTAATACCCTCGTATCTTGGAAGCACGCTAAGCCCAACGGCTTACGCGACCGGAGAGAGATCAGGCGGCATCTCTCTCCGGTCGTGTCCGATTGCCATTACATCGGACTATGAGAGAGAGGGAAGAGAGAGTGCACTTGTGTCTGCGCACATACTTGTGCACTATAATATCTCCCGCGCCAAAGGCTAGTCTCCGTTGACATTGGCCGTCGTGGCCGAAATACGTTCTGGAGGACTATATAACTGACAGGTGTAAGAAACGCATTCTCTCATCGTCCGAAGATTAATAGAAAATTATTTTATGGAAAAAATAATTGCTAAAGAATCAATGACTTATTTTTCAGGAAAACGTAGCAATGGCTATAACTTTGTATGGATTTGGGGACCTGGCCATGAGGGTCATATTCATGATTGTCTCAAAGTGGATGTTCAAACTAGGATGCCAGCAGCTTTACATTGTTGGAGCGGTTCTAGCGCTCCTGTCAAGACTAGGTAAGAATTATTTCGAATTTTCTGTGGCAAATTATGCTGTATAGACACGACAGATAGTAAAAATTCATAACTAAGTGGGAGTGTGTCAAGATTTTTCAAGATAATAGCCCTGTATTTTTGACACATAATTATTATCTTAGGCGCTTTTACCGGGTCTACATGGCCCCGATGTAGACCTTTTAGCGTCCGTATCCTGGTTGCAATTCGGTGATCTCTTTGGGGAAACCGAAGGTTTTGTCTTTGCGATTATGGACGAAGTTATGATGACGAACAACTACCGGAAATATATTGTAAAGGACGGCACGGTTGAAATCTGTCGGGCATGCCACCGTCCGGAGGAATCAATCCGACACATTATTTCTGGTTGCTCTCGTCTGGCTAACGGAGAATACTTGCATAGGCACAACCTTGTAGCCAGGATTATCCACCAGCAACTTGCTCTGAAATACTGTCTTGTGGAATCTGAAGTACCGTACTATAGGTATGTGCCTAACCCAGTTCTCGAAAATGGCAATATCACGATGTATTGGGATCGATCTATCATCACTGACAGGACAATTGTTGCCAATAAGCCAGACATTGTGGTGATAGATCGATTAGAGCTTCGCACAGTGATTATTGATATTGCTGTCCCGCATGACGAGAACCTCGTGAAAGCTGAAAAAGATAAACAGATTAAGTATCTTGACCTGGCACGCGAGGTTGTCGACATGTGGGATGTGGATACAGCAATCATTGTGCCGATAGTCGTGACGGCCAATGGCATAATAGCCAAGAGCCTCGACCAACACCTGAGGAGGCTCTCGTTAGGCGGCTGGATCAAGGGCTTGATCCAGAAAGCGGTACTCCTGGATACGGCGCGTATTGTTATGAGATTCCTCTCAGGAGCCCCGACCACCGGTAGCTTGGACCTTGTTCCCGATACTGATGGGCTCCTATTTTTATATTTTTAAATGTTTTTTTTTATAATTTACTTAATTTTTAATTAATTTTTATAGTTACAATAAGACTGCCAATAATGATGATTATTAATCCTTTTAATAATTTCAGGTGTGCTGTGGTCAAGTAGCGTTATAGCAATAATGGTGTACTTCACATTGATGGGAGCGGCTCGCTGTTTCCTCGTGGTCCTAATTCCTCTTGTCATCTCGGATGCTGTGGCTCCTGAGAAGTTTACCTCAGCTTTGGGCATTTCTTTTCTTGTTACTGGTATATTTAGCATTGTAGCTGGACCTGCTGTTGGTATGTATTTCGTCTTTTGTTTATTTTAATCTAAGTTTAATATTGTTAAGTACGTAAATAAAACAATGATCTTGTTTGTCCGTCCAAGTGCGTCGCTTATAACTCAAGAACGACTTATCTCATTTATATTAGTATATTCTTTTGTTTGACAAGATTTGTGTACATACATTATACATATACAAATACAAGGTGTAACGGAATAAACGTAAGACCTGAAAGTAGTTTATTCAGAATCGTCTTCTGAATCGATTTCCGTCATTATTTGTACTATGCCTCCAGGGCACCGGGTGGCATACGCGTAAACCAAAAAACACGGTACAAGTACATCCCCCTGGTTATATCCCGGTTCAAAATCAAATAATTTATGATCATAAAATCCAATCTGTTAGTAATTATACAATGTGGAGACGACAATACAACAATAAATGAAAACACTGGCAATCCTAATGCATAAGAGTATTTTGGAACAATCAAATAAATTCTAACATCGAAATTAAAAAAGTCATTTTTTCAAACAAACATTAATAGATGGGCCGACTATGGGATTTGTCGATCTTTGACTAGCTATCGTAACTAAACTATTGGATATAGGTATTTGATAATTTTTTTGTATATAGACTGAGAACCTCATTATATAAACGGAGTTTCATTTTTTGTCGTATTGTGGTCTCCACCTTGTATACATATCTTAAACACTAGTGTTATTACATTAATTTGGCAAATTTTGTTTATAATTACTATTATCAAAATCACCATTAATAATGTCAACATCATTAATAATTACAACATCAATATTAATCAAACATGCAATTAGAACCACCGCGTCATAAAAGTTAATAAGATATTCCATTTAAGGAAATGTAACCCTTATCTCAGAGCAATAAAGCCTACTTAAATGCACGACCAAATTATCATTTTTAACGTTTATTGGGTCACAGACACCGCAATTAGACTATTAGTTTTTCTTTTATTACGTTTTATGTTGTAACATATTTAACGTTAAGTAACATCGATCAACCAGTTGTTTTTAAATTCCCTTTTGGTGCTTTTAAGTTACGTAAAATTATGGAAACAAGTTTACAGCTTAAAGTTATTTTTTTGTCAGAGCTAAATATAAATAATTTATTATTATCTTATGTCTTTAAATTTAACACTAATGATAGTGAAATTACCTCATAAATTCAAATTACTTAGTTCTTGCTACATAAACGACATTATTAACATTATGTATTCTAAACTTTGTCACTTATCATTAAGTTATATTGTTTTTTATTGATAATTTATTATAATATTGATTTTTTATTTATTTAATGTTAATGTATGCGTACTTTGGTGGCAGAGGGGCTCGTAACCAAATGATAGTAGCCGGATCGGACGGATCGGTCGAAAGTTAAGCTACACTTGCCGCGGTCGGTTGCTGGATGAGTGTAAATCCATTACATTATTGAGCCGTGCCTTGGAGAGTTAAGCCGTTTGGTCAGCGCTGTCTTTCGTAGATCTTTGACAGTCGTTATGGGTATTCAAAAGCCCAAAAAGTCTGACAACCAGTCTACCAAGGTGTATCGTGTTACCCAGTCACTGGTTTATGGAGGTCACATAGGCAGTCGCTTTATGAACAATACTGGTATTCAACTGCATCCGGTAATCCGGTTAGACTGGAAGCCTACCGCAACATAGTTGGGAAAAGGCTAGGCAGATTGATTGTTTTACTTTGGTGGCATGTAACTGATTGCTCTGACATTAAAATTTGTTTCAGGAGCCGTACGAGATTTCACGAATAGCTACTCAACTGCGTTCTACACTCTGATATCGTTTTACGCATTAGTAGCTGTGCTGTGGCCGATAGAACTCATTGTAAAGAGCAACAAACGAAGAAGAAAATTGGCAAAAAATTCTAAATCTAGTCAAATGAATATAGAATTTAAATGAACGTTTTTGTTTTATTTAAAAAGTTAAAAACTAACAACACATAGATACTCGTAAATATTTTATTATATTAAATATACAATTAATCAATATCAAATCAAATCTGTGAGAGTGATCTCGTGACAAGAGACGGAAGTTTGTCACAGGAAGCCGGGACAGCGCGCGCTATTTGGTTTGACCAATGAGCGCGCGGAGTTAGAGTTGGCCGTCAGAAACGACTTTGACGAGGCCCCGCCCCTTTTATGATGCCTATTACCTTAACTTTGCTTAATACCATGGTGAGATGACAGCTGTTACACATCATAAGCGACTAATGTAAGGCTCGCTCGTATTTTTTTACTGCAGCAGAACACACAGTCCATGCGAAGCAATGTAGAAGCCAATGCAAAAAGTATCTTGTTCTCTATTGCCCTTAGATTATTTTCTCTTGGCACTTTTCGAGTTTTCAGACCTGAAATGATAGCTTTTAATAGAAGGGGTGATAAAATTTAATACAACTGCGTCGGTGGCTTGCCCCAGACTGGTTGAAGAAAGTAAGTCTTTTTTTATTACGCCTGTTGTGTCTGTCTACATATTAAAACTGTTATAGTAAAATAATGATTAATTACCTTTTTACCCGACTACGGCGAAGAAAAAGGAGGGTTATGATTTTGACCGGTATGTATGTATGTATGTATGTATGTATGTATGTATGTATGTAAGTATGTATGTATGTATGTATGTTCTTAAAATTAAAAATGGCGCCCTCTAGAGGACATAAAGTGAGGGACTTTATGTCCTCTAGAGGGCGCCATTTTTAATTTCATGTGACTTCACATAGCCTATAACCAGCGGACAATCACGACGCTTGTAACGATACCTCATTTGTCAAATTGTGATAAGTGGTTTGGAAGATAGGAGGGAACAGATGAACATACATACATACATACATACTTACATACATACATACATACATACATACATACATACATACATACATACCGGTCAAAATCATAACCCTCCTTTTTTCTTCGCCGTAGTCGGGTAAAAACAGACGATTGTAAATATCTGCTACTCATATATCTTATGAGCAGCAGTAATGATACAAAAACCGTGTCGTGAACTAAGTATTCGATCATTAAGTGCATTATTGATCGAAGGTCGTTACGGGCAAATGTCAGACTCTTTTCGGTCTTGCTCCCATTCGTGCAGAGTATAACGTATGATAAGCAACTCCATTTCACGCCGGCAGCACACTGCCGCCGCTAAATCATAGCAGCAAATCCGCAGTAGTTCAATTGTACGTCGCATGAATCAATGATTGTTCTTAAGAAAAATACACTCGAAACGACATTAAAAATATAATCGTAAAAACCAGCTTCTAGTAGGCGATCGTGCTCAGTTTTCACAACACGCTGTATCACAAAATGTCAACTGTAGGTGTGACTGGCACATCTATAGTGAAATTATCTCATTACTGAACAAGACAATTTATTACATTTACAAATACAATGCTTGCATTAGATAAAGTAAGTAAATATATGAATCTTAATAAAACCAGTGGCAGACAAGGCAGTTTTGTTGTGTTCCGTAGTGTAATTGTATCAATATGGTGGAAGAGAAGAAAGAGAGTTTAAAGTTGATGGATAAGAAGTATGTGCTTGTGGCGCCCGATGGAGGATGGGGATACTTAGTAGCCATCTCCGCTATTATCAGTTTTGTGAGTACAATGTCGTGGTTTTTTTTAAGTAATCCAGAGGAAGTGGTTCACAATTTCACGTTTGGGAAAATATACCCTCAAATGGTGTAAAGTCAGGATATTGTGTCTCAAATCGCCCGTATATTTAAATCACAACAAATTGACGTAATCTGTACCTACTCATACGATAACAATATGTTGTGTTACAAGTTTTTTGAAAGCTTGGTGTGGGCCCCGCTTGCCCCTTGGATTTTGCCCCTTTGATTAAAATGTCCCCCGCTTATCTTATATCAACAAACTCGCTCCGTTTATCTAATATCGACAATACATTTATTGCGTCGATTTTCGCCCATGGTTGGAAAAAAAATCTGAATACCGTACAAAAATCAATGATGCAGTATTTTCAAAAACACATTGTTTTCACCATATACATAAATATAAGGAGGTAGCAGTACAGTTCTATTTATAGAATGTTTAGGTACATAATAGATTTAATCTAAGATGGAAAAAGCGGCCAAGTGCGAATCGGACTCGCACACGAGTGGTTCCGTACAATATTAACACTACATATTTCCTTTTCCTTTAACACGTTTCTTGTATGTGGCTCGATTTAAAACGGGTGTCTGAAAGAGAGAGCAGTATTTCATTTAAAAAAAAACACGTATTTTTGATCGAGTTGTGATATTTTTTTGCATTGCATTTCAACCGGTAAACATCCTTGTTAAATCTTGTTGTATCCTTGTTAGTTAATTGGATACGCGTGCGCTCTGGCTAGTTGTTGTTTTGGATGACTTTTTGACAATGATTTGGTCTGGAAATCGTTGCTGCAGTAAATCAATTGTTTCATGCGCGGTGTGACAGGCGGCGCCGTCTCGATGAAACCACATGTCGTCCAGATTCATGTCGTCCAGTTGAGGCCACAAGAACTCCGTTATCATGTTTCTATTACGAATGCCGATCTCAGTCACTGCAATTACTTCCTCATTTTCCCCATTTCTGTGATCGGTTTTCACAATAATGACGCGTTCTTCTTTTGTTTATCGCTCTCAGAATAATATGACAGCTGTCAAAGTTCACACAGACAGCCGGAGCCTTAGTCTTTGAACTCTTTGGGTACGGAATCCTAAAAACCACCCAATTCATCTACTCTGTAGGTCCCAATTATGTATAGCTGCTTCATTGGAGACGTTGACGAGCGACAACGGAACGTAGTCAAACAAACAGACATTTTTACGCAAAGTAACGTAATAAGTATAAATTAGTGAGATAACAATAATGACTAGTCAAATAAACCGTTGAATAGTCACAATTTTATTGTGTAAGTATTAATTCTGACATTTTGTTATCTTTTACGCAAATTGTAGAATCGTGTTGACGGAAAAGTCAACAACTATTAGATATGTAGGTAATGGCACACTCCTTTGTTCTGCTTTTAATCGGTTGAAGGACACTGAACGAGGCACAATAGAAATTATTATAGTTAATTATTACGCTATATTTTAGGGCGTTTAGTGTACCGTCAAAGTATTAATTTCTTTGCTGTCCATAAGGGCATCACTTTTTACGCTAAAACCATAATTTATTTTGCGAAACGTGTACAAATGTTTACTTATATAGCTCTAAGCGCATTTGTGTGACGCCGCCGTCACCGGGACGTCACCGAGTAACGAGATTATTCGAACCGAACGTGACGTCACGGTGACGGCAGTCGTGCGACCGGCATGGTAGACAAGACAAAAACCGGGCGAAAGGCACTGTGCAACGGCAGTATATGGACAAGATCAAAGTTGTTTTGTATTACCGAAACATATCAGCCCGTTACAATCTCGGGCCAAGTTCTAGCCATCGTGCCAAAAAAAAACTTCGGCGGCTGGAATGATGGCATCGGGGGACGGACCTGCGGTGGAGACGCGGTCATAGTAGGTATATGTATGTATCGCTACATAATAAGCAACAAAACCATGCACCTGGGTCATTCTAAATACTGAAAAATATACCAATATTTGCAGTGAATACCAAGATTCAAAAATCAAGAGATTTTAATAAGTATGAAAATGGCTCCCAAATTAATATACCTACAATATAAGCTATAATAATAAATCATGAAATAAAGTGAAGGATAATTATAATTATGTACATTTATATATAATATGGCGACTAGAAATTCTCATGGGGTTCGAAAAATTTGATGTGATACAACAGGGTAACCTGTACAGCATTGTATTGGCTTGGGCTAGAATCAGTATAAGAAGAATCTATCTTAATTTTTATATCTACTTATTTACCTACAGGGTTATTGGTAAAACACCAACAACCTCTTAAGGAGTCATTGTACTCATCATTATGAACAATTTTTATTAGGGGAACAAATATGAAATCACGAAAAAAGAAAATTGTTTCCTACATTTATGTTCGCATAACTCGTCAAAATGTAGGGAACAGCTGTTTTTTTTTTGTTAGTGTTTTAGCAATAACTCTTTATACTAAGCAGAAAGATAAAGCTAAAATATTTGTTTTTCTTCCAGTCCACCACAACGTCGTTCAGCGGGACCTTCGGGATGATGTATGATGACTTTATGAACGAGATATCTATGAGTTCTGCCGGTGTCACGATGCTCACGGGAATATTCTGCGTTTCTTCTGCTTTAGCTGGTAATTATACATTACATATTTAGCACCTAATCGGAACGAGTTATTTTTAGCTGATGTTTGAGTAAAAGAAAATCGTTGAAAAAATTATTAACTTCACCTCTATTGCTGTGTGTCAATCCATATAATTGGTATTTTTGTGGTGCTAAACATATTATTTTTTTTGACATCTGCGACGCCCATATAAAAATCACATGTAATGTTTTAAGTTTCTCTATTACATAGCAATCTACCCAAGTAGTAGTACATTTGGCTTAATTCAACCATGGACGAGCCGATATTTTAAATTCTGATATTGTTGCCAATTTAATGTGTTCGTAATCAATCAAAATCAACTGGGCAGTCTCTATTACATGACTATTATTATGATTCCAGGGTTCTTCACATCTGCCTTGTTGACTGTAATGTCGGTGCGATGTCTTGCTTTCATCTCTTCCGTCATATTTGCTTTTGGGACCCTCGGCACGGTCATCATGACTTCAACTCTAATGTTCTACCTTACCGCAGGAATTTTTCAGGTAAAAATAATAATAACTAGCTGCGCCCCGCGGTTTCACCCGTGTAAGTCTCGAACCCGTGGGAATATCGAAATAAAAATTATCCTATGTCCTATCCCAGGTCATGGTCTACCCATGTGCCAAATTTCATCCAAATCCGTTCAGCCGTTTTAGCGTGAAATCGTAACAAACAAACAAACAAACTCACTTTCGCATTTATAATATTAGTTAGGATACCAGTCTGTAACTGAGGAACTGCCGTCTCTATAGGGGCAGTTCCTACTGGGCAAAGGCCTCTACCCACGGCTGGCACGAGCATTAATCAACACGCTTTCTCAAGAAGAATAGGCAATTTCAGACTTCTATTAGTCTAGGTTTCATCACAATGTTTTTAAATGAATTTAAATAATGTGTTAAGCGTTAGTAACCCAATGGTAAAGGACTGGCCGGCGAGAGGATGTTAGTCCATTCCTCGCCCTTTAACGCATAAAAATTGAGCGTTTGCCAAATTGTATGATCACCAAAGTCAAAGTCAAAGTTTTATTAATGCGATTTTTGGTGATACAACAGGGTCTTAAAAATATTTTATAGTAGCTCAAAAATCTACCCTATAGGGCATGCATTGTTATGTGACAATATTAGAAATTAAGTTAAACATTACATGAAACACAATGAAGTAATCAATATCTATAGAAGTTAAAATACAAGATAATAATATATTGTAATTAATTTAATAGACAATGTATAATTATGAATATTGCATCAAAACATAAAATAGTCAGTCACATGAAATTTGGTCAACTAGGAATTCGTCAATGGTATAATAGCATTTGTCTATTAAAAATTTATTTAGTTTACGTTTAAATTGAGTCAAGTTTAAATCTTTAATATCGTTGGGTAGCTTATTAAAATTTTTTTGAGCCATGCAAAGTATGCTCTTATGCATAAGGGCAGTTTTCGAACTTCTTAGGCATAATTCATGTCGATATGTCCAATACTAATCCGGTAAGCTTGCTAAAGAACATGCCATTGTAATACACGGAGTTTTTAAAACAGGCTATTTTTATGTTCCAGGGTGTTGGCTTAGGGATAATGTACAACTTATCATGTACAATAATGAACGATTACTTCGTCGAGAACAGAGTATTGATAATGAGCTTCGTTCAAACCGCGACAGGTAAGTTAAAGTACAAGTATAACTTTGAATAACAAATACAAATAAAAATTCAAACATTTTATTAGAACTTAAAAAACTTGACACAATTTTTATGTACATTAATACTGCGTTAGTTTAATACCTAACTGTCGCAGTTATTAGCGCCACCCCAAGAACGTAAGACAACTGAGTTCCATACTAACAACAATTTTGGTTAAACTTAAAGGTAAATAATTAATAATAATAAAACAAGAACTAGAAATTTAATAATTATAGTTGTAGCAGTATAAGTGGGTGTGTGAGAGTGTTTGTGTGAGTGAGTTTGTGTGTGACGGAGGGTGTGGAGGTGCGTGCGTCTGTGTATGTGTGTGTGTGTGCGGGAAGGGGGCGTGTATGCGGAGGATGTAATATTAATATAATTTAAGTTTTTATGAGGCTCTCTGTTTCCTCATAAGTCAGGTCATAACAAACTAGATCATGGAAGCATGCTATAAAAGAGATAGGACCTAATACTCAGCAATGGTCTAGCACTCGACAAGGCTGCCAGTGACGTTCACGGTGAATTTTACATTTGAATATGTAATTCTATTCATCTGGAAACTTAATGTAATTTCAGGGGTCAATGCCATGGTAGCTCCCATATTCGTGAAATGGTCGCTGGAACAATATGCATCAAAAGGGACCCTGCTGCTAATTGGAGGCCTATCGTTGCACAACTTCATTGCAGTGTTACTGATGCAACCAGTTAAATGGCATATGAAGAAAGTTGAAGTTCAGGAGAGTACGGAACTTAGTAAGTATGTTATGTTAACTTAACATCGCCATGATATTCCTAGAAGGGGGATTACGTAGAGGTATGTAGTAGATACACTCACATTTACCCAGTTACGCTTGCTGAAGTCTCATTATAGTAGGGGTTCGGCCATAACCAAATTCCTGCCAGGGATGCGGGAAAGTCTGAATGGGATACCGGGACCTTGGCCACAGCCAACTGAAGGAACACGGGTGGTTTTAGTCACTAAAAGTCTGACACGCCCTCCCGCTCCGCCCAGAGCGGGAGAAGTCATTTAATAATTGCCGACCCTCTAAAAAAAAAAAGGCCATAACCAAAACCGGAAACATCCTATATTAGTTTTCCGAAATTAGGGATACATCCCAGGACCGCTATTCGAACCAGAGAGGCTCAGCAGTCATGCTTGGGTTTAAATAGAGTCAACGCGAGCCTCCTGCCTTTGATCTGCCTCGCCTCTGCCTCGTTCGTCACAAGACCAACGAGGCAAATGAACATAAAAAAAACATGAACTCTCATCTCATTATTTTACAGAACTTTTGCTGGAAGTAAATAATGATGTCAAGAAATTGGATACACCAGTAATTAAATTAACAGTTGTAGAAGGAAATTCCACTAAAGAAGATTTGGCAAAAGCCATTGACTGTCCTGAAAATTATGAAAAGAAGAGCGGCTTCAGGTACTTATACGCAGATGCTATTGCATCAGAGGTTTAAATCAAAATTCTTGTAAACAAAACTAAACAAGAAAGATGACCAATTTTCTTATCCGAGTACATTGCTGTTTGCAATTTAGTTCTCTTTTTACCCGACTACGGCAGAGGGTTAAGATTTTGACCGGTATATATTATGTATGTTCATCTGTTCCCTATTATCTGCTAAACGACTCATCACAATTTGACAAAATGAGGTATCGTTGAAAGCGTCTTGATCGTCCGCTGGATAAAGGCTATGTGACGTCACATTAAATGGCGTCATCTACATGACATAGAATATTTTTTTTTAGTTCATGTCGAAATAAAAAGATAAAAAATTCTCCTTGTTTAGAGACCCAGCCCAAAGTACGTAAAAATACATGTATTCATTTATAGTACCTATTTATCATTACTGTATTTTTTACCTACAGGAAAATTCTGGAATCATTTATAGACACGTCACTAATTAAGACGTTCTTGTTCTCTTGTGCTGCCCTTGGACCTTCCATATGCTCCACTGCTGATGGCTTATACATGGTTATGGTACCACAGTACCTATACTCTATGGGATGGAGCCAGGTCAGTATTTTGCAAGCTTATGTTCATAACATAACATCAGGCCTTTTTGCCCCCAAAAGGGTTAGGTGTACACACGGCTACACATCAAGCTACAAATTTCCAGTATAAGCTGACCCCACGTTGTAAAATTCGTAGGTATTTTGTAGGGAAATTCTATACAATGCGAGATCAGCATAAACTGGAAATATATAGCTTGATGTGTGTGTGTAAAAGTACACTCAGTTTTGTTGAAGTCCCATGTAATAGGGCGAGCCTGTTGCCTGCTGGGTACGAATCCATACTCCGGGCTGCTACTGAAAAATTCATAACGGAAGCTGATTTTCCTATCTTATTAATTTTATTCATGTACACACATTAAAATACACAGAGATACGACATAATTATAATATAAATATCAATAATATATAATAATAATTATCTTCATCATAGGTTAAACAGTCATTTGAACATTTCATTGTAACATTGTGCCTCTTACATTGTAAATTTATCTACATAGCTGATAGTTACCAATTACCATTCCCAATACCACCAGACGGGTCGCTAGGTTGTTTACCAATCAAAAAATAATATTTGTAAACAAGCGCTTTTTTAGAACTGTGCCATATTATTATATTTATAAATTATCACAGTCGACGGTTTTAAAAGTGTTGAGGACTCTAACTGCAGTCAATTAAATCACCCTGTAACAAGCAGGTCCTTAGAGTTTACCCGGATTTTTTTTAAATATTCAGGACAAAGAAAAATCAATTGCTAAAGAATCAATTACTTATTTTTCAGGAAAATGTAGCAATGGCTATAACTTTGTACGGGTTTGGGGACCTGGCCATGAGAGTCATATTCACGATCGTCTCCAAGTGGATGTTCAAACTGGGAGTCCAGCAAATCTACATTGTTGGAGTGGTTGTAGCGGTTCTGTCAAGACTGGGTAAGAATCATTTCGATTTCTTTTATTTAATTGCCTGTGGAAAATCATGTTTTAGATAGAGAACATTTTTGGTATCTTGACTTGATATATACGAGAGAAAAGTTCGTACCTTATTAATTAAAAAAAAAAAATAATTGGAGTGCGCCACAATTCTGTCCAAACATGCCTGCATTGTTAGACTAACACAAAATCTTAACAAAATAATATTTGGACTTTTAAAGCGATTCCGAACCTCCGACTTTGTTTTGGCACTTCTTCCCAGAGATCTAGGAAACGCCGGCGCCATCTTGTGTTAAAATATATTTACCATAAAATTGACTTTTTAAAATTATGTATTTCATTATTTACAGCAAGTAATCAGTATTTTACGTCTGCATGATTTTCGAATTACGTTAATTAAGAGCCATTTCACACTCCGTCCGCGTAATTTTTGTAAAAATCAAAATTTAAATAAAAATAATAAAAATCTTTTAATCATTTCAATATGTATGAATTTTATTTAAAGAAGATAAACTTAATCTAGTGATAAAGAAAATAATATTAAAAAGGAATATAATTTATTGTAGTTGTACCTACAGGTAGTTTATAAAATAAAGCTGGCCAAAAATAAAGTATCTCTATAAAGGAAGGAAGTGAATTTTGAAAACACGACCAACAATTATTAAAAAAAAAAAACTTAATGTACTTGCTTTAAGGTATTTTCTTAGAGCTAAGAGGCAGGAGCTTGTACTTGCTGAGTAACTGGGCAGGATTTATGGCATCTATAGTGCATGTCACGTAAGCACTGCACATTTTCAAACCCTGCATATTTTTTTGTAGAAGAGAAAAATTTATTAGAGTATGCAGTGCTACAGAGTCAGTATGGAATCCACTGACTCTGCAGCACTGCATACTCTAATAAATTTTTCTCTTGAAGTCAAGCGTAGATCGCATGATAAACCGGGTGCGTTATCCCAGCCAGAAAATTTCGATTATCGTCATTTGAGTGTAATAGATCATTTAATTACTACATGACCTTCTGTAATTATAGCTAGATTTTTAAATTATAGTGCTCATAGTTTTTTAGTTATTTGACAAAAACAGTTCTGGCTGGGGTAATTATTGGGTAAATGTATAGTTTATTTTATGGTTGCGAAGATATTCAAGATCCAGCTGGGGTAACGTTTACGTGTTTGCTGTATCTCTGAAACGGTTAGGCGCACTTTTATAATTTTTTGCACACACTTAAGAAGTGCACACACTTCTTATGTAAACTTGAATTTGAAAATCAACATAAAAACAAAAAAAATATGCACCGTTCAGAGGTCAGGGAGGGAGGTAATCCGTGGCCACGCACTTCGAATAGGGTCAGTGACACCTGGGCCCGTGACAACTCAACCCGAATAATAATACCAGATACTACGTCGTCAAAACGCCTAAAAAAGTAGTGTGTACCGTCAGCATGAAAAGTATCAACCTCATAAAATATAGTTTTTTTATTTTTATTTATTGATAGATTTTATTGATTTATTTATAAATACGTAATAAATATTATTATTTTAAATGAAAGTGAATGCTAGAACTTGTACTGCAGTAGTCTTTTTTATTTATTTAAATACATAATCATATATTTATATAATCATGTATAATACTCGAAGCTGGTGTCAGATGTTTGAGATTGGTCAGACCTGTGACGGGTAATAGTCTCGACACGTTCCTTATGTTCCTTTTGCTCAGTTGCTTGAAACTGTGTTGAGGAAACTGAAACTGAAACATTATGAGCGCCAACTCCTTCTTTTAATTTCTCGTGTTCGCTGCAGCAGAGGCTGTTCATTTCCTGTTTCTTAACAGATAAAGTATATTCGATACTCTCTTTTATTTTGGACTGTGTACTAATCTCAATTTCCTCACGCCAGACGCGTAATGTGCTTTTAATATCATCCTTGAACTGGGCTATAGCGTTCATGTCAATGCGCCATCCTTTGAGTGTGTTATTTAGTTCCTGTGATATTATATTAAGGCTGTCTATTGCGGTGGAGCAGGACGCAGCATCAGTAATAATCGTTGGTCTAGAGAACGCGGACACTTCACACCTTTGGCCGGAGTAACCGGCATTACACCTGCAAAAAAAAAGAAAATAATTAATATTTGATACAGGGAAATAACACAACAGGCGATTGAGTCACACCTTAATTAGATAACATGCAATGAATTAGAGCCGCGCCTCTTCCCGGCGCAATCGCTCTTTGGATTATTTCGGAAACTTCATCTGCCTAGCCACCGGAGAAAATCATTGATCACTGCAGTTTCTCTAGCCACCTACCATTCTTCCGTGTCGTTTCTTTCTGTAGGTATCCATATGACGTGAAGTTATCAGTCGCTAGTATCAGGGTTGTATCTATAACAAAATATGGGACCTTACGATCCGCTTCATTTGTCGATTCCGCTGTCACTCAGTCTTTTTACAAAAAAAAAAACCAACCGACTTCCAAAAAAAAAACACAAATTAAAAGTGAAAAATAACTTTAATTTCGGAAATCGATGGTTTTCAATTTCTTTTTTATTTCACCGACTTCCGAAGTCAAAGTATTTTTCACTTTTTAGTGTTTTTTTTTGGGAGTCACAAAATTTATATGGGACCACCACTGAAGCATGAAGTACCAAACAAAAAAGAATCATCAAAATCAATTCTCAATAGCGGAGTAATCGCGTAACAAATAAAAAAAAAACTCTGACTTATTGAGAACCTCCTCCTTTTTGAAGGTTAAAACAGAACGTTACGTTGACGATTTAAAACTTACAACAAGAATGAACTACTTAGTCCCTAATAAAATGAACATGTTTTACCTGCACTTAGGTTTTCCCTCGGCGCTGACACTGCAATCTCCCTGTAAACAGTAGTTGTGACAGACTGAGACGTCGCATCTCTCACCGATGTATCCCTGTGTACATTCACAACGAAATTCCTCGCTTACTTTCGTGCCATGGACACAGAACAGGCTAACATCTGTAGTAACGTTGTCGTTGGTCGTCGAGTTAATTGGTGGTCTCTTTTGAGCCTCACAGCTTTGATTTTCAGTTTTGTAATTTAAGGCCATACCTATAGTGTTCTCATATTGGGGTAGCAAAAATTGTTTGGGTTTCATCTTCTTGTCGTGCGGTGGATTCTTTGTTAATTGAAAAATGGTGCTTATCGTCCTGCAGTAGATAAAATCTTTTGATACGAGCATGTCATACAAATTTGTTGTTTCTGGTTTAATAATTAATGTTCTTCTGTTCTCTCCATTTAAATCTGCACTTTCAATAGACATTTGATACTGACTGCCATACAGCTGATTATCTACCCAGTACAGTTTCTGTGTCAGTTGGTCAATGGCTATGCCAGCTCGCAAGTGAACATTCTTGACTATTATAACTTCTCTCTTGGAGCCATCAAATCGAGCCCTCACTATCTCACTGTTTGTGCCCCAGTAAATGTACCTGTAATTTGGAAACCGTTAGGGAACCGATATAGTTAACGTCAACCTACTTCAAGTACTGAACACAAGTTTGATTATCGACAGCAATAGTTATTTGTTATACAAGACTGCAAAGTTATTTTTTGGCGCGAGTACTTGTATTGAAACCTGAGCAAGCGAAGGATTCTAATATCGAATCCTGAGCCATGCGAAGGTTTCAAAGGTACTATATTATGTTCCTAAAGTCGATAGGCAAACTCATTAAGCAATGGATTGACGTGTCGATTTGACTTACGACCTTCTTCTCTACGTTATTTCAATACTATATACACGCACACACACTTGCACGCAACTGATAGCAGTTTATTATTTCAACCATCATGTTAATGACAGAATAGCTCAGTGGTTAATTAATGTACTTTTGTTAGGTGCTACTATTGCGAGGCAGGATCGAATCTCGCCGGCGGTTTTTATATTATTTTTATTTTTTGTAATTACTATTTTTAGTTTTTGTTAGCATTTTATAATACGAAGTAGTATTTCGATGATTAAATATAGTAAGTATTTGTATTTTTTTTTTAATTACTGGTAGTAGTTCGATAATAATTGGTGTTTTGTCTCTTTCGACTTGTTCACATAAATAATTAAAGTGTTGTAGGTAGACCACAGAAAACTAAGTAAATTATTTCGATTTCTGTGAGGTAGACGGATACAGTTCGTTTTATAAGAGTATTCACCTAATAGATCGTTGTTGGTTCGTGGTTATTTAGGAATTGTTGGTGACGAGTGTTTAAAATCTACTAGCGGTGTTGTGGTTATTATTTTCAAAATGCAGTGAAACATAAATATTGAAACGAGGACAAATATGATTGCGTTGCGTAAAAGTGGGTTTAATATAACATAAATATCGAATGAAACCGGACTAAGTGTGAGTGTTATCATTTACATATTTCTTAATTTACTAAACATAAGTCTGAATCAAAGGCATTGTTATTCCTTATAATCAGAAGATGCCATAATAAATAAGTTTAAAATTAATTATGAGGTTTAAATATAAGAAAAGAAAAATATAAAAAGGTAATGTGAAAGATTATTTATTTCGATTAGTGAATGTTCAATAATTATTATGTATAATATAATGTTTTAATGTTTTTTTTTTAAATTATGTTTTATTTTGCTTAGACAATGTCTAATAGTAGGTATTCCATTATTTGTTTTAGAGAAATACTGTGAGTCTGTGGGTCAAGATATATGAGGAGCGCGAAGAGGACGGTGTTTATTTACGAGGACGAGTGACGTCACATGGTGATTGAATATGAAACAAATGGTTTCATACCAACGAGACATTTTGCTGAATTACCGTTCACCGTGTACTCAACACTGAACTGACTTGCATCATCGAAGACCAGACTTCAATTGGGACAATTCAACGACTTGCATCATCGAAGACCAGACTTCAATTGGGACAATTCAACGACTACTTGACTGTATCGAGAATAATGGGAGTTATTACAAAATATTAAATGTATTAAAAATGTTTACATTTAGTAATTTAATAATAATATTATTATTTAGGGATTAGGTAAAATTTGAGGTTTAGTTTCAATCTATATAAGCTATAACCTCAATAACTATTTACTAAAACCAAATAAAATTTAAAATACATAATGTTAACAAACTGCCCATACTTAACCTTAAAATCACATATTTAGTAAGTACCTAAGTAGTTGTTTTACATTTTGAGTAGAGTAGAATATTCTTATTTATTGCTTAATTACATCATTATGATCGAAGCTTAATGTTTACGGTGAAATAAATAAACAAATAAATAATTTAAAACCTTATTCAGCTGAAGTAATAATAAATACTTATTTGTAGCGGTTTGTTAACTTTATGTAAAATAAATACCTACTTAGAAGGAATAAATATATATTTTATATTTCTTATTACACATCACGCATTTTTTTATTCTAAACCCTTTATTGCAATAACAACATTAATAAAAAAGGCAGCAATTCATAAGAATATAATTATAATTTCAAACAAAAATAAAAATATTTGCTCATAATCGCGCTGCGTTATACGAGATTAGAACTTTAGCAATCTGCATCACAGTCCGACGCTAGACGCTCACAGCTATCAGAACATATTAGATTTAAGCGAATTAAGTAATGTCATAAACTGGCCAAGGTCACGCGCATGATGCTTGTGTGTGACCGTTTCTAGCAAAAGTGACGGAAGTTTTGGTTTCTTGTAGAACGAGCAAGACGCGCGAATAAGTGATGCGATACGACAGTGTGTGTACCGAGTTGCTTACACATACAGATGTACGGACTGTATATTCGTGTGTTCTATCAGCTATGATCCTTAACGCGCCTATCCAGTTAAGTACCCTTATAGTACGAGACGCAAAATAACTTTTCTGCCGAGCGAAACACACAACTTTTCACCTCACTACAGCGAGGAAAATGGTGTCTCCATGCATTGAACAAATATTGTAGGAACTCTTTTATGCACTTTTTGCGCAATATTCCGGAAGAAAGCTCAATTCGGCATTATATACCGCTTGCACTAACTCTGCCACTGCTAAACAAACCAAAATGGTGAAAACTTCATTAGGCGGTTTGAGCTATTTTTTTCGTGCTGGCCAGTGTGATTATTCTAAAAATCATAAAAATGAGGTTGGCGCACTGATATGAAATAATTATTCATCCATTATCAGTGGACCCGGTGGTATAGAAAATTATTGAATAGAAAGGTTCGTATTTTAAAAACTTTTTCTACGCTAGCGGATAAAAAGCACTTTTACACTTCACAAGCGAATTTTGACTTTATACAATTATACAAAAAGATTTTAAAATAGTTTCGGGTGGCTGGTGCCGGTGCCGGTGGGGCTTAACGGCAACACTTCTTTGTTGGTATATTGTAGAACTAACTAATAACTCATATAGTTCAATAAGTATTTTGCTGAGATAAAAAACTATACGTACCCTCCACAGCTATCCACAGTAAAAGCGAAGATTTCCCCAACCGAACCCACATTGATTACAAGGTTTTCCTCAACTGCGTTGGCATTTGCAAGTTTTGAAAAAATGGAGTTTCTAGTTCCCGGTCCTGTTTCAGTCCAGAAGAGTAATTGTGTGGCCGGGTCGTAGGCGATGTGTAGGTACGCATATCGAACACTTCTGTATAAGTATATTACTTCCCTGGTATCTATATCAAAGCTATAAATAGTAGCCCTATCGCCTGCATATGCATAATCGGAAAACAGCACCCTGTTGTTTATTGGATCGTAAGCTAATGATGTGAGTCTTCCTGACGGAATGTCTTCTATATGCGTTCTCGTTCCGTTATTATCATAAAACTGTAGTGTCTTATCTCCGGCCACGACAATGTCTGAAACATATGAAAATATAATTTTCTAAGCTGATTAAAATCTTCTCTTTCCTAGCCTTTCCTCTTCTTTTTTAAACAAGACATACAAATAAAAAATCTGGAGTCACACGTTATCCGTTTAATTAATTCCCTATCACGTGTGATTCCAGATTAATAATTTGTGTCTGTGATGTCTTGTTTATGCCTTTTTAGTTGAATTTTTTGTCGTAGTTGGATTTTAGTTTTATATATTATTATATTTTTTATGTTTATAATATACAGTATGTAGTGACAAAGGGCGTTCCCGTTATACTAATGCGGGTTGCATTAGTATAGGGTCAATACATGAAAAAAAAAACCAACTCAATGTTTTTTTATTTTTTATTTAAGTAGTGAAATATTCACAAAACTATTAAATTGATACGTAAAAGAAACTAGGTATAGAAGAACGGGCAAGAAAGTCCACGGACAATCTTTTAAATAAAATAAAAAATACAAAAGTGGTTACTACATCATTCATGTTACAATGTAGAAAACACGTCAAAAGGGTCCGTAACAAAAAACAAAAAAAAAAAACAATTCAAAAATTACCACCTATAAATGGAAAATAGAACCTCTGAACAATCTTATTAGGATTTCCATTTGTAAATGATACGTGATAAAATAAACGTCGCCATATTACCGCCATATTTCAAACCCAATAAACAACTCTTGTACTCACCCCAGGAGAAGGAATGCGCCAACCCTACAAACAGCGCTAACAACGCCAACACACCCTCTGTTCTGTACATTTTATACCGCAGACAACGTTGTTTCAGCAGAGGTAAATGATGCGTCCACCCTGGTGACCGCTCGTGACATATAAAAGCAAATCACTGGTTTTCCTCAAACGTGAAGCTATATTTATATCAATATTAGGCATCAGGCATATTGATAACCTGTGGGTTCCTCTGATAAGACGGGGTCCCATTACGAATATCGTGCACTTATACAGGGTGCTTGTGGCCCGACCGGTGAATCGATTTTGTTAAAAACAAAAACGGATTTTTATATATTTTCCAAACATGCCTGCATTGTTAGACTAACGCAAAATCTTAATAACTCTACTTTGTTGAACCTCCGACTTTGTTTGGGCACTTCTTCCCAGAGATCTAGCAAACGCCGGCGCCATATTGTGTTAAAATATATTTACCATAAAATTGACTTTTTAAAATTATGTTTTTTACTCTCATCATTATTTCATTATTTACAGCAAGTAATCAGTATTTTACGTCTGCATGATTTTCGAATTACGTTAATTAAGAGCCATTTCACACTCCGTCCGCGTAATTTTTGTAAAAATCAAAATTTAAATAAAAATAATAAAAATCATTTAATCATTTCAATATGTATGAATTTTATTTAAAGAAGATAAACTTAATTTAGTGATAAAGAAAAGAATATTAAAAAGGAATATAATTTATTGTAGTTGTACCTACAGGTAGTTTATAAAATAAAGCTGGCCAAAAATAAAGTATCTCTATAAAGGAAGGAAGTGAATTTTGAAAACACGACCAACAACTATTAAAAAATAAAAAACTTAATGTACTTGCTTTAAGGTATTTTCTTAGAGCTAAGAGGCAGGAGCTTGTACTTACTGAGTAACTGGGCAGGATTTATGGCATCTATAGTGCATGTCACGTAAGCACTGCACATTTTCAAACCCTGCATATTTTTTTGTAGAAGAGAAAAATTTATTAGAGTATGCAGTGCTGCAGAGTCAGTATGGAATCCACTGACTCTGCAGCACTGCATACTCTAATAAATTTTTCTCTTGAAGTCAAGCGTAGATCGCATGATAAACCGATGCGTTATCCCAGCCAGAAAATTTCGATTATCGTCATTTGAGTGTAATAGATCATTTAATTACTACATGACCTTCTGTAATTATAGCTAGATTTTTAAATTATAGTGCTCATAGTTTTTTAGTTATTTGACAAAAACAGTTCTGGCTGGGGTATTTATTGGGTAAATGTATAGTTTATTTTATGGTTGCGAAGATATTCAAGATCCAGCTGGGGTAACGTTTACGTGTTTGCTGTATCTCTGAAACGGTTAGGCGCACTTTTATAATTTTTTGCACACACTTAAGAAGTGCACACACTTCTTATGTAAGCTTGAATTTGAAAATCAACATAAAACAAAAAAATAATGCACCGTTTAGAGGTCAGGGAGGGGGTAATCCGTGGCCCTAGCACTTCGAATAGGGTCAGTGACACCTGGGCCCGTGACAACTCAACCCGAATAATAATACCAGATACTACGTCGTCAAAACGCCTAACGCGTCAGCATGAAAAGTATCAACCTCATAAAATATAGTTTTTTTATTTTTATTTATTGATAGATTTTATTTATTTATTTTTATGATTATAAATATGTAATAAATATTATTATTTTAAATGAAAGTGAATGCTAGAACTTGTACTGCAGTAGTCTTTTTTTATTTATTTAAATACATAATTCGTTACGTCGCCCTCGTTACGTCGTGTTCCGCTGTGACCGGGATCGCAACGCTACGGGGAAGCGGGATGGGGGTGGGGTTCTCATTGCAATACTGCTTGAGCTAAATTCGGCTTCACTCGATATTCCCAATAACCCACATTTTAAGCCCTCGGCGTTTATTGAGCACCTCATGGTCGCACTTCCTTGCAAAAACGATAAACATAAGATACATGTTATCAGCGCAGTGTACATCCCGCCGGGGACCTGCTCCGATGTGTATACATCTCATTTTGACTTTCTTCAGGATACCTTAAATGCACCTAACGTCATGAATGTTTATATCATCGGTGATTTTAATCTTCCTAATATCACGTGGAGCGCAATATCGGCGGGGCATGAGGCCTGTGTGGCATGTGTCTGTACACACCCTGTATGTTCGGAACTGACGCGTCTCATGTCCTCGCTAGATGCTCACCAATATAACAGCACGCCTAATAGTGGAGGAAACATCCTGGATTTGTTTATTTCGAATACTTCCTGTTCTACTGGCCATCTTAGAGACCCGTTATTACCAGTCGACCTCCATCACCCCCCTTTTGTTATAACTGCACATGTTAGCCTAACTACACAAATGATGAAGAGGAAACCGGTTAATAAATATAATTTCCGTAAAGCTAATTACGATCTCATCAACAAGCACATTGATGAGGTCAATTGGTCCGCGCTGTTCAATAATTTGTCATCGGAAGAGGCCGTGGAGGCTTTCTATAGTATGTTGAGTGACATAATTAGCCCGCTAGTCCCCCCCGCAAGAACTAGATCACTTGACTTCCCAATCTGGTTTACGCCACAATTAGTTAATTTTTTTTAAAAAGAAGCAACGTCATTGGATAAAGTGGAAAAAATATAGCAACGTCAAAGACTATAACACCTTCTCCGAATATAGGTCTATCTTCAAGCATATGTGTAAAACCTGTTATTCCAGTTATATTAACTCAGTGGAAGATAGTCTCTCTAGTAACATAAAGCATTTTTGGTCCTATATCTCCAACCGTAAAAGCAAATCAGGTATCCCATCCATGATGCAGTACCAGAGTGTCAAGTCAAGTGATCCTGAAGTTGTCTGCAATATGTTTTCGGACTTTTTCTTGTCCGTATTTGAGCCCGCGTCACCAACCCTCGCCACGTGGGGTCCACCGCAGCAGTGCGCAGAGAATGGTAGCTTAATTAGTGCTTTGCATATTAATAAATCAAAAATACTAAGCGAGTTGAAACGGTTGGACCCCTCTAAGGGGGCAGGACCTGACGGTCTTCCGGCGGCCTTTTTTAAGGCTACGGCTAATGGTATTTGTGAGCCGATCTATATCCTCTTTAATAGATGTCTGCATGAAGGTGTGTTTCCCGGGGTGTGGAAGCGAGCTAACATTACCCCAGTGCATAAGGGTGGTTCAAAGCATGACGTCGAACAATATAGACCCATATCGATTCTGCCGACCTTGTCAAAGCTTTTTGAAAGACTTGTTCACAACGAGATTTACCCTCTTCTTCATAATATTATCATTCCGGAACAGCATGGGTTTGTAAAGCGCCGATCTACGACGTCTAATCTGTTAATATTTGCTAGTCACCTCTTTGAAAATGCTGATAGGCGCTTGCAGATTGATGCAGTCTACACAGATTTCAAGAAGGCTTTTGACAAGGTCGATCATGAAATTCTGCTGAACAAAATCGCTTACAATGGAATACGTGGAAACTTGTTGCGTTGGTTCGTGTCGTATCTCGAAAACCGGTCGCAGAGGGCTGTCGTTAATGGTCACCAGTCTGTCTCTGTCAATATTACTTCCGGAGTTCCACAGGGCTCTATTCTGGGACCGCTTTTATTCATTATTTATATCAATGATATTAATAAGTGTTTTAAAGAGTCCAAATTCTTGATGTACGCTGATGACTTGAAGGCGTTTAAAGTTATACGTACTATAGATGACTGTCAGTCATTTCAGGATGACCTAGACAGACTAACTGCCTACTGTATTGACAATAAGCTGCATCTTAGTATCCCTAAGTGTAACTATATACACTTTACAAAGAATAATTTCATCCTCAACTTTAATTACAACCTTAACTGTATCCCCTTAAATAATATTTCAATAGTGAAGGATCTTGGTGTTCTCTTTGATGTAAAACTGTCTTTGAACCAGCATATCGAGGCAATAGTTAATAGTGCTTTTAAAATGTATGGGTTTGTGATGAGAGCCGCAACAGAATTTAAGCGTATCTCAACCTATCTCTATCTGTATAAGACACTAATTCGCTCTCAGTTAGAATATGCGGTCCCTATTTGGAACCCCTTCTACCAAAAGTATGTTGTTGGAATAGAAAGGGTCCAGCGCAAGTACCTTCGTGCTATGTGCTACAGATGTTATGGGACTAAGACTTATCTGTCATACTCCCAGCTCCTTGATAAGTACAAGCTCATTAGCTTGGAGAACCGGCGCAAATACCTGCAGGCCAACGTGCTTCATGATATTCTTCATAATAAATTTGACGCCATGGATCTAACGAGTAAGCTGTGTTATTCTGTCCCCCGAACGGTTCATGTGCGTCAGGTTCGTGCACGTACTCTGTTCGCGCTAAATTCGTGTCGTACGAACTCTGGCTTACGCTGCCCTATTCATGGAATGTTGGAATCCTATAATTCAAATTTCATTGAGATTGATATATTTGCATGCTCGAAAAATAAATTTAAATCTAATATTATAAAAATGTTATCTTAATTTTAATTTGATTGTAATTGTAATAATATTGTTTCTTTATTGCATAATTTAATCTAAGTAATTTAATTTGCTTCTGCTATGTTTTGATTTTGTAGCTATAGCTCACTTTAGTAATGTATTTATATATTTCAAAATAATTGTTAATTTTGGATATGCTCATGTAGTGGCAACCACTGCTCAATAAATATGTTTTATCTGCGGATAATGTAGTGGACTGCAGCATTGATTCTTAAGTTTTGTGAATACTTATGTATGTGTTATGTTTATGTTGTAGTTGTTTATTATCCCTTAATAAATAAAATAAAAATAAAATAATCATATATTTAATATATTTATATAATCATGTATAATACTCGAAGCTGGTGTCAGATGTTTGAGATTGGTCAGACCTGTGACGGGTAATAGTCTCGACACGTTCCTTATGTTCCTTTTGCTCAGTTGCTTGAAACTGTGTTGAGGAAACTGAAACTGAAACATTATGAGCGCCAACTCCTTCTTTTAATTTCTCGTGTTCGCTGCAGCAGAGGCTGTTCATTTCCTGTTTCTTAACAGATAAAGTATATTCGATACTCTCTTTTATTTTGGACTGTGTACTAATCTCAATTTCCTCACGCCAGACGCGTAATGTGCTTTTAATATCATCCTTGAACTGGGCTATAGCGTCCATGTCAATGCGCCATCCTTTGAGTGTGTTATTTAGTTCCTGTGATATTATATTAAGGCTGTCTATTGCGGTGGAGCAGGACGCAGCATCAGTAATAATCGTTGGTCTAGAGAACGCGGACACTTCACACCTTTGGCCGGAGTAACCGGCATTACACCTGCAAAAAAAAAGAAAATAATTAATATTTGATACAGGGAAATAACACAACAGGCGATTGAGTCACACCTTAATTAGATAACATGCAATGAATTAGAGCCGCGCCTCTTCCCGGCGCAATCGCTCTTTGGATTATTTCGGAAACTTCATCTGCCTAGCCACCGGAGAAAATCATTGATCACTGCAGTTTCTCTAGCCACCTACCATTCTTCCGTGTCGTTTCTTTCTGTAGGTATCCATATGACGTGAAGTTATCAGTCGCTAGTATCAGGGTTGTATCTATAACAAAATATGGGACCTTACGATCCGCTTCATTTGTCGATTCCGCTGTCACTCAGTCTTTTTACAAAAAAAAAACCAACCGACTTCCAAAAAAAGAACACAAATTAAAAGTGAAAAATAACTTTAATTTCGGAAATCGATGGTTTTCAATTTCTTTTTTTTTTAACTGACTTCCGAAGTCAAAGTATTTTTCACTTTTTAGTGTTTTTTTTTGGGAGTCACAAAATTTATATGGGACCACCACTGAAGCATGAAGTACCAAACAAAAAGAATCATCAAAATCAATTCTCAATAGCGGAGTAACCGCGTAACAAAAAAAAAAAAACTCTGACTAATTGAGAACCTCCTCCTTTTTGAAGGTTAAAACAGAACGTTACGTTGACGATTTAAAACTTACAACAAGAATGAACTACTTAGTCCCTAATAAAATGAACATGTTTTACCTGCACTTAGGTTTTCCCTCGGCGCTGACACTGCAATCTCCCTGTAAACAGTAGTTGTGACAGACTGAGACCTCGCATCTCTCGCTAATGTATCCCTGTGTACATTTACAACGAAACTCCTCGCTAACTTTTGTGCCATGGACACAGAACAGGCTAACATCTGTAGTAACGTTGTGGGAGGCGCTGTCGTTGGTCGTCGAGTTAATTGGTGGTCTCTTTTGAGCCTCACAGCTTTGATTTTCAGTTTTGTAATTTAAGGCCATACCTATAGTGTTCTCATATTGGGGTAGCAAAAATTGTTTGGGTTTTATCTTCTTGTCGTGCGGTGGATTCTTTGTTAATTGAAAAATGGTGCTTATCGTCCTCCAGTGGATAAAATCTTTTGTTACGAGCATATCATAAAATGGAACTTTGCTGCCGTCTCGTTTAATATATAATGTTCTTCTGTTCTCTCCATTTAAATCTGCACTTTCAATAGACATTTGATACTCACTGCCATACAGCTGATTATCTAACCAGTACATTTTCTGTGCCAGTTGGTCAATGGCTATGCCACCTCGCCGATTGACATTCTTTTCTATTATAACTTCTCTCTTGGAGCCATCAAACCGAGCCCTCTCTATCTTACTTTCTGTGCCCCAGTAAATGTACCTGTAATTTGGAAACCGTTAGGGAACCAATATAAGTAGTTAACGTCAACCAACTTCAAGTACTGAACACAAGTTTGATTATCGACAGCAACAAATATTTTGTGTTTGTTTCACGAAGATGAAATACATTTAGTTAGGGGGCCTAAACCAGGCACATTAGCAATTCTTCTAAAATCAGTTCATTTCCTGAATCCCAGCTGTCATGAGCAATTCCTCTAATTTGACATAAAAGTAATTCATAATTTGTGGACCATTTTACGAATCTCCATAGAAAACTGTCAAACAGATGAATATTTTCATAATATTATTCTGCTAAAGTGACCGTTTTAAGCCCCTGGTGTTACATCTATAAAAGCATTTGCTGTCGACTGCGATAATTAAACCTTCACAAGCGAATTTTGACTTTATACAATTATACAAAAAGATTTTAAAACAGTTTCGGGTGGCTGGTGCCGGTGCCGGGGAGGATTAACGGCAACACTTCTTTGTTGGTATATTGTAGAACTAACTAATAGCTCATATAGTTCAATAAGTATTTTGCTGAGATAAAAAACTATACGTACCCTCCACAGCTATCCACAGTAAAAGCGAAGATTTTCCCAACCGACCCCACATTGATTACAAGGTTTTCCTCAACTGCGTTGGCATTTGCAAGTTTTGAAAAAATGGAGTTTCTAGTTTCCGGTCCTGTTTCAGTCCAGAAGAGTAATTGTGTGGCCGGGTCGTAGGCGATGTGTAGGTACGCATACCGAACACTTCTGTATAAGTATATTACTTCCCTGGTATCTATATCAAAGCTATAAATATTAGCCCTATCGCCTGCATATGGATAATCGGAAAACAGCACCCTGTTGTTTACTGGATCGTAAGCTAATGATGTGAGTCTTCCTGACGGAATGTCTTCTATATGCGTTCTCATTCCGATAGTATCATAAAACTGTAGTGTCTTATCTCCGGCCACCACAATGTCTGAAACATATGAAAATATAATTTTCTAAGCTGATTAAAATCTTCTCTTTCCTAGCCTTTCCTCTTCTTTTTTAAACAAGACATACAAATAAAAAATCTGGAGTCACACGTTATCCGTTTAATTAATTCCCTATCACGTGTGATTCCAGATTAATAATTTGTGTCTGTGATGTCTTGTTTATGCCTTTTTAGTTGAATTTTTTGTCGTAGTTGGATTTTAGTTTTATATATTATTATATTTTTTATGTTTATAATATACAGTATGTAGTGACAAAGGGCGTTCCCGTTATACTAATGCGGGTTGCATTAGTATAGGGTCAATACATGAAAAAAAAAACCAACTCAATGTTTTTTTATTTTTTATTTAAGTAGTGAAATATTCACAAAACTATTAAATTGATACGTAAAAGAAACTAGGTATAGAAGAACGGGCAAGAAAGTCCACGGACAATCTTTTAAATAAAATAAAAAATACAAAAGTGGTTACTACATCATTCATGTTACAATGTAGAAAACACGTCAAAAGGGTCCGTAACAAAAAATAAAATAAAAAAACAATTCAAAAATTACCACCTATAAATGGAAAATAGAACCTCTGAACAATCTTATTAGGATTTCCATTTGTAAATGATACGTGATAAAATAAACGTCGCCATATTATCGCCATATTTCAAACCCAATAAACAACTCTTGTACTCACCCCAGGAGAAGGAGTGCGCCAACCCTACAAACAGCGCTAACAACGCCAACACACCCTCTGTTCTGTACATTTTATACCGCAGACAACGTTGTTTCAGCAGAGGTAAATGATGCGTCCACCCTGGTGACCGCTCGTGACATATAAAAGCAAATCACTGGTTTTCCTCAAACGGGAAGCTATATTTATATCAATATTAGGCATCAGGCATATTGATAACCTGTGGGTTCCTCTGATAAGACGGCGTCCCATTACGAATATCGTGCACTTATACAGGGTGCAGTTCTCAAGTGTGCGTGAATAGCTAAATCTGAAACTGTAAAGATTAGAGAAAATTACTAACGGGCGCCATTATTTAACAGTTGCCTTCCCAATATTTAAAATAATAATATCGTAAGAACGGTTTTCTTATTTACTTTGTATTTATTAATAATCATCATTCTCCTGTCCATATCCTAATTTATTTCTGGTCGGCGCAACATGTCCCTTTCTTACATATTTTCTGTATTTGTCGTCATCTCGGTAGTCCCCCATTTCTAGCTGTATCATCTTTCACACAGTCCATCTATCGTTTCTTTGGTCTTCCCCTACTCTTATAGCCATCGACATTCATACCCAAAACTTTCCTCACGTCATTTTCCTCATTCCTTCGCATCACGTGCCCATACCATGACAACCGATTTCCGCACAACTTTTTAGTCACCGGTGCCATTTTCAGACTTCCTCTTATGTACTCATTTCTTGTTTTATGCATTCGTGTAACACATCCGTCTTAACATTCTCATCTCAGCTGCAGCCATTCATTCATCCTTTTTGTGGCCCAACCGGTGAACCGATTTTGTTAAAAACAAAAACGATTGTTTATATATTTTCCTAGCCGTTAATCGGACATCAGGTTACAAAAATAAAAAAAAGAACAGACCTGTGGTTATTCCACCAGGTTTCGTTTTATGAAACAAATTCTGTAAAAGCGCACCGGGAGTCAATCAATCAACTCAATCTATCGCAGTCCACTGCTGGACATAGGCCTCTCCCAGGCTGCGCCAACCAATTTTTTAAGGTCGTCGGTTCATCTAGCCCGGGTCCGTCCCGTACTACGCTTGCTCCATCGGCCATCGGTCCTTTGACAAACATGGCCGGCCACTGCCACTTCAGCTTGTTTACTCTGCATGCTATGTCGGTACCTAAGTAGTATTCACATGTAACCTTTACCTGCAATCTAGCCGCGTTACTTCTGCCGACTGCCTAGCAGGTCACGGCCTGCGCAATTTACTTGCAAAGCCCTAGCCGTTACAGTGGAATCTTGGATTGTTTACATTACAGGCGAGTTGTGAGGGTGTGCATTTTAAAGTAACGTCATACGATAAAATAAGGAAAAGTAGGATGTCATTGCTTCCCAGAACTTGATCCATAAATGTTATTACCGACACTATCGGATTGTACAATAACAGTGTGGTTTTTAACAGTTTCGAAAATAGATTTTTCTAAAATCTTATGATACCGTTTTAGTTTTCATCAAAATCGGCACTGAGACGCATTTGAGTTTTTTTTCTAAATTTCTTATGATTCTGGACGCAAACTTAAAAATATCACATGTATATGCCACCATTTCGGTACCTAGTATCAACAATAGATAACATTGCATGTTTTAATAATGTGTAAAAATATTGTTGTTTTCGTTTGAACGAATTGCAAGATTATATCATTCAAAGGTTAATTAAAAGGGGTTATAATATTATTATGTATTTTTATCTATACATGGTGAAATACAATTAGCTAGTGAAACTCCGCAGACGTATCTAAACACGATAAAATAACAAAATAAAATGATTTGATGTTTTTTTTTTGGGGTCAACGACCGCTGCTAGTTTTGTTACTTGAAGTTTGAGTTGAGAAAATCTGTTTTCTTTTGGTTTAATGTGTTTGGATATCGAAACTCATCACGTCTAAGTTTGCACAAAAAAAAACAGATTTTTTAGATATTTCAAGTGACTATACTAACTGCGGTTGATGAACCCACAAAAAGAACCATCAAACTAATTTCTTTTTGTTTTATCATTTGTTTAGATAATCGATACCTACCCATTATGTCTGCGGAGTTTTGCTAGCCAATTTAATTTGACCCTGTCGAACTTACAGCCGGTTTCTAAATTGAGAATTTTAAAGTTGATCACTTGTCAAACTCTACCTAAAGATATTTAATTTGTTTCTGATGTAATCCTGTGAACAACTGGCCGGAGCGCGTGCGCAACTAATTAACTAATTAGTTATTGAACAAAGTTGTTTACCGGTCTTCTTCATTTTTTTTTTAAATCAATCTTTGTGTATTCGGAGGTAAGTTACTCAAGTTGGACAGATGGGGTGATCACAGTATAACATCACACGCCTGTATTCCCTGTGCTTATCTCATGCAATATCGATTCCATTTCTCAACTAAGAAAAACAAAATTGACAATTCTCAAAACGTTCTCAAAAGTTGAAAGTTTAGCACAAAAATTGGGCTGCTTGAACTGTTATCATCTGTTTATACTGTTAGCGAATATAAAATATAAATTATTTTTGAAAATAAAATTCACAACATTTATAGGTAGGTACCTACTGCGTTTTGAAAGAGTTATCGGTAACATTATCTTAACTATATTTTTTATAATTTTTTGTTTAATTTTTACTGTAGGTACTCATAAGTATGACGGAGCAGCAAGTGGCGCCGTCTAGTTTTGTTGGACTAGGAACTTGAAAAAAGGATTGCCCACGTCTACGATCTAGTTTAAAGTACAACTATGTCCACGACAAACTGCTATACTCCGGCGCAATGATGATATTGACGCTGCTGACCACTAAATACGATGACCACTTCTTGTAAAAGATTATCTTGCGGCGTTCCATCAATATGAACATACATAACAGTTAAATGAAGGGATTAATAAAACTTTAGAATAACATTTGTTAAAAAACATAAATAGTTTATTTTGAAATAATTTAAATTTAAAAGTAATAACGCTTTATTCAAGACTAGCGGTCGCCCGCGGCTCCGCCCGCGTGGATGTCGGTTACCGCTGCAAAAAGCCTACCCAGGAAAGACACGGTCAGCAAAATGATTCCCAGGTCAATTCACAGACACCGACAGTAACATCGACGACGCAGTCATTATCCGCAGGCTGCACAGATTGTCTTTCTGTGTATGTTAAAGTTGTTAATGATGAAAATATTTAAATGTAATTAATACTAAGTTTTCACATCTGCCGGCAGTCCCGGAGCGCAACCCGTTGTTTTAGGATAGATAACTAAAGCGATTATTGTAGAGCTTCTCTATAAACAACATTTGACGTTAAATTATTTTCAGGTAACAAAATATACTGATGGTCGGGAGCCCCGACCCGTGATAGGGCAACGTAAATTTGCCCATGCGTAAAACATTCTTTTCGTGAATCAATTCCTACTAATTTGAATGTTTGGCCCTGGGAGAAAAGAACTGTTGTTTAGCTCTGAGAAGAACTTTTGCGTAGGTGTAGTTTTAAGAACGAAATCTAAAAAAAATCGCACGAAAATTATTAGACTTCGCGCACGACCGCTGCGTAGGGAGCATACCTTACTCATAGATCTAAACTCCCCTCCCGCACGCGCACCCCCGCCTTGGTGACGCCCACTTCGCAACGGGCCGTGCAGCAGAAATCGTAATATTTTAATTTCGCCATAACTTCAAAACCAAACGTCCAATTTTAATCATTCAAAGACCAAATATTATCTACATAAACTGTACTTAGTGATGAAATAATTTATTTTGATAAGGATTAATAGCATGAGTAAAATAAACGCGTTTAAATGTAGTCCAAAAAAAATTCAAGATTTTTAAATAAAAAACAGTTGTTGTGCCTCACTCGACATAGATAGGTATAGTGCGTCGCGGACTTTTTTGAAGGTATTTATAAGATCTACAATTAATTAGAACATTTTATGGTTCTGTCTTTTATAGTTTAGGCAGCGTACGCAAAATAAGTAACTTTTCTGGTTGATTTTTTACACCTTGTGTCCGAAAAACCCAAATATCTTACGGAACCCTATTTTTTTCCAAAATAAAATATAGCCTATGTTACTCGTGGATAATGTAGCTTTCGAATGGTGAAAGAATTTTTAAAATCGGTCCAGTAGTTTTTGAGCCTATTCATTACAACCAAACAAACAAAGTTTTCCTCTTTATAATATTAGTGTAGACAAAATATAATTGTGAATAATACTAATACTTTATTTGTTTCTAATTATGTTATTAATAATCGATATTCTAGTCAATTATGTGATGTTTTAAGGTTTTTTTAGTCAAATTTATAAACATTAATTACCTATAGTTATAGGACTCTGAAATTGACTCTGCGATGCGATGCGATGATTTTTCAATAAACTAGTTGCAGGACATTAATCACTACGAAGTAACCAAATAACTTTTTGTAAATGTGTTAAATGAAGTAAGTATCAATATGAAAAATTGATCTATTTTTTACATGTACGAGTATTCAACAATGCCAGAGTATTAAATAAGATGGTAAATTATGCGACTAAAATCTTAAATATTCGCGCGAAAACGTGAAATGGCTCTTAAATTATAATTTCATCCTTTGGGTGTCTAAAAAGCCACCGACACATTAAATCATACAGTTGCAGTATCATCTGGTACTCCTGCCAAGGTTGCGGGTTAGTCCGAAAGGGATACCGGGACCTTGGCAACAGGCAACTGAAGGAACACGGGTGGGTTATAGTCCGCGCGAGCGGGAGAAGTCATTGGATGATTTCCCACGCAATAACAAAAAAAAACTAGTAACGTTATCTATCCCCATAATCTATTTCTTTGTTTTGGCAGCTTTTCCCTTCAGGCTTTTTAATAAATCTGTTGAACATACTTAAACATCGTCATTCGTGGAGGCTCTTTGAATGAACCCTATGGTACTCCCTATTGTATCCCTGGTCAGCACTGACTTAATTGTTATTAAATAATTAAGTCAGTGCTGACCAGGGATGAATGGCACAAAAGGGAGGAGGCCTATACGTATAGTGGGTGGAACAAGGCTGCCAATGATAACGATGATTTATTAATCTTATTACTGATTTCAGGTATGTTGTGGTCAAGTACCGTTTTAACCACAATGGTGTACTTCACATTGATGGGCGTGGCCCACTGTTCCATCGCGGTCCTCATTCCTATAGTCATTTCGGATGCTGTGGCTCCCGAAAAATTCACCTCAGCTATGGGCATCTGGCTTCTTGTTACTGGTATATTTAGCATTGTCGTTGGACCTGCTGTTGGTATGTATTTGTCTTTTGTTTCTCTTAAACTTAGTTAATCGTTCTAAGTACATCTTCAATTGACTGCCTCGTTGGTCTAGTGGTCGGAAGCGCTACTGCTCAGCACGAGGTCCTGAGTTCGATTCCCAGGTCAGGCTTTTCTATCTGGAATTTGTCAATAGCAGCCCGGAGTCAATAGGTTTGCTCCCTACATCGAACTTAAAGATAACTGGCAAAATATGGCTGCATTATAGGTACACCTCTGCACAACCCTATGGGAAAACAAGGCGTGACGTTATCTTCAAATTAATAAAATCTTAAATCCATTCAATCATTCATTCACTGCACATTCTTTATCGCCGCGTCTATGGCGAGAAGTGATCAAGCAATATGGAAGAATTATTGAAAATCCGCCCCCTAAAGGGGATGAAAGTAATTCTTGCCCACGGGTCAACCTCATCGGTCGCAGGTGTTGTACAATTATAAAAGGCTATAGTAATATGTCTGTCAGTATGACAGTTTCAGGACAATAATTATGTTATAGGTTTTTTGTATTAAACATAACATAATTTTACAGGCTTTTAATATAAATATTAATAATTATTATCTAATAAATATTTATTCTCAATAGAAACGACATAGGTCAAAATCCCCTATGGAGCTCTATGAGTTCAGAAATTCCCATTGATGGGCATTGTCAACGGGGATTAGTGGAATAACCCTTTAAAACTTTGTGCCATATAACATAAAATATAATATCTACCAAAAATTACGATGATACCGAGTCCCTTCTTACAACAGTGAAGTAACTCATAACAAAGATATACACACTCCCACACCCACACACACACGCACGCAGACACACCCTCACGCACTCACACATTCTTGTACTGTATTTTTATTTGTTAAAAATTATTTTATGTGATAATAATAATTATGTTACAGTCTAAGAAAAACCCTTGTCCTATTTTCGGGAAATGAAGTCTGATTGTCCTTAATACAGGCTACTAAGTAACCTAGCTAGGACATCAGATCGTAAATTGTATTGTTACCTACTCATCTCAGATGTAAACTATTCCTATGTTGTCATTCTACTTTGTAACAGACTGTACCACTTTTTTATGAAATAAATTATACTTATACTTATAATATATCATTCAGTCAAACGGAAATGATAAGTATTATACTAGCAATCATTTTTATATAAGAAGAAGAAGATTATTGATTTGTTTTTTGATAATTTATAATAATAATTTATAATATAATTTTTAATGTTATTAAATTATTGTAGGTACGCGTATTTGGATGACCTGTAACTGATTGCTCTGACATTTGTTTCAGGCACCGTACGAGATTTCACGAATAGCTACTCAAAAGCGTTCTACACTCTGATATCGTTTTACACAATAGTAGCTGTGCTGTGGCCGATAGAACTCATTGTCAAGAGCAACAAACGAAGAAGAAAAATTGTGAAGAATTCTAAATCTAGTCAATTGAATAAAGAATTTAAATGAACGTTTTCAGCATTTTTTAATTTAAAAAGTTAACTAATAGGACAAACAACAACTATTTACCTTCGTTGTATTACTATTAAATTGTGTAGTTGGAAAACAATGTGGGTAAATACTCTAAACTCTATTCATAGGACCAAAGGTACAAGCAGGCAGGCATAAGGGAAGAGTACCTACAGTTTATGTTAAAATAGATACCTACACAATAAACTGAGAGTGACATCAATTATTCTCACTCTAGCTCTATAAAAGCGATTCATGCCCCATTGTTGATCAAATTCCACCCCCTTCTCTCTCTGAACCTTGTCTCTATTGTTCCTTTCAACTTACGTACCTCCAATACCTAAACTCGGTCAAGGTGCATATAAGTTTCTTCAGTCACCATCAGCATCATTTGGCAGCTTGTTCCACCTGCTCCCTTTTGTGTTATGCTTCCCTGGTACATTCGAGTCTTATCAGTAGTATAGTATTTGGTGGCATTTCCCTCGTAATTCGTCCGTTTACCATCTATTTGCTGAACATTTTATGAATCTCGTTTACTTTTTTACTGTGTTGTACCCATCAACCAATCAGGTCCAATCCTCATCTCAGTTTGCACAGTCTAACAAACAACTGATACACTACGTTTCTTTCATTCCCCAATGTACAGCATTCGTTTCAAACTGCACAAAACAAGTAAACAAAGTTGTCGACCAAATAGCGCTAGAGCAAGCAACGTGGCAGTGGACTGTGGAGTCAGTTTATTTATCCGATGGAGGCGAGGGTATTTACTGTGCAGTCACAAAGTACTGAGCTTCTTTGGATAGACTCACCATTTTACCTAACAGCGAGTGTAAAGAAGAAATCGGGTTCAAAACGCACAGAGGTACATACTTCTTTGTGAGTGAGATTGTTTAAAATCCAGCGAGGCATTAAGTGCGGCCGCCATTTTCATTTTTGGCAGCGTGCTATGTTTCGTGTTTTAGCGTTGCTTTGGAATGGAAATGAAAGGTAATTTTGGTGTTCGTCTGCTTAGGTCACCTTTTCTTCAACTGAAGGAACTCGGGTTTTAGTCAGTAAAAGTCTGACACGCCCTTCCGCTCCGCCCAGAGCGGGAGTAGTCATTGGATGACTTCCCACATTAAAAAAAGTCCACCTTTTCTTAGGACTGATAATGACAAACAACGCTCTCGATGGCGAAATTGATTGGGCAAGGTTCGGCCAGCCACGCTGTACGTATCAACAAACGAACTAACCTAACCTAATAAGCACAGTCTTCAAAGCAAAGGGCGTAGCGACAGATTTTAGTAAATCCAGCTATACGCGGTAAAACTGGCATGCCAGTAGAAAGTTATCTGAACTCAAACTCAAAGCATTGATTTCAAAATGAATAAACCAATTACAGGTACTTTTGAGTTGTAGAGGTCGGTCAGTCAAAAATTTGAAGCTAGTTGCCCATTCCAAAGCGTAGTACACTCTTTAAGGAGCAGAATGGGCACGAAACTCCACTGTCATAAACGGACACTCTTATAAATCAAAATATTGTTACAATTTATTGGTTACATTATTCATGTGAAAACAATGTAAAAAAAGACGTGTACGTTAAAAGCGTCCGTAATCAAAAGATAAAAATAATTCAAAAATTAAAATAAATTAAACATAAATTGTCTGTTAAATGCATTTACTTTTGGAGTGGCCTTTGTTGAGATACTTGCATATTTATTTATATTTTATCCTTATTCTATTCTGCATTATAATTTGCTTAACCTGTTATGAACAGGTCAGACACGTACTATTAGCATGAGTGGCTACCTTAGTGGCCCGTTTGAACTTCGGAAGCAGGATGCAGACATCTAATGCTAAGTATAATCATCTGGAAGTGGGTTAGGTTTTTGATCTATAGGTCAGTCAGTCAGTGATAAAAATGACGATTTTCAGACGTTGTTATCTCAACAACCGTTTGAGCTGTATTTATGAAATTTGGGGTTCTAGTTAATCTAGGGGGTATTAATAAATAAACCAAGTTTCATGTGTGTATGTTAAATAGATTTTGAGTTATTGAGGGGTGAAAAGTAGCTCCAAATGGTTCGTGTAATATAACACATGGCTGCTGCGTCGCCAGTTGTTTTCTTGAACTTGGCTTGACACGCGGCCGCGTGTCTCGATACGCCTTTAGTCCCGGAGATAAATAGCTATAATTTTCTTATTTTAAACGATGGGTCATACTATGAATGACTCCTGTATCCTGAACAAGATAACAACGCTTAGACACACTTGCACCACAAACCACGTATTTAAAACATCGTTCTGTTTCTCTCAATAGTGTGAAAATGACAGAGACAGAATTATGTTTTTTTTTTTTGTAAACGTTTTTTTTGACTTGTAGTGAAAATGGATAGTAGGTCTGTTGCGGAAACTATAATATAATTATGATACAGAACAATGACAGTAGGTACCTGCTCAGCCGTTTACAAGACACATAGGGTTTCAGAAAGAGTTCGATTTTGAAGAGCGTCGTTTCTATCACTCGTGTCTCTGTGACAGTTTCTATTTATAGCTCGATTTGTCATAATTAATACCCACTGATCTTACTTGTACTGTGTGAACCATAACTACACGTAGGTATGTACAAGTTTTCATCGTCGGATAAACTGTATTTATTTTTTATCACTAAAGTCCGTGTGGGAGTCGCTTTCGGGACCCATAAGGGTGCGTTTCCACTGAAGCAGAGTCGAGCGGAGCTGAGCCGAGACGTGCAGGAATCTTCCAATCACAGACGAGACGACAGACGCGTTGAGGATTTTAACCAATGTGATTGCTCGATTCCGCTCAGCTCCGCTCGTCTCCGCTTCAGTGTAAACGCACCCTAATGCTGAAGCCTTAATTATGCTGTCAATTAATTATCCTTTAACATAACCCTTCGCAGACCTAAAACCTTTAAGGTCTTCATAATTTATTTGCTGTTCTTTGAGCGCATTGCCAGAGACCATACACTGCCTCTTTCTTGACCACGTCCTCGCAAGATCATAATGATAAATTTGTGCTGAGCGGTTTCCCGAGAGGAAAAAGATCGACGCAAAAGCTAACGATAAAAATATCGCATACTATGTGGTTCCAAACATGTTACTAAAATATACCTACTTAGACATTTAAATTATTATTTTGGTGATAATATGAAAATTTAAATGTCTAGTATATTTTCTTTAATATTATGATGCCATCACCTTTATAGAAAGGTGATCGTATAGGTAGGTATATCAAAAAAAAGAAACATGAAACTATAAGAAGACAAGATCATCGCAAGGCCAGACGCCCGAATACATGAATACATCGTAAATACATTATGCACAATAAATCTGTCAGAGCATTTATTGTCTTTTATTGCGCTATAAATATCCTTGTTGTAATGATAACCAAATTAGATGCGAATAGAAAATTATGTGGATTATAATATTAACCACAGTTTCAAAAATAGACCAGACCTTGATCCATTATAATAAGATGTTAGTAATACAGTGTGTATTACTAACATCTTATTATAGTGGACTTTTATAAAGATAGTAAAAAATGTAATACAAAAAATGTAAGTCATAATATCTGTTGCTAACACCAGACGCACCGGGTTCATGCACATGTAGGTACATGTACTCAAAGCGCCATAATGGTGCAAAATGGCAAAATGGATGCTTGGTGTAATCCAGAGTATTTGCATAACGAGCTATATATATACACATACACGTCCACTTTCGTTTATACCTAACCGTGGGACCTTGATGATAAGACTTAATTTAATCAGTCGTAGTTTGTTTATAGAAGCTATTTACCACATAATGGCCCACTGCTGGGCAGTCGTTACGGGTCGTCAGAAGCCCGAAAATTTGACAACCAGTCTTGCCAAGTGGTATCTTAATACCCAGTTACTGGGTTGTGGAGGTCAGATAGGCAGTCGCTCCCTGTAAAATACTGGTATTCAGCTGCATCCGGTTAGACTGAAAGCCGACCCCAACTTGGACTTCCCTTTTCCACATACGTTAGTCAGCTTCACTAAACAGTTGCTCACTTGGTACTGAACCGGGCAACTCTGAGTCTCCAGCACAATGAACAGTCTTCTTTAGACCGGTTTTTTTTTTGTAGACCTCCGGAAAAACTCCTTCAAAAACTTGAGAAACCCTAGAACCAAGCATTGATGACTGATCAAGCATAGTTATAGTGCTAAAGCCAATATTATTACATAGCTATGTCACAAAAAAAAATCTACACTAAGAAAATCAATAAAACATCAATACTTGGTTGCATCCAACTAAATTATAAAAGATTGATGCAGATGTAGGTATGCATCAATTTTTTATAATTAAGTTCATAATCTTATAAGATTTAATTTCAACGTGACATTTGTAACTTAATCACGATCGAGATGGCAATCTGATCGGCGGTTGATAACAAAATATGAAAATTATATGATCAAATCTTTATTTTGAGTTTAGTTTTTATTTTCAAAATAAACTACTATGGTCAAGCATATAAACTGGATTGGAAAAAACCTAGATTAAAATGAGTAACAGAAAATTTAGCACTGGCAGATAACTGGCTAATGTTATAGTACTTAGCAGGGTGACCAAGTGCATGCCTTTCGAAACACCAATCAACTTGCCTAGCCTTTTCCCAACTATGTTGGTCAGCTTTCAGTCTAACCGGATGTAAGTTAATACTAGTATTTTACATTGAGTGACTGTCTATCTGACGCCCACAACCCTACAGTTACTGAGTAACACGATACCCCTTGGTATAAGATTGGACTTTTGAGCTGCTGACTTTCGGAACTGCAATTTTACAATAATTATAATGTACTAGCTTACGCTCGCGCTTTCGCCCGCGTGGGATGTCGATAAAAAGTATCCTATACCCTTTCACAGGCTCTCTAGACTATCTGTGTACCAAATTTCATTTAAATCGGTTCAGTAGTTTTGGCGTGAAAGCGCGACAGACAGACAGAGTTCCTTTCGCATTTATAATATTAGTAAGGATAGTAAGGATTCCAGATGGTGTAAAATAGGACCCTTCCGACTATAGTATAGCAACTTCCTTTAAATGACTAATCTAATAGCAAATCGTGTTTTCTGCTTTAATTACCTATTTTCGCTAGACCGCTGCTGTCAACGAGATGTTATTAAATTACGGTACTGGATATAACCCGGAAAGATAAACTATTGGGTCCCCCACCTAATTGGTGTTTTTTTCTCACAAATAGAGAACCTCGTCAGTTCCATAATTAAAAATATTCATCATAGACAACTACCAATAGTAAAAAAACCTTATTATTTATAGTTTTCCAAACATATCACACCTAACCTACCTTAAAACCTTAAAAATGACTCCTCATTTTGTTAGCAGAAATTACCACAATTTTTTTTTTTACTTAGCCTATAACTAAAAACTAACTTATTTTTGTCGCTTAATCTAAATGGCAAACGTTATCTTAGTTTTTAAACATTCGTGCATAAAAGTTTTAAAGCATAGTATTCATGGTTGTTATTTAAATTAAGAAAATGTTAGTATGAAAAATGAAACTTCTTTAAAATTCCCCATACAAAACGCCGATTTCATTACAAACAAAGAGTTATTTTGGTTCGAAATATTAAGTAATTTTAGATAAAAACAAACTTTCAATTTGTATCAAATTTCGCAACCTGCGACCCCCTTTAGAATGCTTTCGATGCTAATCAGCTGACATTTGCAATATTTTTCTCGAATCCCCGTCTAAAACTATTAGTGGAAACTACCGCTGTTTATTTGGTTCATGTCTGTTTACATTAAATTTGAAATGTGGGACCTTCACCAAATATTTATCCACTAGTGTACCTTGAGCCTTTTATGAGTTTAAAAAATGTTAACCACGTTTTACTAAACGTGGTTTTAATCGATGACGTCAAAATACGAACGGGTTAGAACCTGTTGAAAATTATGATTTATTAATTGTTTTAATAATACAAGCATGCCGTGTAAGCACGTGGCGTCGCTTAATAAATTGGCGTTGATATAGATAGAGATACGCGGGGTGAGGAGGCGCTTCGCCGGTTGTTTGTCAGTTGCATGGATGATTTTTCTCCAAGCATTTGGATCCTTTCAGCCTTGAGGTGTATAATTAGCCACTGTCTATATTTTCATACAAATATGTACGAGTACCTGCCTATAATATCGAGGTAAATGAAAGTCGTCAAGGATTTTGAGAAGTTGGAGAGATTAATAATATGCCTGAAAGTTGTAAATCCTGTGAACGTTGACATAGTAAAGGGTTAAATTTTAGTCGTTTAAATCCACTTAAGGGGTCATTGTACTCATCATTATGAACAACTTTCACTATGGGACCAACCGTGAAATCCAGAGAAATAAATCAGCTGTTCCTTACATTTATGTTCGCAAACCTATAACTCGTCAAAATGTAGGGAACAGCTGATTTTGTTTTCGCGATTTCAATGTTTTTTTCTTTAAAGGATTTAAACGACTAAAATTTAACCCTGTATTAACAAGGGAACGACTACGAAGATGATGACTGTAGAAATGATCATACGATCATCAGATACTGAATTTGATACCAACCAGACTTTCCATGATATTACTAAAAATGGAAGTCTTCTAAAAGTACTGTATTTACACGCAAGAGTTCATTGCCATCGGGGCCTTTGCATTAACTGTATTCAATCAACAGTAAGTAAGCCTTGTCAGTAAATCAGAACCAATAATTGGTGAATTACTTAGGTACTACAGTTATGTGTATTATATTCTATCTACATGATACAGTTTGCTCCAACCCACATTAACTCGCCTGCAAACCTCATATTTGAGTTAGTTAGTACACACGGCTACACATCAAGCTATACATTTCTAGTTCAAGCTGATCTCACATTGTATAGGATTTCTGTACAATACGAGGTCAGCTTATACAGGAAATGTATAGCTTGATGTGAAGCCGTCTGTACCGTCGATTTCAGTCCCATTCTTTATTTATTTATTTATTTAAAAAAGGGTACGAAAACATCATATACATTGTACATTAAATATTAAAAGATAACAACACGACATTCACATAAAACAAAGTGTAGAAAAAAAAATAAAATGAAAAAACCAAATTATAAACAAAACAGCTGTGAATTAAGTCTAAAAGCAAAATTCTTATTTTAATTACATAGTAACGTTGTCGAAATGACTCACTTTTCTCAGGAAAACGATTATAATGATATATTATGAAAACTTTCCCTTCAATGAGATAATTATTTAATTTAGTGCTACATGTGTGTGTACATTAGCATTTTTAAATTACCCCCTGTAAAATATAACATGTTTATTTGCGCCACTTAGAGTAAATGTTGTTTCGCGATTGCTAAAGATAAAATAATCCATTTTAATGTTGTCAAGTTGTATTGGGTTTCCTTTCCGACCTTGCAGTAGGACGAAAACAGGCGGCTGATTTTTATCTTGGCGTAATCTTTAGGATTCACTGCAAAAACATGTTCTTGTTGGGCTGTTTTCACTGTGTCCTAGAAGATTAGCTAAGGCCTTAAAAGTTTGTGACGCGTTTACGCAGTTTTGCCTGATTCTCACCGTTATGTAGACAGGAATAACGCCAAAGAAGTAACTAATATTTATCTTGCTTGACTTATTGAATATCATAACTGATTGAGTTCCTACCTTTTTTGACGCACATAAATCTTTTATTAATATAGTTATTTATGCAACTGTTATATAATAAGGGGTATTAAAACACGAATGTGGGTTACGAGTGTGGGGATAATAGTATCACATGAGTGTTTTAATACCTAATTATTTACAGTTGCATACAAGATTTTATCTACACCCATGATATGAATCTTCTATAAAAGTTTCTTTGCAATACCAATATCGAACAAAAATGGCGCGGTACGACGTGAATTGGAATTTTTCGAATTCGAATGTGTTTTGTTTTTAAATTACGGTGCTTTGTTAGTGAAACGCTCGTGAATGTCAATGTTCTTTTTTTTTAATGAGTTGCATTATGAAATTCAGTACAATATTATAACACCCGTTTTGATGATATTATAGTTACTTCTTTACTGTTTCAGAAACTTTTATAGAGGATTTATAGCATGGGTTTAGGTAAAACAATTAACAAATACGGTATACTTAATGAACTAACTCATCAATAAAACAGTTTTTAGTTACCTACTCCATTGTCGAATAATTGACTCGCTTAGTTTGAAAGTATTTCAGTACCTACGGAAAAAATGCTTCTACCAATCATCATGGAACAAGAAACGTAAACTTGGACTGTGGAACTGGCTGACTAGAGTGCTATATATTTTTCTGCTGAAATATCACACATTATTTAGCCTTTTTTTTGTTTTTTTTTTATACCTTCCCTGGGGTTAAAACAAACACAGCAATGTTGTAAGACATAAAAATATTATGAAATATTCCAAGCAACGATCGTAAAATCCGTGTTTATAACCGACATGCGACGGATTTTTCCACAAAAACAAAAATAAACAGTATCTACTGTGATGAAAGTTGTTCGAGTTAACGACGTTACCGCGTGGGCTTAACTAGATAGGTAGAACGGATGGACCACAGAAGAACATTATAGAAGCGCATGTGAGTACCCCGATGTTACCAAGATTGTCAGCTACAACACTAGAACAACCAGAGGGCCTAGACAAGTGACAATCGCTTCGAAAGCGATTCATATTTCTACAACGACTTTCAAGCTTTTCGATAGCTTACGTCAGTCCTATACATTTTTGCCTTTTCCATCATCGTTATCGCTGATAGAATGTCACTTTGTCTACAGGGCCTTTGGGCCTCTGTTACAACATACGCTCAAACAGGGCTGTGAAAATTGTCAAAGATGATCGAACGCGCAGCGCGCAAGTTTTATGCAGAATGGTGTAGACCCCCCATACTGGTCAGCTGCATCCGGTTAGACTGGAAGCCGACCGGTCGCGACCCCAACATAGTTGGGAAAAGTCTAGGCAGATGTTGATGGTGTAGACCGCCCATTGTGTCACCCTATGTAAAATGTATACATTTATATCTGTAAGTCTTCTATTATATTCTGTGTTTAAATGGCTTTGTTATACCTAGTAATATTCTTACTGTTTCGTACGAGAGGAACCACGGCATGTAGGTACATTTATGCTCACTGTGGAGGCCTGAGAGTCTGAAAGCTCTCGACAAAGTGGACCCGTATCACAACGTGTGGTGTGATGTCGGATCCCATTTTTGATTGTGGAGATCAATGAAATCACCTGGTTTGAAAAAATATACGGATCGACTTGAGAACCTCCTCCTTTTTTTTTCGTCGGTTAAAAATCAAGAGAAGGATTGTTGCATGACTTTCTTACCCTTTCCATAAAGCCCGAAACTGCATTTTTTATTAATGTATTTTAAGCTGGAGTGTCGCATCTATACAAAGTATTATTTCTTCTTTGTCTATGGTACAACGCAGTTAAACTGAACGGAAGCGTAGGAAGGTTCTATCGAGTTAACGTTTTTTGCACTACACTTCTATTTTTAGCGGCTTATAGTTTTAGGGTCACTGATAAACCGTTAATTTTATAAATAGTTGGTAGGTATGTCTAAACCTGTTTAAAAGATATTGATATTATTGTAGATACACCTTGGAAGATAAAGATTGTTATCTAAGAGATGACATGTGTTGGTAGATATCCAGTGTCTTTTTTATATAGGTATAATATTAATACATAAATAAGTTAATATTTAATATTTAATATTTAATTTATGTGTGGATCAAGGAGTCTTTCCGGATTTAATGAAATACAGTAAGGTTATACCACTTTTTAAATCTGGAGACAGTAAAGACACCAACAATTATAGACCAGTGTCTGTTCTGCCGGTGTTCAGCAAGGTCTTCGAAAAGGTAATGCTCAATCAAATGCTTAATCATTTTAACACCAACCAAATCTTACACGATCAGCAGTATGGTTTCACCAAAGGTCGTTGTACGACTGACGCCGGTGTCACCTTATTAAAACACATTTTTACTGCGTGGGAGGAGGCCCAAGATGCCATAGGAATCTTTTGTGACCTCTCCAAGGCATTTGACTGCGTAAATCACAAAACCTTACTGTTAAAACTTGAGCATTACGGACTAGGTAAACTTGCGCTTAGTTTAGTAAAATCTTATTTAACTGATAGACAACAGCAAGTTCAAATAAATGGTGTCAATTCACTCGGTTTAAATGTAAAAATGGGTGTTCCACAAGGCTCGATATTGGGTCCTTTCCTCTTTTTAGTATATATTAATGATCTACCCCATTTATTAAAAAACCAACCACAAATGGTGTTATTTGCTGACGATACTTCCTTAATTTTTAAAATAAATAGACGTGCATCAAATCTTGACGACGTAAATAACACCCTACTGCAGGTCCAAAATTGGTTCACTGCTAATAATTTAGTATTAAATGGGAAAAAAACTAAATGCATGAGATTTGCTTTACCGAATGTTAAAAGTAGTGATTGTGACATAATATTGAATAGGGAGAAACTAGAATTCGTCAATAAGACTGTTTTCCTGGGGATCACACTCGACTCAAGGCTGCAATGGGGTCCTCATTTAACATCTCTTGCAGGACGGCTAAGTTCAGCAGCATATGCTGTGAGGAAAATCCGTCAATTCACTGATGTAGATACCGCGAGGCTAGTCTATTTCAGTTACTTTCATAGTATCATGTCTTACGGTATTTTACTATGGGGACGGGCTGCAGATATCGAGTCTATTTTTATTCTGCAGAAAAGAGCTATCAGAGCAATATATGGCCTCCGTATGCGCGATTCTCTAAGGGAACTGTTTAAAGATATTAACATCATGACGGTACCTTGTCAATATATCTACGAAAACATCATGTACGTAAGGAAAAATCTAAGTCTTTTTAGTAAAAGAGGTGAAAAACACAATTATAGGACTAGGAATAGGGACCAATTAGTTCAACCGGGCTTCAGACTGGCTAAAGTAGACTCATCCTTCATGGGGTACTGTTTAAAATGTTACAATAAAATACCTCCCCACATACTCCAACTGAATGAAACAAAATTTAAATCTTGTATAAAACGCACACTATGCCGCCAAGCATATTATAAATTGGGGGATTACATCACTGACAAAAATGCTTGGCTCAGCGCTGGTCCAGCTCCACAGGGCGCAACAACTAATTGATTAGCATACGAAAATATTGTTGGAGCTGCTGAAGATTGTAAAAACTATTTTTACATTGTATAAATTCAATCTCCTAGTATTGTATAACTGCATAGCACATGTGTGTGAGCACTATGTACTTACCTAAGTACGTTAAAGCTACCATTTACTAGGTACGTCTTTCATTGACTTGAATGTGCCCTGGCGGCTGAAAGCATGTCATGCTCACTTTAATGTCTCGCTGGTGGTGGCGTGTGTGTTGGATCATTAAGTTCCCTTCAAAATGGTTGAGCTGAATGGTGCTGATCCATGCGTCATGTTCGTGAACGGGCGCCATCAGTAGGGACTGGTCATCTATTAGCTGCCACGGCTTATTTTGATTTATTTTAATTTTTGAATTGTTTTGTATCGTTTTATCTTTTATTTACGGACTCTTTTAACCTGCACGTTTTTCTACATTGTACTCACATGTATGATTCCAACATGAATGATGTAAACAACATATTGTAACAATATTCTGATTTAAAAGAGTGTCCGTGGAGTTTCTTGCCCGTTCTTCTCCATAGGAACCTACTACGCTTTGGAATGGGCAACTAGCTTCATATTTTCTGACTGACCGACCCTTTGACAATTCAAAAGTGCCTGTAATTGGTTTATTTGAAATAAATGCTTTGAGTTTGAGTTTGAGTTTAAGTGAAGATTTAAGTAAAAACTTTTTGTGAGTGTCTCCACTTTATTAGGTACTAGCTGTTGCCTACAACTTAGTCTGCGATCCACGATGAAAAGTAGCTTAAATGTCCTTTTCCTGGTCATGGTCTACTCACGTGCCAAATTTCATCCAAATCCGTTAAGCCGTTTGCGTGAAAGCGTAACAAAGAATGTTACGCTTTCACGCTAAAACGGCAACAAACAAACTCACTTTCGCATTTATATTATAGGTAATATATTTAAATAAGGCGCTCGGTAAGCTTTCAGTACCGAGTATATCGAGCATGGCGAGCATGCAGTAAAACCTGTGACGTCACGCGGTGCCGAAACGATCCCGCCCCGCTCGGCCCGCTCCCGAGTATGCCGAGCAATCAGGAAACGCTCAATGAAATATACTCGCTCGGTAAGCTTTTGGTACCGAGCATACCGATTTCGCACCAACCATTGAGGAAAGGGCCTTAGTTTAAATATTTTAAAGGGAGCGTTTGTTTAATTGTAAAGGTACAAATAGGTACTTCATTCGCCGAAAAATGAACACGTTCTTGAAAATAAATAGGTACATAAAATTAAGCACAGTTTTTTATTTAGCAGCTGCACGTTAGCTATTCCAATACCAGAGCATCACAGCCCTAATAGAGTATCTAACTACTTTCATTATTATGTTTTCCTTATTCTCGTACTCCTTATTGTTTATGTGAACTCAGCCTATCGCAGAACAAAATGCAACTGGGCACATTTTTTGTTTGATCTAGGAATGCACTAAAATATTTTCAAATAGTGTTGTTGCTATCTCACAGTTGCAATCAGTAACTGCTGCTGCTTTTTACTGCTGCTTGACGACAGATAGGACCATCTCGTCTAGACTTAAACCTGTCAGTTGCAATGCAAATAAAATGCAGCATCGCTAGGAGAAGTACCAAAAATTATTATGATAAGATAATTTTTTATCGTTGTAGGAAAAAACGAAAAAGGACCGTGTGGTCTATTTATTGGTTTATTGTACATTACATTATTTACTTTAATGTAATCTATCTCATACATTACTCTTATAAATCCTCAAGTTATTTTTAAGATTACACGTGTTCCCCTTATCTTGTCCCCTCTAGCATTCATCTATTAAGAGTTTTATTTTTATAACTTCGTCGTTATGCAGATTCTTTTTATGATTATACTGTAATTGACTTCTCGTTTTTATCTTTTAAGCAAAGATAACCATCGCAATTAATGAAAGATAAGCGTCAGGCTATTTAGGAAATTTTTGGGTTTTGGCGAATAATTTAGTATCTAATGTTATGATTATTATCCACTAGTTTCGCTCAAACACTTCGGGGATGCCATAAAAGCTGATTTTAAGATAAGGTTTATAAAAAGATCATGTGATTCAGCGTATGTATAATTTATATCATAATATACAACATGTAAAAAAGTCTTCTGTCCGATACGTAAGGGTGTTGTTAATTATCGTACTTACTGAGAGTCTATTTATGTAGGACGTACCTACTGAGAGTCTATCTATTCAGGAAAAAAGGAAAAAAGAAAAAAAAAACGCCTTATTTTTTTCAATGGGGCCTTCGTCCCCAAACTATTCTGTATAGGTCGACAAGTCATTCCTATTTTTAATTTCTCAATTCGTCTGTATGTTTGTTACGCAATTACTCCGCCAATTATGAATTGCTTTTGATGATTCTCTTTTTGTTTGGTAGGTCATGCTTAAGAGGTAGTCCTATATAAATTGTATTAGCTTTGCTTGCGTAGTTTTAGAGTTAGCTTCAATAATACGTATTTTTCCCACTTTGTCTATTTATGGATGATGTTATAAGTTACTCCGTCAGTCGAAAATTGAAAACCAAAGACACCGACTTCCGAAATTAAAGTTATTTTTCACTTTTTGTTGTTATTTTTCGGTTGAAATTTACCTCGCACACACTTTTAGATCTTGCCCCGTCACTGCGGTACTACCACTTGGAATGAATTGCGTTTTTTGAATTTAGCCGTGACACATGAAAGTTGTGATTGAGAATATTGTCTTTATTAGGTAACTATCCATAGTTTTTGAAGAAATTTCGAAATGTATTTATCTTTTTTTTTATTTTTTTTTATGTAAGTATTTTTTTTGATGTTTCTTATTTTTTTGTGTATCTTAATTGTTAGGATCGAAATAGTATTTAGCCTTATGATAGCTAATTAGCATACCTATCTAAAATAAACAAATATTTTTGGTATTCAAACAAATTGCTGTTAATACGTTAGGAAAACCTTTTTTATCTGCAGGACTGATCGAACCACCGCATAGGTATGTCGCACAAGGAGAGTCTTGTCCTGGCCAAGCTGAGAGACACCGTGAGAAGTCAATTGGGCGTGCACTATGATGCAGATGACCAGGAATTTCCTTAAACACTGCATGACTGTGCAATACCTATAAGAGGCTCATGTAATAGTTATTTATGCAACTGTTATATAATAAAGGGTAATAAAACACAAATGTGGGTTTATCACATGAGTGTTTTAATACCTAATTATATACAGTTGCATACAAGATTTTATCTACACCCATGATATGAATCTTCTATAAAAGTTTCTTTGCAATACCAATATCGAACAAAAATGGCGCGGTACGACGTGAATTCGAATTTTTCGAATTCGAATGTTTTGTTTTTAAATTACGGTGCTTTGTTACTGAAACGCTCGTGAATGACAATGTTCTTTTTTTTAAATGAGTTGCCTAATGAAATTCAGTACGACATTATAACACCCGTTTGGATCATATTATGGTTACTATGACAGTGGATGTTTTAATGTTGGCTATAAGCTAACTGTTTCAGATACTTTTATGGAGGATTTATAGCATGGGTGTAGATAAATTATATTAAGGTACTAAATTGGATGCTGTAAAAAAGTGCCTCGTAGTTTTTAAATAATTAGTTATTTATTTAGTGTATTTAACAATGTGTAATAAAATATATGTCAATATACTAAATGCGTTTTTAATAGCAGAAATTTGGAAAGAACGAGTTTTTCATGTTTTCTCAGCTTAGTGGTCTCCTGCTCATTATTCAAAAGCTGACCAAAACCAAATACTTCTTCAAATAAAGATTTTTAATAGATTTGGGTTTTGGTACCAAAAATGAGAATTTTAAATAGCAATAACTTTTATTTTCAATAATAACAAGATTTTTTATAATTTTATAGTTGTTGGCAATGTTATTGCAGTACCTAAGTGCCCCTTTCGGATAGGACAGGACACATTTTTACCCTACAACTAAAAAATACTACAACTAGTACGTATAAACACTACTTTTTGTTCGAAGTTACGTTAGTTTAAAAAAACATAAACAGACAATTTTATATTAATACTTAAGTTCCTGCCTCGTTGGTCTAGTGATCGCAAGGGCTATTCCTGTACATAAGGTCCTGGGTTCGAATCCCAGGTCGGACAAAATGTTATTAGAATAACTCGTTAGCAGCCCGGAGTCTGGATCGGAACCAAGTCGATGGCCTATTACACTGGCGAAATGCGTTTGATAAGTACTACGATATTGGTGTTATGTTATGTTATATGTACCTACCTATAAACTCAATGTTATTGAATTTTTACGCCTATATTTATAACGTTGTTTGTATTTAATTAGAATAAATTATTTAGTTTGAAAAGTGTGCTACCCAAGCCAAGTGTCAACAGGAAATCTCTGCAGGTTTTTTTTTATTATCAAGTAGCCCGTTAATCTTTAGGGTTATTAAATCAGCTGAGTCGTAAATTATAAGTCGTGGAATTACACCTTCGGGTTTATTTGATTAGCGACTATTACCATTAATTTTGACATAATAGACGTGTCTTAACTTTAAGCAAGGTTTTTATATAACAAGCCATAATCTGCAACATTCCACTACTGTGTCTTGCCTAATCAGGCTCTAATGCAATACTCAATACTCAATACATTTATTGCTTCCACATGTGAACTCAGGTGGTAGGTTTTACAAAGATATGACCATTATGGACCCTGTCGGGCACAGCAAAAAGTAGGGGAGAGGAGAGGAAGGGGTCTTTTTTATTTTACAACTGACCTATTATTATTCTATGGATTAAAATAAAATAATTCTATAAAACTTATAATTAAATTTAAAATTTATCATTTAAGTATTCATTGATATTATAATAGCATTTAGATAAAAGAAATTGTTTTAATTTATTTATGAATGTATTCAATTTTTGTTCTTCTTTTCTGGTAATTTATTATAAACTTTAATTGACATGACTAGGGTGCTTGTTGAGTGAATTTTTAGCTTAGAGCTTGGTAGGTTTAATCTATGTTCCCACTGCTGGGTCAAAGGCCCCCTCTCTTCGTGAGAGCACGGCTGTAATCTACCACGCAGGCCCAGGGCGGGTTGGTAGATGTCACATGTCTTCGAATTTTTGGATCTAGGACATGTCGGTTTCCTTATGATATTTTCCTTCACCGTTTTGAGAGCAGTGGTGATGAAATTATTTACACAAAGTAAAATGCTGGGCTGGGTTCGATCCCACGACTTGTAAGTCGGGCCGTTACCACTGGTCCACCACAGATCTCATTATTTTCTTTATTTTTATCGTCTTCCTCTATATCGCAGCGGAAATCCTTTATTACAGCACGTCTATGTTCTTAATTTGTTTGAAAACTTGTTGTTTGTTTATGGTAATGGTTGTCAACTACATGTGCCTTGTGGACTGCTATATCAGTTGAAGCATTATCTTCTATTTCTGAAAGCATGATAAAGACTTGCCATAAATTCACCTCTCCTAAGTTACAATACGAATCTATTTATGGTGTATCTTTTCACACGAAATCTCTTTCACGATGGGACCAACTCAGAAATCGCGAAACAAAAATCAGCTGTTCTCTACATTTTGACGAGCTATGCGAACATGGAACAGCTGATTTTTTTTCGTGATTTTAGGATTGGTCCGATAGTGAAAGTTGTTCATAATAATGAGTACATTAACCCCTTAAAAGATTTCGTGTGAAGATACACCTTATATTTATGCTTTTGACTGGACTGTCAGCAATAACCTAAACACCTAATTCAAGTATTACATTATTCTTGGCAAATTTAAACCTTCTTTTAAGAAACCTGTTAAAGAGAAATAAAACCGCCATTTTATGTGGGGACTGGAATCTAGACGCTGTAAAAGCAGACAAGCATTTTAAAGAATTAGAATGTATTCTAAAGAACTTTAATATAACGAATCACATTACCAAGCCAACAAGAAAACTCTCCTGTATTGACTTAATTGCAAGCAATATCCCAAACGTTAAGCCCCAAATACACTATCTTGCATTATCTGACCACGAAACTGGACAAACGATATCTTTTGATGCGAATGTAGACACGACGAATATGAAAAAATCTTTTTGGTTTGAACAAAGACGCGACTTTAGTCACGAAAATATCAAAAAGTTTGTTAACTGCCTCTCATCATTGTCCTTTTCAGAAATATATGAAACGGAAGACACGGACACTGCATTTAATTACTTTCATGACATTTTGACCTTATTTTATAATCTGTGCTTCCCTATAATAAAGGTAAAAGTAACCATCAAGCCCCTAAAACATAAATGGATGACTAAAGGTATAAAAAAATGCTGTGTAAACAAGCGGCGCCTATACCTAAAATATCGTTTAACAACAGCAAATAAAAACCTACACAGAAATACCTACAACAAATATACCACAGTCCTAAAACGTTGTATGTTACAAGCGCAAAAGGTAGAAAACACACGTTATCTGTCCCAATCCAGTAACAGATGTAAAGCTGCCTGGAAAATAATCAAAAATAACAGTAGTGACACAAAAAATGTAAAAGACATAAACGAAGTTAAATTAGACCAGCAAACTTACACGCAACCAGAAACAATAGCTGACATTTTTAATAATTTTTTTATTGACATGACAAATAAGACCATTGACACAAATATTGACTTCACCCCACCGATAGCTGACCTTCCAAATTCTATTTTTTTGACCCCAACCAATGAGAGGACTGTTTTCAAAACAATTAATTCCTTAAAATCGACCAACTCTACGGGGTATGATGACATAAACACCAACATTCTCAAACTATGCTCAAAAATTTTGTCGACACATATTAGCCATATGATTAACCTATCATTTACTCAAGGCTTATTCCCCTCGCGTTTAAAGCTCTCTATTGTTAAACCAATCCACAAGAAGGGCAACACCAATGACATGAACAACTATCGTCCAATAACGCTCATACCGATAATCTCAAAAGTTTTTGAAAAAGTAATGCATGTTAAACTTTACAGTTTCATAATGAAATACGACATTTTAAATGAAGAACAATTTGGATTTAGGAAAAACAAATCTACTACATTGGCTTGTTTTGCTTTAATGAAATTAATAACTAAAAGTCTTAATGATAAAATACCAATTACCTCTGTTTTCCTAGACATGTCCAAGGCTTTCGATTTCGTCAATCATAAATTGCTTCTTCTTAAATTGAATCGATATGGCATAAGAGGAAACGCATTGAAATGGCTCGAAAGCTACCTCACCCATCGACAACAATGTGTTGAGATCTCAAAACAAACAGGCCGCCAAAAAATCGTCTGCAGATCTCCCTATCGGGAAAACAATTGTGGTGTTCCCCAAGGAACCATACTGGGACCACTATTGTTTCTGCTGTATGCTAATGACTTAGCTAAGGTAACCCCCCACAACTGCATCCTATATGCTGACGATACGACCCTCTGCATTCAAAACAATAATCATGACGTAGGTGAGTACCAGACCGAAATTAACGAAACACTAAATAAAATTATCACATGGCTGAAACAAAATAATCTCTACATCAATATAAACAAAACCAAAATGATGCAGTTCCAAACCTACAATAGTAAGGGTACAAGGTTAAAAATACAGCATGATAATGACACAATTGAAGAAGTTGAGAGTACAAAGTTCCTAGGAATAACAATAGACAAACACTGTAATTGGAAAGCTCATATTGACGAACTCTGCACAAAGATAGACAGATTTGTATTCGTTTTATACAGACTGACACGTGTGGCTGGTGTTGATGCGGCACTATGTGCATACCATGGCTATGTCGCATCAATTTTGCGTTATGGCATTATAATATGGGGTAATTCTGTAGAACTTAAGAGAGTATTTCGAGCGCAAAAGAAATGTATTCGCTCAATATGTGGAGCGCACCCATTGGACAGCTGTGTCCCACTATTCAAGAACATTAAAATATTACCACTTCCAGCATTGTATATTTTTGAAATATGTATTTTTGTGTACCAAAATAAGCATGAATTTGTTCTGCATAATGATATTGTATCCAGACCTAGCCGCAAAGTTCACATGTTCCATGTACCTAGACGAAATAATAAACTATTCTCTAATAATGTATTTTGTATGGCGACCAAAGTTTATAATAAACTACCAGACTGTTTGAAAACTCTAAGCTTTAGGACATTTAAAAGTAAATTATTCAATTATCTTCTAAATAAATGCTACTACTCGACTAATGATTTTATGAATGAAAAGTTGACATAAATACTAGGAAACAGTATTATATTTTCTTCTTATTATCTTTGACCTAATTCTATCCTTCTGACATTTCATAATTACTATTACTTGACTAATTTTCAATTTGAATGTTATCCTAATCTATTTAATTCAATGCCAATTCAATGTGTGACCAACAAAACTAACCAAAACCCTGAAAATGTATTTGTACGCCGGAAACGGCAGAATATTATGTACTTCAAAACTATGTAACATCTCTATGTAACAATATTCTCACAAATAAATGGACTATTACTATTACTATTACAAGGTGCAAGCCAGTCGTGCTCGTGCCCATGGTGCGTCAGCCCATGGCTACTTATACTCTACTGATAAATCTCATGTAAAGCTATTGTAACTGAGTAATTCGTCATCTCGTCCTACATGCTTACGGCCCATTTAAGACGACTGCACATTTATTTTGATTTGCAAGTCGTCCTAAATGGGCCGTAGTAATGTAGGACCAGTTGACGAATTACTCTTGTAACTAATCAACAGAAGTAATGCCTAGTTGCTCTAATGGTCGCAAGTGTTAGGTACTGCGAGCATGAGGTCCTGGGCATACTTGATAAGTTCTTTCGTGAAATGAAATGAAATGAAATTGTTTATTCTGTGAATATGTTATAGGTATCACTTTTCAAAAGTTATTTTAAAATTTATGGCGTCGATACTTCCTATATGACTACCCTTCCTATTAGAAGATAATTATGGCGAAAAAAAATGTTCGAAATGGTCGAATGATCTGTCCGAAGTGCGTTTGATTCATGACTCTTCCGCTCGCCAATATTCAATCATAAGGACAAGAAAGCATGGGAAATTTCCAATTGAACACAAAATAAAAAATCTTATCTTATCATAACAACCCTTCCACGGACAAAAGTAACGATAATTTGGTTTACCATTTAAAACAAAATTAGATTGTGACTAATTTTATTTTAATTTGTAAACCAAATTATTTACAGGTTTGTGGTCAAGAAATATAACAAAGTAATTGTTTAGGCACAAAAGCGATAAACATAGTGTATTTCATTCTTTCATTTAACGATGCTGTCATGTCATAGTTTTTCAAGCAACGACGGTAAAAGATTTTTTCTTTTAACGGTTCCAGCTCTAACTGTTTCATTCATGTGTATAAATTGTGTATTTAGTTACCCAATTAAAATGATTAAAAATAAGTAGGTACCTCTAGCTACCAAATAAATCGAAAATTATAAATGCATGTTCCTGATCATTATCAAGATATACATCAGAAAAGGTACCTATTGCACAATGCACATGGCAAAAAATATCATTGCTGTAACGCTAAAATGGACGATGTGTAGGCGGATGCTTTTTTGCAAACTTACCTACTGACAGTCGTGTTGCTGGATTTCTAAAAGCTAATTTATACAAACAAATTACGTCATAATATGATCGTCAATCGTTGTGTGGGACGCCAGGACTGATTACCTTAAAAAGGTGGCTGGGACAGGCTGGATGCGGAAGGTGGAGGACAGCGTGTTGTGGCACAGCCTGAGAAGTTAAGTCACATGTCAAGAAAATATCTCACGCCGCCGCCGTGCTAACTTTTAAGACATAACGGTTTTATCGCCCAAACTGTGATAAAATGTGTGACTCAAGATATCTCACAGTAATAGGCCGTGCTCGGTGGGCTCGGAGAGACGAACAGGAGTGAACTGAGGTAGGCTGAGTTGATTGATTGACGTTAGGTAATAGGTAATACAGGCTGGTATCCGCAACTCCACGTCAAAGCGCGTATTTTGCGTATGGGTGGGAAATCACTTATTCGATCCACCCCAGCTCCTCCAAGAAGGCCAGCAACGCCTTGGTGTTACTGACCATCTCTCTTAGGGTACCTGGGTTACCGAAGTACTTTGCCCTGTAAGTGGCAGCCACCGGGCAGTGTAGTAGCACATGAGCATTGATTGACGTTATAAGATGTCTATAAAAGCGCAAAGTCGTACTGGCACTAAACAAATAAAAAAGTTATCACAATAAAAGCACAAGAAGAAACGAATTCCTCCCATAAATTGGTTGACACATACCGGTTCAGAAAAGACTCAATCTTACCGTCTATAACAAGTAGGACTACATTTTTGTGTCCGATTGAACTCCTAATTAAGACAACGTTACGTAATATTTTGAAAGTGGTAACTAATGGTACTTAGACGAGTATTTAAAGTAAATTAGTTCATTCAATTGGAGAATATCTGTCATTCTACTTGTCATAAAGAGCACCTGTTTGTTTTACGTATAATAAAAATAATAATTATTATAAACTGTAGACTAAATAAACTATTGCGCAATCCAATTGAACTAAATTGTGTTTTAATTTCTAACCAAAGATAACGCTAATTGATTTTTAAAGGGTTAAAATAACCTTTGTTTTTTTTAATTGCTTAATTGTGGTCAAGTAGCCTAGGTCAGTGAACGATATGACGTCACCGATGAGGCTTGATTGGATCTCTGTAGAGTAAAAGCCAACCTTGGGGAATTTAGTATTTAATGCATACAATTAGGTAGATAAGAATCAAATAATCAATCTGGCCAAAGAGTTAAAAGGTGGACTGATTTACGTTATAGCCAACCCATTAGGTTAATCTTTTCGTTTCCAGTTCCATTAACTTCGATTAATCTTTTTATTTGAATAAAATACTAAGCGTGAATGCATATTTATCAAATAGTTCTATCAGCATTATAATTATGACCGCATTCCATCTTGAGAATGTAAGGGCCGACCACAATCACACCTTATCGCAGCGATAAAATGTGTGCACGCAGTGGTTACGCGTGAATAGTGTTGCTGCAGCTTCTTGCAGCTGCGTTGTGGTAAATATAAAATCAAATCAAGTGGGCGACGCAATTGATTTTGACAGCCAAATGTGGTCAGTGTGAATAAACTGGTGGTATGGTTGTGGTACGTGTGTTCGGGCCCTTAAAGAACTTCGGCCTCGGGGCCTGTCAAAGGGCGTTCTTTATTCTTTTGTTTTTGATTCCGGTATCGTTTGAATAATTATTATCTATTTTTATGTCATTAATCTAACGTTAATTTGTTGGTTAAAGTTACCAAAAGTGGTGAAAGAAATCTTACACCGTAGGTACCTAGTTAATTACATAATATTACCGACATAATATTTTAGACCGTTTTTTATTTGTTCACAGTTTCTTGAATGCCGTAATTACGGACACAATTAAAAAACCATTGCGTCTCGCGTGGATCCACGTTCGATACGAAGGGTTAAAGGGTAAAAAATAATAATTACTTTTATCGGATACTACGGAGAGGTGATTCAATAAAAATAATGTCGCCTCCCCATTGCCAGGAATACAACGTGGCAACGCTGAGCCTTTTGGGCACTTTTCCCACTGATAGCGATGCGGAAGAAGTTCTTGATGCCCAATAAGGCCTTCCTTTTTTATTTTTTTCCTTGTATACTTGTACATAATTTAAATATTTTAGTGTTAGTGTTAGCTTGTACAATGTAACTAAGGTATATAATTGTATAGGACTAGATAAGTTATGTACATACAACTTGAAAATGTACTATTTGTGATAAACTAAACCGTACCCACCAACAACCGTTTTACATATTACAAACACATTTCTTAAGATTTGTTGTCTCATCAAATGGCTCTATTAACATTCTGAACTTTTAGAATTAACTACTGGTTCCCATGAAAATATTAAAAATAGAAAATGTTAGATGTTTACAAGTAGGAACGTAGTCAAGTGTTCAAGGATTAAAATAAAAACCTTTACGCTCATGTTTTGAGTAGACATTTCCGTCAGTTATCTACTACGTAATTATACATATTTTCAGAGTGGTATGCATCTTTTTGCAGTGTTCTGTGATGGGGGCCTCAATTATTTACCTGTAACAAAGAAAAATCATATTAATAATATTATTTTTTGTAGGTATTATTAGTTCTACCTTTGTCTGCTTCTACCACCTGTATGTACGAGTATAAGTATTGTGGGTATTCAATTATGTACAGTTCCTGTTTCCGGAAATCGTTGTATCAGGTTAAGCTAAGGGTCGATCTATCAGGTTAAGCTACGGTTGCCGGGGTTGGTCCGTGGATGGGTGACCATTTTCACATATCGAGACTCCTCCGTGCCTCGGAAAGCACGTTAAGCCGTTGGTCCCGGCTGTCATTTGTGGATCTTTAACAGTCGTTACGAGTCGTCAGAAGCACGAAAGTCTGACAACCAGTCTAACCAAGGGGTATCGTATTACCCAGTTACTGGGTTGTGGAGGTCAGATAGGCAGTCGCTCCATGTAAAATACTGGTATTCAGCTGCATCCGGTTAGACTGGAAGCCGACCCTAACATAGTTGGGAAAAGGCTAGGCAGACGAATTTTAGATTTGCACTAAACAGCATGTTACGAATATTTTATGCATAAACCAGTCAGGAATAATATCAGTATTTATCTAGGTATCTGAATCCTACTATGCTACTAATATTATAAACGCGAAAGTTTGTAAGTATGGATGGATGGAGGGATGGATGTTTGTTACTCTTTCAAGCAAAAACGACTGAACGGATTTGGATGAAATTTGGAACACAGATAGTTTATAACCTAGATTAACACATAGGATACTTTTTATCCCGATATTCCCACGAGATCGAGACTTACGCGGGTGAAACCGCGGGGCGCAGCTAGTTAGTTAAATATTTCGGTAGGCTTTGTCTGATGCTTGGCAGTGAAGTTTGCTCCTGTTATCAAAGGTGACTAAAATATATTGGTAAGCAATATGGGCAGTTCCGGTCATCATTATATTGGGGTCAGCTTCCCGTCTTACCGGATGCAACTGATATGGATAGTTTATATACCTACTGCACTCACCAATTCATCCGACAAGCAAGTTGATGATGGAAAATTCATCATCTATAAAATGGTTTCCATTACTCGCTTACTTTATTGACACAAAAATGAAGAAACAATTAACAAAGCGTTCAGAAACGTCAAGTTTTGATGAATTTCCGAAGTCCAGTCTAGTCTCTTTAATTTTCTTTCTACGATAAAAACGTATAAAAGGAAAATTCAATTAAAAAATTGTTAACAAAACAATTGTTTTACAAAAATTGTAGATCCCGGACCGGCTTTTGTTGTGAAACACAAAGAGAAACGGAACTTTTGTATTCCGAATTATTCCGAAACCGCAAAAAATTAAATCATTATTTTATACGTTCAAAGGCTTGGTACGAACTCGAATTTACTTTTTTTCAGGACAAACAGTTAGAGAGTTCAACGAAGGTATAATTAGTCTAATTATAATTATTCATTTCTAGATTCGTTTGCATTCGTTTTTGGACCACTTCTAAGAACATTTTAATGCCATTATGTTAATGTTTGATAACTTTAAGAAATCATTAGATTCAATCCGTGGTTTCGCTGCACTAACTAAAAATGTCAGCGAGAGTTAACAAGATCACCGCTACATATTGTTCCCTAATTTTAGAGCGAAACCTACTTTCTTAATTTTTTGCTGTAAATACCGAAACGCGTTTATCGGAGACTAGCTTCCGCCCGCGGCTTCCCCCGTACGGTTTGTCGATAAAAAGTAGCCTGTCCTTCCCCAGAATGCCATCTAGCTCCTTGCCTTTGTCGAAATCCATTAAATGGTTTAGGTGTGAAAAGGTAACATACTGACAGACAGAGTTACTTTCGAATTTATAATATATAATACTAGCTTCCGCATGCGGCTTCGCCCGCGTCGTATGTCGATAAAAAGTAGCCTATGTCCTTCCCCAGGATGCCATCTATCTCCTTGCCAAATATCGAAATCAGTTCAGTGGTTTAGGCGTGAAAAGGTAACATACAGACAGACAGACAGAGTTACTTTCGAATTTATAATATTAGTATGGATAGTATGGATATTTGTATTTGTATGGATTATATATATAAGATATTTCTTATCGTAGGCGTAACAATAAAACTCAATGTGTTGCTGAAATAAAGAGAAATTTATTTAACATCTAAGTTTTGTTAAATTAAATACTTATATTTAAACTAAAGTTATGTTTTAAACCTTACCTGAAATAAAGAGAAACGACATTAAAAGTATTTTATTACACCTTATGTCGACTGAAAATAATAAAATAAAACAACTAGAACTTAATAATGTGTTTTGCATGTCATCCACATGACAGCTTGACATCTTGAGTCACTATCTTTTTCTGGTTGACAGCAACGACAGAAACTCTTTAGTGTGATCATGCAAAAAGTATTAATAACTACCTACATACGTGGATCGATTAACAAAGAAATACATTTTCTTTACATATATTGTATTTATTATATATGGTATATAGTATGGAGTTACGGGTATATAGTAGTGCGTCCCCTCCCTGCGTTTCCACTCACATATGTCTTGTAAATACCTTTTGCAGACATTTATTTATCTATATAAATTAATAAGAAGGCTTTAGTGCCTATTTCGTGTGTATGAAGCTTGGCATCTCTTAAATATCTAGTCATGTCATTGTGCTGTGCGTACGCAGTCTCCTCAACCATATAAGCAGTCTATGGCTGTAAATCTTAACCTAGGGTATTCCCAACAAACACGATAGGCGCTACGCAAACAGTTTCTTTAGTAAACTATATTATTTTGTCAACACCTGTGATATTTTTGTTATTTAATAGGATTTAGATAGCGTGTTATACGAGTGTGAATATATCTAACACGTTATAACATTCATAATGACATATAAGAAGTTATATGAGACAGTTAATCTATTCAATGTAATCATAAGTATTATATTTATAGTATTATGGCCACCTTATTAGGTACTGCCACGTTGGTCTAAGTCGCAAGCGCTACTGCTAAACATGAGGTTCGATTCCCAGGTCGGGCACAGCGTTATGGAGTTTATCTATCTGGAATTTCTCAGTAGCAGCCCGGAGTCTGGATTTGTGGCCGGTTGATGGCAATAGACTCGCCCCCTATTACATGGGACTTAAACATAACTGGCGAATTGTGGGTGTGTACACCTCTTTTTTTTTTTTGGGTTGGAAATCATCAAATGACTTCTCCCGCTCTGGGCGGAGCGGAAGGCGGGCGAAACCGCAGGCATCAGCTAGTTTAATATAACAATGGACGTCTTTCGGATGAGATGATGATGATGATATTGACTGAGAATATCAGCTGCAAGTGTAACAAAAAGATTCACATACTCGAGCATATTTGCTTTATTTTTATCGTCTTCCTCTTTATCGCAGCGGAAATCCTTTATTACAGCACATCTATGTTCTTAATTTAGTTTTAAAACTTGTTATTTGTTAATAATAATGGTTGTCAACCACGTGTAGAATAAACAAAACTACATAGTTATTGCCCATGGCTTCTTTCGCGGACTATCCAACTCATGTCCCGTTCAACTTGCTCGATGGTGGAATTGGTCATCATCAATCTTGCCAATATCCCAAATTTGTTTGTGGTCAGCGCAACATGTCTTTTTCTTCCATATCTACTTCTCTAATAAGGACATCGCTCATTAAAGCAGCACCTCTTCGACACGGCAAATAACTTGTTATTCAAGTTCGGATTTTAAATAAAATGCAGTAAAGTCTATTTTACGATGGCTATACAGATGGAAGGCTTGCGGGCAGAGAGCGGCCCGCGAGCCGTCACACGTCGCGCCCACAACACGCTTCAAGCGAGGAGCCCGCCCCGCGGCCCGAACGCCTGCAGGCGGAATGCATGCTTTACCGTCCTATTTTAGGCTTAGTCCTTTAATGACAGCGTATGTAATTATATGTGGCCTTTAAGAGGAAATAGGGTCGGTCCCCTCTCCAAAAAAACGCTGTAGCCTGTTTTCTCTCTGGTTTATGACCTTAGAGCAATGATCAGTAAAATAAATATCAACTAGTTCTATGCCCCTATGTTTTCCGTTTTGATGATACATTATCTTTAGGAGCACTAGAACCCTCAGAAAATGCTCAAAATTGCCTGCTTAGACCGCTGTCACCAGAGGCTTATTGTACAAATTTGACAACTATTAATGAGAAAAGAAAAACATAGGGGCACAGTAAATATCCTTCTTATTCAATTCACAAAATATCGTTCAAATTGGTCCAATATTGAAGAGGGAAATAGACGAGAGCTGAACCTCGAATTATGACTTTTTGTATGGAGAAGACCGACCCTATTTATTCTTAAAAGAAAAAAATACTCGTTGATCTGCAATGGCGTTGAAAACCCCTTGTCAGGAAACTTACGGTAATAAATCTAAAATTAGACTATTTTTATTTATTAAACTAATAATAACAAAACCGGTTACTTATGATATAACCTTATGGAGTTTGTTTTTATACTTCCGGAAAACATTATCAGTAGTTACAAATTGTTACCTTGTTTTGGATGTTTGTATGATGGCGTTTTTACTATAATTATTTTAGTTTATTTTATTTAAATTATATCATGCCCTTCATCATCTGCCTAGCCCTGTTGGGGTCAGCTTCCAGTCTAGCCGGAAGCATCCGGAGCGATTGTCTATCTGACCTCCACAAGCCAGTTCCTGGGTTACACAATACCCCTTAGCAAGACTGGTTGTCAGACTTTCAGGCTTCTGATACCCGGAACGACTGTCAAAGATCTACGAATGACGGCCAGGACCAATGGCTTCCGAGTCACGGACGTGTCATGCCCATTTAATTATTGCTGAAATAATAATTTTATTATGTAAGTTAGTCAAATTTTATTATGTACACGAGTGCTTGGCTTGCAAGTAAGTACCTAATAATCTAATAGGTTTCCATAATGATGTTTAACCACCAATTAAAATACAACCTATTAGTAATTGCAACCCATTGCCTAACATAATCCACACATTACATAAGTAATTAATTTAACAGCGTAGTTAATTAAAAACCTATTACAAATTAACGGACATTTTTAAATATTTTATTATTTAATAAGTAGGCAAGAGTATCTTTTATAACTCATTAATTTAGGTTAAATTCCATCATTATTACAATTTAATTACCTATCTATTCAGTTAGCAAAACTTAACTAAAATGTCTAATTTAAAACACTCTAACCCTCAACCGCTGAGTCAAAACTAAGGAGTTGATACATCAACACTGGGTATATTGTGTACCCCGACGAATTATCTCTAATTCAACAATCATATAATCAAATGGATTCCACAAGCGAGACTGATTGACGAAAGCTTATAATTTTCGTGTGAATGAACTTCATTAGTAAGTTATTTCGGTTTAGAATTTAACGACAGATGGATATTTTCTTTATTTTTATTTAGAACTAGCTTCTGCCCGTGACATTGTCCATCTGTTCTAACATAAAACATTCTATGGCATTCGGCAATAGCGTAGCTCTATAAGTGAAAGATTTTTTTAAATTGGATGGGTAGTTTCTGAGATTTCCTCCTACATCCAAACGTACAACCACCCCCTCTCTTACCCCTTACCTTACTTTCCTCTTTATAATATTACTAAGGGCTGATTTTATCAAAAATAGATATCTTTTATCCGTGGAATAAAAATGTCGTCTGACAGTTTTTGTATGGAAAAACTGTCAAAAATTCAAAATATATTCACAGGATAAGACTTATACTTTGTATAAAAGTTTGGTGAAATTCGCCCTAAGTGATTTACTCTATCACAATTTCATTCAAAAATAATTTCGAGCATAATGCTGAGCGATAGCCGTTTTGCGTGGATGTGACGCATGTTTCCCCCAACCTTTTTATTTATACTTTGTGGTTATTTTCTTTTCTTGTTTTTGCGTCATATTTACCGCAAATAAACGTATTTTCTTTCTTTCTTTCTTTCTTTCTTTTAGTATCAGAGTCTTTATTAGTTCATCTTGTTTGTCTTTCTCACTTTCTAAGGAATCCTGTTTCATATAAGCAAGTTTTATAGTTAAATGTCATCGTTTCTGAACTGAAATACCTAACTGTATTATTTGTAAAATAAGCAACTCGAAATTAATCCTGAATATGTTATAGCTGTGAGTTTTCGTTCGCATGCAAAACGTATTTATATTGGTTTAAGAGTTGTTCGTAGCATCGACTACACTATATATCATTGATAGAAAAGAAAAATCAAAATTCCCGTAAAAAAAAAAACCTTGATTTCAGACTTGATTTTTTTTATTCATTTTTTTTTCTTTTCGGACGGATTACAGACAAATAACAATAATATATAACCAAGTTGCTAATTACAAGCCCCACAGATGAATACAAAATGATTACTCCCCCATAGGGCGTTTGTGCACTACAAGGAATTTTACTGTCCGGCAGTAAAAATGTGAACGCAGCTGAATTACTTGAAGTTCGAAAACCGACCTTACTGCTTCGAAATAAAGGTGCTATCAACATCGGACCGTAAAAAATCGGACTGCCGGACAGTAAAATTCCTTGTAGTGCACTAACGCCCATAATCTAAGTTACAGTTACAGTTTGAATGAATATTTATTAGATTCTCCCCATAATCCGGAAATATGGTCACACTTTTCTGTTACATGCTGTATGTTAAGCCCATGGAGTTAATCTATCCTCAAAAACCGGGAATAAACGGTTAAGTTTAAAAAAAAAACTACCTCATGCAATATGAAACATAAATAATTAAAATCATTGAACTATTGTATACCTACGCATAGAAGTTTGTGAATATTGCATCGGCTGCAAATAATTTACTTGCTCTACGTGCGTTTCGACCTCACGCATAAGTAAATGCTGATATCAAATACAGCCTACTTACTGTTTTGATTTCATAATTTCCTATTAGCAGAATATTGATAAATAAAGCGTAGGTATTTAATACATTTTATGAACATTCGTAGTTTGCACGTAGGTAACATGTGAGCCATCATGAGCCTACGTTGCTCACTGTGCTTTATTCACTTACCCCTTTTTTCATGACAACAATAAAAATAAAAAAGCTTTTGGAGAGGTTTAAATAATCGCCAATTTGTAACACTCAAAATCGTTTAGTTTCATTCACAACTTCACCACAACAACAAAAAAAAAAACTCGCAAATGATTCGCACATAGCAAACTAGGCCTAAACCCTGCCAGCGACCATCATTATTGACATTAATGGGTTCAACGAGTTACCCGACAAAAAATAAAAACAATCAGTGTTTGTATCATTGGACTATTTAAATGGAATGTGTTGTAGCGTAAGTTTGAATTCATAAATCGAATGCTCATTGAGACCACGGTCGCCGCACGTGGTGGCTAGCGTTTACACGACGACAAGACCAACCTCTCCGACTCAGGAGGACAGCTTGACTCATCTGCCTCCGAACAGTGGACAAATTACGTCGTCTCAAAAATTAAAAAAGTTTTCTAAAAAAAAAATTGCTTCGGTCTTTCAGGCGACGCGAAAAGTGGCGTGTTATAACATTATCACCTTGTTTGTCAATCGTGTTGGTGGGAAATCCGAACAATCTGTTTACATTCTGTACCCTCAATAAAGGTGTTACATTTTAAGCTCCAAGTAAATAGCCTCCGTACAATTGACGATAACATTAGATTTATAAAACCGCCGCTAAGGTGATATACGCGGAGAAAGAAAAGGTTTCTGTGACAATATGAAAGTGAATAAAGATAAAATTGACTACGGAGATATGGATAAATATGAGTATGTGCCCCCTGAGGGAGGATGGGGGTACATGGTGTGCGTCGGACTGTCTGTCATCTTCGTAAGTAGAATTATTATTATTTTTTTTTTTTTTCCGTAATTTTTCGTGGTTGCGTGTGGTGTTTTGACCGGAGAGTCTCGAGTTTGATTCCCAATTTTATTTTATAACTATTTTTTTGGTCAAAATTTTTAAATATTATTAATATGAATGAACCATAATTTACACGAAAGCCTTCTGAGTGAGCTGAATAAACTACTTCAGGTTAGGTCGAAGATCAAGAGAATAATGAAAAGCTAACCCTTGCATGCACTCACGTTAGCTCGTTCTCAAAAAACAAAATTATCTAAACTATAGTTCAAAAAGTTCCTTCTTAATTAATTGAGACTGCCAGCCAGGGTACTAACTTATTATAAACATAATTATAGTTCCTCATTTATCTTGATTTTTTTTTGCTTATTTATTTTTATAATAATTATTTTTATAACCACCCTTAATTTGTTGAGTCAGGTTTTTAACCTGTGCACTGCACATTTTATTAAAATTTACGTATGAAGGAACATAATTATACTGCTCAAAATATCATTATTTGTTAAATAAACTTAACATTTTACTACGTACTCCCAAATCCATCGGGTAATCAAAATAAAGACGTGAGGAGGTAATACAAGATAGTTCTTCGAAATCAAATACTGGCTTAATTATCATGTCATAAAAACTAAAAAAGTGTGGGTAACAAAAAATGCTACTTCAAATTACACGAAGGCAAAAAAGTACGGAAGTTATTTTTTTTTTACTTAGGTATTATTTACACAATAAATTTAAAGGAGAGATATTAAATTCGTGGTGTAATAAGTAAGTCGCCACTTAACAAAAAAAAATGAATTCCAATGATAAATAATTATATCAGGTTATTATAAATATTCAGAGAATAAGATTCTAAAAATAAACCAAAACAACTAATTAGTTCTAGTTTTTAAGGTCCCAAAGGGTAAAACGGGACCCTAACTGACTGACTGACCCCGCTGTACATCAGTCTGTCTGTCTGTCTGTACGTCTGTCACCAGGCTGTATCTCATGAACCGATCACGGTTCACTATCAAGTTAGACAGTTGTTTTCACAGATGATACTCAATACTCAATACTCAATACTTTATTGCATTCCACATGTAGGATGTTCCACATGTATTTCTGTTGCCGCTATAACAACAAATAGTAAAAAATAGAATAACATAAATATTTAAGGGTAAATATTTAACATAAATTTGTATAAATAAAAATTAAATCTTATAAAATACACTGTCAATAAACTCCCGTCAATTTGTATTGATCCCGAAAGGCCCATACCACTACTGTCAAAAATATTTAACAATGAACTGTAGGTACCTACAGTACACACTGTCCGAATCTCTCAACCGATTGGATTTATTTAAATGGGCGTCTCATCGTATACTGTACTATTTTTTTTAGGTGATGTGATCTAACCGCTGTTATATGCGTACTTACACGATGTAATGTGAAACTAAGCTTGAAAAAAACTCTGACACTCGAGAGGATTATCTATCATGATGATGACCTATTCCGTTCGGTGCATGCGCACTGGCTCTACCCTAACCTAGTCTATGTTAGCATTTCTACCATCAGTAACCAGTCATATGCTGAGACGAGTTCACGTATCTACCAAATTATTCATGTCGTTTCTAAAAATGGAAGTTGAACTATTTTTAATAAAAAATGTCGTTTTATCTTTTTTTAAACTACGAATATTAGAATATATTTTATTCTATATTCATTGTTGACATTAAGATAAAACAACATTTTATATTATAAATAGTTTTAAAATGGCAACAGATTTATAAAGGTAGGTAGTACTGGTAGTAGTAGCGGTAGGTAATACCTGAGCTTTTTGAAAATGTAATAATAGAATAGAAGGTAAAAACACTTCAACAGAAGGTAGAATGAAGTCAAAATGATATTTAATATACAGTATGTTAACTAACAAAGGGCGTTCCCGTTAACCTGCAATAGTATAGCGTCTATACATGCAAAAATAATTATTATGCTTAAAAAAAAATGTTTATTTTTGTTTTTGTATAGTAAAATATTCAAAAAAAAATATTAAATTGTTACGGAAAATAAACTCTCTGTACACGCCCACTTGTCACACTTGTTTTTCTACGTTGAAATACAAGTGTGCGTGTTTCTTTTACGTTTAAATTTAATCGTTTTGTGAACATTTCACGACACAAATAAAAATGATTGGTAATATTTTTTTTATCATGTATACACGCTATACTATTGCAGGTTAACGGGAACGCCCTTTGTTAGTTAACATATTGTATTATAATATATATTTTTTATGTAAATAAACAATAAATAATTTGTGTTAAATAATAAACTTGAATAACGATCAGCATTATATTCTTTTTTGTAATAAATTATGTAAGTCAAAACTGTTACAGGCTAGTGCCTGTAACAGTTTTGACTTATATAAAAACGCAAATAGACACATAATTTAAACACGTCAATAAAATAATGTTGTAATTATTATGACACTATTTCACTACTTATCCGATACGTAATTCAATATGGTAACTAATTAGCGTACCTACAAGTAATCTAATAGTATTTATACCTCCTAATTAGTGCAGTTCTTATGCTAACCCACGCACTGGGCCCGAGTGGTGGATTACGACCCAGAGGGACAATTCCCATAATTTTAAAGAACATTCGCATTTGCATCTCATTCGCAATCTGTCAAAAATACTATCAATTTACCAACATTTTTGACAAATTTGACCGATTGCGACTGTGTGAACGTTTTGACCTTCAGCTCCCTTTATTTATTTAATACTTTAAGCACACAAATGTACAGAGGCGGAATTAAAAAGGCCATAGGCATTAAGTCCGCCCCTTCCCGTCCCTTCCTTAGAGAGGAGACCTGTGTCCCAGCAGTGAGAACATTAGAGGCATATTATGTTATGCTAATATTTCCGTAAGGATATTATTTTACATAGTAACCATCGGAGACCTGTTGCTTCCGTAAGTATTATTAACCCATAATAATGACGACTTACCCCCAAAATCTATATTGTTGCTTGTCCAACCGTTTTTTATGTACAAATCCACTCGACAATTTTAATGAAACAACCGCTCGCAAGAAGATTGTTCCATAAAATATATACGCTATAGATAATAAAACGTATAAAAATGGGCATATTAAATTGTTTCTACAATTTTTTATTCGCCGTTGGCGGTTAGTGCCGTCAGCCATAGTTATTTCAATTAGTTAAGAGTTACACTATGTTGCACCATATTTTTCCACGTTACTAACCTGTTATATTTCGAAGGTTGCTATTGGCGTGTTGGGCCTTATTTCCGTCAATCAGAATAGTGTTGGGCCATTCATTAGGCACGTGGGATGTTGCTAGCATCTTTCTTTTAAACGTGACTGTAACTTAATGGAATGCTCAGTAGGTGGCAACTGTCAACGCCTTTGACGTCAATCACTGAGGTGTTTGGTTGGTCATAATTATGTACACTTTGGGATACTATTTAAAGTCTGTCGCCATCTATTATACACATCCATACTATCCTAACTTATATAACATTATAAATGCGAAAGTGAGTTTGTTTGTTTGTTACGCTTTCACGCTAAAACGGCAGAACGGATTTGGATGAAATTTGGCACAGGGGTAGACCATGACCTGCAGGCGTAGCATGAGCACCGTTTTGTCGACAGAAGAGTAGATAAAAATGACGTTTTCTGTAGACAGTACGAGACGGCAGCAAAGTAGAAAGAGTCAACTGCACTTTTTACGAAATTCACTCTTTTACTTAATTCGACTCAGAATTCTTTGTTTTGTCATAGGATTTATCGGTTGTCAGTGTGATTTTGACAGTAAGGAAGGGGAGGTAGAAAACTTTCTTCCGAAATAGTCTACCTACAAAAAGACCTAGACAAAGATCGTTAGAAATGAAAGACAAAATGACAGATTGTAGAAAGATTTCTACGGTGGATGTCAAAAATGAAGAAACGAACTGTCACTTTGTATTGAAAAAGCTATGTCTATTCTTCGTAGAGATAGAAAGCGCCATGCTACGCCTGCTGGAATAGGACATAGGCTAAATTTTATCCCGATATTCCTACGAGATCGACACTTGCGCGGGCGAAACCGCGGGGTGCAGCTAGTAGGTAATATTATAAATTCGATATTATAAACTTTTACGCCTAAACCACTGAACGGATTTCGACAAAACATGAGAGAAACAGATAGCATCCTGAGAAAGGACATAGGGGGCTTTTTATCGACATACAAAGCTGGCGAAGCCGCGGGCTTAAGCTAGTTATAAATAAAGTCACTTTTCGTGTCTGTCTGATGTCTGACCGCATTGTACTTCTAAACTCCGCAACGGATTCTAATGCGGTTTTAACCATAATTTAGAGCATATATTCCGGAATGTTTTTGTGTAAAATACATTAATATGTAACTTACATAAATAATGAAATCTCGATGTTTATGTCAAGTAATAAAAAACCGTGCAAGGCAGGCGCTTCTACTACATGTTTTTGACTTTGGTTCCTTACGAAGTGGAGAATGTTCCCGTGCCAGTCTGTAATTCAATGCCGCCTCTCCTAGGACCAAAAAACCCGCCAAGTTCGAGCCGGACTCGCGCACGAAGGGTTCCGTACATTATCTATAAAATCCGCAAAAAAAATCAGGTTTGTTATGTGGGAGCCCCCTTAAATATTTATTTAATTCCGTTTCTTAGTAAGTATTTGTTATTATAGCGGCAACAGAAATACATCATCTGTGAAAATTTCAACTGTCTAACTATCACGGTTCATGAGATAATGCCTGGTGTCAGACGGACAGACAGCGGAGCCTTAGTAATGGGGGTCCAGTTTTACCCTTTGGGTACGGAACCCTAAAAAGTGTTTCATAATCATTATTATTCTTTTGAAACAGAGTGTAATCTATGTAGGTAACTAACTAATTTAACTATGTTTTTGTGAACCTTACATCAAAGATTGCAAGTTACAAGAACCTGCACTCTGATTACGTAACACACTGTCAATTACAATCTGAATGATTTGAAGGATATTTCTAATCAATTGCTTCATATTATTCATAATTATGTTCGAAAAAAATGTCTGGTCAACAACTTAAGGCCCTACCCTACCTCAAATTTTATCTCGCTCGCACCATACTACTCGCGGCCTGAATGAGAGCGAGACGGAGTGGGGTGCTGGCGGCTCTCAAGCCTCGAATACTTTAGGACGTTTAGGTAATTGCTTTTTTAGGTGTAATAATGGTAATAAAAAATTAAAAAAATCATAAAACCTGCTTTATACTTAGTTCAGTTAGTATGCAAAGTTTCATGATCCAATTTGAAATATTTTTTGAAAACCAGCGGTTTATAGTTCGGTTTAGTGGTAACTTTGGATTTTTTTCTATAGAGAACATTTTATGTAATCGTGTTTTCGCCTAGGACCTAGCATGAATCCTCAACTTTAACATATATTTATTTCAAAAATACTGCTGCAGTATTTTCGGCATAACGGAGGATCATGCTAAGCAATTGGAAAATTTCAGGTAGGGTAGGGCCTTAAATAAAGCAATTAATGTTGTTGAACTGTCAAAATGCAAGCCATTGCTACTGTAAGTGTGACGCAATAAGCTGCTGGTTTGCTTTAGGAGAACGCTAACTCGTTGTTCTTTTATAGTACATAAGTTATCAAGGCTTTGAAAATAAAACAAAACATACGTATACCTAATGAGTTTTTGGAATTCCAAATAGCTGACTTTTAACATATTGTGTGACCATGACCATCGCGACCATTTGTATTTAAATCATCATCTGCCTTGCCTTTTCCCAAATAAGCTGGGGTCCAGTCCAGTCTAACCGGATGCAGCAGAATACCATTTGCAACCGTTTGTATTTTTAAGTTCTTTAAAAATATAATTATTAATATTATGTATCGATATTTGTTTGTAATGGAAATCTAAAAACTAGATTTAAATATAAATGCAGTTCCACAACGCATTTTTTTTTGTTTGTTCGATAATTTAACCATCATTTTATAATATATTGGAGCATAAATTTGTATATTTATTATACTTTTTGGTGACATATATACGTAGTACGCTATTAATAGATTGATGCTTAGGTACTATTAAAATCATATCGTAGGGGAACCTTAAAAAAATATACACCAAATAGTTTGTAACTACCTCGTTGGTATTGGATCGCAATCTTTACTGGTGAGCATGAGGTTCTAGGATCTCAGGGGGGCGAGCACGGCCTTCTGTGACATGGGTCGAGTCACACATTTTATATGACTAAAATGTGTGACTCGAGGTACCGGCACAAGGCCGTGCTCGCCCCACAGGTCCGGCAATGTATTATTTGGTTTTCCTACTTGGAATTTGTCAGTAGCAGCCCGGAGTCTGGATTTGTGGTTGATGACAATAGGCTCGTCCCCTATTACATGGGACTTAAACATAACTGGCGAAATATGGGTGTACTATTAGGTACTGCATTGCGTAACCCTTCGGGGAAATACAGGCGTGATGTTAAGTTATGTTTATGTTAAAATTACTTAAGTCAGTTACAGTAAGTAAGGAAAGTGAAACTTATGTTAGAAAAAATAATCATTGATAGGAATGTATTCTAGCATAATATAAGTGACCAAGGTTAGGCTGATTGCGAATTAAAGCAGTTCATTGACCATCGTTTATTGAAATGAGCGTAAATATTTTATTTTATTAATAGGCGTTCCGATGATGTTCATTGGAAACAATTGCGCAACATTGTTACACAAAACATTAAATATTTTTGTAAAAAATCAGCTCAGTTTTGATTCCTAATAAATAGTTTCTGGTGAATTAAAGAAATTTATTATTATCATTCACCAGAAACTGGTGAATAATAATAATAAATATGAGGCTTCAAATAACGTTTTATTGAGGTTTAATATGTACTTACACCTAACTAAGTTATTTTTCATAAACTTCAACATGACTTCAAGTAACTTTTACGTACTTTGCCGTAACCTAAAGCTTCGCGTTAGATACCCTAACCACCTATCATGGATCACCGTCACGCTGTGATTTGATACGATAAAGGAGAATGCCATATTGTCGTACCAACAAAGGAGCTAGAGTGTCACAACCAAATGTAGTTCATAAAATTACTCCTATTTTTTAAATTAGATATACGATTTTGTTATGAAAACGATTCCCGGCTTTCGGACACCAAAAATGAAAGTCTTTTTTTACTTTTGTGGTACGTATTTTCCGCTTATGTCACTGACATTGCACTTCATTTCCGAATGTTGCTACTATGTTAAAAATATAGGTACCTACCTGTCAACGAACATTAAAAAATGAAGAAGATAATTGTACCAATTTGCCATTTTATATTAGGATACAATATATTTTTATGTGTGTCAAAAAACATCTTTAGGTCACGCGTTACATCGTAATAATTTTTTTTTTTTTGGAATACATTGCAAATACATGCATTTAATGAAAAGAGGACCTATTCAAAAAAGTAAAATGTCATTTGTACTGTGACGTATTGCAATAATTATTCTGTGGCGCCGTCATGGATGACGTTACTTTGAATATTGGTTTCATCTGAACTATTTGAATAATAATTTATAATACTTATTAACAAAAACGGGGGTTCAGGTGCGTTTTCATAACGTAGTCTTTGTGTGATAATCCTTAGCGATGCCCTCAACTAGAGTAAGACATCGGCCAGCAAGTCAGCGTCGCCGATGTATCCTAAACCGTTCACTAGTATTGTTAGAACAATTTAGAATATATTACATAGAAAATATATCCGTGGATATGATCGTGTTTTAACATCATAGATTGTACCGACGCGACGCCTGTAAGTATTACCTCACCTAGTAGAAGCATGTATATTATAGTTAGCTTCTAAAGTACCTACCTACTTCCGGGACTATTTATTCAATTTAAGGATTAAAAAACAGTTTTTATGCTTTCAGATCAATCCTGGTAGTTCCTATTCATAATGTTACAAATGTTTCGCATTGATACAAGAAAAACTCCCTGAGATTCCGAACTGATACCTGAACTAACACTTGGTCACAATGTGGAGTGATGTGTGCTTTGGATGTGGACAGTCCATGCTACGTGTTGCAACAGCTGCAAGGCGTTCCCGAGTGCCACCCAATTGTCCTACCTATTGTTTTATTTGTATATTTCTTTTCTCTGTCCTGGTAGCGGTCGAGGTCATATACGTTATGTAAATATGAATATATCTTAACTGCGTTTTTCATTTTTGATATAAGTGCCTTATTAGGTACTAACAACATTATCACCTTATTATTATTTACTAACATGTGAAAAACGAGAAGTGGGTGTACTATATAGTAAATACAACTCTGCCTAACTCTTCTGGGAAAACAGCCTGCTGTTATGTTAAGATTTCAAGATATTAGGAATCAGTAAACACAGTACTAAATTGATTACTTATTCAGACTACCAGCTGCACATACTATGAGTACCTACCTACATGATTATTGATATCCATTATCATTATATATAAAACCTGACACCAAGAATTATTATTGACTATCAGTGATGTATTGTATAATCATCCATCAGGAAACAAGCGCCAAATCAAGAATAAAAAGCAACCGATATTAGGTACCGCTTCATTTGTCATCAACTTCACTATTTCGAGCCTGTCACTTTCTCGAACTTAACCTCAAAATATGAAGTAGATAAATGGTTAATAAATACGAATTGCGGGAATCCATGTAAAAAATAGTTAACAATATAAGAAGAGCATTGAATTCTCCTCTAAATACACTAGGTTTGGTTGTGACACGCGTACTTTTCGCTTGGTACAGGGTGCCCTACAATCCTGGTCATTATCCTTTAGATACAAAAGCAAGCTGTTTTAACCAATTTGGGTACATAGATTTAGGTGCCTACTAAATGGTTATACATTTTCTATTTGGAATACATTTTAAACGAACAAAAACAAGTAAGCAATTCCGTTAAAAAAATATGTTGGTAATTGTATTTATTCTTTTTTATCACACAATTGAATGCCAAGGAGGAGGCGGAACGCGTGAGGGAGAGGCAAAGTTTGCGCCCTCACGCCCCTAACCGCCGCCGTTAGAGATGCCCTGGGCGTCGGGAATCCCAGGCGGATTCCCGGCCACCATAGGCGCGGGTTTGCGGACGGCTAGCAATGGGTAGCTCGCCGTCCGATTAGGACCAGGCCCGGGTTGATGGCGCACAATGGTCAGCACAATAGGCGGGGTCCGCTAGGACCGATGCCTGCCAGGGTTGCGGGTTAGTCCGAAAGGGATACCGGGACCTTGGCAACAGGCAACTGAAGGAACACGGGTGGGTTTTAGTCAGTAAAAGTCTGACACGCCCTTCCGCTCCGCCCAGAGCGGGAGAAGTCATTGGATGAAATACAACGTTCAAAAAAAAAAAAAACATTGCCTGAATAGTTCTATTTTTGAAATGTGACACCATATTGCTTTTTTTCCAGATTGCCGGCACAGCACACCAGCCAGTATTTGGCTTCATATACAACGACTTTTTGGACGAATTGGGAGTAGGCACAGCGGCGGTAACACTCGTTTTTGGGGTGTTTCAAGTCACATTGGCTATTGCTGGTAAATATTGCAAAACATTATTAACTTACAGGCAGAATACAAAGGAAAGGAAAAGATACGGACACAGCAAATTACGTCTTGGACTTGCGCATGACTGGTCTGTTGTATTCGGTCAAAACTACTACATTTTGCCTTATTTTTATGATTTCTTGATAGAGACCATAGTAACACGTAGGTACTCTGTGATCTACTGGCTACCTATTTCGGTTCATAAGATACAGCCCTGTGACAGAGCGGTTGACGGGCAGACAGACGGCGTAGACTAAGGAAGATTAGTCAAGTTTTCACCATAATATACGGAACCCTAAATAGTTACACGTGTAGACTTACCGCCTTACTAATAAACGTTGTATAGCGCCTGTATAGTTACACAACGTTCTGTCTTCTTCTTTCAAAAGTCAAATTACTTTTGAAAGAAGAAGACAAAACGTTGTTATTAGTAAGGCGGTTAATAAATAAACCAACCCTACCTCAAATTGCTTAGCATGATGCTCCGTTATGCCGAAAATACTGCAGCATTAATTTAGAAATAAATATATGTTAATGTTGAGGATTGAAGCTAGGTCCTAATGTATGACGAAAATACGATTACATAATTTTTTCTCCATAGTAATAAATTTAAAAAAAACTTACCTCTAAACCGAACTACCTATAAACAAACCGCTGATACTCAAAAATACTGAATGAAATAAGATCATGAAACTTTGCATAATAACTGTACTAAATAGAAAGCAGGTATAATCATGTTTTTTTTTTTTAATTTCATTATTTTCACCGTAAAAACCATTACCTAAACTATTCGAGGCTTGAGAGCCGCCAGCACCCCCACTCCGTCTCGCTCTCACTCAGGCCGCGAGTAGTATGGTGGGACCGAGATAAAATTTGAGGTAGGGTAGGGCCTTAAGTAGTTATGTCCGCCCCGCTATCAGCCTTGCTGACTGGCAAATATCTTTTAACAAGGCATTTACTAGCTTTTTAGGTTCCTAAGTGGTTCCTGATTAACGTTTTTTTGAATATTTTTTGCCTTGTACTTATTGCTTAATAGACTCTGGGATTCAATATAAAGCAATTACAACGCATATTTTCTAGGTTTAGAAATTCTCAGACAAGTAGGTATCTACAAACTGTTAATTACGTAAATTGAATCGAATGACTGTATTATATTCAAGACCAAATTAGAAATGACGTTGCATTATGACGTAAATGGGCATTCTCCTTTACTCATTGCTGAGAAAAACGTGTCCGTTTTTTTCCTTTTGAGTAACGGAACCCTAAAAACTACAAAAACGAAAACGGGTACCTAAAAATTCGAGAACACTACTGCAAAGGGATTGCGAAACACGCGTCGACACAGAATACTCGTTTATTTCGCTGAAGATTTTTTGCATTTCCGTGCCAAGCAACGGATGGCCAACAGAATAAAGCCAGTGCTTAGCTCTATGATGCAATTTTAAAACTCCATGTTCTGTTCTAATTGTAACAACTTTTCTCTTTGTGTTTATTTACGGAATACATAAAGAAAGCTACGTCGGAATTGTATTATAACTAACATACTAGCTGTTGTCCGCGACTTCGTCTGCGATACAGGATAAAAAGTAGGCTATGTGCTTCTCCAGGTCATGGTTTATCCATGTGCCAAATTTCATTAAAATCCGTTCAGCCATTTTAGTGTGAAAGCATAACAAACAAGCAAACAAACTCACATTCGCAAAATTCTTTGATTAAATTATATTCAAAATTATTTTATTATATGTTTAGATTTATTCTTTATTTCATCTATTAGAAATTTTATTAAATTAGATTTATTATCATTAAGCGTAATTATTTATTTATTAATGATATAATGAATATTTAACAATGAGCCTTATGAAACCTGTTGCTCTAATTTGATCATAAATATAAAATTAAAATATAAAGAACTTCAAGAATTCAGCAATGATAAAACGTTAAAAAAACATTTATAAATGATTTTTATCTAAGAATACATTTTAAAGATGCCACCAAAGATAAAGCATCCTTACGATCAATTTCACGGAACCAATAGATATTATCCATACTAATATTATAAATTCGAAAGTAACTCTGTCTGTCTGTCTGTACCTTTTCACGCCTAAACCACTGAACGGATTTAGATAGATACTTTTTATCGACATACCACGTGGGCGAAGCCGCAGGCGGAAGCTAGTATGGTATATAATTGATTTACCTTACGTTACGTGGCCATGATCCACTGTTCCTCACTGCCAATCGCTTACCTATATTCCACCAAGAATAATTCGAAAACACAAACACAAATCTTTTCAATAGGTTTAATTTTTTGGTGCGGAAACAGAAAAAAAAAGATAAAGTATAAGATATCGTAAGCCAACAACGCCTAATGCGTAGTTCGTACAGCAGCGTAGGCTTTTGCTACGCAGCGTGTCTGCGGGCTCTACGCGTGTGCTACGCACAGTCTAGCGTCTACGCAGTGTAACTATCTACCCTGGACATGATAAGTGCGAATACACTTTTACTTACCATAAAAACTGCTAGTTTTTTTTTCGTATAAAAGCATTTTTCTATCTAAATATGTATTATTCTAAAAACATCAATTATTAAACCCAATGTTCAATAACAGTTAAAGGTTTTGAAAAACTTTGGTGGCTGTAAAGTGTCGTTTTCCATAAATCTTGCTTTTTACAACATAAGCTAAATGTGTCTCTCCAGCGGCTCAGAACATTAAAACATTTTTAGATTGAATAATAGATAAGGAATCTATTCGTCTTAAATTGTGTAAATAAATTTTTATTGGCCTTTAATGGATTTATTATAATAACTGATTTTATAAACTTGACGTCTATGGCTTGATAATTATTCCTTACATAAAATGGAGGCAATTGACTGACAGGACTGTGCTAATGCCTTTGAATAACTTCAGGCGTTCGTATTCCTATGCATTAATTTCATAATTAATTGATATGACCTGTGATATTTTCAATTGTATTTGTTCGATTTCTTTCTATTGATTAAGGAAACCGGGATCATTATAAAAAACCGAAATAGTAAAAACTTGATAATATTTTGCTGATAATTTTTGAGAATAGTAAGTAGCGTACTTCTATTACTATTACCTCGTTGGTCTAGTGGTGGTCACAAGGGTCACTACTGAGCATCCAGGGTTGCGGGAAAGTCCGAAAGGGATACCGGGACCTTGGCAACAGGCAACTGAAGGAACACGGGTGGGTATTTAGTCAGTAAAAGTCTGACATGCCCTTCCGCTCCGCCTAGAGCGGGAGAAGTCATTTGAAGAAAACCCCTTAAAAAAAATAAAAAAGGGTCACTACTGTGCATGAGGTCTAGGGTCCGATTCTCAGGTCGCGGAAAGTGGTATTGAGCTTTCCACCAGGAATTTCTCAGTAGAAGCCTTTCTGCATTTATGCCCAGTTGATGGCAATAGGCTCGCCCCCTATTACATGGGACCTAAACACATCTGCCTAACCCTTCGGGGATTGCAGGCGTGATGTTATGTTTATGTACTTTTGAGACTACAAGAACTACAAGCAACACGTTGTTTATACAAAGCCTTATTATCTCTTCCTGGTAAAAGAAACTGAGAAAGGAAAAAGCCTTTCAAATCCAGCGGATTACTTTACTCCGCTGGCTGGAGCAAAGTTCCTTGAAAACTTACCTTAGATTTGTCAAGAAATGTTTAACATTTTCTTATACTAATGTGCAAAAGACACGAAGTTATTTCATAAACCATGATCAGAGGGAGAGGTATATGTCCAGCATTGGACTGTCATAGACTGAGCTAATTGGTTGATTAGTCAGACTCGGATAAAAAACCTGTGTCAAAAATGTTGATATAATTTTCAATACTTTTCTCTTGTTCCAGGATTCTCAGCAAACATAGCATTAAAGAAACTATCCCTAAGACAAGTGGGTTTAATAGGAGCCTTCATATACACACTAGCGTCATTCCTAGCCATATTCGTGGTATCTACGACACAGCTGATCATAACAAATGGCTTCCTCCACGGCTTGGGAATGGGGCTACTCATACCTGTCTCGTATACGAGTTTCAACAGCTACTTCACAAAGAAAAAAGTGCTCTATCTAAGTCTCTGTAAGGCTTCAATTGGAATGATAACGATGTTTTACCCGTTGTTTATCAAGTTTACGATAACTGAGTACGGGTTTAGGGGAACGCTCGCGATACTTTGTGCGATATCAGCGCACAGTATATTCGGGGCTTTGGTCATGCACCCCGTGAAATGGCATATGAAGAAGCAGCTGAAGCCCTGCGAGAAAATTGTTTGTAAGTTTTTACTATCTACATAAAGCGGGAAGTTTATAACGGTCACTGTTCTTTGTGCAAATTCATTTCGCTTCGCAAATCTGTTCGTTTTGTATAAAGTTGAGCTTATATTTTTAATTATAAACCAGAGAAATGCAATTTGGCTTTGAGTTCTGGTGCTAGGTTTTTATTTATTTACTTGGCATCTCTAATTAATATTTTATCAAAGGCTGACCTTATACATAATATCTTTATTATCTATACATATTATAAATTAAAGTCGATTTTCGTGTTCGTCTATATGTCCTCGTTGTTTTTCTAAACCACACAACAGATTTTGATGACGTTTTCATCATAGCTTAGAGAATTTATTCCGTAAAATTACATTATAACTAAGAAATCTTGATGTTTTGTCCGAGTCGTAAAAACCATGCGTGGTAATATTGCAAAAATTAAAAGTATTGGTAGTCGTTGTAAACTTTTCCTTGACGAACTTTTGTATTCATAAAAATTTCAGCAGTTTCAATACTTACTGAACATTTAACTTTCCAGTAATACCACCAACACCAGCCAAAGAAGACAACAAGGATAAATTTGATTTCACCAAAACATTACCGAGTATCGATACATCAGTCAACGCGAAATCCGTCGAGAATTTATATCGAATCAATCGATTGGAAAATCCCCAGAAAGGAGCCGAATTACTATTTGTGTCCAAATTAAGCGATTCCAGACGATTAAGCATACCAGTTGTCTTGATCCCGGCAGATGGAAAGATCGATAGTAGATTCGACTCGAGTGATCACGTGTATCGAGAGAATTTGTACAAAGCTGCTTCTGTATCGAGTTTGGGCAACTTTGGAAACATTGCCGCGGAACCTATGCCGATTATAAAGAACAAGGAAGGGAAATGGTATGTTGTATGCTATTTTATTTTGGGTACATGGCTTCTGGGTTCATCATCTTCATCATCATCATCATCAGCCTATAGTAGACCACTGCGGGACATTATCCTTTTCAATTGCACGCCATTCGGTCGATTCTCGGCAGCTCTCATCCTGCCCCTATCAACCACCCTGCCTCTGGGTTAAATTTTTACGCAATCACTCACTAAAGGGATTAATCAAACATCCATCTCTCTTGGCGTAATATCTGACCACTTTTTCTAATAAATATTGTTTGAGTAAAATTATTAATTGCAATTGAACGATCATTGACGAACATTATTAAGGTTATTAAATTAACCTCTTCATCTCCAAAGTGATTATAATTAGAATTTCAAAGTAAAGTAGTTCAAATAATCAAATCAAAGCACTTAATTTTTATTGGCACTATAAATTGGCATTTCAACGTACGTTTTCTGATCCATTGGCATACATTTTCATCGATACTTTTGGAACAGAACATAATATATATTATAATATTAATTATTTGTATAATAATAAATCTGGAAAGTGGTTGAAAGACCACAAGACATCCTTGCACTTATCTCGGAATGCAAAAAGATGTATATCCACTTATTATCACGGTAAGTGACAGTTACAGCTTAGCTTCTAATAATGCGTTGACATGAATTAGTTCATACTAGTAATACCGAAAAGAGGCTTGTGGCTGAAATGATAACAGCCGCACGGGTCGATCTTTAAGGTTAAGCAACGCTGACCGAGGTCAGGCGGTGGATGTGTGACCGCCGTACATTACATACCGAGATCCCTTCGTGTCTCGGACGGTTGTTGAGGTTTTATAGGCAGTCGCGTCGCGTATTTGCATCCGGTTGGACTAGAAGCCAACCCTAACATAGTTGGGAAAAGGCTAGTATGATGATGCGTCCGATATACAAACAGAAGAAATGCACTTCTCAACTTGATGAAATTGTCGGTAATGTTCCATTGTATTTTAGCTAAACCTACGTCTGAAGTAGTAAAAATATTACTATAGGTACTTTTTTAGATAAGAAATTAGATTAAGTTAATTTTTGTGTGACTAAGATTAGTTAATTTAGTTGAGGAGTTACTCATTATTTGTAAATTGTAATAGCACGATGGGATTGACATCGACGCTTACACGTACAAAAATCCCATTAAAAAAAATATATAACAAAAAAAATACTTCTTATTGACTTTAGTTATATTTTTTCTAAATTATTTTGTAACACAACGTTGGCATTTCTTTACTTTTTCAGGCAAACCGTAGCGGAATTCCTGGACTTATCCCTACTAAAGGATTTAGTTTACGTTAATATTATATTTGGACTGGCATTAACTTTCTTTTCCGACCTCACATTTTTTACTCTGGAGCCATTATTTTTGGACAAAAAACATCTAAGCAAGGTAAGGTTCTTTAATATTTTTGCCTCAGAATGAATTTTAAGCTGAAAGATGGCTTTAATGTATTTCATTTTTATCTTTGCCAAGCAATTCTTTTTGTTTGTGAATCATAAATCTCGTTGACTTTTCCGAATTTATGATATCAAACTGCGGTAAAATAGCCTTCGACACTTAAAAATATTTCTTAAAAAAGTTAAAAATAAAAATTTAAAAAATAAGCAAAGAGTTAAAAAATAAATCAGGATTCGGAGATGTTCGGTCACTCCATATAAATATATCCTGCATGCATAATTCTGATCACATACACCACACACCACATTGCAATTATATTCGCAAATTCAAAAACACTGTGTTGCCACTTCAATTAAAATGTAAGTTAAAACTCAACGTTTCTGGCTGGCAACACATGCCAGGAAGTGACAATAACAACTTCCATCGCTGCATTGTTCCGGTTTTCGGGAGATACTACTTGCAACAATGGCTACCTTTTTGCAACTGCTGTCGTTTTTTCCTGCTAAAACCTACTACATACATTATAATCCTTATAAACAGTAACTGTTATCATTGAATAGGTAAACAGATTTCCATGAACGCGTATAGCTATTGGTCCGCGATAACAGCATCCATTTTTTATGAAATACGAATTATATGTAAGTCAGCCCTCTTAGAAGCCTACCTCTTGTTATGCGAGCTAACCTGTAGGCCTAACCAAGCCTGGCCTAAGCCTAGCCCACTGTAATTTGATTAGAAGGCCAATTCTCGTACTTAAAAAACGTTCACATTCAAGTCGCAATCAGTCAAACTTGTCAAAAATGTTGATGAATTGATTGTATTTTTGACAGATTGTGAAAATACGAACGTTCTTAAAAAATACGGGAATTGTCCCTCTGAAGTCTATGATTTCGTGTTATGATTAGCTATCATATGATTGGTTGCTAGTTTACTGTTCAGAGTTCTCTGGTTCGCTAGTGTATGAACAATTAAAGCTAGCTCTATCGTTTGCAAAGCGCATAAAAGCAACAATAATAATTCAAGGCTATTTTCTAAAAAAAAAAACAAAAACACACGTTAAAAACCTCAAAAATATAATGATATCCTCAGCAATAGACACTAAATTTATCTTACTTTTCGAATATCATAATGAGATTTGCAAACGTACCTAGATTAGTTTGTGTTTATTTTACAATGTGGATTTATTTGTGCAGAATAATCTTTCTTTTCTTTCTCTCTATATTCAGACAAAACTATTTTATTTTCCAGGCAGAGATAGCGAACATAATAGCTGTAGGAGGGGCGATGGACATGTCGGCGCGTCTCTTCCTGGGGGTTGCTGGACAATTCTTTAGGATGAACAGCCGCTACATGTTCTTCTGTGGGGCCCTATTCACAGCAATCTTTAGATTCAGTAAGTGAAATTCAATTTCGTATTTTATACATGCGTATACTCACACCTTTTCCCCTTGGAGGTAGGCAGAAACTCAAAACGCCGCCTGCAGGAGTAGCATGACGCTTTCTATTTCTACGAAGAATAGACATATCTTTTTCTATACAAAGTGACATTTCGTTTCTTCATTTTTGACATCGCACCGTAGAAATCCTTCTACAATCTGTCATTTTATCTTTCGTTTCTAACGATCTTTGTCTAGATCTTTATAAGTGTAGACAATTTCGGAAGAATGTTTTCTATCCCAACTGTCAAAATCAACATCAGAAAAAATATCCTATGACAAAACAAAGAATTCTGAGTCGAATTATGTAGAAGAGTGAATTTCGTAAAAAGTGCAGTTGGCTCTTTCTACTTTGTTGCTGTTGTACTGTCTACACGGAACGTCATTTTTGTCTACTCTGTCGACAAAACGGTGCTCATGCTACGCCTGCTTCGACGATCTTTATAATTGAAGTTTCTGAACTTTGGATTTATTTTGATCAAGTTTTTTTAATGCAAACTCATTGTCTAGAATACCAATATATTGTATTATTTTTGTGAATATACTAGCAACGCCCCGCGGTTTCACTCGCGTAAGTCTCGATCCCGTGGTAATATCAGGATAAAAGTATTGTATGTGGTAATCCAGGTTATAAACTATCTGTGTGCCTTTCATCTAAATCCGTTAAGTCGTTTTTGCGTGAAAGAGTAACAAACATCCATCAATCCATCCATCCATCCCTCTTCACAAACTTTCAGATACAGTGAGCTATTACTTCAGAATTTAGCAAATACCAAACGAGAAAATTATCTGAAAAAGTTATAACTCATATTAGCTTATAGTCTGAGAATAGAACGCAGAACGCAAAGTTCTTTATCAGTGGCGTGCTTATAATGTCAAATACATGAGATAATCAAAGCGTAGTCATTATTAACTACTTAATTAAAATAGAATTAATCTACTATAGGAGGATCTCGTGGCTAAGTAATAACAGCCGCTCGGGTCGATCCATCAGGTTAAGCTACGCTTGCCGGGGTTGGTCCGTGGATGGGTGACCATTTTCACATATCGAGACTCCTCCGTGCCTCGGAAAGCACGTTAAACCGTTGGTCCCGGCTGTCATTTGTGGATTGAACTTTGACAGTCGTTACGAGTCGTCAGAAGCACGAAAGTCTGACAACCAGTCTAACCAAGGGGTATCGTATTACCCAGTTAGTGGGTTGTGGAGGTCAGATAGGCAGTCGCTCCATGTAAAATACTGGTATTCAGCTGCATCCGGTTAGACTGGAAGCCGACCCCAACATAGTTGGGAAAGGCTAGGCAGATTGATTGATCTACTATAGCTATTATAGAAATATAGAAGCAACCTTTTAATTTCAATAAAACTTTAAGTGCTCTTATTTTATTACTATCCTAACTAACACTATAAATGTGAATATTTAGTTTGTTTGTTTGTTACGCTTTCACACTAAAACGGCTGAACGGATTTAAATGAAATTTGGCATATGTGTAGACCATGACCTGGAATAGGACATAAGATACTTTTTATCCCGATATTCCCACGGGATCGAGATTTACGCAGCGAAACCTGCGGTTTCACCTGCGCGCAGCTAGTAAAATATAAATGCAATTACTAACATAAAATATAATCTTTTCAGTATTCATCCAGTTTACAACGTACACGCCACTTCTCATCCTGACGGGGATTCTGGGTTCCTTGAGGTCGCTGGTCCACATAGCCCAGCCCATAGTGGTAGCGGAGCATGTGCCTATAGAGAGGTACCCACCAGCATACGGGCTGTATATGCTGTTGGCTGGAGGCATCAGTTTGAGCGTCGGGCCTATGATTGGTAAGTTCTCTTATCATAAAGTCAAAGTCAAAGTCAAATAATTTATTTCAATTAGGCACATAAAGGCACTTTTGAACGTCAAAATATTAGTCATTCATAATATTAGTAACTAGCTTCTGTCTGTGACTTCGTCCGCGTACAAGTCAACTATACGAAAGTCAAAGTCAAAGCAAGGCATAAGGCACTTTTGAACGTCAACATTTATAAGAAAATAGAATTGATTCTAGTCGCCCCTTCCAAAAGGCAGTTCTCTTAAGGTGAAGAATGGGCAAGAAACTCTACCGTTACTCTTTTAAGATGTTTTACAATAATATTTTTTGTATAGGTACAATTATATAGTTAGATGTGAAGACGATACATGCACCTAGAATAAAATTACTATACCACAATATGTAAAAATAATTAAACCACCATGAAACATATCCTATGGCACTCGGAAATAGTGTAACTTCCTATCAGTAAAAGATTATTTAAAAACATATGAGTAGTTTTTTAGAATAGGAGGATTTAGAAATTGACTTGAGAGATTACCTCCTACATCTAAACTTAAAAAAATGTCTAGATATGCGCCTGCATCTTATACACGAAAGTTGTGGGTTCGAAACCAAAAAAGTAGGTACCAATGCTTTCCTATTGTTTTCCTTCACCGATGTCAGGAATATCCAAGAATTAAAAGTGTAACTCTGGAGTAAAATTAAAAGAGTAACTGTAGAGTTTCTGCCCATTATTCTGCACACGTAACTACATTTAGGAGGGACTGCTACAATCAATTCTATTTTCTTGTAAATTTTGACGTTCAAAAATGCCTAACTGGCTTTCACTGATTATAGCAAAGATACAATCCAAAATATCATCCACGATGGCACAGCAACCTGTCTATTCAGCCCTTCAAACTAGCCAGCATGACATTAAACTCGTTTGCTGACTACTCAACACGACTCAGCAATCCTGTTTAATCAATATCGTTCGCATCCGCTGACGTGCGTGTCCCTATTATGTCTGTCGCTTCAATTTGTGTCTATCCGACGTTTCAACCGAATATTCAATACTGTGAATATATTTATTTGACGTCATACACATAAACATAACATCACGCCTGTAATCCCCGAAGGGTGTACGTATAGTACACTGAAATTTTGCCAGTTATGTATAAATCCTATGTAATAGGGAGCGAGCCTATTGCCATCAACCGGCAATTGGGCATAAAGTCTAAGTACCTCTTATAGTTTCTAAAGTTATTTTTTTAACACCTTATACATTTCATTATTGTAATTCTATTTACGATTTTAATTTTTTATTTTTGGTCAACTAATTGTTTCCATTTACAAATCAGCTTTTAAATAAAGATCTTATGTCACTTTTATGTTTACGTTCTACAAAACGTTGAATTGTTGGCATAAAATAACAATGTTCTGAATTCAATTAAAAACCAGTAAAATGACTAGACTGAGGTGAAAACCACGTGGGACTCGGGACGCAACTGCGCGCGTCGATTATCCTAATGATAAGGAAGTTATGCGACTATTCGCGCTCGGTTGAACACCTCCATACAAGTTAGTAGACACAAACGGCGCGAGCGAATTTTGTTACGCATCCCGCGCGAGTTACGCTTCAGTTTGGGCAGACCTTAAAATAAACGTTCTGAATTCAATTAAAACCCGTAGAATAAAGGTTTATTTGACTAGGTACCGACCAAAAATTAATAGAATTTTTTTCTGCCTTTTTCCAGGTTTCATCAGAGATTACACGGGCAGTTATGCCATAGCATTCAACATTTTGTCAGCCTGCAACCTCTTCTGCGTCGTACCCTGGGCAGCAGAAGCAATAGCCAAATATAGGAAGAACAAGAACTGCGCTAACGCCCTAAAAACATGAATATTCAAGCCATAAGTTTTAGTACTAACATGAGTTCGTTCTTTTTATAAAAGGATTTGAAACTCCCACCGTGATTTAGAGATGTTCCTTTCATAGGATTCTTAGTCGATTAGTAGATTATAATTTCAAATTGATTGACTTGCATCAGGTCCCGTGGAGTACGTCTGGTCCTTGAAGTATTGTAGATATTTTTCAGAAGTATTTTAACGTTATGTTTATATTTAGTTTTAAGTTGAGTGTTCAAAGATTTGCTCATTCTGTTGTCGCTAAAAGCAAGGCAGGTGAGATTAGTAAATAATTTAGCTAATATGGAAACTCGAATTTTAATGTTAATATTTTTGTAAGATTATTCGAAATCTTGTGTAATGATATTGAAAACTCAAAATGAGTCTATGATTACTGTTAGAGGGAGTTTTTTATACGATAGTTTTTTTTTTTTATAATATAGAGCTGCCAAAATCTTGCCATGTATTTATAGGTATTTGGGTAAAATGGGCCCCCACTGAAGAGTGGTCTACTTATTAATAGTGTAGGTTTATGGAATACAATAATAATTAAAATAAAACACTGCCAATTATTATTAGGGATGGTCTACCTTCGGGGTGACTGGTCGATCGAAGGTTAAGCTACGATTGCCGTGGTCGCTTCGTGGTTGCCATGGTCGCTTCGTGGATGTCGTGGTCGCTTCGTGGATGTCGTGGTCGCTTCGTGGATGACGTGGTCGCTTCGTGGATGTCGTGGTCGCTTCGTGGATGTCGTGGTCGCTTCGTGGATGACGTGGTCGCTTCGTGGATGTCGTGGTCGCTTCGTGGATGTCGTGGTCGCTTCGTGGATGTCGTGGTCGCTTCGTGGATGTCGTGGTCGCTTCGTGGATGTGTGGTCGCTTTGAAAGCACTTTAAGCCGTTGGTCACGACTATCACTTGTAGATCTTTGACAGTCGTTACGGGTAGTCAGAAGCCCGAAAACTCTAACAATCAGTCTTACCAAAGGGTATCGTGTTAACTGCTGGCCTCTACAAACCAGTTGTAGAGGCCAGTTAAGGAGTCACTCCATGTAAAATACTAGTATTCAACTGCATCCGGTTACACTGGAAACTGACACCAACATAGTTGGGAAAACGCTAGCCAGATTGATTGATTGGTCAATCTTCTGAGCGTACATCAAAACTGTTTGGTACCTATACATAAAGGAAAGAAATACTTCATTGTAATTTTTAAACTACTGCAATATTAGTCGTTTTTTTTTACTCTACGTGTAAATTAATTTCTGAAATGTTATTTTAGTAAATATAGATATTTAGTATTAAAAGGTTTATTTTATAATATTATGTAAGTACCTATCTATGTATGTGTGTGTTAAATGATAAACCTGTGAATGGATTGGAAACCTGAATTTCCTGAATTTTGTGACTGCGATATAAATGGTGAAACTGTTGATTAATTATTAAAAATTTAGAAGATAAAAATAAAAATAAAATATTTTTTTTTTTTTACAATTCCACAATTTTGTTTAATTCATTCGACCCGCCCCTACTTCGCACGGTGTTTAATTTGACAAAATTCCAGATTTCTATATTATAAAGAAAATCTATAATATACTCGTATTATAGAGAAATCTCGATGTTTTGTCAAATTATGCTTCTGGAAACCGCATCGAAATCCATTGCGCAGTTTAGAAGAAAAACGTGGTCACAGAGACAAACACGAGAGACAAAAGCGATTTAAATGTATTGTATGCGCAACTGTTAAGCATGAGCTGGCTTCGCTTCCCAAATCAGACAAAGTGTTATGGGTATATCCATCTGGAATGTCTCAGTAGCAGCCCGGAGTCTGGATTTGTGTCCGGTTGTTGGAAATAGGCTCGTCCCCTATTTCATGGCACTTAAACTACTAGTAGCAGCTCTGCAAGGCTCTCTTCGGGGATTACAGGCGTGATGTTGTATAATGTATCATTATCTCAAATAAGTGCTGCTAATTTGGGGCGGGCTGGTAACAGATTCGGAAGCCTTTAAAATTATAAATGTCTCCGTACTCTAATTAAACATCAAATTAATCAATTAGCAACAGCGAAATTAATTAAATTATCGTAGGCAATATATTGGATAGGATTGCATAACAATTTAGTGATATCCATTACCTATATCTCTACGATTAGTTTAGGTTATCAGTCAAAGGCGTGTGTAGATTACATGTTCGACTAAAGACGTGCACTGTTTTATTTAATAAACTATTAAAAGGAGAATGCCATATTGTCGTACCAACAAAGGAGCTAGAGTGTCACAACCAAATGTAGTTCATAAAATTACTCCTATTTTTTAAATCAGATATACGATTTTGTTATGAAAACGATTCCCGGTTTTCGGACACCAAAAATAAAAGTCTTTTTTTACTTTTGTGGTACGTATTTTCCGCTTATGTCACTGACATTGCATTTCATTTCCGAATGTTGCCACTATGTTAAAAATATAGGTACCTACCTGTCAACGAACATTAAAAAATGAAGAAGATAATTGTACCAATTTGCCATTTTATATTAGGATACAATATATTTTTATGTGTGTCAAAAAACATCTTTAGGTCACGCGTTACATCGTAATAATGTATTATTATGTTTTTGGAATACATTGCAAATACATGCATTTAATGAAAAGAGGACCTATTCAAAAAAGTAAAATGTCATTTGTGTTGTGACTGTATTGCAATAATTATTCTGTGGCGCCGTCATGGATGACGTTACTTTCAATATTGGTTTCATCTGAACTATTTGAATAATAATTTATAATACTTATTAACAAAAACGGGGGTTCAGGTGCGTTTTCATAACGTAGTCTTTGTGTAATAATCCTTAGCGACGCCCTCAACTAGAGTAAGACATCGGCCAGCAAATCAGCGTCGCCGATGTATCCTAAACCGTTCACTAGTATTGTTAGAACAATTTAGAATATATTACATAGAAAATATATCCGTGGATATGATCGTGTTTTAACATCATAGATTGTACCGACGCGACGCCTGTAAGTATTACCTCACCTAGGAGAAGCATGTATATTCTAATTAGCTTCTAAAGTACCTACCTACTTCCGGGACTATTTATTCAATTTAAGGATTCAAAAACAGTTTTTATGCTTTCAGATCAATCCTGGTAGTTCCTATTCATAATGTTACAAATGTTTCGCATTGATACAAGAAAAACTCCCTGAGATTCCAAACTGATACCTGAACTAACACTTGGTCACAATGTGGAGTGATGTGTGCTTTGGATGTGGACAGTCCATGCTACGTGTTGCAACAGTTGCAAGGCGTTCCCGAGTGCCACCCAATTGTCCTACATATTGTTTTATTTGTATATTTCTTTTCTGGTAGCGGTCGAGGTCATATACGTTATGTAAATATGAATATATCTTAACTGCGTTTTTCATTTTTGATATAAGTGTCTTATTAGGTACTAACAACATTATCACCTTATTATTATTTACTAACATGTGAAGTTCGAGAAGTGGGTGTACTATATAGTAAATACAACTCTGCCTAACTCTTCTGGGAAAACAGCCTGCTGTTATGTTAAGATTTCAAGATATTAGGAATCAGTAAACACAGTACTAAATTGATTACTTATTCAGACTACCAGCTGCACATACTATGAGTACCTACCTACATGATTATTGATATCCATTATCATTATAATTATATGAAACCTGACACCAAGAATTATTATTGACTACCAGTGATGTATTGTATAATCATCCATCAGGAAACAAGCGCCAAATCAAGAATAAAAAGCAACCAATATTAGGTACCGCTTCATTTGTCATCAACCTCACCATTTCGAGCCTGTCACTTTCTCGAACTTAACCTCAAAATATGAAGTAGATAAATGGTTAATAAATACGAATTGCGGGAATCCATGTAAAAAATAGTTAACAATATAAGAAGAGCATTGAATTCTCCTCTAATTACACTAGGTTTGGTTGTGACAGGCGGACTTTTCGCATGGTACAGGGTGCCCTACAATTCTGGTCATTCTCCTTTAAATATATCATATGAAGCTAAGTAAAACTATTAATAAACTTAATTATGGCGGAAAAATCCTCCGCGTCGCCGTCGACTGGTAATACAATAGACTGGCGGCATTTCCACGTTGTATGGCAATGTTTAGTCTCTCGCCAAGGTAAAAGCCAGTCCTTGGGTCACGGGAAGTGTCAACCAGCCGTTTGAAGATTTCGTTGAACAGACCATGAGCACTCGGGCCGTAGGTTTCAACCCCAAATGGCTCTAAAATAATTAGAATTACTATTAATTAATTAATAATTAGGTAAAAGACCTTATCACATAGCCGTCAACTACGCATTCTGAACATCAAATTAAGTAACATTGTACAAAAATTATTCCTGAGAAACGATTTTTATTTTTGGTGTGAAAAATCGCTGTTTACGGTAGTCCGCAACGTAACGCGCAAAAAACATTGTGTTTATGGGTGCATGCAACAGTTCAGGGTTTAATTAAGTTATATCATTTAAAACTTGCTTTCTTGTCTTGTCTTGCTTCAATGTCAGAAACACTTGGAACTTTGACCTTCAATATCTCCATAACCAGGAGGTTCCCAGATATGGTCCAAAACAAAATAATGACCACAATGACGGGAATAACATCAGTGACTTTCTTACACACGTTTTAAAAGTCAGTTTTAAATGTTTTCCTCTAAAAAGTCTGGACACATATAGGTACCGTTTGAAGCTATGGCACTGAGCAGACTTTTGCATAGACAACTATATATTTAATTAGGTACTTGTTATCAAAGATCAAAACAGCGCATACCTTTGACCGATATCGAGTTGACATCAACCTAAAACCTTTTTTTTTAGAAGTTTATTTAAACTAAAAATAAAACTGCGTCTGACAGCGTCACAATTTTATTTGGTCTGACATGTAAAGAAGATGGCTGAATGTCATTCTGCGGTATTGACATTACGACGCAATTTATATTTTTTTTCCGCCGAGTCGGTTAAGCCGATTCTAACGTGTAATGAGCAGGGAAAATAGCTCTCAATTTCATAATAGGCATGATAGGCCCTGATGGTGACGAAAATATTTTGGCTGTGACTGTAGATTATTGGATGCGTCCATTATGTCTATCAGCTCAGTAAATAGATCAAATATAACGTATGCATCACTGAGGCAAATGCCTACGTTTATAATTATTACATTATTATAATTCTTTCAGTAACCGAGCGAATCTCAGGTCGACTGACCAATCTACACATAAACACAAAGTAATGATATGCGACTGTTTAACCATACATTTTTGACGTTTGAATGTCACTTAACTTTCACCGACGTTTATAAATAAACTCCCTATTCCGTGTCAGTTGGGCCACAGAGAAAAAAACAAATAGGTAGTCATGGGGACTGCCGAGAAGTGAAAACTTAAAACTGGTATTAGCGCCATCTATATTCTATAGCACAGTACTACAGCGCGAGCATGTTGGCGACGCGAATCCATAAGTCTATCCTATCCTATAATATATCTAGTCTATCCCTACCAAAAATCGCTCAACGCGCCTAAAGAAGTTTTACTTCCAAAATACTGCGTAATTATAACATATCTACAATAAAACTACCGACATTTATATGCACACCACCCACTAATACCATAATATATTTGTAGAGTAATAAACAAATAAAACTTTATCTATAACACATATATAATTAGATATAACAAATTCTATTGTGTGCGAGCGAATAAGTGAACAAAGAAACAATTTTATATCTGCGTAACGAACACACAGTGGTGTACATCTGTGCATGTGTTGTAGGCAAAGGACACACTATGCGACAAGTCGGGTTTAACGACTAAAAAGTCGCAAATGATAAAAGATTATCATTTTATTCCCGGTCTCATTAATTATGGACTTGAGAGGAGAGAGAGAGGAGATTGTGACGTTTGTCAAAAAAAAATGCCTTCCTGGTCTAGTGGTCACGTGCGCAGTAGCGCTGAGCATGAGGTGCTGGGTTCGATTCTCAGGTCGGGTAAAATGTTCCTGCCAGGGTTGCGGAATAGTCCGAAAGGGACACCGGGACCCTGGCAACAGGCAACTGAAGGAACACGGGTGGGTTTTAGTCAGTAAGAGTCAGACATGCCCTTCCGCTCCGCCCAGAGCGGGAGAAGTCATTTGATGATTTCCCACCCAATAAAAAAAAAAGGTCGTTTAAAATGTTATGCGTTTTACCATTCGGAATTTCTCAGTAATAGCCCGGAGTCTGGATTTGTGCCCGGTTGAAGGCAATAGGCTCGCCCGCTATTACATCATAACTGACGAAATGTGGGTGTACTTTATTTATGTACTCATCTGTCTAACTCTTCGGAGAAATCAGGCGTGATGATATGTAAAAACCAGCCTTCGGCCTTTCTTCTCAGAGTAGTCAGATAGGAAACGCCGACCTCATCTAGCTTATTTTTACAACTTTTTAATATGACGTGTAAAAGTGATTCCAATATCCTATTTACAGAATAAACAATTTCATTTCATTTCATTTCATTTCATTTCATTTCCAATTATGTAAACAAAGTAACTGTTGTATAGTAATTTTTCTTTCGTAATTTATTTCTTTTAAAAATCTTGATGCCTAGATAAACACATAGGTAATATTATTGATTCCTTCTTTGATTGTTATCTAACAATAATCAGTTAGGTACTATTCGCAAGGGAGATCGTTTTACTGACAGAAAATGGTAAACAAAAGTATGCGATTATGTTTCATAATGGAACAGAATAAACTGAGTTGTTTGTTTGTTACACTTTCACGCTAAAACGGCTGAACGGATATAGATAAAATTTGGCACATAGGTAGACCTGCAATAGGACATAGGGTACTTTTCATCCCTATATTTACACGGGATCAAGACTTACGCGGGTGAAACCGCGGGGCGCAGCTAGTTTTTTAATAAAAAGAAAACCTCGTCTCTCCAGGCTTCAAACACTATTAAAATAAATCCGAATCAAACTCAGATGTAGAACCTAATTGTTTTTTAAATCTAAAACCATCGATAATCTCAAGATTTTTGTTTCTGAAATAAAAATTCGATACCAACCTACTTAGTTATTCAAACAGAAGAATAAAAATACTCTTTTTACCAGAATTATAATTACTTTCTTGTTTACATCTAAGAATCGCCTAATCCTTGTTAGCAATCCAATTGAAACGAGCGAGCAATTGAAAATTAATCGTCATCAAAAATACTAAGATGGAAATTATTTGAGTATCAAATTGACACACTACGTCACTTTTTGCCGTGATAATAATAATTATAGAATTGAATAATAATTATTGATTTGAATACACACACAATTTTAAGTTGATAGTAGATAAACATTCATTTCGCTCACTTTTATTTTCAAAGTGCTACCGCAGGCCGATTACCTAATTCGCTGCCCCAAGCCATAATGTACTTAATTTGAATATATAAAATTGTATTGTACCTACTGTATAAGTTTATTACTATAACAATGTGTTACTGTACCTACATCTTTTTTTAGGTATATTTTTTATTTAATTACTCGTTTCATTCAGTATGTATTAATTTGTAAACGGGATGTATATCTGAACAATAAATTATTTAATTTCATTTTTGAATGATTAAAAGTCATCACGCACAATGTGCGCACTACACTACTATAATCAGCTGTCAACTGTCGAGTAACAAAAAACAGAGCATGTGTCGTAGCCCTAAGGCAAGTATGACAGCTGTTTATCAGCCGTGTCCGGCCGACACCCAGTACGCTCGCGACACTTACCAATGACACAGTGAGACCGTGCAATGGATGAAACAAAAGAAATTAACCTCCATATGATGGAAATTGTACCAGATAAAGTTAAGGAGGAGCAAGTCTTGGACACAGTTAAGGAAAAGGCTGATAGAAATAGCTGGGGTTATGCCGTTGGATTTGGAACTGTGATAACCTTTGTGAGTATTGTTTCTTTTTTTATATTTGGCGCCAAAATTTTTGTTTTGTCTACATTGCCAGTTGTTTATTTTGTTTTTGTCTCGCCAAATTGGGTTATTTTAAATGTCGTGCGCTGAATGAGTCACTTGTTTATTATTTGAGCAAGACTAATTTGGATGCTATTGTTTATAAACAATTATATTGCTCATATAAATAATTAGGTTATTGACACCATGAGGGTTTATATTTGTTTGTTCTGGATATTTATACAAATGGCTGTCTAGTGGGAGTTGTCATTCTGTTGTAACAACATAACCACGTACCAGAATACTCGTATAGCCGACAAATTGAGGATTATATCTTCTTGTCTTCGGGTTCTTTGGGTTACATCGAGTTTCTAGGTACTTCTTCTTTTGATCGGATTTGCCAATTTGTAGTAATTCTATGTTGTACCTAGTTTTTATCCATCATCATTATTCCCTTCCCTTTATTCCAATTTATTTGGGGTCGGCATAACAAGTTTTCTTCTTCCGTACATCTCTTTGAGTCGTCATTTCAGTAGTCACCATCTTTCTAGCCATATCATCTTTCACACAATCCATCCATCGTTTCTTTGATTTGCCCTAACTAGAATATGCATTCACTGTCTATTCTATAGAATTATGCGGGCTTATAAAATAAAAACAAAGGGCCTTACCACAAAAACTTAGACAGTTCAACGCGTGTTTAATGTCAGTTTTATGTCAAACTCCATACAGAAATGTCATGTTTAAAAGGTGTTTAGTTTAAACAACACATAAACACGGTTTTGTGGTAATAAGGAAAATGTTTCTTTATGTTTTTTAACAGCTAATCCTTACTGAAATATATACACAATTCTAAGTAGTACTCTCTCCATACTAATACAATTTGAACTGAAGGTAATTGCATCTTTAGTGACCTATGATTTCTCTAATGTCACCGGCCTATCTTTGCGTTGGATGACCACTTGTCCACTCTAGAAATAATTACATAATGGCCTGAGTCCCCAAAGAGCAGGCCCATGATTTGAAGGAAGAGGTTTTACGGTTCGGCTTTTGACGACATTGACTATAGAGGTCAAATCTATTGAGTTCTTGTTCTAGCATCACAAGCACTAACTTTTTAAAATAACCGAGTTTTTCTGTGACATCTATTAGATTTTGGTTTGGAACCCGTAATTGCTTCTGTGCCTATGCGTATTCTTTATGGTACCTATTATGGTTATGAAGTTTCCCTAAGAGCCCAACTTATCTATCTATATTTATAAAAATGAATCCCTATTTCCCATTTGGTCACGCCATCACGCGTGAACGGCTGAATGGATTTGGATGAAATTTGGCACATAGGTAGACCATGAACTGGAAAAGGACATAGGATACCATTTATCTCGATATTCCCACGGGATCGAGACTTATGCGTGTGAAACCGCGGGGCGCAGCTAGTTTTCAATAAAATATGTATCACAGAAAGCATCCCATTTTTTGCGATGTCTTTCCTTATGAAACCCCTTTAACAAACAATTGAATTAACTAAACGCACTATTTCGACACCATTTTTCTCATTTACGCATTTTTGCCGGAAGGAAAATATTAATTGTTAATATTTTCCTTCCGGCCAGCCATTCTCCTACGATTTTTCTCTGTAGGTTAAGTTTATAAACAAAAACGATTCAAGTTTACATACAACTCGAATTATTTCCGGCCATTAATCCGATCCTACGCCAATAATGGCGCCTGAGTTGTTGTTTAATATGTACGACGATAGCAAGATCACATAGGTACCTCTAATAGCCTTGGGTGTATGTATCATGTTCCTATATAAATTCTTACTTACATATAGCAGTGTTTAATTACTCTAATAGGGTACACAATGATTGTAGTTTGTTGTAATTAATGATAATTATGATTTATGTGACTGTGACTGTGAAATGCATTGATGTTTTGATTAATTTCTATATAGGTACATTTATATATGTAAGTAAAATGTTCTACACTGGTTTTAGATTATAATTTTAGGGGTATGAGGAACAGGGTGTAAAGTTCACTCATCCACCATAGAAAAGGGAGGATCCTCCGACCAGACGGGTGTTGTGTCTGGCGGGCAACTGCCCAATGATTGATATTGGATTCTTGTATACATGTCCACTGCACGGTAAACTCTAATTGCGCGATGCAGGATTTTGGTGACGTCAGGTTTTTGTGTGACGTCAGGTCTTCGATGCGTAGTTTGCATGTGGCGATGTAGATACCACCACATAATTTTTCTTGTAATTTCTAGTACTGAAGTAATTACTAGTAAGTATTTACTGGGACTGAATCAAATTACAGAGAGGGAATTTTTACCATAGTCAAATTTTGCCAAGTATAACTCTACATTATGTAGTTTTATTTTTGTACTCTTATGTCCACTTCTCAGGCAGTGCTTTAATGTTCTATTTTTATAAGACAAACTACCTACTTCCTAGTTAAATATTTGCTAAAGAACCACTTAGTATTTGCTTCTGGTACACTCCCTACTAACAGCAACCTCGTGATCTAAAACAGTGTAAATAAACGATAACATTAAAACAAACGTTGAAAACTCTTCAAAAAACAAAATGGAGTCATTCGCTCGCAATCTCAAAGTCAATTAAAGTATGATCTAATCTTTCCGCACAATTTGCCGAAGTCAGTGGAAGAAATGGCTCACAAATTTACAATGACCCCGGAGCAATAGGCTGGAAAATCACAAATTATGACTGAAATGGGCATAATTTATTTGCTCTTAATCCCAAGGAAATTAATTCATTACGAAGCATTGAGGTCATTATTGGGAATAGAATGAAATTGTTTACGATGACACGGTATTTGTTTGTTTTCTTCAAATATCGTAGCGTCATGCAGAGATAGGCCCTTTTGGCCTCTCACAGGTCTTCTTTTTTCTTTTCACTATTTTGTTAGTTAAAATTTTCATTTTTAAGGTTCCGTACCCAAGAAGTAAAACGGTACCTTATTACTAGGACTCCGCCAAAGTCAAAGTCAAAGTCAAATAATTTATTTCAAATAGGCACATATATGGCACTTTTGAACGTCAAACAAAGAAATAGAATTGATTCTAGTTGCCCCTTCCAAAAGGTAGTTTTCGTATGGAGAAGAATGGGCAAGAAACTCCATCGTTACTCTTTTAAAAATGTTTTACAATATTTTGTATACATTAATTATATAATTATATGTGAAGACGATGCACCTAAAATAAGATTACTGTACTACGAAAGGTAAAAAGAATTATAAATGGAGCAATAATGAATAAATTAATTACCAGATACATGGTGCTCACATATTTACAAAGATTGTAAAAGTATACGATATTACAATAGTCCTAACATTGTTACAAGTAGTACTAATAAGTCAGTGCGTGAGTTTAAGTAATGACAGAGTGTAAAAGTCTATGACATACAAATAATAAATAAAAAACTAAATTAGCTATCAGTTTGATTTTGTCCAGACACTAAATCGTCCTATGGAGCAAGACCAGCATGTTTCCAAGCATTCTTATCTTGGATATAATCCTCTAATTTGTAATAAGCTTGTTTACAAAGTGTACTTTTTATATGAGTTTTAAATTTTCTTTCATTTAATTGCAATATATCACAAGGTATTTTGTTATAGCATTTAACGCAGTACCCCATAAAAGATGTTTGTACTTTAGCTAATCTGAAAAATGGTTGATCTATTTTATCTTTATTTCTAGTATTAAAATTATGCCTATCACTTATTTTATTAAAAAGATTTAAGTTTTTTCTTACATACATAATATTCTCATAAATGAATTGGCAAGGTACCGTCATGATATTAATCTTTTTAAATAGTTCCCTGAGAGATTCGCGGTGACATAGATTATAAATGGCTCTGACAGCTCTTTTTTGCAAAATAAAAATGGATTCAATATCAGCAGCCCGACCCCACAGTAAAATGCCATACGACATAATGCTGTGGAAGTAACTGAAATAGACCAAACGCGCGGTTTCTACATCTGTTAACTGTCTTATCTTTCTAACAGCATAAGCGGCCGAGCTTAACCGCCCCGCAAGAGATTTTATATGAGGTCCCCATTGTAATTTATCGTCTAGCGTGATTCCCAAGAAAACTGTTTGATTAATAAACTCCAGTTTTTCTCCATTCAATATGATGTCACATTCGCTACTTCTAACATTAGGTAATTTAAATCGAATGCATTTGGTTTTTTTTTCATTTAGTACCAAATTATTTACCGTAAACCAATCTTCCGCTGTCTGCCTATCTGTCTGTCACCAGGCTAATAGGCAGTATCTCATGAACCGTGGTAGTTAGACATTTAAAATTTGCCGTTTTTATAGATAATGGTGCGGAACCCTTCGTGCGCGAGTTCAACTCGCACTTGGCCGGTTTTTTATTATTCTATTTCCTGTGCGTGTACCATTTAAAATATTTTTCTTTCTTTATTTCGATGACCGTTTTCAAATGCCGCACCCACAGTTGATGTAAACTTTGTAGTTGACTTTAATTATTTATACTAGCACACCCGGCCGACGTCGTCCTGCCAGAACAGCACCACGTTACCTACCGGGTTCAATTGTATTTTCAAACCATCCAGACACTCACTCAAATATACACACAATACACAACAATTTCATCCAAATCGGTCCAGCCGTTTAGGAGGAGTTAGGTGACAAACACACGACATCATCTTCCTGCCCTTATTCCATGTTACTTGGGGTCGGCGCAACACGTTTTTTTTCCACTCTCCCCTGTCAACTGTGACGCCATCATTTACTTCCTTCTCTTTCATATAATTCCTCACACAATCCATCCATCTTTCCTTTGGCCTTCTCTCCCGCTCTATCCATCAACATTTACACAAACACGTACAGAAGAATTATATATATAAAAGATAAGTTCTCCCTTGTTAGTCTAGTGGTCTCAAGGCCTACTTCTGAGCATGAGGTTCTTGGCAATAGGGCCTAAAATGGTCCCTACTACATGAGGCTTCAATATAACTGGCGAAATGTGGGCGTACTATAGGAAACCTCTGCCTATCCCTTTGATAAAACATGGCGTGATGTTATATTGATGTATGAATGAGTTCTACTTCATTTTCAATATCAAAGAAAGAAAAATACATTCATTAAGCTCAGACTAAAAGACACAAAAAAATAAGATCATGGAAACATTCAGAAATACGTGTAGGAACTGTTCATAAAGAAATTATCATTACATATGGAAATTGTTACAATTTGCTATTCAAAGTCTTATTCACAGACACTGTACCTACTTCATACTGACAAAATTCCAGATTCCGTTAATTACGTTGGTTCTGGTAAAAATCCTTTGTAGGGATTTTGGTGCAACGGTTTTCTCGTTCAAAACCGGTAAAAGCGTTCAAAAGCTAGCAAAAGCGGCAAAAGCTAGTGCTTTTTCCCGCGGCTTCACCCGCGTTTATGTCGGGACCGTGATACCGGGATTAAAAGTACCTACCCTATGTATTAATCCAGTTTATCAACTATCTATGTCCCAAATTTCATTTAAATCCATTCAACCGTTTTAGCGCCAATCTGGAATATACATCCAGACAAACAGACAAGCAGACAAACGGACAAAAATTTAAGACTAACAACTATATTTTGCCTCAGGCATAAAGTCCGCCTTTGTACAGTAGTTTTTTACTTGTGCATAAAGTTTAATAAATAAAATAAAAAAATATATTTTCAGCATCAGACTAGTCACACTCCATAGCCATTATTTTTTTAAACAAGTTATATTAAATTAAAAATTTAAAAAACCCCCGAAAAAAAGCATCTTATAAACATTTTTTTATAGCTAAGGACACTCTCGATCAAGTCACCTTTCAAACAAAACCAAAAAAATCCAAATCGGTTCAGCTGTTTGGCAGCTACGATGGCGCAGACAGACAAACAGATACACACATAATACTTAACTTATAACACCCCGTCCTTCCGTCGGGGGTTAAAAAAATATCCAATGTACGGTTTTGACTTCGTTAATATTTTATTATTTTATTGACATAGGAATCCGCCATGCTACATTTTCAGAGCCAGTCCAATTAATTATAAAACAGTATTACATTAATCAAATTCCGTTCTCTAAATAAGACAATGGAACAATGAAACGCTCGTTTTCCAATATTGTAATTAAATTGTGAAACCAAATCCAACAGTTCTATTTAATAATTTTAATTGCTGTTGACTTTGTTTAATCATATTAATTAATTGAACATTGCAGGCGTGTATGAGCACCGTTTTGTCGACGGAAGAGTAGACAAAAATGACGTTTTCTGTAGACATTACGACGGCAGCAAAGTAGAAAGAGTCAACTGCACTTTTTACTAAATTCACTCTTTTACATAATTCGACTCAGAATTCTTTTTTTGTCATATGATTTATCGGTTATCAGTGTGATTTTGACAGTAAGGATAGAAAACTTTCTTCCGAAATAGTCTACCTACAAAAAGACCTAGACAAAGATCGTAAGAATTGAAAGACAAAATTACAGATTGTAGAAAGATTTCTACGGTGGATGTCAAAAATGAAGAAACGAACTGTCACTTTGTATAGAAAAAGCTATGTCTATTCTTCGTAGAGATAGAAAGTGCCATGCTACGCCTGCAGCGGCCTAGATGTTTTAACTCTGCTAACAATCAGTAGAATTCAAGTTTTCTGAGGTGTAACTGGGATTTCCTTCAAAATAATGTCTTCAAAATTAGGTTAAATGATTTAAGCCCCCATTTTAATCTCGATCGCACTTCGGTTGTGATTCATCCAGGTGTAAAATAACGGATTATGGAATGGCACAATGACTACCAAATTTATCTCTTCCAGTTCCTATCTGATCTGTACATAACTAAAGATTTCTTTAATACGTATAATAATTCTATGAAATGTTTACAGATCGCTGGTATTGGACACGTCAACTCGTTCGGACTGATCTACAATGATTTTATTAATGAAACACAATCTACAGCCAAATCGTTAACTTCTGCACATGGCGTTTTCGCCATCATGTTGGCCATTGGAGGTAAGTTTCTAGAGATTAATGATTATTATATATGAGTAACCAACAATTACAAACAGAAAAAAAAACAATAGGATACTTAGGCGTCGAAGTAACCGTCCGCATCGCTGTCATCCGGCAACGTGTCCAGAAGACTGGCAGCATTGCCACAGTGAGTGGCAATGCTGATTCTTTGGCCAAAGAACGAGCCAGCCCTGAAGTCACGCCCTGGTCACGTGAAGTGTCGACTACGGTGTCGGACAGTCAGAGAGTAGACGCGCACTCGGGCCAAATGACCCGAGCCTTAGACCCCAAACGGCTCAAAACTGTAGTTACTAGTTAAATTATTGATGTTTTGAATCAATACAAGTTCAACCAATCTGAAATATCAGAGTATGGAAGTGCTATAGGTTTTCTACCATTTGGTTGAATCATATCGTCTTAGATGAGTATCGTCCATCTACCTCTATCGTCGAAATCGTACCACGAACCAAGATATTTGCTTTGGTATTTATCAAGATCATTATTTAGAAATATATACAACATTAGTTTTTGTTTAAGCTAAACCCGAAAAGGGGTCATTGTACTCATCATTTTGAACAACTTTTTGTCTGGGAAAAAATCAGCTGTTCCATACATTTTGTCGATTTAAGTGAACACAAATGTATGGAAAAGCAGATTTTTTTTTTCGCGATTTCAAAGTTGTTCCCATAGAAAAAGTTGTTCAAAATGATGAGTAAAATGACCCCTTTTCAGGTTTAGCATGAACAAAAACTAATGTTGTATATTGTTATATTCATTCTTCCTTAAGTGTTGTTAATAACTAACTTTACTATTTCCAGGTATAATACTCAACAGCATAACAAAAAGATATTCATTAAGATTCGGAGGCATTATTGGAGCTGTTCTCTTATCTACAGGATCTTTCAGTACGATATTCATAACTAATACCAGCCAACTTCCAATTACTTTCGGGGTGTTCCAAGGAATTGGTTTCGGAATGGTGGTACCAGTGTGTTACTCGACTTTAAACCATTATTTTGTGAGAAAAAGAACTACAGTCATGAGCATTTGTAAGGGAGTTCAAGGAGTACTTTTGATGTGGTATCCTCAATTACTGAAGAAGATGATGTCTTTGTATGGATTTAGAGGGACCTTATTAATTCTGGCTGGAATGTCTTTGCATACATTTCCAGGGATGATCGCGATGAAAATTAACACGACGGCTCCAAAAAAAATAAGAACAGCAAGTATTTTTTCATTTGAAATTCTTTTCTTTTCAGAATGAATTGTTTATGAAATTGAATGTGGTTTCGAATTTTTAGATGATTTAGAAAATGGGAAGGGACACGAAAATGAGGATTTGTTGCTTTCTAAAGATAATAATGAGGAATCTCTGAAAGTGGACCGGACTGATACTATGAAAGTTTTTGATAAAATCAGGTAATTTCAACATTATTTTTTTTATATTATCGCTATTATTAAGACAAAAACCATGTCTTGAATATTGTCATATTGACTTTTCAAATACTACGTATGAGCTGCTTATCTAAAAATAATAAACCATTTCTTTCTTCAAAGTTGTGTGTGTCTTCATAACACAATAAAACTAGTATAAAATTCACCTTGATACCTAATTGTGACCGTGTAACCTAACCATCGTGACCTTGTAACTTAACCATCGTGACCTTGTAACCTAACCATCGTGACCTTGTAACCACCATCATGAATTCATGACCTAAATGTCAAAATGACTTCACATTTCATTTGATGTATCTTGTTTTCTTTGTTTACAGGCAGAAGTTAGTGGAAATATTGAACTTCAAGATCTTGAAAGATGCTGTTTATTGCAACATCTGCTTCGGACAGAGTTTTGTCAACTTTTCTGATCTCACCTTCTTCATCTTACAACCGATGCTGTTATTTCAATATGGCTATGATAGTGTAAGTAATACCTTTACCTAATATTTGATTATTTTAACATAATTACTTTTTGATTTTATTAGTACAGTGGTTACATTTATAATAATAGTGTCAGTTCCAAAATTCATCCTAATTAGTATTATAAATTTTAATATAAAAGTGAGTTCGTTTGTTATGCTTTCACGCTAAAACGGCTGAACGGATTTCGATGAAATTTGGCACGTGGGTAGACCATGGCCTGGGTTAGGACAGGATATTTTTTTATCCTGATAGTACACGCGCCAAAGGAGATAAGTAACCAGTCACGCACACTACAAAACTAACGCTGCTGTGTAGACGATTCATTACGTACTGCTCAATGACAGCCACGCGCACGATAGTATATCATAATTTCGCGATGAAATCTAAGGCGTCCGTAGCCCAACGAATAATACCAATACTTACGAGTACTACTGAGTGTGTTCGGTTCTCTGAAAGTGTGATTCTTTTTGAGATTTAAAATTTTAAGTTAAAGCAATTGGAATACTGTTTGTTAAGAAATGGTTTTATTTATTTAAAATAGCTTAAATAAATAAAACCATTTTTATTATATATCTTAATTTAAAAAATAAAAGAACGTCACAAGTTAACATGTTTTATTATAAATGCACAATATATTTAGAACATAATTACCATTACATCTTTTTATACAATTACATAATAAACAATGGACGGAGTGAATAAACATGTCACATAGATAAATATATAAACTGATCCAGTAACAATAACATCACTCACACTCCAGTACCGCCGACTTATTTAATAATGGCTAAATATGTAATAAGGCTAATAAGTTTTGAAGAATACCTAGTATTAAGATTTCGTCTATTCAGTTATAACAACAAACACCAAGTAGTAACAGACAGTAACACACAAACAACAGTAACAGTGGCAGTAATGTCAGTAGTTCAGTTGTAACATAATTATAAATTACATTTTAAAATATTAATGTAAAAAAATAACAACATTTCAAAATATAAAATATAGTAACCCACCGGTATCGGGAACAGTATTATAATTATTACCAACACAGTTTCTAGGAAAATATTAGATTTAAATTCGTTAAAATGTCTGAAATTTAAAGGCAGTATAAATATTACGATAAGTCGGCGGTAATTTTCGATATTACACTTTCTCAAGATTATTCGTAATTAATAATATTAAATATTTTTTTCCGTGTATTGGCCTCCTTTTATTCTCCATAGTATTTTTCGTCCATCCTTATCTGATTTGAAACATTTTTCATCAGTAAATATGACGACATTGTTTTGCCAATCGAAGTGCCGATATTCCTTCGATTCGCGATTTTGACGGTGCACGGTGGATAATAAAAATGTCCGCGTCGGTTTGCAACATGACAAGCCGTCCGCTCGCAGGTGGTTCCGTACAGTTTGCATAGTGACGTTGTGTGCTGCTGCTGTTATGCTAGTCTTAGCGAATATGTATGGGTGGCAACAATCTCACGGTGCCGAGGCGAAGCATTTGTGTAAGCCAATAGTGTCGGTCCAGGCAGGCGACGACGGTTTATTTAGCCTGTCTCAGCGTGACGATGCACCCACAGTCGAACAGGTTTTCTCTAAAAAAAAACGTGAAAATATTAGAACTAAACATACACCTCCCAAATGATAAATTAAGAAATAAAATTCCTACACAATATAAATAAAATGAAGAGAATATATTTTTATATAAGATATATAAAGACAATTCATATATAAATTCTACATTTTATTGAAATTATTTATACATTTATAATAATAATAAAAAAGTAATATTTATATAATATAATTATGACACATATTATTCACTGTATTCACATAAAAAAAATATTTTTATCTAAATCTAAAAATTGTTAAGCATTATTATTAATTGCTGAATGCTGCATATATTTAGAATTAATATTCTTTGATTATTATCCATATAAAATATGCAATTTACATTTTTAAATAATTTAGACAAAAAAACATTTCAAAATTGTTATTATTATCTCCTATTCATTTACAAACATAATCATTATATTTTTGAATATTTCATTACAAAATAGAGATGAAACATTTATTATAATACTGTGTAAAATGATAATGGTAATTATTTATTAATTATATCGATATAGTGACTGGGTATGCAGTTAATAAATAAATACTCCTGTGTAATTTTCTATTATTTTCAAATACTCATCAATCACTACAATTCGTTAAATGAGACACAACGGACAATCTCATTGAAATTACTGGGTAACGGTGATATTATGTCACCGATAAAATACAATATTTTTAATAATAATTTTACTTACCGATATGATTAGGCGCCTTGCGATTTCACTAACAGAAATGTTTTGCTCATGCAAAACAATAATCTGAGCTTTTTGAAATATTGTTAAATGATGCATAGTCTCAGTTAATCAATTTATCACAATCACAAACTTCGTAAAAGTGCAAAAGAAGGAGTGTCGGTGTAGTTGCTAATGCGAACTGACTCATACTTAAGTTCACAATTGAAGGTAGGAATATATTTTTAAAGCGGGTAGTTAGCTTCTAAACTGGCAAATAATTTTAAGTAGGCGAGAAACTTGTAGATTCTCAAACCGGTCAGAATATCACTTTATCAGTTAGTATATTAAATTCTAAGTTACAAAAACAATATTTAAGTATAACCTAGGATTGAACTCAGACCGTTTGTTACTGTAGGTTGAATGCTTAACTGTTACGCCACAAGAGCGTTAATTTTACATTGCGAAATTATGATATACTATAATTTAGAAGACATTAACACACTCACTCTACGAATGCTATGTGTGTGTGACTGGTTACTTATCTCCTTTGGCGCGTGTACGTTTCCGTAGAATAATTTCCGATTTCCACGCTGGAAAATCTAGTCTAAGACATAAGTAAAGAAATATATGTTTATGGAAATGATAGTTAACGATGACTATCATTACCTGATATCAACCCAATAAATAGTTATATACGAGCTGTAACATAGCAATAATACCGTCGTAACTCACACAGGCCTATATAGTCGTAAAGATAACATTAAAGTAGACTGAGGTGACATTAACAACTTGGTTACTCACCGACCAATAAATAGATAAATTTCGCAACGTTAGGCTAGTTTTTGGAGAACATACAAAAATAATGAATTGAGCTGAAGGCCCACCTAATGTTACGCGCGGAGAACGTTTTATTATCCCTTCTCTAGGCCTGAAATATTTCAACTAGATGCAAAAGGCATTTTTTTAACAAAGAGATAAGGCATTTTTTGTCAAGCAGAAAAATCACATCACCTTTTGAATGACTAACTTATGCCCGCGACTTCACCGCGTGATTTAACGTAAAACATATCCAATATTGAAAATTCTATCACTGATAGAATTTTCAGAATCGGATCAGAAATTCCGAAGATTACCCCCTACATAAAAATTTACCTCAATATAGTATTAGTATAATAGGCGGTTCACACACTGGCCCGGCGATACGCTGCGTGGTGCGTGGCGACGAAGTCACAACACTACGCGTGAATGCGTTTTCTCTGTGTTGCACTACGCGTTTTTTCAATGCAAAGAGAGATACTATCAAGCAACGGTAGAACACGCACTCCCGCGCTACGCTGCGTAATACGGTGCAGTGTGCGAATCACCATAGATTTCAGACTTGTTAATATTCTCCTATTCCTGTTTCAGTCTCAAGTGGCAATGTGTATCTCAATATGTGCCGCAGCTGACGTCGGTGGTAGATTTGCCCTGGCCCTCATCAGTAGTATGTTCCACATCAATACGAGAGTATTGTACTATGCAGCGACGTTGCTCACCTTCCTTATCAGATTAGGTATGAATGTATTTGTCAATCATTATTTTCTTATCTTGTTCGCTCTTTTGAAATTATAAATGGTATCTGAGGTATCTCTGTTTGTTTGAGGTGTTAACACGAGTTTTCTATTTGATGTCGAAAGTAAATTGTGTGTATTTTCTCAGACGAGCCAGTATTGTTAGAAAAAGAGACAAACTTGTTAGGTGTAATTGTTTGTCAAAGGAAAATTATCCCATTAAATTCTCTTTTTTATAAATGGAATTGAAAAGCTTCAGGAAAAAGAAAATCGTCTTTCGTTATTAAAAAATCTGACAGTTTAGAGCAGTAGGACACGGCGTATTTAAAACGCGCAGACGACGCGCCTTTCAAAGTTTTTCTTAAAGTCAAGTTCTTGAAACGCGCGTCGTCTGCGCGCTTAAAATACGCCGTGTGCCTTTAATATCACAGAAATAAATTTACCAAATCCCGATTGAAATTTATCATGTCAATTTTCTTTCAGTAATGTTACAAATCACCCAATTTGCATGGATGGCGACCGTGACAGGAGCCTTAGGAGTTCTTCGAGCTTGGCTCCACGTGACCAGTCCCTTGCTGATCTCAAACCACGTGCCTCATGAAGACTTCCCTGGGGCATACGCACTATCTATGCTGGCTACCGGCACTGTAAACGTTACTTTTGCTCCACTTATCGGTAAGATATTTTCTTCTCTGATTAGCGCAATTTTTCTTATTCCACAATGCACTGCAGAGCAGAGAGACGCCTAGGCGGCATTGTCAACACTTTCAAGACAAAACAAGCGATTCACTCGCACTACGACACCAATGACATATACAGGAAACTTGGAAACGAGAAAATGGTCATAACTTTTTTTTGTCAGTTGCCTACTTTTGAGAATTTTCCACCTCGCTGTTTTTGTAAGCCGATTTTAGCAATTCGGCTCCACGAATTTTATAAGTAAGTACTACCGTCTCTAGACGCTGCGGCGGCAATTCCGTTCTCTGTGCATACTACACATGCACTGTGCCAGGAAATGGATCAGGTTGATTAACAAAACACTCTCGTAGTCAAATGGACTGCGACTGCAGAAATAGCATTTAAATTAAATTCAATGCAAATCCAGTAATTAAAAGGTACGAGCAGTTGTCTTATAAATACGAATGGAGTCTTCTAATAGAGAACCTTACTGCCAATTTCTCCCGCTAGAGGGCACCATTACACTAGATAACAAAAAGGTTATAATAAAGAGGTTCTTCATTTTTTTCTTAATATTTGCGCGCCTTTGACTGTTTATTTCGTGTCAAAGTGGCGCCATCTGCTGTCTCAGCATAGCAGATGCAGCAGCAGATGCATAAATGCATCTGTTGAAATTGAATCCATTTGCTTTACTTTTAAGCCCGCTTGCACCACAGATCACTAAATACATTTAGCGCTAAACTTAAGTCATCAATCTGTCACTGTCAACTTTAAACAATTGACAGCAATAGAACAATGTTTTACATTCGTTAAGCACTGAATTTATAAGTGATTTGTGCTACAAGCGGGACTTAGTAATGTTTATTTTTAGCACAAAAAAAAGAGTCAGCTTTAAAGCAATAATGTCAGTTTAACGGCCTTAATTTTTGCTGGAACACCAATTAATCCGAGGGCAAAAATATCTATTAAAGTGATATCGATACGGTTGTGTGAACGTAGAGTAATTATATGAACGGTGCTCAAAGCAACGTTTCCCACAATTGCTCAGGCCAGGCAAAGGACTCAGGCTTACGAATTAATTACTTCTTGTTAGTCGCTACCGTTTTACATAGTTTCCAGGAAAAAGCTTCCACCTCACCTGATAACGTTGTTAAAAGAAACGTTTTCCGAAAATGCTATTCTTTATTTAACACCCAGTGTAGACGTAGGTGAAGTGTTTGCGATAGTTGCTTCGAACGTGTATTTTTTTTTTATTGTCAACCTTTCACGGAACGTGTAAATGCAGTAAAGACAGTTCACACACCATACTCAACAGTTTTTTTTTTTAGACAGACCAATTTAGTCCTACCAAAACCAAACTGTTCTGTCACGAGTGTGCGCGCCATCTTTGTTTTTAAACAACGCTATAGTCCATTTAAAACAGCCTTGACTAAAATCAGAAGGCAAATTTCCGTATTAAAAACCTGCTCGTCTCAGAGGCTGTCAAAAGCTTGTCAAAAATGTAGGAGGTATTTTTGACAGATTGAGACTGACATTAGAATTCGAACTTCGAATTGCCCCTCTGCTCACAGCACAAATTAATGGCCGTGCACCTAATTATGATTGTCACAATCTACCTACATAGTTTTAAATATCCCATAGCAAGATAAAAGATAAAAATCTACATCATGTTCCATTATTATAATATTTTTTATTTGCTAAACTACTGTATCTCTACTACTACTGTAACTATTAATGAAAATAACAATGCCATCATGTTTTCTAAAAGGTGTGCAAAATAAGTTTTAATACTTAACAATAAGATAAGAAGAGATAGGCTAATCCTTTTATAATCCATCAACAAACAAATTATCACCGAAATTGTAGGTAATTTACTAGTTGATAAGCCGTAGGGAAAAAGGAAATCTTATCATAGGATGACTCAAAATGTTACTGTCACGTGTAATTATAATATGTTATGTTGTAAACTTGTAAACACTGAAATTAAAAATCGGTTAACAATCATATAAACAAACAGCCGTCGCATACATGGGGGTCGTATGTATTGAAGTTGTTTATGGAACAGTTGATAATTTTTTCGCGATTACGATGTTGATTCCATGGAAAAAGTTGTTCAGTTCAATGGTGTGTACCCACACCATGCTTTATTTTCGTTCATTCCTTCCGGAACATTTTCTCTAAATTATGGTGAAAACCGTATCATAATCGATTATGTAGTTTAGAAATCACTGAGACAGACACGAAAAGCGACTTTATTTTGATTAAATTAGAGAAGATAATAGAATGTGTCAATAGATTATAATTATGTAGATTCATAGGTATAATAATGAAGAAGAGTATTTCATCAGCAGGAGATACTTCTATTCAAAATATTCTAAAGATTCTAAATATTTAACCTAGATTGTTACATCTAATAATAATTGCTGCGCCCTAACAGGGTCATGTACTCATAAGTTTTAGCCTAGCCTGTTACTGAGTGTATGCAAATAAATAAATAAATACTGAATATACCTACTACCTTTTGGAAGGGGCAACTAGAATCAGTTCTATTTCTTTGTTTTGACGTTCAAAAGTGCCTTATATGTGCCTATTTGAAATAAATTATTTGACTTTGACTTTGAAACACTGAATATCCTGGTGATAAAACAACCTATAACCTGCTTTCGCCTGCATATCAGATGTTATTTTCCAGATTATTTTAAAGGTTTTATTTTAGCTGTCTTTATTGTTTTTTTATCTTTCCAGGTATACTGAAAGACGTGTACCAAGACTACGTGCCAGCGTTTTACGCTTTAACATTATGCTGCATCCCTTGCCTGCTGTTTTGGCCGATCGAATATGTCATTAAAACAAAGTAAACTAAGTATTCCTATTTATTCCTAGGTATTTAATAGTTTAAGAAAAACTACAAGTTGCACCTTTTTCACGATTTACGTGAATTGAATTTGAAAACGATGATTGTATTTTTAAATGCTTAGTTATTTCTATTTGTAAATATTTACCTATACTTTGTTCAGTAATAAATGCGTAACTGCAACTTGATTTTTTTACTTCCAAAACCGTAATTAATGAGTGTTCTTAGTTGTTATACATGACCAGCGAATTAATTTGTTGTAAAATGAAAACACTAGTAAAATGGCTACCTACTCTTCATAGTATCTATTCAAAGTCTTTATTTAACAAAAGTCTTCCCTACTAGGTAAAGCTGGGTCTAATGAACGGGGTCTAAAAAATCGTGACATTATGATTGGCAGTCATATTGGCGATTGCAGTTAGTTGATAAGTAGAGAGGTAAAATTTGTTTGTTTATTAGTGTGTAGGGGGTAATCTCCGGAACGAATGATCTGAATCAGATTTTTTTTTTACTAAGGAAGCTCCCTTATTGTCGAGTGTCCCTTTTATTATTGTCGAGTGTCAGAGAATTTATGAAGATATGTTTACAAGAAACTTCACGCAGACAAACTCGCAGGCTAGTAAATAATTTATTTATTTGCATAAAAATACGGTAATGAAAGACGGTAAAAGGACAATTTAGAAAAAAAAAAAATTGCCACCAAACTACTACTAATCATGCAAAGAAGAACGGCAGATTTCGTACAGCCAACTTTAGTTGGTGTTTCGCTATAAGACATTCAGCACTTATAAAGGACCTTAAAGTAATTCTTTTTACGTATTTATTATATTTTTAGAACTTTGGAAACGTTTAAAAAAAGGGATTTTAATAATGATAACAATTAAATAACTAAACGTTAATTTATTGACAACAAAACGCAATGCACATTTTCAAAACTAGCCATGTGTAAAATAAAACCATATAATGGTTGATGAAATGATATTTCAAGAAAATCATCTGTCACTTGTCAATGGCTTCTTTGTTGTTTTATTGAATTGCTGTGTGTGAATCCGTTTATGCATTTTTAAGTGTTTTTGATTACGTTGATACGCTGAGTTGAGCATTTTTCCTCCGTAGCGATTGATATTGTTGTCGTTACTTTGCGAATGGACGCTTAATAAGTGGTATTGTTGTGACAATTGTGAAAGGACGCTCAATTTCATTCTTGTGCATAGTGTGTCGGATTTCGACGAGATGTCGAGTGTACAGTGCATTAATTGCAACCTGAGTTTGTCTCGCATGAGACGGCACGCTCTAAGAGACGAGAGTGAGGGCCTGGTCAACACTATCCGATTGTGGAAATAATATGAATGGTCGGGAAGCAATATTAAGTTATTGCTGTAATTGTATCGTTGGCTTAAGAACTGTGGGGTGCTGCTCGCATGTACTGAGTATCATTTGGTACTTGAGTTATGCTCGCCATGAGGGTATGACGCGACCTGCTCCCTTCTTAGATGAAGTGATTTTGCGAACATTTTGAATGCATTAAAATAAAAGCTTTTTTAAACAAAACTATTGTTTTATTTTACTGAAAACTATACAACATATTATTAAAAAAAGGTTTAGATAGTATGCACCTTATTTACGTAAAATATGAATGCATTTTCGAGGTACCCATGAATAATGATAAGGGATTATTAGCAATAGTCTATAAAACTCGGTGAGCATCTTGGCTATTCTTAACGTCGACAGGATCAACCACAGACTAAATATGAGGAATAATAGTGACTAAGTAGGTTTTAGTTTGTAAACAACCACATTTGACAATCAACTGTCATCTTACAATATACCTACTTATCTACCTCAAAATGTAACCTCTCATACATAAAATAAAGTAAAATAACTTTTGAACCCTAACTTCTAAAAATCGGATAATTTATAATCTATTTATTGATGATATTATCTATCGACTAAATATAAAAACTATACAAAACACGAAAATTAACAGCGGTACTAAACTTCCATACTAGCCTGCCATTCTTGGTCATTTTTGTGTCAATGAAATCCTTAACTCAATAGAAACTAAGTAGCTTAGTAGCAGATAGGTTTAGAAAAAATTCTGCACAATCTATTGGCAAAGTTAAATATTCGTCTGAAAGAAAGAAAGAAAAATGTTTAATTTGGGAAACGCACAGGTAATACTTACAAACAGTTAAAAAAGAGCATTTAGAACTAAAAAAAATAATAATTTACCAAAAAAAATTAACGGCCTCTTACAGGTAAGAGGCCAAAAAGGCTCATACCAACAAAATGCTGCGATATTTAAAAAAAATCCCGATGATAGCCCGGCCAGCTGTAATGCCACGGACAATCTACATCCATAAATAAATGATATAAAATCATACACCATCTCCATTTCTACAGCTGGATCATGACCCACATCCTTAAATTAAGTGGACTACTTACTCCCTCCATCATTTCATTTACGCAGATCTTATGAAAACAGTCCAGGTAGAATATTATCAGGTACCTACTTTTTCAGTGTTACCGCAGTATTACGTGGGGCCCTCTGAAGAGCCGTCATTATTAACCCTTAACGTGCGGGGTGCTTTAGAAAAACCTTCGGCCAACCTTCGGCATCAATCTTTCTGACGCTTTCTTATTACCCTTTTTGTGGCTAATCGGTTTCAAACGTGTGAGGTTTTTAGAAATATGAAGGGTTGATTTCGTGGTCTATTTTGGTAACGTATTCAGGAGTTTTGGTTTTAAAAGGTTTATTGATGTGCGAGTGATAATCTTTTTTTTTTTAAAGATCATAGAACTACATACTCTGGACCGTTTTGGTATTACATATAATGATTTATTTGATAGTTTCAAAATACTCCTATTAGTATTGCCAGTACTTTCATTTATTGTGGTAGTTATTGTCGTCTCCAAATTCTATAATTAAAAGCGCGGAAAAATAAGGTCGTGGTTCTATCTAGTCAAAGCATAAATCTATGGTAATCAAAAGAAATCCTTTGCATCATCATTCACCTCTTGCATAAAACAACCTAGCCGACATACTTGACTCCTAAGCAGATTATCGGCACATCTTGAGAGGCATGGCGGAATCAGCTAAAAGGGAACCAGTAAAATTTATTCATAGTTTCTCGACAACTGAGTTTGCTCCCATCAGATTGGAGTCAGCATGCGCTCAGCTTTTATTTTATAACTAGCTTCTGCTTGCGACTTGGTCCGTGTGAAAATTATTGTTCCTCCGACCCACCGCTCGCTTCTCATCGCATCGCTCGCCCGCTTTATTAGGGCTTGACACACAAAACGGCGCGATGCGCAACACAGAAGCTTTCTTAAGAAAATCTTAGGATAACGTCGCTAGGACCGATGCCTGCCGGGGTCGCGGGAAAGTCCAAAAGGGATACCGTGGCCGTGGCCTCTGGCAACTTACAGGCAACTGAAGGAACACAGGTGGGTTTTAGTCAGTAAGAGACTGACACGCCGCTCCGTCCAGAGCGGGAGAAGTTATTTGATAAATACACACCCAAAAAATAAAATAGGTAGCGTCGCTGATTTTTGCAATGCGACGTCGCATGCAGTTTTGTGTACAAGCCCTTACTTCGTTTTCACTTCTTTCCGACCATTTTTCTTTTTCCTCGAGTCGTAGCGTGATGTTACATATGATGCCTAAAACCTTCCTCAAGAATTAGGCTATAAAATACAAAATTATTCAAATCCGAGTGGTAGAGAGAGAGATTAGCGCGTTCAAACCAACAAACAAACTTTTCAGTTTTATTATTAGTAGTATAAACGAGTAGATCCCGTTTTATCGGGAAATTGTTGCAGTTTTGCATAAACATTTTAAATGAATTACCTTCACAGTTTTTGCTCGTTTGAATGGGGGCATAGAATATGCAAAATGTTGCATATTAATCAGAGATGACAGGCGGATATTGAATATTTCAGTTTGTGATTTCAATAAATTGGTAATGGCTTATGTAGATTTTCTTGTGCGTGTGGGTATAGCATAATGAATTACATATAAGCATTTCGCATGTTACGTTTAAGTCCCATGTAATAGGGGGCGAGTCGATTGCCATCAACCGGGCACGAATCCAGACTCCGGGCTGCGATTAAGAATGTGTAGTTATGTGGCGGCCGCCGCTCTTCTAGGAACCCGTATCTTTTCTGTGGCGGCATCTACATCGCCATGACGACATGACAAAGACATGACGTCACACAAAAATCCGGACGTCACATAAATCCTGCATCGCGCAATTAGAGTTTACCGCGCGATGGTCATATATACAAAATTCCACAACAATCGTTGGGCAGTTGCCCGCTTGACACAACACTCGCCTGGTCGGAGGATCCTCCCTTTTCTATGGTGAATGAGTAAACTTTACACCCTGTTCCTCATTCCCCTAAAAGCCGTCCAGGCTAGTCACCGTATCAAGCAGAAAATCTGCACAAAATCTATTTTCTCTCGTAATTGCATAATCCGCTTTCGACTTCTAAGCACATTTACAATGCATTAAGCTGATATTCGGGATAATGTCAGCAGTTAGTCTCGCGATATTTAATGTAATTACCGCTTAAGCTGCTGCGGAACATTCTGGAACCGGAAAGTTCCTAATTTGATGCCAAACGAGATTATGGATGTAGTTTAAGGACACACTATGGAATGCCGGATACGTCGAGAAGAGCTGTATTTAATGGACCGGCCAATACATGATTTGTGGCCATTTTAATCAGTTTTCACCGCATGAAGTCTCAATGCTTTCGTTCAATTATGGCCACATCGAGTAAATGAAAACCCGACATTGGTAGGGGACATTTCGGAACCATAGCATGGACTCTTACAAACGAATACCGCTATGTAACCAAAAAATCTGCACACACTGCATGGCTCTGTGCTTGTGAAATACAAAACAAAACATTGATATGAGCTGTGAGTCTAGAACGGCCACATTAGCAATTCCTCTAAAAGCATTTCATTTCCTGAATTTCCAGCTGTGAGTAGCAGTTCCTCTAATTTAACACAAAAGCAATTCATATGTGGACCATTTAACGAACCTCTATAGAAAACTGTCAAACAGATGAATTATTTCGTAATATGAATCGCACTTAGTTTGTGACATTTTACGATGATTCATAATATTTTCCTATTTTCCTGTCATGATTCTGCCAAAGTGACTGTTTTATGCCGCCTGATTTCAAAATACCTCTGAGACAATTGGTAGAGGATGAGATATTATGATCAGAATATTAGTTAAACGGAGGGTGATGATCATCGAAGATATATCAATATGACTAGGACTAACTACTTACTAGGTACTTAAAACATTTTCAAGAATAGCTTTTGAACATTACCCGTCACTAAAATAACTATAAATGTATAAAAGTAAAGTACGAATATGTAACTTAAATAAAAGGATGTAACGTAATTTCTCCAGCTATTGAAATTACTATTTTGTTAAAAAAAATGTGTAAAAAAGTTGTGTCATTTTTGTACTTACGTATTGTTTTTTTTTCTGTGTTCTATATTTTTTGCATGCTGTGTCTATCGCTTGTGCACTTGGCTTGCATGTTGACTTGTGTTTTCAAATTGGTTGAACAGTGTAACAATTGTAGATAGGCCGATAAATAAATAAATATATCTGCTGGCGTAGCATGGCGCTTTCTATCTCTACGAAGAATAGACATAACTTTTTCTATACAAAGTGACAGTTCGTTTCTTCATTTTTGACATCCACCGTAGAAATCTTGCTACAATCTGTCATTTTGTCTTTCATTTCTAACGATCTTGGTCTACGTCTTTTTATATGTAGACTATTTCGGAAGAAAGTTTTCTATCCTTACTGTCAAAATCACACTGACAATCGATAAATCCTATGACAAAACAAAGAATTCTGAGTTGAATTATGTAAAAGAGTGAATTTCGTAAAAAGGCAGTTGACTCTTTCTACTTTACTGCCGTCTCGTACTGTCTACTGTCTACAGGAAACGTCATTTTTGTCTACTCTTCCGTCGACAAAACGGTGCTCATGCTACGCCTGCTGGTTAAGTTACACGCTTTCACCATAACGCTTATAAAAATGGAACTTGTGGATTTGTAGGAAATATTTCCGATATACTTTATTTACCGGAAAGAGACAGACAGTTCCTATTTTTGATTTCTGACAAATGAAAATTGACGTAGGTTAGGAAGAAATAAAAATATTATAACATTTTGTGTGAACGCTGAAAAGATGTTAGGACTGAACGACATAAAAGGTGAGAGGATGTCAAAGGTCATACAAATTGTATGTGACAGGCTTGTGGGGTACTATTTTCAACCATAAATTTACTCCAATTCAGTGTCCAAAACTCATAAATAAAATGGTACAAAATTATACTTACTTCTTGAGCTTAGCAAGGGGCTTAAAACGAACACATTGGCAGAATCATAATAGGAAAATATTATGAATCATCGTAAAATGTCACAAACTGACAATTCATAATTATGATCTGCGTGCAATATTACGAAATAATTCATCTGTTTGACAGTTTTCTATGGAGATTCATAAAATGATCCACAAAAATTATGAATTCCTTTTGTGTCAAATTAGAGGAATTACTAATGACAGCTGGGAATTCAGGAAATTAATTAGAGGAATTGGTAATGTGGCCGTTTTAGGCCAATCTAGCTCTGTGTAATGTTTACAGGAAAAACGATAAGGATTTCAAACTTTGTCTTTGTGCGATAGGCGGCAATACAATGTTACGTAGGGCAGGTCAATGACACGCTGGGAGAGGATCGCACGAGGTAGGTACCTTTGCAGTATTGATAACGAATCCTTCATACTCTTCTCTATGTTTCATCGTTGTTGCGTTTCGAGGAATAAAATTATAATATTTTCAATTTGTTGTTAGCGCACCTGAATGGTGCGTTTCAAGGAATACTTTTAGTTGGTGCGCTTCGAGGAATACCCCTACATTTATTGATAGGCAGATGTTTTCAATAAAATTAACGTGGGCAGAAACGAGAAAAACCAGATGATACTTTTATTTTCGTTTAGTTTTGTATAAGAAGATCCATAATGGGAAGTAATTCTACTTTATTCCTTATAATGCATATAAATGATTTCAAATAAATTATTTAAATTACTACAGTACGACAAGTATTGCCTAGGTCCAATAAAACAATGCTAAAAATATCCGATTTAAAAACCATTTTTTTAACATTCAGGTTTTTTTAATGTCTAGTCAATAGTTTCTAGACAAAAGTAATAGATTTTAAGGCAATAAAATTTTAAAATATTGGTCATTAGATTACATATATTCTAATATTTTCACATTTATTCTGTGTCTGTTATTAGTTGACAATATTAACGGCAAAAATATGCAATAATACTGCTAATCAAATACCGAATATTTTCACGGAAAAAAAAAACAAGAACCATACTTTTAAGGAGCGGTTGCACGACGTCCCACTCATTACAAATTAAATCCAAACATAAATAATATCATGCTTTAACTATCTATAATTGACAAGACTACAAAGAATTTGTATTTGGTGAATTCTCATGCAAACCACCCTTAACAATTCCTTACTTTCTTATATTAACCCAAGAGTATAATTTACCGAAAAGCTCTCTCCCAACACTTTTTCCTCCCAAATGCCTATTCTACCAAAAATAATCTAGACGAAACACTCTGGTACATGCAATCATAACTCGTGACAGAGGAAAGACCTACTTTGTACTGTGGCGCTTCCCCGGGCTAGCTGTATCGACCCGCGGCCTCGAACATCCAGTATCCGCCGGGAACAGCAACTGGTATTGTCAGCTCAATTTGTCTTATAGTACGATGTCTGATGTCTAAATGGTATTTAGGTTGGCGGAATATGGTTTATTGCTGAAGCAATGAAGTTACGTTTTTGCCTATACGACTGTTTTTTAGTTTCATTGTGTCCTACTACTGGCCGATAAGACCGCCCATTGTGTCACCCTATGTTAAATTTCTACATTTATATCTGTATTTTTATGGTGCACATAACAAAGTAACCTAATGAAAAAGTTATTAGTTGGTATTAGTAAATTATTATATTCTATACCGCTGGGAAAAGGGCTCCCCTTTTCCTTAGAAACCTCTTTATTTTGTGTGATCTATGTTGGCCCCGCAAACATTATTAGGCCGGTACCTGCATAATTCCTATCGGCCTATATCAGTCGGTAACGTTTTTTTTCCATATAAATTAAACCAGTGATAGAGCCTTATAATAATATGTACATAGTTTCCGCGTACATTGAGTGGGAACCACATTCTTTAAAATACTTTTTATAGCTACTTTAAATACCTGTAAGTATAAATAAATTATTCTAATTATAAAATACCTTTAATATTCATTGAATAAAAAGCTAATAAAACTGCATTCTTGATCAACCAAGAAATAAATGAAATAAAGTTTTCAACGCTTTGTTCCTATAATCAAAACACGCCATATATCTATAATTATCTATAGGTAAGTACTTTTATTATTTATTATTTTTACAAAGAGGTAAAAGTGAGTTTATAAGTAGAATGTAGAATTTTCGGAAATGAATCAGTTATTCCATAGATTACCCTCGTAATCTATAGAATAACTGATTCAATTCTGAAAATTCTTGCACTAAAGGGCAACTACAGTAGCTATTGCCAAGTGTCATCGGATATATTTTATGTTAAAACAAGAAATTTCACGCGAACGAAGTCGCGGCCAAACGCTCGTATTTTATAAGTGTTGTAAAGGTTTCTAGTAACATTGTATTTAAATATTTATGCATATTGTGTTGAGACGTCCCAGTATGACGTCTGATAAAGTGATAAAATTCACATCTTCATAAATAACATCGCACAATCATATTACTATAATTCATGTAGAACAATATTCGTCACCACGGGGGTCAGACGTTTGTAATAAATAAAATAAATAGCTGAAAATGATAATACAAGCGCTATTATGTCAAAGCTAAAATGCTACGCTTGTCGCAATGAAAGGTTAAAAGGTTACTTTAAAAAAAACATACCTAAAATAAACGATGAATATAGCAAAGTAAATATTTACGGATAGACAATTTGAACCGAGTTTTAACAACTTACTAAAGTCTTTCACCGTTGTCGACCACAACATGGCATATAGATGTGAGATCGTGGCCAAAGCGGACTCGTTCATTCATTATCTGCCTAGCCTTTTCCCAAATATGTTGGGGTCGGCTTCCAGTCCAACTGGATGCAGCTGAATACCAGTATTTTACATGGAGCGACTGCCTATTTGACTTCCACAACGCAGTTACTGAGTAATACGATACCCCTTGGTAAGACTGGTTGTCAGACTTTCATTCTTCTGACGACCCGTAACAACTGTCAAAGATCTGCAAATGACAGCCGGGACCAACGCTTTCCGAGACACGGAGGGGCCTTTGTATGATGGTCACCCATCCACCGACGAACCGCGGCTAGCGGGCTAGTTCAATAATGAAAAAAAAACTAAAATAGAACTTGAGGATGTGAAATGGCGCAATATCCTTCATAAAGGCAACCGTGCAAAAGATTTCCCGGGAATTAAGGCTGGCTGTAAACAAAATTCCAGGCAGGAATTCAACAGTAATTTTCTTTTTGACTAGAAGAGGTGCTCAATCGAGACGCACATTTATGTCAAGAGGTACTCCCTCACTTTTTTTGCTACAGAAAATACGCGTGAACATGGTCTTGGTAAGACTGGTTGTCAGACTTTCATGCTTCTGACGAACCGTAACAACTGTCAAAGATCTACAAATGACAGCCGGGACCAACGGCTTAGCGTGCTTTCCGAGACACGGAGGGGCCTTGCTATGTAAAGATGGTCAATTTGGTCACCCATCCACGGACCAAATCGTTCAATAATAAAAAAAAAGCAAAACAGAATTTGTGGATGTGAAATTGCCCATTGTATATTTTGTAGTGTTTGTTTTTTTTTTCCTTTCGTTATATATTTTTGTGGTGTACAATAAATAATATATAAATATAAATAAATAAATAAATTGCGCAATAAACCTTACTAAAGGCCACCGTGCAAAATATTTCCCGGGAATTAAGGCTGGCCGTATACAAAATCCCGAGAATTCAACAGTAATTTTCTTTTTGACTAGAAGAGGTGCTCAATCGAGACGCACATTTATGTCAAGAGGTACTCCCTCACTTTGTTTGCTACAGAAAATACGCGTGAACATGTTAAAAGGCACAAAACATGTCGAGTTTGATTCATACAAGTCCACAAAAAGCTATATAAATTCCGTAATATTGATGTGTTTTATTTGAACAGTTCCTAACCTACGCCGTTTTACATATTGAAGGGAAATATTTCACCTACAAAGATAAATGGATTGGGCTCTAGAGTTACGGCCACAAAAACAGCGAAATGATGACAAATTAGATGTGACGGCTATATGGCCTGAAACGTGAGATGTTTCAAGCACTTCGGAATATTATTTACTTCTTTAACTCTGTTTTTATTACGAAGGTATACTCGTCTCTATCTTTCGAATGTAGCAGCTTACCGCATAATAACACTTTGAGTGATACTACACGCCCTGCGTTACAACAATAAAATTTCTATGTGCCTCGTGCAGGCTGGCGTGGCGTGACGTGACACCGGTAATTAGTATAGCGTGAAGTTTTCTTAGAACTTGTTTTGTTAGAGTCGCGTCGCGCCCGTCTGCACGAGATTTTAAGTTAAGCAAAATTTAAGCTTTTCTGCCAATGATATTATATTAACAGATATGTTATTCACTCACAAAACAACCGAAAAAAGTGTTCCGCGCAGCAGCGGCACACATACCCACGTTTCATTAATTTTACATTTCACTACAAGTAAAAACGTTACAATTGGAATGTTTTCGAGTCTTCACGATTGCGCGCTTATAACATATCTGTTAATATAATATCATTATTTTCTGCTAAATAGAGTAAACTTACTAATATTATAAAATCGAAAGTAACTCTTGTTTGTCTGTCTTTATGTTACCTTTTCACGCCTAAATCACTGAACGGATTTCGATAAAATTTGACAAGGAGATAGATGGCATCCCGGGGAGGGACATAGGGTACTTTTTATCGACACACCACGCGGGCGAAGCCGCGGGCGGAAGCTAGTAAAATATATTTTTGCAAAGTCAATAAAGGCTCAAGACTATGGTATTCATTATGTAATTAACACTTCATCCATTCCCTTTTTACCTCCGCAATTTTAGCAGCCGAACGATATGTCATAAATTTTTTTGCTCGTAAAACTACTGAAGTACAATTCTGCAAACAGAATCCAAATCGAGATGTTCCATGTTCCGAAGGCGGGAACACGTGAACCGATTGTAACACAAGTTTGTTCCCAAACTTATACCAAGTTTGTAATAAAGTTTCAAGTTATAACGGAATTTATAACTGAATAGACCTTCGATAATATGGAGTGTTGTTTCTTGGGGCGGCGGAATTTTCGGATGTTTATTTCGAAAGCTGGAAGAAAATATAGTAGGACTAATATTTTGTGTTGAGGACGCATATTTGAATAACGAAAAGAAAAATGTTGCCAGAACTTTATGATTTTACTTTTTACCTATTTGGAACAATCTACATAAGCACCCTAATTGCGTAACACAGTATTAATCACAATCTGAATGATTTTGAAGGATATTGCAAATCAATTGCTTCGTGTTCGAAAAATCTCTCAACAACGTAAATAACGCAATGAATGTTGTTGAACTGTCAAAATGAACGCCATTGCTACCTACTGTAAGTGTGTTACGCAATAATCCTGCTGGAAATAATAAGTGTTTCAAACAAGACAAAAGCTAGATTCGTGGCCAATCTCATAATATCTACGAGCAGCCATATTGCAAAGACCTTCGCTCCAACTTTTCCTACATATTAGTCTCACGGCTTTACTGAAAGCTCATAATTTCGTAAAGATGTGTTAATCCAAGTTGGAAAAACTAATTCGTTTTTAAGTTTCTTAAGAAAATTGTTTTATTTACAAGATTCAATAAAATACAATAGACGCAGATATATTTAGTAACCTATTCCGCTAGACTATTCTTCAAGAGTCATAAAAACCCTGTAAGAAATCGACACGTGTTTCACCTCTCAACGAGGCATCTTCAGGATGACGATTGACCAATTGCAAACCAGAACGCGACGTGTTACCACACCGAGTGCTGGACGCAGAGACTTCTTCAATCATCATTATTTTACATCTAACACTACAATACTAATAAATGTACAAGTATGTAAAAAGGGGGAGGAAATAATTATTATAGTGCATCAAAAAATTCGTCCGCATCGCTGTCAGCAGGAAAAGTGCCCAAAAGGCTGGCAGCATTACCACGTTGTATGGCAATGCTGATTCTTTGGCCGAAGAATAGGTCAGCCCTCTGGTCACGTGAAGAGTCGACCAACCGCTTGGCGATGTCTAATATTTAAGTTTCTTAAACACACCCAAATTATATTGAACAAGTTCAATAACTATAGTCTAGCAGTAGTCTAGCTAGCAAGAAACAGATTTCCATAGTAACATGTCTCAGATTCCAGTCAAAACACTAATTTATCTAAACCGACGGACCAACAAAACTAGCGTACACACGAAAGATTATCCCTAATCATAAACACACCTAATGATATTGAAAAGGATGGATCAATAACACTACAGTCTACCACTAGTATAGAATAGAAATATTCATTTATTTGCTCAGAATGTAGGTATTTACAATAAGGTGGTTACAATTATTAAAGATTCTTGTACACTCTACAATTTTTAACCGACTTCTTCAGAAAGGAGTACTATGAAAAAAAAAAATATCTTACTTACAGACGAACTGTATTTTTTATTTGAGTTTTTTTTTTTAACTGCTTTAATTCGAAATTTATATTCTTTTGACTTAATTTATATGGGACCCCCATATAAATTTTATTAAAAAATAAAAAATAAACTTTTTATTTCAGATTTTTTTTTAAATCCATAGTGTTAGTACATTAAAACTTATGAAACTAGTGTTAGTAGTTAAAATAGAAACATTAAAATTAAGTACTTAATTCCTAATGTGGGTATTAACCCAGTGCTGGACGTAACGCGTGTCTAGCCTATCCGCAATGACAGACAGGATGCTGTTGGTGCTGGCGCGCAGCCTGCCGAGCGCCGCAGCGCATCGCTTGCGGAGCACGGCGTGGAAGCCATCAACGTGAGCGTCCGCGAACATGCCCGACGCACTGCACCAGCGCGGCAGCCCCAACAGCGCCCTGAACGCATTGTTATATTGGACGCGCAGTGCGCTGACTTGACTATTAACTTTGTACACTAACCTACAAGCAAAGACACCGACTTGGCCTGCAAACATTGATGCAGTTCATCATCAAACATACAAACACTGATACACGACTAAGATTTATCAGCTATAGAATCCGACAACATCCGATAACTAACAAGAAAAAGAATTTCATAGTATGTCTCAACTCCTAGTCAAAACATTATTATGTCTAAACCCACTGACCTAAATCTTCAACAAAACCAGCTTACACACGAAAGAATATCCATATTATATTCGTATAAATGTAGTTTTTCTCACAGTCTTATAGTCCGTGACAAAGATTTCCTTTGTTACTCGCGTTCGGTCCAGTGACTACATAGAAAGTGCGAGGTAAATGGCCATTTTCTGCCAAGTTGAACAAAGCGCCGGGTGCAAAATGCTTGTATTCTCGCAATGGTTGGCTCTATCTTGGATTATATCTTGTTTAGCGATGTCGTGTTTACTAGTAATGTTGTTTGAAATGTCTTTGAAGCTGTTCGTTTTATTTATCTATCATTTCGTGAAAAGAGTAGGTATTTTTCTGGAACTACCTCGTTGGTCTAATAAAATAGAAAAAAAAACAAGTAATAAAAACTAAAACCCAACTACGACTTAAAAGGTATAAACAAGACACCACAGACAGACAAATTAAAAATCCGGAGTCACACGTGTTAGGGCATAAATCGAACAGATTACGTGTGACTCCGGATTTTTAATTTGCCTGTCTGTGGTGTCTTGTTTATACCTTTTAAGTCGTAGTTGGGTTTTAGTTTTTATTACTTGTTTTTTTTTTAATTCTTTTGGGGTTATAATATATTTATTTTTGAAATGTGCTCATTAAGCCCTTTCATTTGATACCCAACATCGTACGATTAAACCATTTTTTTTTTAAGTTCCTCACTTTATGTCCTCTAGAGGGCGCCATTTTTAATTTAATGTGACTTCACATAGCCTATAACCAGCGGACAATCACGACGCTTCTAACGATACCTCATTTGTCAAATTGTGATAAGTGGTTTGGAAGATAGGAGGGAACAGATGAACATACATACATACATACATACATACATACATACATACATACATACATACCGGTCAAAATCATAACCCTCCTTTTTCTTCGCCGTAGTCGGGTAAAAAAAAGCGCTAGTGTTGAGCATGAGATACCTACTGGGTTCGATTCCCAGGTCTGATAAAGTGTGATTGGGTTTTTCCATGAGGAATTTCTCAGTAGCAGCCCGGAGTTTTGAATTGTGCCTGGTTGATGGCAATAGGCTCGCCCCCCTACTACATGGGACTTAAACATAATCTCACAAAATGTGGTACTTATCTGATTCGAAATAAGCAAAAACTGTTGAATTTTCATATCATAAGATGGATAATTCGACAACAACGTGGAAAAAGCCAGATACCAAAATACAGCAAACCTTTCCAAAACTATACCTTCTTTGTCCAAATTCAGAACACTCGAAAAAAAAGCAACAAAGAAAAATATATAAACTAATGCGGGCCATTCAAATACCAGGACAGCAGAAAATTAAACAGGCCTCAAGCCTCCTCCACTTCAAAAAAAAAAGTAAAGAGCGTCTCACGTTTCGCGACAAATCGTTGAGTCGGCATAAATCATCGCTTCTATGTTATGGTACCCTAGTACATGGAACTGAGTAGCTCAAACAATTTGATGATACAGTTTGGATTGTCGCCAATTCTGTTGTTCTATGTGTTAAATTTTGTTTCGGAAGGAATTGATTGTATCTTGGGGAGTTGGAAACTTCCTGTTTATTGTTTTCTTGTGCTGTTGTGAGCCGACTTTGTTACTTATTTTTGTTTGATCGAGGAAAGAAAGAAAAAACATATCAAGGAAAACGGAATAACTTTGCTCCTAAGTAGGCTTAGGTAACTTATTGGTAGGAATACTCCTGAAGATGCTGCTTGATACAACGGAATACTGTCAAAAATATTATGTAGGTACCTTATCTTGTATGTTACCAGCAGAAGGCGCGTGTCATCCCGTAGGTAGTCTACTGGTCGATTTTAACCCTAAGTTCTGGGTGTGTTATGGTTTAGGATAAGCATTTAATGAACCTGTAGCGGCTTTTGCCCATGTATTTGTACTTTGCCCTTTTAAATTATATTAACGTCACTGAGAATTTTATTTGAAATGCAATATTAATAACACTAAAACAAAAAAAACTAGATACTTGGGGTATTAGTTATCTCTACAAGACCAGTCTAACAGCGCCATCTACCATAATTTTCCGAAAATAAATGAATAGCGCCATCTAGTATTAACACCGACTACTACAATGAAAGGAGGAAACTGAAAATTGAAGAGGGTATGTGCGAGTTCACGTTACTGAACATGTTTTAATAGCAGTGACACATCCTTTTCATAGATGGCGCTATTTCAAGTTTCGGCATTTAACTTGAAGATCTGAGATGAAATAAAAATTAGATAATAGAAACAAATGGAACTTAAAAAGTTTTCATTTTCCACCTACTAATTATATGAAAACTTATGGAATTAATTCCTTCTTTCTTTTAGGGGTTTTGAGGGTTTTCCCACCACTGGGGTTCATAGGCGATAAAAATATTGTTAATCACGATAAATAAAATAGAGTTAGGTATTTTTTTCTACGATATATTACTATAAAAAATCTACCAGTGCTATGTGTTCAGAATGTTTGTGTATGAATTAAGCCATGCCTCTGAAATAACTTTTATATACTAATTATGTATGAGTTCCACATAGCTAATTCACGAACTAAGTTCCCCAGCTGTATCGGTCGACCCTACGTTCAGAATTACAATTTACTTATCGATAAATCATTGTAGATGTCAGAAGTTTACCAAATTTATTAGTTGCTAGAATTATTGCTTTAACTGGTAACGCCATAAAACAAAGTAGATAATGGTTTCGAATGAATACTGAAGTAGTTTCTAAGAAAAGTGGATAGATTTAGTAGAAAAACGAACTGTAGTTGAGGATAATTTGAAAAACTTTAATTTGTTTATTCTTGTCAATCGACTGCTGGGTGAGCCGCCCAAGTACCAAGTAGTTGTTCCGTTGTAATTCATGGATCTTTGAGAGTCGTTACTGGTCGTCAGAAGCCAGTCTGACAAACAGTCTTACCAAGGGGTAGGTATCTATTACCCGTTACTGGGTTGTGGAGATCAGATAGGTCCATGTTAAATACGGATATTCAGCTGCATCCGAGCCCAACATAGTTGGGATAAGGCATATTGATTGTGTTGAATGAAATTATTGTTATGTTTATTTAAAACTAGCGGTCGCCCGCGGCTCCGCCCGCGTGGATGTCGGTTACCGCTGCAAAAAGCCTACCCAGGAAAGACACGGTCAGCAAAATGATTCCCAGGTCAATTCACAGACACCGACAGTAACATCGACGACGCAGTCATTATCCGCAGGCTGCACAGATTGTCTTTCTGTGTATGTTAAAGTTGTTAATGATGAAAATATTTAAATGTAATTAATACTAAGTTTTCACATCTGCCGGCACTCCCGGAGCGCAACCCGTTGTTTTAGGATAGATAACTAAAGCGATTATTGTAGAGCTTCTCTATAAACAACATTTGACGTTAAATTATTTTCAGGTAACAAAATATACTGATGGTCGGGAGCCCCGACCCGTGATAGGGCAACGTAAATTTGCCCATGCGTAAAACATTCTTTTCGTAAATCAATTCCTACTAATTTGAATGTTTGGCCCTGGGAGAAAAGAACTGTTGTTTAGCTCTGAGAAGAACTTTTGCGTAGGTGTAGTTTTAAGAACGAAATCTAAAAAAAATCGCACGAAAATTATTAGACTTCGCGCACGACCGCTGCGTAGTAGGGAGCATACCTTACTCCATAGACTACTATTATATATGAGACCTTACTCATAGATCTAAACTCCCCTCCCGCACGCGCACCCCCGCCTTGGTGACGCCCACTTCGCAACGGGCCGTGCAGCAGAAATCGTAATATTTTAATTTCGCCATAACTTCAAAACCAAACGTCCAATTTTAATCATTCAAAGACCAAATATTATCTACATAAACTGTACTTAGTGATGAAATAATTTATTTTGATAAGGATTAATAGCATGAGTAAAATAAACGCGTTTAAATGTAGTCCAAAAAAAATTCAAGATTTTTAAATAAAAAACAGTTGTTGTGCCTCACTCGACATAGATAGGTATAGTGCGTCGCGGACTTTTTTGAAGGTATTTATAAGATCTACAATTAATTAGAACATTTTATGGTTCTGTCTTTTATAGTTTAGGCAGCGTACGCAAAATAAGTAACTTTTCTGGTTGATTTTTTACACCTTGTGTCCGAAAAACCCAAATATCTTACGGAACCCTATTTTTTTCCAAAATAAAATATAGCCTATGTTACTCGTGGATAATGTAGCTTTCGAATGGTGAAAGAATTTTTAAAATCGGTCCAGTAGTTTTTTAGCCTATTCATTACAACCAAACAAACAAAGTTTTCCTCTTTATAATATTAGTGTAGATAAAAGTGAAATGCTATTCGTTGGTAAGCGCATCACTTGAGAACTGGCAATTTTTTAATTAAAAATTAAAAAGTTCGGGATACTTAGTTCAAATTAAGTTTTTATGGAAAGAAAAATTGGGAAAATATCCCGGAAAATGATCAAATTCCGGAAAAACTGAAAGTGATTTTTATGACTTACTAGCTGTCCGCCACGGCTTCGCACGGATACCTTACTACCTACCTACCCTACCTACCTACCTACCTACCTACCCTACCCTATATTCATACCTAACTATCCTACCTACCTCTCCTACCTACCTATCCTACCTACATACCTACCTACTTACATACATACCTACCTATTTATAAAGGCTCTTACATACTGGCGCGACCGGTCGCGCGACGCGAAACGACGCCGCCGCATTGTTCGCCGTGAAGTTTTCTCAGAAATTGTTTTGTTAAAATTCGCGACGCGCTCTAATTTTCTGAGTAGTTTAAAGACCAGACAGTCGTTAGGCAGTCAGGTGGTCTTGTAATCGTCGTATCTAAGGCGATCACAGGATTCCCAAGAATAGTTACCATGATGGGTTACTAACTATCTCCACTAACTAAGGGTTAAGTTCCTAAGAACTACAAAGTTCAACCTCCTCTTCAATATTATGGTAATCGAACTTGAAGCAAACGTTCTGCGGTTTCTGTTCATCTAAAGGCCAACGCAGACCGGGACGGGATGGCAAGGGATTTAAATTTTTACCAATGGACATTCAAACGTATCGATGTAGAAATACGACATAAATTGCTATGCTTTAAAATGATGCCATGGCATCGAAAGGGATTTCGTTGCGCAGCATTGAAAGACGCGCCACGGGCTGCCGCGGTGTACTGCGTTAGGCAACGGCATGCCGAGGACGCCGGCGCTGGTTGTGATACCGCGGGGCGCGCGCCCGCGCCGTGGCAAGGCGCAGGAATACCGCGGTATCTAAGCGGCTAGTGTGCGCTGAGTGACGGCAAAATCCTTTGCCATCCCGTCCCGGTCTGCGTTGGCCTTAAAAGTTTATGTAGGCACTCGATGTTTCTGCTAGCGGTATCGATAGTTCAGAGGTTTATGTTATACTCTGTTTTAATGAAGGTCTTGGCTATACCGGGGCTTGTATTGATTGATTTTGAAGTGCTGTGTGTAATATTTTCTACCTCCACGAATTATTTGAAGTTCGCAAAAATATTATTGGGATTTATAGGATTTTCTTTTGTGAATATCTTTTTTTACGCTGTGCTGTCACCGTGCTTGCTTCACGTGTCCAAGATAATTTATTAGTACAGTTCGATTCAAACTTAATGGCGGCTCGGAGCATGAGGCAAGTCACTAATAATAATTAACATGCACACTTGTACACGTGCCAAATTACAGCTTTCTAGTACTAAGAGTCTCTGAGCTAAGCCGCGGACAGACAGACGAACGTGGCGAAACTATAAGGGTTCCTTGTTGACTACGGAACCCTAAAAAGGAAACGTTGCACGGAAAATTGGAGAATTTGGGAAAAACTGAAAGTGCTTTTTTCTATGAGATTTGTACAAGACAACGTCTATTTAGTCAACTAGTTGAGAATAAAATAAATCAAAGGCTTGGAGAAAAACCCCAAACAATTAATAATTTGACTAACAAATCAACCCAAACTTCCAAACACAATTCGGAATCCAATTTAATTCGACTCCACGAGGCAAATGAAATCGACTGCAACCAAAAATATCTGACCTCCACACGGTCACGGTAGTGAGGTGGTCAAGGTCTACTGGTGGACATAGACAGGCTAACTTATGACACAGCCGCTTCGGAAGCGACAATAGACTGTTTTCAACGACTTTTTTGTTTGTTTTGGTGTTTATAGATGGAGTTTAAAAAGGTTTAGTAAGTTTATGTCTCAATGAATAACTTTAATACACGTTTAGGATAGCGAGTTGGGCGAGGTCTGCTGGTGGAAATAGACAGGCTAACTTATGACACAGCAGCTTCCGAATCGATAATAGACTTCACTGTTTTCAACGACTTTTTTGTTTGTTTTGGTGTTTATAGATGGAGTTTAAAAAGGTTTAGTAAGTATGTTTTAAGTTTGGTTGAATATGTGGGATCGTGTGGTCAAATAAACAAAGTGAATCCGGTAATCTGATTTATTTTCGGAGCAATCCGAAATAAAAAAAACTTAATACCCTTAGCTCACACTCGTTCGTCGTTCCTTACTTCCATCGCCATATTCATTTTTTTATCTCTCTCCCTTTCACTCTTATACCCTTTCACTCGCACCTCTACTTAGCGTTCCCTTCCACTCAAAATTCATACCACAAATATATTTTTTGTTTTCTATTTAGATAGTAGAAAGGAACACAAAGTTTTAGTAATATTTTTAGGGGCGAGATAACTCATAAATACAAGGTCAAATTTTATTCGTTTTCCTCTTAACATTGTACTCATCATTATGAAGAACTTTCGTCGTCGAAGTCGTTAGGTACGTCGTCAGAAGCCCGAAAGTCTGACAACCAGTCTTGCCAAGGGGTATCGTATTACCCAGTTACTGGGTTGTGGAGGTCAGATAGACAGTCGCTCCATGTAAAATACTGATATTCAGCTGCATCCGGTTAGACTGGAAGCCGACCCCAATATAGTTGGGAAAAGGCTAGGCAGATGATGATTATGAAGAACTTTCACTATGGGACCAATACTGAAATCGTGAAAAAAAAATCTCCTCAAACATTTTGGATTAAAGCGAATAGAACACACACTGTAGACATAACTTCTAATACACGATCAGGGCGGGGCGGTGACTTGGTCAAGGTGGTGAAAATAGTCAGTATAACATGAAATAGCCACTTCGGAAGTGACAATACTTGAAGGTTTTAAGTTTGTTTTTGGGTTTTGTAAATGGCAATATAAAGTGTATACATAACCAGCCTATAATGTTCCCACTGCTGGGACACAGGCCTCCTTTCTGTGAGACGGAGCGGGCCGTAATCCACCACGCGGGCCCAGTGCGGGTTGGTAGATGTCACAGGTCTTCAAATTTTTGGTTCTGGGACATGCCGGTTTCCTCACGATGTTTTCCTCCACCGTTTTGAGAGCAGTGGCGATGAAATAATTTACACAAAGTAAAGCACCTGTCAAGGTTCGAACCTACGACCTACACCTAATAAGTCGTGGCCGTTACCACTGGGCCACCACTGCTCCATAAAGTGTATAAAAAGGGTTAAGTAATAGTTCAAGGGGTGAGATAACCCAGAAATATAAATAGCTTCTAATACACAGTAAGGGTGGCGAGTTGGTCAAGGTCTGTTGGTTGAAATAGGCAGGCTAACTTATGACACAGCCATCTTTGAAAGCAACAGTAGAATGTTTTCAAGGATGACCCTTAACGCTTAGTTAGGGTGGATTTTATTTTTTGCTGTTGTGGCTTCTGCAAATGGTTTAAAAAGTTGTGAAGAGGCTTCCTCATAATCGGCTGATTATGATGGTATGCAAAGGAGGGAGGGACATGAAGTGAGGACAGTTACTCCTTGCACGGTCTTCTTTTTCTGTTTCCAGATTTTGTTCAGATTTACTTTGAAATATCTTGGTTTTCTGATGACCTTCGTCTAAGAATTACCTTCTACTATTTTGATTAAATATGCCAATATAATATTATAACAGAAACATAACATCGCGCCGGTCCTGTACGCCTGAAGGGAGAGGAAGAAGTGCACTTATAGTATACACACAATTCACCCGTTATGTTTAAATCGTATGTAATGGGGGTGAGTCTATTGCCTTCCGAGCATTAAACCCAAACTCCGGGCTGCTACTGAGAAATTCCAGATGGAAAAAATCTTACGAATACAAAATATTAATTTAGTTTGGGATGAGAAGATTATACCCGCGTTTATCAACAATCTATTCTATTCTCACACGATAGGATATTATTATAGTTAATTGCAGTCTCTGTTTCCGGTCTTAGGATAGTAATTATTATTCAATCAATCTGTCTAGCATTTTCCCAACTATTTTGGGGTCGGCTTCCAGTCTAACCGGATGCAGCTGAATACCAGTATTTTACATGGACTGGCGACTGCCTATCTAACCTGCACAATCCAGTAACTGGGTAATACGATACCCCTTGGTAAGACTGCTTGTCAGACTTTCGGGCTTCTGACGACCCGTAACTACTGTCAAAGATCCTCGAATGACAACCGGGACCAACGGCTTAGCGTGCTTTCCGAGGCACGGAGGAGTGTCGATATGTATAGATGGTCACCCATCCATGGACCAACCCCGGCAAGCGTAGCTTAACCTGGTGGATCGATCCATGCGGCTGTTATTACTTGGCCACGAGCTCCTCATAGTAATTATTATTATCTTTACCAAAATCCATCCATATACCAATCAAGTTTTCTGCGAAATAGTAGCTTTTGGAACTAACACCCATTTTCCTCATTGACTCATGTGTAGTCATGTCCCTTATAGTAATGAAAATAGAAGTGTTTATGATGACATAAAGTCGTTTAATTGAATAAAGACGTCTCTATGTCATCAGGAACACTTTACCCAAGATACAGGCTGCGCCTAGTTTGGGACCAACGGTACTTCAATATTGTAATTTAAATGTTGAAATAAACGAAATAAACTTCTTTAGTTGAACTTTTATTTTTGGTACTGATCTGGGGGCCTAAAACGACCACATTAGCAATTCCTCTAAAAGCAATTCATTTCCAGAATTTACAGCTGTCATTAGCAATTCCTCTAATTTGATACAAAAGCAATTCATTGTGGACCATTTTACGAATCTCCATAGAAAACTGTCAAACAGATTATTTCGTAATATGAATCGCACGCAGATCATATTAAGAATTGTCAGTGTGTGACATTTTACGATGATTCATAATATTTTCCTATTTTACCAAAGTGACTGTTTTAAACCCACAGCACCACCTCTCATTCCACATACTACGAGTATAACTTGGTCAAACACAGATTCGCTCTTGAACTGCAATCACAACAGACTACTGTTCAATGACGCTGCCGAATATAGAACAGCCCAGACATTTGGAGCATGCATCGGTGCATCGGGGTCACTCTGATCACCACTGAAGGTTAAGTCGACTAACCTTCTAGTTTTAACAATGTATTGTTTGACTACCAACTACGAGATAAGCTTTTGTCTGCCGCTTCGTGTGGATTTTTCATCCATCTCTCGTAGATGTGCCTCCACGGGTCGAATATCATCCGTGAGCCTACCTATTTTTAGGGTGGTTTTTTGAGGTATAAGAAGAAGGTTATATGTAATGAAGGAACTAACATGTTATTTACAACAACAAAATCTGGTATTTAGATGCATCCGGATAAACAGGAAACCAACGCGAACATAGTTGGAATAAAGAGCGCCAACATAGTTGGAATAACGGTTAGACAGATGATGATTTGTTATTTACAAATTGTATCTTAACTAGAAATATTATAAATGCAAAAGTGAGTTTGTTTATTTGTTACGCTTTCACGCTAAAACGGCTGCACAAATTTGGATACACATGGGTAAACCATATAGGATACTTTTTATCTGAAAATTCCCACGGGACCCGTTGTCGCTGAAGGATAAGGATAATTAGGCACCGCGAGAAAATAAAGAAAAAAAATAAAAAGGAATGAAATAAAATCATTCGCTCGTACACACGGCTACATGATCAAGCTATACATTTCCAGTATAAGCAAGATCAGCTTATACTGGACATGTATAGCTTGATCATGTAGCCGCTTATAGACTGGAAATGCCTAAAATTCCTCAACATATTACAAAAACAAAATTGCACAACACAATACCAACCGTTAAACCAAATGTAGAACGACAAACCCTCAAACTGGTACACACGGCTACACATCAAGCTATACATTTCCAGTTTATGCTGATCTCGCATTGTATAGAATTTCCGTATAATGCGAGGTCAGTTTATACAGGAAATGTATAGGTTGATGTGTAGCCGTGTGTACATACAGTATGTGTGAACGCAGAACGTCGAGAGAGTTAAATTAATTCTCGGAATCGTTATTACCGAGTGGAGCGTTAACTGTGATGAATCGATTGTGGTACGCTTTCATATCGAGTGGATTATCGATGTGGGTTTTAAAAATACCTATTATTGGTTCACTTGAATCTGTTTTTCTCGTCAGCCTGAATGATTTCAAATGCACTTCTGAGGTGTATAGCGCTACTAGGTTTATTTCGATCCGTGGTCAAAATTTGAACTAACGCCGCCATCTTGTTTTTTTTAATACATTTCACAAACGAATTGCACAAAATGTTAACAGCAGCGCCCTGTCAACGTCATTCGAACGCCAAAAGATTTTTGTACAGTGTCTACAGTGCGTTCATTATAATTTAAAAGAAAAGAAAGAAAGAAAAGAAAGAAAAATTGTTTATTCTGCACAAACTAAACGCACAATACAAAATAAAAAATGACATTTACTAAAACTACAAATAAGCCAAAAGCCTCGTATTTAATTACAAGAATATTAGACAGTTATCTGTGGATGAGAGGCCAAAAACAAATTATTAGTTGCGTAATGTGTTGCGACATTAACAAATGAAAACAAACAAAACAATCACAAATTAAACGAAATGCCGATTGCAGTGGAAAATTATCAATTTCTGAAACAACAATGACAAGAAGTGCGTCGTATCTGTGCAAGAATAGGTTATTGCTCAGCTAAAAGCCGTGACTTCAGACGAACCTATTGTCAACAGCGCTGATTTTCAGCAAAAACCTCGCGAATGACGTAATGACGTCCCCCCATGTGAAAAAACTATTACTATAATAATAATTTGATCCGTAACGCGATTGGTAACATTGAATTTTGCAGTCATGTGATTAGTAGAGGCTAGGAGCTTAAAACGGCCATTTTGGCAGAATATTAATAGGATAATATTATGAATCATCGTAAAATGCCACAAATTCATAATATGATCTACGTGTAATTCATAAAACGCAATTCATCTGTTTGACAGTTTTGTATTGAGATTTGTAAAATGGTCCACAAATTATGAATTGCTATTATTGAAGTTAAATGTTAAATTAAAATTAATTAATTAAAATTACGGTCATTTTAGTAATAAGAAGTTGCAGCATATAACATTCTATTGTACAAATATTTATTAGTTGTTCAATTTAGATAATGTATTGGTAAATAATGGTAGTATGAAAATGGAAGTTGATTTTCATGCAGTAATATTTACACCAAATATGATTCGAATAGGTATGAATTGAATTGAGTAGGTACTTATTTATGATTCACCTATTATGTGTCACCATTTTGTGTCATATTAGAGGAATTGCTAATGACAGCTGGGATTCAGGAAATGAATTGCTTTTAGAGGAATTGGTAATGTGGCTGTTTAAGGCCAGTGTGCCAAGTGTTCTGTCAGTCGCCATTTTGAACTCTATTAGTATAGGTAAATTAAAAAGGTAGCTACCTTTTACATTGGCTTTAGTAATTAGATTCACAAGCTCGAATATGGTATAATGTCCTTTTTACCTACGAGAACGTGGTGTTTTTGAATAGGTACTTTGAAACTAAGACTGCAAAATTCACTGCTAATCGCGTCATGGATCAAGTTATTATGAATGCACTGTAGTCAGATGAGACTGCTCACCGATTATTATACTTTTTAGACTTAATTAGCTACATTAGATACCTTTGTCTGCTGCAGTTTTGTAGTTATATCCTATGACAAACAATTATATTTTTTTGTCAATCTAGACTTATTTGTCATTGTAATAATGCTGAAGAAGAGTTTCTTTGTTTTTTTTTTGTTTGAATGCGACAATCTCTAACTTGCAGTCGGATTTGAAAAAGCAAGCTCAGCGGAAACTAGGCTATAAGTATTTTATGTCCAAACAAGAAATGTTTTTTTTTTCAAGCGTACGAAGTCGCGGCCCAACGGGCACCACTACCAATCATTATTATGGTGGAATCCGACGATCGGCAATATTGCAGACGGACACGCATGACAGACGGCCACAGACCGCCACGCACCGCGCACCGAGGAACTTCCGATGTCTGCGATAACCAAAACCCTCTTTCGCATGCATACTAATATTATAAATTCGAAAGTAACTCGGTCTGTTTATCTGTATGTTACCTTTTCACGCCTAAACCACTGAACGGATTTCGACCACGCTCGTACACCTTCCCACGGTCCGTCGTCCGGGCTCGTCGGTGTCCGTCCGCAAAATCGCGGATCGTGGGATTTCGGTATTACATGACATTTTTTCTGTTGGGACTTGGGGACGAAAAAGTTTTACTGGCAATATCCCTCCTTCTAAGGCAATCGGGTAAAAATAATTAACTTTTGTAGAGTAATCCCACAAAAGGTAAAATATATTTCAATAGTTTGCAATATTCCTGAAACTACCAAAGCGGGCTGACATAATGAAAAATATTATGTTTTCTTATTCGTATCCTATTCAGAATTTCTTTTGGGTATTAAACATACGATTGTACGAAACCCTTTCACTTATATAGGTACGGTCATGTTATTCCAGTTGAGATATTAGTTTATTATGATACTAGCTGATGCCTGCGGCTTTGCCCGCGTTGATGTCGGTTATTACATACTAAAACCTTCCTCGAGAACCACTCTATCCATTGGTGAAAACAGCATGGAAATCGGTGCAGTAGTTTTTGAGTTTATCGCGAACAGACAGACAGGCAGACGCGGCAGAGGACTTTGTTTTATAATATGTAAGGATTTGTAGTATTGGGGCTAGTAGAATAGTCGTCATGATTTGGAAAAGCAAAACAAAACCACTATAGCCCCGACAGCTTTAATCATTAGTATAGTCTCTGTTTCTGTCTGTTTTTCAGTTGCATCCGGTTAGACTGGAAGCTGACCTGAACAAAGTTGGGAAAAGGCAGATTGATTTTGAGTCATTGAAATTTCCGAAAAACATCATTTGAAATCGCAGTAAATCAGCCAAAAAGATCAGCTACCTTTTTCATTGGCTTTAGTAAATAAATACACAGGCGCGAATATAGTATATAAACACTTAAATGTCCTTTGTATCTATGCGAACGTGGTGTTTTTGAATAGGAATGTTAATTTCTATAGCTCATGTTAAAACGTCTAATCATAGTATTTTTATAAAGTTTGTTTTCTAAATTTTTAAATAATTAGGACAAAGTGCGGGTAACGTAACATAATCGATTCCTTTCGGCCGTTTTCTTTTGAAGACATACTACTGTTACTTATTTATACTGTGGTGCAGTTGTTATTGACATAAAGCCCGAAAATCTCTAAGTTGATAGATAATTCTGCACTCCCAGATTTAAATTAAAGTGCAATAGAATGTGTTTTAAAGAGTTTCAATAAAAATCTCTGTGGTTTTTAAAAAATAAATCTCTTAACCGTCGTTGTGTTTCGTCTACAGTTTCATCAAAAGGAAATGAGAGATCGATAATTAATTTATAAATCTATTAAAAAGTATCAATAATTGCGGCCAAAAATTCAAAAAATTGTTTATTTTATACTTTACTGAGATTATACATTACAAAAAGAAAAAGTAAATACACTACGAAATATAAAATGAGCGGCTATTATGAATAACGACTTAAAAATGTCGAATGTCACGATGATATTCTTTAGACTTTTCTATATAAAATTTGTATGGAAAATAATTCAACGTCTGCTTCGAATAAAAATAGACAATGACATTTATTAGAATACAAAACGTTTTCTTTGTTTTCTCGATTTCAATAAAAAGAATGTCACCTTTTTGTGGGAACAGGGGACGCGACCCTCGAAAACAATTTTCTAAAACAAAGGGCTGTTTTTCGCATAGAAAAGTAAAAAAAACGGCCAATTGCGAGCCGAACTCGCACACGAAGGGTTCCGTGCCGGGACTGAGCAAAAAACGCAGAAAAAAAACGTTTCTTGTACCGCCACCCCCAATTAAATTAACTTTATTTTATTTTTATTACTTGTTGTTATAGCGGCCATAGCAGTGTATACTCTGCGAAAATTTCAAGTGTCTGCTTAATACGGTTTAAAAGATACAGCCCTGTGACAGACGGACGGACTGATAGACAGCGGAGCCTTAGTAATAGGGTCCCGTTGGCACCCTTTGGTTACGGAACCCTAAAAAGAATAAATAAAACAAATTAAAAAGTATTAACGCTATAACTCCTGGTAATATCATCTTTTGCATATTTGCAAACTCGTCGAAATGAGATTTTGTTGGCACAGTTAAAAATGAATTACGCTTTTATACCTCGATGACTTTTTACTTTATTGCAATTTTATTTTTGTAGGTTTGGGTTTATTTAATAACCTGGTGTAATGGCCCATTTCTAATTATCTCTTGCTTTTCAATATCGTCGCTTATTTTACTTTATTTTCGACTGTTCTAATAAACTCATACGACTGTTATATATGATGTTGTGGAGGTCCAATAGGTAGACGCTACATGTAAAATATTGGTATTCAACAGGATCTGGTAAGATTCGAAGCTGACCCTAACATAGTTGGGAAAACGCTAAGCAAATCATGACATAGGATGTTTTAAATCTTGAGGAAAATAAATAAATTAAAAGTTGTAAAGATAGATAATTGATTCAGACGTGACTTTGCGGAATTCCATTTTACTGAACACAACGTGTTGCCACGCCGAGCGTTGGAAGACGCGCTCGGCGTCATAACACGTCATGTTCAGGTTCGCGACTGGTCAATCGTCATCCTGAGGATGCCTCGTTGAGAGGTGAAACGCGTGTCGATTTCTTACAGGGGTTTTTATGACTCTTGAGGAATAGTTAAGCGGAATAGGTTACTAGATATTATATCTGCGTCTATTGTATTTCGTGTCAGATTGCCGTCCCATCGGACTATGAAAGTGAGGGAAGAGAGAGTGCACCTGTGTCTGCGCAAACACTTGTGCACTATAATATCTCCCGCGCCGAAAGCTAGTCTCCGTTGAGATTGGCCGCCGTGGCCGAAAATACGGTCTGGAGGACTATATATATATATATTGTATTTTAGCTGTAAAGCTCAACATAAATAAAAATACTAAAGCGAAACTTTGATTTGATTTCACTTTGATATAAACAAATCATTTTAAATATCCCAAGATCTTTCCAACAGGACATTTTACTTTGAAACACGACTGTCGCAGTTCTGATAAAGACTATTTCCTTCGTCGTTTAGAACCATAATTTCATCTTCTGTCAAAGTCCGTCCATATCAAAAGATATAAGAAGGGAAGCTTTGTAAATGTACGTGATATCTTGCAAAGAAATGTTGATCTCTGGGTTACCTGGAACAAAAGAAATCTTGGTTAAATGTTTAGCAGCCATTTCGTATTTTTAATTCTGCGAAAGTAAAGAGCACTTTTGGAATCCTACAGACAACATCACGTCTGTAATCCCCGAATGGCTAGGCAGAGGTGTATCTATGGTACAACCACATTACGCTAGTAAAAGGGGGATGCGCTAGAGCCCGCGAAATTCAAATTTTATATCTAACGTTTTTTGTAATTTGCAGGTCCGTATCAGGTGGTATGTTGAACTAAATATATTATGATTCGCGGCCGTAGAAAATATGGATTTACAGTTCATTTATTTGAATTTTGCGGGCTACCCTGAAGTCCTACGTAAAAGGGGGCGAGCCTATTGCCATCACCGGGCACAAATCCAAACTCCGGGCTGCTACTGAGTAATTCTAGATGGAAAACCCCAATAACACTTTGCCCGACCCGGGGGTCGAACCCAGGACATCATGCTCAGTGACGCTTGCGACCTGTATAAGAACAACGAGCACCTAAATCAATTTGGAACCGCTTTTTCATTATAATATTTTGATGAGACAGTTATTAACATGAAAACATACCCGTACACTAAAATATAGAGGTAAATATAGAACTCAAAGAAGTGCAACGAACTTAGAAAAAGATTTAAAAATCCCTACTGAAATTCATATGACGCCCTAGTTCGCATTTAAGCTTAATGAACTCTTGAAATCTCATTAAATAACTTACCCAGCAGAAACCTGCTAAAACCCGTCGTATTTTTAATCAGTACGGGGATGGTAATGGTTTCTTTATTTATAATTTGTAACTGTACGTCAGTAATGAAGTCATCATTGATGATTTGATCCTTTTCTGATTGAATCGTCTCCAATGTATGAATATGCTCCAATACATTGAGTAATCGCAATGTGACAGTATTCTTCTATATTACATTTTTTATTCTAATTAATTGTTTATTCTAGTTTATTTTTATTCCAAATAAAATTATTGTTGGCAGAAGTGGTTTCAACTAGTGATACAAAACTATTACCTGGTGACATCTTTTACGTTTAAAATACCCACCGTACCACCAGAGGTACGGCCAGGGGTACGGTGGGTCTGCAGTGGTAAAAAATAGTAGGTACCTGTAGTTTGCATATCAACCCAGCCTATCTCAGTCTGCTGGACATAAGACTGTCCCATGCTGCGCCACAACACCCTATCCTCCGCCTTCCACATCCAGTCTGTCCCAAACAGTAGTACAACTAACAACACACAACAACAGTAATTACAATTAAACCAAACAGTACTTTGCATACGTCAAACAATATCATCATCTGACTAGCCTTTTCCCAACTATGTTGGGGTCGGCTTCCAGTCTAACCGGATGCAGCTGTATACCAGTATTTTACATGGAGCGACTGCCTATCTGACCTCCCAGTAACTGGGTAATACAGAACCCCTTGGTAAGACTGGTTGTCAGACTTTCGAGCTTCTGACGACCCGTAACGACTGACAAAGATCCACAAATGACAGCCGGGACCAACGGCTTAACGTGCTTTCCGAGGCACGGAGGAGTCTCTACGTCAAATAATATAATGAGAGAAATTCCTTTTGCACTACAGCGCATAGTGTTCTCGTTGTTCAAGCCAAGTTAAGTTAACCTTTACGAATAATATGATAAATGGCAAGATTGAAGAAAAACTTATCCAGTGCTATTCAAAATCGCTCTTTTTAAACGTCATCTCTAGTGTTTTAGCTAAGAATGTATGAAGAAGTGGCGCAACAAACTCGTGGACGATGCCTTTGTATAATTCACAAATTCTTACATACATTTATTCTATTCTACTTTATTCCCTTAAGTCCCATCCAATTTAGCACAAAATCCTCAAGTGATTCTTGAAACAATTGAGTTTCAGTTACAATGGTCCAATTAAAATCATTTACATCAGAGTATTCAACAAGGTAAAGTACACACACTAACTTATTGTTCGCAATGCAACACTGTGGTATAATGAAGGCAATCTCCGTCCTTGGGAGGAATTAAGAGCCCTTGCGCACTAGCATTCTCTTCGCCATTTCTCGGCGAGATGAGATTGACGGAATATTGCCATTTTTTTTTTGTTATTGTTACTATATTATAATAATATGCTGCCCCGATTGACGTCATCACGTCAACGCCGGCTGTCACTGAAACCAGCGCAGCTCTGTCTTGCATAGGGTCGCAGCATTAAGCTGAGCGATGGCCGTTTTGCGTGAATGTGACGCATATTTTCCCCCAATTTGTTATTTTTCGTGTATTTGTCCTTTTTTAGCGTCATGTTTGCTGCAAATAAACGTATTTTCTTTCTTTCTTTCTTCTTAGATTGCTGCGAACGTGCGGTTACAGTTTGACGTTCAGAGGTTTACCGTCAAGCGCAGGACCATGGTTAGGTACTATTTGTACTCGTAAAATAAACAACAATACAGTATCGACCCTGAAATCTCATATTGCTTAGAACTTTCAAGGTCTCCATAAGAAAAGTCGACCTAGTGTGGCGTCCATAATCCTTACTATCCTTACTAATATTATAAATGCGAAAGTAACTCTGTCTGTCTGTCTGTCTGTCGCGCTTTCACGCCAAAACTACTGAACCGATTTAAATTAAATATCGTACACAGATACTCTAGAGCCTGAGAAAGGACATAGGCTACTTTTTATCGACATACCACGCGGGCGAAACCGTGGGCGGAAGCTAATTTAAAATATTAAAATTATGTTTCCTTTTGTAACAACAATTTGAATAGTAGTTTATTTGCAACTTTAATCATTAAGCATCAATCATTCAGAACCTTTACTTAGCAACGTTAAGGACGGTTTTCATCGTTCAAATGTTACTACTATCGTGTGGTTATCCGTAGGTACCTACTCATCGCGCACGCCACGATCACGCCGCGTCCACGCGTTCGCGATTTTCTCTTCCTGCCGAGAATTTGACAATAAAACGCGAATGTGTACAGGCCTTAAGTGGGGTTGGGGGAGGAGGGAGGTTGGAAGTCAAGAGGCTGCAATCTTGCCTCCAACTAGTAAGCAGTCAACAACTCCTTTGTCAATGCACAATCTCTGGTAATTAGGGCTTCAATTGTTCTTCGAAGTGCGCAGTAGGTGCAGGTGGGTTCTGAGTTATTGACGGGATTTCATGTTGTTTGTGGATTTCGTAACGTCAGATTTGCTGGCTTTTGGGCTGATGGTAATTGATTCGATCTTGGGTTATAGGTCTATGCTTTTAAAGGTTGTTGAACCTGGTTGGTAATTTGATCAACCGCATGGTTCAAAGATGTGAACATTGTATTGAACAGTTTTTTTCCTACATGTTATCTTACTTCCTGTAATCCTGTTACAAAATAAATAATAGTGCTCTAGCTGCGCCACTGTCTGATGCAGCTAGTCAAATACAAACAAACACACACACACAAACACTCACACTACTTTACAAATTAGCTATGCTAAGGTTTTGATAAAAATAGAAAAAAATATGATTTTGTTAAGCCAACCAGGGCAGCATAATCGCATGTGCGACAAAGCCCCTTTGCAAACAAAAAAAAATCAATTTTTGAATTTTGTTATTATTTAGTTACAGCACGTCTAATAAAGTAATCGATAATATTACGATCTTAAACGTTAAATCTCGACTTGTCTCTTTGAGTCCCGAAGTGATTTCTTTTAAATTCAGTTTTATACAAATCCTGATGAAATACATTTTACGTGCCGAACCGACAAACAGCCTGGAGAATGACGGAGCGACGCGGCTACAGATTATTCCAAGGAAATTGGATTCCAGAACATAGCCGAGTATTAATTTTCAATTATTTTTAGCAGGATTTTCAAGGTGACAAATATAAATCGAAGGGCAGGCGACGAAGCCCGTTTTTATGACATCAAAAAGGTGAGTAATGATTCGTTATTTCAAGTTGCGTTTTAAAGTCAGTCGAAATGTAGAGGTAATCCAAAGTAATTCTAACTAATTAGGTATTATAAATGCGAAAGTGAGTTTGTTTGTTACGCTTTCACGCTAAAACGGCTGACCGGATTCGGATGTAATTTGGCACATGGGTAGAACATGAACTGGAATAGGACATAGGATACTTTTTATCCCGATATTCCCACGGAGTCGAGACTTACGCGAGTGCGACCGTAGGGCGCAGCTAGTTTTATATAAATTAGTTGGGCAATTATGGAACCATGTTACGCCACTTGCTCTTTTCATATATAAGTTCTTTCTTTGCGTCAATTTGACCGCAAATCAACGTACTTTCTTTCTTTAAGTTGCATCCACTTCTTCTAACTGAATAATCCAATCAAATACTTCAAGAGCCTTCTCCATAATATACATAACCCTCGAAACCATTAATCATAACACAACCAATTTCCACTTCAGTTACAAAATCAATCCCCGATTTCTACAACCCTACCGTACCTATTACTTGAACTAATACTTCTATACCCCTGGGCCCGAGGGTACCCGAGAGTACCCGAACTTGGTTCTCATCAATCATAGCCGTCCAACTCCATCCCGAGTTGATCCATCAGCTTTTAAGGGATCCTCTTAAGATGGCGTATATTGTCTTACTTACAGCCTTTTAGGTGCATGTGTGTTAATCCTTGAACTATCTTTCATAGTTTGTAATGGTGAGTTTTTAGTTTATCTGGCTGTTTGAATTACTTATTTGAGGTCTTTTGCGGATGAGTATGCAAACCCAAATCCGATTCAAAGTGTTCTAACCAAAAAACTATTAAGGACATTCAAAATATACTCCTTGTTCCACAGTACAGTCTCATTGAGAATCTGAGTAAAATTAAATCAAATGGATCAGAAAATGTACTTGTGGATGGCAATTTGTAGTGCTACTTACAAATTGAGTGCTTGATTTGTTATTTGAATACTTAAACCCATCATCATCTACCTGGCCTTGTCCCAACTATGTTGGGGTCGGCTTCCAGTCTAACCGGATGCAGCTGAATACCAGTATTTTACATGGAGCAACTACCAACTACCTATCTCACCTCCACAACCCACACCAGTAACTTGGTAACACGATACCCCTTGGCAAGACTGGTTGTCAGACTTTCGGGCTTCTGACGACCCGTTACGACTCTGCCGTCCACTAACTAAAAAGCCGCTAAGTGCAAAAAGTAGTTTTCGAGAAAACGCAAAAATAAGTGGGAATTGATGTCTCTTGAAAAGTATGCTACCTAGGAACAAGGTTGCAAGTTATATACGTAGGCACAGTCTTTTTGCACAATATGTGATTTAGTTCATTCATTTATATTAATCACATTTTATTTAAATTCATTTTCTAACTTTTAGCTAAGCAATTTTTTTTCATTTTTACATAATATACTGCACTATAAGGCCGCTAACCATACCTTAACTGCTTTATAGTGAAGCAATTTCTTGTAGCCGCCACGTCTTGTACTTATAGTAAAAGTTATCAAAAAATACTTAGTTATTTAGCAGTTAAAGGATTTTAACAGACTTATAGCCTAGTAACTAACACTTGGAAGACTAACTTCGCTTACTTAGAAAGCAGTTATGGGATTTTAAACGCTTTTAAGCTCGGTATTGTAAATCATATTTTATACTGGTTCTCCTATTGCTTAACTAGAAGGCAGTTAAAGACATCTCGCTCGCAATTAACTGCCTTTTAAATAAGCACTTGCGGGTAAAAAGTTGAAAAGTTAAAAACTATTTTATGAAAATCAGAACTTTATTTATTAATAAAAAATAAAAGACAATCAGTACGTCTAATTAAATTGTGTAGGAACTTAACAAATAGCTTATTATTTAATTAAACAATATAAAATAATAAAAAAACAAGTTTAATCAAACTTTTACAAATCTTATTCAGTAATGAGATCACAATTACATCTTTAATAATAATCAGTATTCGCGAAACCATAGGAAAAATTATATTATAATTATTTTATAAAAATACCCAAAACATGTAAGTATCGTTGTTGAAAGCTTTATGGCACATGACACTTGGTTTCAAATTCTTATGCACTTATGAAATAAACATATCACAATCAGAGATCAATAATTGCCAAGTTGAAATAATATAATTGTGCGTAACACATAACGTCATAATCAATTAAATATTAGACTTTATATAAAAAAACTATAAATTCGGCCATTTTTTATGCTTAAATATTAATTTAAAACTTTAACAAAATGAGTAAATCAGATTAGGTAAATAAGCAATTATACCTAGTAACACTCGTGTAGTATTATCAAAATTAAGTAATAAAGTAAAGAAGAAGTAAGATGTACGTCTTTTCTTAGGTAACCGATGTCCAATAATCTCTTCTGTTCTTGTAAATTCTTGAGTATGTCGTCGCGTTATTAATTTTTTGGGAAACGTTTTAGTTATTGATGTTTTCCTTTTCAATATTGGTTTACTTTTAGGGTTTGATACTGTATTTTGTCTTTGCATGTCATAACCATATTCAGTATCATCACTAAAAACTTCTTCACTTGGTTGGTAGTCCTTATCCTTAACAGAGTCATTACTGTCATAATCTAATATTTCTGGTATAATGCAGTGAAAAGAAGATGGTATCGGGGAAGGAGGGGGCATCGATTCGTGGCAGTATATGGAATGTGTTTCACGCGGTTGAGTTAATGTTTCTATTGTAAGCTTCAGAGTTTCTTCTGGTTGGCTATAATTATATGTGATTTGTGTTTCATTGAATTTTTGAAACACTTTTGATGTCATCGAGTAAGATTCTTGGTAGAGAAGATTAACTAAATCGTTATTGTTCATGCGGGGGTACTTTGATTCTTTTTGGCTAATATTAGAGCAAGTGGAAATGCGTATAGATGGCATGTTGTTAGTGTAAAGGCGTTGTGCAGTTGGAAATTCCTGGTCCACCAACACACTATTCATCATAGTTTGGATCCTTGATGATACACCGGAACGTCTAAAATACAATGAAATATAATCAGTTAATTAATGAACCAATTATACGACACATCTCTTGCGCACTATTAGGTATAAAACAATCAGCAATCGAAACAGATAACTACAACAACAATTACGATGATCTTAGAAACAGTAGGTACTTTAAAACCCTCTTGCAATAGGTAGGTACATAATGAAAACTAGCAGCACGCGTTTTACCTGTGCAGGTATTGCGGAATACAGAAAAATATATGGTAACAAAAACAGGCATTTATAAAGTTAGATAAATTAAAAACAATTCATTCGTTTTTGCTTAAAAGATTTACAAACATCCAAACATACTTTCGTATTTATAATAATATTACAAATAGCTATTTATTACAATAAATAAAATAATAATGTCAGCTTACCTTTGCATATTTTGCGCCATTCTCGTAATTGTGGCGCCAAAAATCAAGAGACGCGCCACACGTCGGTCCGCTAACGAGCACCCGAAGTGAAAAGGCAGGAATTATAGCCTGAGCTGGTCAAACGCAAACGCAAATCACGAGCGTTTAACTGCTTTTTAGTCTAGTATTGTCGTTTAGCTGCTCTCTAGCGATTGATATTTAGCTAATACTAATTTCAATACATAACTTAAAAGCCGCTATTGGCGTATAACTGCTTTATAGTTAAGGCACGATGTTCAGATGGTTATTTGTGACACAATACATGAAGGTAGTTAAAGACGCTTAGCTGCTTTTTAGTCAAGCATGACTAGATAACGTACTTTTAGTTAAGTAAATTTAGAAAAAAATGATACATCAATTTGCCGTTAAAGTATGTTGACGTCTTTCTAGAGAAGTATTGTGGCTTAGCCGCTTTTTAATTAAGGGAGTAACGAAATTTATGTGGTTTAACTGCTCAGCAATGTTTTGTATCTCTAAAACTATAAATCATAGAAAAATGATTCTTACACCAAAAGATAGAGCATCGAAAGTTGTATAAGACTAAATTACAAAGTGAAAAACGACCAACTGTGGCTTAACGGCCTTTTAGTTAGTGGACGGCAGGACTGCCAAAGAATACTATACTGCACTACTACTAATAATACTGAATACGAATACTGTACTATATGCTAGTATTTGAATACTTAATCCCAAAATTCTAATTTTAAACTACGAGTACCTTATATATGATTTCCATTTTTTAAATAAATGACGTGTAAAATTGATTGCGATTTCCTATTTACAGAATAAACAATTCCATTTCACTTCATTGTGTTAACTTATAGCAATGTCGCAGTTAATATTTTACACCAGGAGGCTTAGACTGTACCAAGCTAATCGAATAAAACTATGCCTACCTTCAAGGCAATCAAATTTGCCAGACGACCGACGTCCATATTAGCAACATTAAACGGTGGCGGCCTAGAAACTTGATTAATAACTTGAAACAAGTTAGCACTTGTTTGTAACAGTACCCATATCATGTTGTGCTGCCGGAAGTTTGATTATTATCGGTTGTGGAATGTATAGTATAGTTTCTATGTTACAGGTGAAGGAAATCCGGTAAGTAGTAAGTACCGTCAATAGGTCTAAGATCCACCACCAACCACTACCACCAACCACCATCCACCAACCACCACCACCAACCAACTACCACCAACCACTACCACCAACCACCATCAACCAACCACCACCACCAACCAACTACCATCAACCACCGCCACCAACCAACTACCACCAACCACCACCAACCATCCACAATCAACTACTATTTTGTTATAATATGCACCATCAACCACTACCACCAACCACTATCAACCACCAACCACCATCAACCAACCACCACCACCAACCAACTACCACCAACCACTACCACCAACCACCATCAACCAACCACCACCATCAACCAACCACCACCACCAACCAACTACCACCAACCACCGCCACCAACCAACTACCACCAACCACCACCAACCAACCACAATCAACTACTATTTTTTTATAATATGCACCATCAACCACTACCACCAACCACTATCAACCACTACCACCAACCACCACTAACCAACTACCACCAACCAACAACCATCCACCATCAACGACTCACGTCTTATTGACCAAAAAAAGGAGGAGGTTTTCAAATCGACTCATAGTGTATAATATATAATAATATGTATATATAATATATTTAAGAGCCTCGTTTCATCTTTAATTTTTTCCGGCTGCTGGGTATAAAAATCACCCTAATACCATAAGAAGAAAAAGCTATGAGATGAAAAAACACCGGTTAACCGGGCGGTACACAAGTAAGTCTTCTCACACTGTGGTTTATATTAAAGCACTTGTTACCTACAATTGAACCGTGTGAGCATTTATCGTATAAACATTTTCTACTTTCTAGTTCAATAGAATGTCACTTTAATCGAACTTAAACTCCATTCAATTCGCTAAAAGTTTACTGAAACACGGTTTTGATCCCTGATCCCACGAACTGAAAATTGAATTTTCCAAGCATAACTTTAACGACCACAGCCCTCTTAACTTTGACCGCTACTCGACGTACCTTTTTGTCAAAAGTTTTACCAATTAAGGGCGCACCCTTCCTCAAATTGCTTAGCATGATCCTCTGTTATGCCGAAAATACTGCAGCATTAATTTTGAAATAAATATATTTTAAAGTTGAGGATAGATAGGTCCTATGTTTGGCGAAAACACGATTACATAAAATTTTCTCTATAGAAAAAAAAACCAAAGTTACCTCTAAACAGAACTATAAACCGCTGGTATTCAAAAAATGCTTCAAATTAGATCATGAAACTTTGCATAATAACAGGTCACGAGTAGTATGGTGCGATGGGGATAAAATGTGAGGTATGGTGCGCCCTTAAGTTATTTCCTTTTATACATTTTTGTAGGTAAAGAAAAATTTTGTTGCAACATTCTTAGCTTCAAAGTCAGCTAATGCCACAAGAAGCTATGAGCAAGCTATGAACTTCGAATAAACAGTTGTGTTAGAAATTAGGTAAGTAGGTACCCATATCATGGACTTTTGTCGAAGTTTTGATTAACCCGTGTGAAATTATACTCAACCCTCCCAATGCTAACTACTTGAAGGGTTTAGGAACTTGAAGTGTAAAGTATTAAGTAACTATATGGCTTAGATCAGGAGTTAAAAACCTATCATGTTGATTATGGTAGTGCAGAATGAAGTGAACTAATTAGCAGGCTAAGACGGTGTATATTTGGGCTTTGAAACTGGGAATTATTGAGTTCAGTCAGCATTCTGTAATCTCATAGCGTCATTCATTGATTGCGTTGACATATTAATCCTAATTCTAACTACTATTATAAATGCGAAAGTGAGTTTTTTTGTGCTGACTCGCGTCATGAATTCGATTCGCGTAGCGGAACATGACGCAAGTCAATACAATTGAACTACAGCGGTTTCGCTGCTATGATTTTGCGGCGGAGGTGTGCTACCAGCGTTAATGTACGTGTGCCACGTTCATTTCAATTTAAAAAATGAAAAACTTGACGCACTTGACGAAGGGTTAGAAACTGTCAAGAGTCAAACTCATTTGACTTTATGAAAACAAAAGACTGATAGAAATTGTTAAAAATAAAGGTAAACAGAATAAAAAATAACAATTCCACAGAAAGAGAGATCTGTCGCAAAAATTCTGACGCATGAGTAGACCCTTCAAACAGAATGATCCATTCACAGCTAACCAGCAAAATGGGTAGGTACTTGTCCATCCTCCTCCAATTGTAGATCTACACAATATCTTGAGTAAATCAACTAATTATCACGAAGACGAAAGAAAATGGACCTCTCAACAAGTTTATGAATAACGAGAAAAGTTAAAAGGATTCTTTCGCTAAAGATAATCAGTTCGCGAAAGCGAAGTTCGTTAGCGAACAATTTTAGATCAACTAGTGAGTTAGTGTTTGGATAAGTTTGAATAACCACAAGGGTTTCAGACTCGGTAAAATTTGATTAACATACGTCATAACATTTCGCTTTTTTCTTTAGGAGTGAGAGATTTTCTCTTGTGTCAACACTTGCTATGCAAAATATATGTACTTAAGTAGTGATTCAAACATTAGCCACATTCAGCAAGGTTAGTTGTGAGATAGAATGTTTGTTCATACTCACACTAGAAAGTACGTCGTCCCTTCACAACTTTGACTTCAAAATATTTTGATTTTAGAACGACATGGCAAGCAAAAATACTGGTATTCAGCTGCATCCGTTTAGACTGGAAGCCGACCCCAACATAGTTGGGAAAAGGCTAGGCAGATGATGATGGCAAGCAAATATACTTGCCATGTCGTTCGAAAATCAAATTATTTTGAAAAATAAGGCCCACTTGCTCCACGAATCACTGCGTTAAACATCTTTGTATTTGTCATCTCCGATGAACAATTGAAAGAAATAAAACGATGATTAAAATTCGTTTAGCGCTGAACGTTGATTTGTGGTGCAAGTGGGCCTAGGAATAGGAATAGTAATTGGTATTTCTGGAAGCTTCTCATGCACCTTTATGTTTAGATAATTAAGTGGCTAAAAACGAGTGGCACAAACATGACAATACAAAGTGAAGGTTGCAATCTTGTATTCTAATATTTCGCTACAAGCTCAGTTCAGTATTCTAAACTTCATGGCTCGCAACTTTACGTAAACATACATATAGAATAGAACAGCGACTACAAAACTTGATCACAGCGACGATGTCTAAACTTGGTTTAAAGCAATCTGCGAACTAAGAAATATGACGGGCGACGCCGACACGCGACGTGCTAGCACTAGAGGTAAACTTGTATAAAATAATCTGCATTGCTATCCTGTAACCATCTCACCGTGAAAACTTAGGTGAAGTGAGCGTGGAGTGAGCTGTCATTGTCATCGATACCTACTGATGTGACAGTTCACTCCAAGCTCACTTCACCTAAGTTTTCACGGTGAGATTTTTGCAGAATTGGACAACAGTTATTATATCTGTCGAAAATACTCGTAGCTACTTTAATTCCAAAATAGGAGAAAAAGTTATCTAATATTAAGTTTTTTTTTGTAAGACACGTCCGTTTTCCTGATCAAACTATTGTCATCCCGTTTATAGATTTATATTTTTTTTTGTCTATAGAAAAGAAAAACATCCGAATTGATAATTTCCTCCTTTTTGAAGTAGGTTATAAACATTTTTATCTTTATGTTTGTTTTTGTGATTTTATGAGTACTTTTAATAAGTACTGTATTGTAGTAACCGTTTTCACCTTAACTCTAAATAAAAAATTGCTAAATAATTACCCTTACCTACTTTTTTAAAGATAATTTTAGATAATTTAAAAACTTAAAATATTAATAATAATTATGTACAAGTATACAAAAAAGGAGGGGAAATAATCATAGGACATCAAAAAATTCGAGCGCATTGCTGTCAAAAGTGACCAAAAGGCCAAAAGGCTGGCAGCATTGCCACGTTTTTTGGCAATGCTGATTCTTTGGCCAATTATCTACTTCATTGGTAACGATATTTAAAACAGTTGCTTGAGTCAATGCATTCAACTGTACTTACGAAATGCGAAAACCCAGTAGGATAACACTCCCGACTTTTGAATTTTTTCCTTCTTCAATTTCATATCGAAAGCTGGATCGGAAATGATCGCTATTGTGCATCGATATTGTCAATTTCGTAACGCAATAGTCCGATATTACATAATCGAATTAACGTCAAATCCAATACCAAAAACGGGCGAAAACCGAATCAGAGCGATATCAAAAAGTACAGTCAGCTTCCGATATATTAGTATCCACTATTTTAAGCTTTATCTAAAGTCTGTTTTATAATCTCTTAGACTAATTTGACGTTTCAAGTGATTGTTGTTCGTTTTTTCAATTTGGAGTTTTACATTTGGCACCTGTCAAATTAGTGATTAAAAAACAAACTTCAATTCAATAGGTATATTTAATTTTTCCGGAACTATTTTTTTTACAAACCAGTTATTGGGTTGGTCAGATAGGCAGTCGCTCCATGTAAAATACTGGTATTCAGCTGCATCCGGTTAGAATGGAAGCCGACCTCAATATAGTTGAGAAAAGGCTAGGCAGATTGACGTCAAGCTCACTTCAGCCAAGTTTTCACTGGCATTTAACACTTTGAGGGACACTATACGCCCATAGATGTTATAACAATAAAACTTCTACTGTGTCTCATTCAGTGTACTCGAATGCGCTAACACAGTTTAGACATTATTTAAAGCAAGCTTCGAGTGAAAAAAAATATACGCTATGCTATATGCTACGCCAGTTCAGTAGTGAATGGGAATTATAAAACAATGCACAAAAACTCAGCGCTCAGGAACTGATCCCAAGCTTATCTTGGAAAACCATATTCATTTAATCTACAAAAAAACGAGTAATACTTAGAAAGATTTTTACAGGCTTTATACCCGATATTTCAGTGGTCGTTAGTACACTAAAAAAACTGTCACAGAGGGCGTTTAGCTTCGTCCGACACCAGACGGTGGTTATCATTCTCGTTTCAGAGACGGTTACTCTAACATCCTGCATAAAAACTGACAAAATGTATCCAATTTTGTGTTGTTTGTTTTTCTTTTTGGATGGTAGAGATGAAGCTGAAATGTTTTATGAAAGGTTTACATTGGTAACCTCCTTTTTTCCCTTCCTTTTCTTTTCCTACTTCATCTATATTATTTTTTATACTTTTTTAGAAATTGTATTGGGAAGTTTGCGGTACTGACTGTACTTTTATAAATTAATCTATGGTCACGTTACCAGTGCGGTCGTTGTGACGAGACCAATAATGCTTGTTTCATTTGTATTAATATTACATTTTGGTTTTAATTAGTGTTGCTAACAGGCTCAGGTAATTCCGTGTTTAGGTCGTTTTACTGATGATTATTATTTTCAATAAACTAATTATAACAAAAACTCATTTTACTTATTTAGGAGAGACAATATTAATACAATCAAACAGTCTGAAAATGAACGACTTCTAAATGTTATTTAAATGTCACGGAATAAGATCATGAAAGCGATCGTGATTAAAAACAAGGTACCTATCAAATCACAAGGCACAAAAGGCTCTATAACTAATAAATTAATAACTCTTATACCTTTCAAAAACCAAAACCAAAGGAGCTCGTGGCTAAGTAATAACAGCCGCACGGATCGATTCGTCAGGTTAAGCTACGCTTGCCGGGGTTGGTCCATGGATGGGTGACCATCTTTACATATCGAGACTCCTCCGTGCCTCGGACAGCACGTTAAGCCGTGAGTCCCGGCTGTCATTTGTGGATCTTTGACAATCGTTACGGGTCGAAAGAAGCCCGAAAGTCTGACAACCAGTCTTACCAAGGGGTATCGTATTACCCAGTTACTGGGTTGTGTAGGTCCAATAGGCAGTCACTCCATGTAAAATACTGGTATTCAGCTGCATCCGGTTAGACTGGAAGCCGACCCCAACATAGTTGGGAAAAGGCTAGGTAGATGATACCTTTCAAAAACCAATTTAATTACTTGAGAGCAGAAAAGAAAACTCAGAAAAACCTATGCATATTGTTTTTCGATACTTTATTTTTTAAATATTTAAATATGGAGAAGAGAGATTGAAAATTAAAATTAATTTAATGAAACCACAGGGAAAAATGTGCAAACTCACGCAAACCGCGAAAGCAATTATAAGGGATCGTGTATACTTGATGAAAGGTCGAGGTCAGGGTCATAATGGGAAAGAGCATGATCTGATAAATCGAACGTGATGAAAAAAAAAAACTCGTTTGTGGGATATCTCGATATTGTTGCATTTAGGGCTGACATATCGCTTGCCAGGGTTTCGAGAAAGTCCGAATCCCTTTCGGACTTTCCCGCAACCCTGTCAGGCATACCGGGACCTTGGCAATAGGCAACTGAAGGAACACGGGTGGGTTTTAGGACACGTCCTTCCGCTCCGACCAGAGCGGGAGAAGTCATTGGATGATTTACCAATCTCAAAAAAAAAAAAAGGTCTGACATATTCGATTGCCCAGTGGTTCAGGTGGAACAATGTCATGATGGTTGGAATCCGGGTAAGTATCAATAACACTTTTCCAATTCATTATGTACTTTCAGAGTTTATCTTTGACAATGACATCGGTGAAGGAAACACATCGTGAGGAAACCTGGACTTACAGTTAATAGTTAATTGTTGAAATAATAAAAAAAACATAATTTGTAAATGAAAATTATTAATTATCCTATATTATAATGCTCTCACTGCGGACCATGTGCAACACGTCATACTTATAGCGACAGATATATTGTTAACATTAGCATGTCGGTGACGCGAACCCATAAGATTTTTCTCTACAAAGAATCGCTCAACGAACTTAAAGAAGTTTTCACTTAATTATTACAGTACCTCTTTAAGCTTAGTTTGGCGATCAAATAGATAAATATTTTATCAAAATTTACCAACTAAAACACGTTTATTTAACAGCAACACTATTTTGTTAACAAATAATATTATTTACACGAAAATCAGCTTTTACTATGTTGTACAAATTGTCGGGTCGGAAGGAAAATCAAGTTAATTCAAACGGAGGCCTCAACCCTCTTTGTCGTCATTTTTATTTGATCATCGTGTTACAAGTTTCGCTGTATGTCACGAACAGATTGACAAAAGAGCAGAGAGTGACTAAGGGCTAGCGCGTACTGCGGTGCGGTGAAATGATGCGTTATGTTGTGCCGTACGGCATGGCAAACGCAGTCGCACAGGTCCATCTGACTATAAGTTTTTAGGAATATTGTGATATCGTATACTTTTACAATGTTTGTAAATATGTGAGCACCATGTATCTATCACATACTTAATCAATAAAGTCATTGCTCCATTTTAAATTCTTTTTTACCTATTGTGGTACAGTAATTGTATTCTCAGTCCATCGTCTTCACATGTAATTATATATTGATGTATACCAAATATTGTAAAACATTTTTTTTTTAAAGAGTAACGGTGTAGTTTCTTGCCCATTCTTCTCCATACGAAAACTACCTTTTGGAAGGGGCAACTAGAATCAGTTCTAATTCTATGTATTTGACGTTCAAAAGTGCCGTTAATGTGCCTACTTGAAATAAATTATTTGACTTTGACTTGACTTTGACTTTACTCTGAGAAGAAAGGCCGAAACAAACTTATAATCTCCAGTTATAATCTTGGTCAGATCAGCTGTCACTGTCTACTGTCAAAGTGACAGTCATGAATACTTTGCTAACCGACTTCTTGCCCATAGATATACATTTTTTGTTTGTTTGTTACAAACGGAAAATCTCACAAAATCTCAGCCTACATTTTGTATTAGATTATCTTGGTCTTAATCGAGTCTCTAGATAAAGACATAAACCTCCGTAGATCCGCCGCTGTGGCCGACATAATCGCATTTATGGTCACAGAGACGATAAAGGAAAGGCTATCAAACCAATATTGTTGCTTTATTATCAATCAACAATAGCTTTATCAAATAAAGGTGCTCTAAGTTTTAGAATTTTTTCGTAAGATGGTGTTACAGGCCTAACGCCACTGGATAAATTCTAGTTATTCTGGTGGTTCGTTTCTGGTTACCTGGCAGATAAATTAATAAATATTCTGTTCCGTTTAAAAAAAATATCTGCGCCCCGCGGTTTCACCCGCGTAAGTTTCGATCCCGTGGGAATATCGGGATAAAAAGTATCCTATGTATTAATCCAGGTTGTAAACTATCTGTTTGCCAAATTTCATCCAAATGCATTCAGAAGTTTTTACGTGAAAGAGTAACAAACATCCATCCATAGGTACTTACAAACTTTCACGTTTATAATATTAGTAGGATAGTAGGATTTGCAATAAAACAAACCTTTTTTTATATTTCATATTCTTTATTCTTTATGGCATTGGCACCTCTTTGTCCATGAGCTATCCAAATACTCGTACATTATCAACAAATATTTGGCCTAGGTCTTAAGGGGTGAAAATTGATTTTCTGTTGTATTAGATAGTCTCAAATATTGGCAACAATATTTTGCAAAAATCAAGATAACGTTGTTTTGTAGGCTTCTTCACCGTAAACGTCTAATACTTGTTTTCTGGGGATATCGAGCTATACCTATTCTCTTCACCAATCTGTTTTCATTTTTCTTTTAATTCTGCCAATTTCATTCATTTACTAATATTTTTTGATGTTTCTCTATTATTTTTATTTGATGAGTGAGTAAACTAAATAAACCAGAGATTTAAGTGAAAAACAAAAGTAACATATACTTAGATGTTACTTTTGTTTTTCATTTAGTTTAAGTACGTCCCTTTTCTTTTATTCCTGTTTAGGTATACCTTTTAGTTAACAAACGTTCGCAGTTAGTTTGAGAATCACTGAGCTCCGTTGAGTATTCGTTTATTGGTCATAAACCTTTTACTGATTTAATTTGGAAACTCGCGGTTACTACTTCAAGTTTAATAAATGCGTTTTAGTCAATTTTATTGTAATATTAAAGTCTCGATCCCGTGAGAATATCGGGATGAAAAGTATCCTATTTCCAGAGCACGCCATGCCGTATGCGGCGGTGATCCTATGTCCTATTCCAGGTCATGGTCTACTCATGTGCCACATTTCAACCAAATCCGTTCAGCCGTTTTAGCGTGAAAACGTAATAAATAAACAAACAAATGAACTCACTTTCGCATTTATAATATTAGTTAGCGATTAGGATATTTAACGAAGCAAGAGGAGTATGTAAGGATCGTAGTAGGTGGCGTTCTGTATTTTCTGCCTACCCCCATGGGAAGAAGGCGTGAGTTGATGTATGTACTTATGTACCTACCTTTTACAATTCTTTGTTTGGTAGCTTTGTTTTTTTTTTTAAAGTATCCTTCACCTAATTTGACCAAACATAAATCTTTCAAACCCAGTTTTCTTTCCCATTTATTCAACTTCAGAGAGGTCTATATTTGAATAAAACTCCAAGAAGGTCACAACAAGTAGAAATTTTATGAAAAATATAAAAGGCCATTGAATGTACTATACCTTACAGGTAGGTACATAGTAGTTGTAAAGAGCCAATTATTTCCAGCACTCGGTGCGATAGCTTGCCAATTATATGGCATCGCTCAGACGTTGTACCATGAAACTATATATAGGTTTAGTTCTAGTACATAATATGTAGGAGTATTAATATTACATAGGTATGTTTATGAATAGGTGTTGATACCTTACAAAGGTATAAAGGAGATTGATTCTGGGAAAAACATGCCACATGCAGAGAGGAAAATAAGCTTGTTGTGTTGTTCAGAATTCTAGGTTGAATAAGTCTAAGGCAATAATAATAATAATAATAACCCCACCGCCGTATCTCTACGTTGACGTCGTGGTGGGGCTTGCGCGCTCCGAACTCTAGGTCTGTGCCGGTAGAGTTTACTTTGCCGGGACGGGTCTAGGATGAGGAGCCAGACCAAGAGAGATACAGAAACCCGCAGGGCAGCATGTGGCGAGCTGTTGGGCAGTAGCGACCCCACGGACCCTATCTCCCGGGAGAATTCTTGTTCCTCACCTCTGGCTTGCCTTTATTGGCCGGCTGGAGTGAACACTGACGAGGAACAGAGCTCCCACCTCATTCTTGCCTTGATTGGCTGGCTTGAGTGGAGACTCGCAAGAGCAAACGTGCTCGGAGGAAGGAAGTATTCCAGTAAGTGCTCGTAGGGATCTTGACCATCTTCCGGGCTCTGGGATTGTTCTGAAAGCCGTGGAATACCTCTCCACTCCTCAAGCACCTCAGGAAGTGTTGCCCCCTTGTCGCTACGTCACTATGTGCTAGCGACTGTTTTCGGGGGCCCATTATTGAGTGTGCAAGTCACCCCCTGCCATTTTATTCGTGTATATATACAACATTGATCAGGCAGGGGCCATAGTCCTTCCATAGTTCCAGGTTACCAGTCCACTTTAGCCACCTAAACTCATAATCCAATATGTTTGTTTCCCTATCCTGCAATAGTCTTACTCCAACCGGGGATTGTCCTTGGCTGCACTTGTATAGTGCGAACAGGGATAATCGTCGGTTGGTGCCTCATTCCATTAAAAACGTCTAACGGGCCTCTGCGAGTTGGCTTCGGCCCCTCGTACGCCTTCCAAAAGACCGGGACCCCATGGTCCCGAGATGTGTAAACATGTATAAAATAATAATAATAATAATATACCATTTATTTCAGGCGACACAGGCCCATAGAAAAATACCTTAACCTAGACATACATACTTTTATGAAAACTTGTGTTAATAAATAAGGCTTAAGACTATGTTAGTAGCACTTCACTTTGCACTAGCTTAACTTCGTGCTGTCCTGTGGTACTTGTCCGCGGAAGCGACGGAACACCACGTCCTGCGGCCAAAAGTCTTCTTCCATGACGAGGGGCAGATAACAATTTGGTACTCGCACCACGAATAATAATAACACGAATAAGAGAGTTTAGGCATCAAAAATGTTCAATTATTTATTTGATACTTTAAGCACACAAATGTACAGAGGCGGACTTAATGCCATAGGCATTTTCTACCAGTCAACCTTTGGGTGATGCAGAGACAAACAGTGGTAGGTGCAATAGCGAAAATTGTGGAATAAATATTATTTAAATACGTAACATATATATATACCTATACATCTGATGTAAGTAGCCTAAAGTAGCCTATGTCCTTTCTCAGGCTCTAGACTATCTGTACCAAATTTCATTTAAATCGGTTCAGTAGTTTTGCTGTGAAAGCGCGACAGACAGACAGACACGAGTTACTTTCGCATTTATAATAGTAAGGATTTCGGTTTGCCGCATTCATGTTAAAAAGGTCAATGGGCTCTCGATGTATTAAGTTATCAAATTGATTCAGCAAATATTGATATGAACAAATTGGACGAGAGTACATTACAATGTTTATTAATCAATCATCTGAACGAGGTCACCAGAAATCCATAACAAACTACGTCACACTAATTGGCATGGCCAATCAACAAATTTCCAGTACCGGCAGCGACAAACCGCGTGCAAAATACGTGTTCACCGTCAATCATTTCGGTTAGTTGTGATATCACAAAATATCGAAGGTTCTACGCTTGTCGAGGTCTGTCCGTGGATGGGTGACCGGTGGTCCTGGCTGTCACTTTTAGATCTTTGACAGTCGTTACGAGAAGTCAGAAGCCTGAAAGTCTGACAACCAGTCTTACCTTAAGTACCCAGTAACTGGGTTGTGGAGGTGACATAAAGAATTGCTGCATGTAGAATACAAGTATTCATCTGCATCTGGTTAGATTGGAAGCCGGCTACAGAATCTCTATTTCTGCAGTTCGGTGATGCGAACCAATAAGAATTTCCTCTACCAAAAATCGCCCAACGTGCCTAAAAAAGAGTTCACAGAAATAACGAATAACACTTCACACAACCTGGAGATCGAATTTAGGACGCGACGCTTTGTAGTCGCGCTTACGACCACTGGACCAACGAGTATTTAGGCATTAAAATGTGTTCGGCAAGCCTCGGAACCGGTTTTAAAAATACCGGTTTAAACCGGTTTATTTCGGTTTTCCTCCGAACTTTTTTTAAGAACGTGAACATTTTGAACTAAATTATCCGGTTTATTCAACGAGTGGCATATCGACATACTACAGAATAAAAACTAAACAGCGCGCGATGTTTCGTTTATCGTACGTCCGTATAAACCGGTTTTCATTGCTCTAAACCGCAGAATGGGAAAAAACCTTTAGGTATATCATACTCTTGCAAATACCGGTTAAACATAACCGGTTTATGCGAACCAAACCGAATGTAAAGGTTTTTGCGTCAAGTACCTACAGCTGGTGTGCTGAGCCGGTGTTCGGTTCTCAGAAATTTGAGATAAAACGTTATCTCGGATTCAGTTAGCTTCGGATTTAGGTGGCTGGCATTCAGCTGGATAAAATTGAATGCTGCATAAATTGTATAACGGAATTTGTTGCTTTGAAGCATGAAAAGTAACACAGTAATTTAGACAAGCAAACTTTAATTGATTTATTGACATCCATCGCATAATTCAATCATCAAGAAGTAATTGATTTCTAATCATAGTACAGTACGACACAACTTATATGTAGCATAAATTCGAAAATTTGCATTAATTAATTTCAATTTTACGAATGTATTTGGTTATATGACTTTACAAGTTATTGCGCTTGCGTAACACATTTACTCACTCTGTAGCTCAAATTTTGTGTATTATTGTAATGTGTAACCGTTTATTTTCCCAAGTAAATAAAATAAACGTAAAGATAACTTTCTCCTTAAACAATATTAAAGATTGGTGATTTTAAAGACGCACTCAGTTCGGATGGTGATCGGTTTTTACGAATTTTGCCGATGCTACATCTAAGTTGTGTTGTACTGTATCTATAGATTGTTTTGCTTATGATTATAATCCTTTAGAGAACGTCACGTCCTTTCACACCCAAAAAAAATGTCAGAAATCAAAATTAAAAGTCATTTATTCAAATTAGGCTGAGAACACTCCCTTTTTTACCCGACTACGGCGAAGAAAAAAGGAGGGTTATGATTTTGACCGGTATGTATGTATGTATGTATGTATGTATGTATGTATGTATGTATGTTCATCTGTTGTGATAAGTGGTTTGGAAGATAGGAGGGATCCTATCTTCCAAACCACTTATCACAATTTGACAAATGAGGTATCGGAAGCGTCGTGATTGTCCGCTGGTTATAGGCTATGTGAAGAAACATTAAATTAAAAATGGCGCCCTCTAGAGGACATAAAGTGAGGAACTTAAAAAAAAATGGTTTAATCGTACCATGTTGGGTATCAAATGAAAGGGCTTAATGAGCACATTTCAAAAATATATATATAGACACCACAGACAGACAAATTAAAAATCCGGGGTCACACGTAATCTGTTCGATTTATGCCCTTACACGTGTGACTCCGGATTTTTAATTTGTCTGTCTGTGGTGTCTTGTTTATACCTTTTAAGTCGTAGTTGGGTTTTAGTTTTTATTACTTGATTTTTTTTTAAACGTTAAAATTAATTACCTAAGACTAGCTTAGTTAGCTGGTTGGCCTGGCTATAAGAGTAGGGGAAGACCAAAGAAACGACACAGTCAACCACATAGTCCATCCAGACTGTGTGAAAGATGATATGGCTAGAAAGCGGGTGACTACCGAGATGAGCTTATAGAGAAGTATGGAAGAAAGGGACATGTTGCGCCGACCCCAAATAAGTTGGGTTATAGGCAGGAGAATGATGACCTAAAACAGTTCCCCAAAACAACACCCTTGGTTGACTGGTAGAGAATGCCTCAGGCATTAAGTCCTCCATTGTACCTTTTTAGTGCGAAAAGTTTAAATAAATAAATAAATTACCAAAACAAAAGCTGGGAAGAAAAGACAAACTCTCCAATAACACGTCTGTCTGTGCTAATATAGAACACATTCCCATAGTTTTAAGGCTCTTACATACTGGTGCGATTCGTCGCGCGACGCGAATTTTAACAAAACAATTTCTGAGAAAACTTCACGGCGAACAATGCGGCGGCGTCGCGTCGCGCGACGAATCGCCCCAGTATGTAAGCCTTTATCTTTCCCTCTACAAATATATTTGGTATGTGATAATCCGTCTGATAGGCGGCTGTGGATATTATTATTTATTTATTATTGAACTTACAAACACTATCCTTACAGGATGACCACAATACAATTGTGCCTACCAATCAAACATGCTATAAAAACTTAACCTCAATCAATCTGCCTAGCCTTTTCCCAACTATGTTGGGGTCGGCTTCTAGTCTAACCGGATGCAGCTGAATACCAGTATTTTACATGAAGCGACTGCCTATCTGACCTCCACAACCCAGTAACTGGGTAATACGATACGCCTTGGTTAGACTGGTTGTCAGACTTTCGTGCTTCTGACGATTCGTAACGACTGTCAAAGATCCACAAATGACAGCTGGGTCCAACGACTTAACGTGCTTTCCGAGGCACGGAGGAGTCTCGATATGTGAAAATGGTCACCTATCCACGGACCAACCCCGGCAAGCGTAGCTTAACCTGATGGATCGACCCGAGCGGCTGTTATTACTTATCCACGAGCGATAAAAACTTAACCTAAAATACAAAAAACACAGAATAATAATATTTAAATAAAAATAACAAAATTCAACAAAACTTGCGAATTCACTCAGAAAGCACGAAAATATGTCAATTCTCTCATGCAGTTCGTTTAGTACATATATTGTACGGGTGATATTATCGTCTATTTGTTACCTAGGAAAAGACAGAAAAAAAAATGAAAACAATACTGGCATGTACTGTACATACATCCAGATCAATGCACTTTATACAGCGTGTTCCCAATGAATGGAAGAACGAAGCTATACAGCAAAGATAACGAACCCCGGTCTGTGGAGTGATTCCTTTCATTGTTTTCTGTTCGAAGAAAAATAAACTGCAATATCATTGTGATGTCTATTGCACTCTAGTGTGTATTAATACTAGAAGGACTGAGATTTTAATGAAAACTTTTAAGGTCTCAGGTCACCTCTGGAGAAAAAAAGATCAGTAATTAGGTCTCAATAAAAAATAATGCAACTTTAGAGAAGGGTTATTCTGAAATTGTGATTTCTAGAAGGATTATTTAAACTCCCTCTTATTTAAATGACAGTTGTTATTAAACCCAAATATTGGTGGATTTATTTCTGCAAGTGGGTTTTAAAATTAAACATATACCTAGGTAATTTAAAAAAGTTTTGAATTAAAATTGGAAAAAAACAAACAATGAGAAGAGAAAAAAACTTCAGTCAGAAATCATTGCCCCGAGGGCCTAGAAGAGAGATGACATTCTTTATGGGTTATAGATGAAGTAAAAGTCAAAAATCTCTTGAATTGCCATTATTACTTTTCGGATTCATGTGCGTAATATACAGTATGTTAACTAACAAAGGGCGTTCCCGTTAACCTGCAATAGTATAGCGTCTATACATGCTAAAAAAAATATTACCATTAAAAAAATATGTTTTTTTTTTGTTTTTGTATGGTAAAATATTCACAAAAAATATTAAATTGTTACGGAAAATAAACTCTCTGTACACGCCCACTTGTCACACTTGTTTTTCTACGTTGAAATACAAGTGTGCGTGTACAGAGTGTTTCTTTTTCGTTTAAATTTAATCGTTTTGTGAACATTCCACGACACAAAAATATATTTTTTTTTTTTTTTGTAGTGTTAAGTAATATTTTTTTTGGCATGTATACACGCTATACTATTTCAGGTTAACGGGAACGCCCTTTGTTAGTTAACATACTGTATTATTACTTACATAAAAAAGACGTTGAAAATTTCACATCGACTACGAAACGCTTTGGAAACGATTGCCACTTGTGTCGGCCCTCTGATCGCATGCCACAGAGCGAGATGCCTTATGTTTGCCAAATGAAATAAATTATGAACGTTATTATTATAAACCCTCCCCTCTCCCGACTTATAAATATACCTATCTATATTAGTTCATCAAATCTTAAGCCCGGAACACAATGCCATTCGGTCTATTACCACAATTGTCCTAACCCAGCGGGGTGTAAAATTTGACATCCACCTTAGCTTGGTCACTACAGTTTGGCATTGTGCCACAGACCCCGTTAGGGTAGCAAGGCTGTGAAGATAAATTGTATGTTTGGAGATAGGGTCCTAGTGCCAGACACTGAATGACCTTCTAATATGGGTGCTTGTTTTTAACTGACTTAAGAAATGAGGTTATTGCGTCGAGACACAAAAAATTAAACTTGGATTATACAGTTTTCTGAATGACTCCTTTGTAAATTCTATGTTGCTGTGCTATTCATATCTCCTGCGACTGGCGAATTATTCTATACAAATACTGTTTTTTTTTTATTTACAGTGGAATTGACATCTGGATCCTACAGCTTCCTGATTTTTTTTTGTATGCATGGCTTTTCTAATAAATATAATAATTATTTCCCATTCAAACATCCCTGCTATTCTAATACCCCTTATTCCGTATCTAAGTGTTAATTTTCAACAAAAACCATTGCAAGTAATGTGAACACATAGGTACACATGAATGTACCTAATACACCCTCAAATGAACACATGCCATGTTTGTCCCATGTATCTTCACTACGCTGTTCTTCATTATATACTGTTTTTTTTATGAAGTCGTGAGGTTGCTGTAAGTACATAAACTTGCCCCAAAATGTACTTAAAACATTTCATTAAGGTAAGGTTTCCATTTAACTTTAGAGTTTAGGGACTCTCTGGACACAGCTTGTCTTGTCTTTCTTGTTTTAAGTGGTCGTATTAACTTTAACTGTCTTAAGTTAACCTGTAACTGCGGTTTAGTACTTTAAGTACAGTGGACTCCCGGGTGTCACCACTGTGTGGATCGCCCGGAGGACACGGTGGAGCATACGGTGGAGGTATGCCCTGCTTGGGCGGAGCCCCGCCGTGTCCTCTTGGAGGCGATTGGCGGCGGTGACCTCTCGCGTCCGGCCCTGGTCCAGGCCATGGTACGGAGCAAGAGGGCATGGGAAGCAGTCACCTGCTTCTGCGAAGCAGTAATGCTCGCGAAGGAGGAGGCGGAACGCGTGAGGGAGAGGCAAAGTTTGCGCCCTCACGCCCCTAATCGCCGCCGTTGGAGACGCCCTGGGCGTCGGGAATCCCAGGCGGATTCCCGGCCACCATAGGCGCGGGCTTGCGGACGGCGAGCAATGGGTAGCTCGCCGTCCGATTAGGACCAGGCCCGGGTCGATGTCGCGTCGTATTCCACGCGCGCCTCAAATAGATGTCAGCACAATTGGCGGGGTCCGCTAGGACCGATGCCTGGCAGGGTTGCGGGTTAGTCCGAAAGGGATACCGGGACCTTGGCAACAGGCAACTGAAGGAACACGGGTGGGTTTTAGTTAGTAAAAGTCTGACACGCCCTTCCACTCCGCCCAGAGCGGGTGAAGTAATTGTATGATATATCCTAAAAAAAAAAAAAAGTACAGTGGACTGCACTTCGATGGTAACTCTTTTTATACTTGAGCAGCTGGTCTAGCGTATCTACATATACTGGTTTTGTTACCACCGACGGCGACGGTGACGTGCGGCCGATTGTACACGTAAGTAATAATGTATGTATGGTAAAGTGTTTGTGAGAAATCATTGTAGGTAATAACCGTCTATTTCCAAATACCACCAGAGCATATCAGAAAAAAAGACATAAAAACTAGAATGTATACTTGTAGTCTTGTATGTATAGTTTTTATAAGTTTTCAACGATAATAATAATTATATAAGTTTTAATACATCTGTCCGTGCATCAAATAAATGAGTTTGTTGACTCAACTTTCATATTATACCTAGTACGAGTATCCGTAAAGTTTGGCATACAAATATTCAGTGTCATGTCATGTCGAGTTTCTCATAGTTTTTGATGCCGGTAGGAATAAGCTGTCCGCTGGGGAAACATATAATATAAAAACGTATTTCATGAAGAAAAAAAGGCTACATTTATATTTTTTTATTTTGTTCCATGTTTGTTTTCTCTTACTCCAGTTGTTTAACAAACAAGTTCCATTCAAATACCAGCAACGTTTCGAATTGTATTTGAAAAATATATTTTATCTTTTAAAATGTTTAAATATTCCAACTCGCTGCATTTTATCAGGGTGTTAGATAATAACGGATTTGTTCACTTGTGAATCTGGAAAGGAACAATCCTTTTTAGTGAATCATGCATTTGATATTGATAATGTACCTTTTTCGCTAGCAATGTGTATCATTGTAAACAATTATTATTGAAATAAACTTACCTATAAAATTATACTCGTAGTGTCAAAGTGACATATCTCGGGACCCTGCAGTCCGACCTTTGGAGCCGCGTACGAGGGGCCGAAGCCAACTCGCTAGGCTTATTATAAATATTATTTATCGTTTATTTCATGTCACTTATAAATTACATTTTTAATTATTATAATAAAAAAATATAAAAACATTTAAAAATATAAAAAATAAAATATTATTATTATAATTTTAATGTTTAGCAATTTATGGCATGACAGAGTTCATCAACTTTTTTAGTTCTAATCACCATTCTCCTGCTTATACCAATTTATAATTATGGGGACGGCGCAACTATTATGTATAGATATACATATTATTATAAATTAAAGTCGCTTTTCGTGTTTGTCTGTATGTCCACGTTGTTCTTCTTAACCACTCAACAGATTTTGATGAGGTTTTCACCATCGTTTAGAGAATTTATTCCGGATGGTATATGTGTACAATACGTTAATATTAAAGTTACATAAATATCTAAGAAATCTCGACGTTTTGTCAAGTCGTATAAACCGTGAGAAGCAGGAGCGGGTTGTTTGTGTCTTTATCTAATCTAACTAATATTATAAACGCGAAAGTTTGTAAGTATGGCTGGATGGATGGATGTTTGTTACTCTTTCACGTAAAAACTACTGAATGGATTTGGATGAAATTTGGCAAACAGATAGTTTATAACCTGGATTAACACATATAATACTTTTTATCCCGATATTCCCACGGGATCGAGACTTACGCGGGTGAAACCGCGGGGCGCAGCTAGTACTCCATAATTCTCCATTAGTCATTATCTCGGTAGTCACCTCCTTTTAAGCCTTATCATCACACACAGTCCATCATTTCATATAGGCAATTAAAGTTTTGTAATTATATTTTGTCAAAATTATTTTTTAACAAAGTTTGCTCAGTAATTCATAATTAGGATTTCTAAGTTATTAAAAGAAATTAATTGTGTACAGCGACTTCTGTTGTTGTACTAATAAATTTTTTGAATCTCAAAGGAGAAATAAAAAACTTTTTCAAACATAATTAACACTCGACAAAGAAGCGGCAGATAGATAACTTCATTTGGTACCTACAGGGTGCCGCTTGCTGTTATTTTTATTCCGAAGACAAAAGGTTTCACGTTTTCTTTAGATTTTTTTTATTTTTTTCAGCAGCTTTTGAAATATTACGGAAAAGGACCGCCTCCATAGCCGGTTGGCAACGGTTTCTTAAGAGTGTTCGCAGATCAGTGGGACTACTCTGCTGCGCCACTGGGTAAGAATCCATGCTATTTGATATTTAAATTATTATTACTAACACCTATTATAAAGTTATTTTGTTGATACTAACACTATGGACTCATGTCTGAAATAAAGAATTTGAATTTGAATTTTGGGAAGAAAGCATTGAATGCGAAAAAGGTAAGTTCACCCAGAAGCTGAGTTAGCCCACGTCACTCGGATGTAATAATATCGCGGCGGGATTTTATCGCGCTCTGGATTTTCAACTCTTGATGTTAAGCCGAGTGTTTTGAATCCAAGACAGTATCACAGCGTCAAAAAGATAGACTGTTGCGAAAAAAAAAATCGCCGCGGGAAAAATCGCCCATGCGAAACTGGACTTTATGCCTTAAGCTTTTTCTGCCGGTTAAAAAAAAATTAAAAAAAACAAATAGTTTATTTGCAAGAAAATACATAGTTTACAAGGGAAGATCTTACAGCATTAAAGTTATTGTATTCTGCCTGCAAATTATTCATGTTTATTTGTCATAGTTATTACGGAATTAAGTTATTAAGACAATGCAAGCAGGATTGGTAAGAAGCATTAATTAACACACTGTTTTTATTAGTATTAGCCCCCATTCACAAAATTGTTAGTTTATGTGGGCCAAAGTCTTACCTTTTGGTGATACGGCTATGATTTCAACCCGGTCTGTAAATAAAATTAACGAAATTAAACAAGTGTCAAAATTGATATTCCTTGCTCCTTTTCACCTTTAAATTTTTTTGTTTTTTTTATCCACATACCTACTTTAATTTGACAATAGATATAATATTAAACATTTTACAGCGTGTAACAAGAACCCTGTCTTATCCGTGACGGTGTTGTTAAGAATCATACTGAGAGTCTATAATAAATGTGGTTTCTTTTTAGAAAAAAAAAAAAATCTCCGCATTTTTTTCAATGGGGAATTTTACCGTTTTATTATATGGGGCGCGGGCGGCTATCGTTTAAGTGGTGTCTACAAGTTATAACTAATGACATCTGTAGAAAAATTGCTAATTTATAATGAAATTGGGGTAATTTTAGTACTAAAAACGTGATGTGCCCTATGTCCCTTTCGGATCGGACAGGGTTTTTTTACATATTGTATAAAGGTAGAGGCTCAAAGGAGAATGCCATATTGTCGTACCAACAAAGGAGCTAGAGTGTCACAACCAAATGTAGTTCATAAAATTACTCCTATTTTTTAAATCAGATATACGATTTTGTTATGAAAACGATTCCCGGCTTTCGGAGACCAAAAATAAAAGTCTTTTTTTACTTTTGTGGTACGTATTTTCCGCTTATGTCACTGACATTGCATTTCATTTCCGAATGTTGCCACTATGTTAAAAATATAGGTACCTACCTGTCAACGAACATTAAAAAATGAAGAAGATAATTGTACCAATTTGCCATTTTATATTAGGATACAATATATTTTTATGTGTGTCAAAAAACATCTTTAGGTCACGCGTTACATCGTAATAATTTTTTTTTTTTTTTTTGGAATACATTGCAAATACATGCATTTAATGAAAAGAGGACCTATTCAAAAAAGTAAAATGTCATTTGTACTGTGACGTATTGCAATAATTATTCTGTGGCGCCGTCATGGATGACGTTACTTTCAATATTGGTTTCATCTGAACTATTTGAATAATAATTTATAATACTTATTAACAAAAACGGGGGTTCAGGTGCGTTTTCATAACGTAGTCTTTGTGTAATAATCCTTAGCGACACCCTCAACTAGAGTAAGACATCGGCCAGCAAATCAGCGTCGCCGATGTATCCTAAACCGTTCACTAGTATTGTTAGAACAATTTAGAATATATTACATAGAAAATATATCCGTGGATATGATCGTGTTTTAACATCATAGATTGTACCGACGCGACGCCTGTAAGTATTACCTCACCTAGTAGAAGCATGTATATTCTAATTAGCTTCTAAAGTACCTACCTACTTCCGGGACTATTTATTCAATTTAAGGATTAAAAAACAGTTTTTATGCTTTCAGATCAATCCTGGTAGTTCCTATTCATAATGTTACAAATGTTTCGCATTGATACAAGAAAAACTCCCTGAGATTCCAAACTGATACCTGAACTAACACTTGGTCACAATGTGGAGTGATGTGTGCTTTGGATGTGGACAGTCCATGCTACGTGTTGCAACAGTTGCAAGGCGTTCCCGAGTGCCACCCAATTGTCCTACATATTGTTTTATTTGTATATTTCTTTTCTGGTAGCGGTCGAGGTCATATACGTTATGTAAATATGAATATATCTTAACTGCGTTTTTCATTTTTGATATAAGTGCCTTATTAGGTACAGTAAGCTTCAGAGAAAAGGACCCCCCTTCGGTAATGACATCAAACCGTTTTAGTTTTTCGTAGCTTAATGTAAGTGGCATGTTGGTCTAGTGCTTGAGACCGCGGCTCACCAAAGTTCTGGTCACGAGTTCAAATCCGCGGATGAGAAGGGTATTTTCCTTTTTTAGTTTCTTACGTTTACGTTAATTATTATTTACTATTTAATTATTATTTAATTTTATTGTTATTTATTATTTAAGAAATCAAATGTTAAATTAGGCATGAGGTTTGTAAGAAAAGCTAGGCATGTTGCATAAACAATATTTATTTATTTCTTTAATTACATTTCTAGGACTTCATGGAATCCACTCCTTGGTTAGGTATACAGTTTTCTATCTGTGTAAAATTGGAGTTATTTACTTAGATTATTAACACAAAATAGATACCCTGGGTGAGGTTTACAACGTTTAACATTAGATAACGGTTCATTTATAGATATTTCTAGAAACATAACTACAATATTTATTTATTTAATGTCGTGAAAACATTATTTTTTTATTCTCTGTATGATCTTATAAAAAAAAGCCTGGTTAGAAAATGAAATGTTGTTATTTGTGCCTGTGAATTACAGAGGAAGAACCAACATGCTTAACTATAACAGTATAGCAATATACATCTTTCTCTTTTATCACATTTTCTGATAACCCTTTTAACACAACATTAGAAAAATATGTGGAGTCAGATGGTGCATCGTTAACACATTACGAGACTACTTGTAAACAGGAGTAACTGGATTGATACTAATAAAGGTTGTTTATTTCTGATTAACGACGAGATAATGATCCCACAAATATTGGGAATTATTAACACTTGCTCTTAAGTTCCAATGCAATTTTATCAGATAAGTTACACAATTATCAATCTGCTGAGTAAAATGCCTAATTGCCTATTAATAACGGAGAGGATGACCGTCACTATCTATCACTTCTTGAAGTCGACTTTTCATGCCCGAAACAATATTGAAGCATGCAGCACTATTTCGCATTAATTCCCAAGTTTTGTTTACCTCTTCATCCAATTTTTTTTTGGACTTTATTTCACTGGAGTCCCAGTTCAAAACCATCTGACCCCACAAGTTTTCGATAGGATTTAGATCCGGACTTTTAGCCGGCCACTCAAACACCGTTATGTCTTCTTGGGCCTTCAGCCAGTCTTGCACGATACGGGACCGATGCACCGAAGAATTATCCTGCACCAGGTAAATTTGACCCTCTGGATATGCGACCCGCACTGACGGCAGCATTACCTCCTTCAACACTTCAAGGTATAGCTCACTGTTCATGCGGCCGCTTATTTCCACAAGCTCGCCTGGACCCATTGAAGACATCCATCCCCAGTAACCTAAAACAGTCAACCTTTTAATATCTGTTGCAATATGTAATCCAAGTAAATGTCAACAAAAATAATTAGAAATAAACATAATTTCAATAACAATGTTATTTACCTAGTGTTAACCGCCCACTTGTTCTCAAGTCTAATACGTTTTTAGGGCTAAACCTCTGCCCAGGTCTTCTCCACAAAATTTTTCTTCCATCCTTATCTGACTTAAAACACTTTTCGTCGGTAAATATAACAATTTCGTTTTCCCAGTCGAAATTTAAATAACGAGTAGCAAAATTTACTCTGTTAGTGCGGTGATCGTCAGTAAGCTTAATTTTTCTGGCTGGTTTATAATTATGGATGTTCGCAGCGTGTAGATGTCGCCGAACAGTGCTAAGCGACACTCCAAAAGTTTCAGCACTTGAACGGGTAGTTTTAAAGGGTGCCACTGAGTGAACTTCCACAATATTACGGTGTCGCTCCGATTCATCAGTGTAAGCAATTGGGCGAGGGCCTTGGCGATCACATTTCACATCACCCGTCGCTTGATACCTTTGTATCCATCTACGCACTGTTTTTCTCTATAATGAAAATTATAATAAGTATTAGAAATAAATTAAAAAATCCAACTTGTAAGTAATAGTGCAACATGATTACAACAAATATATTATGTGTATAACGTAAATCTTACCGTTATGCCCATATCCCGTGCTATTTTCTTTATGCTTTGTTCCTGTTCCCAGAGAACAACAATTTTAGCCTTCAAAAAAGTTGTTAATCGAACCATAATATCGGTTAATAGATTCAACTGTTCAAAAACTTAATAAATTGGATAATATTACGACGAAGATATAGCTATATACACACAAGCGGATCGACACGAAAACGAAACGCTTTGAAAAGTAATTATACCCTCAATCACAGTTTTTAGTAAATAAGGCGAAGAAGTATTCTAAATTCAACCTTAACTCGTAGTTCATACAGCAGTTAAGTTTCTGAAGTAAAATGACGGTAGTGCAACAATCGGAATCAAGCACATTCTATTCAACCAAACATAAAATCTATGCTAATTTCAACCTTATCTTTTAGTTAATTGAGGAGTATCACACGTGATGGAAGTTGAAATATAAACCTTAATGTTTAGAAGATAAGACTTAAATCAATATTGTTCGATGAATGGAGTAATGCTATTCAAATTTTCGTTGTGATTGATAACTGAGCCTATGGCCTAGTGGTGTATGGCACGGTTTAGATTATCGGCTGGCGCCTGATGATGCGGGTTCGTGTTCTCAACCGCACGTAAAGTGTCTTTTTGTAAGTTATTCTTGGTACACAGTTCGGTCAAAAGCCGACAAAATACCATATTAATAAAAACACGCAAATAATATTTGAGTGAGATCGATGGATGCTCGGGGCCAGAGTCACGTGACGCGCCCGCCGTCATACGGGCGATAATCTTTAAAAGTCTTGGGGGGTTCCTTTTCTCTGACGCAGACTGTACTAACAACATTATCACCTTATTATTATTTACTAACATGTGAAGTTCGAGAAGTGGGTGTACTATATAGTAAATACAACTCTGCCTAACTCTTCTGGGAAAACAGCCTGCTGTTATGTTAAGATTTCAAGATATTAGGAATCAGTAAACACAGTACTAAATTGATTACTTATTCAGACTACCAGCTGCACATACTATGAGTACCTACCTACATGATTATTGATATCCATTATCATTATAATTATATGAAACCTGACACCAAGAATTATTTTTGACTACCAGTGATGTATTGTATAATCATCCATCAGGAAACAAGCGCCAAATCAAGAATAAAAAGCAACCAATATTAGGTACCGCTTCATTTGTCATCAACTTCACCATTTCGAGCCTGTCACTTTCTCGAACTTAACCTCAAAATATGAAGTAGATAAACGGTTAATAAATACGAATTGCGGGAATCCATGTAAAAAATAGTTAACAATATAAGAAGAGCATTGAATTCTCCTCTAAATACACTAGGTTTGGTTGTGACAGGCGGACTTTTCGCATGGTACAGGGTGCCCTACAATTCTGGTCATTCTCCTTTGTGTACCAAAAAATATAAAGTTTATTGGGCAAATATGTCCTAACAGTGCCTGCTCACCCATGTGTGTTTTGCTGTCTATATATTTGTCTGTATATATTTATGAGTTAAAAGTAAACAATGTTTATCGGCACCATAATTCAGTAACACACGATCAATCACTATGTTTCACACTTTGTTCGTATGTGTCTCCCGTTACTCGCTTTATCATCCACTTTTAAAACATTTCCTGGGATCCGATTGAGCTTGGCATTCTTATTTGAACAAAAAATAACTATAATTTCGGTAGTCGGTGTCTTTGCTTTTCGGTTTTCGGTTTTTGCCACCGACTTCCGAAATTAAAGTTAGCAAAGTAAATAAAATTTATACGGGACCACCTCTGAAGTATGACCTACCAAAAACAAAAAATAATCATTTAAATCGATTTATATTTATTTGGCGGAGTAATCGCGTAACATATGTACGTGTAACAAAAAAAAAACATACAGTCAAATTGCGAACCTCCTGCTTTTTGAAGAAGTCGGTTAAAATTAGGTAAGTAAGGATGAATTCCAATACCTATGCTTTTGGTACCTATGCAATTTGAACGACCGCCCAAATAAATTGAGTTACAGTCAGGAGTATGATAAACAGTCTTAAGAGTTAATGACGCGAATTTTAACAAAACAATTTCTGAAAAAACTTCACGGCGAACAATGCGGCCGCGTCGCGTCGCGCGACGATTCCCGCCAGTATGTAAGAGCCTTTATTCCATCGTCAAAACATTGCAAGACAAAGGAAACTATAACCACACTACAACCCAAAACTCTCTTACTTAACCACCCATCGTCCACAAAAACGTTTACCGTAATTTAACACCATAACGTAGGCAACTGCTGGGCTCACGCGGCTCACGAGGGTCCATCCATCTTGTTCCTGACACGTCTATGAGTTATGTAGCCCTGGTCCTGCACGCAGCAATAGATTTTTACTCTCATTATTTCATTTGACGTGTCTGCGAAGCGTTTAATGTTAGCCTGGGTTTTTGTTTTGTAATTAACAATTAATGGAGATAATTGTTGTTTATTTTGGTTAGGATTTTGACAGTATCAGGTATTACAATAGCTATTTTTGGAACTGGATATTCTATTATAATTGAGTAATTTGTTCTTGAGACTAATTAAGCAAAGCTCTGTCTTTCTTTATGATTAGGTATTAAGACATAGATTATTCCTTAAAGTAGTTTAGTCTTTTGAAAACACTTCTATAATGTTCACCTGAGAATGTGTTTGGTTATAATTTGAACTGTTTACGGTAAGTATTTGGTTTTGATATCGTAATTCCCATGAAAGAATATGAAAAAGAACTTTTATTAAGACAAAAAAGCAATAATATTAAACATTGCTCACAAGAAGAGAAACGATTAGCGTGAACCTATTATTTTTGCAGTTCTTCTGACAAAAAATACCTACTACTTTTTGTCAGAAGAACTGAAAAAAAACCAACAAGCCAACAAGCAACAAACAAGCCTTTATTTGTAATTAATACAAATTGATTCTCATATTCTTTTATGGGAATTAAAATATCAAAACCAAACGATACGGTAAACAGTTCAAATTATATTAGTAACTCTATGGACCCGCATCCGGCCGCGACGGGCCCAACAAAATTGAATGATTGATTACCCAAACTAGCCCTCACAAGTAACGTTTTTATTATTTTTAGAGGATTTTAGTTTATCCATGTCGGTATAGAAACCTCTTTCATGTAGCGTTTACGATACGATTTTCCATTTTGAGGGATATTTTCGGAGTTTGATTTAGTTTGGGTAAATTGTGTTTTGAAGATAACTTTCTTTGTTATACATATTTTGTTGCGGGTACGTTTACCCTTTTTCGGCATACTTGAAAAAAGATATAAAGGTGATCTTATAAAAGGTTCCGTTTTCTTTTATTGTCGGAACACTTTATTTCTTTTTGACCTTTTTAAAACACTGTTGAGGTCGGCAAACTAAAAAGCTCATTGAAGCAAATGACAGTGCCTGGGCGTGATAGTATGACACATGGAGCAGATTGACACTGCCTCACAAATAGGGGTATTGACAAAAAAAAAAAATCGGTCTTGTAGATAATTAAAAACTATTGGACTGGACACGTATTTTTTCTTTTTTTACTTAATTAATCAGAAAAATACGGCAATTCATTGAGTTAAAATGTGGCATGAAGTCACTGGCTGGTAGAATACCGACTTGTGACGTAGTGAGCCCCCAATGCGTTTTATCAAAATCATTTTTTTTTTTAATGATAAATCAAAAAAATCGTGTCTAATAATTTTTTAATTGTCTGACTGACTGACTATAATATGTAAGTAGTTTTTTTTTTACATTCAACATCCCTATTATGTGGGACAAAGACACCCCACAAAACCAAACTTTTTCTCATACTCTACTTGCCATATTAGGCGGCCGGTGAAACACAGGACCTCTGTATTATAAGATGTCAATGTCCTGTGGTAGCAACGAACTAGCGTGCATTTCATCGAATGTAGACTTATGTACCTTCGTTTAATGCTGACTGGATAGGTACAGTAATAAAGGCCAGTTAGCTGTATTGAGTAGAACGGCATAAAATTGGGGGAGCTACCTTTGTCAGCAGGGGACTAGTATAATCGTAGTTGACTGCTAGGTACAGGCGATAACCACATAATACTTGGTTCGCAAAATACGAGCTTGGACGTGGAGTTGCGGACACTATATTAGCGACCCGCCCCTGCTCCACACGGTTTTCACGACATGACAAAACATCGATATCACTTTATTCTATTATTTTCATAAGTTTAATAATATTTTTTAAACACATAAAACTTCCGCATTCTGCTTCTGCAGTACCTGTGCAGTTCTATGTGCATCACTGGAAGTTGGGAGAGTCAATTGAAAACTGCATCAAAAACTCTTGGGTGGTTTAAAAGAACAACGCGGACATACAGATAAACACAAGTGACTTTAATTTATAATATCTTTAGATAGATAATACTAAAATATGGTTTATTTAAAGTTAAACAACTTGATAAACATTAAAGGTACCAAACAAAAACCTTCTAATCGTTCCGACCGAAGAGTTAGCCAACACATTTGGAGTAATTCCACGCTGAGCTCAATATCGGTGTGTTCCCCTATCGCCCTTAATTTCGTTCCTAAAATAACGTTGTTGGTAAAGTCAATGTCGTTTCAATGAACGTTTATCGCCACAAAAATGTAGCTTCGATTTGTTAACGTTCCGCATTACCTTTACCTACTAGTATTTGCAGTGTTTAGAAACAATTCGCCTTTCTGCTTATCATAACCAAACCTACTACTACTTACCTTTACCCTTTCAAATTTTTGTCACTTCATCTCTCCATCTATCTATCATCTGAATCAGGGGAATCCGTGGATGTGAAAAAATTACGGATGCAATTTTTTCACATCCACGGATCGCGGAAAATTGCGGATCCGCATGCGGATTTTTGAAGACTCACATCCGCGGATGCGGATCTTAAGATTTTTTTTCCAAATTTCACTTTGCGCCGGTGCTGGCATTGTATATTCGCTTTTTAAGTAATCTATCAGCTGCAGAAATATCGCACAATGCTCACTGTGGATTCACAATTTCAAAAAAAAATAATCGAAAACTGAAATGTTCATACAATAAGCGCAACTAAACACGTTATAACTGATTTACGAGAAACAAATGGACAATAACAAACGCGTCGTATCTTGCCACCAAACGAAATCTTCGCTGTTATTGGTCAGTGAGCACGTACATATGGCACGCGCCAGTCGGCGCCCCGCCTATTTTCTTTCTTGTCACGACCTGTGCTACGTCCGCATCAATTATTGCGGATGCGGATGCAGATGTCCAAATCGATGTGGAAGCTCCGCGGTTGCGGATGTGGATATCCGCAACATTCCTCCCTGATCTGAATAATGGTTTAATGCATTAATACCTACTTTTACAAGCATTGTTTTAAGTCACAGGAACTCATACATACTTCGACAGATTTGATACATACGATTTAGAATCATAGTTTTATGTCAAAATCATTTCAGGAATTTTTCCACTTTTTCATCATAAACAATGGGTCTGCAGATTCAAAGTTATCAACGTTATCATGCCATTAGTTTCAAAGCAGCTATTATCAGTTTCATTTTCAATCCCGGCTATTACAAAGTTAGATGAGGGATCTTATCATGTCGATATGATGAGTTAGGGTCTTACTTCCTCTGCAACTTTCAGAAGAGTCGATTTATTCATGTGAAGGTAACTCGTTTTCACCAAGCCATTTTCGTGGTTCCTTGTCAGAGGTATTTTGCTTGATAAAGTTAATGTGGTCGAGAGTACCCTATGAAGCCAACTTTTCTATAAAGCATTTAATTTTTTTAAAGTTTTAGTAACGCAATGGCAAGTTTATTGCTTTTTAATCGTGGTATGATACAGGCGTTGTGTAATGCTATGTTATGTTATGTGTCTCATATGAATTCCTACCTATATCCTAAAGCCATTAGCGCATTAGGAGCTCTTGACTAATTAATAACAGCCGCACGGGTCGATCCATCAGGTTAAGCTACGCTTGTCGGGGTTGGTCCGTGGATGGGTGACAATCTTTACATATCGAGACTCCTCCGTGCCTCGGAAAGCACGTTAAGCTGTTGGTCCCGGCTGTCATTCGTAGATCTTTGATAGTCGTTACGGGTCGTCAGAAGCCCGAAAGTCTGACAACCAGTCTTACCAAGGGGTATCGTATTACCCAGTAACTGGGTTGTAGAGGTCAGATAGGCAGTCACTCCATGTAAGATATTGGTATTCAGCTGCATCCGGTTAAACTGGAAGCCGACCCCAACATAGTTGGGAAAAGGCTAGGCAGATTGATTGCTCCTAAAGCCATTAGCGTGATGCATATACTATTTTATCTAAATTGCTCCATCTATTACATAAATCGAATCCACAAATAGCTTGAGGTACACCAATGCATTCAGCTTTAGAATTTAACCTGAAAAGCGCTAACAAATTCATATTCTAACATTTTATCATCAAAATTCTAGAACATGTATCGAATGTTGACGTTATGCAACCAAGTTTCGCATCAGAAAATGGAGACGCGAAACGACATACCATGTGCTTTGTTTAGTTTAAAACAACTTTAGATCCTCACACGTTCTTCTAATCCGCTACGTTCTCATAACCCCACGCCTCGCCTGTGTTCTCAGAAAAGATATACAGAGGTGTAAGTAAACTATACCCAATAATCGCGCACTAATCCAGACTCCTTTAGCTACGTAGGTATTCTGTAAAAACCTAGGTGAAGCGAGCTGTCAACGCCTGTCAATAGTGTCAATTCCTGGCATCATTTGAAAGGCAGCGCACGCCACTTCTTTAATTTTCACTGTGACTTTTTTTTTTTTGGAGTAGTGTAATCATCGAATGATTTCGCCCGCTCTGGGTGGAGCGGGAGGGCGTGTCAGACTTTTACTGACTAAAACCCACCCGTGTTCCTTCAGTTGCCTGTTGCCAAGGGCCCCGGTATCCCTTTCGGACTTTCCCGCAACCCTGGTAGGCATCGGTCCTAGCGGACCCCGCCAATTGTGCTGACATCTCTTTGAGGCGCGCGTGGAACCGGGCCTGGTCCTTATTGCAGTGCAGCAATGGGTAGCTCGCCGTCCGCAAGCCCGCGCCTATGGTGGCCGGGAATCCGCCTGGGATTCCCGACGCCCGAGACCCTAAGTTCTGATTCCCACCCAGTCGAACTTAGTCTTAAATTTCAAATTACAGTGGACGGTAAATGAATTCAGCGGATAATGTGATGATCCAACTCATGATACTGCAAGATTCATTGATCGTCTGATTGCTGCAAAGATACCGACGAAAAGTTTAAAAATCCATATAATCGTGTCATTTCTAAAGGAAACGCTGTTCTAAGGATTTTAATAATACGTTTATTATTATTTTCTTTATAATGGAAGGTGTGTGTTTACTAATATTACGTGAGACGTGTGATCCCACACATGGCTAAAAGTCATTCACTTGACTGAAGTGAATGACTTTCATTTACTTTACCACTACATGATAAGGGTGGGCTCGGATAGTAAGAAAAATATTTATAAGTTAGAATGAGAAAGACTAGTGTTTCAACAAACAAAAATAAATCGATACTACTTCAATAGTAGGTATCGATTTATTTTTGCCATACTCCAACAATTTCAACACTTCTCCGATTTAAAATGTGTTTGTCAATACACAAGCCAACACGACTGCCCATTCATCTGTTATCAATCCCTTCCACTTCTCGCCTCACACACGAAGCTTTTATCACAAACGATTTCACTTTATCTACTAGAGTTGCACCGTTATCGATAGTGCTTATTGTGAGTGTTAACGACACCCCTAGCTTTTGTAATAAAACGAATGTTACCGGTTTTATCGGTTCTTAGAACTTCTATATTAACTGTACTGAGTAGGTACTTCAGTTTAACTGACATTTTTATACGGTTAAAGGACTAATATCAGCCATTTTCCCTATTTATTACTGAAATAAAATACTAATCTAACTAACTCGGAAATAAGGGTAGGTATTTGTACATTGTCCGAGTTAATGATTGCAATAATAAAATCACTGTATTGACCCATAAAAATATCTTCAACAGAATAAATATCAATATTCTTTATTTCATCTTAAATACATTTAATATTTTTATAAAAAAACATTTAAAAATTATACGAAATATTAAATTTAAATATATTAATATTATCAGTGGCTATAAATCCACGGTCCAAGCAAACGACTTCCCAATTATAAAACGAAAAATATTTCATCAAAACGCAGCCTCGCTGTTAGTTCGGTTCCCTTCCGCCACTAATAGGCCTTCCTATTAGCTTCCAGGTAAGTTTAGGTTATACGTTCGTTATATCCAACCATCTGTGATATTAATTTCATGCATTGGTTCATATCTGGAGCAATTAATTCGTAATTTCATTTATTTTGCATCTGCTTTAATTAATTTCGATCCGGATTTTAACGTATTTCATTAGGCTGATATTAGGTCGTAATTATTGCACGAACCTAACTTTTTATATTTAAAATTATAATTATAATCCTAAATATAATATTCAATGCGAAAATGAGTTTGTTTATTTGTTTGTTACGCTTTCAACTTCAACAACTTTCAAAACGGAAGAATAGATTTGGAAGAGATTTGGCACTGGGGTAGACCATGACCTTGAGAAGGACATAGGATACTTTTGACTCGAAACCGCGGGCCGCAACTAGTAAAAGATTCCTACGATTCCTACAAAAGTGTAGACTGTGGTCTCAAAGAAAACAAAAATAAATGAACACGTTTCGTTTCGAGCGAGCTGTCGCAAGGTGTTCAAACAATTTTATTATCTTAAAAGTAGGTACTACCGTTCTTAAAAGGATGGTCATCCTATTGAATCTAGCTAAAAGGCTATATTTTCAGTGGGCGGTTAAGTGACACCTAAGTAAATGACCCGTATCTACATTAGTTAGATGGCCTCTAAGGGATCTCGCGCACTAGACGGCCACCACCACGACCCATGGTCGCAGCGACCAGGTGCACTATAAAAACCAATACGAATCGCGCACTTTGTCGCAACGGTTTAACAGCCACAGCCCATACAATACCACTAGACGGCCACAACTGGCCGCAGTCTAGCAAGTGATTTCCACATGATAAAATCCAACTACGACTAAAAAGGTATAAACAAGACATCACAGACAGACAAATTAAAAATCCGGAGGCACACGTGTTAGGGCATAAATCGAACAGATTATGTGTGACTCCGGATTTTTAATTTGTCTGTCTGTGATGTCTTGTTTAGACCTTTTTAGTCGTAGTTGGGTTTTAGTTTTTATTACTTTAATTTTTTTTAATTATTTTGGGGTTATATTATATTTTTTTTGAAATGTGCTCATTAAGCCCTTTCATTTGATACCCAACATGGTACGACTAAACGACATTTTTTTTAAGTTAAATGTTAATTGAATGTGACGTCATATAGCCTATAACCAGCGGACGATCAAGACGTGGCCTTCAAACAATGGCCATTGTTTAAATATAAAATAATTATATTTTAAAACCCACAGAATCTTTACCGAAGTAACAGTTTTTTTTTATCAAATCGTCCATCATTCGTTCCCATTCAGCCGTCGAAAAAACGTTCCAACTTACAACGGTATTGTTCTGATACTTTTGAACCTAGGAGCCCGTTTACACGTACCATAACCATACCACATCACAGCGACAAAATGTCGGCAAGCAGTGGTTACGTGTGAATAGTGTCGGTGCAGCTTCATGCAGGTAACTGCCAGCTTTCAATGTGGTTACGTTATCGCTAGTAGATGCGATGTGATTACGTTGTGGCTAATGTTGTGTAAACAGACAAATAATTCTGTTTACGATCTAGCCGGCTGCAAGTGCGCGGTGTCGCTGGTGGTAGCGTTGTGGCTGCGACGTGGCCTTGATGTGGTCGGTATCGTCCACGCAGTTGATGAGTTAAATGGGTAATGGATGACAAAAAAAAACTGTTTGGCTCAAGCATATAAGCATGCACTGTCTAACGGGTCACAAGCTCAGTTACCGCAAAGTATAAAGTATGTTCCTTGACATATTGTTGGCAACCGCCGCAGATATTTTTTACTGCCAAATCGGCTGTAAAGTTTGACATAACGTAGTGCTTTTTGTGGTCTGTTTTATATGTTCTCAAGAATGTAAATTGTAGTGTTACGTTTTGTTTACTAAGACATTATGTTATAGCAATGTAAAACACCATAGATATGATGGATGGACTGTGTGAAAGACGATATGGCTAGAAAAGGAGCGACTACCGAGATGAGGACTAATAGAGAAGTATGGAAGAAAAATACATGTGGCGCCGACCACAAAGAAATTGGGAATAATGACTGTAAAACATCACTAGGTATTGTAATATCAAACGTTTGGAAACATTCATCATCACCATTATATTAACCAACTAGAGGGCGCCATTTTTAATTTAATGTGACGTCACATAGCCTATAACCAGCGGACAATCAAGACGCTTCTAACAATACCTTATTTGTCAAATTGTGATGAGTGGTTTAGAAGATACAAGGGAACAGATGAACATACATACATACATACATAGCGGTCAAAATCATAACCCTCCTTTTTCTTCGCCGTAGTCGGGTAAAAATACGACACTGCTGGACATAGATCTTGGCAAAAATCTGGACAAAAATCACTATGTAGTCTCAAGATGTACTTACAACCTTATAAAAGCTTAGGGAATCTATTCGTTCTAGACACTGCATACAAGACTAATCGTTGTGAATAAAAATGGCATCATCAACATCATCATCGTTTTAGCCGAAAGACGTTCTTTTCGACATAGTCCTCCAAAAGCGTCGACGCCAAAAATACCAAAAACCGCCAAAAGTTGCACAATTTCACCTATTATTTATGGCGTATTTGTGGCAATACTCAATTTATTGGCACAAGTAATTTCAAGCTGCTAAATCGCTTCAAGCACTCGCTGTTTGAAATCAAACTTTTATCCTACAACAAATAATGGATTGTGCGACAGACGACAGTCCGATAAACTTTATAAAACTATTGGAGATAAAACAGAATCTTCCGTCTAGCTGGTTCAATCAATAATAATACCTAATGAACTGTATGCTTCAATTGCTGACTGATGAAGTGTACCTACTTACTGACGTCACAATTATAGGTAACCTGACGAGCTTTTTCTGAAAATGTCCAATATTTTACTGATACATCAGAAATTATTTAGAATAGAACCGGAGTTACCGATATAGCGTGCAGAGTAAGCAAGCTGATCCCAAAATTCTGACAACCAGTCTTGCTAAGGGGTATCGTATTACCCAGTTACTGAGTTGTGGAGGTCAGATAGGCAGTCCCTCCATGTAAAATACTGGTATTCAGCTGCATTCGGTCAGATTGGAAGCCGACCCCAACTTGGTTGGGAAAAGGCTAGGCAACTGAAGTGGCAGTGAGCTAGCCATATTTGTTGAAACTGATGGCCGGTGGAGCAGACGATTCCTGGGGGCCTACCACCACCTCTTACAGCAGTATTATTTTAATATTACTTCAGTGTAGGAAAGAGATGAAGCTCTACAGGACGTACCTATAGTTCCATCTCTTTCCCCCACGAAGTCAGATTAAAATAATATTGCTGTAAGCGGTGGTGGTTGGTCCCCAGGAGTAGATAACGTAAATCAGCAAGTGTAGTGTGGGACGCCCCTTAGCTAAATAGACCGTCGACCTTAAAAAGCTGGCTGGGAGGCTGGGACAGACTGGATGCCAGATGCAGTGGCCTATCACAAGGCTGAGTTCACATTAGTTTTACCATCCGTTTACGTTCCATCAAACATTATCATATGCAATTTAGGTTTTATAATTTTGTCATCATACTGAATAGGTTTAGTCAACCTAGTAATGGCTTTATCACTTTTGACAAATCCCAGTTAATTGATAAAGCACTCTACACACGATCAATCACAATCGGAATCATTCTGGAGAAACAAACACACAATACATTTGTTTTTAATACGTTGCTTCTTATGTTCGAATAATTTGTCTGTTCAACTACGTTAATAATGCAATGAATGTTGTTGAACTGTCAAAGTGAAAGGCATTATCATAGTTTGTTACGCAATTACCTTGTCCCCTTGTTGTTTTATAACATTCGACCATAGGGTGATTAAGCAATAGGTAATGTTGTATCTATTAAACAAATCAGGATACTTCTGTAATTTTAGCTAACTTATCAATTTAGGTACCAAAAAATATTTTAAATTATTTAAAATAAGATAACGTAATAATCTGACAAATAAGAGTTCGACATACTTCAGTTGAGATTTCTATCAAGCTCTACTGAGCATATCGAGGAGTAGCAAATAAACTAGCTAAAGTACGGCGTTTGACTATTTATAGGTGCAATAAAACCATACGAGCCTTGAAGCCATCAACACCTTGAGTGAACCAGAGAGAGCCAGTGAAATGTGGATGCGTTCCTATAAACTGGGGTACGAATAAAATTGGAATAGGTCGGAATAAAATTGGAATAGGTCGGTATAAAATTGGAATAGGTCGGAATAAAATTGGAATTAAACCTAGGATACATTGGTTTGGGAGGTAGGTATTTAGTTTTGTTGTGAAGAAGATTAAAATGATAGAACCTGAAACAGGGACTTCAACAAAAGCTTCAATAAATGAACAAAATTTAAAGGTATTTTACTAAAAAAGGTAAAATTATAGAAAAATATAATACTTATTATAAATAATTAAACTAAAAAAAAAATATTATAAGTACAATTTATTTCATTAAAATTAGGTACCTAGGTATAAAAAAATAAAAATGCTTTTCATAAATGGATCTGGGAAGTTTCAATATTGTGTTGGTAGGTGGAAAGCCTTGATTTAAGTGTCTTATTATTTTGTTTTGTTTCTATAGCATTAATTACTTAATTGAAAATCCGTGAATGTTTTTCGTTTATTTTACAGTTAGCTTCTGCCCGTGACTTCGTCCGCGTTAAACTTGTTTTAACATTAAGTAATTCTTTTGACACTCGGCATCAGATCAGTAGTTCCGGAGATTACCGCCTAAATACAAACAAACTTTTACCTCTTTATAATATTAGTATAGATAATAGACTACTTTCCAAATACCTTTTTCATATTCCCGCATATTAATTGTTGTGTTTTTATTTCTCCTTTGAGTTGTTTTAATCTGGATTACGCATCCATTAAACCATTAAATATTTAAACACACGTGAAAAGGTGGAACACTCAAAACATTTAGCTACCTACCTACTTTCAAAAAATGGTAGGGTTCGAGCGTTTTAGTAGTAAATCAAACCGTTTAAACTCTTAATCATTTGTAACTAAATGTTAAAAAACGCTGCGTTAGGTTTTAGTGACCTTCCACACAAGCAAAATCGCAGTAATTTTTATTTAAGAAGAATAATTGAGGTTTCGTTTGACTATTATATCTCACCCCTAACCTGACCTGATTTCAAGTGACGATATGCTCGATTATGAAGCGCGTTTGCCTGGGAAATACAATTCGTGTCTGACTAAAAGCGACGTAGTTTAGCAGTGCATACGAATAAATGTGTTTTCTTTCCCTCCTTCGCACTTTTTCTCATTGCACATCTGACATTGGCAGAATTGTCGACATTGGCACCATTGCCATACATAAAAATAGAATAGAAATGTGTTTTTTTAAATTCAACATTATAATGTTGACTTTAAGAAAACACATAATATAACATAAGTTATAAGAGTTGTAAAGTTGATGATATAAGGAGTAACTTAGGCTTCTTTTATTATAGAAAAAGAATTAGAGTCCATGCGGGGCGAAAAATACAAATATTGTGTTGACAATATGTTATGCCTTTTCCATCTCATTTTAGAAGTAGGTAAATATCGAAAGTGAAAACAGTATGATCAATCTTCGAGTTTCATACGATTTTTTTTTAAATCATTTTCCTAAACGAAATTCACACAATATTAACAAAAAACGCGCATTTAATAATAACATTTTAAGAGCAAAAAGATAAAAAGTTCAAAGTCATTCCCGTAATACGGCACCGGAATCATCCGAAAACGTTTTCCAGAGATTATAGATCACAGATATAGAAAATGAGGGACCTTTTGTGAAGACCATTATTTTCTCCAACCAGTATATTATTCCGTTTTCTCCGTGGTCTATAGAAATACATTGTGATTATTGGAAATGAGTTTTTTAGATCAGTTATCGTTTAGTTTTTTTCACCGACTAAAGAAAAAAGAAAGAAAATTTGTTTTTTGGGACAAGTTTCTTAAGATTAAGGCATTACCTTTGTCCTCAAAATTATAATTATGTCTCTCTTTGTATTTCACTGTGTGTACATAAATAATAAATAAACAAATAAAGTTCTGCGTTTAATAACCTTTTTTTTTAATAGGGATAGTTATAAGTTCAAACTACGGTAGGTACAACAGATAGGTATTGAATACGAGGCTTTTGGCTAATAACTTAGAATATAATGTCATTCTTTTTTTTTGTAATGTGCGTCTAGTTTGTGCAGAATAAACAATTTTTATTTCTTTCTTTTCTTTCTATACCTACATAAATGCAAGCGGAACATTGCAATTATGATAGCTCAAGTACTCAACAAGTTTTGCACTCAAACATCTGTCTAAGCTCTCTTTTATAATGTCTGGACTTTTTACACAAAAGCACCCTAATTACGTAAAACACTTCCAATCACAATCCGAGTGTTTTGAAGGATATTTTATCTAATCCATTGCTTCATAGGTTTGAAAAATTCTTGCTCAACAAAGTAAATAACGCAATGACGTGGGCGGACTGTCAAAATGAAACCCATTGCGATCAATTGTCATTTTCTTTTATGTGTGTTACCCAACTAACCCATCCCGGTCAGAGTACTGCTATGCACTAGAGTGGTCCAATAGACATTCGTGTATTGCATTCTTGCTAGCCCCGCTTTTGAGGGTCGCCATCTTGGAAGTACGTTTTACATCGAAACTATTCCGAGTATTGATGCACTTTGCGTCAGTACTGCTTCGGTAGTTCACTGAGCTCGAAGTAAAATACATAAAAAGAATAAAAATGAAAGATGGTACGTTTTTTTTGTAGTTTACAGTCGTGGAAGTTTAAAATCATAAAGGTTGTTTCATTATCTTATTTTCTGTCCTTTCTTCATTTAAAAAATATTATCGTTTTGTTTAATATTCGTTTAAAAAAATATGGAACGTGACGGTGCAACAAGAAATATTAATTTAACTAGTCCATTACGCTACGCGGCGCTACGAAATTCGCTACGAAAAGTTTTGCCAATAAGCGGAAATATTTCACGCTATTTTTTAAATGTACAATTTAAAATACAGCGTTCTGTGAAATATTGGCTTTCGACCGTGTATTTCATTCACATTAAACCAACCGTTTATAATACAATATACTTACCTCAAAAATCCATCATAGGCCTTCCTGCGCGATTTGAGCGTTTACACGTATGAAAAGGCATTACAGCTACGTTGGGGCATTTAGTGACAGATTTATAACTCCCAAAACCGGGACACGTAGATATTAACACATACTTGGAGCAAGAACGCCCATAACAAAATACTTGGGGCAACTGTCAGTTTCGATTCACCCCCCTTCGTGCACGATAAAACTGTTGGCAAGAATATTTATGATAAAGTGTACGTTCATGGAGTTTTTAGTTAGTTTCGCTAGTAAAGTTTTAGTTTCTTAACGCGGCTTGCGGTAGGTGACGATTTCTACCACTCAACTGACTGGCAGAAGTCGTCACGTAAGGAAAAAACGTTATGCGACTTTCTCTCTCTCCCTCTGTCACTTTCTATTAAGTAGAGTGTGTGTAGGTGTGTGCGTGCGAGTATAGCGTAAGGAACTTCGTTCCTGGCGGGGTTCTCCAAACCGCACATTATTTTTTCGGGTTTATTGATTTGGTTTTGGTTATTTAATTTAGGACAGAAGAAGTTACTTGGAAAAAAATGCGACATAATGTACATAATTATGTAGGATACTAGAATAGAGTAGAGCGAATAATTTATATGTAAATATGATTTTAGCAAATTACAAAGTAAGTAGGCTTACAGAAAATTCATAGGAGCATTTAAATTGCAACTAATAATAAAAAAATCTACATTTATGTTAGCAAATCACTATAGCAATGAACAAAATTGTTTCCTATCGTGACATTTACTTTGACGAATGCCTTTCATTAAAACAATACAAATTATCGTATCGTATCGTACGTAATAATTTCCAAATCCCTAACTACTTTAAAATTGCTGATTTGAGAATTCATGTACTATAGAAAACTCCTCGCTATGCAAGCAGCGCAGTCAACCCACAAAATTCTATCCGATATAAATATTTTTTTCCTGACTCATTGTAATTTTTATTTATGCAAGTATAGATTTATAAATTCAATGTATCAGAAATAAAGTGTTTTTATTAAAAATGGAACACGGAACGCCATCCCAACAGCACCTAAACGACAGACAGATTAAGCCGGTTTCACCTTTCTTTACCAAAACTTACTAGGTACAAGCGTACCCCGATTCCATTAAAATAATTTCGCCAAGATAGCGTTTAGACTCAGTTAAGATTTTTTCTTTAATTTCTAAAAGAGTGTTCCGTCTTCCGCTCCCAGCTCGTTTCCGCTTTAGATGGCAGTCAATTTGAGTGGTGGCTCCACGCCTTTGGCCTTGAGGCTTGTATTTTCTTCAAAGTACAAAATATTTCGTAAAATATTCTCTTGCCTTGACGTTATTACTAGATTTTATTTCTTAAGAATTTGTTGGTGTCGTTTTAAAACGACCGGTATCTTAAAGTTCAAAGAGGCGTCTTTACTTGGAATTATCATAAATAAAAACTATCCTAATCTCAGTGAGTTTGTGGGTAAGACACACTCCACAAACAGTTAAACTTACAAAAAAATAAAATTAAAAACTAAAAATTGGCTGCCAAAACGACAAGGTACGTTTTGCTTTTTCGGATGCGAGTTCGTGAAGCCTGGATTATTTTGATTGACCCAAACGAGTGTCAAACTCAGCGCAAAATCCACAGTTGATGTACACAGTACCTCGCCAAGTATCAATTAGTTTGTTGCCCTTTGTGACTCACTCAGATGTCAATCAATGTTGGCTTTGCATAGTATTGGAAGTATATGAATTTGAACATCGTATTGGGATAAGTCTTGGAAACTAAGTTTTTGAAAACTATGTATGTAAATATCCTTATCGAGAAGACCAAAGGCGGACCAGGATTTATTTCTGGGAGGGGCACATGGCCCTGACAGATAATATGAAGTGTCTCCCATATCTTGTATTGCACTATGCTGTTTTTGGGATTCATTCTTTTTCAATGAAGATATAGTAGCCAACTTCTTCAACGTTCATCATTGAAGCAATGTCTTGATAGATATGCATTCAGTGCCAGTCCATTCAGACTATTAAATTTTATTTTACTTAAATCGTTTGGGGGTGGGCACGTGCCCCTGCTTCCTCTGGATTCGCACTTGGAGAAGACAAAGACGACGACGACGACGATGTACCTATGTCTGGTGGAACCAGTGGGGTTTTCAAACGTATGAAAGAATGAAACTTCTTTAAATGCAAAATCTTTTGGATTGTGAATAATTCAATCAATCATTTCTTTTGTTAAACATAGGTATGGTCACAGATAGTACTCGTATAGTGATTGAAAGTGTGTTACAAAAGTATATCATTTCGACTCTGCAATCGGCATTTTGTTTTGTTTGTTTGTTGTCATTTGCTATTGTCGCAACGCCTAGTAATTACGCAACGTGTATTGCCTTTGGTCTTGGGTAAACCCTGAGGGTAGACCATTAATGTGACCTGCCCTGACATCAAGTAATGGACAAAATTGACAAACTTTTAACGATTAAGATTTTGAATACAAGTCTTTTGGCTACTTTGTATTAGTGTGCGAATTTTGTTTTTGAAGTGAAAACTCTTTAGGCGTGTCGAGCACCCAAAAAGGGTGAACAAAAATCATGGAACTCGCGTCATCGTCATCGTCACGCTTGAAGAAATGTTTTTGGCGCCATCTACCGTCTACCGTTTGAATTACGTTGAGGTTACGCATTGTTGCTTAGTTTTCAATTGTATCGGCAGTCCTCAAAGACTGCCCGGTTTTTTGTTGTAATGTGTCTTGTTTGTGCAGAATAAACAATGTTTCTTTTTTTTTCTTTTATTAGGTACGCAGTTAGGGTGCTGGTCAGCCCCAGTGCCACCTTGCTGACAAGTCAATATTTCACCACGGCATACTTATGACGCTATTCTTTTAAACTTAGTTCGTTTCGTGTTTTGATACGAGAGAAGTATAGTTCGTGCCGATACCAGGGAAGAAGTTAAAGAAGAACCAACAAAATTTTATTCATATTATGTAAATTGATAGTCTTCACTGTGCAGCCTTTACTGTGTGTGTGTGTGCAGCTGTGTACACCTGCACAGAAATAGGAAATAGACGAAGCAATATTTTTATTGTGCAACTTGTTTTGTTTACTAACAAATTACTTTATCACATTTTTATTTTTTTGTGTACTACTCTAACAACCCTACTAGCGCTCCAGAGTAACAATTTACGAACTGACTGAAATAAAGATAAATTATTAATATGAACTACTACAGTACTTAGACCAACGAACTATGTAAGTATATTATTTTTATATACTTACATATCTTTGGTATCTGTTTGGTGTATGTAGGACCGGGACTCATGTAGTCCCGGTCCTACATATCTCGGGAACATGGAGTCCCAATCCTTTGGAAGACGTACGGGGGTCGAAGCCAAATTGCAGCGGCCCCTTAGACAATTATAAATGGAATGAAGCACCAACAGGCCATTATTCCTGTTTGCACTAAGCAAGTGCCCCCATATGCCCGTTTTCACTAACAATTGACACCTGAATATTTCGGCAAGCGGCATTTAAAAGCGATAAAGGCATTTAAATGGATTTTCAAAGCTTGGCTCGGCCCCAAAAGGTAAAATTCAACAACGCGCTTTCATTCAGTCATTTAGGTGTTGCCTAGTGTTAGTGAAAGTGGTCAAAAGTTTTGCAATAATTGTTATTATCATAAAGCTGTACTTAGTTACGTTACCAATATTGCTACCTTATCTATCGGATAAACTGATATAAAAATACAAGTTCAAAGCAATCGATTCCTGCAAATTGGTCCTTTGAATCGAGAACTAATTGACTCAGTAACACAACTATTCTCATCCAGTGAACCGTGTACGTGTTTCAAGATTTTTTAGTCTGGGACTCGCTACAGCTGCTTTTACTTGACGACACAAATTGCGAGACATTTTAAGTGTCGGACACTAATTGCTGAGCTCTTGACACTTGAGCGAGTTTCAAATCGAAATTACTATAGTAGGGGGGGGGGGGGGGTTACTGCTTTGCGGGAAAGTCCGAAAGGGATAGCGGGACCTTGGCAACAGGCAACTGAAGGAACACGGGTGGTTTTAGTCAGTAAAAGTCTGACATGCCCTTCCGCTCCGCCCAGAGCAGGAGAAGTCATTTGATTATTTCCTACCTACAAAAAAAAAAGGGGGGGTACCGCTCGATTTTAGTCTAGTTGTTTATTATTCAATAATCGTCAGAATGAGTCAGTCGCCGCATGCAAGGGGGAATCCAAAGTTACAGTAAGATGTCAAAATTGTAAAAAAAGTTTTTTTTTTTTAACAACATTGTTAGAAAATATTTTCAGACTGTCTGAAATAACTATTTCCAACTACCAAAGATATAAAATTATGTTGTTTACAATTTTATATGGACCTTATTTTTGACCTAAACTGGAATAGGTCATGCCTCAGCTGTTTTAAGAGTCAAAGGAGACGGTCCATGGTAGAGATATCCAAGGAGTAAGTTATAGAGTGGCATTGAAAGCTTTTATCAATACGGGTCGAAGGGTTTGCTCAAGAGTATATCCATACTAACATTGTGGCGGCATCTACATCGCCACATGCGAACTACGCATCAAAGAATTGACGTCACACAAATCCTGCATCGCGCAAGCAGAGTTTACCGCGCAACGGGTATATATACGACCTCCCGACATCAAATCGTTAGGCAGTTGCTCGTCAGATATACCCGTCTGTTCGGAGGGTCCGCCCTTTTCTATAGAGGATGAGTGAAGATTACCCCTGAAGCCCTAGACAAAGTGACATTCTATCAGCGATAACGATGATGGAAAAGGCAAAAATGACTGGAACTGACATAAGCTATCGAAAAGCTTATGTCAATCCTGTTGAAAGTCGTTGTAGACATACGAAATGCTTTTGAAGTAATTGTCACCTGTCTAGGCCCTCTGTTCCTCATACCTCTAAAATATTATAAATGCGAAAGTAACTACGTATGTCTGTATGTCCTCTACCTTTTCACACATGAACGGCTGAACGGTTTTCAATGAAAGGGCACAGGTAGACCATGACTGGGTTATGACGATATTTGTTATCGCGGTAGTACGTTCTCGTAGGATAATATTGCCGATCGCCACGCGGGCGAAGCCACGGGAAAAAGTAATTCTAACTACTATTTTAATGCGATAGTGAGTTTGTTTGTCTGTTTGTTACGCTTTCACGCACGGCAGAACGGATTTGGATGATATTTGGCACATTGGTAGACCATGACCTGGATTAGGACATAGAATACTTTTTATCCCGATATTCCCACGGGATCGGGACCTATGGTGGAACAGCGGGGCGCAGCTAGTTGTTAATAATAATTAAATTATACCTATCTTAAGTCGTATGCGCAAGTGTAGAACCCTCTTCACATTCACATTTGTGACGCAGACAAGACTACAATTTACAATTTTACGATCAATTGAGATTTCTCCTGAATCTCTCGAGAGGTGTCCAAACGTGATATATATTATACAGAATATTAATTTACTTCAGAGCAATAAACGTCAGATTCTCTTGGAAATTGTTTGTGGAATTAATTCTGATACGTAGACATTGTTTCAGATTTTAATTCACACGTAGTTACGGAGCAATAACACTAGAAGAAAGGTTGTTTTAACTATAAAATCCATACTTCCATAATTAATATTATAAATTCGAAAGTAACTCTGTCTGTCTGTATGTTACCTTTTCACGCATAAACCACTGAACGGGTGGCAAGGAGATAGATGGCATCCTGGGGAAGGACATACAGAGTACTTTTTATCGACATACCACGCGGGCGAAGCCGCGGTCGGAAGCTAGTTCTAACTAATATTGTAAATGCGAAAGTGAGTTTGTTACGCTTTCACGCTAAAACGGCTGAACGGATTTGGATGAAATCATGGTAGACAATGACAGTATTGTAAAAAAGTTTAAACAGTTTCATGATTCAGCATCATGATTGTGGTTTTATCAATACTTGACTGTTTATCATTCTCCTGCCCTTATTCCAATTCATTTGTGGTCGGCGCAACACATCGAGATATAAGTACTAACGTACTAGAGAAGACACCGTAAACACCTACTTTGTCTCGTTCAACTGCGGCGATCGCGCCGCAGTTTGTCGAAGAAAACGCGTAAGTGCCGTGATTTACATGGCGCTTAAGAACTTTTTGCCGAGAATAAATACACTTCCGCAGCAAATCTAGCACTGTGGTAAATTAGGTACGGTTTAGACGAATTGTTATTATTTTAGCGCTGCAGCGAACTAAAGATTCAATACGAAGAATAGGACAATTCAGTTATTTGACGTAGCTTCTCTAGTACGTTAGTACTTATATCTCGATGGCGCAACATGTCTTTTTCTTCCATACTTCTATAATAGTCAACATCTCGGTAGTTAACCCCTTTCTAGTCAAATCGTCTATCACACAGTCCTTCCATCGTTTCTTTGGTCTTCCTCTAATCGTATAGCCATCCACATTCATACTCAACACTTTCCTCACGACATTTTCCTAATTCCTCTGCATCACCATTTCTAGACAACTTTTCATTCAACGGTGCCACTTTCAGACTTCCTTCTATAAACTAATTTCTTATTCTATTACGAACACTGTTAATGAGTTTTTAATTAGAATGTCGAAAGGATATCAAGCAAAGGGCACTCCTGAATATGCGCTTGAGATAATTTAATCTAGAGCTAAATTGTCGTTGGTAGTATCTATAAATAGTCTAATAAATACCTGTTTTTCAATATGTCTCCGTTTAAGCAAGGACCTCTTCTCATTCAGAGAAGGGACAAACGATAAGAAACCAATAATATTATTTCAGTAAAAAGTCATTGGTAAGTTACACGTTACTCTTGCTTTGGCGGCCGTATAAGATACGGTCTAACGAAGAAGTGTGCCTGCACAGGTAGACCGGAGCGTACGGAATGTGGCTTAAAACGGTCAGTTTAGCAGAATCAAAAGGGTGTACTATTACGAAATAATTAATCTTGTTTGACAGTTTTCTATGGAGATTCGTAAAATGGTCCACCAATTATGAATTGCTTTTATGAAGAATTAGAGAAATTGCTAATGACAGCTGGGATTCAGGAAATGAACTGCTTTTAGAAGAATTGCTAATCTGGCCGGTTTAGGCTCCCTGTGCAGTTCTTGGAACATACGACACGCCGGTCGACGGCGCCGTATCTGTCTCTCTACAAGCGTGCAGAGCTCGTCAGTTTTATTTTATTAAAAAAAAGATGATAGTTTCAAAGAGAAATCGACTGTTGCGAAAAAAACACTCATTGTTGCACCCTTTCTAATATGTATTTCCTATGATGTGCAAAAAATCAGCACTCCCTCAGTGGAACGTAGGTACAGGCTCAGCAGGTGGACTACAAAAGGGTGATTACGTACTTTTAGAGCGTTAACACACTGACGATTTGCCAGCGTGTTTGTAGCGAGGCAATCTGTGAACGTGCTCTCCGCGGGTGCGAAGCGAGCTAACCGCGACTACGCGACGAACAGGTTCGCTACGTTTTCACAATATTGTATACTCGCTTGTCTCGCTCTCTCTTGTACACTCACGTCAATCGCTCTCTTTACGCAAAGGCGGCGTACAGTCGCGCAGACGTGGCGTGCTCGCTACGCAGCGAGCGCGTGTAACAAACCCCTCGCTCGCAAATCGCCAGTGTGATAAGGCCCTTATTTCGTGTTTGTTTGGTATTGAACTAAACCCGCCCTTAAAGCACATTCACAGCACGTGCACTTACAGATGCATTTACACACTATGATTTTACGAGCTCAGTCGACACATGTCGCAGTGATGACATTATTTCCGTTCAGTAATTGCGTTCAATCCGATTGAGCAAACAAGCCGGCTCGATTAGTCAAATGCTTGTCTGTCTGTTTGTTTGTTTGACTGTCTGTTAATAGTTCACCATGTGTGTTTGGGTTTCAATGTGTTAAGTACTCGATGACGTAGGTATTGATTTTGGAGTTTGATTAATTATCGTCGTAATGTATGTAGACTAGATATGAAACATATAGTCCTCCGGAAAAAACTACTGAAAAGCCAATCCATAAAGTTCAGTTTCCGCTACAATTTCAAAAATTTTTAAGACTTTTTCAATAGTTGATACGATTCATTCATTTTGAAACAAACTTAAGCTACACCAAAATAAAGTAGATTTTCGTTTATATGGATATCAGCTAATTGGAAACAAGGATTTCAATAAACTTTATTTTCCCGTCACAAGCCAGTATCACGATTTAGAGACTTTTAAAATGATATCTAACTAGCTGATGCCCTCGGCTTTGCCCGCGTGGATGTCGGTTATTATATACTAAAACTTTCCTCGAGAACCACTCTATCCATTGGTGAAAACAGCATCGTTTTTGAGTTTATCGTGAACAGACAGACGCAGCGGAGTACTTTGTTTTATAATAATATGCAGTGAAGATAAAAAGGCACACATTCCACTTTCATTCAAAGGAATCTTTTGTCTACCAAGCTAAATTCAATTAAGTCTAAGCCCCGTCTAAACATAGTTTAATACAACACTACCTAAACAATATAATGTTCACTAAACTGTAAATGGTTTCTTTGTTCCCGATTAGTTTAAGTTTATTACGCACTTTACAGTCTCTTGAATAGTCAAGCTCTTATTTATAGCACTAAGGTTGAAGCCACCCAGGTAAAATATATTTAATTTCTTGTTTCTAATTGACGCTGGAACGAATATCAACTTCATGCTAGAATAAATTAAATTGATTTCAGAATGACCTATTGACCTATTGAAAAAGTCATAAAAAACCTTGAAGCGCAAACTGACCTTTATATCGTTTTCTTAAAACACATGCTTGTTTACACATTTGGAAAACCTAAATCGTGCATGCAGAAGTGCTTCGTTTAGCGTTGAGTTTGCAGTTGAGCATGGTTTTACTATTGCAATGGCCACACTGCCGCTTGGTGACTACTATGTCACTTGTTCGAGGGCATAGACCAGTGACAATCGGTTCAAAAGCGTTCCGTATTTCTACATCGACGTTCAACAGGATTGACATAAGCTTTTCGATAGCTTATGTCAGTCCTATTATATTTTTGCCTTTCCCATCATCGTTATCGCTGATAGAATGTCACTTTGTCTAGGGCCTCTGTTCCAATAGTATTTTATGAAAATGTAAACAAAGCCTGATATGGTTAAATTCTTTCGCAACCACTCATTAAAGAGAAATAGTTACAGTTCGATTCAAACTTAATAGCGGCTCGGAACATGAGGCGAGTCGCGGCGCAGTAACAATTTCATGTGACAGCGGGGGTGAGGGGTGGGGTACTGCGCAGCTATAAGCTAACTTCCGAGCCGCCATTAAGTTTGAATCGATCTGTACACATACATCCGGTTTCAACTGTATATCTACTACTGTCTCCAACAGTTATTGTTTGAATAACTTAATTAAATACTTAGTTATTGAAAAACGGAACGAACGAAGTCATTGGCGAATATAAAATTAACCTCAATTATCAAATGAAAACCTTCTTAGGTGATTTAAAATTTGAATTTCGGGTTGAAGTATTAAAAACTATCTAATCAAAGCACTCAATTTGTAAGTAGCACTACAAATTGGCATCCACAGGTCCGTTTTCTGATTTCTTTCTTTACATTTTCATCAGATATTTTGAAGCAGACTTTACGTTAGGTACTCACCAAGGGTGTGTTGTAGCCACACAGTTAGGAGATTCGCTTGGTGCCTCCAAGCGAATCTCCTAACTGTGTGGCTACAGCCTAAACATTCTTGTCTAAAATATGTTAGGATCAGAATTTATCTAGAGGAATGAGCTTTAAGCGTTATGAAGATTCCCCAGCGTTCATAAGAGAGTTTTACGAATATTTTGTTGAAAGCCGCAATTTTTTGTGGTAAAAAAGGGTACGTACTCGTAGGTGACATTTTAGTTGCGGGCTGCACAAAATGACAGTGGTACAAAATGTGAACACTTACTACATAATATGTAAGTAATCCTTACATAATATAAAAAAGAGTCCGCCGCCGCGTCTGTCTGTCGTCCTGTTCGCGATAAACTCAAAAACTACTGCACCGATTTTAATGCGGTTTTCACCAATGGATAGTTCTCGAGGAAGGTTTTAGTATATAATAACCGACACCCACGCGGGCGAAGCCGCGGGCTTCAGCTAGTTTTATTATAAAATACCAGCTTTTGGCTTCGCCCGTGTGTATGTCGGAAAATATCCCACGAGAACGTACTACCGGGGGGTTAAAAGTACCCTATGTGTTAATCCAGGTTATAAACTATTTGTATGCCCATCCAAATCCGCTCAGCCATTTTCTGGAACATACATCCAGACAAACCGTCAAACATCGGCGTCAGACTCGTTCCCACACCTTGTAGCTTTTATTTTATTTTTCAAAAATATTCCATGTAAGGAGACATTACATAGAATATTTTAATGTTTATTACTATTTTATTATAATGTTTATATAGATACAAAAGCGAATGATCTATCTGTTTCATACATTCGATTTTCTTGCAATCACTAAGAAATCAGGCTTGGTATGTTATTAAAAATAAAGGGGGTGGGTAGTTACCCACACTTTATTTTTGTTTTAAAATTTGTTTTTTTCAAACAAATTTTAACACACGGGCGAAGTCACAAGCACAGCAAGTTCACATTTTAATAATAGTTACGTGATAGTTGACACGTGTATTGAAAAAATAATTACGCCGACACGTATCAAAGCCGAATCCCGATAAGTGTGTCCTCTGCCTTTACGAGTATAACCGAAATACGCAGTGGTGATTGATTTACTCTTTTATTTATTTATTAAAACGTCATGCACAAGTAAAAAAACTACTGTACAAAGGCGGACTTAATGCCTGTGGCAGAAAATACAGAACGCCAACTGCTACAATCTGTACATTCTAAATCTGGTCATACACACCCCTTGGACAGTCAGACCTCTTACCACTTCGCTGATTATAGTTGGCCCGAGACCGCTATAACGCGTTGGGGGGTCAGCGTTGACGAATGAGCGGCGGGACGCCGTAAACGTTGACGAATGAGCGACCTGCAGTGCCACCCCCCCCGTTTCGCCGCGCACATACCTAAGGGGCTATAAAGAGGTTTCGATCAAACTTTAGCTCATATTTTTACGAGCGCATCTTGAACTTTTCTCACATAAGCAGTTCGTATCGTAATTATAGTAAAAGATTTACATCCACTCCTCAAAACATACATTTCAACCTATTTCTCTACCTACCTAAATAACGTCGTGCACAATGAAATTTATATCTTAATGCCCGTCAATTTACTAAATGAGCTCACATCTCACAAATGGCATTTCCTGCTGGGGACTCTTGTTTCTCCGACTGCTAAATATGTATGGGCTCATTACATTTTCGAGTTCAGTACGAGAGGCGAAAAGAGGTCTTAGGCGACGAAGCCTCTAAGTAGAGGACGTAGGAGGCCAAGTAGGTGCTGAATTTTCATGTGTATGTTTTAATTATGTTTTTGTTCTTTCTTTGGTAGAAGAATTATAAACGTATTGTTGCAAGGGAGTTTTTGGGATTGAGTTGAGGTTCATACGTTAGGCAAGTTCTATTTTCCGTATTTTACAAATCGTTGGTAAGTATGTAAATTTTCTAAATACGATGATAACGACGAATATTATAAAAACCGTTTTCACTCGTTATTAGTATACTCGTTGTCATACTATTTGAAAGCGACACACATAATAGATACATACGGCTACACATCAAGCTATACATTTCCAGTTTATGCTGATCGCGCATTGTATATGTTTTCCGTACAATGCGAGGTCAGCTTATACCGGAAATGTATAGCTTGATGTGTAGCCGTGTGTACATATTATCACACCATATCGCAAGTCAATTTGTAGTTTTAAAAATGATATTTTATTATTTGTGTAAAAAAGTTAACACAGCGATCTGTAAAACAGTCTTCAATAAACACGCTCTCCAACTTTGACACGACTTCTTTTTTATCGGCCCAAACAAATTTAAGAAGATACTTTTAACCTTTTCTTGAAATGTAGTTTAGTAAAGTAACAGGCGAACTTGATCCCCAACCAATAGGCTCAATACCTGCCTTTTTAAACCGACACAAAAAAGATTGGTTCCATTTGTAGTCCAACAGTAAAACCGAGATAAACTTGGTTCGATAAAAAGTCACTTTTCACAAACAATATTCGGGTTATCGGGTATGCAGATGAACTGAACTGTATCGCAACTTCATTTCGCAAAACGAATTCAGTTTACCGATGGGCGAGTCCATTTTACGGAATACTGAGCGATCGCAATCGCTTTGGTCGGAGTATCTTTTTGATGAGTATAAACTTGCTTCGCAAAAATATGCATTTTTTTACAATTAAATTGTTTAAAAGAGCTTTTCGCTTATGGCAGTTTTCTTAAAAGAAAAACTGAAAATGTGTTACAGGTACCTACATACCTGATAGGTTATTTTTTTTTAATGATCAGATTGATCCCATTTGTCCAGCTTACTTGCACTCTCCTTCCATTTGATATAACCGGAGGTGAACAGTTGGTGATAGTATTACCTGAAAACAAAAAAAAAACAGTTTGAATGTGAATAAAATAAACATCGCATGTCGACTCCTAGAAAAGACCTCGCGATAACAATTGTGCTTTCCCATTCACTTGGGGCGAATATCTTAACATCATAGTACTGATATTATCACTCCGATACTACCCATTCTATCCACTCAACACCAAAATCTTAATCGCGAAAACATAATCAGCCGCCTCACACATTTGTGTCCAGCAAGTAGGTATTGAAATTGTGTATGTGGCGGTGTTCATTTTTCCGCGTTTACTAAGTTGGTCCCTTGGAGAAAGTTTTTCAGTTTCATGGTCTGATAAATACCACATCCTTAATAATGACCACACATTTCTGATACACGATTTATAATAATAATCTTATATATGTATATACAGTATGTTAACTAACAAAGGGCGTTCCCGTTAACCTGAAATAGTATAGCGTGAATACAAGCTAAAAAAAATATGACAAATCAAAAAAAAAATTTTTTTTTTTAATTTGTGTCGATGAAACGATTAAATTTAAACGTAAAAGAAACACTCTGTACACGCAGACTTGTATTTCAACGTAGAAAAACAAGTGTGACAAGTGGGCGTGTATAGAGAGTTTATTTTCCGTAATAATTTAATATTTTTTGTGAATATTTTACTTAACAAAAACAAAAAAAAAAACATTTTTTTTTATGGTAATATTTGTTTTAGCATGTATAGACGCTATACTATTGCAGGTTAACGGGAACGCCCTTTGTTAGTTAACATACTGTATAAAACTAAGTCAGGTTTGTTCAAGCACTTATAACTCGAAAACTGCTGGACCGATTTTGTTGATCTTTGATTTGATGGATTTATCTCCACAGAACTCTGGCAGAATAACTATTAAAACATCGGAAAAATACACGTGAGTACGCGAGTACGTCAATGTGATCATTTTTTTTGTTTTGGACCATACCTGGGAACCTTCTGGTTATATTGAAAGTCAAAGTTCCAACTTTTTCAGACGTTTTTTTAAGGAAAACAAGTTTTAAATGCTATAACTTAATTTTAAATACCCCCACGAACCCTGAACCGTTGCATGCCCCCATAAACACAATGTTTTGCGTGCGTTACGTTGCGCACTACCGTAAACAGCGATTTTTTACACCAAAAATAAAAGTCGGTTCCCAGCAATTATTTTTGTGCAATGTTACTTAATTTGATGTACAGACGGCTATGTGATGGGTCTTTTTACACCCAGTATTTATTCCTTTTAAGTAAAGCTAAACAGGAAACTCTACTAAAACATTGGCCTAATTTATTTTCTCGTGAAACTCGTCGGCGACTGCTATTGTTTTCACGACAGGATTAAAGGTCACCCAGTTACTGATTGTGTTTGTTTTCAATTAAATTAAACCCTGAGCCGAGTTTCAGTTTGATTTATTCATATTTATGTTGGCCATCGGAGCTAATTTAATTACTTTACTCTTGAAAGTGTACTGAGTGGATCTGAGCACTAATATTGGTATAACTTTGGGATTATTTAAAAACTAGCTGCGCCCCGCGGTTTCACCCGCATAAGTCTCGATCCCGTATGAATATTGGGATACAAAGTATCATTTATTCTAACCCAGGTCATGGTCTATCCATGTGTCAAATTTTATCCAAATCTGTTCAGCCAATGTAGCGTGAAAACTTAACAAACAAACTTATAACACTACTGATTACTAATGATACTGTTTTGCCAGATGATTCCTGGCAAAAAGCCGATAAACTGTCTATGATACCTTCATAATATAGAGTTGGTTGGCTTTTTGACAGGAATAACTTGGAAAAACAATATTCTATCCCTTGATGGCCAGAAATAAAAGCCCTTTCGGCTACGAATAATAACGACGAAATTCGTCAAAATTTATTTTTCTTAAGAAAAATCCTTTGATTCCTAGGTTTATAGATCAATCAATCTGCCTAGCCTTTTCCCAACTATGTTGGGGTCGGCTTCCAGTCTAACCGGATGCAGCTGAATACCAGTATTTTACATGGAGCGACTGCCTATCTGACCTCCACAACCCAGTTACTGGGTAATACGATACCCCTTGGTTAGACTGGTTGTCAGACTTTCGTGCTTCTGACGACTCGTAACGACTGTCAAATATCCACAAATGACAGCCGGGACCAACGGCATATCATGCTTTCCGAGACACGGAGGAGTTTCGATATTATGTGAAAATGGTCACCCATCCACGGACCAACCCCGGCAAGCGTAGCTTAACCTGATGGATCGACCCGAGCGGCTGTTATTACTTAGCCACGAGCTCCTCCTAGGTTTATAGATAGCTACGAGAATTTTTACAGACTCGTAGCAGAAATCCATAGCTAATGATCTGGTTTTTTCGAATTATCTGTTTGAGCAGAAACAACCTTAAGCAAATCAAATGGTTCTTTATGAATAAAAGAAAACGTCTCAACGTTTTTCTAAATGCCAAAATTATTTTTATTTACAGTCCAAGAAGAATACTTGAATATTTTAAAATGATATTTTTGTGAAATGCCCTTCACAAAGGCAATTTCTGACGCGTTCATTACACTGCTACGTTCTAATTCATAAGCGGTAGCGATTTCAATTATTTATGATAAACAAAAGCGAAAATCGCGCGGGTACGCGATCTTCGTGTTCATGATTATGTCTCTTTTTGTTCGGCTAACGTAAGGATAAGAGAGCAATGCATAATCGTGCTATAAGTCATTTGGATGAAATGTTTCCGTTGAGAACTTTAAATGCTTCGACCAATTAACTAACGGTCTAAGGTTAAGATGTCAGGTTCTTTGAAACTACATTTGACTATGAAATGAGAGCCTTTGTTGAACGTTTTGTATTGTGTGATGAGTTTTATTTGCAACAAGTTAAAGAACTTATAATGTAGAAAAACAGAAAGCCGTTGGTCGTTGCGACCAAGTACGCGATTCGTATCGATTTCTATAGTTTACCTGGTCGCTGCGACCACTGGTCGTGGTCGTGCCCATCTAGTGCGCGAGATCCCTTAATACCCTTTGTTTTTTTTAATTTTTTACATCATCGTAAAAAAAATGTAACAAAAACAAAATGCGATCTAGCAATTTGTTTTTTAGTCATTAGTCGGTTTAGATCAAATAATCGAATGCACAGTACATTGTATCCTCACTCTACCAAATTCATTTTGTTTAAACAGGGATAGATCATGAATGATATATGCTATCCCTATCCCCATAATGAAATCTCAAGAATATCAAGAAAATATACTGTTTCGATTGTTCTGGTTCTGTGTTCATGACCCGCCTATAGGCAGGTTTAAATCGCTGTCAAGTAAACTTGAACCACACGCTACCTACCAAACATAAATGCTGAGGTATACGCATTGTAAACGCACCTTTAAGAAAATTGAAAAACCAAGTGTTGTTTTCATAAATCTTAAATCTCTCTTGTTTTGCAAATGTTTTATCTTATTACAAAGCCGTCTTATTTCATTCTATTGTGTACTTTCGTGTTATTCAAAATGAAATAACGCCTTTCTCATGCTATCTCAATATTTGACTGCTCATACAGGGTCAATTAAAATTATGTAGCAAAACTTCGCAGACGTGATGAGTATCGATATAGATCTAAACATGCGACGTCGTAGAATTAGACTTAGACGCTGATGATAATGATGATGAAAACCTACCTTAAAAAGTATGCTGAATTCTAAAATTCAGTCATTTCATTCTATCTAACCTTTATTGGTTGAATGCGAGGCTTTTGGCTAATTTTAATGTAGGTTTTGTCTGTTTTTATATTTTATTGTTGTAATGTGCTTTTTGTTTGTGCAGAATAAACAATTTTTCTTTATTTTCTTTCTTTGTTTCTATTTCAATAGAATACCCAGTTATAAATACGTACTGTTTAATTATGATAGGCGGTCTTACATAACATGCTTAGCAATCGGTGCAATCGGTACCTATATAAACATCTCTGAACTGTCAAAATCAGTCGAGAACTCGAGACTCGAGATTTCCTAGATAGCTAGATAGACTCAATATTGTTACCCAATTTCAGAGTTAGATTTCAGGGCTAGATTGGCGAATAAGAAAAAGGCCTATGGATTGAGTTTATTTAGGCTGAAACGTTTTCCGAATATTTTTTAACGTATGGTATTTCTTAGCGATTCTTTCTTTGATGATCGACATTTTCTTAGTGTTTAAACAGTTAACTACCTATTAATCAAAGTTGTTGTGATGTCATCTCTCTAGAGAACTTGTACCTGTAACTTCATCAACATTTAAACTGTCTTTACGGCTAACGTTCGAAGATCGCTTGTAATCATTTTTTATCCAAACAAATCCACAAGGACCTTACTACCATCATGTAAATGATAAAAACTGTAGGACGAAATTCAAAAGCGATTTCCGAAAGTGATTGCTTAATTGTATTTCCAAAAGATGTACTTTGCGGATAATGTAGATACGCTCATAGATATTATTCAGAACCAACTTTCAGCCAATATTTTTATGAGAAAATCTCATTTTATTTGGAGCAAGTATGACTATTATTTCGTTCTCCGTCTTTCTACACGTGACCATGCCAATCATTACCTTTCTGCCATGTTAGTTGGGGTCATCGCAACACGTTTTCTTCTTCCATTCTCCCCTGTCAACCGTCATATATATATATATACAACGGCTATCATTCACTCCCTTCTCTTTCATATCATTGAACAATCATCCATCTTTTCTTTGGCCTTCCTCTCCCTCTCCATTCATCAATATTTAGATTCATCACTCTTTTAGTCGCATGTGTCCTCCTTCCTCATCACATGCCCCTAAAATTTTCTTTCAACCTTTCTGTCCCTGTTATATACCTACTAACTGCTACATACCTACACACGTGAACATGTCAATATTTCCTATTTATTTGTCGAATTGTATCCGGTACTATTCCAAGTAAACAAAGCATTATTGCTGCTTGGGTATTGGCACGTTTCACGATTCTCTATAAATAAATTGAATAAGGCAAATGCCAAATATTGTTTTCGTTTTGTTTATAAATAAATATTTGTACCCAAATAGAATTGCCTACCCATTTGTTTCAGAGAAGAGGGCCCACCCTCTCGCATCATCATTGAATTACTTCATCATCTGCCTAGCCTTTTCCTAACTATGTTGGGGTCGGGTTCCAGTCTAACCGGATGCAGCTGAATACTAGTATTTTACATGAAGCGGCTGCCTATCTGACCTCCACAACCCAGTAACTGGGTAATACGATACCCCTTGGTAGACTGGTTGTCAGACTTTCGAGCTTCTGACGACTCGTAACGACTGATCTCATTATTTGACTTCCGTTTAATTTTGACGCTTTGATAATTTTCGTTGAAGAAACCGGGTGAAGTGTAGTGTAAGCGTCTCATACGAATGTGCCCATAGACCAAACCAAAGGAGAATACCAAATGCTCTATAAAAAGTGCTCATATAACTATTTCCATCCACACAGGTGAATAAATCCTCATTGGAATTCGATGCTGCGGTGTGAACGCAGATTTACACCAAGATTTTGTTGCATTTGCCGCCAAATCCTTTGAAACTACTGTCACATTGCATTTACAGGCTAATCCTTTCAGAGTGTCTCATTGAGATAAAATAAATAAAAAGCATAACAATATCATGCTGTTCAGAGGTATACTTTAGGTACTTGTTAGGTGCTGAACTTTCCCCTCGCTGAAATAACAGTCAGTGACGACAAGCAAGATTTGCTCACCGCCCAGCGTCCCTTTGTCATGCAAATGTAATGTGTACCTTTTGCTGCTTGATACAACCGGGTGCAAGCTTTTTTACCTTAAATGGCGAACTTTGAAACAAAGATATAATTATAGTAATCCATGACTTGTCATAAAAAAGTGTATCATTTCAAACGATACAAATAAATTCAAAAACACACACTTAGGCGTCAATCTATTCGTCCGCATAGCTGTCATTCGGAAACGTAACCATCAGAAGACTGGCTGCATTGGCGAGTTGAATGGCAATGTTAATTCTTTGGCCAAAGAAGCCAGCCCTCTGGTCACGTGAAGGGTCGACCAGTCCTAGTCGGCGAGAAATTTTCTTAAAATCGAGACGCGCACTCGGGCCCCATGTCCCGCGCGTTTCGACCCCAAACGGCTCAAAACACATAAGGTTACAGTATTTGCGCCGCTTGAGCGCCGCACCAATGTTAGCGCGGGGAGCAATGAAAGAGTGGACTATATTTTATAGGCAATGGTTTATTGCCTTCTGATCTTTACAAGATATAAACTGTCCCGGACAAACAATTAAATATTAAGTTAGAGAGGAATATTTTCCGTCGCGGAGTCCGTGGAAGCGTCTCAGCAGCTGCAAAAGCGGCGCCAGAACAGCAAATAGAACATTACGTGAAACGCGTATTTTAAATTTTAAAATCGTTCGAATTTACGTTCACGCTGGAGCCTCCTAAATTATAGGAAATAATCCCCAATCGATACCCTCGGGGGTTTCAAGGACTACACTACTATCCCCATTATCTATCTTATAGCCCCAGATTTTCCAGGAATTCAAATTAATTATTCCGATATAATACTAAAAGCATACAATTTGGAAGTAAATCAAACTACGAGCCGAGACGGATTTGGTCGTCGCTACCAAAACGTGACCAAAATTAATGATTTGGTATTTGAAGTGAGAGAGGCTCATTACAGCCCAGGAATCTAATTTGTAATTGTTTATTCTGTAGAAAATGTTTCGTTTTATGAATAAATTGAGCTAACAAAGAGAAAAATGCAAGGAAATTGGATTAGTGGATTCCGGGAATTGGTTTGACTTGTGTGCTTGTAATCTGGGTTTCGTACGTTGTAGAATTTAGATCAGATATTGTATATACTGTTGCGAATGTGTTTTCCTTGGAATTATGTTGTAATAACGTTGATTATACTCTCCTATGTATAGGATTGGATCAGATGATCTTATATGATATGACTTCTTCTTTGCATCTTTGGCAAGGTATCTCATTATTATCATAATTGATTCAAAACTCGATTATTGTGTTTAGCCTGATTTTTTTACGATAAGTTTTCGAAAATTGTTTCATGTCGTCACAACTTTGCCGTACCTACCTTTAATCTTATGCTATTATGCTTATTATTCGTAGGTCAGTTGGATAATTTCTACTAGTAATAAGGATCAAATTCGCGAAACAAATACATAATCGTTAGTATTCAACTGACAGCTGTCAAGAACGCACTATCTCGGCGGCTGGACTGTATTTTGTTACAACACGTATTTTCCAAAGTCTTTATTAACCGCCTTACTAATAAACGTTGCATAGCGCCTGTATAGTTACACAACGTTTTGTCTTCTTCTTTCAAAAAAATTTGACTTTTGAAAAAAGAAGACAAAGCGTTGTGTAACTATACAGGCGCTATACAACGTTTATTAGTAAGGCGGAATGTATGTAGTTTAAATAAGTAAGTATTCAGTAAGTATTTATTATATTTTTCCAGTGCAGTATAAGTCCAGCCAGAGGGATGATACGGACTGACAGTAACCAGAGGCCCTAGACAAATTGACATTCTATCAGCGATAACGATAATGGAAAAGGCAGAAATGTATAGGACTGACAGCTATCGAAAAGTTTATGTCAATCCTGTTAAAAGTCGTTGTAGAAAATACGAACACTTTCAAAGCTATTGTCACTTGTCTAGGCCCTCAGTAACTACCCTGATACTCATTTAATTTTAAATAAAACCAAAATAGATCATTTCACTCGAGTCACTCACAATACCCACTTCTCATAAAAAATAAATCACTACCCGGCTAACAGCGTCTCTCGTCTATTTAGCTATGAAGCAGGCTATTGTGCCAATTATCTCGACAGCGCACAAGCCACGCTGAGGTACGGTCAACTTGATCCTATTACGTGCATCAGCGGACTTTAACAGCGTTAATATTCAGTTATAAGACAAGCCTGGCTAAGCCTTGGGACTTGACGAAGAAGAGAGAAAGAACTTATAGGTTATGATATAATAGGAGTTTCATGATCTTCTTATTTTCGTGAGATTAGTAACTGCTAGAGTTTTTATGCCGCCCATGGGCCTCTGACTTGGCTTCACATGCCGTCGAGAAATATCTCCAAGGCATGCCGGTTTCCTCACGATTTTTTTCTTGATACCTATTGATTGATCTCTTAATTTACGTCTTACAGGTTTAAAGATACATAAAGGTTGCGGAAATCCATATTTTTTCGGGATCTCTACAGATATGACTATTGATATGTGTCTGGGGCTAAATTAATTTATCTCAAAACCTCCCTTTTTAGGATTCCGTACCCGTACGTAAAGATGGTCACCCAACCACGGACCAACAGTGGCAAGCGTACCTTAAAACCTACCCGTGCGGCTGTTATTACTAAGCCACAAGTTAGTATAAACCTATTTACGATTATTGTGACATTGAAACCGAGAATAAATAAGTTCTTACTGCGTATCGCTCTGTAACTAAAGATAACTTTGTATGATTACATTCATCCGCTCCTAACACCCCACGGTCCACCTAGCCACGCGCCTACCTCCACACGGTCCGCCTAGCCACGCGCCTACCTATGTAGTTTCATAACTTTAGACCTTTTAGCGTAACTTACCTATTTCCATTAAACTATTACAGTAACTGAGAAAATTGTTTCAGAGGACAAAACATTAATTTGTTAAACTTATTTAAAGGCCTTTTGTTACGTTAATGTATATTTAACTCGTGATGTTTTGATTGTGAAATATTGATTTTCATAAATTGGTGATAGGATAGTTTAGGAGAACCGGCTTTGGGCTATGGCACTCGCAGACAGTTTCCGTAGAACAATTTCCGTGAGGTTTTCATACAAATTGTTCCACCAGTGTCGCGCCGCGCCGCAGATATTGGGTAACACAATACCCCTTGGTAAGACTGGTTGCAGACTTTCGGGCGGACTGTAAAAGATCGCTGTAAACTATAGTAGGTATTAACCCATATTCACCTCCTACAAAAACCTTCCCTTCAGTGGAATGAGGCGTCACTCCAGAACAATAACGCGGTTAAAGTGGACGCTAACTAACACCGACCCGAGACACAATACACTCTCTCTCGCAGTTAAACTTAATCCAGCCCACGTTATTATTCTTGGGTAGGTGTGGGAGGGAGATAACTTAATGAATGATGGTCTGTAAAAGTAACTTTTGTAGTGAATCGTAAATTCGTAACTATATTATAAATGCGAAAGTGAGTTTGTTTGTTTATTACGCTTTCACGCTAAAACGGCTCAACGGATTTGGATGAAATTTGGCAGAGGGGTAGACCATGACCTGGAATAGGACATATGATGTTTTTTATCCAGATATTCCCACGGGATCGATACTTACGCGGGTTAAACCTCGGGGCGCAGCTAGTTACAGATAAATAAGATGGTTAGGTAATTTTGCTGTTAATGTAGGTAGCGGTTTATCCATGAAGTTATAATGTAATTCTAATTGTAGGTGGTATGAAAAACAAGACCAAGTTAGGTTAAATGAACGCTATACTATAAGCGAACATGCTTTACAGTAAAATTGCGGAAAAAAAAATTTGCTCCATACATTTTAGTTGTAAAGCACTCGTTCGAAAGCGTTCTTTTTCATATTTTAGAGTTGGCCTCTGAAAATCTAAAAATTATGAATACCTTTTAAATATATTTATTTTATAGTTAGGTTAGCCAATTTGGTTTGGTTTGGTTGGTTAATTTACAGCAATTTTCAGAGAAGTCAATAAAACTCTTTCGAATGTGTAGTCAAAAAAATGTTTTTTTGACTATTCAATATTGATACGATTTAAATTAAATTAAATTCTCCTGACGTGGTAAAAATTTAGCTAGCGAGTTAAGTAACGGTCGAACGGCTTGTAATTCACGACACCTATGTCGTGAATTTTCACGATACCTATGTGAATTAAAAGCTGTTCGACAAACTTGAATACCTACAAGAATTTCTGTAGAAAACACACCAATATGCTCTCATGAAGCAATAGACAAAATTTGTTTTTTTTTTTAATTTTCTTATTGTTTAATACGAGGCTTTTGGCTAATTTGTAGTTCTAGTAAATGTCATTTTTTATTTTGTATTGTGCGTTTAGTTTGTGCAGAATAAACAATTTTTCTTTCTTCTTTCTTTACCAATAAAACATCACTTACATTCTCACTTCAATAGGCTAAATATCAGAGGTCGCCTACCCTTTCCTTAGAAAAGCTCCCTAAACGGGGAATACCGTAAGGAACCGTTAGAAGACAGCGATCATATTGCAATCACAAACCCATCTACAAACAGATTATGGCATTATTACACGGATAACTTTCTCTTCAGTGTTAATGAGAAATGGGTCGGATCTAAGCTGAAATGTATATGAGTATTACAATATAACAGATTGGATCCATTGCAACATCATAAACTTCTATATCTATACTTATCATAAATTAAAGTCGCTTTTCGTGTTTGTCTATATGTCCGCGTTGTTCTTCTAAAACACACAACAGATTTTGATGAGGTTTTCACCATCGTTTAGAGAATTTATTCCGGAAGCTTTGGGTGTATAATACGTAAATATTAAAGTTATATACATATGACTAAGAAATCTCGATGTTTCTTAAAGTCGTAGTTAGCTAGTTACGTAATAATAATCTTAATAGAGTATCAACAGCCCCGAAATGTTAAACATGTATGGAGGGTACCTCACTGCAGAATTTTGACAAAAACGTAGGAATAGTTGAACTATATATATATGTTGTTTAAATAAATAATAAATAAACTATGTTAGTACATTTAGGGCGAATTTCACCAAACTTTTACACCGAGTATAAGTCTCATCCTGCGAATTAATTTTGAATTTTTGACAGTTTTTCCATATAAAAACTGTCAGACGCCATTTTTATTCCACGGTTAAAAGATATCTGACTTTGGTAAAATCAGCCCTTAAGCTACAAGAAAACCATGAAAACGAGATATCGAGACGCGCTAGTCAATTAATGGTAATCGTTGAACAGAGAGAAAGAGAGAAAACCTGGCATCTAAAGGCATTTCACAAATACAGCCGCCTATAAATTCTTTGACTGTCGACCCGTAGTTAATGGGGCACCTCTATGAAAAGATTCTCTCCCAAAATGTATCTAAAAGATTAATGGATAAATAAAGGCGGTAGTCCCATAAATTTTCTATGTCAGGTGTAACTTAGGAGGTAATTAATCAACTTGGGACAAGGAACTCAAGGTTGCGAAAGCGCAAAAGAAAATATCAACAAGTTTCTAATGAGGAAAATTCATATGGGGAAGTTCATGGCGGAACTCCAAAGGAAAGAGTTTGTATAAACTTTCTTCTCCCTTATATATAATACGTTTTTGCTATTTTGTAAAATACATGTTACTGTTACTGTTTATAAAACCTGATACTGACCAGCAAATTGCTAAAAACGTAAAAAAAATATGAATTTCGCTATCCTTAAGCTTTCGCCTTAATGATTCGGTAGCACTCGGCACTCTATTGTTGGGGTGCCTTGTCCTTTGTCATGGTTTTGCGTTTATGTGAGTCATCGAACTGTGAAAACCTTCGAAAGCGATTATCGCACATGATTAGGGTGTTGGACTGGAGTGTGGATCGTGAATAGGCTTTTGACTATGTGTGACTTATTCAATGAATAAGTCTTCTGATGTGTCATTCATGTGAACCCAATTGTGTAACGAAAATATTTAGCTATATGAGATTAACAAGAATGCTATTTGAAAAGGCCCATATTATCCTAAAGGTATTTTCGGATTGTATCCGAGAAAATCTAGAATGTCTACAATGAATCTAGAATGGTCATATTAGACCGAAATTACTTTTAAAAGTCACAGGACAGAGACAAATACGTTTATTTATTTATTTTATTTAGGATCTCCAACAAAAGGTGTACAAAATACATGACACATAAATAACGGGCAACATCAGGTATTAAGCAAGTGTACTCCTTCACTTATAGGAGACCACAGCAGATATATATACGTTAGGAGATTTGAGTTTTTATCCCTTATAGAACTTTCATCATTATTTCGGTCCGGAATCACCCACTGCTGGGTCTATGACCTCCCCTTTTTTCTGCCATACTTCCCGGTTCCGTGTGTCTCTGATGTTTCCCGCGACTTCACCAGGCCAACGCACTTTTGAACGGCCCTGGTTTCTATGGCCTAACCTTGGCCACCATTCAGTCATAGCTTTACTCTATCGGCCATCTCCGCGTCTAAATAGATGTCCTGCTCAACTCTACTTGAACCACATCGCCCTGTCTCCAACCTACCTAGTTACACGTAACCATGGCCCGACAAGCTCTTGTCTATTTTATTTATTTTACCTTCTGTAATGATACTGAATTTCAATGAATTCAATAAATATTCTACTTTAAACGCTCACGATATTGTTCGCTATGAACTTACATAAACGGCTTAACATAAGTCGAAAGAATTTTAAGCGTGACTTAGGTATAAAGATTATGCAAATTGAATAGTTATGGCCTAGTCATATCCCCCAACGAATTTCTTCGACACAATAGCTTGCCAGTTCAAAAGGTTTATTAAAATAACACACAATTTCTTCAATAAACTTCGCTGACAAGCAACAAGTTCATAAAATAAAGTTCTCAAAGCTTTTTGTGATCCATTAAGTTTCATTGTTTAATGCTTCTTGTGTAAGTTCAACTTCGATTTAAACAAATTGCTCGTGCGACATGAAATAAATATTTTCATTTAGTAAGTAAACATTAATTTAAACATACAAATCATAGACGTTGCTGACCACGAGTCGCTGAATACTCTACAATGTACAAACAGAATCATCCATCATCAGACTCCTGCCCAGCCTAACCTTATCCGAATACTCTAACCTATTAGTATATGTATAAAACTTTCACACAAAGAAGTAAAACCGGCCAAGTGCGTGTCGGACCACGCACAGTAAAGGGTTCCGTAGTTGGAACGAATTTATCCCAAGCGCCATTGTAGTTGAAAAACTTTTTCTAGGAATATAATGGGAGAACATGTGTTTGCAACTGCAAATGTAAGTTGGTCTATACCTATTACTCGGTAACTTGTAGAAGCAGGCTCTACAAGTTACCGAGTAATATCGACCAACTTACATTTGCATCTGTCATAGTTTTCCTTTTAATTTCGTTATTATATAATAATGCCGAAAAATTTTTAAAGGGTCAGATGAAAAAAAAACGTTCCCACTTTAAGTGAAGGGGGGGCACAATAAAAAAATGTTTTTTCAATATTTTATTTTACCACTTTATCGGCGTGATTTATTTTATGTATACCCAAACCAAATTACAGCTTCCTAGTACTAAGAGTCTCTCGGCATTTTTCATCTACAGAATGATCGAAAAATGAAAAGAAATGATGAGCAGATGAACTTCCTGTTTATTTCATTCATAAGTAAGTAATTTTTTCGGTGTCGTGTGAACGTGGAGTGAAACGAAAATGCGCATTCACTCGAGTGAACCGCCTGATAACAGCATATAAGTATTTCGCCTAAACTGTAGAAAGCACGTTGTAATATCAACCGCTAGTCACGTGTAGTGATAACTACACGATCCAATAATCCAACCAGATTAGTTCAACAACGATATTCATGTTCAACAATGAACAATTACTGATAACATCATGATACTCATATTCACAGCCCGAAGAATAAAAATACTTAGGGCGAATTTCACCAATATAACTGAACGCGATCAGAAAATATTAACCGCGTTCAAGAGCTGTCAGTGTCAATATTCCACAGAAAATAATGACACTGATAGCCCTTAAACGTAGTTTATGTACTAATCGCAGCAGTTTCATTGGTAAAATCCGCCCTTAGGTGGATATTATCACCATTGAAACTGATCACGATTAGCACATTTGAGCCGCGTTCAACAGCTGTCAGTGTCATCATTGCTATGCAATATTGACACTGACAGCTCTTGAACTCAGTTTAGATATGTTCCAGTTTCATTGGTGAAATTCACCCTTACACAGCTTATTATTATCGTTAGTATAATCGCCCTCGTAATCACTTTATCACCCTAAGGCTCCACGTCATATAACGACTAGGTTGTCTATGGGACTGTTACATCATTTAAACCTTAGTGAAGTTTCAGTAAAATGAGAATTGTTGTCAAAAGTAGGTATTAAGAGCGTTTATTCCGAAAGTGGGCAACGTCGCAAATAGATGTCAAATATTTCGCTGTTTTGATTAATTTGGCAATATTACTGTATGGAAATATGAAATATGGTTAGACAACTGTCTAAAATATGGATTGTGAATAAAAGGTAAATATTTGACAGTTATTTGCGACGTTGCCAAGTTTCAGGATAAACGTTCTTAAAACAATTATGACGTCGACTATACATTCTGAAGTTATGTAAGCAATGATCTGTCTTCCCCCCAAGGACGCACCTTTTCCGTTCTCAAAATACCTACATAAGGTTGACCCTCTTAAAATTCTGTAAATAACTTCATATTAATTATGTTGATCTTAGATGCCTGGGCTAAGAATGGGGCCGGTTACAGCTAAAAATAATTAGCCAATTAGAATTCAATTAAGTTTTGATTTTGTACGTTAAGACTGGGACATGTTGCTTTAGTGATAAACAGTTAAGCACACTCCTCGTCGAATGTTCAGCTTCTTTCTTGGGCTAGAACTAAACAGCCGGTCTATTCTGTAAAAATCTCACCGTGAAAACTTAGGCGAAGTGAGCTTGGAGAGAACTGTCACTGCCTTAGCATCAGTAGGTATCGATGACAATGACAGCTCACTCAACGCTCACTTTACCTAAGTTTTCACGGAGAGATGGTTACAGTATCGCAATGCTGGTAGCTAGGTCTAAGTGTTGCAGAACGACTCGAAAAATGCCCCTGAATTTTCGTGTGGAAATCCTTATGTATTTAAACTAACGACCCACTCCACAGAAAATAATTAAACTGACACGAACAGAGTTTATGCGCTGATCGAGTTCAGTTCCTTTGGTGAAATTCGTCCGCCTCTCCTCTCTAGGTTGAGCAACTTGGGAAAAGGTTTTGGCCAGCAGCGTGAGCCTAAAACAGTCACATTAGCAATTCCTCTAAAAGCGATTCATTCCCAGCTGTCATTAGCAATTCCTCTAATTTGACATAAAAGCAGTTCATAATGTGTGGACCATTTTACGAATCTCCATAGAAACTGTCAAACAGATGAATTATTTCGAAATATGAATCGCACGCAGCTCATAATATGAATTGTCAGTTTGTGACATTTTACGATGATTCATAATATTTTCCTATTATGATTCTGCTGAAGTGACTGTTTTAAGCCCCCAGATCATTTTGTATTAAGATGAAGGATTAGTCAAAATAGGAAAAATATATCGGTAAGTTTGTTGTCTGAACAAAAATGTTAAAATGTAAACACCGTTATCCTTGAAACCAGTGGTTTGGTGTCATTTATAGAACGTAAAATCAATGGAAAAATACAACTTATTTTTTTTAAAGAAAATCTACATTTTTCAACAAGAATATTTCACCCTACACGCAAGGGCAACGAATTTGCGTCTCAACACGACGGCCGGCGGTTGACGGGGCCGGGCGGGGCGCGCGGGACGTTACATGACCGGCCGTCAACTGTTTCGCAGCTCTCTCGAACGCGTATCCATGAGTATCGGGACAGTGACGGATATTTACTTTTTAAAATCTTTTAATGAAAATTAGGTTTTTTTTGTTGTTACTGGGTCATTTATTTTTATATTTAAGTCAACTACCCATGGTTTGAGTGACAACGGTGCTTACCCTTGCATACTGTAGTAGAAAAAACATATCCTTTCTTCCAGTAATTGAATTTCGTGATCCTCCTGTAAAAGTTTTGGACTTTTATTACTACCTTTTCACGAACTTCCCTTTATTTATAGTAGTGTCTTGGCTAAAAGTATTTTTATGGGTTTACACCTGTGTTTCCCAAGGCCAGGCTTAACTGTACGCCTGAAATACTGAAGGTTAAAAAAGTACTTTGTCCGTCTCCTGTGTATATTTTAGGCGTTGTTTAGTCATGAAATATGTTTGAGAAAAGCCAAATAAATTGCCAACATACTACTACATTTATAAAAAAAGTAAAAATAATAATTGCTTCGCAGCAAACTGTTTTAGTTTATCAGACGTGAAAAGCTTCTTTATTTTGTAATAATTAAATTGAAACATTGAAAATCAGTAGGGATGAAAACGGTGAAGGAAAACATCGTGAGGAAACCGGCATGTCTTTTTTTTTTTGAGGCTGGGAAGTCATTGAATGACTTCTCCCGCTCTGGGCGGAGCGGAAGGGCGTGTCAGACTTTTACTGACTAAAACCCACCCGTGTTCCTTCATTTGCCTGTTGCCAAGGTCCCGGTATCCATTTCGGACTTTCCCGCAACCCTGGCAGGAAACCGGCATATCTAAGAACAAAAAATTCTAAGACATGTGACATCTACCAACCCACACTGGGCCCGCGTGGTAGATTAAAGCCCGCTCCCTCTCGAAGAGCGGGGGCCTGTGTCCCAGCTACACCAGCTAGTGTCGTACATTATAGGTTGATTATGTAGGGATGAAAAGAAGACTAATTTCTAAGCAAAATTGTCCGTCGACATTTTTAATCAAATTATTATTTGAAATTAATAACTGCTGTGAAACTCAAAAATCAAAGCATTTGTTTTAATTATACCATTTACAGGCACTTTTGAATTGTCAAGGAGTCGGTCAGTCAGAGACTGACGCATTATTGTAACCTAATATTTTTCTAAAGACACTTACATAATGTATGTATTTCCAATCAGTGACTTTAGCATATTCTACCTTCACCTTAATTGAGAATACTAGTACCTAACAATTATCTAAAATTCTACTACTCAAAAAGCTCTAATCAAAAAGCTTCTTACTTAGCTTTATGAACCAACTAGTAATTACTTCGAAAGCACTTGTATACAAAACAATAACAATAATTATAGCTAATGGATTAACTATTATTAGTTCGGGGTAATTCTGTGAAAAGCACGTGCCAAAATGATGCTCATTCTGACGTGTAACGGCCTGGGGGCCTACCACCACTGCTTACAGCAGTATTATTTTAATATTACTTCAGTGGGGAAAAGAGATGGAGCTATACGTCCTGTAGAGCTTCATCTCTTTCCTACACTGGTGTATGGTGGTGGTGGGACCCCTGATGTCTGTAGGTATTATATATTGCTACTGCTTCTACCGACAGTGGGCAGTTCACACAAAGCTCATTATTAATTTCATAAAGAACAACACTGCCTCTTTGGTCTAGCGGTCGCAACCGCTACTGCTGAGGGTGAGGTCCTGGGTTCGATTCCCAGGTCGGTCAAAGTGTTATTGGGTTTTTACATCTGGAATTTCTTGTTAGCAGCCCGGAGTGTCGATTTGTGCCCGGTTGGCGTATCCGTATGGATTGAGGAACCATATCTCATATTTCAACAACAGGCATGGGATTTAAACATAACTGGCGAAATCTGGGTGTACTTTAGGTACACATCTGCCTAACCCTTCGCGGATTACAGGCGTGATGTTATGTTATGTGTTATGTTAACGTAAATAATAGATAACAGCTAAGGCTCGTACTTTAATAAATAGTTGGCTTTAAAAGCTATACGGTTTTTATAGCGAGAATTGTATTTTAAAGATTTCTGCAACAAGAAAGTCAATTAACACATCATGATTTTGATCCGTTAGGGTGTTTGTCCACCGCCTCCGTCAACGGGACGTCAACGAGAACGAGATGACGACATTCAATTTGGCCGCGTGTCCACCACACGTCCATCACATGAGTGCCGGACCCCGGCCCTCGAATTTTCGAGTATTACGGCGCGACCGCTAGACCTCGGCTCGAGATTAGTCGAGATTGTGACGGGCCGGCAATACAGAACACGTTTGGTTTTGTCCACACACTGCCATCACAACGTTCACCCGGATCGTTTTTCTATCATATTTATAACATTACTACTGAACAGCAGAGTTCGGTCGCGGTGGACAAACGATCGCCGTCACCGGGACGTCACTTCGTTCACTTCGAATAATCTCGTTTCTCGTTGACGGAGACGGTGGACAAACGCGGTAAAGATCTATTTTCTAAAATATTTTTTTAGTAGCGAAAGAGAGTATTAAAAGCGTAGCTAGTTAATAGGCATTATCAAACGTATCAAAGGGACTGTTCATCGCAACAATTAGTTATTAGTTAAGAAATATTATGTTCCAGACCAGCCTGAAATAATTTCTCAGAACTCAAACAACTAAAACGTCAAAACATGGACTTTCCATTACTTTCATCTTTATTTAGAACACCTCGTTATTTATTATTTAAAAAGATATCGATACAAGAAATAAACTTTTGTTTTTTAACTTCATTGGAAACCGAAAATTGTTGCTTCCCGCATTTACTGAGAACTTGAACAGTTACGGCTCATTTACACGACAAAAGTTTGTCGTCCATCGCGAGGCGAGAATCTCCATGCGAGACTCGCCAAGTGAATAAATAGCTCACTCACAAGTATTTCGCAAAGAAAAAAAAAAGAATGTCGAAAAGAAAAAGAAAAATGCTTGAACACGACAAATTCATCCGAGATTTTTGTCAAGCGATTTTCTTCAATTATGAATCGAGCTTTTGGAACGAAGTTCTCGGCTTGCGGTAGGAGTAACTGGTAGAAATCGTCACGTAACGATAAATCGTTATGGCCGATATAATCGACACTTGAAACTTGAGCCCATACTAGATGGCTCTGTAATATACAGCGAAAGGAATTTCGTTCCAACCAGGTGTCCCACGTCACCACGAATTTTTTTAAAGTCAATCTCTTTTCGGCGCTTTAAGCAGTTTTTGGGTGAACAAAAATCATGGAACTCGAGTCATCGTCACCGTCATGCTTGAAGAAATGGTTTTAGCGCCATCTGCCGTCTACCGTTTGAATTACGTTGAGGTTACGCATTGTTGCTTAGTTGACACAAGACTGCCCCGCATTTTTTTTAACAGCGATACGATTGTCATCTTTCTACATGTCAGTATCATACATACTGTATAATACCAAATTATAAACATATATCTCCTTACGATAATCGCCTGATTATCGCAAGGAGATTTATGTTTATAATCTAAGGGAAGGATGCATGTCTGTCGGGATGTCTATAAGGGAATTTCTAGTCGCAAATAGGCATTTGCGACTAGAAATTCCCTCGTGTAAGTGAGCTTTTATTCAGTAACCAATTTATTATTTTTGTTTTGTAGTAGGTATCCGTTTTGTTCTACGGAATCAATACGCAACTGGAAATAATAAACGTTTGCAGTCCTCGTTTATTCAATAATCGAAACTCAATCCCAAAATGCAAATAGACGAGATTGGAAGTGAATAGATATTGTGTTCTAATAAAATGAAGCTATTGTTTCTGGAACTATGGTATAATATTTATCTTTGGAGTGCCTTTTTTAGGGTTGCGTACCCAAAGGGTAAAACGGGACCCTATTACTAAGACTCCATCTGTCTTTCTGTCCGTCTGCCACCAGGCTGTATCTCATGAACCGTGATAGTTAGACAGTTGAAATTTTAACACGATAGCCCTTGGTAAGACTGGTTATCAGACTTTTGGCCTTCTGAGTACCCGTAATGACTTTCAAAGATGTACGAATGGCAGCCGGCTTAACGTGCTTTTTGAGGAATCGAGGGGTCTCGCTGTCACCCATCTACAAACCGACCGCGGTAAGTATAGCTTACCTCCAAGTACCTATTCACTTCTTCATCAATTTGTTAGTATACTCGTTGCTGGACCTATGGATTTTAGGAAAATCCATGATACATGGGTTTTGTAGAAGGTAATGTGGCAAGGAAATTAACAGAGATGGCTGATAGAGATTATTTAAAGACAAAGAGGTGTAATACCTCTATACAAATGGAATTAATAGCAGAGGTTTAGTCCACGTTCAACCCCTACAATCTCTACCCCGACCATGTTGAACCCCCAAATGTTGTCCATGTTCAACCCCTAGGGGTTGAACATTGACTTTTAATTTTGAATGTTTTTAATCCATGTTCAACCCTCAATGGACTTAAAACACAAAGGGAACAAGGATAATAATCTCATAATAAAAATAAAATTCATGTAATTTCCGTTACGATTAAGGTGCTGTTCCACATTCGCCCACGGCTAAGCTACACACGTGTTTTCAGTTTGTATGAAAATGAAGGTGATATGAGGTGGTGGACCTTTTTATCAGAATATTGTAATAAATAAATAAATTGGTCTCATCACTCACTGACAGATATTAGTAATGCTACGGATGTATAATACGGACAATACAAAATCCGTTCTCGCACTTACTAGCTTCACAATCGACTGTTCATTTACCTACGAGGCAGCGAATGTGTAGGAGCCTTAACATGACGGGTCGAGCAATCCAATTACAGGATTAGAGAACACTAAAGTGGGGTGAAGTGAGCCGAGACAACAACGTCGCCGGACAATGTCCGACCATGTCCGGAAACGGACGGACATAGGTACCGGACAAATTAACTTTGAAATTAATGTTTATGGATTGTTTTGGCTGAGTGAGATGGGCTGAGTTTCTCATTACGAAGTACTGATTTACGTGTTTTTTTACTGATTAATTTAAAACGTTTAAATTCCCTATTGTCATCAACCGGGCACAAATTCAGACTCCGGGCTGCTTCTGAGAAATTCCTAATGGAAAATCCAATATCAATGAATGGGATTTAAACATTTTTTTCTGAAAATGCACTCTATTTTACCTATTTCCGATAAACTTGTTAATTGTGAAACGTGAATTGTGTATGTTCATTATGTTAATTTCGTTTTATGTAACACAATAATCGCATTGCGCGTGAATGAATGAATGAATTTTACATGCGTAGACGCTTTTCAATTAACGATGACTGGCATTCTAGACAACTAAAATTAGAGTAACAATTTGAACTTAAAGGGACAATTTAAACTTGAACTTAAACCTTACCACAAAAACTTCAACGCGTGTTTAATGTCAGTTTTATGTCAAACTCCATACAGAAATGTCATGTTTAAAAGGTGTTTAGGCTAAACAACTGATAAACACGGTTTAAGGTAACTATCTGTATGTTCATAACACAACGTATGTCTGTCTATCAGCTTATAACTTAGGAACGGCTGGTCTGATTTACGAGTTTATTGTTTTGATTAATAGACCATTAAGTTCTTTATTCATTTACTAGCTTTTGCCAGCTTCGCTCACGTGGATGTCGGAAAATATATTTTCGTCCTATTCTATCGTATTTCCTATATTATCGTATTTTTACCTCGTAGCGATTAGTTTTATTTCACAAATATTCAATGTACTCGTACAGTTCGTTACTTTTTAAATATAATTATGTATATAGATTAGCATATTTTAGTTCAAGTAAGTAGACCCATGGGTACAGCTAGTTTGACATGAGAGACTATTTGTTTTTCCAAATATTCCATCGACACTATATACCTACGTCCATTTTAAATCCTTGCACGTGATACAGTGTCCAAAGTAGTTACACTGTAAAAATCCTATCAGGATTTTAATCGGATTCCGCTTTTGTGATGGCACCTATAATCGGGTTCCAAGAATGCACTCCAGTTCATTTTTGTTACACTTTCTTTCCTGAAAATGGAACACAAAATGAGCTCGGAAAACGTGTAGTTGCGAGAATAAAATAGTCAAAGGTAGCTGCCGACAAAATGCGGAATGAATAAAGTCCCATTTACACGATGCAAGTTTTTTGCCCGTAGCATACATTAAAATTGAAGCACCAATGACTTCGATCGTCTAAACACTGTTTAAGCGGTGTAACTGATATATTGTTACTTTAATAACAGTTACGTCAGTTACAATAAACGGGCCTCAGTTGACTTAAAACCCATTTACATGATGCAAGTTTCTTGCCTGACGCATACAATAAAATTGAAGCAACAAAATTACTTACATCATCTAAACACTGTTTAGGCGATGCAACTTTTATTTTAACTTCAACCTAATAAGCCCCATTTACATGATGCAAGTTGCTTACCCGTGCTACATACAATAAAATTCAAGCAACAAATGACTTTGCATCTGCATCACAATGGAGTTGAAATCATTGGAAAGTTGCTTCAATTTAATCACAAGGTGTAAATCAGTCTTTTTGGTATGTCAAAGACAAATGAATCGTTCCGTGTAAATCAGGGTTAAGTCTTTAAATTATATTCTGCTGAATATACTTTTAAAGCGGTTCAAGTTTTGTTAGTCTTTCATTAATTAATTAGGTAAAGTCAGTAACAATACAACAACAAACTCGATTAAACATCTCTTAAAGAAACTCTACAATAGTGGAAGTGAGACTAGAATATAATGGTATGCCTAATCGATTCGATCAATCGTTTCTCGCTCGATTATTTGCCACTTATCGAATGCAGTAGGGCTTCACGCTTTATTGGTTAATAGAGTAAACATGGCTCATATTCTTTTGATTATAATCAATAAATGATTATTACTAAGTACTTAGGAGGGCACACATTGCTCCCAGAACAAATGGCCGATGGGGCCAAAAGGTTCTGGAGTTGCGACCGCGTATCGGAAGACGTAGCGTTGGAAGACTTCCCACAGTGTGGACCGATGACCTTGTGAAAGTCGCAGGAATCCGCTGGATGTGGGAAGCACAGAACTGGTTAAAGTGGCGGTGCTTGGGGGAGGCCTATGTCTCCAAATCAAAATTACCCCAATTTCTATAAAAATTTGCAAATTTTCAGCAGAGGTCATAATTATGTTATGACTTGTAGACACCCACTAGACGAGACGGCCGCCCGCGCCCCATGTAATAACCCGGAAAAATTCCCGATTTAAAAAAAAATACGACCATTTTTTTTTCTTTTTAGAATAAAAAACACAGACTCTCAGTATGTATCCTTCACAACACCCTGACGGATCGGAGGGTTTTTGTTACATACTGTATAGACTTTCGGTATTTTTGGAGCATAGTTTTGTCAAGGATTCAGACGTGACTTTTGCTAGAACCCGCTTGTAGTAGGAGTACCTACACTTAAGGTAACCGCACAAATCCGTGCCGTTTCAGGGCCTTGGGCGGTCCGTGGCCTTTGTTCACATTTACTGAAGCTCCGGTGTCCGCCCACGGACATGATTGTGAACATACTTGATATTTACACAGACATTTTGTTAGACCTCGGCTTGGCTTCGGATCTCTCACTTGAACGGATGTTTTTTTCATGTTATTCTGTGGCAATTGAATAGGCGGCCTACCTTATAGTACGTGATAAGTGCGGCTAATGGACAAGTCCCAAAAAGAGCTGAAACGTCTATGGGCCTACACTGGCAATTATGGGTGCCACTTTAAGCGGGAATACGGCAACGCTGCTTGGGGGAAGTACCTTAGTACCTTCTTCTCAGGGTAAGCTGCTTCACAAAGATGGAAGGTTGTGTAGGTACGCTTATACCTTCAAAGATTGTTTTAGTAAAGTAAAATTTATGTTGGGGTCGGCTTCCAGTCTAACCGGATGCAGCTGAATACCAGTATTTTACATGGAGCGACTGCCTGTTTTAGCAAAGAAATCATTCCTGACAACATAATCCTTCCTCATAGGGGCAGGAAAACACTACAGATTCCCTATTACAGTATACGTTTTACCAATCGTGATTCCAGTGCGAGAGAGAGACAGAGCCATACAATATGACCGATAGCACCATTCCTTTTTCGGGTTGGAATCATGATGGCATTAAAACTTATAAAACGCCCACCTGTAATGATACTTACGATTACGAACTCCTTTTTCCCAACAAGGATGAGCAAAAAAGCCAGCTACAATTCCACTTCAACAAAAACTATAAACATTCTCATAGTGAAAAACAACACCCTCTCGTCTTTCCAGTGTTAGTGGCGCCCTGACAGTTACTAATAAGCCTGCGACCCGCTCCTAACTCATTAATTTTGTCGCGATGACTGACGACACAAAGCTGTTGCTTCTCTCTTAACTGATATTACGACCATAACTTGTAGTGAGTGAGTTGTGTCGTGGTGGAGAGAAAATAATAATGGTTTTATGTTTGTAGGTGGTAAAGAAAATACGGTAGTGAGTTCGAACTCAACCAGGTGCTTTACTTTGTGTAAATAATTTCATCGTCACTGCTCTCAAAACGGTGCAGGAAAACATCGTAGGGAACCAAAAATTTGAGGACATGGGAGATCTACCAACCCGCACTGGGTTTACGTGGTAGATTACAGACCACTCCCTCTCGAAGAGGTCGGAAGTCTGTCCCAGCAGTCGGAACATTATAGGCTGAGTATGAAAGAAAATAAAACTTAGTTAACAGTAGCCTTTGCTAAGTCTAATCTATGAACTAATCGATTGAATTTATGGGTCGGCTTTACGGAGACAAAATTGTTCATAAAAATTGGTAATATTTTGCAGCATAGTAGGCTTTTAATTGCTGACCTAACCTGAGAGCAGTGATAGCCTAGTGGCGTCAGACTGCCAAGTCATAGGTCACGAGTTCGAACCTAAGACACGCACCTCTGAGTTTTCGGATTCATGTGCGTATTGTATAATTATCACTTGCTTCGAAAACGTTGAAGGAAAACATCGTGAGGAAATCGGCATGCCTGAGAGATATTTCTCAACGGCATGTCCAGCCAAGCCAGAGGCATGGGGGGTAACTTTAAAACTCTGAAACCAGGTTAGTCACTAACCACACGAAAATTGATGACCTATTCTCTACGCTGCATCATAAGACTATAAATCCATGCATGCATCTACACCCATGCTATAAATCCTCTATATTTCCTGAAACAATTAGCTTATTTCCCATAGTACCATAATATCATCCAAACGGGTAATAGGGTATAATGTAACTCTAAATTTCATAATGCAACTCATTTAAAAAAAATGACATTGTCATGCAGGCGCATTTCACGAACAAAGCACCGTAATTTAAAAGAAATAACTATAATTGAATTGCCATAATGACTGCAGTTTTAACTCTAAACCAAAAACAACTGGTACCTAAGATACCGATAAATAATCTGTCATTTAAATATTCGATAAAGACGCCCTTAAATATATTCGATATTGGGCTGAAGGAAGAAATAGGTGCAAATCACGCCCCAACCGGATACCAAACGGTTCGATCCCCTCCATTTCCACACAAATATACAAATTATAGGTACCTATATCCTTTTCCAATACGTTTTTCTTGGCACATAGATGAAACATCTTTCTGTATATTCGGTAAATAATTCTGACCTAGTGATAAAATAAGTGGGAAATCAAATGTCGTGACTGGCACTGAGGGGCTTCGCGGCGCGTCGGTGCCAATTACAGCCTTCGTATAGAGTGGCACTTAAGTCGCAGATTACGCACAATTGCATAATGAACACTTCTAGAAAAGTGAAAGAGCCGAGTTAAATGGACGGCCTGTTTTTAAGGTGCCTTTTCACGCAAATATGAAAATATTTTCATATTAAAAAAAAACCCTTTTGTAAGCCCTGCAAAAAAGCAACATCCCCCTCAACCTTGGCTCACAACCACACCAAGCCTCTTGTGCAGGACCGCCTCACTTTCAACAGTTTCCCGCCATTCGTGGTAAACTGACAGTTGACATTAGTGACAGCGACCTCACTGCTGACGTGCATGAGATCGTGTTTACGTATCTATTAAAATAGATACACTACACCGCTTTTTCGGAGGTGCTCGTGGCTAAGTAATAACAGCCGCTCGGGTCGATCCATCAGGTTAAGCTACGCTTGCCGGGGTTGGTCCGTGGATGGGTGACCATTTTCACATATCGAGACTCCTCCGTGCCCCGGAAAGCACGTTAAGCCGTTGGTCCCGGCTGTCATTTGTGGATCTTTGACAGTCGTTACGAGTCGTCAGAAGCACGAAAGTCTGACAACCAGTCTAACCAAGGGGTATCGTATTACCCAGTTACGGGGTTGTGGAGGTCAGATAGGCAGTCGCTCCATGTAAAATACTGGTATTCAGCTGCATCCGGTTAGACTGGAAGCCGACCCCAACATAGTTGGGAAAAGGCTAGGCAGATTGACACCGTTTTTTCGGCAGCCATTTCTTTGTAGGTAAGTAGATAATAATTGTAGGTACTTTAGACTGTCTATAGATTTTTTTTATTATTATTTTTATTTATTATTTTTATATCATCGATTTTTTTACATTTTATGATAATTAATCTCACACACTGTCCTATTAGTATTACTTGCAAGTTTATAGGAATATTGTGATATCGTATACTTTAATGTTTGTAAATATGTGAGCACCATGTACCTATCACATACTTAATTTATTTATTTGTCATTGCTCCATTTTTAATTTTTAATTCTTTTTACCTATTGTAATTGTATTCTCAGTGCATCGTCTTCACATGTAATTATATAATTGATGTACCTATACCAAATATTGTAAAACATTTTTTTTAAAGAGTAACGGTGGAGTTTCTTGCCCATTCTTCTCCATACGAAAACTACCTTTTGGAAGGGGCAACTAGAATCAGTTCTATTTCCATGTATTTGACGTTCAAAAGTGCCTTTAATGTGCCTACTTGAAATAAATTAATTGACTTTGACTTTTGACTTTGACTTTTCCCAGAATTCCTATTTCAATCATTTAAGATCCAAGTTCTTAATCGCATCCTACATTCCAAAGGATATCGCCCACTCCATGTCACATAAGATCACCATCCTAACCGACAAGCATCTAACAACCTAATCCTGACACTACTGTAGGCGATAAAACGAATAAACGAGACCAAATGGACGAAAAACAGAATAAAATACATTTATTAGAAGTAGGATAATCCAATACAGATTACTGGTACATTTTCGATGCCCACGTCATGATAAATAATATCTTGTGAGGCGGGAAATGTCTTGTGAACCACAGTAATTCCATCTGTCACTTTAGTGTGGGAGGAACCTTTAGACACGTTAAGTATCACACAAGAAAATTATAATCTTCAGAGATGGGTAGCGATTTGGCATCTTTGGAGCAAAAATAGAATTTTATTACAAAAAATCTTTAGAAATAAATCGCGTTTATTTATTATTCACCTGCCGTTACATTCTTTTTGAAAAGCTGCGCTATCTCCTCGTTTTTATACAACCTTCATAGCAAAGAAGAATTCAATAGAATCATAATTATCATTACACTATAGCTGCGCCCCGCGGTTTCTCCCGCATAAGTCTCGATCCCGTGGGCTTATCGGAATAAAAAGTATTATTTGTCCTAACGTAGGTCATTGTCTACCCAAGTGCCAAATTTCATCTAAATCCGTTTAGCCGTTTTAGCGTGAAGCGCAACTAACTCACTTTCACATTTATAATATTAGTTAGGATTTCTTTTCGCTGGTTTTCTTGATGATAACGATATCAATTATGCCGTCTGGCAACTGTCCACCAGCCGACTAAAATTAAAATTAGCCAGAAAGAAATTAGTCTAATTTTAACGTCAAAGAATATTAGTTAACCTTCGTAAAACACCTGACCTTGAATGGGTCTAGACAAAGCTTGGAATAAAGGAATATTAAGTATTATAATAGTAAAGGTGCGTCCAAACATTGCGCGGCAAGAGCGCGGCAGCAACACGCGGCGTTTATAGGACACATTTCTGCCGCGCTCTAATGTGGACTAAACCGACGAATGTTTGCGCGGCAGTCTGCGCGGCATATCCGAGACATGCCGCGTACTTCAACTGGCATGAAAGCGGTTGCGTGTATCGTAGCTCTGCTTATAATCTGTCCAAACACAATTATTGACGAATATTTGTGCGCGGCAGGTAGACAGAAGCGTTCGCGCGCGGCAGTCGCCCAAACATGGGTGTCAGGCCGCCCACGATTGCCGCTCAATGTTTGGACACAACTTTAAACGTGAAAATGAAGACCCAAAATGAAAAATCTAATTCTATTTAAGACCTTTAACAAACCTCGGTGACAATCCTAACAGCGTTAAATTTAATCGAGGTCGCAACAAACTTCCTCCAATTTTCCACTCTAAAAGATTAGGACAGACATTTTCCTGTACCTTGATATCCCAGAAAATGTCAAACGACTCTTAGGGTCAGTTCAGACCACGACGTGAAGCGACACGACGCTGCACACAGTTTTTAACAATTATCGAACTTATTTTCTTCACGAAAAGGTATAATTTCAGTGCGAGGGTTGACACGTGTCAAAGTACGCTGAGATGCGTGGTGCTCCGCAGCGTAGTAAATAAATTCGATATTGTAACGGATCATAAAAAAGTGCGCGTCGCTTCGCCTCTAGGTGTGAACGAACCCTAAAACCCAAGAACTTTTCATGTTAACCAAATGTTTTGAGTCTCTGAGGCAACAGGACGTGGACGTTACCAAATTAAATTACGTAGAAAACCTTTCAGGGATCGAAAACATTTTGATACAAAAATTGGCTTTTAGACACGAGGACGGTACGATACTATTATATTCTTTTTTTTGTTCAATACGTTCTAAATAGGCTTCGGTATGTATTCAGATAATATTCAATAGTATTGAATACATAGAACTGATAAGCACTTTGTATCTGGAGTCGCATTAGGGGGATCGAATTAGGTTACGCTGATGGGTAGGCATTCACAATAAGTAGGTGTATTATGTGTGAAGATACGGTATATTAGTTGTATATTGGTTTTGCTTGTGGCTTCACTCGCGTCAACCGCGTGGAATGGCTTTCTATTATACAATCCTATACCGAGCCAATAAGTAGGTATGTATTTCATGGAATCAAACTATACAACGTGCTCCTTTTGATGTCCCATAGGGTATTAATAAGGCTATGTCAAAGAACCAACTGGCATATAAATTATTATACAACATGTAACAGAATAAGCGCAAGACCTGAAAGTAGTTTGCTCAGAATCGGCTTCTGAATCGATTTCCATCATTATTTATATGTGTTAATTTTTCATGAAAAAAATCTTTTCTTTAACTGAAATTAGAACCACCGCGTCTTACCAAGGTAATAAGATATTTTATTTAAGGAAATTTAAGCCTTATCTCAAAGGAATAAAGCCTATTCAAATGCATAAACAAATTTGTAATACTATCATAGCTATCCTATGTTTCATGTTTAGTCAGGAAGTCTATTTTGTAAAAAAAAACTAGGTGTCGTTTAATTAAATTAAATTACAGATATTATTTTAGTCTTATAATTTAATATTCTAATTGGGGTGTATGAGCTCTTGCGTTTATTCCGTTACAGGTTGTATATAATATATTTCTTTTTTATATGGTAACGTATCTAAGTTTCAGTGAAAAGTACGAGTAAATCATTTGCATTCACACCTTGAATAGAACTGTTTATTTTAATAATCGTTACGGTCTTTCGACATTTATATCTTTAATTTTGATACTACATAAATAGTATTCTATCTGCACAATGGATTTTGTGGTTTACGATCAATTAATAAAATTTATTTTGAAAGTTTCCTGTATAATCATCATAATCAGCCTATATTGTTCCCACTGCTGGAACACAGGCCTCCTCTCTTTCAGAGGGAGTGGGCTATAATCTACGACGCGGACCCACTGCGGGTTGGTAGATGTCACAATTTTTTCGAATTTTTGTTTCTAAGATATGCCGGTTTCCTCACGATGTTTTCCTTCATCGTTTTGAGAGCAGTGGTGATGAAATTATTTCCACAAAAATAACGCGCCTGTCTGGCTTCGAACCCACAACCTACAAACTCGTAATTCGGGGCCTCGTAATTACCACTGGGCAACTACTGCTCTCAAATTATTTTATCTACATTAATATAATGTACCTACTTTAGATTTTTCACAAAAATATTGTTTTTTTGACATGTCACCGCAACAGAACACAACATTGCACCTAGATTTAGGTCAATATAAGCTTATCATCATATCATCTAGATAAGTAATACCCTTGACACATTGTCACGCTTATTATGCTTCGGTATAAATTGGAAACCTAAAGCTAGGTATATTGTGCTCTGTTACCTGGCATGCAATCGCTTACAGCTTTTCATCACCCTAGTTCCTTTGTGAGGAGTACAAACACAAAAAACTTTTTACAAAAAAAAACAACCGACTTCCAAAAAAATAACAGAAAAAAAGTGAAATGTAACTTTAATTTCGGAAGTCGGTGTCTTTGCTTTTCAATTTTCGTTTTTTGCCACCGACTTCCGAAATTAATTTGGGGGCCCCACACAAATTCGAATACCACTGCCTGCTATGTAAATAATAGTGACGGAGTCACTTAAAACATCGTCTAGACATATTAAGTGGGGAAAATAATATGTAATATTGAAGCTAACTCAAAAATTACGTAAGCAAAGTTAATAAAATTTAGGACCACCTCTGAAGCATGACCTACCAAAAAAAGTCATCGCATAACAAACACAAAAAAAAAAAAAACATACAGACGAATTGAGAACCTCCTCCTTGTTGAAGAAGTTGGTTAAAAATCCGAGGGACGCAATCCTAGCATATCGGTTTGGTCCGTTAGAATAATTTGATAAAATGTTCTACGTAGAATTACACACATTAGGAATTTCCCGGATGTGGAGTGTGAGAGTCAGAATTTTAGTTTCAGTGTTTGTTCTGTGATTCAGTGCATTTGAATTGGTTGCTGAATTTCAATATGGTGGTAAACTACGAACACTAAAATGTTTCCTTGGAATGTTTCAGAAATTGTTTGTAGAAAATGTTCCTTTCAAATAAGTGTAATCAGTTTAGTAATCTTTGCCAATCTTTACGTGCTTGTGCTTTGTTGACATTAAGAGTAAATGTTGCTGCAACTGATTTTGAATGCCTTTCATCAATCATCCATCATGAAAGGTGTATTATTTGGTGTGCACACTCTGTTCATAGTCGAAGATTAGCTTACTTCCTCGGTTATTTACGTCTCTTGCGAATTTCATGAGGCATATTTTTTTGAACAACTTTAAAATCGCGAAAAAAAATCAGCTGTTCCATACATTTGTGTTCACTTAAATCGACAAAATGTATGGAATAGCTGATTTTTTTTTCGCGATTTCAAAGTTGGTCCCGTACAAAAAGTTGTTGAAAATGATGAGTACAATGACCCCTTTTCGGGTTTAACATAAACAAAAACTAATGTTGTATAAATTTCCATCGACGCGCTAAGAAGTACCAGAGTTTTCCAGTCAGCTTTGTTTTAATAGCAAGAAACTACCATTCGCCAAACAAAGGCTAAACCTAACATAGGGCCCTCAAAATACTAACTGCACAGTCCTCGATCGACGGAGCCCTGACCTTTCACCCGTATTAGGCAGTGATGGTTACGTCAAATACAGTCGTAAGTCACTTTTATTACCGTTCGTACTGTAACGTAACCGACATGAAATTACGGTGTTGCCAGATGTAACACTTACCTTGGAAATCGAGTTTGCATGAGGAAGGCTGAAGCCAAAACCTTGGTTGGGAAATTGAAATTGATACTTATTTTAAATGCATTGACAGTAAACACAGACAATGTTATAATCTTTTATATTTTTAGTATTGTGATTATGTCATTCAATGTTTATGGCAAGCTACCACGGAATATCAAGGTAGAGTTGGTTTGTACGAGCTTGACTCCCGCAGTAATTTGACAACAGAGATTAAATAGAAAAAAACATTAACAGAGGGCCTAGACAAGTGACAATCCCTTCCAAAGCATTTCGTATTTCTACATCGACTTTCAACAGGATTGACATAAGTTTTTCGATAGATTATGTCAGTCCTATACATTTTTGCCTATTCCATCATCGTTATCGCTGATAGAATGTCACTTTGTCTAGAATCTCTGGTGCCAACTTGTACTCCAATAAAAATTATTTGACAGAACCATGAACCTACAGAATACAAGAGAAATCAAGATCACAGCGGCAGGATGCCAATTCCTGTGGTTTATTATACATCCATCTTTGAATCTCAACTTTGGCACACGCGTTTCACTACAAGTGATGTCATATTACCTAAAAGGCTTAAAAATCTACCAACATATTAACCAATCACCAAAATTGGTTGAAAAATGCAACAACTGGCATTGTCAATGTTGTCCATTGTCACTGTGCGTTATAAGCAACTCGCAGCAACTGGTTTTCTACTCTTTTCAATCATTTTCACTGGGACATGAATATGCCTATAACTGACAAATAAATATCGGAATATACTATAATAAAAACGTTAAAACATAGTACCCCACCAGCATCGGTAACAGATTCATGGACATAAAATAATATTGAATAATATACCCAGTTGTACACAAAGGTTCATTGAATAGATACCATCTGATTATTTTGCACTAGCTGCGCCCCGCGGTTTCACCCGCGTAAGTCTCGATCCCGTGGGAATATCGAGATAAAAAGTATAAGTATAAGTTATAAACTATCTGTTTGCCAAATTTCGTCCGAATCCATTCAGTAGTTTTTACGTGAAAGAGTAACAAACATCCATCCATCCATCCTTCGATACTTACAAACTTTCGCGTTTATAATATTAGTTAGAAGTTAGAAGATTAGATTAGAAGTTAGATATTAGGTTAGGTACTACCTGCCTACAGAAGATTCAAATCGTACCTATAAACGCCTGTCAAAAGTATATACTGGCGGCGAGGGATTGTTTTGTTCTCGTCGTGTTTGATGAGAGGGGTAGACGTATGGTTGCGCGGGTAAAATTAGATTTTTTGCTTGGTTTATACGCCCCTCTTTAGAAAACCGTTGTCATCAACAACTCCGTATACAAATCTAACCCCACATGGCTCTTAAAACATACAACATCGTAACATAAACACAGTAATAACTACTACATTGTATTCTCAATCGTCAATATACCACAGTTGCATCTGCGAACATCATTATGCATAGCTCGTTAAATGCATGTTTTATAGACTAGTATTCAGTACCTTTTACAGAACGACTATTGACTATTAAATCTGTTTAGAGACTTTACGTAAGCAAGGCAATTAAGCTTGCTTTAAGTACTATCCTCAATGTGTTTGCGGGTAATGTTCTAGAATTCTCTTTTGTTACTAAAATACTAGTAGTACGGGTACCGACTGATTAATTCAACGTCTAACACAACGATAAGTGACAACTGATGAAACTGTTTGAGAAAATGAAAATATGGGAAACGCTGCATTGAAAATGTAGTCTAGAGCGAGCTATGGTGACGCAAGGGACATCGTTAAATTGTTAGAGCTATCTAGATAGCGATCGAGCGTTATGTAATAATCAGGGTTCGATTTCAGATATCATTAGCAGCCCGGAGTCTGGATTTGTGCCCGGTTTGATGGCAATAGAATCGTCTCCAATTACATGTCAGTTAAACCTCAAATCTGCCTTTTCCAACTATGTTGGGGTCGGCTTCCAGTCTAACCGGATGCAGCCGAATACCAGTATTTTATATGGAGCGACTGCCTATCTGACCTCCACAACTAGCTGACTATCTGATACCCCTTGGTAAGACTGGTTGTCAGACTTTCTGGCAACTGACGACCCATTACAAATGACAAAGATCCACGAATCACAGCCGGGACCAACGGCTTAACGTACTTTCCGAGACACGGAGGAGTCTCGGTATGTAAAGATGGTTACCCATCCACGGACCAACCCCGGCAAGCGTAGATTAACTTGATAGATCGCCCCGTGCGGTTGTTATTACTTAGCCACGAGCTCCTAAACCTAACTGGCGAATTTTTTTTAAACTAACGTGAAATGTAGGTGTACGTACCATAACAACTTCCTAACCATTCTGGGAGTACAGGCGTAATGTTATATAATGGGTTTGTAATTTTTGCAGTTTTCATCCTAAAATCGACGCTATAGATTCCTCGCTCTTGTATTTTAAAAATTTTCCTTATTACCACCTATAATGTAGATACCTACCAACCTATACACACAGGTAATAAACTCACAGTCAAAATCAGGTTAGGGAATTAAATCTCATTACTAAGAGATGAAACGTAAAACGGTTAGGGCTACACTCAAAACTGCAGATACAGCCGGAAGGGAATTAGTTGATTAATCCGAGGCTGAATGTTACGGCTTCCCTGAAATAGGCCAAATTACGAGCTATGTTACAAATAGTTTATTTAGTTCACGTTAATTTTGTTCGTTAAAAGAGGACAGGAGTAATTTTGTTTATTGAATTTTCAGGAGATATTTTTTGCAAGGCAGGATCTCGTGGCTAAGTAATAACAGCTGTACGGGTCGATCCACCAGGTTAAGTTACGCTTGCCAGGGTTGTTCTGTGGATGGGTGACCATCTTTACATACCGAGACTCCTCCGTGTCTCGGAAAGTACGTTAAGCCGTTGGTCTTGGCTGTCACTCGTGGATCTTTGACAGTCGTTACGGGTCGTCAGAAGCCCGAAAGTCTGACAACCAGTATTACCAAGGGGTATCGTATTGCCCCAGTGACTCGGTTGTGGAGGTCACATAGGCAGTCGCTCCAGTAAAATGCTAGTATTCAGCTGCATCCGGTTAGACTGGAAGCCGATCCACATAGTTGGGAAAAGGCTAGGCAGATTGACTTGATGGAGTGTATTGGGTCCTATGACGTATCCCAGGTACGCATTTGTGTGTAAAATCTATATATTTATACTAATAATAGAGCTGAAAAGTTTGTTATTTTGTTTGTTTGTCTGAACGCGCTAATCTCTGGAACTACCGGATTCGGATTTGCATTTGATAGTCCAATTCTTGAGGGAGGTTTAAGGCAGGTTATTTAACATCATGCTGCGACCCTTAGTATTTGACCTAAAATAAAAAAAAATCAGAAAGGACGCTAAGCGAAGATGAAGAAATAGCGCGGGCAGGCGATGCAATGCGACTGGCTGGGACGGGGGAACAAGAAACTTCACGCGGACGAAGCCGCGGGCAGAAACTAGTGCCTTAAAAAGATCGAGCTCTTTGATCAGGATACATCCTGTCAGGGTTGCGGGAAAGTCCTAAAGGGATACGCCCTTCCGCTCCGCCCAGAGCGGGAGAAGTCATTGGATGATTTCCCACACTCAAAAAAAAAAAGGTCAGGATACATGCTTCGCCCTTGATCGGACACATTGAAAATTCACATGTCCAATGTTTTAATTTTTTCCTAGATATTCAACCCCAACTAAGTAGGTATATGTTGTGTATTGTACACACGGCTACACATCAAGCTATACATTTCCAGTATAAGCTGACCTCGCATTGTACGGAAATCCTTTACATTGTGAGATCAGCATAAACTGGAAATGTGTAGCTTGATGTGTAGCCGTACATCAGTAATACAGAAAGTTGAAGATTACATAAAAATATGAGAACTGGAAGCGTTCTCACAAAAGCATCATTTCTAAATTCTGGGAAATGGATCTCATTGCGCAAGTAAATTGAATTAGAGATACCATTTGTGATACGTAGAAAAGATGCCCGATATATACTTAAAATGGGAAATAATTGTGGTTCCTATAACACCATACATTATTTCGTATTCCTATTCTACAAATAGAATTGAATAGAAAAAAACAGATACCTATTTGATAAAGACATGACACAACAACAACACACTAAGAAAATGTTTGAGTGTTCGTCAAACAGTTTTTGTTGTATGTTCAACTCAAAGAATACCCGGTGAGAAATATACAGGGTGTTAGGTTAAACGAGGAGAAAAATATTCCTGAAAATGAACAACTTTTCCTATGGGACCAACTCTGCAATAGCAAAAAAATATCTACTGCTCCACTACATACATTTATGTTCCCCCGTGCCTCGGAAAGCACGTTAAGCCGTTGGTCCTTCGCCTGATCTCTCTCCGGTCGTGTCGGATTGCCGTCCCATCGGACTATGAGAGTGAGGGAAGAGAGAGTGCACTTGTGTCTGCGCAAACAATTGTGCACTATAATATCTCCCGCGCCGAAGGCTAGTCTCCTTTGAGATTGGCCGCCGTGGCCGAAAATACGGTCTGGAGGACTATTATTATTATTATTATGTTCCCATAACTTGACAAAATGTAAGGACTAGTAGAGTTGGTCCCATTGTAAACGTTGTTCATTTTCATGAATACTTTACTCCCTTAAAGTCCCTCCTTTAATCTAACAACCTGTATAAGCAAAACAAAATATGAGTGAGTACAAAGCCTGTCAAAGAGCGAGACTCCCACATACTTCCATACTTTAACATCGATTATTCGAACACTCTCCGCACCTATATTTGTCTCATAATTAAATTGGTGAAAAGTTTGAAGATAATTTAACTTTCTCTGACGCAAGAGCGACGAGAATGTTCGTCACGATGATCCTGGGTAACTCTACTCGAGCTGACAGCAACTATTTTTGATAAAAACCTCATCTCAACGTAGCAGTTTTTATGTGAGCAGAAGTTTCTCTGCTTATTTTTTAAAGTTTTAAGTTTTTCGTTGATGTTGCTAGCTCACGTCTACTACCGATTTTAAATATATGAGGCGTAGTAATCCGTCTTGGAGAAAGGCGGTTCATCGTGCCTAATGTCAAGAAAGACTCGGTACCTACTACCTATGAATAACGTCTAAATACATACTAACAAGTAATTATAAGGAAAGGAACTTTCATTTAACTGATGGTGAACGTAAGTACCAAAGATAACATTGCTATTTTTACTAGCCAGAATGCGGAGTGCAAACGAAATCCCTTCTGTCACTAACAGTATTTATCTCAAATGGCAAAACAAAAGAAGATGCATAGATGTAGGTAGGTACAGTCAAAAGCACGTCAGTGGTAACACTCTGACTTCGAAAATCACCTTTAACGCTACGACATAAAGGCGCTGTCAATGTCGAATAACCTTGGACGTGAGTTTGACGGTACTATCGACAACTAGGCTGTGCATTCAGGCACGCGAGCTAATTCGAAGGATGCAGTCGGACTTTATTAGCCAATCCGACTCACGAACGTTACGTGACGGAATATTGGACTGGCTTTATAAGCCAGGATCGATAGTGAGGATGTTTCAGGCTAGTTCATGGGCTTTTTATCTTTATTTATCTGTGAAACGTATGTCGACTTAACAACAACAGTACTAGTTTTCGTAATGAGTAACAGGTAGGTTCGAGCATTACTTTTGAACTAATACAGCCCGTAATGTAAACGCTTTTCAAAATTTAGCTCCTTAATTAGCCGTTCCACATATTAAGCTTTATCCTTATCAGCTAAAATGCAGTCCTAACCACGAGTGAAATCGATTCATTTTACAGTTATGATATAAAGACACGAACTCATCTATGGCCGATTCATATAATTTGCGGACGGTTAGGTATTGGTTAGAATTTAGAATCTTGTATCTTTACCAATAATGAAGCAAAGACCTCGTAGCCTTGCATAATAGACTCCTTATGGAAATAGCTATCACAGGTAAAATTAGCGTAAGAATCTATGCTTTATGCTCAGTTTGGCACTAAAAAAGGAATATTCGTAAGAAAAATGATTCGTTTTTGTTTATAGGAACCGAGCATTAGTCATTAGGAAGTTCTAAAGAAGGTCTGTTACTCATACCTTCTCATTCGAAATTCGAATTCAAAACTCCAGTATGCAAAAATAAAGAAAAAGACAAAAACGAATCAACAAAGAGCTATCAGAAAATAAAACTAGAGTCTCTATAAAATCAATACACTCCCACTTAACGAAACCCCAGCTGTTTGTAATGCAACAGAAGACTGTAGATATATATAAGAGAGTCGAGATAGCCACTAAGTATCCCCCAATGAGCGGCGACAACCTGTTGACGTAAGATAATGATACTTATAACAATGTTGGCGGACGTCCAAACGTGAGCTAAGAGTCGACATGGTTTATATCTGAGGCTTGTCTAGATATTGCAGCTGGATTGGACCAAGATTCCCATAAATTCAGAGAGTGGTACATTTGACGTGGGACAACTAAGTCAACATTACGGCAAAGGAACCTATGTGATGACACGCACTCTATAGTTTGTTTTTTAATCTCTTAGACTAATTTGACAGGTGCACATGTCAAACTACAAATTTGAAAATGTCAATTTAGTTTACGAGATTAAAAAACAGACTTTAAGTTAGTGTTGTACTTACCTATTGCAAAAATGCAGAATTCGGAAAATAAAATTGAGATTCGTCCACAAAGATTATAGATGAGAGAGAACAGTGAAGTTAAGGTCGGCAATAATGAGAATGATACTGTTAAAAATTAAGAAAGATTTCTACGGCATGGCTTGGATTTGTTAAAGTGTATATAATGTGTTAATGACAGCTATCTGGTAGTATTTCAATGATGAAATGAATGTTGTTTAAGTTCTCTAATCATGACACGTAAGGGGGATGCGCTAATGTAGCCTAAGTGTACCTATAGGAAAATGAAGGATAATACTCGTAATAACGGTGAATATACTTATACCAGATTAAGTAAGGTGCTTTAAAGCTAACCAAGAGTTATACAGGCTTAGTGAGCCTCCAACGGGACATATGTAGAAAGAAAAAAATATATAACAAGTAGCGCTGTAAATCAGGTTTATCATTAATTATGTTGCAGGATTGAAGGAAGATACAGTCATACATCAAGGAACGTCTAACGGACATTATTTGTTTTGCGAATTTGATCTTTACTTCTACTAGAAATTGTTCAACTGACAGGTGTCAGGAAGGCATTCTCTCGACGGTCGGACTGTAGGGGAAGATTCCACCCCTTATTGGAGTTGGTAATTTGAATATTTTCTTTTATAATTTTATTCTAGCTTTTGTTCGCTGATTTGAGAACCCAAAAAGGTTTCACTATTGTTCATGGCCTTTGTATTCATCGTCTTCAGTTTTTCTTCAAGTAGTTATTCTATATTTTGCTAGAATTCCTTTTGTGTGGTTATTTATCTAGGTAAGTAATGCTTGTATGTGTTCCCATTCTCTACCAACCGTATTGTTTTCTGTTCATCCAAGGGTAAGTACTTTTTTAGGGTTCCGTACACAAAGTGTAAAACTGAACCCTATTACTAAGACTCCGCTGTCTGTCGGTCTGTAACCAAGCTGTATCTCATGAACCGTGATAGTTAGATAGTTAAAATTTTCACAGATGATGTATTTCTGTTGCCGCTATAACAACAAATACTAAAAAACAGAATAAAATAAATATTTAAAGGCTACCATACAATAAACGTGATTTTTTTGCCATTTTTATAGATCATGGTACGGAACCCTTCGTGCGCGAGGCCGACTCACACTTGTCCGGTTTTTTCCTCATAGTCCTAAATTTCTTTTCAGTTTGTTAGTAATTGACATGGAAACCTCAAGTAGAAGAGGTATGTAAAAAATTGAGCATATCTGCTTATGTCCTATTCAATTTGGCTAAGAAAGTTAACATCTCCACAACTTTGATTGCATACCATAGTCTCGTAGCCTCCATTCTGAGATACGGTATAATTTTCTGGGGAAATTCATGCCTGCGGGAACAGGTATTCAGAGCACAAAAACGTTGTTTGAGGTCGATGTTAAATATGAAAACGACTGACAGTTGTGTTCCAGTGTTTAAGTCCCTAAAGCTGTTAACATTTCCTTCAATTTATATTTTAGAAATGGCAATTTTTGTTAAACGTAACATGCATCTTTATATTACAGTATCACAAAGTAGTAAGAGACCAATCAGAAGCCAGTACAAAAATCTTCTAATAGTTCAGAGATGCAATACTGCTTTATCCCTTTCCACCCGAGTTGAAATGACCGTGAGTTTTGACTTAACTAAATTCTAGGCAAAATTTGAAACAACTTTTGCGAACGCAACCTAGCCCGATCGTTCGTGAGTCTATGTAAGAATGAGTAAAAAAATAGTTTTGCATTGTGCGCGCACGTTTTGTCCTGCCAGTTCGTCGAAAACCGAGTGAGGGATGGCTGCGTTTTTAGATTCCCGCGCCTCCGCACGTAAGTAGATCGATTTTTAGTATTTGTATTGGAATATTTGATATTATTTGATAATATTTGGTTAAATATATGTTTCTTCAGACATAGTCATCAGATTTTTGCTAATTGGACCATCAGCTTCGTAATAATTTTCTGTCAAAATTGAACACGCACGATCATGCAACATCGGTCGTAACACGTGAAGTTTTTACATTTTGTTATTTTGTGTTTTATTTGTTGTTTTGGTTCCATAGTGTGTTAAAATGGCCTTTTCTTCTTTATTAGGGGTTCGAATTACGGATGATGCAATATTAGATCAATTGCTGGACGGAAATCTATCGGAGATTGAAGATTTTGAGGATGACGAGTACGAATTGGATTTTGAACCAAATACCCTGTTTGCTCAATTGGCTAGTGAAGATCTCTCCGATGGTGACAATCCTAACGAAGATGAAGAAATAATTAACCATACGATACCATTGACATCTCCGCCGGCGGTGCAACCTCCATCTTCATCGGCGCCGCAACCCCCAGCTTCATCGGCGCCGCAACCTCCTGCTTCATTGAATGCGCAACATCCTACTCCGTCGAGGACACAGTCTCCATCAACTATGCAGCCGCCTTGCCCATCGTTATCATCCACGTCACGTCGGTCATCACATCGACAAAGGTCAGTACATGTATCTTCTGAGCGACCGATATCAACCACAAGTACTCGAGGACGAAGATCGACACCATGTAGTCGAGGAAGATCTGCTTCCACACCAAGTAGCAGGAAAAGAATATGGAAGCAGGCTCCATTCGTAGATAAACTGCATGTCGATGTCGATGATGCATCGAGTCGATGTACTCGATCAACAGATGGAATATTACAGAACCTTCATCAAAACAAAAAAATGGACCTTAAAAGTGTTAACGCACTTTTTAGACCTCGCATTGGTGAACTCTTGGAGGCTGTATAGAAACGACTGCAAGAGTAACAATTATCCCAGAAAAGACACGATGCCTTTACTCGATTTCCGCTTGGATGTGGCCGATGCCTTATCTTGCTGTCCAGATAGAGCTCGAAGGGACAGTGAAGATGATGACCACTTGTCAGTCCCTCGTCGCGATTATAAAATATATAGACCAGCGAATAGACCGTCAGCAGAGAAACGATATGATGGGTACGAGCATTTTCCCACCAGCGACGACATAAAAGCGCCGAGGACCTGTAGGTTGGAAACCTGCAGCAGTCGTTCTAAAATTAGGTGTGAGAAATGTGACGTGTATTTATGTTTATCTCGCGATAAAAATTGTTTTAAGACTTATCATACACAATAATACAAATATCGATTTAATTGATTGTTGATCTCATTGATTGTTAAAGTGATTATAGTTTATTTGTGTTTTATTTTTGTTCTGATTGTAGAAATTAAGAAGATCTCATTTGTAATACCTGATTTTATTAAATAATTTTAGTTTTCTTATAATACTGACTGATTAAAGTAAATACGGAACATAAATATTGATATTTTATTTTAATTTATGTGAATTATAGAACTAAATCATTCATTATTTACACATACTCACGATCGTGCGACTAGCAAATTATTCCTGAACCTCACGAACGTGAGGGTCTGATTGCTGAAGACCAGCTGTCATGAGATTTTTTTCAGTATTTTTTCCAGAACCGCTTAAGCAGTTTTAAAACGTTTACTAAGTTTTTGCCGATCTATGCGAGTTTTGTAGCTCCCGGTTGCAAAGGGTTATATAAAAAAAATGTTATTAGTATGGGACCTAGAATTTATAACAAAATACCTGACATAATAAAAGATGACACAATAAGTAATTTTAAAAAGAAGTTAACAGCAATATTGATTGAAAAATGTTACTACTCGATTAACGATTTTCTTAATGACAATGACCTAACCTAATGTAAGTTTCTAATTTAAGATAATTATATATTTTTTTTTTTTTATGCAATTTAAATAACATAGTATTTTTTTATTATTTTTTTTGACATTGTTATTGCTTCTTTATTTGATTACTTATTTCATTAATGTTTGCATGACATTGTAATTTCAATTCTATTTAAATTTTGACATTGTAGATAGTATTCTTTTTTTTGTTATTGTTGTCTAGTGCAACTAAATTTGTACGCCATGAATGGCAAAACATGTAGCCACCTCATATTAATTGTAAGACCTAACCTACTGTACTCATGTTTTTACAAAATAAATATTACTTACTTACTTACTTACTTACTTGAATCATGCAATGGAGCTACGAGTATTGTTATTCGAATCGTTATATAGGTTACGTCTTGAAAAAAATCCCAGCCGGTCTATTCTATAAGAATCTCACCATGAATACTTAGGTGAAATGAGCTTGGCGTGAACTGTCACTGCCTTAGCATCAGTAGGTATCGATGACAATGACATCTCACTCCACTCTCACTTCACCTAAGTTTTCACGGTGAGATGGTTACAGAATAGCAATGCAGTTCTCACTTTATTTAATTAACTATGCTTTACCTAAGACGAATTAACTCTAGCACGGCCGTCTTAACAAAACTATATCTACCTACATATAGACGCTTAGATGATTTACTTTCCTGCTTAAGGTTGATGCGCTAGGATAGCCCGCGAAATTCAAATTTTCTTAAGTTTTTTACAATTTACAGGTCAATTTCAGGTAATTTACAGGTAATTTTCAGGTTGTATGTTGATCTAAATATTATTAGCGCTCGTAACAAATATGGATTTACAGAATTATAAAGATTAAAATCAGCAATACAACTCTCTAAGCTCATGTAAGTGCATTGAATGACTATTTCATGAAATCATGACATTGGCACTTTCATGAACTTACAGAGTTGTATTGCTGATTCTAATGTTTATAATTCTGTCAATCCATATTTGTTACGAGCGCTAATAATATTTAGATCAACATACACCTGATACTGCCTGCAAATTGCAAAAAACGTAAGAAAATTTGAATTTCACGCGCTACCCTAGCGCATCCCCCTTAAGCCGCTTGAACTAAAAGCGCCTCGCCACAATAGTTCGACAAAGTTTGTATTTCTACCCTCAGCTTGGAAAAGAGAATTTCAATCTAAGACGTTGTCGTCTTTTACTTATTTAACACACATCTTTGAATTTTAAGACGTCTTGAATAAGTAAGACGCAGCTGTCTCTTTAAATTATATCGTTTTAGTGAGAGATGAACGAACTCGGACCGTTTCGAGAATATTAGAGAGATTCACGCATAAATATTATAGAAATGTTTATGTCTAGGCAAAATAATAATATTTTAAAACTGTCATACGAAATTGTGTCGAACAAAATCAACACAGTGCAAACGATTACAAAAGTTATTCTCACTGCTGCTCTATCTAGCTAATTTGACTTACCTAAGCCTTTTTAAATTAGTAGACATAGGAACACCCATTATGTGCCTAACTTGAACGGAAATTGCCGTAAATGTAACGTTAATTAAGGGCGAAAACGCATATTAACAACTAGTCACTACATAATTATATTATAAAACAAAGTCGGGCGCCGTGTCTGTCTGTCTGAACGCGATAAACTCAAAAACTCTTGAACGGATTTTTATACAGGTTTCACCAATGGATGGGGTGATTCATGAGAAAGGTTTAGGTGTATAATTCTAAGGCTTTGTATAAATTGGCTGAAATATGATGATGTTTGTGTTGATGTCGGAAAAATCATGCCGTTTGAGCTTTACTAGGGTGCGCTGCGTACTTTTTTTTGAGTTATTTTTTCAAATATTTGTAAGATTGGAAAATAAATACATTGAAATACCTACTCCAGAGTTACATTTTCATCTAACCTACATGCTCGACGCAACAGGCTGATACAACAATAAGACAGAAAAAAAAATGTAGGCATATTATGCTCTGCTACCTGTCCGAAGCCGGAGTGGGTTGCTAGTTTAGATTATAAAAGGTTGATTAAACATTGCGTTATCACCTCGGTAGTGACGTGGTTGGTCTTGCAAACAAATTTCTTTCGTCACGCTCACGAGGTTCTAACACCAAATACCTTCCACATGATTCCAGCATGACGACGAACTGTGTAAACTTGGATCATGTAGATTTATCGAAGACCAAGCTAAAGTCAATTAGCCACTGCTACATAGAATATGCACGGAGTAGTTTACCACGTTAGCTGCGCGATTCATTTGTTTACCAGCCACGCAGCGCCAACCGTCAACGTGCGGTTAGCGTCGCAGGATGGCCATGGGTTTCCGTGGACGATTCTGCCTACATTTTTATACAAAGCGAAACGCAGTACACGTGCGTGACTTAGCTATGGGCTGTTATGGAGCATTGGCTTAAGACCTTGAACAAGATATTGTGTAAAGAATTCATTAAATCAACAAAGAAAATGATCTTATACCAAGCTCGTGCCTTCTCTGTATGAGAAGAGGCCATTTCCTTTCCGTGTTACACTCGTGCCTTCTCTGTCTGAGAAGAGGCCTTTGCCTTGCAGCGTGACAATAATAGGCTGGTGTTGTTCATCATTACCATCCACAACCTGAATTCACCCATTGCTGGACACTCTTTTCAGGAGCTAATCCCCAACTTCCTGTGCCAGCTTCATCTAGGTTCTACCCGCAATGCCGATGGTAACAATGTCGTCCGCCCATCTCAGCGCCTGACGACCGACACTTTGTCTTCCAGTCCTTGGACGCCACTCGGTCACATGGAATATATCATCATCATTTCAGCCGAAAGACGTCTACTGCTGGATATATGCCTCCCCCAAGCACCGCCACTTCGACCGGTTCTGTGCTTCTCGCATCCAGCGCATTGCGGGAATGCGCTGGATGCGAGAAGCACAGAACCGGAATCTTCACCAGGTCATGGGTCCACCATGTCGGGGCCTTCCAATGCTACGGAGTTGGGCAAGTATTATTATTACTAGTACATATAAACCTTTGTTGCTTTGAAGGCAAACGCCAAGCTAAACAGTAGAATACATACACATCTGACATTCTCTTTAGAATTCTAAATACCTGTCTAGCTGCGTGTTACGGTAATACAGACATTACGTGTGTCTGATGTAGATAATCTAGATATTACGTGATGCGCTCGTTTTGCTTCTGAATAATATATTATTTTCAGCACCTAATACCCAGATTACTACATTTTGGCAAGTCTTAGAGCGCTAACACATTGGGACACCATGACACGTCTCTTGTTACGTAGCCATGGCTACACCTGGCTACCTACCGTAGCCAAATGAGGTTGCCAAATAAGTAGCCGCCAGTAACACGTGGACGTCCGTCCTAGCGATCAGTTGGGCACTGAGGGGAGGCGTAACATACTTGTATACAAAATACTGGACACTTGGCTACGTTTCCAAATTGGCGACATCGCCAGACCGTAGCCAAATGAGTTAGCTGTCATACATTTCAATAGGAATTGTTTGGATACGTAGCCGGCGAAGTCGCCATGGCATCGCAGTGTGTTGGCGTTCTTATTGAAAACAAACAAGGGTTATTTGCAAGATGAGCAAATTCGAAAAATAGCGACTGGCAAACTCATCCTGTAAGAGTTTTCCTTTTCACTTTCAAGTACTGAAACATACACGTCTGAGTTTCATTTTATAATTTTCATAAATTTGATTTTTTTTTAAATCCAGCCATGGTATACGATAACATAAAATACCTAGGAAACCTTCATCAAAAAGTTAAACCTGGAACCCAGAAAACACAACCAGTCTCTCGCACATAAATTGCGTTTTTATTCATCCAACGTTTTGAGACTACCAAAATTATTGTATTTTTGGGATGTATAGAGGTTGCTAGTTGTAGATATTTCAGGCCAAGGCAGATTCATAAAAAAACTAAGCTGCTAAGCCATCAACATCCTGAATATAGTACCGATATCAAGTTGCAACATCATCATTCGCTAGCCCCTTCGTTATCGTAGTCTCCGGAGTAACACTCAACTAAATCCTAGCTGTATCAGAAACACTAGCTTTCGCTCGGGAGTTTATTCCCGTATTTAGTGGAGAACTGTTCTTCATAGAGTTTATTTTCCATAGAATATCTGAGTAGCCGATTATTATAGTATTGATGTTGTGTCGAAAAAGGATCATTGACAAGAAAAGTGTTGATGAATGCGGATGGCTATTATTATGACAAGAAGCAGACCAATCTATCTGCCTAGCCTTCTTCCAACTATGTTGGGGTCAGCTTCCAGTCTAACCGGATGCAGCTGAATACCAGTATTTTACATGGAGCGACTGCCTATCTGACTTCCACAACCCAGTAACTGGGTAATACGATACCCCTTGGTCAGACTGGTTGTCAGAGTTTCGGGCTTCTGATGACCCGTAACGACTGTCAAAGATCCACGTATGACAGCCGGGACCAATGGCTTAACATGCTTTCCGAAGCAGGGAGGAGTCTCGGTATGTAAAGATGGTCAACCCCGGCAAGCGTAGCTTAAACTGATGGATTAACCCGTGCAGCTGTTATTACTTAGCCACGAGCTCCTCCTTCCTCCTTAATGACAAGAAGAGATCAAAGATGATAATTATGGTAACAAGGCACTAAGATAACAGCTGATGACGGACGAAAATAACAGAGAAAGTGTGCCAACGCCAAATAATTTAGGTTAAACGCAGGAATATAAAGATCTTTCCTTCGGGAAATGTTACCTTGATCACCAATTTTGGGAAGATATAAAAGAATAACTCTTGCGGTGAAGAGACCTAAATAAGCCCTGCAGCAAAGTTGGCAGTGAGGCTGACTGAAGTAGACTGCGTACGACGAGCTGAAGTATCGTCACACCAAAACCACCTGAATATACTCAAAATATCGTGAATAAAAAGTCTATATACATACCTAAATATAACATAACAGTACAAAAGATCATATGACTCCAACAATTGTGTAAACAATATTCATGTAATGCAAATTCGGTACATTGCCCCGTAAAAACTGAATTAACATGAGCTCTTTACGCATAGTGACTTCATTGAGTCCAAGGTCTTTCAGGCTGGTCATCACCAGGGTCATAGTCTTAATCCATGTTTATTCTAAAACATCACATGACTTGGATCAAGTGGGTTATACCTCGTGATTATGAAGATGTGTTTACACGATTTGTGGTAATCGCACGCATTCAGTTAGAGCATAATAAGCCTATAATGTTCCCACTACTGAGACACAGGCCTCCTCTCTGTGAGGCCATAGTGGGATGTCAAATGTATTCGAATTTTGGTTCTAAGACATCTCGTTTTCTTCACGATGTCTTCCTTCACCGCTTTGAGAGCAGTGGTGATGAAATAATTAAACAATACAATAGACCTATTCCGCTTGACTATTCGTCAAGAGTCACTGTGCGCTGGGCGCAAAGTTGCAACTTTACGTTCAGCGCCCGGTGTGGTAACACGTCGCGTTTTGTTTTGCAATTGGTCAATCGTCATCCTGAGGATGCCTCGTTGAGAGGTGAAACACGTGTCGATTTCTTACAGGGTTTTTATGACTCTTGAAGAATAGTCTAGCGGAGTAGGTTACTAAATATATCTACGTCTATTGTATTTTATAATGGATTTCCGCAAAGTCACGCCTGAATCAATTAACTATGATGAAATAATTTACAAAAAGTAAAGTGCCTGCGAACTTCGAACCCACGACCTACGTAACTCGTAAGTCGCGTCCGTTGCCATTGGCCGACCACTGCTCTCGCATTCAAGTATATTCGACCTCGCAATTACGCTTTATAACTTTTGACAAAAAATCTTAATAAATTGAAAAATGAATTTAGGTATATCGCAGATATATACCTATATGCATTTTCGAAGTATTTTTTTCTAAACCAACGTCATTGCTACATTATAAACACTGTTACCTACGCAGTTACAGTGTTTACAATGAAATAAAGTCTAAATTCGTCATAGACCGATAAATCCGGGTAGCCAGCAAAAGTAGCATGATGTTAATCTTTAGGCACATTTTAAATATATATTTTTACTAGTAACAGGTCAATGTACTCAGTATCATAAACAAGTACACAACCTCACGCCTTTGTAGAGTGGAGAGAGGTTCTCCACATTTCGCAAGTTATTAATTGTAACAATATTTTGATTTAATAGTTTCCATGGAGTTTTTTGCCCGTTCCTCTCCTTACGAACTTTCTACATTTTGAAATGGGCAACTAGCTGCATCTTTCTGACTGACCGACCCCTTGACTATCCAAAAGTGCCTGTAATTTTTTTCATTGAAATAAATGCGTTGAGTTTGAGTTTGAAATCATATTATATCTAGCGACCCGCCCCTGCTTGGCACGGTTGAATTGCTTGACAATACATGGAGATTTCTTTATTATAATATTAACGTTTAACAGTAATGTACATACTCGTACATGTGATGTACCCGAATATTTCTTTTTAAATTATGGTGAAAACCGCATCAAAATCCGTTACGGAGTTTAAAAGAAGAACGCAGTCATACAGACAAACACGAAACGCGACTTTAATAATAATTATGTATAGATGTTCAAGTCCCATGAAGGCGATACAGGGCCAGCCCATCGCCGGACTCGCATCCAGACCCTGGGCTACCGTAATACTGAGTAATTCTTGATTGAAATACTCAATAAAATTTGCCCAACCTGGGAATGGAACTCAGGTCCACCCACGCACCAGTCGGTCTTGCAACTTAGTCCACTAACGAGATTGTATATTATACTTCTTACTTAACGTAATCTAGATCATTTTTGCGGTCAACCTAGGTGTGAATAGGTTTAAACAAATGCATCTTGTTACAATAAAAGCCGGCCCCGACAAGGTTAGAGATTACGGATTAAATTAAATGTTCATTGGTTAGTTCACAATGAGTTTAATAAAGGTACTATCACTAAACACGGTACAATAAGTAAGATTATTATGATTATAATTTGACGCACAAGTGATGCGATTGGTGGTTAGTGAACGTGTCCTACTTTGTTGACGGCTAGTGACCGAATACTGAACCCTGAGTTCGAACTAGACGTCACAGGCACTTGAGTTTACAAGTTCGTCTGCATGTGTGGGTTACATACCACTACACGTGGTTACAATAGTCCAGCCAGCCAGTTACTTGATAACGATATCAGAACAGTTACTACCATTGACGCATAAAAACGCATAATCGCGGTGACTAATACATAGAGTTTTATGTTAGGGCTTTGAACTCTATAAATAAATACGAATATACATAATATATAGGTTTTAGAGTAAACAATAGACAGGCATTGTTATTTATATCTTTTGTTTCAGCTCGTTTGAGGAAGGACATAATATATTGTCCTTAAAACACCTGTTGAATTCCTGAAATAATGTTGGAGATACTTTTTCGTTGACTCATTTACACCTACAATTAAACACAGCATAACATCTCGCCTGCATTCCCCGAAGGGTTAGGCAGAACAAAACTGAAGAGAAAATTAACTGGCGAAATTAAAAAAATACCTGAATGAATACCTGGATGAATGAATACCTGGATGAATGAATACCTGATATACCTACATTTCGCAATGTATATTTAAGTTCCATGTAATAGGCTATTGCGATTAAGCAGGCACAAATCCAGACCCCGGGCTGCTTCTGAGAAATTCCACCTTATAACACTTTGCCCGACCCAGGAATCGTACCCAGGACCTCATTTTCAGCTGTAGCACTTGCGATCACTAGACTAACCAAGCAGTCACCATCAGCTGTTATAAGTAAAGTAATCGATAAATTACTTCTCCTCGTGGTGAGACCACATTCATTCTAAAGATTATAGCTGACTGGGAATTGTTGTCAAAACTGGTAGCCAATTACGAGGTCGACCATACTTTTCTAAAATGAAATGAAGAAAACACCGGAACTGGAAATTAAAGGGCAAATTTCTGTAACCCGAAGAATAGTTTTCCACTTGCTCTCAAGAAATAATCCTCCTATATTTTTTTAATTATGATATCATTTAATTTTTAACAAAGAATATTTCTTTAGCATAATAGCATGTTAAGGGGGATGCACTAAGGTAGCCCGTGCAATTCAAATGTTCTTAAGTTTTTGCAATTTGTAGGTAGCACTTCAAATTAGCCTATTGAATGATTATTTCATGAAATATTTGTGGCCAGGCCAATTCTAACTTATAGAGTTTTATTGATGATTCTAATTCTCTAAATACATATTTTTTACGAACGCGAATCACTTTTTAAATAACATACCTACAAAATAATACTGAGCTCGTGGCTAAGTAATAACAGCCTCACGGGTCGATCAATCAGGTTAAGCTACGCTTGCCGGGGTTGGTCCGTGGATGGGTGACCATCTTTACATGACTCCTCCGTGCCTCGGAAAGCACGTTAAGCCGTTGGTCCCGGCTGTCATTCGTTGATCTTTGACAGTCGTTACGAGTCGTCAGAAGCACGAAAGTCTGACAACCAGTCTTACCAAGGGGTATCGTATTAAACAATTACTGGGTTGTGGAGGTCAGATAGGCAATCGCTCCATGTAAAATACTGGTATTCAGCTGCATCCGGTTGGACTAGAAGCCGACCCCAATATAGTTGGGAAAAGGCTAAGCAGATTGATAAAACCTAATACTGATCTAAAAATTACAAAAAACGTAAGAAAATTTGAATTTCGCGGCCTACCCTGGCGCTTTCGCCTTAAGGTTGATGCGCTAGGGTAGCCCGCGAAATTCAAATTAGCTGAGCATGAGCTTAGAGAGTGGTATTGCTGATTTTAATGTTTATAATTCTGTAAATCCATATTTGTTACGAGCACTAATAATATTTAGATCAACATACAACCTGATACTGACCGGCAAATTGCAAAAAACGTAAGAAAATTTGAATTTCGCGACCTACCCTGGCACTTTCGCCTTAAAGAATTAGGTCGACTGCACTAACTACAAAAGAATAGTTCTCGTTCCGGACGGAGAAAAAATCCTGTAAGACCTTTTATAACTTAAGATTAATAATAATACCTTCTTTCCTCATATTGTATCTAGCTTTTGTATAGGAAATCCTTATTTTGTCTGTTTCGTTGGTGCGTTTGGGAAAATATATATGAACAATGTTACATTAAAATTATATTGTAGTAGGCAATAAGCTAGGAACTTAGTGGAGAGAGTCAGATTAGTGTAAGCCGACCCCTGATTAGACACTAAGGTCAAATCGTGACCGTTTTTGAGAACGAATCAACCAATACATTGCCTAACTCCGATATCAGACAATTCACAAAAGTCAAGGTTAATTTGATTTTGATTTTCTGTCTCCTAAGATACAGGACTACCTAGTTTAGGAGACAGGGTTCAAGATCTGTGTAGATTTATGTAGATATATCATGTCTTTTTGTACATCTGTTTTTGTGTATCATGAATCATGGGTGTAGCATAATAAAAATATAATTATTCTATTTCAAACTGCCAAAATTTTAGCGAATCAATAATGAATTATTTTTATTTCATTTTTGGTCCGACTTTTCATTTCGAGTGAAAGCTGGTGCGAATGAAAGGTAAAAATGAACAAAAAGTCAAGGGTCTGATATCGGTTTTATTGTTACTAGGACTTTTAAGTTATTCTTTTTTTAATCATTTGAGCTTGTGTGGCTTGTAGGACCAATATTGGTTTGGTTATCCATAATAATGCTATAAGTTTGAATCCATTTACATTTGGCAGAATTTCACCAGCAGCTTGTCACCAAGACGGACAAAATAAATTCACTTTTCGAAAACAACGTGTACATTCCCTAAAAAAAGACTTTAATCTACGTAGGTACATACTCCCCCAGTCTAAATAACCGGTCTCGACCGATTGTGTAGTACTCTTTTATTTAGACAATCAGAGGGGATACTATATGCTAGGGGAGAGCTCGCGCGCCCGTCTGGCTAGGGATTATGACGCAAACGCGAGATTTTTGGGTAGGGTGGCGTGATCTCGTGTGATCATAAAGGACCTTACAAACGTGCTTAGTTCCATTCACACCTACTACAGCTTGTAGTCGCGTTCAATGGCTGTCGCGGACGTGTGGTCAATACCAATGATATGGCGACCATAATTGCGACCACACACGACACTCACACGCAAGCGGTCGAATGACAGCAACGTTGTTGCTGCGATTATATAGGTCGCTAAAATATCTCGCTCTATAAAAATCTCACCGTGAAAACTTATTTGAAGTGAGCTGTCAATCCCTAGCATCAGCATTGCTATTCTGTAACCATCTCACCGTGAATACTTAGGTGAAGTAGGCGTGGAGTGAGCTGTCATTGTTATTGATACCTACTGATGCTAAGGCAGTGACAGTTCACTCCAAGCGATTGAGATTTTTACAGAATCAACTGGCTGGTGGAATGACAGCTCACTTCACGTAAAGTTCATGGTGAATTTTTTACAGAAAAGACCGACTGGCATAATTATAACTAAGTACGCCATCGTAGACCTCAGCCATCACTTTCCACCAGAGAGTTCCATTTATTAATTTAAAAAACAAAAACAAATGAATTTTGTAGCTTCGATTTCAATTTTGTTAACCCCCGACAGAAAAACAGGGGTTTTATAAGTTTAACGTGTGTATCTGTGTGTCTGTCTGCACCATAGTAGCTGCCAAACGGCTGAACCGATTTTGATTTTTTTGGATTTTTTTGAAAGGTGACTTGATCGAGAGTGTTCTTAGCTATAAAAAAAAATCGTTTATTAGATGTTTTGTTTTTGTCGGGGGTTTTTTATTTTTTTTATTTAATTTAACTTGTTGTTGGTAGTGTTGTTCCATGGACAGCCAAACGCACAAATGTGTCTATTCTTTCCCAGCTCGATATCAAGACCCGATTGTCCACAGTTTGCCTACAGCGTATTTTGATCTACTTCGGCCACATAATGCGAAGGGGAGATACTCGTAGCAGCCTAGAAAAGCTGGTCATTGTTGGCAATACCGAAGGAAAGAGAGCACGAGGCCAGTCGCCAACACGATGGTCCGACCAAGTAAAAGAAGCTACATCCTCGCGTAAATTTCAGCAGGTGGTGATGGCAACTTTGGACCGGAGTCGATGGAGGCAGATTGTCCGCTTAAAGGGGTCCAGTGACCACGATCCTCAGTAATGAGGGACCGATTGAAGAAGAAGTTGGTAGTGTTTGATTGATTTTTCGGATATAATATTAGACTCCCACCTGTAAAAACAAATGTAAGTAAGTGATATTAGTAAAGTAAACTTCAAGCAGACGGCCGGGGCCGTAGCAAAACCATCACACGGCCACTGCCAGGCAACAGTTTTCCTCTAAGGTGTGGTTGTAGTGTAGTCCGTCTAAACAAACCTTTACCGAAATATTCTTACAGGTACCTTTTGATAATATTTGTATTGTTAAAATGAAAGGTTTTAGGTGTCTGCGCGGCTGAGCGTAGGCTTAAGCTGGATGTATTTGAAAAGGTTTTTGTTCAAATGTTGGGTCGTTTTAGGAAAGTTTCGGTAGATTTTGTTATAATGAATTAGGACGAGAAGCGGACCGGAATATGCAAACTGCTTTGGTCCCACTTGGCAACAGCTTGGGTGACTAAACTTAAAGATAATGCTGGAATAATAACTTAGCATGTTATATTTATGCTAAGTTATTATTCCAGCATTACATACTCCATTTGAAATAAGATTAGAAAAAACTAACCTTTTCGATAAGGATGGCACTAAAAGCAAAAAAGATTACACAATACCAACTGTCTACTGTGGCGCCCATTCGTCATGCCACCAACGCAATAGAAGCCAAAATCAGTTGAACGAACCGGATTATTCGAATTTTAACCTTCCGGAATATAATTTATTAAAAAATACTAATAATATGTACAAGTATGTAAAAAGGGGGAGGAATTAATTATTAAAGTGCATCAAAAAATTCGTCCGCATCGCTGTTAGCAGAAAAAGTGCCCAAGAGGCTGGCAGCATTGCCATACAACGTGGCAATGCTGCCAGCCTTTTGGGCACTTTTTCTGATTCTTTGCCCGAAAAAAAATGTAATTAAGTACTTCTTTTTCTTTCTTTGTAAAATCACTTGCGTACATCATTGTACTAAATCATAATTGTTAAGTTCTTTTACCTATTTGTTTAAAATCGCCATTATCAATTTATTTGATTGGAGTACCTACACTACTTGTCCATAGTCGCAAAATCGCCATTTACCTGCTTTGAAACCTAAATTGCTTACATTTCCAAGAACTAATATATTAGTCTGTGTAGGTGCTACAGGAATATTGTATAACATATACTATGTTTGTATCGTTGATATTCGCGATACGGGTACGGGCTTGAAATAGCACTAACACTTCCAGCGCTTTGTAAATATTAAACATGGGAATGTTACGCTAAAATACTCAAAGGAATTATTTTGAAATGCATTTTGATGCTGTATTTTCTGTTACGTTTACGAAATTTTGTTTCTGAATTGTGAAGCTGATAATTTAAATATTTAGTTTACATTAAAATGCTTAAGTATGTACAATTATTACACAACTAACTATTTACACAAGATACTAATTTAATTGAGTAAGAATAAAAATATATACAAAAAACAACCAACTTCCGAATAATACACTACAAAGTGAAAAACAGCATCCTGAATCCCTTTATCCTATATCCTATTCCTTGTATCTTCCCATGTAATAAAAATCCCGTCCGATCCGAAAGGCGGCGCATGCGTAGAATGGGTAACCAGAACATTACGAAGTTTTATTTTAATCCAAATAAAGCAGTTATTGCTATTTAAAATTCACGGTTTTAGTACCAAAATTACCCCAATTTCATTATAAATTAGTAAATTTTATAAAGAGGTCATGTATTATGACTATAAATTATTATGACTAGATACCCGCTAAACCACGCCAGACCGCGTCCCATGTATTAAAAGGTAAAATACCCCATTGAATTTTTTTTTCAGAAACTTACCACTAATATAGACTCTCACTATGATTGTTAACAACACCCCTCACGGATCGGACAGGGTTTTTATTTCACACTGTATATGTAATTGATCTTAAGGATTCATATGTCCCAATACTATTCTAGTTAAAAATAACACTCTGTATTTAGCGATAAATACACTAAAACAATGATAAAACAGCAACAATAAGCTGACACAGAGTCATGTGATGCTGATAGCTTATCTATAGGTACATGTCATGACCCGATGCAGAAGTGCTGACCCCTAAACAGACTCCTTCATTTCACGATTGATAACGTCACTGATAGCAGAACAATGAATAATGATGTGTTGTTTCGGTGGGAATGGGGAGATGGACATTGATTAGGAATATGTATCCTTTTGACTGCCTCGTTGGTCTTGGGTTCGATTGCCGGGTCGGACAAAGTTGTTGCGGGAAAGTCCGAAAAGGATACCGGGACCTTGGCAACAGGCAACTGAAGGAACACGGGTGGGTTTTAGTCAGTAAAAGTCTGACACGCCCTTCCGCTCCACCCAGAGTGGGAGAAGTCATTGGAAGACTTCCCAAACTCAAAAAAAAAAAGGTCGGACAAAGTGTTATAGGGCTTTTTTTTTTGAGTCTGGATTTGTGAAACAAACAACTTCTATTTACATTTAACCCACCCACAAACATAAAGTCGCACTTCGGTATTAATAGAACTCGCAGCCCATTGCACTTGAACCACATAATATCGGACTATAAGCCAGCGAGGTATACCGCAATGCTGACTTCTAGCCATTATGTTTATTTCTACTTATTGTCGACGTAGGACAATGTTCTGTGACAACATACAAAGTTGGTCAGAAGGTCTGCCTTAAAATAAATCAGAAACGACTCGAAAAAATATTTTTTAAATCGGTCACCAATACGGTCTAAAATAAATGTTATTTGTAAAAGTAGTTTTGCCTGATTATTGCAGTCAAAAGAAGTTATGACCGGTTAAGAGTTTTGACTGATTACCGTTTGAGACTGCCATCATTCTTTATTGTCAACTAATCTGCGGGAAAGTACAAAAGGGATACCGGGACCCTTGGCAATAGCCAACTGAAGGGACACGGGAGGGTTTTAGTCAGTAAAAGTCTGACACGCCCTTCCGCTCCGCCCAGAGCGGGAGAAGTCATTTGATGATTTCACAACCTCCAAAAAAAAAAGTAGTAGCATACCCTGAAAAAAAGTTACCGAGTCATTAATACTACTGAAGAAAAAAAATAGGTAGATGAAGCACCTTGTTAGACCATTAACTTCGACCTCTTTTCCAACATTTTGTTTGCTTCTACTACCTATATTCGCTAATATTTTAAGTGACGCGCAGTCTATGAACTTCTCAGATGACACACGAACTGGAACTTCTGCATTATGAATGTGTGTTGAGCCATAATTTGCGTAAATTACCATAATTTGGGCATTATTCAAGTTTTATCCAAAACTCCAGACAGGTATAAGTGACAGATACTTTAAAGGTCCGCGTAGTTTGTCACAAGCCCTCCTCAGGGACGGTTTGAATGTAAGTTTAAGTAGCTACAATACGTATATTAAAATATCCGTAAGTATAACGTAGGTATGTAAAAGGAAATGGGCTGTTACGAAGAGGAAGATATTCCGATTCTTATCGATAAATATTATTGTGGTATACGTAGCTATTGTTTGTATATTTTAAATAATTTCCATTTTCAATAAACACAAAGTTTTAATAATGTGCTAAAGATAAACTACATAACGAAGATGACATGTAATTACCTACATACCTGGTTTCTTTTTCGTTCTTCAATTCAAAATCACATATCTTCTACTATACTTCACATCACTCACATAATCTACATAATCTTACGAGGGTTCCATGAATGCCAAATAAACTGTCCACATTATACTCAAATATCACCCTTTGTCGTTGAGGTCCTTAAGTTCTGAGCTCCACCATTACTGACAATTAATGCTTGCACTAACAGGTCCACTCAAATCTGTGTGCTTCTTTCCTCAAAAGACCATTTCAGACACTAATCTACATAGTCCTCATATGGTCTGACCAAGCTTATGTCTGGACTTTAAAAGAGATTTTGTAAGGAGGTTGATTCGCCATTTCTTGTCAGGGGTAGAGGACATGTCGACTTTTTTAAATATCGCGTGTTGTACACGTTTCTAATCCTTCTCTACCCACACACGCCACACCACGACACAACTATCACTAGGCAATTTTATCGGTATTTTACAATATTTTATTTTTACTTCGAACCTACCCGATGCAGATTCTAGGAAATAATAAATGTTATCCGTGGTAAAGCAAAAACCGTCAACTACCTTCGAATTTGTTTTTTATTTTCTCTTTAACTGACTTCAGTAAATTGACAGTTGAAAGCAAAATCATGTTGCCATATTAATAGTGTTGTAATTGAATGAATTTTGCAAAAAGAATTAGTGGTAAAAATAATAATTAAAAAAAAATCCATCTGATATTTCTCAGTAGTGGCCCAGCGTCTGGATTTGTGCCCGGTTGATGGCAATAGGCTCGCCCGCTATTACATTGGACTTAAAAATAACTGGCAAAATGTGGGTGTACCAAGGTGCCCGACCCTTTGGGGATACAGGCGTGATGTTATGATGTTATATTAGAGCTATAGCACACGGCGTATTTTAAACGCGCAGACGACGCGCGTTTCAAAGCTTTTCTTCGCCGTCCGAAGTCAAGTTTTGAAACACGCGTCGTCTACGCGTTTAAAAAATACGCCGTGTGCTAGGGGCCTTATATTCTTCACCTACTATAGTCTCCATGAAATATGGAAAATGGATTACGCAACAGACCGTTCAAATACCTCAGTTGTACTAAAATATGGATATGAATCATAGTTTATTCTTGACCTTGCTGAAGCAACGAACTACTTAATTTGCGTGTCACGCCAATATTTACCGAGTTTTGTTTAATCTAAGTAAAAATATGTGAGATTATTTAAGGTTTTTGTCGGGGAATTTACATATGCTTAGTAATGTTTGAAATTTCTGTGACTTGTAGGATGATTAGACGAAAATAGATTATGATGTAAGTAGTATGGGTGTCGTTTTCATGGTTTATAAGATTGCAAATGCCGACAGTGATGCCTATAGTAGATTGTTTGTCTCTTGTTTTATACAAAATCCACGACACCACTATTCAATATAACATTGACAAAACTGGTGTCAAGAGGCGAATGGCGCAGGGGTGGCGCAGCTGAAATATGAGAGGAGCGGCGCAACGCCTGCGCCACACCATCGCCTCACCCGCGCCACGCCTCTTGTGTATGTCCCGCGCCTTAGGAGAAAAATTGTAATTGGGCATGACTCTTATGGTCTATGGTTGAATTTGGATCCATTTCTTTTTAAATTATTCTGTAACTAATGTCCCTGGACAAGAGCGCGCAGTGGTCACGATATTGACATCATTTGAAATGATGGAAATATTATACTTGTGTGGAAATATTATGTTTGATGTAGAAAGCTCTGACAGGTAAGTTAATTGATTGATGTTGCTTTTAGAGGGTTTATTTGTGGAACAGTATTGGTGGGTTAACACAGTACCTATCGATCATACAAATTGGAAAATGAAGTGAAAGCTCCACTTTTAAGAAAGCTTAATAAAGTTTCCAAGACTTAGAAAACTGTATGTAAATTACTTCCAGAGTTTGACGATAGAAAATACAAAATAAGGCGTTTTTTTGTAAATATTACAAAGAAAAGTTTCGTAACTTTGATCAAAATATGAAAAACAAAGTATTAGACACAAATGAGATTATTTACATTATAATGAAGGCAGAACACGGACTGTTTAAACTGTCATCACGTTTATGCAAAATTTTCGCTTAATTTAGGATTGATAGCGCTTTTATTTCGTAGCAGCAAGGTCGATTTTCATAGTCCAAGTGTAGTTGACCGTACTAACGTCGCATGTCAACGACCTTTATGTTTGTGTGAACTAGCTTTAATGTATTAATGGGATTATGTACCTAATGGCAAAAGTCTAGCCATCATTATGTGAAATTAACTTTTTTCATTACTGCTAAAGCTACATACGTGATAACGCGAAGATTCGCGTTGTCGCGACACGTCTGGGCAAGCAATTAGAACGAGGAACATCAATATTAAACTGTCGAGATGTAGGTGTAATAGGGTAGGTAAACCTCTACCTAACCCTTAGGGGATAATAGGCGTGATGTTATGTTTATGTTAACATCAAAATATCCGTCGATCTGTTATAAAGATAATAGGGAATATGCATGTGATTTAAATATGGGTGAAATTTTTTTTTTTATAAACTATATTATTACTTCAGAATTATGCCTCCATCAATATTTTTGAATAAAATTTATTTTTGAGCGAGAAATTAATTTTTTAAAAGTCCCAAAAAACTGTGGGTAATTCAAATACTTGAAAAGCTAAGAGCGGATGTGACGTAACAGTCCGGGATAACAATCAAAATGTCAATGTCAAGGCAATCAACAAGTGTCAAGTCAATGTCAAACGCTCATAGAAAAAGGAGTGTTTGACGTTGACTTGACAGTTGCTTGTCTGTTTTCACGTACTGTGACGTCACCACACCAAGCGCGCCAAATGGAGGGCGTTTAAATAGCCCGGATCGGTTGGATATTTTTAAATATTTTTTTAACTACTTTAGATTGCTTTAGTGCCGTCGAATTTTTTTTCACTATTATTTGACGATGCAAACTATCGAATAAAAATATTAAAAAAATACATGCATATTCCCTATTGTACAAGTTTCTTAGTAGTAGTAGTTTACTTACTGTTTTTGTTACCGAAACTATGAGAAATAGAAAAAAGTTGTCAGTGAATTTGTGGCAAATAGTTTTTCTGTTTTTGCTGCAGAGTAAGCAAGTTGAAGTGGCAGTGGGCTGGCCATGTTTGTCGAAGGACCGATGGCCGGTGGAGCAGATGAGTTCTAGAGTGGAGACCGCGTATCATCAAGCGTAGTGTGGGACGCCCCCCAGCTAGATGGACCGACGCCCTTTAAGGCCAACGCAGACCGGGACGGGATGGCAAGGGATTTATTTTTTTACCAATGGACGTTCAAACGTATCGATATAGAAATAAGACATAAATTGCTATGCTTTAAAATGATGCCATGGCATAGAAAGGGATTTCGTTGCGCGGCATTGAAAGACGCGCCACGGGCTCCCGCGGCGGGATGCCGCGGCGTACTGCGGTAGGCAACAGCATGCCGAGGTCGCCGGCGCTGGTTGTGATATACCGCGGGGCGCCCGCGCCGTGGCAAGGCGAAGGAATGCTGCGGTATCTAAGCGGCTAGTGTGCGCTGACTGACGGCAAAATCCTTTGCCATCCCGTCCCGGTCTGCGTTGGCCTTTAATCGTTCCCGAAAATCATGCTCAAGTTTTGTGAGTAAATCTCAGGATCGGAATTCCTAGGAACTGAAAGTCTGAAACGAAGCTTAATTTTGCTTAATTTTTAATAATTTGTATCTATTGAGTAGGTATAGTAATTTAACTCTAGGTATATCGTCGTCACTTATAAAAAAAAATGAATTTTTACAACATAATAGTGTAAAACATTTTAAAAGTTGTAACTATAGAGTGTCGTTGCCGTAACTACCTTTGAAAGGAGCGCCTAGAATCGTTTTACGTAAAAAAGTGCCTACTTGAAATACATTATTTGAATGCAGAAGTACCGCAATAAACTCAAAAGCAATCAATAGCATAAACTAAGAAACTCTCAAAGCACTACAGCGTCGAGAAAATAGCAGTAACAGAATCTTCTCAACAAATAAATGGAGGTAATAAACACGCTAACTAAAGACGTACGCCGCTAGCATTTTTCACGGAAACCTAACATTGCAACAAGTCGAAAAGCCGCGAAAGTGCTGAGCGCGTGAAAAGTAAAGCCTCTCCTCCACCGGCGCGTTTTTATCGCGCGGTAATAACGCAAGCGTTACCGTGCGTTTGCACTGGCGAAACATTCAAGACAAAACATGTTGAAATCTCTATTTTCTGTCAATGTTCCATACAATTTTTGACAGGAACTAGATTTCAACATGTTTTGTCTTGATTGTTTCGCCAGTGCAAACGCACGGTTATTGTGATAATGCGTCCCGATTCCTTGCACACAAAGCTACGTTTTTATCGTGCGATATTTCTAACGTGTTCTCCACCTTAAAGGCGCGTTTTTATAGCGCGATAATAAGGCACTAAACACATAACAACATAACCGCGTTGCGGCGTCGCAACGCAAAAATTGACGGCGGCTTCGGGCCATTTCCTAAGAAAATCTTAGGGTGCCGCCGCTAATTTTTGCGTTGCGGCGCCGCAACGCGGTTATGTGTTTAGGCTCTTACGCAGGTGTGTGTAAGATCGCATGCGTCCTAATACAAAGGTTCTAAGAACACTTATCGGAACTTCGCAGGACGGAGAAACGCACGTCCTACTCCTATTGCGACGTTAATATCGCACTAGTGTGTAACTTCGTGGCCGTCCTAATACAAAATGTACTGAAAACAGATATCGCAATAACGCTTGCGTTGTGAGGTGAGGGAGAGGCTTTATCAACTAGTGGGATGTAATCAACACACCGCGGGAGGAAAACGGACTTATCAGGATGTGTAATGAATTGTTATTATTGTAACTAGTTTAGTACTAGTAGTTAGTAACTAGTTTGAATACAAATCACATACCATAACATTTATTTATTTATTTATTTAAACTTTTCGCACAAAAAAAAGGTACAAAGGCGGACTTAATGCCTGAGGCATTCTCTACCAGTCAACCAAGTGTGGTGAAGAGATTAGATGGCAGGTGCTCTAATTGAGAGGAACAAAGAGAAAAAATATATAATATATCGTATTGCAATAAAGATAAAACAGGTTTACAGTACATAAATAAGCTATAAACTTATGATACATATACTTACATACATATTTACTATAATAAATACTCTATATATATGTATATAAAACATACAAATCAAATAACATCACGCCTGTAATGCCTGAAGGATTAGCCAGAGGTGTACTTTTAATACACTAGTGTTTCACCAGATTGTTATTAACCTGGATTAACAAATAAGATACTTTTTATTTCGGTAGTAGGTACTTACGTTCCCGTGGGATATATTACGACCTCCACCACTGACACTCGTGGATTGCAGCTGAAAATCAGCGTCAGGTGGTACACTGTGTGTTGCCATCTGACAATATGCTGAGCTGAGGCCCTTTTGGCATTGTAATGACTGTTTTCTGTTTTTTTTTGTTTTAAGGTGTATTTTTCTGTGACAATGCCAATAAACGAATTTTTCTTTCTTTCTTTTCACCATGGCGAAGCCGCGAGCAAAAATAAAAATATAATAATTATGTATGTTTTATGCGTATTTTTCTATGGGCCTGTATCGCCAGAAATAAATGGTATTATTATTATTTAGTATATGTTTACATATCTCGGGACCATGGGGTCCCGGTCTTTTGGAAGGCGTACGAGGGGCCAAAGCCAACTCGCAGAGGCCCCTTAGATAATTTCAAAAGAAATGAGTCACTAACGGACGCTTTATCCCTGTATGCACTATGCAAGTGCACCCAAGGACAACCCCCTGTTGGTGTAGAACTATTGCAGAACATGGAAACAAATATTATAAATAGCTAGCAATCTAATAAACGTATAAAAATAGTAAACTAAACACTTGAAACGTTGGAACTGTAACAGGCAACAACCGTAACGATCTTTACAACTTAAATACATACTTTGGAAGTTATTGGATACTAAAATAACCAGCCACCAGTTTTATATACGATGCAGTATGGAAGGTTGTGCGAAATACCATTTGAACGTGTTCTTGAATAGCTTTGACACAGTTGAACGATTTCTATTACCTGGTGTAGGTACTTTATCAATATGGCTATGAGTAAGTATGCTGAGTTTATGTGAATGCACAATACTTTATTTATTGAGAGGCATATTGTGAAAAAAAACTTACATTCATTCTCTGACAGACAACGGACAGCCTAAGCCGCTGGGTTCACAAGCTACAAGCAGGCAAAGAAAGACAAATGTTATTCTTTCTTCCTTTCTTTTCTTTATTTCTTGGAAACTCATTTCCTAAAGCTTCTGAGAGTTTCAACTGAGTCTATCGCACTTCACTACTGGATATAGGCCCCTCGCAGGCTGCGCCATCACACCCCGTCCTCCGCATCCAGTCTATCCCAGCCACCTTTTTAAGGTCATCAGTCTATCTAGTTGTGGGGTCCACACTACACTTGACGATACGCGGTCTCCACTCCAGGACTCGTCTGCTCCACCTACCATCGGTCCTTCGACAAACATGGCCAGCCCACTACCACTTCAGCTTGCTTACTCTGCAGGTTATGTCGGTAACTCCAGTTCTTTTCCGGATAACTTCATTTCTAATCTTATACTTCAAAGAAAATCCGAGCATAGCCCGCTCCGTAGCGCGCTGAGCGACTTTGAGTTTATAGACCAGCCCGACTATCAGTGTCCACGTTTCGGCACGTATGTCATAACGGGCAGGGCGCACTGGTTGAAGACCTAAGCTTAGTCTTCAAACACTGCGGGGTTCGCGACGAGAAGACTTGACAAAGGTTATCATCTGTCAGCTTCTTTCTCAAAATTGTGCCTGAGAGTTTGCCAATGAGAAACCTTTACAATAAATACCTTAAAATACCTTTACCTAGGATACCTAATTAAAATCTTACTAGGTGAGTAGGTACAAGTACATACACACTTAAGTCATTAACGATTCTAACTTTTGCCTCCTCGAATGTACTGTTTTGTGTTGCATTGCGTCTATGACGTTTTGTGGGAGTTCGCATACTTTGCTCGAATGAAAAAATCGATCAACTATCAAACAGTAGACACATATACGAACATAATAACACGCGCTATTACTGTAAGCACTGAATATAAAGAAAAAATCACAAAGTTTCTTTGAATCATGCACATTGATGATACATACTGGTCAGTCCACTTTTAAATAGGTACTTAACAAAAATGTCATAAAATCATGCGTCCCCAATAGTTAGGCAGAGATGTCCCAATAGTACCTACTCCCACATTTCGCCATTATATTTCAGTCCCATATAATAGGGGGCGAGCATATTGCCATCAATCGGGCAGGAAACCAGACTCCAGGCTTCTATTGAGAAATCCCAGATGGAAAAACCCAACAACACTTTTCCTAACCAGGAAATCGAGCCCAGGACCATCAGAGCGCAAAGCAGTAGGTATAACTCTTGTGTCAATGTTCAAATAGTAGCTATCTAGTGCAGAAACCCGCCCCAGTGAACAGATAATTAAATAAAGTCCCGAAACCAACTTTTCCGAGAGTTCCGTATCGTAACGACGAGCTGAAATTCAACAGAAAACTAAAATCATAATGGCATGGCCGCAATCAAGTCACAGTAGGGCTGCTACCGATATTTTATATTATAAATATTTTATAGCAATAATCATCTACAAAATATCGAAAATCCTTTAAAACTTATTGACCTTCTAAAAAAAGAAAGGTTAGGAAGAAAGTGCCTCAAAAAGGTTAGAACTGTGACCATCTGCGCGCGAGCCGAGCGAGCGAAGCGAGGGTTACCGCGGCAGCAGCCGGCGAGCGCTACATCTAAGTTGGTCGCAGTTAATATGCTACTTAGTATATTAGGACAACAAAAAGGAATGATTTAGTGTTCAAGTTAACGACATGACTGAAAAAAAATATAATATAATAGTTTCTGTATCGTGTTTACCCAGACCATGAATAGAATATAATGTTATGATTATCATCAATCAAAAGTTATTTTGTTCGTAGCCATCACAAATATTTATAACCTTGAGATGTCCGATCTGTAACACTATAAAGCTTATTTTAGAATTTGATTAGAAGCATAAACCAAAATAATATAAATAGTATCCAAAAATACCGATACTGGATCAGAACTCTTTCGTTTTATAGCATGGTGTGTTATTTTCACCCGCAACTTACCTATTTATAACATGGTTTAAGTAGGTACGACTATGAACTATTATAAATAATAATAAATAAATACTCATTTATTTCAGACTTATCTTGCGATTACATCCATATTTGTTAGTAGAACTTACAAACTAGTGTTAGTAATAAGTTAATAATTAATAATAAGGACATAAAACTCCAAGTGGACTCCCCGACACTGGTGAGAAATCACTACACGACGGCGTGCAGCCGTATCCAGCGAGCCAGCATCGGAGAGTCCCACCTGTCCGCCAGCGCGCGCAGAATGGTGTTGGGACTGTCACGCGTGCGGCGTAGGATAGAAGCGCATCGCTTGCGCATGATAGCCGCAAAGCCGTCTGTGTCAGCCGCCGCGAACATAGCGGAAGCACTGCAGTGGCGCGGCAGTCCCCTCAACACCCGGAACGCGTTATTGTATTGAACGCGCAGATCGCTGTATGTCCGCTGCGTATAGCTAACCCACAGGCTGCAGGTGTAAAAGGACTGACAATACGCTTTAAAAAGCGCAACTTTGACAGTCCCCGTGCACCGTGAAAACCTGCGTGCCAACATGTTGCATCGGACAGACAGCGCTCTGCGCTCCCTTTCCATATCCACACTATCCTTAAGGTCCTCAGTGACCCAGTGGCCCAAGTATTTAAATTGCTCGACTTTGTTTAAAGCTATACCACATAAAGTGAAATTCGGAATTAATGTGTATCGCTTGTTATCCGGCCTGAAAATCATTATTTCACTTTTTCCCGTGTTGTATTTGAGCCCATGAGTCACCGCGTAGGATTCACAAATTTTCAGGAGCCTTCGTAAGGCACCAATCGATGGGCTCAGCAGCACCATATCGTCTGCGTAGCTGATGTTATTCACGCACACACCATCAATGTGACACCCGATGCCAGTGCTGCTGAGCTCACCGATCAGTCGGTTGACGTACAGGTTGAATAGCGTGGGAGAGGTCAGCCCCCCCTGCCTCACCCCGCATTCCAGCCCGTACTCCTCCGAGAGAGCACCTGCCCACCTTACAAAATTCTTTTGCTTGTTATACCAATGCATAAACAATAGCACAATTTCCCTAGGTAAACAAGTTTCATCCCTTAATTTATCCCATAGGATATCGTACGATACAAGATCGAACGCTTTTGATAAATCAAGGTAGCAAGCATACACTGGGGTCTTTCTACTCGTATAATACTGTACAGTCTGCTTGAGGCACAGGATAGCACTCTCGGTGGAAAGCCCGGGCCTGAAACCGAACTGCGCGTCGTTTAGCGAAACGTGTTTATCCAGGTGCTGACCAAGCAGACTGTCCAGCACTTTGGCGACCACTGTGGCTAGAGAGATCGGTCTATAGTTGTTTACATCTGATGTATCACCTGTTTTATTTATTATTATTATTTATTATACAACATTATTTTTTGTTTGTGCTAAACCCGAAAAGGGGTCATTGTACTCATAATTTTGAACAACTTTTTCTATGGGACCAACCTGGAAATCGCGAAAAAAAATCAGCTGTTCCATACATTTTGTCGATTTAAGTGAACACAAAATTTGTGTTCAGTTTTGAGTTATTACCTAGTAATTATGTTAGAATTAGATTGTATATGCAAATTAAATAATAATAATAAGGTACGACTTTAACATCGAGATATTATTAGTTCATTATTAATGTTATGATGTGTTTAGATATCGATACCCATCGCGTGTGCGGAGTTTAGCTAGCCAATTTAATGTATAGGGCTGTTGAAATATCGGATTGTGTCGGTTACACAATCCGATATTTCAACAGCCCTAGGTCCAGCCAACTTGTTGTCGGTATTACTCGAGTTTCGTGTCACCGCATAATTCTGCTTCGGTCGCGAGGTTTCTTTTTTTCTATTCCAGTATTTCCACATAGGTGAAACTCCGCTTTTTAAGTTCACGTACCTTTTTTCACTGAAGCTTTGCACTGAAAGTCTGAAAGCTTCGCAAAGAGTCCGACTTACGGGAAATGCGTCATACATTTAGTTGGAGGAGTTATTCAGGGGTCGGCGGCCATTTTTTTTTACCTACTTACAGTGTTTATTTTTAAGTCCTGTTTGTTTTTAAATGTTAATGATGAATGCTTGTTATTTTTAAATATAATTCTTTTGGATGGATATAGTCGTGAAATTAACTATTCCAAAGCGTTGAATTATTATGATGAAAATTACGTCAACTGTGAACTTATACGATATCATGATAATTTAAGACTTGCTCAAATAAACCAAGTGGCTTTTAGGGGTGTTTACTTCTGAATCTAAGTAATCTTATTTAGAATCAGAAGTAAACACCCCTAAAAGCCTCGGTGAATGTATACCTACCCGTAGGTCAATGACCGTATAACATAAAAAGGTATTACGATAATATTTGTTTACATACCTCATAATGTAGCATTAAGCGAAGGACATCCTATTACTGTATTGTGGTCAACGTCATATAACCTAACTAGTTTAGTTATGTGAAATAGATCGAATAATTACCATGTTAACGTGATCCTACGGTTGTCAACTACCAGGAATTGCGTTAATTAGCTGACAGTCATGTGTCCTTAGCATACATTATGTATGATATAATGATAATATAGCTTTCTCAGATACCTAGCGAAAACTGGAGATTAAAAAAAACACAAAATTACAGCATGAGCTTTCAAAAAACTGACATTTCCTGCCCCTTGTCTGCAAAATGTACTGAAATCTTTGTAGGAATTAATGTACAGTCACGAGCATAATACCTTGCATTTACGCAAAATACAAAAGAGATTGTCGTGAAAAAAAAATTGCAACTTTGAGTAAAGAACTATTTATTATTACCTACTTTGTTCGTAACAAAATTGGTACACACGAACGTGACATATGTGATAAACTCGTAATTAAATGATGGTCAGTTCCTGTAATTCAGTTGCGGTTATTGATGAATTAGAGGAACATTAATTGCGTTTGGGGTGAATTGATAATTTTGGGGTCATCACGAACAGTTTCCGTGTATTGGACAATGGGACACGCTCGCTAATCAATGAAAATACAACAGCAGTTGTTATTGATCGTCATTAATTTTCCACAGGTTTACCTATTGAAAACAGTAATAAACTAAAAGGTTCTCATGATAATTCTTTGAAGCAAACATAATTACATTTTGCTGTGAACTTTTTGGTTGTAGATCGTGTCAATATTACCTAGAAAGTCTTCATTAAAATGGGGAGAAACATTGCCAATTTATCCCGCTAGGAGTCGCATCGTCGTGGTGTTGTTTACCTTTCAACCACCATTTTTTTTTAATATGGCGAGGGCGCGTTTACTGGTAAACCTACAACAGATAGACAGCTGACAGTTACTAGCGATAATGGCGCCATCTATATTAGCTTTGCCTGTCCCTTCTCATTGCGTCATTTTGTCAGAAAGCCACAGACGTCGTTTGAAAGCGAGCAATTTTCGTCAAGAAGTGAGACAACTTCAAGCTTAGGCAAAAATAATCTAAATTAATATCCAGAGGGATTTGCGTAACGCATACAATGGCAATCGATTGCAAACTTTTTTTGGGGAGGTTCTCAATTCAACAGATTTTTTTTCTTTATAATTATGTTCAGCGATATCTTCGCCAATTGTAAACTGATTACGATGATTCTTTTTATGTTGGATTTTTTTATTTTTTATTTTAACAGCCTATCGTTCATTGCGTTATTAACGTTGTTGAGAATTTTTCAAACCTATGAAGCAATGGATTAGGAATTTCCTACAAAACTCCGATTGTGATTGAAAGTGTATAATGCAATTGGACTTCTTATTCCATAGAGATTATAAGCTTTACAAAAATACTTTAAAAACCGGCCAAGTGAGAGTCGGACTCGCGCACGAAGGGTTCCGTACCAATACTCACTTAAATTTCTCGCTGATGGTGGCGCGTGTGTTGGATCATTCGGTTCCCTACAAAATGGTTAGCTGGATGGTGTTGATCCACGTGTCATGTTCGTGAACGGGCGCCGTCAGTTGAGACTGGTGATCTCTTATCTGCCAAGGCTTATTATTAATCTTATATTTTGAATTGTTTTTGATTATTTTTCGTTTGACATTGTTCCCACATAAATAAAAGCACCAAAAATAATGTACCCAGGATTTTGTTATATCTATATCCATTTTTAAAAGAGTGTCCTTGGAGTTCTTCCCCGTTCTTCTCCATAGAGATCTACGATTTGGAATGGGCAACTAGCTTCAACTTTTTGACTAACTAACTGACAATTCAAAAGTGCCTGTAAATTGTTTAACTAAAATAAATGCTTTGAGTTTTGAGTTTGATAAACAAACTATTGCATAGACATTTCATAAGGCCTACTGAATGTAATAATATAACCTTACCGAGATGAATTTATCGCCAGCAGCCTCCGTGCCTCTCATATTACATTCTCATAACGCTTTATTCGCATTTGTGGGAACAATAATGTTTGAAATGCCTAGTTTATATTGCAGACCGAATTGTTATTAAATAGAAGGGTTTAGTGACGAGTTGGTGGTGATCTTTGACAGTCATTATGGATCTGAAAAAGTCTGACAACCAGTCTTACCAAGGGGTATCGTGTTACCCAGTAACTGGATTATGGAGGTCAGACAGGAGTCACTCTATGTGAAATACTGGTATTCAGCATCTGGTTAGACTATGTTGGGGTGGGCTTCCGACCCCTGATGGTTGGAAAAAGGCTTGGCAGATTGAGATTCGAGAAGTTTATGTGGAAACCTAGGAAAATACTGTCGCTTAGAAAAAAAATTAAAGGGAGGAAAAACAAAAAAATACAATACTATTACTATAAAAATAATCTGATTTATTTTACCAATTGGTATAGGACAGTTTTTTTGCAAAGCTCTGAAAGTTGTTCCTTGTAGGAAAAAACGTAAGTCAATTTTACCTCCGGCCACTGATGCGCTACGTACTCTTTGGTTAGACTACGTTTCGTTGTCAGTACTTATATAGATAAATAAGTCGTAGTTTCCACAGGGTTGTCAAGAAACGTACTGAAAATAAGATTCACTCATTTTTTTTTTTTTTTTTGAGGGTGGGAAATCATCCAATGACTTCTCCCGCTCTGGGTGGAGCGGAAGGGCGTGTCAGACTTTTACTGACTAAAACCCACCCGTGTTCCTTCAGTTGCCTGTTGCCAAGGTCCCGGTATCCCTTTCGGACTAACCCGCAACCCTGGCAGGACTAACCCGCAACCCTGGCAGGAAGATTCACTCTTGGATTTACTACTTACCTACTGAATTAAGTTTTCAGAACGTAAAGTGACTTATTACAAAACGAATTTTTAACTTTGGTCCAAGCAGGCATGCAGGTAAAATTCTAAATGCAAAATTGACAACTTAGACTCGGGTTAAAAATCAGTTTTTGTAAAATTAGAACTTCAAAATAATCGAACATAGTCGGAATATTGTTCGTCATTTAAAATTGCATCGATGGTTTACAAAACCTATCAAATAATAAATCTTTGGTTTTGTAATAAGAACGAAAGGCTCCTTTTTTGGTCTCACTTAATATGAGTATAACTTAAGCAGAAAACAGGGATAATCTGCGTTATCCCACAGTACGTGGCCCTCAAACTGTCAACTAAACCAATATCAAAATTCAACAATAACTTTGGAAATTATTTCCAAATATTGACCTAAATAAATGTCCTATCTCGGGACACAACTGCGCAACACAAGCACATGTTCAATAGTGGGCATATGAACAAACAAGGCAGCTTTATTGTCGACAAACATTCTTGTTGACTCACGATACGTTATTAGTTGGCTTCGGAAAAATCCTAACGCTTCCGAGTGTTGTGCACGTTCAGTTTTCTTGGAGGCACTTAGTAACGATACATATCATCTACATTTAATTACACCTGTATTTTTAAAGGCTAATTAGTGCCGTATATAAAGTACCAACAAGTCGATTTTTAGGGTTCCGTACCCAAAGGATAAAACAGGACCCTATTACTAAGGCTCCGCTTCCGTCCGTCCGTCCGTCACCAGGCTGTATCTCATCAACCGTGATAGTTAGACCGTTGAAATTTTCACAGATGATGTATTTCTGTTGCCGCTATAACAACAAATACTAAAAAAACAGAATAAAATAAATATTTAAGGGGCCTCACATACAATAGATATGATTTTTTTGCCGTTTTTATAGATAATGGTACGGAACCCTTCGAGCGCGAGTCCGACTCACACTTTGCATAAAAATACAGAAAGACACACCTTACACATAGTTTTTTTTTGTTTGCATAGTGGTCTTGTTTCCTCACATAAGAAATATGAAGGTAATAATACCGACTTCACGTTGAAGACGTACTGTTTGTTTATTTGCCATACCATTAACGAAATTGGAATTTTAGCAGATACCTACTTAGTTCTGTGACGTAGATAATTGTTTTATGACGTAGTTAACTGAGTCAGGTTTTTTTTTAACAAAATTAAGTTAAAGGACATAATACCCAGGTAAACTGACCCAGTTACTCCGTTTAGCACATTATAACCTGTTCCGTTCTCCGATAGGAAGTCAATAACTGAAGAAAATGCTTCGTTCCATTTATATGCCATTTCCTCCACTTCCTCTCTGGATTTGAAGTCATATTTATTTGTATGCACTCGCCTTAAGAACACGGTGACCGATGAATTCTCCATACAAACTTAATACCAAAATCATTTGCAATTTGAGAATATTTCCACCATATTGTGTTGTTGTTCGGATTGAGACAGTATTTATATAGGCTTCTAAATCCTTTTTTTTTTCAAAAACCTACCTAAAGTAAAGTTATAGCGAATTGAATTTCGAACATTTTTACAGCGTAAATGACATGTTTTCATACTGTTTTCTCTGTATTATAAACAACAATATTTGTAATATTGTTTCAGCAGCAGCACAGCCTATATTATCAAGTTACAAATTATCGATAAAGAATTGGAAAAAAAATAGTTTTTCATTAATCATTTTTGGTATTACGGAACACATCCAAATTTCTCATAAAAATTCAATAGAATTTTATTCGCTTCACGCGTGTCAATGTGTGCGTGGTCGTGGTAGCTGTCTGTATCGCTCCGACAGGCACATTAGCGTAACGTGCCTCTACTACACGCGGGGTTTGTGTGGGATTCTTTCGGGGTGTTTGTTATCTTATCAGTGAAGTTTTGTTTTGTTTACGGACTTGGAATATTTCTTACGATTTTGATTTGGTTGAAGACATGGACTCCGGACGTTGGGATTTGGGATGTACTTACTTATCTCACAGTAAGTATTACCCAATGATATAGGTACCTATTATAACGTTATAGGTACCTCTTTAGCTACTAATTGTTTACTTATAAACTCAGCCTAAGAAAATAAAGACATTTTTGAAGTGAAAACTTCTTTAGGCGCGTTGAGCACTTTTTGGGTGAACAAAAATCATGGAACTCGCGTCATCGTCACCGCCAGTGCCCGTCCACACGACGCCACGACAGCGCCGCCGCCGCGCCTCTAAACTGTTGACACGGCACCACAGCCACGCCGCGACCGCGCCGCACCATTCCACTTGATCGCCGGGTGCTTGCAAAAGTGCAAGCTACCGGCAGCGGCGCGGCGACGGTGCGGCGGCAGTGCGCCACCGCCGCACGGCATAATTATATCAAGAACTCAACACTTGAAAGTGATGTTTGTCCAGCGTACCCGGGGTAGGGTGATTTGTTTGGACAAGTGCGGCTTTATGGTCTCGGCCTCGGTACGGTTTTTGATCGAACTTTTTTGTGAAATTCCTATTACATAGTATACATACATTACATTGATAAAACTAAAATGAAAAGTTCAAAGTCGTTGAAGTTTATATACACTTTTAGTGTCAAGCACCCGGCTCGCAGGTAGAACATAAGGTAACAAGCCAAATCCTATAAATCTGCGTGTTTTGTGTGGATCTTTGAGACTACATTATGTATTCTGATAATTGTATTTTTTGTAAATAATTCGTTCAGTCGATAATTAACCCTACACGACTTCATCACGATTCGACTTATATTTTTTAAATTATGGATTATCATTATCTCTGAAGTAAGAACCTAAACAAAAGTTTTGTCTTTTACTAATAGGTACTTTGCTAATGTACACTTTTATTATTTGACTTGTATTCAGTTTTTCCTAGTCACAATATTTAAAGTTTAGTAGGTAAAAGAAATAAATAAGTACCGACTTACTGAAATAACAAAGAAAAGCCTAAGTTTTTTAAAGTTGAGGCCACCCACCCTAAAGAAAATAAATAAACTTGTACAGACTTTAAATAAAGACAATAATAATAAATATATCCTAATCCTAATAATTTATAATTACGCGCCGTGGGTGGTCAACTTTAGCGCCGCCCGTTCGTCTGTCGATTTCCAAGGCCACTCTCGATAACGATGCATAGGTACACACGGCTACACATCAAGCTATACATTTCCAGTATAAGCTGACCTCGCATTGTACGGAAATCCTATACAATGCGAGATCAGCATAAACTGGAAATGTATAGCTTGATGTGTAGCCGTGTGTACTAGGTAGGTACCTTATTTGAATGAAGTAAGTACCTATCTACTTACTAGATTTTCTCTACGAGGCGTAGATCTTGAGATCCTAACTTTATATCCATACTATAATATTATAAACTTGAAAGTAACTCTGTCTGTCTGTCTGTCTGTATGTTACCTTTTCGCGCCCAACCCACTGAACGGATTACGATAAAATTTGGCAAGGAGATAGATGGCCGCCCGGGGAAGGACATAGGTTACTTTTTATCACGCAGGTGTCGCCGCGGGCGGATGCTAGTATAAACATTTATAATATTAGTAGGATTAGTGATATGTATATATATAAATAATATCACTAATCCTACTAATATTATAAATGTGAAAGTTTGTGTGTTTGTTACTCAATCACGTAAAAACGGCTGAATGGATTTGGATGAAAGGCAAACAGATAGTTTATAACCTGGATTATTTATTTATTTATTTATTTATTTATATATACTTTATTGTACACCAGAAAATACATTGCGAAAATAAATAAATTTAAAACTATAAAACATACAATGGGCGGCCTTATCGCTTTCTGTGATCTCTTCCAGGCAACCTTAGAATGGACAGTGATTGCGTGGACATAAAAAATGGGGTTGTCATTGGTGCAAAATAATAAGTAGGTACTTAAACTTACCAATAGATACAATATACTATAATAGATATATATATACGTAGGATAGTTTTTATCCCGATATTCCCACGGGATCGAGACTTACGCGGGTGAAACCGCGGGGCGCAGCTAGTAGATATATAAAACTCGTGTCACAGTGTTAGTTGCCATACTCCTCCGAAACGGCTTGACCGATTGTTACGAAATTTTATATGTATATTCGGTGGGTCTAAGAATCGGTCGTAATCTATTTTTCATACCCCTAAGTGGTATGTAGGCTAGGTAGGTAGGTAGGGTAGGCAGGTACTTAGTGCTACCCGTGCGAAGCCGGAGCGGGCAGCTAGTAATATTATAAATTCTAAACTATTCGAAAGTGAGGTTGTTTGTTTATTTATTTGTTTGTTACTCTTTCACGCTATAACGGCTGAACGGATTTAGATGAAATTTAGCACATAGGTAGACCATTACTTGGAATAGGACATAGGATACTTTTTATCCCGATATTCTTACGGAATCAAGACTTACGCGGATGAAATCGAAGGGCGCAGATAGTAATCTAATATCTTGAGATATTGACATGGTAAAGAAATTTCCAAAAAACGCATTACTAGTCTATACATTCAATAACGATTCCCCAAATTAGTCAACAAAAATATAGCAAATAATGAACATACCTAATTATTAATAATAAATATAAAAGCCGATTGAACGACTCGATAAGAATGAATGGCAAATAATAATATCTACTTATCTCTTATCTCACCCACGCACACATACACGGCGGCGCACCGAACGAAGTTTGCACGAACTCCAAACTGTAGTTGAGAGCATCATACGGTGGCCCCTTAAATCATGTTTGTATTGAAGAGCTTTCGTTCGATTTATTTTTCAATGTTTGTTGAAATTCAGTTTATACTAGAGTCTGGAATAATACTCCAGTCTTAGGGCTAGCACGCAGTGCGGTGGAATGCGGTGCGTAAGGCCCCTAGCACACGGCGTATTTTAAACGCGCGGACAACGCGCGCTTCAAAGTTTTTCTCCCCCGTCCGAAGTCAAGCTTCAAGTCAAGTTCATGAAACGCACGTTACAGCTCTTATTTCTACCGTACGGTGTAAAAAACGCAGTCAGATGAGCCTGAACGCGTGATCGCGGCGACAAAGGGCGTTTTCTGGGTTTCTGAACAAAAGGTGAAATATGCACACGACGATCGCGTATTCGCGCGTCGATCGCTTTTAAATAGGACGCAGCCTAAGTCGCCCTTTAACGAACTTCTAACCAATACAAGGGTTACGTCTATTTAGTTTACTGTTTACCCAGACATTTGGGTATTTAAACTTGACCTAACGACGTTAAGGCCTACGTTTGTGTAAACATCTTATCGATTTAACAAGTCAACAGAAAGCCTATTTCAGAATCTGTTAGGATGAGTAACAATGTCAATTCTCGCCTCACGATCGTGAACGGGCGGCGTCATTTGGAACTGGTCATCTTTTACCTGACTTGGAAGTTTAGTGGTCAGCTGGCTTGTTTAAATTAGTTTATTTTTTTACTTTTTCTCTGGACGCTTTTTAACGTGCACGTCTTTCTACATCGTTGTCAATAAGCAACATAATATATTTCAACATTAATAATTTAACCAATGGTTGTTAGTTTCTTGCCCGTTTTTCTCTATTAAGGAATATATCTACTTTCTTACGAGAGCTACTACGCTTTAAAATGGGCAACTAGCTGCCTTGACAATTGAAAAGTGCCTGTTAACGGTTAAATTTAAATAATTGCTTTAGAATAGAATAGAATAATTTATTTCAGATAATTTAAATCCATATCTTGTTAGTATAAATTAGCATTTTCATTATTTGAGTTTAAACATTTTACTACACAAAGTTCAACAAAAAATGAAAATAACTTAAACATTTCACTCTTCAATTTCGTATGCAAGGAAAGCTTTCATCCCTGAAGCGAGAAATAATGCATTTTGAAATAAACTGCCTGGTTTCAAATCCCTCGCACGATTTTCTTATATTCTTTTGAAACTGTGATGGCTATGCAACGCGGTAAAACTGAAAGTCTCCAGAGCATTTTACCGGTCGACAGCGAAAAAGGGTTACTTTTAACTTAAATTTTTACGTTTTGTTTTCAATCATTTGACTGTTTTAGTTATGGATAAGTAATAGATGTTTATTATGAAGAATTTAGTAACATTTTGAGACTCATCAATCATCGTATGAACGAAAATATTTTTTTTCAAATAAGTAAGTTTTCGTTCTTAGAAAAATAAGTAAAAGTAGTTTATTCCGCCCAAATAATGCGCATATTTTTAAATTAAATACACACACTAATAAACAGAGGAGTGAAAAGCGCTCTTCATAGTATTATCGATCATAAAGTAGCTTGAAGAAAAATAAGCTCAACATTCTGCGAAGCCGAACAAACCTTAGACGAAAAAAGCTAGGCAAAATGTTGTTTCATGAAATGTCTTGTCAACAAATCTAACTAATATTATAAACGCGTAAGTTTGTAAGTATGGCTGGATGGATGGATGTTTGTTACTCTTTCACGTAAAAACTAATGAATGGATTTGGCAAACAGATAGTTTATAACCTGGATTAACACATAGAATGCTTTTTATCCCGATATTCCCACGTGATCGAGACTTACGCGGGTGAAACCGTGGGGTGCAGCTAGTTCAGAATAAAAATCATGACACCAGTAGGAAGAAACATTTTATACATCGAACATAAAAAATCCCTACACATGACATACATATCCTACACGAAATTCAACCAATAAAACTTCCTTGTACCTACTTATTTTATTACTTAGGTACCTTATTTTACTAAACGATTCGCGTAAAAATATTTTCGCAGTAAAGCTATACGTAGAAAGTTGTTCGGTCCTACATGGGGTAATAATCCCGAGACACGCCAGTCGTGGGAAATACCGGCAATGTTGACAACACGTTTATAAATATACAAAGGAAACTGCAGGGTTGTAATGGTATGACTACAGCTGTCAATTTGTATTTGTTTACAGAGATTTATCTATGGTTGTTTACAATGTTGTTATTGTGGAATAAGATACACAGAACGTAAAAACTTTTTGCAAAAAAAAACAACCGACTTCTTCTCTTCGGACCACCTCGGAAGCATGAATTACCAAACAAAAAAATAATCATCAAAATCGATTTATAATTGGCAGAGTAATCGCGTAACAAATATACAAAAAAACATACTGAAGAATTGAGAACCTCCTCCTTTTTTAAGAAGTCGGTTAAACATTTTATGTTAATAGGTAGTTTTAATTCCGCTTTAGATCCAGGGTTAGACGCAGGATACAGCACCGCTCCTCGCGGTACCCTGGCTCAGGTCTGGGCGCTACTGCATCCTGAATTATAAGCGTGGATGGTAGTTTTTGTGGAATTATAACTATTATTTTGAAGGAGTCGTGAGTTTGTCTTTGTGTATTTTTGCATAACATTTCCAGTCATGGATTTCCGCGAAGTAACCCCTGATTCCATAACATAGGTATGTACATAGAACGTAGCTTGTAAGAGGCTTACGAAAGGATATAGGTTGCTTTCTTTGAAATAAGCTTAGTATTTTTCCTTTGACAGCAACGTAAGAAAGGCTGTTTTTTTTTATTTCGACTAGGCATGTTCTTTAATGATAGAATTCTTGACGGTAACACATAGGTATTCTTAACTAAACCACGGCATTTTCCATCAAAGTTGTACAAATGGGGCTCCAAATGAATGAATCCCTTCAATAACTCTTAGGTAATGTTTTCCTGTCGTTTTCTTGTCTTCTATAAATAAATATACCAGTTACTTACCCACAGAAAACATTTCTCTCGAGTGTCGTTAGAAGCGACTGAATGATTAAATACCAAAGGACGGTCACCGCGAGCGTTCACACTGCGATATTTTTTTCAAAACACTCGTTTCGCGAATGACTGTTCGTTGCGTAACAAAACCCAGTCATTCGCGAAACAAACAGTTTTTTTTTTTTTTTTTTTTTTTTTTTTTTTTTTTTTTTTTTTTTTTTTTTTTTTTTTTTTTTTTATGAATCCAAACACGACAAACAAGTTATCTAGAAGTTGCTCGCTCGAATGTTCGTTTCGTGAATGAATGTTCATTGCGTAACAAAAGATCGCGCAACGAATATTTGCAAAACAAATTCACGAAGTGACATGCGTTGAGTAGGTAGGTAAGAACGGTCTTTAGAGATTTTTTAATGGTGAGTTTGTAACATGTGTAACATTTGTAACTCAAAAGATTTTCTGAAGTATTTTTGCTTGTTTCAGATCTTGACACTACTGAATCATTTGAAGATCGTTAAATTTTATTAAAATGGAACGTTATTAAACTTAAAATCTGGTATTTTACTAAAAGTTAAGAAAGTCCGAGCACTCACTTGAAACTCGACCACAAGAATAGGGTTGTCGCATTTTATTTTTTGTTACACCACATCACTTAAGTAACGCCTCAAAAACTGGATCCGCTCTCCGGATCCCCTTCAAAGTTAACAAAGGAATGTGTAGCGAGCTGGGGTTTTAGCAACCCTATGTTTCTTACAATGTTTTGTATGGAGTGCGAGTTGCAAAAGAAAGAGAGGGGAGTACTTTATGTTACGTTAAAGTTTTGTTTAGGTACTAGGAAGAATTTAATAAGATGAGCTTAATTTAAATGGATTTAGAATGTCATTTTGTTTACAAAAGTAGAATACTTCATAGATATAGTTGCAGAAAAAGTTAAGGTAAAACGCGATCAGCACATACCGCGTTCAAGAGCGGTGTGCAGTGTCATCATTGTTGTCGAAAATTGACGGATCTTGAACGCGGTTTAGATGTGCTGATTGCGATTAGTTTCTTTGGTGAAATTCGCCCTAAATATTCAATTTACACGCACATAAGTTTTTTTTTTAACAAGTTTTGGAACGAAGTTCTTTAACGCGCCTTTTGGTAGGAGTTGACTGGTAGAAACTGACATGTAACGAAAAAAGACTATGCCCGCAAAGACAGTTTTCAAAGTTTCAAATTTCAAGTGTCAAAAGCTTTTATTTTTGTTCTCTGTATGAAAACATAATATACAGCAAAAGGACCCCGGACCCGGTATCCCACGACACCTCCCTACTTTTTTTTAGTACACACGGCTATACATTTCCAATTTTAGCTGACCTCGCATGCTCTAAGTTTTTCGTACAATCAGAAGTCAGCTTATACTGGTTATACATAGCTTGGTGTGTAGCCGTGTGTACAACGGCGTCCCAAGGTGAACTTTTGATTAGCACAAAATGCTTTTTATGATTAACATTTTTAAAGAAAGCTCCTTTGAAAAAAAAATCCTTAGGTTAGGGACTCAAACGTAATTAAGAATCTTCCGTTATTACCACAAAACCGTATCAGTTGTTTAGCCTAAACACCTTTTAAACATGACATTTCTGTATGGAGTTTGACATAAAACTGACATTAAACACGTATTGAACAAGTGTCTTACTTTTTGTGGCAAGGCCCTTCAAGTCTAGTTATTTTCAAAACAAGATTTAGACCAAATGAAGCAATAAACTAACAGAAATAGTTCGTAGCGGTACAAAATGCATCATCACCTATAAATAAATGCAGTGGCGTTAAGTAAATTAACTACATGCAAATGAAGTAACAGTTTAATGATGCTTGACTCCTTGCATACATGAGCACGTGATCCGCACGATTTGCCGCTCGGCGCGTTCAGATTGTATGCTCGAAGGATCCCAGACTGACTGAACCGATGTATGTGTGTGACAGGTCGTGAGAAATGTTGATGGGAGAATATTAGGAACTTCGCCGCGTCGGTACAGATAGGTAATTGTTATGCTACGGCTACACTTCGCGCTATCGCGAACTTTTCTTCGTGCGCTCTCTCGCACACCCCTCGATGTCACGCTGAGCAACAGAGAGCGCACGAAGAAAAGTTCGCGATAACGCGAAGTGTAGCCCCAGCATTAGAGACTTTTGATGAGTTGTTGTTATCTATCTAGTAGGTACCTACCTATGCATTTGGCACACAAACAAAAACCTAATTTATAAAATACTAGCGACCAGCTCCTGTATCGCACGTTTTTTTACAACTTGACAACACATCGAAATGTCTATATAATAACACTATCTTCCTGCCCTTGGTCTAACCGGATGCAGCTGAATACCAGTATTTTACATGGAGCGACTGCCTATCTGACCTGCACAACCCAGTATCTGGGTAATACAATACCCCTTGGTACCGACTTTCGAGCTTCTGACGACCCGTAACGACTGTCAAAGATCCCCGACTGACAACCGGGACTAACGGCTTAACGTGCTTTCCGAGATACGGAGGAGTCGCGGTATGTAAAGACCGGTGTCGGTGTGTGACGAAAAAAAGAAGTGTTGCGCCGTCTTCAACTAAATTGGGGTATTGTCAGAAGCATAATGACGATGACAATAAGAAGTGAAGATTCATCAACTTGCTAATAGTCCGCATCTACTTCAGAACAACTGCTATAGAAATAAAAACCCTATTACAACTACATACCCACTAATCAAGTAATTAAGCGTATTTTATAATAAGGTTTTGTTCTAAAGTAGGTAGGTACAGTCACGAGCAAAAATATGTATACACTTAGCAAAATTCAATAACCATTTTTTCATGGAATAAAGATTGCAACTTTGAGATGATTTCATAATAATATGGGTTCCAAAATACTATGTATGTATAATCAATACAGTAGGAGAAAATCACTTTTAAAAGTTGCTAAGTGTATACATATTGGTGCTCGTGACTGTACGTTTACTTGCGATTTGAATTTTCAGCTTACTCGCCTTCAATTAAGACGGGCCATAAAAAAATATGGGTTCTTAACAAGTTATTATTAAACCTTTTACCTCTTTGGAGAAGTTAATTTTTGACCAATTTCATGTTTTAATCGTTCTAATAGAAAATTATGGTAGAAAGGATTAGGTTTAAAGGTTTAATTTAGACTTATACTATAATATACTAGCTGCACCCTGCGGTTTCACCCACCTATGTCTCGATCTCGTGAGAATATCGGGATAAAAAGTATCCTATGTGAGTATTCCCATTTAAAATACCTACCTTTGGTTCTCAATGCATAGGTGGTCAACCGGAAATACTTCGTAATTATTTTTTAGCTTAAAATTATTGTAGCACATAAATGCATACGCTTTAAATAAATAAATAATATTAATGCATTATGTGTGTGCCTTTGTGTTTGTAGCAAAAATAACTCGAAAGATTTAACAGAAATCATACGAAAACCTAGTTTTTTTAATGTTATTTTAATTTATTTGAAACTTTAGATAATATTATATTTCCTTTCAAATATTACTTATTGTTGGTTGTCTCCCTAGATCTTGTTTCTCGTTAATTTATTGTTCACGATTCACCCATTCGTATCTTCAATTAGAACGATCACTCGTTTAAATGAGAAAATTAAGAATTATTTATGAACATCAACTAAATTCATTTATGTAAAACTTTGAATATTCATTTTATTTAAATTATTATGTTAATATTAGGTATTGAAGATTTCATGGGGTTGTTAAATATATTCAAAATGTCTAAGAAATCACGCACCTGAAGCAATTTTCTTACTAGCCTCGACTATCGGTTCGAGGACATTTTCTGATAGGTACCTAAACAGAAGTAGAAAACAGAATTAAGTACTTGGAAGTATTCATTTATTCAGAGTATCCTAACTATGAATCTAAAGAATCCAAGATTTTTAGAACTTACTCACTAGACATGATATTAACAACAAAATTTCAATAGGCCTTTTGCAACTGCGTTGGTTGAAAGTAATTAATGACATATTGACATTCAACTTCTTGTTTTGCTACCGAAATAGCAACAACAAGGGTCAGTTCGAGACGCGACGCGATGCGCACTTTTTTATGATCCGATGCAATATCGAATTTATTAACTACACAATAAGGTACACCCGCTGCGTAGCACCGCGCATCTCAGCGTACTTTGACACGTTTCAACCTCGCACTGAAATTATAAATACCTTTTCATGAAGAAAATAAGTTCGATAATTGTTAAAAAGTGCGCGCTGCGTCGCTTCGCTTCACGTTGCGGTTGGTGCTGTCCCTAAACCACGCACAGACGCTAATAGTGAACGTACGACGAATGTACAGTAGGTACAACTATTTTCTTAATATCCCTCGGCAAACTATAAACATAACATTCATACATACATACAGTTGTGGCGGTATCTACATCGCCACATGCGAACTACGCATCGAAGACCTGACGTCACATAAATCCTGCATCGCGCAATTAGAGTTTACCGTGCAGTGAACATATATACAAAAACCCAATATCAATCATTGGGCAGTTGCCCGCCAGACACAACACCCGTCTGGTAGGAGGATCCTCCCTTTTCTATGGGGGATGAGTGAACTTTACACCCTGTTCCTCATACCCCTAAATTGGTGACCCCGAATATGAACGTCAACGCAGCCTTCGTGCAACTACTCCAGCGTGACGTCATCATCATCACTCCCGCAAGCGTTCAGTGAGGCGAGTCACACAGCCAAGCCAACACCCGAGGCGTCAACGGGTATCCTGACCACCAGCATGCAGCGATCGCGCATTCCTGGTCATCACCCTCAGCCTCATCACCCCGACCCACTGGGGAATCACATCAATCACCTCAACCTCATCACCCTGAGCCACTGGGGAATCACCGCAATCAACTCAATCACCGCAAACAGTTCCGACCCACCGCGAACAATGCGGCACCCGGTTCCGACTCACTGGAACCACAACTGGCACTGGCAAGCATCGCAAGATACAAGACTTAGCCCACTATCGACCTCCGGTCTCCGGAGGGGAGTGATGTGGCGGTATCTACATCGCCACATGCGAACTACGCATCGAAGACCTGACGTCACATAAATCCTGCATCGCGCAATTAGAGTTTACCGTGCAGTGAACATATATACAAAAACCCAATATCAATCATTGGGCAGTTGCCCGCCAGACACAACACCCGTCTGGTAGGAGGATCCTCCCTTTTCTATGGGGGATGAGTGAACTTTACACCCTGTTCCTCATACCCCTAAACAGTCACATATAGAAAGGCCATAAAGCTCATTGTTAAGGGTTTCGGTCAAGCCCAAAACAATTCGGGCATGCCCAAAGTTAGGTAAGGTTTGACCACAACCTCAAGTATAGTTAGGTTAGCGTATCTGTATACTCGTATCAACCTTTTTTGTTTATTTCGTATGTTCATATGGTGTGTTACTTTGGGAGTTTGCCAGTTAGTTATGACCACAAAAGAAACGGGTTTTGTCGACGGAAGAATAGACGAAATGACAGATTCACAATCACAATCTGTCATTTTGTCTATTCTTCCGTCGACAATACCCGTTGGTGGTCATGCGATCAACGATTAATGGATAAAATTGTGGTAGAGTGCACTTGGTTGGTACAGTTTTAATTTTATAAAACACGATATTTGCGTGTGTGTCTGCATAAGTGAGGCTAATCAATGCCCATTGTAGAATAGGTGGCATAAAATAAATGGAAAATTGGCTTGTCAACTGTTCGCATAAAAATTACAATTTCATAAATTTTCAATATACTCTACGAATACCAAATTCAAATTCAAATTCAAAAAATATATTTTCTCCTCACAAAACAAGACATTATAATATGATACTTAAACATTAAGCTCAATAACTGAAGACAAATCACAGTCAAGTGTTTGTGAGGAGCTGGTGTCTATTATAGGTATACACCTGTATTACAGATCACCTACAACTAAACATGCGGAATGAAACACCGCTTATAAAGTTATAAGTATCCGGACATTTTACTCAAAGTATCAATATTTTTCGCACAAACCTGAGTCGGGAAGCAGCTTCCCTTTCAGTTCCACGTCGCTTTCCGCGGACGTCGCTCCATAGTTCTTATACGTTTTTCCCGAAGGCTCCTCAAACTTCGTCACTTTAAATCTTTCCGACATTTTCACTCAATTTTAACACTTATTCTAACACAAATAACACTGGTTTTACACTAACACTTGATATGGATATTATACACTGTTTCGTTAACACTGATATGTTTCGTGATACGTATTGTTTTGGTCACATATACATTGTTTTTCACTGTTTTGTCTTGGTGCTGGTGTTACTATAAACAACGATTATGTTTGACTATGAAGAAACCGTGAAATATCGATGTTGGCTACTTACGTTTCTTATGTTAGTGCAAAATATCTCGAGTGGTACAAGCAAGTAAAACCTACTAAAGATCAACGAAATTACGAAACAGTCATTTCAATGAATTGGCATAAAAAATAAACAGTTATTTTCAAAATCAATTACTGCAAAATACAATAGACGCTGATATATTTAGTAACATATTCCGCTTGACTATTCTTCAAGAGTCATAAAAACCCTGTAAGAAATCGACACGTGTTTCACCTCTCAACGAGGCATCTTCAGAATGACGATTGACCAATTGCAAACCAAAACGCGACGTGTTACCACACCGAGCGCTGGACGCAGAGAAAAACGTCTCCAACGTCTCTGCGTCCAGCGCTCGGTGTGGTAACACGTCGCGTTTTGGTTTGCAATTGGTCAATCGTCATCCTGAAGATGCCTCGTTGAGAGGTGAAACACGTGTCGATTTCTATGACTCTTGAAGAATAGTCAAGCGGAATATGTTACTAAATATATCAGCGTCTATTGTATTTTATAATGGATTTCCGCAAAGTCACGCCTGAATCAATTAACTATCAATTACTGCGTAACAGTAACTTTTTACAAGGCTGAGTGAGTGGAAACCCTGGGAGGGGACGCCCTGGGAGGCCTTATAGTAGCCTAGCTGGTGATGTTCTTCAGAAAGGTCAGGTGTGTAGTACTCGCAACCGGGCGTGCGTGTATGACCAGGGGGCCTAAACCGGCCACATTAGCAATTCCTCTAAAAGCAGTTCATTTCCTGAATCCCAGCTATCATTAGCAATTCCTCTAATTTGACATAAAAGCAATTCATAATTTGTGGACCATTTTACGAATCTCCATAGAAAACTGTCAAACAGTTGAATTATTTCGTAATATGAATCGCACGCAGATCATATTATGAATTGTCAGTTTGTGACATTTTACGATAATACATAATATTTTCAAATATTATTCTGCTAAAGTGACCGTTTTAAGCCAACAGAGGCCTTAGTGCGAGTTTCTTTTAACTATCTTCACTTTACGCATCGACCGCGTTCGGCGCTCCGATTAGCCCTTCGCCAGTGAAGGCCAGTGAAGGGCCAATCGGAGCGCCGAACGCGGTCGATGCGTAAAGTGAAGATAGTTAAAAGAAACTGGCACTAAGGCCTCTGATGTATGAACGTAAACGAAGCAAAAGGAGTATTTAAGGAGCATAGCAGGCAGGAGGCGTTCTATAGTTTCTGCCTACCCCATGGGAAGGTGTGAGTTTATGCATGTATGGAGTAACTTTTTGAGCATAAAAAGCAAAATCTATAAATAGTAGTCCACCGGTAAAGCCATTTTCATCTACGCCAGCAAAAAACTTTAACGTGAACAAAATAAAAGTGTAAAAAACTCATTCGAATCCTAAGCAAAACATTTTTCTTTGCTTTTAAGTATAGAAAGTTCTCGACCTTAATAAAGCCGCGGAGGTTTACCTACGAGCTAGGTAATAAATGAGTACTAATGAGAAGTAATTACTTAACTTGGTTTACTTGAACTATGTTCTATGTACACGTAAACAATACTAGGATAATTCTAGTTGCCAAGCACTTATTAACCCAGGTAAGCAATCTAATTTTCTACTAATTCTATTTGATAAGAAGGGTTATACCTATAAACTCTTAGAGCGTTATCACACTGACAATTTGCAAGCGTGTTTTCAGCGAGGCGATTTGTGAGCGTCCTCTCCACAGGCGTGAAGCGAGCTAGCCGAGACTACGCGACGTATTCCCCGCGTTTTTACAAAATTTTACACTCGCTTGCCTCACTCACGTCAATCACTCTCGTAACACAAACGCGGCGAACACGCATACGTGGCGTGCTCGCTACGCACACGCAGCGAGTGCGTTGAAAAATTGCCTCACTGGAAACACGCTCGCAAATCGCCAGTGTGATAAGACCCTTGAGAAGGAGGTAACGGCACAGATAAGTAAAGGTGTTACCCTCACGCCAACACAAAATAAAAACACGCACAAAAACACTTAGCCCATGCTTTAACTTAGTCATGTCCCGTCTCTATCTTCCACTTGTAGTTTGACAGTTGTATGACAGTGACGGGAATTAAGGCTTAGCCGAAGTACGAGGTAAGTAACGTTTAGAGAAATCGGTCTATTAGTGTCACTCGTGAAATCACTTAAGTGCACAAATATTCGATCGTAGAATATTTTCAAAATATACTAGAATTTTAAACTTTATCATGTTAAGAAAACTAATTTGATAGTTTGTTTTCCTGTTATCTCGGAAAATCTTCAACAGCAAGCAATACATTGACAAAGTTTTATCGCAATCGGATTAACGATTTGGCAGCGCATAAAATACATACAAACAAACATTGATTTTTATATATTAGATCAGACATTTGCTTGATACAACATATTATAACTTTCAATATTTCAATTCATTTCTTTAAAGAAGTAAGTAAATGTGTGCTAATGAACGAATGCCGTGGTTCTGCAACACTCGTAGAAAAACGCCGCGTAACCTAACTGCAGTGAGGAAATTATGCTGACTTAAACAACCCTTGATTATACGTTGAGTTAAGATCTTTAATATTATTAGAAGGAAAGTTGAAGAATAGTTGTTGTACTTTATACTATATTATGTTACGTATAGAAATTATTTTTAAGGAATCTCCCTAATGGCAATTCTAGTGTAGAAAATGTCGTTTTTTTTTTTACAGACTATGAGAAGCGTAGACTCTTCTACGTGGCGATGCTCAAGCACCTACATTCAGCACTAGGTTTTCAGCTCCGTTACCAACCTTTATGTCCATATACAAATTAACCATCAGTGAAATGCTTAAGGATACTAAAATGTAGTATGAGTACGCATATCAGCTATTGGCCAACATAGACTGGGTGTCTTAAAATCTCTGTGCCCGGCGCATGACGTGTTGCTATGCCGAGCGCCGGACGCAGAGTGCTCGGCGCGGCGGCGTGGCGACCAGGGTTGCCAATGCCTATTTGCCAAATTCCCCAAAATCATTGGTGAAAATCCCCAAATTTGGGGAGAGCAAATGCCTGATTCCCCACACAATTATTTCATAAAATAAACTAATTTTTATACAAAATATCAACATTATTTATCATTACAAAAATTAAAAAAAAAAAACATTCATTGTCTCTCACTTTGCCATGCCTTTTTGTGAGCATACTATTAGAAGGATTAAATTTTAGGCTACCCTCTTGTTTTTTTATCCCGTCTCTGGTAGCTATTAACGCCAATAAAGTATCTGTATCCGTTGTCAATTCAATGTAAAAAGTTTGACATGTTTTATAAAAGTCAGCAATTGCAAAATACGGAAAATTTTCATCTTTTTTATACTTTCTGTAGCCTTGATTCCAATATACATCTCAATCTAAACCGACAAAATGTGCTGCATTGCTGAATTCAGCGTTTAAAATATCTCCACAGGATCTGACGTGATGTTTTTAAAAGATTTTCTACTTCTGTGAAGAAGTGGCGTTTCTGATTGAAACATGGTATTCAAGTCGGTTACTAGGGAAAGAACGGGACATAAATGTAATGTAATATTGGTTTGAATTGGTAAAATCCCAAATTCCCCACATATTCCCCAGTCGTCTTGAGATTCCCCACAGTTTGGGGAAATCCCCACAAATTGGCAACGCTGGTGGCGACACGTCGTGTTCGGGTTCGCGACAGGTCAATCGTCATCCTGAGGATGCCTCGTTGAGAGGTGAAACACGTGTCAATTTTTATGACTTTTGAGGAATAAGTTACTAAATATATCTACGTCTACTGTATTTTATAATGGATTTCCGCAAAGTCACGACTGAATCAATTAACTACCCAAACACTTAATAAGCTTATGTGTAATAACGTGAAGCAGATAAAATACCCAGTGAAATGGACCGTTGGCAGTTCGGAATGGTTCGGAAAAGTTCCCGAGTAAGTGGGACTGTCATAGTAAATCGAATTAAAAAGATTCCTATTGTATGTGACGCGAGCTCGGAGCGCTAAAATGCAAATGCTGCAGTGCTTTTTCGTTGGAGTCAAAATAACACTATGCTAGGTGTTGAAGATTATGAATGGACTGTTCATTATAACGTTCACTGGACCATGTGGAGTAGTGGACGTTTATATACTGAATGTTATGATGATGAATGAACTAAAGGGAAGTTTATAACGGAATAGATAGAATATACACTTGATTGCACAGTTGCTCACTTGATTGTTGTCGACATAGCACACAGAATAACAAAAGTGCCCTGAGGCTAGGTGGAGCAATGATCTTTGCAGGGTGGCTGGTAGCAGATAGATGAGAGTTGCCGAGAATGCGAAATGGCGTGCAATTGGAGAGGCCAATGTCCGGCAGTGAACATAGGCCTGCTGATGATGATGATTGTACAGTACACCATAGTAATTTGGAAACTTGGTAAGTTATTTTACTTTAAATATTAATTTTGCTATAGATATCAACCAGTAGAGATATCGAAATGTTACATATATAGCACAATATCCATTCGGATCTTTTTGTATGTATTATTTTCAAGGTTTGGTGCTATTTTCACACATCATAGTGGTCGCCGAATAATACCACTGCTTCGTCCCCGTTTAATACAATAGTTCCAAAGGTGCCATAATAATAGAACGAGGTAAATGCACAAGAAGTTAAATTGATATTTTATTCTTATTTAACTATTTGCAATCACTTCTATTCATCTATGTTAAGTAGGCAGATAACTGGGTACTTGCGTAAGCGCATATAATAAAACTGCAAAACGAAACCTGTTTTTCCTCATTTATCTGCTTATTCATAATTTGTTCTATTTGGTTATAACTAGACTCTACCTGTGTTTGAATTACATAAAAGTTAGGAAAGGGAAAAAAAAAATTAACGCGTCATCTCAACACTGCCTAACATTAGTCTACCAAGAACACCAATTAGTAAGAACGCATCTCACGCATCTCGTCGCTTTTCGTGTTTGTCTGTATGCCCGTGTTGTTCTTCTAAACCACGCAAAAGATTTTGATGAGGTTTTCACCATCGTTTAGAGAATTTATTCCGGAAGGTTTATGTGTATAATACGTTAATAAAAGTTACATAAAACTAAGCAATCTCTATTTTTTTTTCAAGTCATAAAACCAGGAGCGGGTACAGGCGCTAGTACAGGAATAACGCAAGCTGCAAATAATAATTAAAGACTCTACATTATGTTTAACAGCGAATTGAACATAATAAAGGTAACGGAGCTACTGCAAATACTGCGTATCGACACCTTTGCTATTTAAGTCAGTAATTCTTTACTTGCAATTTGTGGGTCACTTTACTAAATGATAATTATGATATTACGATTATTCCGAGTAGGTTCATAACACGAAGAAAGTTTTGAGTTTGAATGTGGACGGCTATAAATACGAGTAGGGGAAGACCAAAGAAACGATGGATGGATTGTGTGAAAGATGATATCGCTGGAAAGGGGCCGTCTACCGAGATGACAACTAATAGAAAAGTACGGAAGAAAAATACAAGTTGCACTGACCCCAAATAAATTGTGATATCGGTTGGAGAATGATGGTGATAGTAGGTAAATGTCAAACAAGCTACACACAAGTTTAAGCATTGAACGAAGCAACATAGAAATGATCCAATCATGACGTCATCTAATCCAGGCATACACTGTTATCTGTTATCAAGTAAAGTATTAGATCCTTGAACATTTAGGCCAGTATCAGGCAAGGTAGTTACATATGAAACTGGTTCTAAAATTATTCTTGTATCACACTTATTAAGGCATGATCAGGCTTATAGAATATGCACTTGCAATCTGTATATTAGAATAAGATTATTGCAGTTTAATTTATACAAAAGTAAAACTGGTTTTTATCATTGCACAATCAATACGTGCATCAAGTATGTTTTTTTTGTTAATTGAATTATCAAGCAAGATACGCGCTCTGACGTGGAGTTGCGGACATCAGCATTACCTATCACTCAGAAATATAAACGAAAGTTACTCTTAAAATACTTTTTGCAAGCAGATTACACTTAAGCGTTTGATACGTAGAGTCATTGCGGTGGCGGTGATTTCATTATTATGCAACTATCGAATTACATTTTTGTAACCTGCCTAATCAGTGTTTATATTTCAGAATTCAAGATAACCTATTTAACGTAATATAATTTAGACAATATCGAAAAAACACGCAAATTATGCTTGGAATGCCAAAGGGATCCATCTTGGGCCCGTATTCAGATGAAACCATCTCTTAGTTATACATAAAATCATCTTAGTAATAACGTAATTTGATATTTCAGAGAAATTATTCCCTACCCAGTAGCTTATTAAATTAGGTACTAGAAAATTACCCAGTTCTACTTGCAAAGATACTGGTCAGTACATGGAAATATCTACACTAATATTATAGAGAGAAAAGATTTTATTTTTGCTTGTAATTAATAAGCTCAAAAACTTTACCGATTTTAAACATTACTTCACCAGTAGAATGCTTTATAATGTAACATAGGCTATTATTTAAAAAGATATCACCCGGGTGAAGCCGCTGACGGAAAGTAATATTATTTATACTGTAAATATTTTTATTAATATCAATACCTAATTATTTGGGAAATAAATTCTAGCAAAAATCTGATATAGCCTTGAATGGTGTTTACTTCAATATAATTCTGTTTATTTCCTGGATATGTATGAAATGGGATTCTATAACACTTGAATACGTCATAAAGTACATCTGATACACACACACACATCGTTATTTTTATAACAATAACTGCAAATTTAACCGCCATTTACCTTAATCAATTGATTGTAACTTGTGTGGTGTACCTAAATTATGAACGGGTAATCACAAAAAAAACACTTCATAGATTGAAGTAAAACACAAAATTACTTTTCAATACTGTGTACCGTTGAAACAGAAAATCTATGTACCTACTGTTGACAAACGTACGAGCAGCTTGCGAGTGGATCCAATGAATTTATACGAAGCAACGGAGGTTGCAAATTGAGAGACAAATGTTGCCCTTAGGCTGCGTTTCCACCAGAGATGAGCGAAGACGCCTAGCGAGGGATGTGTGTGCAACTACTTGACTGTCATAGCTTGAGCTAAGCTGGCGTTGTTATTAGCTAGTTTTACGGACATTCCTCGCTACGCATCCTCGCTCATTTCTGGAAGTGGAAAGGCAGCCTTATTCTCTTCACTTACAAACAGACTGGAGATTTTCTTGAAATACTTGTGATGTTTGATAGTAAAGCTTACTAGAAAAATGTTCGGTCTAAATATTTTGTTTGATTTTAGTACTGTTTCTGGTCGGATATCAGGGGAGAATATTTGTCTATTGGTAGTGAAATAGGCGTTTGCCCACCAAAGAATAGCCCTGGCTTGATAATATTCGAAGATACTGTAGCAAAAGAACTACGAACTAACTGTGTAGCAGTTAAAAATAAGAAATCAATAAAAATCCCTGATTCATGAATAATTTATCCATGCTGTAACCGTAAACCGGCAACCATCATGTATAATGCACAAACCCCAGAATCGAAACACCTTTCAGCCAAAATTACACTGTGTTAACCTACGCATAGGTATAAATGTAAAATCATCTCATCAAGTCCGTCTGTCGCCGCTGCCACTGTTGTGCATACAATGGTCTCGACTGGGCGGACACTTAGCCTACAAATGACATAGTTGTAGTATTGATAGATGTGGCGATGTAACTCTGCAGACTCCTGTATTGTGGTCAATGCAAACAAATCAACTAGTAAATATAGTGCCATTTGATTCTGGTTTCTATTTCTAAGTTGAGTTGATTATTTTGGGAACTTACAGTCCCATGTCAAATAGCAGGTTTATGGTTATAACGCGTATCTGCGTTTGGTGTCCCAACGATAATAATTCTAGTACGAGAAAATCATTGAGGAAATAAGGCAAAAAAAGATTTTACCTATCTGGGCATATTTACAAATCCTAACTATTATTATAAATGCGAATGTGACTTTTTGTTTGTTCATTTGTTTTTACACGCTAAAACAAATGGATTCGGATGTTTGGCTCGTGGATAGACTTTGACCTGGAGAAGGACATTTCACCCTGAATCGCAGGCGAAGTCGCGGGCACCAGCTAGTTCAATATATCTAATAACAAAGTACATCGGACGACGAATGATAGGTTTTCTTCTCTACGACTGATAAACGAATTCAACGAATAATTAATACAAAAAATATAGAAATTCTGTTAACACATCAGATAACAAACAATGGTCGGAAAACAAGCATTCAAATTGTAATAAATAATTGATATCTGCGTATACGGGCGGATTAATGAACAATGCTGCACTATTAGGTATGAGATACAAACGGTATACCGTGTGCCAAGAAAAATACTATAAGTAGGTAGGTTACCTACCTACTTATAGTATTTTTCATGCTTTTCAAAGATAAACTTTTATCAATCTTAGACAGGATGCTATTAAATAAGTATGGATGGAAATAGACGTAGCGCCGGTCCCAGATAAATTGGGATATGGGCAAGATAATGAGGATCAGACAGGATGTCAGATTTCCTAAGGAATTTAGGTATGTATTGATAAAGATTTTTACAACAGTTGCTTTTATTGAATGTCTTTCAAATAATTTACCTCAGATTTGTCACAATTTAAATTAAAAACTGAAATTGCTTTTGTAAATCTATCAAAATGTATATTTTCTATACTTAACGAACGAAAGAAATAGCAGTTCAATTCCAGACCAATTTCGCTAGCGCTGAATACCATCTATAACGGTAAAATTAATAAACTTGAAAGTTCAAATCATAATTTCTGTCGAAAACTATCTAGAAAATTCTGAAGGTAAAAAAGGTGAATATAAAGTTGTAACAGAACTGAAAACACTGAAGAAGTATTAAGGAATCGAGAAAGACAAATTATAGCAAAAACTTTGTCTCGACAAAATAGGATCAAACGACTTGGGTCTTGGAATTTAGAAGAAAATGAAGTAAAAACAAGAAAAGAACTAAAAAAAAGTTTTTACTGTTTATTTATTTATTTATTTTGAAGGCACCAAGTCTCAATTTAGAAACATGATAATTGTTTAACACTGGACACTTATTCGAATAAATGACATTTCTAGTCTAAAAATCTAATCAATAGGTAAGGTTATAAGATTATTATAAATCCTAAATATTTTGCTTAAAAGCTCTTACATACTGGCGCGATTCGCCGCGTGACGCGACGCCGCCGCATTGTTCGCCGTGAAGTTTTCTCAGAAATTGTTTTGTTAAAATTCGTGTTGCGCGGCGAATCGCGCCAGTATGTAAGAGCCTTAATACAGTAGAGTGACGCATTTTTCTCAATGTCTGTTTGGCTTCTAATCTACTTGTAAAGTGTTTAAGTAAATAGGAGCCGTAGTCTGTTATTCATAATATTAACTTAATGAGTAAGTACTGAAAAGGCACCGGAACGTGGTTAGAATGGATTCGATAAGTATTCAGTGCCCTTGGGTAAGAAAATATAGTTAATTTTTTTAATAGTATTTTTCTAATCATATACACAATTGAAGCAAATAAAAAGAAGATTAAATACGTCCACAGATAAACCATTAATGAGCAGAAGTATGAAGTATCAATAATATCCCAGTTGCAACAAGCAAGTCTTCAATGAAAAGTAAGATAAGTTCTAGATAGATAAACACTTTTCCCGGAAGTTCGACCTCAGTTTCCTTTACTTCTAGAATTGGTATTAAATTCTTTTTTATTGGCGCAGATGAGCGAAAGAAATTAAAGGTTTTTCCGATGAAATTGCATCCATATTTAAGTTTAACTTATATGAAAAATTGTTTCGGAACCACGTTCATCGTGTGTTTCACTAAAGAGTTGAACTCTATCTCTCTCTTGAGATAAGCTTAGCGATGATTGTTTTGCGTGGATGTGACGCATATTTTCCTCCAACTTGTTCTGTGTTGTGTTTGTGTTTCTTTACGTTTAATATACGTAATTTCTTTCTGTTTTTTTTCTAACTTTGTTTTATCTGTTTCGGTGTTTATCTGTGTTCTCAAATAACTATAACCTTGGGAGTCTTCCGAGTCTCGAGTAAAAGGTTACTTCTAGGCCAGTATGCAGCAATGTTGACCACGTCATCGCTTATCATCGCGTCAGATAGTTCTTAGAAAATACGATAAAAATTGCAAAAGCCATCCTAAAAATTTTGCACTCAAATGGTGACCTGCCTAACGCACTTTCTTTCGAAATACAAAGGATTTTCAAAAAAAAAAAACAATCCATTGCTGCAAATGTTTGAAAAATTCGTATGCTTCACAACGTAAATAACGCAATTAATGTAGTTGAATTGTCAAAATGAAAGGAATTGCATTTGTTACTGAGTTACGTAATTACACCGCGGATAAGGCCCATATCATCTGACATACTATAGTAGACGCGGTGACTTTGTTGTACATTTTTTGGTAAATAAATGATTTTTTTACAAAAAAATCAGTGCGTAAATACCGTATAAGAATTCGAGTGCACCAACAGAAGTAATTCTACTTATAAATATATCGGGTAGCAATCGGCCGATACCGAAGCGATCCAGTGCAACAAACGCTCGGTCAAATGACACCAATTGATATGTATTGTAAAATTGATACTTATGATTGTATTGAGAATTGAACGCCAGAGACGCTTCATCGGTATTTCATTTAAGGCGTTCGTCTGCGTATTGATAATAATTAAAATAAATCTAACGTTATTTGGTGAGTAGGTTTTTGTGGCTGCTAGTGGAGATAAAGGAGATCGATCATTTTGGGCTAAATAATAAAAGTGCCGGCCAAAGAAAAAAAATGATATACAGTATATTAACTAACAAAGGGCGTTCCCGTTAACCTGCAATAGTATAGCGTGTTTACATGCTAAAAAAAATATTACCACAAAATAAAAAATAAAAATTATTTGTGTCGTGAAATGTTCACAAATCGATTAAATTTAAACGTAAAAGAAACACTCTGTACACGCACACTTGTATTTCAACGTAGAAAAACAAGTGTGACAAGTGGGCATGTGCAGAGAGTTTATTTTTCGTAACAATTTAATATTTTTGTGAATATTTGACTATACAAAAACATATTTTTTTAATGGTAATATTTTTTTTAGCATGTATAGACGCTATACTATTGCAGGTTAATGGGAACGCCCTTCGTTAGTTAACATACTGTATTCCGTTAGAACATGTTATTCTCTTCGCTTTTCACTATCAGACCAAAACTGTAGGACAATTTCCGGCGCTGGTATACGATTTTGAAAATTCTTTTTTCGGTGAGTTTTCGTTAAAAATATAATAATTATAGTAATAGCTTGTAGTAATAAAAAATGAAGAGAAAAACGTACTCTTTGGGAATATAGCTTTTATTTGTTTGACCGACACTTTCGCATTTAGCCCAAAAATGTATGAGTGCAATGTGCAATAAGTGGCAATAGATGGTTTCTGCCTGATCGATTTAAAAGGCTGATTATGCATGGAAGGATAAGACAAGCGGCGCCAATCCCAAATAAATAGACAATGGGCAGGAGGAAGATAAGATCGTTTCTGTCTATGAAACAAATTCAAATTCTAAAAATTATTGCACCAGTTCAGGCATGCAAAATTATCATTAAAATTATAATATGTCATAATTTCCAATTATACCGCATACAACATACACAACACACATACATATTTTATTTCACATAAACTAACATGGGCGCTCATGAAACGTCACATCGTGGTGCTATAAGTTTCTGAACATATTACCTAATGTTTGAGTCTTTGCCTATATTTAGATACTTTTATCTAAGTTCTATATCAATGCTACATAGTATTATAACCGCCACCTATGAACAGTCACCCTTGACCCCAGCTCTACTCGAGTGTAAGTGCCTTTTATGACACTCTCTTCAAATCGCTGATGCAATCAAGTGCACTAGCAACAAGCACATCGATTTGTCACACTGCTTTTGAACATAGTTTTTTTAATCCGCACATTTTTGTGGACATGTTTGTCTTGATTTTCCATGAGAAACACTCGTGCGTATGTAATACCAGTTCAGCGAAATACTCCCTAGATCATAGAACAAACGTTCTTCAAGTATTAGTACTTTTAATTAAATGTCAATAAAGTGAGAGTGCCATTAATTCTAAGAATCAATAATACGACGGTGCGACACGATTCTGATAGAACAATTTCCATGAAGCCTTCGTAGAAATGGTTCATATTTGACTTGCATCGCGCTGTCGATTCGCACCTGTCTGCTGGAGCCTGAGCCAGGCACAAATCCAGACTCCGAGCAGCTGAAAAATCCATTAACACTTTGCCCGATCCGGGAATCAAACCCAAGACCTGGGGGCCAAGTCTACAAAACAAACGTATCAGTGGTCTCACAATGATCAGTTTTTGACAGATTTTGTATGGCATATCTGTCAAAAACTGATCATTGTGAGACCACTGACACGTTTGTAAATTAGTAGACTTGGCCTCCTGCTCAGCAGTAGCGCTTACGACCTAGTACACCAACGAGGCAACGAACCATACTGTTAAACAAAAACCTAATTCCCTACTCATATTATTTCTAAAGTTCATCATTCGGAGGAATGAATAACATTTGAACTACACAATGGTTCACGTCATATTGATATACCAAGCAGTAGAATTAATATGTCCGGCCAATTGCCGGGTACAGGGAACGGTTTGTTCTTGTTTTAGAATCATTTATGGCGGTAATTGGTTCAGCTCGCTTGGGAGTTTGTGGGTGATGTCGGGTGGAGAGTATTCGTGATGAATGGGAAGAAATAAGTAGGTATATTGATAAAAGTTGATTTATGTAAGAAAGAACAAACGACAATATTCAACGGACATGACGTTTTTGCGCTAAATCTGTGAATGCTGCAAATAAAAATTATATGTTTCTCAAACATACTTGTAAATTTGATCATTATTTTGACAGCCTTCTTCGAGATAAAACAAGTGCCATGCGGCCGGCAATGTTACTATGAATATTCATATTATCTGTCATGTTTAGCGGCCAAATAAATTACTATGAAAACTCTTCTAGCGTGTTATTTAAAAATGAAACGAACTTTTTACACATGACAACCAAGAAGGTAACTTATCAAAGATTTTTTTAGATTTGGCTTGCAAATAGAGCTGTATCAATGGCCCAGTTGCAGGCCGCGACAGTAATGTACTATTTATTATATTCCATTAAAATATACGACCGTTTTCATAACTTTGTTATGGGGACAACACGAAGGAAGTATAATTCTGATAAAATACTTGAGTCTTTTTCCTCAACCTATGGTTCGGTTTCAACCTTATCTATGGTTACAAGAGTTAGCTTGAGTTAGTGAACGGCCCGTTATGCTCAGCGTGAAGTGACTTTTGATGATAAAAGAAATTCAGGGTCTCGAATATACAAAAGCGGCGAAATATCTTAAAGGTGATAATATCTTCTTAGAATAAGTAGAAGAAGAATAAGTAGAGACACCACTTATCAGGGATGTCGACAAAAAAAAAACCGTCTACTAGATTATTAAAAAATATTGGACACGTATTTTTTTCTTTTTTTACGTAATCAAATACGGCAATACTAATTAGTTAAAATGTGGCATGACGTCACTGGCGGGTAGATCTTATACTGACTTCTGACGTAGCGAGTCCCCAACTTTAATGCGATTTATCTAAATCATTTTTTATTAATAATTGATAAACCAATACTGCGCTCCAAAACAAAGATAGCTGACGTGGCTCAAAAGGCTGCCCAACTTAAATGGGACTGGGCAGGACATGTCTGCCGCATGCCGGACAAACTGTGGGCCCAAATAGCGCAGAACTGGTGCCCTGAGACAGTGAGAAGGGGTCGCGGCAGACCACGTAGTAGATGGCGGGACGAGCTGGATAGGTTCCATCAAAACTGGAAAGAGGACGCGCGGGCTCGCGAAAGATGCAAGGAGTGGAGGGAGGCCTTTGCCCAGGAGAGGGACAGCGTAGGCTAGAATAAAAAAAAAAAAAAATACGTTTCTAATATTTTTTTATTAACTGACTGACGGACTAAATAGTTTATTTATTTATTTAAACTTTTCGCACTAAAAAAGGTACAAAGGCGGACTTAATGCCTGAGGGATTCTATACCAGTCAACCAAGGGTGGTGAAGAGATTAGATGGCAGGTGCTCTAATTGATTAAGTTTTTTCTTTTTTACCCAGTCGATATCTCTGTTAGGCTGATCATTATGTAAAATGTTGCCTAAAAGTATGTTAGGCATAATATAATATGGTCAGGGTCTTGCAAAAACTGGCTGCTCATGTTGAGTAATTAATTAGGTATACTGTTTTCGTTAATTAAAAATGTTACATTCTATTTCTTCGCGTAGTATGTAACGTGCACAATGTAATCTGTCATGTAAGAATTGCCTAACGATAATTAAATTACATTACCAAAAAGAGCATGACAGTAGCTAGTCGCGCGAGTAACTGTCCTCCTTTTACAAAGTCCCAGTAAAACGGAAAACGTGTGACATATGAACATTCGACGCACGACATTCGCGTCAAGCGTTTGTAATCTGAACTTGCCTTTACGAGTTTTGGGTTGTAGTATCGTAGACGTCGATTATTGAACGTCTGGTGTTCTGGCATTCTCTGGCAAGATTAACGTTAACTTGTCACACACTGCCTTTCAGACGAGACAGTTTGAGGAATGTTAATCTAAGGGTTAATGCCCCTTGAGGATAATATATCTACCTAAGCCTGGAAGTACTTAAGTCCCTACTGGATTAGGTTTGTTTATGTTTGGTTTGAGAATAAAATGCCGAACAAGGTAATTTTCTAACAAGATGCGAGAGAGAATCTTGGAAAGGGATGAAAACTTTGTCCATCTATGTGTAAGTTATTTTATCTCTCTCACCCATACCGCAATAATAACACCTGATAAACATCACTTCAGATCTAGAAATATCTCAATGGTATCTACAGTTTTTTTTTCTTCAGCTGATTTTGTCGTTAAACTACTTCATAATTCTGTTCACTGCTGGCTATCCGATCACGTTTGTTCGTCAATATTGAAATGTAGTCTAAAATATTAAAGCTACATCGTTTAAAAGTTACTTTTAGTCAGGAAAACTATCAATAACGGCGTAGAAACGCGAGAGTTGAATGTATCACTAGTGCACTATACATTTTTAAATGAAAGAGCTATTTCTCCACGTTCCTGTACAAGATGCCGGAGCTGTACCAGGGCGGCGGCGCCGGACCGCATGTTTGTGTATACGATTGGAAATCTCGTTATGCCGTTGGTCCCGGCTGTCATTTGTAGATCTCTGACAGTCGTTACGGGTCGTCAGAAGCCCCAAAGTCGGACAATCAATCTTACCAAGGGGTATCGTATTACCCAGTAACTCTGCAGTTACTGGGTAATACGATAACCATGCGGTTGTGGATGTCAGATAGACAGTTGCTCCATGTAAAATACCGGTATACAGCTACGTCCGGTGGAAGGTGACCCTAACACAGTCCGGAGAAAGCTCGGCATAATGATGATATATCAACATAATAATATTCGATTTTACCGCCCGACTGTGCCGAACCGTGCCGACCCGAAAAGTGTGTAGCCTCCTTACACGTCTTGGCGACAATATAGAGTTCTATTTATTAACTTACTGCGCCAATAAAAATACCTGGCGTTATTATACTGCACATTAGCACCTATAACTTAATGTAAAACGTTATAATTAAAGAATTAATCAACCTGTAGGTATTCACGCGTCGTACATACAATTAACAATAATAATTGTTATAAATGATAAATTACACAAATTATATGATCATAAATTCATATCCATAAATCAAATTTATATTAAAATCATTGCAGATTTATGCATCTTTAATTTATCAATGGCTGTATTTATAATTATGTTATCAGTCACAAATTATTATTATTAAGTCACGTTAATGAGCTTCAAGTGTAATACCTATAATAATACAAACTATTATTACGATGATATGATAATTTTGACATAATTATAATACCCTTCTTCAAAACAATGATTGCAGCTGTAGGTATTTTATCGCTTTAAAGTTTTTGTTATGAAAACGTAATGTAAGCTAAATTTTAAACCCAGATTCTTTATATAATTATGTCGCTTGTATTGTACCTATTCTCTCTTTCAGTGTTTGTAGTAAATTCAGACGCAAATCATTGATAACATTCTGACATTACCAGCGCCTTTATGCAGTACGCAAGGACCTCCATGGTCGTGGCGCTTGTGGCTAAATAATAACAGCCGCACCAGCCATCTTCAAGGATGATTCATTAGTTGGTGACCATCCATTACACGGTGAAACCCCTCCGTGTCTCGGGAAGCACGCCCGAAAGTATGACAACCAGTCTTACCAAGGAGTATCGTGTTACCCAGTAACTTGGTTGTGGAGGTCAGATAGGCAGTCGCTCCATATAAAATACTGGTATTCAGCTGAATCCGGTTAGACTGCAAGGTGACCTCAACATAGTTGAGAAAAGGCTAGGCAGATGATGATCAATCAATCTGCCTAGCCTGAGCCATTTTACATGGAGCGACTGCCTATCTGACCTCCACAACCCAGTAACTGGGTAATACGATACCCCTTGGTAAGACTGGTTGTCAGACTTTCGGGCTTCTGACGACACGTAACAACTGTCAAAGATCCTCGAATGACGGTCGGGACCAACGGCTTAACGTACTTTCCGAGGCACGGAGGAGTCTCGATATGTAAAGATGGTCCCATCCACAGACCAACCCTGGCAAGCGTAGCTTAACCTGATGGATCGACCCGTGCGGCTGTTATTACTTAGCCACGAGCTCCTCCACGTAATAACAATAATAACGAATTCTGGCAGAGCAGTGGTGGCCCAGTGGTAACGGCCACGACTTACGAGTTGTAGGTCGTAGGTTCGAACCCTGACAGGTGCTTTACTTTGTGTAAATTATTTCATCGCCACTGCTCTCAAAACGGTGAAGGAAAATATCGTGAGGAAACCGGCATGTCCTAGAACCAAAAATTTGAAGACATGTGACATCTACCAACCCGCACTGGGCCCGCGTGGTAGATTTACGGCCCGCTCCCTCTCACAGAGAGGAGGCCTGTGTCCCAGCAGTGGGAACATTATAGGCTGATTATGATATGATATGAACGAATTCCATGGTTGTACACAGCAGTAAGGGTGATTTTCGTGTAGTCAATATTTATTACTACCCATGCCGATGTATTTCCAACGATTTTCACGAAGCTCAGCTTGGAAATTCCCAGTAGGAAAACCCTATACCTACCCCTTTACTTTTTTCTACGAATCGACACCACCCCACGCTTGACATGCGTAATTGCTCTCAGGAAGCTAAGGTGGGTACTATATGTATGTATATATTATTTAATCCCAGTAGAAAATATCGTGAGGAAAGTTTTCGAGTATGAATGTAAGAGTAGAGGAAGACCAAAGAAACGATGAATGGACTTTGTGAAAGATGATATGGCTAGAAAGAGGGTGACTACCGAGATGACGACTCTTCAGGGTAGCCCCCGAAATTCAAATTTTCTTACGTCTTTTGGTATCAGGTTGTATGTTGATTAAAATATGATTCCCGACCGTAACAAATATGAATTTACAGAAGTATAAACATCAGAATCAGCGAAATATAATATCAGCGAAAAATAATTAATGCGAAAGTAAGTTTCTTGTTTTTTGTTACGCTTTCACGCTAAAACGGCTGAACGGATTTGGATGAAGTTTGGTACAGAGGTAGACTATATCCTGGAATAGGACAAAAGATACTTTTATCCCGATATTCCCACGGGACCGAAACTTATGCGGGTGAAACCGCGGGGCGCAGCTAGTCAACTATAATACATTTTATTTCCCGGAAAGATAGCACAAAGAATGTTAGGACAGCTAAACAAATGAATACCGACCGCTGAAACCACATGAATAAGGGAGATAGTGTCCTCAGAATTGGCAATGCTCCACGACTTTGATATCTTTAACTGTGATATCATTTAATTTGAACTAGATTTAGTTAAGTGTTTAAGTTAGGTATAAGAATAAGTTTAAAAGAGCTAGGGTAAACAGAGGTATAACTGGCCACTTTCATTAATTGGCCACTAACCACTTCAACTGCATAAATTAAGAGTTATCCTTACAGTAGGCCATCTATGATTTGTCTTTGACATTACTTACTCAAATAGATTTCATTGTAGTAACATTTTTTTCCACTATGTTATTAGCGCGAAAATTAACGACCATTTTGTGACAGTCGGTGTTCATGTTCTGACATGAATGGTTAATTCTTACAAAAATCTTAACGTAAAGGTCTTTAATAAATTTTGTGATATTTTGTGTCCTAAACATGAGTCGATTGTATTTGGTGTGTTGTATAGATGGTAACTGATCATTTTTAAAAGTTTTATTGTATTGGCACAATTGTAAACCGAGACCTACTTGCAACATTTTATTGGTCCGAGGAAATTGAAAAATTAATTCTAGGTAGGTAGGTACCTACATTTTGACGGGTTATGCGAATACAAATGTATGCAGCAAATCATTTGATCCCGTATTGAAAGTTGTTCATAACAATTTTGTTCAAACAAAGTTGATTTTTATAACCCCTTTGGAAGTTTTCAGTTATTTGAATTATACCTTGTAGATATAAATAAGAATCAATCTGCCTAGCCTTTTCTCAACTATGTCGGGGTCGGCTTCCAGTCTTACCGGTATAAATAAGGATAATTAGAACAATAAAAAGATTCTCGTAAAAAATCGTAAAAGGTGGGTTAACCTAACCTTAATCTTACTATAGAAGCAAATACTTATATGCAAAAATAATAATGTAGTGTTGTACCTAAAATGTGATAACTTTACATAGAGCGAACTATAACAATTACTTATTAATAGTATCGACACTCATTTGTTTAAACTTTTTCCTTTTCATATCTATCGTGCAGGCAAAGGTGACTCTTATTATTTTACCTACCTAGATTATAATAAATTAAATAGGTACTATTAATAATACCTGTAGTTATTGCAACAATACAGAATTACTGACAAATAATAAAAGACAGATGAAATAGTTTCATGTTGGCCATTAATCATTAGGAATCCCAAATCTGCATTAGGGATAATTATGCCGATTATGCACGTATGTGTATTACTAAGTATATTGGATATTTGGCCCTATGTAAAAATGAAGGTAGGTATACAGGGTGTAAAAAATTATAATACTGATTTTACAACATAAAAAACAGTAGTTACCTATTAAAAACATATCATTTGCACCTAACCAAACAGTAACGAACCGAATCTTCTTATTATGCGTATTATTCACGGATATAATTAATTATAATTGTCATTTTGTGAAGGTGTACGAGATTGTAGAAAAAAATCAAAAAGAATTTTCAAAATCGGTCCAGGCTTCTTCGAGTACCTACCTAATCGGGGGACACACCAATTTTTTTTATGATTCCAACGATCTGTGAACTACCTCCTTTTTTTGAAGTCGGTTTAAAAACCACAATATTCACACATAAGTACATAACTAAACAGTTGAAAGAACCTACCATTTGTTCTGCGTTTATGTTAACTTCTGTAAGTACCTACCTAACATAGAACTGATAAGAAAGAACGCAAGACCAGGCCACTAACTAGGTAGGTATGCCTATTTTATTTAAGACTAAAGTTAACAAATTCGTAATTATTAAAGTAACTTTTAATTTTATAAATGCGAGAGTGAGTTTGTTACGCTTTCACACTAAAACGGCTGAACAGATTTAGATAAAATTTGGCACAGGGGTAGACCATGACCTGGACTAGGACATAAAATAGTTTTCTCCTGGTATTCCTACGGGATCGAGACGTACGCGGGTGAAACCGCAGCTAGTTTACCATAAGTGTGTACACCATAAACCCTCGAGAATAAATCCTCTAAATGAAGGTGAAAACCGCATCAAAATCCGTTGAGTAGTTTAGAAGAACAACACGGTTACACAGACAGATCATACGAAAAGTGACTTTAATTTATAATATGTATAGAGTACAGAATTCCAGCGACCTTAATGTTATGTAGAGCCCTATAACACTGTAACCGTCTTGGAAATTACTCATTATTTTGTAAAAGAATTAAACTATAATCAGTCAATGTCAAAGTAAGAAAACAGTACCCCAAATCGTTATTAAATTAAAACGTTTTTAAGTATCCTAAGTACTATCTAAGAATAATACTTATGAAACTACAACACGATAGACTTACATGAGCTCAAAGGGAAACTCTCCTGAATATTATGAAAAAAGTTTTCAGTGTCAAACTATGCGAGAAAATCGTCCATCATTGTGTTCAAATTCATGTCCCATATACACAGTGTTTGGTAGAAGGACCGACACAATTTTTTGAGGGATAGGGAGTGTCATTTGCTAGCACAAAATTGTAATATTATTATTTATTTTAATAATAACATTTAAAATACACTTTATTACCATTTTAAGACTGGAGACACATTATTAATTAAATTTGCATTGCAAATAATAACACCAAAAGTTATTACGTTCTATTACAACCACAAACAAAAAAGATATGACGACATGAAGAAAACATTATCTCAATAACCGTGCCACTTAAAACATAGTTCCTATGGGTGAAAACTTATAGTTTATGACTCCACATATCCCTAAGAAAATTGTGTTGATCATTCTACCAAACACCCTGTATTTGTTTATTCACTGATAATGTGTAGCAACATTGTAACATTGTAACGCTGTAATATTATCATGAAAGCTGTAACTTTGCTTGTATGTAACTATGTAAGTATATTAATCACCCATTTATTACCATCTACTTTCTAACGTCCAACAAAGTTATTCTTTTACAACTAACACGACGAACATATTGTTTAATAACACCGGAAAACAGTGATAACAAAACATGACTATTTAGCTACCGAGCGGGCCTTGAACGGCTCAGCCGACTATGAATGAAACTATTATGAAACTGAAACAGTATTTACATTATACGCCAAGTCTGTCGCAGGCCTTACCTCTCTTCGTTTACATTACATACTGGCTTAGCGTATCTAATCTAATTAGCGTTGCACTACAGTGACGTCATGAAGCCGGCTCGTGCCGCGAAATGTAAGTTCAACAAACTTAACCTTTATAATATAAGTAAATCGCGCGCAATCGTAAACAAACGATGTTTATAGTAAACGCACTTATGCACCTACAAACTTTTAAGTTTGTCACAAAAACTGTAGTTTTTTCTCAGAGAGTGGCACTTTGTGTACGTTTTCGTAAGTTGTATTTTTATTGGTTTACACGCACGACGGGTGGGGGCCGCAGCGGTACGCGGTCGTCGCGCGGCGGCTAGGACACGTCTGAACTCAGACTACGTTCAGCACCGCTGTGGGCTGTGGGCACACCGCGCCGCCACTCTGCGCAATTCTCACTCAGTGCGCCGCCTGCAAGTGCAACACAGTACTAGCAAGTTGTACCGCGCGTTCTAATCGCCAGATACGTTTACATTTACATGAAGCGTTTATTTACAGCATTTGGAAAATGTAAACATTAATGCATTCCAGTATTCAAAAGCATGTTCTATAATATCTTATAGTGTTGCGTTTTAAAGGTAACTCTGTTAGTATGAAATGGGTGCGTTACATAACAGTTAATTCATTGCAGTACTTAATTAAAATGTGACTGTTACTAATTGGGGATTAACCTGGCGGTATATTATTCCTTTTCACTATTAAACATGAGGAAATATGTGGAGTATATTGTAATACCTAAGTACATCATAATAAAGATAACATACTAGGGATAATACATGATAATTACAAGTACCTAATATAAACACCACCACATCATCTTCAAACAAATTCATTCTTCAGTAGTAGCCTACCTCAACATTTACAATTTTTATTCCATTTTCCTATAGATTAATTTCCTTCTCTCACAATCTCAAACTGAAAGTATTTATCCTAACTATCCTAATTATAATATAATCCTAACTTAATAATTATTATAAATGCAAAAGTGAGTTTGTTTGTTTGTTGCGCTTTCACGCTAAAACGCCTGAACGGATTTCGCTGAAATTTGAAACATGGGTAGACCATGATTTGGAATAGGACATAGGATACTTTTACCCGATATTCCCAGGGGATCGAGACTTACGCAGGCGAAACCGCAGGGCGCAGCTAGTTTGAAATAAACCAATTACACTGGCACTTTTGAATCGTCAAGGGGTCGGTGAGTGAGAAAAATGAAGCCCATTCGAGCGTAGTAGGTTGCTATGAAGAAAAACGGGCAAGAAACTTCACGGACACTCTTTTAAATCCAAATATTGTTACAAAATATTGGTACACACACTAATATTGGTACATCATCTATGTTGAAATTATACATAACTAGCTTTCGCCCGCGGCTTCACCCGCGTGGTATGTCGATAAAGAGTAGCCTGTGTCCTTCACCGGGATGCCATCTATCTCCTTGCCAAATTTTATCGAAATCCGTTCAGTGGTTTAGGCGGGAATAGGTAACATACAGACAGACAGAGTTACTTTCGAATTTATAATATTAGTATGGAGTATGGATATATCTCCCCTTCAACTTCCCATATCTAGCAAGATAACTACAATTACCCCACTTTGGCACATGGCACAATTCGGAACCACCTGTAGGCATAAATGTGTGTTTGTGAAGAGTCTACAAGAGTCCCCGGTAACCCATTTACATGTGCCAAGCTATGAATAGCGCACTTCGTTCCTTCCCAGAGCGATGTAAGATGGGACTTGAGGCGTTCACCAGGTCAATGGGTTCCGACACCCTATATATCCTTGTATGCATATTTGTGACGAAAATCAGGCCTTCCCCAGGTCAATGGGTTCTAACACCCTACTACATATGTCCTTGCTTCTCTATTGCATTGGTTGTGACCGGGTATTTAAAACGAAATTCGGTCTAGCGAGGGCACACGCTAGGAAATAATAATTTTAAAGGGTAGCCGTTATCTAAATCGATAAAGAGGTCTATATAATTATATAATACTAGCTTCCGCCCGCCGCTTCGCCCGCGTGGTATGTCGATAAAAAGTAGCCTATGTCCTTCTCCAGGATGCCATATATCTCCTTGCCAAATTTTGTCGAAATCCGTTCAGTGGTTTAGGCGTGAAAAGGTGACATACAGACAGACAGAGTTACTTTCGAATTTATGATTTTAATTTTAAAATAATAATAATATAATATAGCTTCCGCCCGCGGCTTTGCCCGCGTGGTATGTCGTTAAAAAGTAGCCTATGTCCTTCCCCAGGATGCCATATATCTCCTTGCCAAATTTTGTCGAAATCCGTTCAGAGGTTTAGGCGTGAAAAGGTAACATACAGACAGACAGACAGAGTTAATTTCGAATTTATAATTTTAAAATAATAATAATATAATATAGCTTCCGCCCGCGGCTTTGCCTGCGTGGTATGTCGATAAAAAGTAGCTTATGTCCTTCCCCGGGATGCCATCTATCTTCTTGCCAAATTTTATCGAAATCCGTTCAGTGGTTTCCGGACAGACAGATAGACAAGCAGACAGAGTTACTTTCGAATTTATAATATTAGTATGGATATTGTTGAATATGCCATAAAATATAAGTAGTAGTAGGTACTCACAACCGGTTTTTATGTGTGACCAGCTGATTTATGAACGTAAACGAAGCAAAAGGAGTATATGTATTGTAATGATCTTACCAGGTGGCGTTCTGTAGTTTCTGCCTACCCCGGTGGGCAATGGCGTTATGAATGTATGTACGCCTTAAAATATTAAATGAATAATATATATTATGCTCACTTACTTTTTCAATTCACTTTAGGAATTGACAGAATCAAACAACAAAAAATAAACATCGATTTGCATAGGGCAAGAAATAGAAACATGATGCTAAGAAAGGACGAGGAAGGAGAAGGGAAAATATGCGTCACATTCACGCAAAACGGCCATCGCTCAGCATAATGCTGCGACCCTATGCGAGACAGGGCCCCAGCGCTGGTTTTCAGTTACAGCGGGCGTTGAATGGACGACGTCAAAAAAAAACAATAAACCTAAATGTTTACATAAATAGAATACTACTACTTAGTATTTTTACCCCCTGAAAGATTGTCAATAAATTGGAAGTCAGTAAGTACACCAAAAAATACAAATTACAGTCTTACATCTATTTTCTGCCTCAATGGTCTAGTTGTCGCAAGCGTTACTGCGCACCTGCATGAGGTCCTGGGTTCGATTCCCGGGCCGGGAAAAGTGATATTGGGTATTTCCATCTGGAATTTCTCAGTAGCATCCCAGAGTTTGGAATCCTGCCTAACCCTTAGGGGAAAACTTGCGTGATGTTATCTATTTTTTAAACATAGAACAAATATCGTTGGCTCCAGTCATAATATTATTTGGTTAATCTCATTAATGTACAATTAAAATCTGGCTGAAGTATGGCCAGTCGATGATAAAATGAATGATAACGGTCGGATTGATACCTACTCATGCAGTCTTTTGTAGGCATTGTGCCGGACGAATACAATTCACACATGGAATACTATACAACATATTAAATACAATTCACATTTAGTATCTGTGTTTGGTACATTTTCAAATACTGAAAGAAAAACAACTTGATTCTATGCTGCCATTATTCTTGTTTTTTAACCCCCGACGGAAAAAGAGGGGTGTTATAAGTTTTACGTGTGTATCTGTGTATCTGTGTGTCGGTCTGCGCCATCGTAGCTGCCAAACGGCTGAACCGATTTTGATTTTTTTGGTTTTGTTTGAAAGGTGGCTTAATCGAGAGTGTTCTTAGCTATGATTCAAGAAAATCGGTTCAGCCGTTTGAAAATTATCAGCTCTTTTCTAGTTGATGAATGCATGTGAGCATCTTCCACAGGTCTAATCGATTGGAAATTTAGAATTCTCTTATTTCAATGATATGAAAAGAATATATGTAGTAACCTTGAGCTGATGCTGCAGCATCACCTGGAATTTGCAGGATACCCAACTCCCTCACGAACTTACAGCAGAGGTATCGTGTTAGGACTCATTGGAAAGGTCTCAACAAATAGGTTACAGATAGATGGTGATCAAAGTCTGATGATGGAGTAGGAAAGATAAATGAGAGTAAATTAGTAGGTAACAAGCTTCACTGTGGCAAAAACGTACAGCTACGAAGATTTCGGCGAGCTGCGTGTTGATCGTAGCGTTTCTACTAGTAATATAATATAAAATTTAAAAAGCTGGAAATAAAAATTAAATTAAAAATTTAAAAAACCCCCGACAAAAACAAAGCGTCTAAAAAGTAAAAAAATAATATCATAAAAGTTGTAGGTAATATTTTGATCCAACCGTCGTCGTGTCGGGGGACGGCTAATGAAAATAGGAAGTTAACAGCAGCTATCCTTTCTACAACAGCATACATTCATTATGCCGAGTGTGTGTTGGCGTTTGCATTAGCCGTCCCCCGACACGACGACGGTTGGATCAAAGTATTACCTACAACTTTTATGATATTATTTTTTTACTTTTTAGACGCTTTGTTTTTGTCGGGGGTTTTTTAAATTTTTAATTTATATTATTCGTCCTATGCTATCTTTATAATTTTTTTAAGGAGATTTCAAGTGCAGATAGTACAGAAGTACTTAATTATATTAATTGTATACAAATTATAATTTCGAAAGTAAATCTGTCTGTTACCTTTTCACGCCTAAACGGGTGAACTGGGGGCCTACCACCACCGATTACAGCAGTCTTATTTTAATCTTACTTCGTGGGAAGAGATGGAGCTATACGTCCTGTAGAGCTTCATCTCTTTCCTACACTGAAGTAATATACACACGGATAGCCCTGTGCCAAATATCATCCAAAGCGGTTGGATATAGGATACTTTTTGTCGAAGTACGTTCCGTGGTGTATGAATTGTTGTGTTTACAAATTAATGATGATAAAAACCCATGCTGATTTGCTAAAGAAAGACAATATTTTTTTAGTTTTTATACCTACTTAAAAACGTACCATAAAAAAATGAAAACCACAATAATTTGAAAGTTCTGTCGCTTTAATATATGCTAAGTAGGTAATTACCTAATGATACGTACCTATACTACTGTATAGGTACGTTTACCCGGCAACCCTACGTTTGCCGCAGTACGCCTCGAATTTTCCAGGAATTTTAATTTCCTTCCACAGTATATCTGAACGTAACTTTATTGAGTTTTGATGTGACACATTTAGTTTTCCAACAAATTGTTTGTTCATATCAATACGGGGTAAAGTTTATAGAAAGAAACGAAGGGTTAAATATGTTGAAATTTTGAGAAAACAGAAATATATCCATACTAATATTATAAATTAGAAAGTAACTCTGTCTGTCGTGCCTGTCTGTCGGTCTGTCTGTTACCTTTTCACGCCTAAACCACTGAACGGATTTCGATAACATTTCGCAAGGAAATAGATGGCATATAACACGCGGGCGGAGCCGCGGGCGGAAGTTTAAATATATTTGAGAAAACTCCCTTTTATGTATACAGCGTGTTTCATAATATACGTGGCCATATTTAAGGGTCAGACAGGTACAGACCATGAAACTGAACAAGTTTCTCGTGAGACCAACATCGTAATCGAAAAAATAATCAACTGTCCTCCTATAATTATGTCCGACTAGACTGTCCGAATATTGGTCCCATGGACCAAGCTGTTGATCACACCCTTAAATTATGGCCACACCATATCTGAGAACTTTTTACGATGATATTCATCATCGTACCTAAATAGGCATTCATACCAGTATTTTTGTCTTACTGTTCTGTTTTCATTGTTTTTGTATGTACTGCTCTTGGTGTACCAAATAAATAAATAAACTAGCGACCAGCTCCTTCGCACGGTTATTACGACTTGACAAAACATCAAGATTTCTTTATTAATTTAAGTTTAATATGAATCCTAACAATCCAATCCTATTAAATGTAACTCTAACTAACATCATAAATGCATAAGTGAGTTTGTTTAACATTACGGCAAATGAACTATTTGATACAACACACTCTAGACTCGCGACAATCTAAGAAGTCCCTTTTGACAGCTATAAAAATACATTGTGAAGCGATGAAAAAAAAATTTGGTTTCTTATAATGTAAACTGATTCTCGAGACATATCGATTGAACATACTTAGAGTGTTTGTAATCGACGACTTATCTACATTGATTAAAACTGATTCTCAAGGCATAACGTTTTATTACATGTACGAGAACGAAACGTCAAAACGGGCTTCTTAGATTGTCGCGAGTTTAGTGTGTCAATTTGAAAACAATACATTTTTTTAGCTGTACCCGCTCCCCTTCGGATAATTCATCTGACTGGCGTAATGTAATGATACTTATGTAAAAATTTGTACATTGTGTAGCTAAAATAATACAAAATACGGACGAGCTATAAAAAATAATGTCAAATAAACTACATACGGAATCCCAGTTTAATTTGGGGGATGAAACAGCTGGCAGCGGTAACAAGTACCGAACTGAAGGACATATCATACATACGTTGATCATTTGGCAGCGCAGACTACTGTTCAACTTAGCTTCTTGGCACAACTTAGTTTATTTTTACCCGACTACGGCGAAAAAAGCAAGGGTTATGATTTTAATCTGTATGTATGTTCATCTGTTCCCTAATAGCTTCTAAACTACTCATCATAATTTGATAAATGGTATCGTTGGAAGCTGGGTTAGGCTATGTGACGTCACATTAAATGAATGATGGCACCCTCTAGAGGAAATAAAATCATGAACAAACAAAAAAACATTGGTTCCATGTTGGGTATCAAATGAAAGGGCTTAATTAGCACATTTCAAATAAGTAGGCATATAATAACCCCAAAATAATTTAAATAAAAATTAGAACACAGGTACAGCAAAAAAGTCAACTAAAATTGTATAAGCAAGACATCACAGACAAACATCACAGAAGAACAGATTACCGGTGACTCCGGATTTTGAATTTGTTTGAAATGAAATGAAACAATTTCATTTCATTTCAAACAAATTCAAAATCCGGAGTCACCCGTAATCTGTTCGAATTATTATGCCATAACACGTGTGACTCCGGATTTTTAATTTGTCTGTCTGTGATGTCTTGTTTATACCTTTCTAGTTGACATTTTTGTCGTAGTTCGGTTTTTTAAACTAATTATCGCGTTTTGAACACATTGTTATATTTTGGTTCGGGTTCTATTATCCATGTACACATAATATTATAAACATATTTCTTTATTTCATTTTTCATACTTATAAATTATATTTTTAAATATTAGAATAAAAAAATATATAAAACATTTAAAAATATAAACATATTATTATTATAAAAATATATATAAATCTTTCGTGGCTGTCTATGTGACCGCGTTTTTCTTCTAAACAACGCATGCAGTGTTCATCATCACTTAGAGAATTTATCCCGGACGACTTTTGTATACGGCATACTAATATTATAAATTCGAAAGTAACTCTGTCGGTCTGTCTGTCTGTTACCTTTTCACGTCTAAACCACTGAACGGATTTCGATAAAATTTTCAAGGAGATCCCGGGGAACGACTTAAGCTACTTTTTATCGGCATACCACGCGGGCTAAGCCGCGGGCGGAAGCTAGTTATTAATAAACTAACACAAAATAAAGATATCTTGATGTTTTGTCAAGTCGTGTAAACCGTGCGAAGCAGGGGCGGGTCGCTAGTTTGATACTAAATAAATAATACAAAAGGTTCGAATAGAATCTAAGTGTAGTTTTGTAGCGAAGCTTGTGGCTAAATAATAACAGCCGCACGGGTCGATCCGTCAGGTTAAGCTGCGCTTGCCGGGCTTGGTACGTGGATGGGTGACCATCCTTACATATCGAGACTCCTCCGTGCCTCGGAAAGCACGTTAAACCGTTGGTCCCGGCTGTCATTCATTGATCTTTGACAGTCGTTACGGGTCGTCAGAAGCCCGAAAGTCTGACAACCAGTCTTACCAAGGAGTATCGTATCACCCAGTTACTGGGTTATGGAGGTCAGATAGGCAGTCGCTCCATGTAAAATACTGGTATTCAGCTGCATCCGGTTAGACTGGAAGCCGACCCCAATATAGTTGGGAAAAGGCTAGGCAGATTGATTTTTTGTAGTTTTGTAGCGTATGTTTTATTTTTTAACCAACTTCTTCAAAAAGGAGGAGGTTCTCAATTCGTCCGCATGTTTCTTTTTTTTTTGTATGTATGTTACCCTATTACTCCGCCAGTTTAATGTTGCTTGCGTAGTTTTTGAGTTAGCTTCAATAATTACGTATTTTTTCCACTTTGCTATGTAGACAATATAATTATTTCACTCCGTCACTGTTATTTACATAGCAGATAACGGTATACGAATTTGTGTGAGGTAGGTACCACAACTAAAAAGTGAGAAATAAAAACTTTTTCCAAAAAAAAACAACCGACTTCAAAAAACAAACAGAAGAGTGAAAAATAACTTTAACTTCGGAAGTCGGTGGCTAAAAACGAAAATTGAAAAGCAGACACCGACTTCACTTTTCTGTGTTTGTTTTTTGAAGTCGGTCGTTTTTTTTTTGTAATGTATTTTTGTGCTGCTCAAACTAGGCGTTACATATTTTGGGGTAATTATATTTATGTATTAGTACACTCGTCTAGTTTAATACAGTATTATCTCATGAAGCAATTTGTATTATTAATTTATTACGTAACAATGTAGAACTACAACATGAAACACATTGTTTGCAATAATAACTCATCAGTATGTAAACAAGGTACATGTATAGTACAGACATAGGTACTTTGTAAAGCTACAATCAAACTGTAAATAAATGTGTTTATTTGTCTAAAATCTATTCTTGATCGTAAAATCTTATTTGGCAAGATTTGATGCTATACAATATAATTAATAAGCTACCATAGAAACTCGTTTTTATTATAATGTCAGACAGCACCGTTACCTGGCAGTCTAGAAAAACCAATTAAAAACCAATCAACATTCAAAAATAGAACATCAATAGCTGTCAAATTTTTAGGTTGGGCCGCAAAGCGGGCGCGTCGCGTCTTTTAACTTAAATTATTTTTTTTGTTTATCTTATTTAAAAAAAACCACAATGTCTTCCTCGAGGCTAACGGATCTTTCGGTTGAAGATTTCGATGACATCGACATCACGTTGATGACATTGAGGAAGCCTACAGATCTGAAGAAAGTGATAGATTCTGTTCCGAAACCTTTGAGGTCTGTGCCAAAAAATGGCTTGCCCCTGTGGTACAAACTGGGGCTGGAGAGCAAGCTGCCTGTACCAAAAATGCCGGTTGGAAAGGTTATATTTTCGCGCGGGAGGATCGGCGAAGACGTGAGTCGTGACTGATATTTTTGCTTGTTTACACTGTAGCCGTTTGTATTGTGACGTAACGCGTAAGCCTCGTTGCACATGGCCTTCTGTTAAACCACAAAGTGTTTTTCTTTACACCATAATATAGTTGTTATTTTTTGCCCTAAAAGTTGTACTTGAACGCTCAGACCAAATAGAACACCAAGACAGAGCGCTGTCAACACTTCAACAGTGAGGCCGGTTTCGTAAACATAGTGCACTTATTGAGGTGTAGTTTGATTGTAAATGTGTGCGTGTGAGCATGTATGCACAGAGCGGTGGTGTAGTTTCGGCATGCTTCACTGTATTGTTCGCAGCGCTCTGTCATGGTTTTTTATTTGGTCTGAGCGTTAACGTATGTGGACCCATGATTGTAAGGTTGCTATAGTGAATAGTCGATCTTATGCTACATCCATTCTTAACTACTAAGGCAATATTAACACTGACAGACCAACATATTTAATAATACACACATTGATGTTGCATTGGTAGAAATTAACACAAGTGCACAATAATTATATTTTACGAGCTGCGTCCCGCGGTTTCACCCACATAAGTCTCGATCCCGTAAGAATATCGGGATAAAAATATCCTATGTCCTATTGCAGGTCATGGTCTACCTCTGTACCAAATTTTATCCAAAACCGTTCAGCGGTTTAAGCGTGAAAGTAACAAACAAACAAACTCACTTTCGCATTTATAAATTAGTTAGGATTAGGATTTGTACAGACTGAATCGAGTCGCGATTAGTTTCACTTCACACCGTAAAGCCGAGATCACACCCAAAATAAGTCACACCAATTCATCATTCAGAGTATTCAAACACACTTCCACAAAGGGATTTGGCTAAAACCTTGCGAATTCAGTGGCGAAGAACTTTGCCTGTGTAAACCTAGCCTAAGTCCCCGTTAACATCTTTAATATCTAAGGTTTAAACGCTTCGTTTTAAATGTTTGTCATGCAAATACCTACCAATGGTAGATGCGTGAATGGGGCACTGAATGGGGCACTGAATGGGGGCTTTAGAACTCATAAATCAACCGTTACTTTGCATTGAAATTGCTCCATTTCTTTATGAGCGTCTGGTAAACATTGTAAGCTTTGTTATGAAATATTTAAAGGAATTTAAATGCTTAGAATTTAGGGGATACGGAATTACAGAGGTTTTTCTTGTAAGGTATAGGAAAGTGGGGTGGTGTGCCTGATACGGAAAAACAAAGGTAATTGGCATACAAGTGGTGGACATCGGCATATCTACACAGCTCGAAAGTGTTATCCATGAATTTGATGATCCAGCAGAATATTAGCATCAGTTGTATTTGCCTGACACATGCTGAGTTGGACTCCCATTTGCACCAAATTTAGACGCACTCCGCACTTTGTATGTTTTTTTTTTTTTAAGTTTGTTCCAAATTTCATAATTTCATGAAATAGTCATTTAATACACTTATATGAACTTAGAGAGTTGTATTGCTGATTCTTATGTTGATTATTCTGTAAATCCATATTTGTTACGGCCGCGAATCATATTTAGATCAACAAACAACCTGATACTAACCTGCAAATTGCAAAAAACGTTAAAAAGCTTTTGCCTTAGCAAACATCGTAGCAGGTGGCGTTCTGTAGTGTCTAACCCCATGGGAAAAAGGCGTGAGTATAAGTAGATATTTTTTAAGTAACAATTTTTTAAGTTGCAAAAGTGAAATAGTTTCTTAGTGTAGATTAGTTAACAATGTGAAAATAAGCCTGAAGTGATATAAAATGGAAATAGTTTCTGATAATCTCATAATTGAAAGCGTATTTTCTCTACAAATTACAGATTGTAGGAAATATATAAGCGTGGAAATATTCCGAACAGAATGAATTTGTTATAACGAAATCGTTTAATAGGTACTGTTCGCTATATAAACCAAATAAAAGCAATATGAGTTTTTCATTACACTTAATGAAAAAATATGATTGTCATCCCGATGCTGTTTGCCATAAATTATATTTATGATATCCATCATTCTAAATGAGTATCTAGAGAATATAAATAGTATTGTGTCGAAGGGATTCATTACTGAATTTATTATTGAAATTCAAATATAATTCAGTACATAACACTGTTATGTAACAAATTCACGTGTATGAACGTGGATGATATTTTGAGGCATTTAATTGGTTGATGAAGCAAGCAGAGATTTTGACTAAGGTTATTTTAAACGTTGGAGAGGTACTGAGATTGGCTAGGATAGGCTTGCCTCAATAATTTACTAGGCACTGGACTGATTCTGATAATTATATTGAGAGATATTCTTAGGAAACTATTCCAATTCATATCCATTTGTTGCACTAAGCTTTCAGAACAGAATCAGTTCCCGAAAACTATCTTGGACATGAGACACGCATTGCATGCATTGAGACATTGAGACTGGGCGGCTGGGCGCAAGGGAGTAGTGGTGGCCCAGGGGTAACAAGCTGATTGCATGCATTGAGACATTGAGACTGGGCGGCTGGGCGCAAGGGAGTAGTGGTGGCCCAGGGGTAACAAGCTGATTGCATGCATTGAGACATTGAGACTGGGCGGCTGGGCGCAAGGGAGTAGTGGTGGCCCAGGGGTAACAAGCTGTTGGTCGAACAAACAGACAGGACAGGACAGGCACTTTACTTTTCGTAAATAATTTCATCAACACTGCTCTCAAAATTGTGAACGAAAACATCTTGAGGAAACCGGCATGTCCTAGAACCAAAAATTCGAAGACATGTAACATGTAGATGTTATGGACATGCCGGTTTCCTCCAATCGCACTGGGCCCGCGTGGTAGATTACAGCCCGCTCCCTCTCGAAGAGAGGAGGCCTGTGTCCCAGCAGTGGGAACATTATAGGCTGATTATGCAAGGTACTAGCCAAGCTATAGCTATAAGTACCTACCTACTTAGTTAGTGGATGTAGTCGGTGCTCCATAAATTATGATGATGATGGACATAATGGTCTCTAAAAAATACCAATTATATTGTTTGCCTCACCAGTTAAGCGGGATGTTCAGTGGACCGAGGTCACTCCAACTTTGGACATTTCAATTTCCATAATAATTATAAACGCACTGACTATTTCAATAATACACTAGTCATCGCATCAGTGTGCAAAATCGTACTCAGAACTCTATATAGACCAAAAAGGGTACGAAGGCCGACCACTAATTTTCCGTGCCTTTGTACCCATGGCTAGATTGTACCCTTTTAGTGGGATTAAGTAGGATTACAGCTGTAGTACGAGATCATAATACGTTTCGTTTAATTTGGGAACACGAGTCGTGGATGAAATTATTATTAGGTTGTAAATTATAAAATGGTTTATCTATTTTGGAGTAAATATTCAAGGTAAATTCAAGAACAATTATTTTATTCTAAAACTAGCGACTCGCACGGTTTTTACGACTTGACGAAACATCGAGATTTCTTAGTTATTATGAAACTTTAATAATAACGTATTATACACATAAACCTTCCGGAATAAATTTTCTAAACGATGGTAAAAATTCATCAAATTCTGTTGCGTGGTTTAGAAGAACAACGCGGTCAAAATTCATATAAAGTCGCTTTTCGTGTTTGTCTATATACAAACACGAAAAGCGACTTTACATTAATTTTGTTCTAGAAATGTTGATCCAAATCACCAATATTAATAAAGACGGCATAGACGGTATCAGGCTCTTGCCAAACGATACTGCAAAAGTCATATTGGGAAAAATGGTTACTTATCAACGGTAGATATTTACCATATTACCACAAAACCGTGTTTATCACTTGTTTAGCCTGAACACCTAACATGACATTTCTGTATGGAGTTTGATATAAAACTGACATTAAACACGCGTTAAACAAGTGTCTAAGTTTTTGTGGTAAGGCCCTTTAAGTCTAAATATTCCACTGCTTTTCCGCTTTCTTTTGGTAACGAATGAACCACCAGTTTCCATTGCTGCTACAGATAACAACGAAAGGGACTTATCATCATAGAACACACCATAATCCTATTGTACCGACCACCATAAAACATACAAATTGTGGTCACGATTGCCCACCTAGTAACTACAGTAGGTAACTAACAATATTCGCCCACAACTGGTGAGTGAATCTGTGGTGGCTGTACAGATGGATACATACGTAACTCCAAGCCTACATGAACAGCCATTTTGTGCGAGCGCCTGTATAATGAATGTGTGCTTGCCAAAGCAAGATGCATGCACCAAATCACCATACAGACGCTCAAGCATGCTTGCTCAAAATGAATGTTCATACTTGCTCGTCAAGTTGCAGCTACGACACCTGTCCCACAGCAGGCGATTAATGAGAAGCGAGTAGAACTAGTAACTAAAAACAAATTGGCGAGCTGGTAGCAGCAAATCTTCGTGGAGGCGATCGGCGGCGGTGATCTCTCGCGTCCGGCCCTGGTCCAAGTCAAGTTACGGAGCGAGATGGCATGGGAAGCCGTCACCTCCTTCTGCTAAACAGTAATGCTTACGAAGGAGAAGGCGGAACGCATGAGGGAGAGGCAAATTTCGCGCCCTCATGCCCCTAGCCACCGCAGGAGACGCCCTGGGCGTTGGGAATCCCAGGCGGATTCCCGGCCACAGTAGGCGCGGGCTTGCGGACGGTGAGCAATGGGTAGCTCGCCGCCCGATAAGGACCAAGCCCTGGTCGACGTCGCGTTGTGTTCCACGCGCGACTTAAAGGGATGTCAGCACAACTGACGGGGTCCGCTAGGGCTGATGCCTGTTGCGGGGTCGCGGGAAAGTCCGAAAGGGATACTGCATGGGATAGGGCAACTTACAGGCGGAAACTGTAGGAACACGGGTGGGTTTTAGTCAGTAAGAGTCTGACACGCCCTCCAGCTCCGCCCAGAAGTTATTTGATAACTTCCGAAATCGCGCCTTAAAAAGCGGTAGTAGGGCGCGTCATTTCAGAGTGGAGAAACTATATCTGTTTCAGTTACTCGGAACTTACAATCTTTTCTACGTTTCTTGAACGAGAAAATCGTTGATATTTAGTCGCTTCCTCATCAACGATGGGATAGGTGCCTTACGTGTGTAGCCACCTTCAGAAGGCCCATAGATATTCTCCCGAATACCAATGAATACTAACAGGAACAATATTGTCTGATTTATCCGGAACTGACTCGAATCTTCTCGATACAATGCAATATAGTCATATTGATCTAAATGCAGTTATGGTAATCAATCTTTCAATATGCAAGCAAGGCAATCGCAATTTAATCAAGCTGTTTATAACTGCTGTGCGAGTTGCAAGTGTGTGCAAATTACCTAATAGGTACTTGATGTCGTTGTAATAATATCATCAGTCTCTATTTGTGTCACTGCTGGCAAATGCTTCTTGTCATACAAATAATGTAATAATTAAGTCTGGTACTAGCGCTGTCCTTCTAATAGATTGCTAATATTATCATAGTTTGTCCATCAATGTATCATATTGGCATATAAAGCAGCCTCAAAAAGGTGTTTGTGTTGTGGTCCGATCGTAGAAATGGCCATATCGCGATCTGCCTGGCCATTTCACGATACGCCGCCATTTCATGATTTGACCATCTAACATCCGCCATTTCACTCAACGCTCAGCGTTCAACGATTTGCCCAAAGATGGTTTGGCATTCAGTATCTGGGACTTAGGTAACCTACTATAAATTGAATTCAGAGCAAAGAGTGAATATGAGAGCAGACAAAGACAGAACTAAAGTCTGATGTTTTTCAGTGGCAGATTTAAGATAGTCTTTTATCGAAAACTAGAACGGACCCAAAGATCTGAGTTTGGCCAAAATTGCAGGAAAGTGAGTAATTTTACTAACCAATATTTTTCTCCCAAGGATTAATGCCTTACATTCCACATAACGCCAATTATGTCCCACACAACATACCCCCAATGTGTGCAAGCCGATGCAGATGGAATACATACCTATCTCCCACACTACATAGCCTCGATGTTTCGGTGCTAGCCGTCAGATGGCGTAGCAAGCGACAGGTGTTCACATCCACTGAACACGCGGTCCGAATTTTTATTACTAAATTAATAACCTGCCCTCCATAGCTGGTTGAAAATTTAAACCCATTAGGAAAAGCCTTTGTTCTTTTATTAATGAGTTGGAATTAATTAGCTTCTTAGAACTATGTGCTGAAGTTTGGCACAACCTTTCTTGAATGAGAACTAACAGAATTTATTTAAAAGAATATACCTACTCTTTTCTGGTTCCTAAAAGATTTAGTTTGATTTGTGTCCGTGACACTAATGTCGAGCTTCCATTAAACTCAATGAAGTAAAACGAGGCTACAATGCATTATGTAGCGATGGTACCTACTTACATTTATTTATGACATATCTTGAAGTAGGAACGATTTGCTTATGGGAATAGTACGTAGAGTTACGCTGAGATGTACCTATAGTACCCCCACATTTCACCAGTAATATTTAAGTTTCATATTATAGGGGGCAAACCTATTGCCATCAACCAGGCACAAATCCAGACTCCAGGTTGCTACTGATAAATTCTAGATGGAAAAACCCATAACACCTTGCCCGACTCGGAAACCCAACCCAGGACAACGCTCAGCAGTAGCGTTTGCGATCACTAGACCAACAAATCCATACTAATATTATAAATTCGTTACCTTTTCACGCCTAAACCACAGAACGGATTTCGATAAAATTTGGCAAGGAGACAGAGGGCATCCCGGGGAAGGACATAAGCTACGTTCTATTGACATACAACGCGGGCGAAGCCGCTGGCGGATCCTAGTAAAATAATTATAGTCCCATTTCATATCATCCCCATTTGTTAAAGCTACATAATAAACATATTTATTTGTGCGTGTAAGAAGTTGTAATCACCACATTCACCACAAATGTTTCTTGTCGTGTACGACAAAAGTGTACATTATTTTCATTTTCTTTAGGCTCATTTCCCGTACGAAATGAGAAGCATAAAGCGACACGCGGTAACAGTGTGTTGTGATATAAATGAAGAGAAATAAAGCCATTGTTAACATAGTTTGGTATTATACAGAGAGAATTCTTGATTGCACAACATATTTCATTTGAAAACAAACTGATAATTTATGCCCTACTAGCTGCGCCCCGCGATTTAACCCGCATATGTGCCGATCCCGTGGGAATATCGGGATAAAAAGTATCCTATGTCCTAATCCAGGTCATGGTCTACCCGTGTGCCCGTTTAGCCGTTTTAGCGTGAAAGCGTAACGAACAAACTCACTTTCGCGTTTATAATATTAGTTAGGATTAGGATTAGGATAAAACATAAAATACCTAATATAATATAGTTAGGATTCGAGGAGCTCGTGGCTACGTAATACCAGCCGCACGGGTCGATCCATCAGATTAAACTACGCTTGCCGGGGTTGGTCCGTGGATGGGTGACCATCTTTACATACCGAGACTCCTCCGTACCTCGGAAAGCACGTTAAGCCGTTGGTCCCGGCTGTCATTTGTGGATCTTTGACAGACGTTACGGGTCGTCAGAAGCCCGAAAGTCTGACAACCAGTCTTATCAAGGGGTATCGTATTACCCAGTTACTGGGTTGTGGAGGTCAGATAGGCAGTCGCTCCATGTAAAATACTGGTATTCAGCTGCATCCAGTTAAACTGGAAGCCGACCCCAACATAGTTGGGAAAAGGCTAGGCAGATGATGAATATAGGTAGTTAGGATTCCCTATTCCCGAAATTCACACAAGCAATAAGTTAAATTCGATTGTACTCAACTAATCGAAACATGTTATCAGAATTTATCAATTCACTTGTCAATAACCTCAAACATGGTGTTATTATGTCCTGATTGTTCACACTTAAATCAAATCACTGGGTGCCCGAAATGCTTGCCTCTATGCACATACATTTTCGGTCATTTTTTGAATGAAATGATTGACATAGCATAGAACACATAGCAAAAAGTGTTTCTCCCGCGAATGTTTACATACACACAACACTTGAAATCTGTTTTAAGACTCGGCAGTTCTCATTATGCTAATGCAAGCATTCACTCGCTGAATGACAGCGTGTGTCTCTGTATGGAGGGTTTTCGCGTGATAAATCTGCTTAGGACGCCCCTACTGTTTGTATAAATATGTGGTTAGTAACAGACTCGGAGTTGAGCTTGTGGTAAACTTGGATATTATTCAGGAAGGGATGTGATGAGGTTGATAGCTATTTGCATCTGTTACGTTTTCTTATGCGGGCCATAGACGTCCAAGTAATTTGACCAAAAAGGTTGGTTCAAAAAGTTTGATCAAATATAAATACGAAAATTCATAATATTTCTTCCTACCATTTGACAACTCATTTTAATCTCCCACACACATTCATGCCAATTTGATAAAACTGTTTGAAACAGCCTATTTGATCAAATTACTTGAAGGTCTATGGCTCGCATTAGGCGCATCTCAGATACATACCTAGGCAATCTAAAATACATTTGCATTGTATGAGTTGCATCACACATTTGTAATTTCCATATTATGGTGTAAGATAAAATACATTTAATGTGTGTGATGCAGCATACACACATCATTTGTAGCAACTTGGACTGCGAGGCAAATAACTACATGCATTATTAATTTGATCAAATAGTAGATACAACCTAAATAACCATAGCTCTTAATTAACGCAAAATGATGCAACTCGACCCAAATCCAGATCATCACTATAAGCCCCAAAATACACGTGCTTTTGATAACGGTGCTAACGTGCAAAGTTTCCCATGTCGGGACACCCGTCAGATAGCCTGTCATCTCCGGTAGAGGCACGTGCCAAAAGTGGACCGTGTTGACGATATATGGCAGGAAGGTAGTTTCAGTAGGTAGAAAGTGTAGGTGGGTACCTGCACGTGTTATTTGTCAAATAGCGGGGGAAGATTTAAAAGGAGATATAATTATGATTTATTGTCACAGATCAGATACACGTGCATGATAGAGGTGGGTGCAGGTGCAGAATGGTATAAATAAAGTGTGGTCTTTCAATTATACCCTGTCGGATGTTGTTATGGAATTACTTTTACTTTAATTCATACTTTCACAGACGATTTTACTTTTACTACGCATTAGCAGTATGCAGCTTCTTCAGTAATTTTACCCCTGATTTTGCATTACTATCAAAATCACTGTGAATTTTCATTCTCGTTACAATAAAGTTGCTGCTGTCAGAGATAAAGTAATGTAAAACGACTGTAAGTATAGTTATGGCATTCTTTTGAAAATTCACAAATTGGTTTTGCATTCACGGTGCATGGGGTTCGATTGCTCCGACCACAGTTGTACGATTCATAGCCGTTTACAATATCTATACATAAATATCCACAAAAATAAATAAAATTGAAGCAGCTTATCTTTTATTATCTATTTATTAAAAAACATTTTCTATCTAGTAAAAATGTTTAAATATGACAGCCACAAAGCTCTACAGTTGGTTTCAAAATAATTTCTCAACTTTCATTTATTTGTATTTACTTGTTAGGTAACTGTTACGGTGCAGCGGTGACTACCCGCAACTTCCCTGTCGATGTCATCTCTAGGGGATAACGTACCTGCCAGGGTTGCGGGTTAGTCCGAAAGGGATACCGGAACCTTGGCAACAGGCAACTGAAGGAACATGGGTGGGTTTTAGTCAGTAAAAGTCTGACACGCCCTTCCGCTCCACCCAGAGCGGGAGAAGTCATTGGAAAAAAAAAAAAAAGGGGATAACGTAACGAGAGTACTTTCTTGTTGTCACTCGATAAGAAACTTACTTGAAAAGGCAAGAAGAGATCTAGATATCTCTACTTCTAAATGAAAAGCTTTAAGAGCGCTAACACACTGAGACGCCATGGTGACGTCGTCGCCGGCTACGTATCCAAACATTTTGAAATGTATGACAGTTCACTTGACTACGGTCTGGCGAAGTCGCCAATTTGGGAGTGTAGCCACGACCCAGCCAACGACCGGCCGCTACGTGGAGACTGGATGCTCTGGCGACTAGGGACCGCATAGCCAAGTCGCCAATATGCTGAATACAAGTAAGTTACGCCTCCTTCACTCAGTAGACAACTAATCGCCAGGACGGACGCCCGCGCTACTTATTTGACAACCTCGAGGTCGCCATGGCGTCCCAGCGTGTAAGCAGTCTAAGCTAGGTTTATACGAGCCCAGTAACTTGACAGTAAAAGTCAGTCCAGCGCTGGATTGCAACTGGGCTAGCTTGAACCCACTCCAGTGCTGACTTCGCGTCCTCAAGTCATTTCAGTTGACTATAACCTACCCGTCTATTTTCGGGTCCAATAGGCTTCTCCCGCCTGACTTACTGCCGATCTCGTCTACATGAACCTACTGACTGGGGCTGAAATTCCGAGTCACTGGGTACTGGGTCCAGTCACTGGCATCGTATAAACCAGACATTGCCATTATAAGTATTGGTCACACGTGTACCTGTGACAAATATAATATGACTTTGAATTCGTGATGATTGGGAAATATCTGTCTGTATTGCCCGTAATGTCCCACTGCTGGGCAAAGGCCTCCCTTTCCCTTTTCCACACACGTCTGGCTCTGTCATTGCGGGCAATAAGCTACAAAATTGCCAAAACTGACTTTAGACCTACTGCGTTTTTGTGGCGACTTCCGAAACACACTGCGCAACGACGATTCTAAAAAAAAACAGGCCGAGTGCGAGGCGGACTCGCACACGTTGGATTCCATACCATTTTAAGATCGAGCAAAAAACACGTTTCTTGTAAGAAATATTAAGTATTTCATTTTTATTATTTGTTGTTATAGAAAGCGGCTATAGAAAAACACAATCTGTGAAAATGTCAACTGTCTAACTAATACGGTTCTTGAGATACAGCACGCTGACAGACAGACGGACGGACAGCGGCTGCTTAGTAATAGGGTTCCGTTTGGCACCCTTCGGGTACAGAAATCTAAAAACATGTCAAAATAATAGAATAGAATACTCTTTATTATGTGCACCATAAAAAATACAGATACAAATGTAGAAATTTAACATAGGGTGACACAATGGGCGAATAATAACGTATCAAGGCCATTTTTACCCGACTACGGCGAAGAAAAAAGGAGGGTTATGATTTTGACCGGTATGTATGTATGTATGTATGTTCATCTGTTCCCTCCTATCTTCCAAACCACTTATCACAATTTGACAAATGAGGTATCGTTAGAAGCGTCGTGATTGTCCGCTGGTTATAGGCTATGTGAAGTCACATTAAATTAAAAATGGCGCCCTCTGGAGGACATAAAGTGAGGAACTTAAGAAAAAATATGGTTTAATCGTACCATGTTGGGTATCAAATGAAAGGGCTTAATGAGCACATTTCAAAAATATATATATTATAACCCCAAAAGAATTTTAAAAAAATCAAGTAATAAAAACTAAAACCCAACTACGACTTAAAAGGTATAAACATCAATACAAGTAGGTAGAAACCACTTTAAAATCTTTGATATAGGTACCTACACGTACTTACTTACTTAGATCTTTATAAATTACCTCAATCGATCGTCTCTTTTTGCCAGGGGCTCTTTCGATTTCTTGTCGAAGAGTTTTCAAGGGTTTAACATTTAAATCTCATTGTTAGCTGATTGAATTGTAATCTATACAATCAAAGAGACGCTGGGAAATGCTTCAGGCGTTGTGACCTTTTCTGTTTCGTTTGTAAATAGAAAGGTATTCGATGTTATAAAGTATTCTAATCAGGGGAAGAGGGAAGGTATTTCGTCACAGTTCACGGACAAAAAGGTGGCCGATGTCAGTAGGTTATGTCAAGCAATAAATAATGTTAATAATAATAAACCATTTATTGCAGGCGACACAGGCCCATAGAAATATACCTTAAGCAGCTTAAGATTATATTTTACGTGCACCTTATTATTTTTCCGAGGATACTCTGTTTTTACCCGACTACGGCGAAAAAAAAGGAGGGTTATGATTTTGACCGGTATGTATGTATGCATGTATATACAACGTGCCGCTACAATGGCGACATTAATTTAACACACGGGTAGGGCTAGTGGCCAGTAACCATAAAAATGATAATAAAATAAAATAATTCGTAAATTGAAAAAAAATAATTTTCAAACAAACTAAATAATAAAAACATAACCAAAATTGAGATCACTCTTTGTAAAAGATTCATTCATGTAGGTACCTACCAGCTGGCTTACGTTCCATCGGTCAAGATCCTTTGTCGGCATAATTTCTAGGAAATTGCGCGGCTTTCCTTTTATTTGCCTACATATGATCCGTGACCCCGGTAAATGAACTCTTCGCTACAATTCTTTAAGTACAGGTTGCTCCAGGATGGTAATTTAGAAAATTGTAAATAAATCAATAAATAATAACATTTAATGAAATTAAAATATTTTCCTAAAACGAATACGCGAAATCGGATACGTGTGTTAAATTAATGTCGTCATGGTAGCGGCACGTTGTATGTATGTATGTATATTCATCTGTTCCCTCCTATCTTCTAAACCACTCATCACAATTTAACAAATGAGGTATCGTTGGAAGCGTCTTGATCGTCCGTTATAGGCTATATGAAGTCACATTAAATTAAAAATGGCGCCCTCTAGAGGATATAAAGTCAGAAACTAAAAAAAAAATGTCGTTTAGTCGTACCATGTTGGGTATCAAATGAAAGGGCTTAATGAGCACATTTCAAAAATATAATTATATATTATAACCCCAAAATAATTAAAAAAAAAAATTAAAGTAATAAAAACTAAAATCCGGTGTCACACGTGTTAGGGCATAAATCGAACAGATTACGTGTGACTCCGGATTTTTAATTTGTATGTCTGTGGTGTCTTGTTCATACCTTTTTAGTCGTAGTTGGGTTTTAGTTTTTATTACTTTAATTTTTTACTAGCTAGACTATTATTTTTCCGACTTTACTCTGTTTTTCTTGTTGCTAGACTATATTTCTTCCGAGTATACTCTGATTTTTTATTTGCCAAACTAAAATGACATTTAGTGTCGACACAAAAATAACCTAGTAAATAATCTAGTTACCGAGTGACTCTCACCACTCACTCTTATACTTAAAAACAGTTGCGGATAAATGTTAACACCTGTATACCATTCACTGCTTAACCATGTCCCATATGTTAGTGTCCAAAGTGTCTATACACCTGCACTTCTGAGGACCCACAAAAACGCCACAAAAACGTCACAAAAACGCCACAGAAGACGCCACGATTGGCGTGGCCACCTACTGGGCCCAACTCATTTAAGATAATCCATTTAGATACGATCGACTCGAAAAGTCTAAGAATAAAGACGGTTCGACGAAAAATATATACTTACTAACGTTAATATTAAAATAAAATAAATAAATAAATAAAATAGTATATTTGCAGCTTAAGTAATAATATAAAATATGTATTACAACAAAATAGGCCTTCAGGTAAGTAAGATAGCATATTAGAGTTTCAGCCAATACCTAAGCTAAGATAACTTATCTTGTAAATATAGGTATCAGCAAAACATTTAACAGAAGACGTCACCACTCACTGTCGCTCTTAAACAGCGGGAATCACCTTTTACCATCACTTAGCTCGCTTCCGACGTATATTGGCGATGACCTTTTGTTACGCAGTGCACTTAATTACTTTGGGAAGTGGATCACTTTGTTTATACTATCGCTACCTATCAGTATATTATGGAGTTTAATTTGGGCCATTGTGTCAGCTGATTTACATTATACCTATCTGGAAATGCCCAAATCTTTGTTGGTGAAATCGGGAAAGACCTTTCCTCTCCCGATTTTCACGACCTGTTCTGCAAAAGATCGGTTTAGTAATGTTTTCTGTGTGAGCTGAAAATTATCCGAATCTTGTTGAAATCGGAAATCTTTGCTGTTATTTATTATTCAATGATAATGTGCGTTCGGCACGCTCCAGTCCCGCCTCGCCTATTTTCTTTCTTGTCGCAATCTGTGCTACATCCGAATCCACATGAACATCCGCATTAATTGTTGCGGATGCGGATGCAGATGTCCAAATCGATGCGGATGCTCCACGGTTGCGGATATCCGCAACATCCCTGGTCCGCACGTAGGCTGTCATGATGGATATACCAGCATTACAGGGTGTTAGGGTTAACACCGTTATCCTTGCAACCAGTGGTTTGGTTTCATTTATAGAACGTAAAATCAATGGAAAATTACAACTTTTTTTTTCTTTTTTTTAAATCAACATTTTACCACAAGAGACGCAAGTTCGTTGCCCTATGCGCTTAGGGCAATGAACTTGCGTCTCAACAAGGCCGGGGGGTGCGGGATGTGACCTGGTCGGCCGCGAGCGCGACCCCTCCCTCAGTCAGTCAGCTGTTTCGCTAGAGAGCATGGTGTCGGATAGAAACTTTAAAAAATCTTTTAATGAAAATGACGTTTTTTTTTTTGTTGTGTTCGGTCATTTATTTTTATATTTAGGTCAACTACCCATGGTTTGAATGACAAGAGTGTTTACCCCTACAGCCTGTATATAACAGTGTGTTAAATTTCTTAATCTGTCCTATTTTTTCAGGTTCGAAGAGTCGGACTCGGTGTCACTGGCGGCCCTCGACCCACTTTCGACCTGACAGATCCTTACTGTAACAATGTCTCATACGACTACGTACCCATGCACGACCCGCACCTGGCCCATTATTTTTCACAGAAGCCAGCCAGAAACAGTATGAAACAGCTGGGATACTGCACGAAGGATGGAAGAGCTGTATGTTCGCTGAAGGAGTTTAATCAATACAGAAAGTATTTGTATAATCAATTCATGGACAGAATTCATGTGGAGATGAAGAAGTTGGTATGTTATGCATTTTTTATTGATAACTAGCTGACCCGACAGACGTTGTCCTGTAAATTTTATAATTTTCCGCGCAATTTTCTTATTTTTTTCTTTCTTATGAACTTTCTCCTGACAATAACAAACATAGCAGAAAAAGAATTAGCGAAGCCGTTCACGCGTGATGGCGTGACCTAATTCAATTCCCATAACAATGCACTTTCAGTTTTCATGATTTTTTCTTTCCTGATTCAGACTGTTTCGAACATAATTATTAAAACAAACAAAAAATTGCCAATATTAAAGTATAACAACTTAAAGCATTTATTTCAAACTAACTTCTGCCCGCGGCTTCGCCCGCATGGTATGTCGATAAAAATTTGCCATGTCCTTCCCCGGGATGCTATCTATCTCCTTGCCAAATTTTATCGAAATCCTTTCAGGGGTTTAGGCGTGAAAAGGTAACATACAGACAGACAGACAGACAGAGTTACTTTCGAACTTAAAATATTAGTATGGATAAACCAATTACCGGCACTTTTAAATTGTCAAGGAGTCGGGCAATCAGAAAGATGAAGCAGTTACCCATTCCAAAGCGTAGAATTAATGTATGGAGAAGAACGATCTAGAAAATACAGATTATATTATCAGCTTGCGTTGTTGGTCTTTGTAGTCAGATCCGCGATTAATGAGCGTGAGTTTTACTATCAGCAATTTCTAGGTAGCAGCACGAGGTCTGAATTTGTGCCTGGTTGATGACGGCATTAGGGTTGCCCCATAACATAGGACTTAAAAATATCAGTCACAACGTGGCTGTACCATTCACCTCTGCTTACGCCTACCCGTTGCGGGGGAGACAGGCCTGATGATATGTTACTCATACAATTAAATCTATTACAAACAGGATGAACGTGCGAAAGACGACTTAACCCTAAAGCGAGTGGAGACGGACGTAGCTAGAAGGTTCCAGGTGTTCACGAGGGCGGAAAAAGCACGAGTGCATCTCGAGAGGGTGGCACAAGAACACAAGGATGAATTCGCGTCGAAGAAACGAGCGTATGTATAGACCTTCTACTATTTTAATGTAAGGTCTCTAAAGCAAATCTTAGATGCTTCACCTTTTTGTTCATTTTTGTCTTCATTTCATATTTAATTCGGTCTGAACATAAAATGAATCAAAAGTGAAAATTTAATACGTACATTAGTGAACCGATTCAACGATGTTGGATTTCAGCACTCGGTATACACTTTATATTTTTGTAAACTTATCTAACCTCTATTTATTAGAATATTAGACAAAAACGGTTATCACCCTTTCGTTATTTCGAAATAAACGTATACATCCAATATACTCATCCTCTATTGAAAAGGGAAGGTCCTCCGAACAGGCCGGTGTCGTGTCTGGCAGGCAACTGCCCAACGATTGATGTCGGGATCTTGTATACCTACATGTCCATCGCGCGGTAAACTCTAAATGCGCGATGCAGGATTTTATGACGTCAGGATTTTGTGTGACGTCAGGTCTTTGATGCGTAGTTCGCTTGTGGCGATGTAGACACACAAAATCTATTTAACTTTTACATTAAAAAAATACTCTAAAGTGCAGTAACTTCAACAGTATTACACAATAACTGTCGTTATTTGCGTAATGCTATAATAAATGTAGTACTTATACCATAAAATGTATCCCCATTGTTTTACCCAACGAGTTGATTGTAACATTATTGTCGACTGCTTACCTAACCAAACCTTGCATACCTAATGTACTAACACAATACCAATCCTTGTCAGTCAACCCTTTACAAAATTCCGAGTAGATGTATAACTAAAACGTTTTCCCGAATACTTCGGACAATACTGACAAAAGTTATTCCGTGAATAAGCCGGTTGTCGTCGGAGTGCCCTTTTCAATATTATGTACACAGAATATTTTGTTTGTCAATCACTCTTTGGATGTGCCTTGTTTGTCATGAGGATTTGGAAATGGGTAATGTATGAATAACCATGTCGTTATTTTTCAGTCGGTATTATGGTTTTTATTGTGAGTGATTTCAGTGACCCTCTTTAGGAAACCCTCTTTAATGGATCGTCTTGAAGTTATGGTTAGCTCTTTTGTCCTGCTCGTCTTTATGTTTAGTGTAAAGTTTTTATGAAAAACGATTAAGTACCTAATTGTTACGAAAACGTGGACACACACTACTTCACTAGTTCAAATACCAACATACAAAAATACGATGTATAAACCGCGTCGTAGAAAAAACGTGTCTGTCAACAAGCTTCATGGCGTCGCGTCGTATGAACCGTGGTTTTTCACGGCAAGAAAAACGTGTGTGTACAAAGGGCCTCAGACGACACATATATATGAGATTTTTTAAAGGGATACTTTTATACAATCAATCTGCCTAGCCTTTTCCCTACTATCTTGGGGTTGGCTTCCAGTCTAACTGGATGCAGCTGAGTACCAGTATTTTACATGGAGCGACCTGCCTGCCTGCCTATCTGACCTCCACAACCCAGTAACTGGGTAATACGATACCCCTTGATAAGACTGGTTGTCAGACTTTTGGGCTTCTGACGACCCCTAACGACTGTCGAAGATCCCAGATTGAAAAAGGAATACTTTTATTATCTTTAGATAAATCGAACCATTATCACAATCCCTCTATTTTTCTTCTTAGGTACAATTTATTCCAAGTAGTTACCTAACTCAGTCTAGGCTAAGGGGTAATGTTTTGTAAACGTTCAAAAGTTGTCCAACTATTGTTGTGAACTTGTACATATTTTGCCTGAGTTGTTATGTGCTGAAAGTTAGGAACAAAGCAAACACGTGTCTGGAATATTTTAAATGATGGGTAGGACCCTTGTTGGAGAACGGTATAAGAACGTAAGGATATTGTGAGCCTCTCTGTTGAGCGAGTTATTGAAATAGCTTGCATTGAGCTTGAGCAGTTCATTGTAATAAGCGTGTACAGGCCCCCATGTGCTTCATATGATATTTTTGAGAAATCTATGGAAGAAGTATTATTAAAGACCTGTAGCAGTAATAAAACAGTTGTTGTCTGTGGAGACTTCAACATCAATATATTAGAAAAATCAGCCACAGTAAATAAATTTATAAGTCTATTAAAGTCGTATAACTTGTACAATACATTCTCTGAGCCGACTAGAATAACTGCCACTAGTGCTACCTGTATTGACAATATTTTTACAAACTTAAGACCTTCTAGCCATTTAATTATAAATGAGTTGGACTCTGATCACTGTGGCCAGTTAGTCACTTTCCCTCTGAAAATAGTCAGAGCTCAAAGAAAACTTGTGAGTTTTGTTCCTGTAAATAAAAGTCGCTTAGAACAATTTAAAAATAATTTAATGGAAAAACTACCCGGTTTGCCTTATCACAACGACCCGGATCAAGATTATACCGCACTATTTAACCTCATCAATTGTGAGTTTGGGAAGGTTTTCACCACAAAAACATTGCCTGTCTGTAACCGCTTTATATTTAGTGATTGGGCAACACCAGGAATTTACAAAAGTAGGCAAAGGTTATTTGAATTATATCATGAAAAAACATATAACCATGATGAAACTTTTAAAGAATTTGTTAAGACATATTCTAAAACTTTTAAAAGAGCCTGTTCCTCAGCAAAAGCCATACACATTAAAAATAAAATAAAATCTTCTGGAAATAAAATTAAAACAACCTGGAATATTATTAATTCTGAAACGGGAAGAACGACAGTACGGAATCGTGACTTCCATCTAAAAATCAATGATGTAGATATTAAGGCAGACGTGGAGGTGGCAACTGAGTTTGAAAATTTCTTCACTAATATTCCAATTTTAACAACCAAAACTCTGTCATCGTCATCCTCGACTTCTGCTTATTCAATAATAAAAGAATGTGTACCAGAATGTGACAAACTTTTTGAATTCACAATTGCTACTGCTAAAGACATTATAGAATCTTTTAAAGAACTCGATGTAAAAAAAACTGCTGACCTTTGGGGATTATCAGTACATACCATGTCTTCAATAATTGATGTTATTTCACCCTTTTTGGCAATTGTTTTTAACTCTTGTATTGCATCTGGTGTATTTCCTGATCTGATGAAACTTAGCAAAGTGATTCCACTGTTCAAGTCTGGCAGCACAACTGATCCCTCGAATTTTCGGCCTATTTCGATTTTACCTACGTTGAGCAAAATCTTTGAAAAATTAATTTTTAAACAGATGTTAGGACATTTTAATGCACATAATTTACTCCATCTAAAACAGTTTGGTTTTACAAAGGGTCGTTCAACTACAGATGCGGGCGTGGAATTACTGAAAAGCATTTTCGAGGCCTGGGAGGAGTCGCAGGATGCTCTTGGCATTTTCTGCGACTTATCCAAGGCTTTCGATTGCGTACATCATGATACTCTCATCAGGAAACTGTACCACTATGGTATGAGGGACAAGGCTCTCGACCTTCTGACTTCTTATCTGAACAACAGAATTCAGAGGGTCGATGTTAATGGCAAGAGATCTGCAGGATCTTCGGTCACCATGGGCGTTCCGCAGGGTTCAATTCTAGGTCCTTTCTTATTTCTCATTTATATTAATGACTTGCCTTACCACATAAGGGATAATCATAAGATCGTTTTATTTGCAGATGACACATCCCTCATTTTTAAAATCAAACGTCAGTTAGTCAACTTTGAACAAGTTAACGATGCACTCTCTAAAGTTGTGCATTGGTTTAATGTAAATAATCTTCTCTTGAATGAAAAAAAGACTAAACTCATTAAATTTTCAACGCCAAATGTCAGGCAGCTATCTAACAATGTTAAAGTTAATGGAATAGAGTTGGACCCCGTTGAATCGACAGTTTTTCTTGGAATAACCATTGACGGTAAATTACAATGGGGCCCACACATAGAAAAATTGTCAGGTAGGCTTAGTTCGGCCGCCTATGCCGTTAAAAAAATTAGACAGATAACTGACGTAGATACAGCCAGAATTGTTTATTTTAGTTATTTTCATAGTCTTCTGTCTTATGGGATTCTTCTCTGGGGAGCCTGTGCGGACATTAATGCTATCTTTGTTTTACAGAAAAGGGCTGTTCGAGCCATTTACAACCTAGGTCCAAGAGATTCCCTTCGAGAAAAATTCAGAGAAATAGATATTCTGACTGTAGCTTCACAATATATATTTGAAAACCTATTGTACGTACACAAAAACATATCAAAGTTTAAGAAAATGTCCGATATTCATAGTTTAAATACCAGGAATAAACACAATCTTGCTGTACATCGCACTCGTCTCCACAGAGTAGGCAACTCGTTCATGGGTCAATGTATACGCTTTTACAACAAACTTCCCATTGATATTCGAAACTTACCCATTAAACGATTTAAAAGCTGTATTAAAACCAAACTTTGTAAAAAAGGGTACTATAAAATCTCAGATTATTTAGAAGACAAAAATGCATGGGATTGAGCTGCTCGCTCTGCTAAGCATTGTGACATTTTGAATATTATGGAAAACCATAAAAATATACCTACCAGTTTTATATACAAATTGACATTATTGAATATTATATAAAAAATGACATGATGATTACTTGTAAAGTATTGTTTTATTGTGAATGTGAGGACTATGTGGATATTTATTTTTCGTTCTGTTAGTTTTAGCGAAGGTCTGGCAATTTGAGAACTTTATGCGACCTACCCAAATGTCCTTTCTTTGGTATTGTTCGTCGAGTCGTTGAGCTCCTTAAGTTCTGAGTTGAGCTCCACTATTACTGACAAATGCTTGCACTGACTGGACAGGTCCACTCAAATCTGTGTGGTTCTTTCCTCAAAAGACCATTTCAGACTCTAATCTACATGGTCCTCATATGGCCTGACCAAGATTATGTCTGGACTTTAAAGGAGACGGTGACCTCTGAGTTTGTTTCGGCCTTTCTTCTCAGAGTAGTCAGATAGGAAACGCCGACCTCATCTAGCTTATTTTTACAACTTTTTAATATGACGTGTAAAAGTGATTCCAATATCCTATTTACAGAATTAACAATTTCATTTCATTTCATTTCATTTCATTTCATTTCATTTGTATGTTACCCCTGTTAGTAGATGTTTAGCAATTGTAGGTATAATGATTGTTTTTAGAGTGTTACCCACTTTGTGACGGGAATGGTCAAATCATTTAGGTTATCATTTAATTCAAAGTCAAATCATTTAATTCAAACCCAATGTATATATTTACCAATAAAACAAAATTATCTTACAACCAATAGTAAAAAAAAAAAAAAAACAATAAGCACTTTTAAACGTCGAAATTTATAGAAAAATATAATTGAGTCTAGTTGCCCCTTCCAAAACGTAGTATCGTTAGGAGTGAGATAAAGACGATGCACCTAGAATAAAATTACTGCATCACAGTACATAAAAATAATTAAAAATGAAGCAATGACAGATAAATCAATTATGTAATAGATAAAATGGTGCTCGCATATTCACAAACGTTGTTAAAGTAGACGATTTTCATAATTATCACAATCTATTAATGACTGTGTGAGGTGAACTAATCACAGAATGTAAAATCAATGTACTAAACAATTATATTATTACTTATACAAAAAAATCAAGTAATAAAAACTAAAACCCAACTACGACTTAAAAGGTATAAACAAGACACCACAGACAGACAAATTAAAAATCCGGAGTCACACGTGTTAGGGAATAAATCGAACAGATTACGTGTGACTCCGGATTTGTGGTGTCTTGTTTATACCTTTTAAGTCGTAGTTGGGTTTTAGTTTTTATTACTTGATTTTTTTTTACTTCTTTTGGGGTTATAATATATATATTTTTGAAATGTGCTCATTAAGCCCTTTCATTTGATACCCAACATGGTACGATTAAACCATTTTTTTTTTAAGTTCCTCACTTTATGTCCTCTAGAGGGCGCCATTTTTAATTTAATGTGACTTCACATAGCCTATAACCAGCGGACAATCGACGCTTCTAACGATACCTCATTTGTCAAATTGTGATAAGTGGTTTGGAAGATAGGAGGGAACAGATGAACATACATACATACATACATACATACATACATACATACCGGTCAAAATCATAACCCTCCTTTTTTCTTCGCCGTAGTCGGGTAATTAAATAAGCAACCAGTTTGATTTTGTCTAGACTCTAGATTGCCCTATGGAGCAGGACCAGATGTTTCCAAGCATTCATATTTTGGTTGGATTTAATCCTCTAATTTGTAATATGATTGTTTACAAAGTGTACTCCTAATATGAGTTTTAAATTTTCTTTAGGAAAACCTCCCAATCTTGGTCTAATAATGTAAATACGTTACATTTTTTTACAAATAATAATACACACACTTACATAAAATGGTTACCTCAAATTGGATGACGGCACAGATTATAATTAATCTTATATTGGAGCTAAGACTCCCTCTCATGCATTTATAATCGCCTGCAAATATGATTATGTAAATCTTCTCTGATGCCTAGTCTCGGTTGAATTATTTTGTTTGTTACATACTACACACTTTTTTTAAATTGCATTTGTCTTACTTTCTAACTGATAACTCTCCCTTATTTAGGTAAAACCAAGGTCTATAAAACTGCAGAGGAGCCGCTCATAGAGACTTTTAATAATAAATGATCATTATAATGGTTGGGGTTTTTCATTTAACGTCCGAAGCCTAATAATGTTGTGAAGTACTGGCCATTCATAAAATTCGAATGGCGCTTACATGTTAACAGTCTGTTCTACTTGTTTTTTTTGGGTTCACATGTAAATCATTCCTATGCTTTATTTATGGCGGATTTCACCATTGAAACTGATCGCGATCAGCACATTTAAACCGAGTTCAAGAGCTGTCAGTGTCATCATTGCTAGTGAATATTGACACTGACAGCTCTTGAACTCGGTTTAAATGCGCTGATCGCGTTCAGTTTCATTTGTGAAATCCACTCTAAATCAACTCATCAGTGATTCTTCTTGAAAGAAATTAGTACTGCAGCAGTCGATTGCAATCTTCCTGTCTTCTGTCATCCTCTCAAACACATTTCTCCTACATTTTAATGAGAGTAGGTCGATTACTTAGCCCTGCAGGCTCAAAGGTCGTCGTTACCTGAGCCGAGGGCCCACTGATTAATGTCGCCACTTATTTTCATTTAGTCCCTGTTTATACCTACATCTACCTTGGGCCGGAAAACGTATTTCTTTATTTGCTGCGTTATTTATGAGGTTATGGTTGGCTGATGAATTTTGTCTTTCTTGGTTTTTTGGAATGTTTGTTGTATTCAACTTCGTTGAGCGAAAACTTGGTTCTTCTTAAAGCGATACCTAAGCATGAAATGACTCCAAATAAATATGACTAGGTGAATGATATAGATAATGTAGGTGCTGTAAGTAGGATGAAAATAGTTATATAGGGCGGAGTTTGGAGAGCTATCGATCGGTGTCAACATTCCACAACAATTATGACAGTGACAGCTCTTGAACGCGGTTTAGATGTGCTGATCGCGTTCAGTTTCATTGGTGAAATCCGCCCTAAGAGTAGGTAAAATGTCATAAAGACTAATCAAATTAAAACCTAACTTCAAACATACTTACTATAACTACATAAAAATCTCATCAAACTAATGATTAAACACTACGCTGAACATTGGATTAAACAGAAAGAAACGCGCCATATTGGCAGCTGCATTTTCATTTGCTACAGCACTCTGCTAAAATGTAATTACACGGAGAACACAATATGCTGATATTGCATCGACGTAGCGAGGATACAGTGCGATCGGACACAAGGATTAATTAGCAAATGGAGGATTCCGTTCTGCGAATATTGAAGATTGAATAAAATTCGTATTTTGCAGTATTATAAAGTAAAACAAACAATCTTGAAAATATTCACAAAGATTACCAACACAGAGGCATCATATTTTATCTACTGCGAAAATAATGGCACCAATAGTGTAAACTAATGTTATTTCTGACATGAAAACAGCTTTAATGCCGAAGGCGGTGTCATACTGTTTTTCACCAAACTTAATTCTGCCTGTTTAGCTGGAAGATGGTAACACCATAAGATTTTTTAAATATACGCAGAAAATTATTGTTGATTGAATGATAAAACCTAAAATTCTTGATAGTTACTTACTCATACATTGCCTTTAGGAATCCTTCACAATATAAATAGTATTTTTCTCGAAAGGACTATCACACCTCTTGACTTAAATTATCCTAGAACAGAGCTTTTGAATTTGCTTACGGTCACACATTGTTACTCCACTTGCTAGTTACTCTGTGGATGGAACCACTACTATTGGATAGTGTTCAATCAAAGCCCGATAAACTTCGACATTGAGAGACTTCCTTCAGCACGCTAGTTTCTATCGATTTAAGTACTTGAAACTTAACGTGCTTATTACTCGTAGTGGACTCTATTGGCTCCCTAGTTTAATCTCAAGCTTCGATATAAAAAATTGTGTTTTGTACCATAACAAGATAAAAAAAGTATAAGGCTGTCGTCATCCGTGGATCTTTGACACTCATTACGGGTCGTCAGAAGCCCAAAAGTCTGACAACCAGTCTTACCAAGGGGTATCGTATTACACAGTAACTGGGTTGTGTGGAGGTCAGATAGGCAGTCGCTCCATGTAAAATACTGGTATTCAGGTGCATCTGGTTAGACTGGAAGCCGACCACAACATAGTTGGAAAAAGGCTAGGCAGGTTGATTTGAACAAGATCAATAAATTCATCATGAAGAGAAAGAGACTGATAGACCACACTGATAAAAAAACATAAGCAGTAATGGAGACTGAACTTAAAACTTAACACTGGTATTAGCGCCATCTATATTTTATAGTAAAGCACTACCGAAGCCATAAGTTTCCCACTCCCTCCCTACCAAAAATAGCTCAACGCACCTTTTTTTTTTTAGGGTGGGAGATCTTCCAATGACTTCTCCCGCTCTGGGTGGAGCGGAAGGGCGTGTCAGACTTTTACTAACTAAAACCCACCCGTGTTCCTTCAGTTGCCTGTTGCCAAGGTCCCGGTATCCCTTTCGGACTAACCCGCAAAGCTCGACGCACCTAAAGAAGTTTCACTTCAAAAAATGCGAACCTAGAAAATGTTGGATGGATTGTGTGAAAGATCATAATTATGGTTTTAAAAGGGCTGAATACATGACGGTTTATAGAGATGTATTGAATAAGAGGGCATGCTACGTCAATACTATGAGGAAGATTTTATACGAGTCAGGGGAATTAGCTCTAAAAATAGGCAAGTGGAAGATAATATCGCGAGAAAAAGTGAATAGCTTCCACCCATCGTTTATCTGATATTCGTGAATCGCTTTCACGAAGATATAATCTGATGAGTGTATACTGCGTTCGCGGTTTAATATCCAAACTTGTAAACAAATATGCGCTTTTGGACAAAACAATTTTAATACCCACACATAAAGTTCAGTTGTAAAAATTTTATGACTCTCGACATTCTGAAATCAGCTTAGTAGAAATCACATCAACTGAAAACAGTATTTGAACAGACTTAGGAATAATCGAACGTACCATTATTATATGTGTTAATATAACTTACCTAATCGTAACAATTCACTTAGCTGCGTATTCAGTGAATTGGTTTCATTCCCAAAGTACATTGTAACTCGTAAGTGTATTGCCAATAGTTATGGCGTTTTTCGAATCATGGAACACGTTGCGAAAGGATTTGTTGAAGTGTAAAGTTTTCTTATTTTCTTCTCCATTTGAGATTAATGGTAAAACATTGTCATTGTCTCGTTTTTAATGTTATTGGATTTATACGCTAGATAGAGTTTGTGACTTAGCTCAGATTTGCTCATAGCCCGGTTTAAGGCTGTGGTCTGAGGTAAAGAAGGAGCGGAGCGACAAGCGGGACTATAAGCGGAGAATTCTTTGATTCTGTGGCGGCATCTACATCCCCACATGCGAACTACGCATCAAAGACCTGGCGTCACACTAAAATCCTGACGTCACAAAAATCCCGCATCGCGTTTACCGCGCGATGTACATATACAAAGACCAAAATCAATCGTTGGGCAGTCGCCAGACACAACACCCGTCTGGTAGGAGGATCCTCCCTTTTCTATGGTGTATGAGTGAACTTTACACCCTGTTCCACCCCCCTAAAATTCTATCACCGCGCTGTCTATCCGCTTTGACTTTATAACTTGACAACGGCCTTGCTATCGTGATAAGGTTATTATCACCATACTCGACCACAACAATAAAGATCACTGTATAATATTAGAACATTCTGGATATTACTGCTCCCAACTGCCTTGTGTTTAATGATTGGATTGAAGTCTTTTGGATGCAAGTCGCGATCGGGATCCCCAAGTCGGGCAATGTGCAATATTTCTATTTATTATTTTTATTATTTAAATTTTTCCATAGGAATTTCTCAGAAGCAGCCTTTTTTTTTAGGGTGGAACATCGTCATATGACTTCTCCCGCTCTGGGCGGAGCGGAAGGGCGTGTCAGACTTTAACTGATTAAAACCTACCCGTGTTCCTTCAGTTGCCTGTTGCCCAGTATCCCTTTCGGACTTTCCCGCAACCCTGGCAGCTCAGAAGCAGCCTGGAGTCTAGACTTATGCCCAGTTGATTCGCTCCCTCCAACTTCGAACTTAATCATGACTAGCTAAATATGTATGATGTTACTCTTCACCTCTGTCTAACTCTGAGAGATATATAGGTATAAAAAAACAACTGACTTCCAAAAAAAACACAACAAAGAGAAACATAAATCAAAATCAAAGGATTTCGGAAGTCGGTGGCAAAAAAGGAAAATTCAAAACTAAAGACAACGACTTCCGAAATTAAAGTTGATTTTCACTTTGTAGTGTTTTTTGGAAGTCGGTTGATTAATTTTTGAAAAAGTAAAAAAAAACACTTTTTAGTTGCCCCACCCAAATTTGAATACCACTACCTGCTATGTGTACTGTAAATAATAGTGACAGGAACTTATTATAACATCATTCACATATAATAAAACGGGAAAAATACGTATTAGTGAAGCAAACGAAGTTAATAGGTACCTATAACATCATTCACATAAAACTAAGTGGCTACCCAAGCAAAGTTAATAACATTTTTATAGGATCACCTGAAGTATGACCCTACCAAACAAAAAGAGTCAACATAATCAATTTATAATAGCCGGAGTAACCGCTTAGCAAATAAGTACAAAAAAAAAACATACAGTCGAATCGAGAACCTCCTCCTTTTTGTCGATTAAAAATAACTTGCCTTTTCCAATCCGTCTCGGGAACCATTATCTACATCTACACTAATATTATAAAGAGGAAAGATTTGTATTTTTGTGTGTATGTTTGTAATGAATAAACTCAAAAACTACTGCGCCGATTTAAAAAATTCTTTCACCATTAGAAAGCTACATTCACCCTGAGTAACATAGGCTATAATTTATAAAGATTACACGCGGGCGAAGCCGCTGGCGGCAGCTAGTAACTACATAAAACATTATAGGGTCAATGAATCCAGACTCCTAAAATTAATCACCACTTCAATCTGTCTCCTTCATCTGGTCGTTTTATAGTACGCTTACAAAGTTCTCATTTGACGTAACTATCGCCAGACTAATTAGGAGCATCTGCTAGATGTAGATACTCGTAGAACAAGGTAACCTTAATTACCTAAGATTTATAAGAGTGATATTATACCCTTTGTTACTTTGAAGGGATGAATGTTACATTATCAAGCACTTAAATATTCGTACAGAGATGATAGTTAGTCATTAGAATATCTTTTAGTTTCAGGGCGATAAAATACCTTAAGAATGCGGCGATCGATGAATTTTCCATACAAACGTAATACCTAAATCATTTGCAATTTGAGCATATTTCCATCGTATAAAATTGATATTCGGATTTAGACGTATTTATCTAGGTCCCTACATCTTTTTTTCCCAAAAAACTTAACCTAAAATGAAGTTTACGCGAATTGAATTTCGCACATTTTTACAGCTGTGTGTATCGCTCGCACAGGCACACATACTAGCGCAACATTTGTAGCATTTGATTTGTACTTGCAACCGATGTTCCGCCGGCGAGCAATTTTCTCACAATTTAGAAATTAAAATTTGAGGAAACCTAGACTTGAAGGTACTCAATATTTTATTTAAGCTTGCTCGAGGCGGATTGGCAATATCAGGCCAATCCGCCTCGAGCGAGTGTGGTGATCAATGCTCATACCTTCTCTGTACCTATGAGAAAAGACCTTTGTCTTACAATATTATTATAGGCAATTTGACCTTAACTCATCATCTGCCCCTTGGTAAGACTGGTTGTCAGACTTTCGGGCTTCTGATGACACGTAACGTCTGTCAAAGATCCACAAATGACAGCCGGGACCAACGGTTTAACGTGCTTTCCGAAGCACGGAGGAGTCTCGGTATGTAAAGATGGTCACCCATCCACGGACCAACCCCGGCAAGCGTAGCTTAACCTGATGGATCGACCCGTGCGGCTGTTATTACGTAGCCTCGAGCTCTTCAATTTCACCTTAACTATAAATAAAAATGTCGACAAGGCTCCCTGCATAAACAAGGACAGTTTCTACGTAAACGTTCGTACAAATCGATAATCCATTTTGCTCAATAAAACGTGCGACTCTTGACTCTATAACACTTATACAATCTGGGTCCCTTACAAAATCTTAATCAGTAACACATAGGCATCCATCTTAAAGGCAAGTCTCGTTTAGATTTAACAATATCCATCACTAACTTATTGCTGTGGTTTTGCTTTCGCATTTTTTATGTGTAAAATCTTCCTCTCGCTTTCCTTCAATCTGTGGGAGTGATTTTGAAAAGAGACGGAAATATGTAACAGTTAGCCGGGGCAGCGCGCGCTATTTGATTTGATTTGACCAATGAGCGCGCACGGTGCTAAAGTTTCCCATTTTCCGAGAGTTTGGTACTGTCAGCCAAGATGTCAGATGTTACACATCATATGCGACTACTGTAAGGTACGCAGTTGTTGTTGTTGTGATCTGTTGTTACGGTCATCATCATCTGTTAAATTGGGTGTGAATTTACCGATTGATTTGAATATACAAGAGTTAGTACCTCGTTGCCCCTTTAGGGAGAAATCCTTTGTTGGTCCCCCTCTTGATCGTCAAAGGAACATAATTATTATTATTATCTTCTAAATAACACCTTTGTTTTCATCTTTAGACCCTTTGTACTCGGCACGGTTTCTGTACGGTATAAACCGCGCCGTAGAAAATAATGTCTGTCAACAAGTTTCCATACAACACTGATGACCGTGCCTACACCCTGCAAATAAACCGTACTTTTTCACGGCAAGAAAAACGCGTGTGTAGTGGTAAACTTAGTGGTAAACTAAACCTTTTTTATATGCACTGAACTACGCTTAGAACAAAATAGCTTTGTAAAATTTTCCCATCAAAGTGGAATAAACAAACTACCTACTGCTCACATTATCATACAAGTTAATATTATGTAGGTATTCAATATTTGTATGCAGCGTTTGTCCTTGTTACACAAGTCTGTGCATCTTACACTTGAGTCGCCGAAACTTGGCTAAGTTTCATTTACATAACCTATTTAATGACGTCATTCGTCAACTGCTGCGAACTGCTCATTTGTTAGGCTAAAGTTTGCTCTGCATAAGATGCAAATCGTATTTGGAAATGGATATTATGATTTTGAAGGGTCTTTCTGGTCGCTGGAAAGGTATTTTGTAACCTACCGAGAAAAGCGACGATACGCACCCGGCCCGCGCCTCGCCCACGCCAATACATTTTGTATGAAATATGAAAGGAGCGGAGCAACGTCCGCGCCACACCGTCGCTTCGCCCCAGGCCCCTCGCCTCTTGCGTATGTCGGGCCTTAAAGGCACTTTTGAACGCCGAAATTTACAAGAGAATAGAATTGATTCTAGTTGCCTCTTCGTGAAAAGTATCATAATATGTCCTTCTCCAGGTTATAGTCTACAAATGTGCCAAATTTGATCCAAATCCAAACTCACTTTCGCATTTATAATATTAGTTTGGATAAAGCCGGCGCCAGACACAGTCGCATTTTTGAACACTTATGTGAACACCCCTGTTTGAACATTTGTGAGGTAAGGTAATAAGTATGAGATGAAACTTTGATGAAATACCCAAACACCCAAGTGTTCAAATATTGTTGCAATGTCTGGCGCCGGCTTCAGGAAGTTAGGTTATCAGCCATTTCAAGACTTACATCAAGTTAATGCTTACAAACATCCTTCCGGCACGATTCCTTAATAGCTTCGTGCAGTAACCACAGGAGAGTCAGCCATGCGTCCTGCGGCCTCAGCGGCCTGGATACACTAACTAATTAGTCTTAGCTTGTGGGAACGGCAACAAGATTTACCCTCCATTATATATTATGAGCTGTTGCTTACACGAAGCTAGCTCTGAATTCTCATTTATTTTTATGTTTCTTGTAAGACGAAGTATCCCAATACTTCGTCTTCTTCCTGCTCTTGTCCCATGTTACTTGAGATTAGCGCAACATGGTGTATTTTTCTTCCATTCTTCCTTGTCAGCCGTCAGAACATTCACTCTTTCTTCATATCATACCTCGGATAATCCATCGATCTTTTCTTTGGTTTATGAAGCAGGCATTGAAGGGTCAAGGATGTTACTTTGATTAAAGAAATCATCAGTTTGTTACGCATAAAACGGCAAAATTTCCTCTTTCACAACGAAGTTGCCACAATTATATCTTAAAGCTAACGTTACTCATTACTCAAAATTAAAATAAACCACTGAAGACATGTTTAACTCAAACGTCTCTCTATAAATGTGAATGAAAAGTGAAGGTTTTAATTAAAAGGAACATGGCTTGTTTCTCACCGCAAAGGTTTAAACATCACCATTTGAAAGATGGAGGAATTTCAGAATGTTCAAGTCTTTGAGTTTCAGATGGAGTTTAGTTTAAATGATTGCGAATGAAGAATGTTCAGCTGCTGTATAGTAAACATTAAGTTACACAGAGTTTGACAAAACACTGATAGTAGACACTTGTTCAACGCGTGTTTAGTGTCAGTTTAATGTCAAAATCCATACAGAAATGTCATGTTTAAAAGGTGTTCAGGCTAAACAACTGATAAACACGGTTTTGTGGTGTTGGTTTAAGTATATTATCTTTGTTTTTCCAGTTTAGATTTTATGCAATTATTTATGAAGTGCATGTATGCATTTATTTACCTACTTATATCCGTGTGCAAAACTGTATTGAATTATAAAATAACCCATATGACCTTGGTGCTAAGCAATTTGAATTAGTTATGGTTTATTATCATGTGGTTCCGTCATTTTATTTGTTAATAGTCTTACCTTATTGAGCCGATGAAATTGATATTAAGGAGCCTGAATATTATGAGGACTTGAATTATCTTAAGACGTAGGTTTTTTAAATAGTTTGCAAAATTGAGATATAGGTACACCAAGCTAAAAAGTTGTGTGGAAATCGGTTGTCACCGTATGGGCATGTGATTCGGAGGAATGAGGAAAATGTTGTCAGGAATTTTTTTAGTATGATATAATGATTTCTAGGAGCAGAGATGATATAATGTTAACTACTTGTCACCACAAAATTCATACAGTCTTCTGTAGTTTTAGGACTCTGTGAACCTACCTAGTTAATGGTACCAATAATAAAGAAAAACAAAGCTAAATTCTGTAGAATTCCGCTTCAATACCTTCCAAGGCCTTTACTCTGAAGGTATTGTAGGTAATGATAATAATATATCTTATTATTACAGACATCATCTCAATAAATTTACTCAATAACATTACGTTGTAAACTCAGTACAAGATACATTGCGTCACCTTATTTTATATTCAAATCAAAAGATAATTCCATCTATTTCATATTGGATACAATAATCAAATCGAGAAAAAAGTAAAAGCTTTTAGTACCTGCATCAATATTCATTGAGGGCATGAGCTTGGTACACGAATCTCATTCGAATGTTCGCACATTCACAAATTATTCTTGGAAAGCAGAAACATTGTTATGCTCCTGAACATTTTGATTAATGCTATTGTTTAGTCAAAGCGTCGATTGGAATCTGTCAGGTTACGTACGAAAATGAATCTCTCTAAGGAAAATGTTCGTGCAATAATTTTCTACAACTTTAGAACAGGCCGGACACGGCTTCAGTGTTTTGAAGAGCTAATATCTGTGTTCAGTGATGAAGCCCCATGTCTGCGGACTGTCGAACGCTGGTATTTAGAATTCCAGTGTGGACATACTAGTGTTAGTGACAAATCTCGCGAAGGACGCCCAAAATCCGCCTTCACTGAAGATAACATCATTGCTGTGAGACAACTAATTCTCGAAGATCGTCATGTGACGTATCGGGAGATAGAGGCTCTATTAGGCATCTCAGGGACAACCATTCAGATCTTACATGAAGCGCTTGGTGTGAGAAAGCTAGTTTGCCGTTGGATACCGCATCTGCTTTCCGACGATCACAAGGCGGCCCGCGTCAGATGGTGTAAGAAAACTCTGCAAAGGTTCAACCGAGGACAGTCAAATCACGTCGACGATATCATCAGTGGTGACGAATCTTGGATCTATGCCTACGATCCTGATTCCAAACAACAATCTACAATCTGGGTCTTTCAAGACGAGCCAAAGTCGATTAAAGTTGTTCGTTCTCGAAGCACTTCAAAGAAGATGGTGGCCACGTTCGTTGGAAAAACGGGCCATGTTGCGACTATTGCACTTGAAGATCGTAGAACGGTTATCGCAGAGTGGTATACCACAGTTTTTTTACCACAAGTCATCGCCGAACTTCGAAATCGTAACTCAAAGCGACGCATCATCCTGCACCATGACAACGCAAGCTCACACAGCGCTCGTCAAACGCAGGAAAAAGTAGAAATTCTTGACCATCCTCCATACAGTCCTGACCTAAGCCCTAACGATTTCTTTACATTTCCTAAAATTAAGAAAAGTCTTCGTGGTCAAAGGTTCCAGTCCGCTGAAGAAGCAGTCGACGCTTTCAAGTCAGCCATTTTGAACACCCCACTTTAGAGTGGAATAAATGTTATAATAACTGGTTTGAGCGAATGGAAAAGTGTATTAAGCTACGTGGTGAATACTTTGAAAAACAATAAAAAGTACTATAAGGTTCTAGTTGTGTTTTTTTCTTCAAACGACAAAACTTAAAAGGCATGCCTCGTATGGCTTCCATATTCGTCCACACCACCACCAGTTACTGCCAGTTACAAAGTGTATGTGTATAAGGTTTCCGCTGAAACTTAAACGTAACTAACTCTGATATTAATTCCTACAGAGCCAAAGAACAAGAAAGAAAAATTGTAGCTAGGATGCAATATTTACAAGAATATAACAAGAAACAGCAAAAAGAGCGCGCAATGAAGGCCTATGAAAAACAGAACAGGATCAAGCAGAGGGTCCAGGCTGCTAACGAAATGGAACTACGGCGCAAGATCACTATGATACGGCAATGGCGAGCCAATGAAAAGAAGCGTTTGGCTAGAGTGAAGCACGATAGAGAGTCAAAGTTGAGACGGCTGGAGAATGAGGTAATGTGACATTATTTTACTGGTTTGTTGATATATGTTAATGCTTGGCACCGGTTTTTTTCTGTCTCTCTGCTCTCTAGGTACTTAAGATTTATCTTAGATAGTGCTCATTTGATATTTTTTTAATAAAAAGGGCGTTTAAAAGCCCATGTTATACGATAGGCCAACATAAATTCAAGCAATGTTATCGCTAGATTTTTTTTTACTATATGAAGATAAAGTCAGAGGGATTTTAAATAACCCATCACGATCACCGATTTTCATGCTGATTTCACCAATGGATAGAGTGGTTCTTGAGGAAGGTTTAAGTATATAATAACCGAAATCAACGCGGGCGAATCAAAAATCAAAAATTGTAAAATCAAACTTATGAAACGTCAGAAGCTAGGTGCACGGTTCCAATTGGTCGTTTCCTATGGAGAAGAACCGGCAAAAAACTCCATGGTTACTCTTTTAAAATATAATTGGCTTTTACAATATTTTTGAATTACAGTGTTAATAGTTATGGGAGGACGGTGTAGGCCTTTCAAAAAGTTTTAGGTAAAAAAAAAGTCTACAATCCACTAAGCCTACAACGTCCTCACATTCACAAGGTAGAAAAGAATCCGCGAAGCCGCGGGCATCAGCTATCATGTTATATTAACAAAAAGCGCATATAGGTATATACGAACAAATAACATGACAAAACACAGTTATCCAATAAATCGGATCTCTATATCAGCTTGGAAATATTGTTGAGATTTTTTTTTCATTCTTCTCGCATGCGCACAGCTGCAATATTTAAAATGCGTGCTCGGCTACCGAGGAATTCGATTTCTGGTTGAATTTTGTCCCTATAGCGATGACAATGAAATGCAAAATATTTTTCAACGTGAGATATTGGAGGATATTGCATTTTTTGGCAGGTTGTTGGTGCATACCTAAGTTAGCTTTTGCTCCCCTGACGGTAACTGAAAAGTTTACATGGTTGAGCTCAAATTTTGAAGTCAAAATAGTCCAGGAATTAGGGTTTCACTTCGGAATGAGAGATAGTCAGCTATAAACTTGTATAAACCTTTATTTTGACACCCTAAAGCTTGTCTCAAAACCTACTTATCGTAAGGTGTCCGCGTCAACAGATATTTCAAGGTCAAAGGTTAAAATTGGAAAATGATCAACAGATGAGAAACACCTGTCAAACCTGTCAAGAAAAAAAATATTTTGAAATATTTTACTTTGGACAGTTAGGCAATAATATCTGATTTCATGATTCATCTATTAATAAATGACGGCATCAAATATATGTGATAATTCGTAAAAGGCATTATACATATACAATTGGGCAGCACAAATATCAAATACAGTATCAAATACAAAACATACTGTATATTTTTATATTCAGATAACGTTGTGATCGGAAATATCTGACATCACTTTGGCAGCAAAGTCATCAGATGTGCCAGATAAATGGCACAGATTTTGAATGTAATAGTTTCGATATTGCATCTACCACTGTTTGACTCCGCATCACCCAAAGGTTGACTGATAAAAAGTACTTATAGCATTCAGTCCGCCTCTGTACATTTGTGTGCATGAAGTATTAAAAAATACCTAATTTTCCTGCTGAGTTAACTGGAACCTAGCAGCAGACGTAGCATGAGCACCGTTTTGTCGACGGAAGAGTAGACAAAAATGACGTTTCCTGTAGACAGTAGACAGTACGAGACAGTAGCAAAGTAGAAAGAGTCAACTGCACTTTTTACGAAATTCACTCTTTTACATAATTCGACTCAGAATTTTTTGTTTTGTCATAGGATTTATCGGTTGTCAGTGTGATTGTGACAGTAAGGATAGAAAACTTTCTTCCGAAATAATCTACCTACAAAAAGACCTAGACAAAGATCGTTAGAAATGAAAGACAAAATGACAGATTGTAGAAAGATTTCTACGGTGCGATGTCAAAAATGAAGAAACGAAATGTCACTTTGTATAGAAAAAGCTATGTCTATTCTTAGTAGAAATAGAAAGCGTCATGCTACGCCTGCAGGAGGTGATAAGACAGACATAAATCTAACAAAATACTACGTCAAAATAAAACGTTATTGTTCCACATTCCTTCTAAACAACATAATATTGATTCTGTCTGAGGCCTACCGACTTGAGTTCATCTCGTTGTGTACATTTGAGGAAAGTGGTCGCTGCGGTTTCAGTGAACGATAGGCTGGAGACGCAACCATTACTCAGCTGTGCCGAATTGTTAAAGTAATTGGTTTTTGTGGTGTCATTCCACCAGTGCAGCACTGTGCAGCACAGTGTCATCACGTATATTTTTACAACATCATCATCATCTGTTTCATTAACAAAATGTGAACGCACTCTGTTGGCACCGAATGTATGAATAAATAAATGTTTTCGCTCTGGCGGTGGAGACTAAACTGAGTGCATGAACTCGTGTGCGTGTGCGCTGTCGCGAATCCACCACTTGAACGAGTGCGCGAACAAAAGTTTGTTTGTGCGCAAACTTTTCAACAGAGTGCGCGAACATTTTGTTAATGTTGACTCGCGTGAGGCCACCAAGAGAAACATTTGTGTGCACGCTAACACTGCAACTATCATTCAATACAACCTTTGTTAACATTTCAGGCGAACAACAAATGGATAGCACGCGTGGAAGCTCAGAACATGAAGATACAGGAAGAACGTCTGCTTTTGCAGATGTACACCGATGACATGAATGCTGGGGCCAGAAGGAGAGCTAAGTAATTAACTTTGATTACTTGAAGTTTGAGTCATATCGTATCTAGGTCGCAAAGTAAATTATAAGTATAAAGTCATGTTACAAAATTATTGATACTCAATATTTCTTAATTATATTATACAATTTTACGCCGCGATTTAACAGAGTGTCTGTATAAAAAGTTAGGACATGAATGGCGTAGTTATTTTTTAATTTTTTGACAGCATTTCCGCTTCCACGCTAAAACAGCTGAACGGATTTGGATGAAATTTGGCACAGGGGTAGACCTTGACCTGGAGAAGGACATGGACATACTTTTCATCCTGCATCACAGTCGAAGTCGCGGGCAAAAGCTAGTTCTCAGTAAATAGATCTCTATCCTTACTAAACGTACCGCGTTGGTCATGTGTAACTTCGAAAATTACTCTTTTATATTGGCTAAGAACGAGAGACAGATATGAAGTTAGCTACACGGAACCAATAAATCTTTATACAAAGACATTCAATTCCCAGATCGTTGAGACTATAAAGGTCTATCCACATATGTCAGGGCTGTGCCGGGGACGTTGGCACACACAAGGCAGGCACTGAAGTTCTGTCGCCGCGACCCGGACACGGACGTGTGTGAATCACTTCATATAAAATGTACACACCGATATTTTTTTTAACCCCTGACGGAGCACGGTCCGTCCTCGTCTCGGGCACGGCCCTGATGTGTGGATATACCTTAAGCAAGTATCTTATCTTAATTTATGTTCATTCATTTCGTTCTTTATAGCGACAGATTACTGAGCAATCAAGTCCTCATTGTGTTCCGAACGACATCTAAATTGCTTTTGTAGGATACACGTGAAAGCTAATAAACTTGAGAAAAGCTTCCAGTGGCTGAAACAAATGAATGAAAAAGCAGGAATTAATGAATTTGCTTTAAAATGTAATGTTCAAAGGTTCTGATAGAGGATCCTCTTCAGTTGTTTTTTATTAGGGCTGCCGTCAATAAAAACTAGCATTTGAAACCTCAATTTGGAACCTTCCTTAGGTTTAAATTGGAAGTAGGAACATAAAACGACGGAAAATTTTAGTTTTAAATAATTTCTAGATTGTAAAATATAATCATAGACTTATTTTCCTCTAGTACGGTTCCTAATACAATTTATAACTGAAGGTTCATGCTTCGGTAATTGATACGGAAATTAATAACATCAAGTTCAACATACCGTGCTAGAGTAGAGATGATTCCATGTGACATGTGTTTGTGTATTCTCGCGTATATTTCACTCAATTGACAGCAAAGAACAGCAGTTTTCCGCTCTGTTTGTATTGAACTAAAGATGTACCTAGTCATGCATTTCTTTCGTATTCTAATAATACCAAAATGCCAAATAATTTTACACTGAAAAAAAAAAAGTTATAAAACTAAACCCGACAAAAATGTCAACTAAAAAGATGTAAAGAAATCACAGACAGAAAAAATAAAAATCCGGAGTCACACGTGTTTGGGCATAAATCGAACAGATTACCTGTAATTCCGGATTTTGTGACCACATTTCATGTGAAATCACATAGCCTATAACCAGCAGACGATCAAGACGCTTCCAACGATACCTCATTTGTCAAATTTTGTAAGTAGATTAAGAAGTTATGAGGGAACACATGAACATATATACATACATACCGGTCAAAATCATAACCCTCCTATTTGCTTCGCCGTAGTCGGGTAATAACGGAAACAACTCACTTCTTTACCAGGAAAGCAGAAGTTTACGCGTACAATACAGACCTACAGCTGCAGCGCATCAGGCTAGCCAACTGGAAATTGATACACGGAGGCGAATGGAAGCAAGCCGCCCTCGTCAGGAAAATGGGCGTAGAGTTCGAAAGGGTAAAATAAAAACAGTATTTTGGATCTCATAAAACTTTGACTGCCTTGTTGATCTACTGCTCCTAAACGTTGCAATTCCCAGGACGGGCAGTGTTACTCAAGTCAAGACCTGAGAGGGTTTTCCATTCCGTGCTATGAAAATGGTTACTATAAAAACGATATCGGGGAGCAGCTGCTGGGGAGTTTGTTCTTGTTTGTGCTTCCCAGCCAAACCACTAAGAAGTGGCGTTTTGGGGCTGTTTTATGTAATTTTGACGTTCAAAAACTGCTGATTATTATCCTAATTTGTAGAAATTACTTTTTTTTTATATCTTTAAACAATTTTTGACATTAACCCATTACTTTGCACGTTTTCAGTCGAAACGCGGCGCCAAAGGCATGAGTCCCGAGCTGGCCTTAAGGATAGCCACCGAAGCGATGTCGGGTGCAATGTCCACGGGTGGCGATACACTGATGACCCTGGGACAGGCACGCGCCAGGATGGACGTCGAGACCGTGCTGCCGATGGCACCAATTCGATTACTAGATGAGGTAAGTTGTAAAGTCAACAATAACACCATAACAAGTCCATCGTGGAAATCTCTTAGCTGCCAGGCCTTATTATTATGATTTTTTGGTTTTTAATTATATTTTCTAGCTCTGTTTTAAGTCACAATAAGGCTGGATTATGCGACAAACATAAATTATTCTACTAAAAATAACGAGAAGTTAGTTTTAGTTGCCTGATAACCTTTTAACCGCAAACCCGCGAAAAGTAACCCCATCACTACATACCGCGCCTCTGTGGTTCGGAAAGCACGTTAAGCCGTTGGTTCCGATGTTACGGGTCGTCTGAAGCCCGAAAGTCTGACAACCAGTCTAACCAGTCTACTTAAGGGGCATAGGCAGTCGCTCCATATAAAAAACTGGTATTCAGCTGCATCCGGTTAGACTGGAAGCCGACCCAACATAGTTGAGAAAAGGCTAGGCAGATGATGAACAATAGGTAATTCCTACTAATTTAATGAACATTTCTTCTGTTATATCAATAAATAAATCAAAGTACACAATATTCTTAAAGGGTACGTATATAAACTCCGGTTTATTGCTGACAGAGGCCAAAATAATAGTGCCCATATGTCGGCAGTAAGTGAACCTACATAAATTACAATATTTTAAGACGCATTTGTGCAAGAATATTCTGTAATTTTTGGATTATATTCTAGGAATTAGGAAGGATTTTGCTGTTATATATTTATAAACCATTTATGTACAGGTACACACATAATCCTTACTAATATTATAAATGCGAAAGTAACTCTGTCTGTCTGTCGGTGTCTGTTGGTCTGTCTGTCTGTCGCGCTTTCACGCCAAAACTTCTGAACCGATTTAAATGAAATTTGGTACACAGATAGAGCCTGAGAAAGGACATAGGCTACTTTTTATCGACATACCACGCGGGCGACGCCGCGGGCGGAAGCTAGTATATAATATGTAAATACCAACGACCAACACTCATCACTCAATAACATAAAGTTATTCATTTATACTCTAACTCTTAGATGCTGGAATCCGCGATTATGGAGTTCGCCCGTCGTCGCGTACACCTGCTCTTAGGTGACGTGGAACGAGAGGTGCAGGCTCGGGCAGCCCTCATATTCTTCCAGAATTATCGAGCTCCGGTCGCCAAGAAGAAGTAAGTTCGTTCTTAGTTCCTACTTTAAATTATAATCCACTCTATGGGACCCAAAGAAACAGCAAAAGGTTTGGTAGCAGGAAGTCTTACACATTATCTTGCTGTTCATTTCAGCTTATATTAAGTTGAAAGACTAAAGGAGCTCGTGGCTACGTAATAACAGCCGCACGGGTCGATCCATCAGGTTAAGCTACGCTTTCTTGGTTTGGTCCGTGGATGGGTGACCATCTTTACATACCGAGACTCCTCCGTGCCTCGGAAAGCAGGTTAAGCCGTTGGTCCCGGCTGTCATTTGTGGATCTTTGACAGTCGTTACGGGTTGTCAGAAGCCCGAAAGTCTGACAACCAGTCTTACCAAGAGGTATCGTATTACCAAGTTACTAGGTTGTGGAGGTCAGATAGGCAGTCGTTCCATGTAAAATACTGGTATTCAGCTGCATCCGGTTAGACTGGAAGCCGACCCCAACATTGATGGGAAAAGGCTAGGCTAGATTAAGTTGAACAACTAAAATAAGTGGAAGCGTTTATCTTCTGACAGGCCCAAACAGCCGCGTTGGTCTAACCAAGTGGCGCGGGAGATGACTCGTCTGTTTACAGCCCAGCGGACCGAAAGCATTATAGGTTTCGGCGACACTACCAAAATAGCCGACGAATTCGAAATAGACTATGACCCCAAAAGCACAAAGAACAGACCACCAACGCCTGTGGTATGTGATATTTCCTCTATGTCATAATAAGTATTATATTTATTTGTTTATGCTGCACTATTTGTTTATTTTTTCTCAAATATCGTAGCATTATGATGAGATAAGAGCCTTTTTGGCCTCGCATAGTTTTTCTTTACCTGTTACACGTTGTTTTATTCTATTTTATTACTTGTTTTATTGATTTTGTTATAATGTTTGTTTCTTTTTTTTTAATTCCCTGTGCGAGTCCCAAAAAAATTAAATATTTTTCTTCTTTCTGATTAATATCATAATCGTAGTCATCTATTGTCAAAAGATTCTTAAGTTGACACCTAAATTCATCTCGCTGACGACGCCACTTGCATGTTTTTATATATCTCATTTTGCTCCACTCTTCAGTGCTTCAGCATGTCTCCTTTCGATGACATGGATTTCTTGCCACCATATCTTTACCAAAAATGCAAATTATTGACAAGCACATTCTATTACAGCCGTCGAGAACGAAGTTGGCAGAAGTGACTTTCAGCGACAGGGCGGAAGACTTGCCCGATCCTGTAACCAAGGCCAGTTTCCTTCCTGAGAGAAGGAAATTACTCGAGGTAACTCGAACAGAAAATATGAACATTTTTGAAAAATTAACCAGAGACGATGCGAAATTGGCGTATTTTCAAAAAAAAATAATTACTTTTTATTTTATTAGGTACATACACTAAACAATGTGTTCCTTTTGATATCACAACTCTCTAGGATATTAATGAGACCTTGTCAAAGAATCAACTGGCAGGAATTATATGTAATTTTTATATTGCACGGGTCGATCCGTTAGGCTAAGCTACGCTTGCCGGGGTCGGTCCGTGGTGGTTCAATTGGAACAAAAATAGTTTTTTTTTTTTAATTCTTCAATATACATATAAAATACTAATGAAACACTCAAAAAAATCGTCACATCGATAGCACGAAAACCTAAAAATCATACGACCGCATCACTAAACCATAAACAATTTCGACCGGCCATTTTTGTTCAGATCTTTGGAGAATTTTGAAAACCTCGAGTATAAATGCATCGACATGCTCGTTGAAATAGCAAAAACCGATTTCTTCGAAAAGCCACGGGAGCCCCCTGGTTTGTTCGCAACGAGGTCCTACATCTCGACCAAAAAGATGCCCACTATCAGTCAGTTTTTAAAACGCCTTTCCAAGCGTTACTTTGACACTGCGGTCAAACATCGCAACCCTCTGGTTGTCGATGCCACTAGTTATGTCCCGTCCAATATTAGTCGTATTCGCCGACCAACCTGATGACCCCATCACCCTCCTCCAGCAGAGCCGTAGGGAGACCAGCACCTTACAGAGATACACAACACAGACGCCTACCGTCATTCCGACCTCGCCGTCGAGGTCCAGTACGACCACCGCGATCCCGAGTAAATTCGTCCCCCCGTCCCTTGTCCGATGAAGTGCCAGCCCGCGCCGAAGCTGAGCACGTAGCTTTAAATTCCCCGATTAATAATAATTATCCGATATTGATCCAGCCTGTCCCGTCTTGCTGTCCTCCCGTCAGTGACGCCCTAAGCCGAGGTTCGTACCCCACGGGGAGTGCCCTTAGCGAGCTTTCACTTAGTATTAATTTAGAATAGTTTGTTATAAGCCCCTGGCTGGAGGCCCTGAGAGTAGTTCTTAAGGCAGCCACAGGAAAGTCCGGTTAAGTAGTCATGATTTCAGAAATAAACTACGAGATGCCATAGTTTAAAAAAAAAAGTTGAAATAGCAGAAGTTTCTAGACCTGTGTCTGCTATAGATGGTGAATGCGTCAGCGAAGCTCATGTCGAGGTCCGTGAGCCAGAAAGTGGTGAAAGGCATGGACCTCAACGTGGGCAACGTGACGCTGGCGCGCATGAGGCACCCAAGTAAGATCAGTTACATACAATCCTAACTAATATTACAAATGTGAAAGTGAGTTTGTTTGTTACGCTTTCACGCTAAAACGGTTGAGCGGATTTGGAGGAAATTTGGCACAGGGGTAGACCATGACCTGGAATAGGACATGGGATACTTTTTATCCCGATATTCTCCCGGGATCGGGATACGCGGGTGAAACCGCGGGATGCAGCTAGTATTTTATATTCTACTGCTTTGCATGGTTTTCACGACTCGACAAAACATCGAGATTTCTTAGTTATACAGGGTGTGGCGTAAATAATGGATAACTCTGAAACTGTCGATTAACCAGATTATCATCTATCATTTACCCCACTTATATTGCCATATGAAAAGCAAGCCTGTTGGCAGACGGACAGACATACAGACGGACATCACTCCGCTGTCCGTCCGTCTGTCTGGAAACGGGACCCTATTACTAAGACTCCTTAGTAATAGGGTCCCGTTTTACCCTTTGAGTACGGAACCCTAAAAAGTAGGTTTATGTGTATAATTAATACATTAATAAGTATTACAGTTGTTCACACATGTTGATGATTGAATCTAAACCTTAATAATTCATTGTTTCTCCTTTTTACCCGACTGCCGGCTGTGAGTGCGAAGCCCAAAATTGGAAACTTCCTTAAAATTAGAAACTTTCTGAGGAGAAAATTCACCTAAATTTTATCGACACATTATAACTAATACGTCATTGGGCGTCTCTTGCAGTGGAATGGGGTGAGGCGGTGGAAGGACTTGCCAACGCCGTGGTGGACAATCGCATCAATGTGGACAACGCCGACGTGCGCCGCACCAGCGAGTTCCTGGCGAACCGCATCCTCGTGTCGCTGCAGAATGAGATGAAGATCGAGAAGAAGGTACGTCATAATATAACACTGTGTGGCATCTACAGTCACGAGCAATAATATGTATACACTTAGCAAAATTCAAAAACCATTTTTTCGTGGAGCGACGATTGCAACTTTGAGATGATACCTATATCATAATAATATGGGTTCCAACATACTATGTTCGATATAACGTAAAATTACAATCAATACGGTAGGAGAAAATCACTATTAAAAGTTGCTTAGTGTATACATATTGGTGCTCGTGACTGTACATCGCCACATGCGAACTACGCATCAAAGACTCAGTCTTTGATGCGTAGTTCGCATGTGGCGCATGTGGCGCATTGCCCCTAGACAAAGCGACATTCTATCAGCGATAACGATGATGGAAAAGGCAGAAATGTATAGGACTGACATAAGCTATCGAAAAGCTTATGTCAATCCTGTTGAAAGTCGATGTAGAAATACGAAACACTTTCGAAGCAATTGTCCACTTGTATAAGCCCCCTGATGTCACACAAAAATCCTCATGTCCCATAAATCCTGCATTGCGCAATTAGAGTTTACCGCGCGATGGACATATAAACAATATTCCGACATCAATCGTTGGGCAGTTGCCCACCAGACACAACACCGGTCTGGTCGGAGGATCCTCCCTTTTCTATAGAGGATGAGTGAACTTTACACCCTGTTCCTTATACTACTAAAACACCATACTTTCACTGTCATGGGCGTAGCTTAAAGTATAAGACTGGTTTAAACTTTTATTATTATAGAACCATACATGCCTATCTCCCGAAAGGCAAAGGTATACATCTATCCTGTGAAATCGAGTGCCACTGGTGACATGACTCAAACGCAAACGTGTTTTTTTGTTTGTCTATTTTTTGTAAGTTTTTTTTTTTTACTTTAAACAGGAAGCGAAACTACGAGCAGTAGTTCCACCTGTAAGGCCTGTAGTATCGGTTGTAGCGCCTGTTAAGTCTGCAGTGTCTGCAGCACCTGTCACATCTGTCAAATCTGTAGTCAAATCTGAAGCATCTACAAGTCGCAAATAAAAGAAAGCGGACATTTCGTCGCAGGGATATATTGGTGTGTTAATTTTTTATTTTGCGTTTTTTTTCTTTGGTATTTTGTTCAAATTAACTTTTCCTTTTTTTTAGAATCAACATTTTATAATATTTTAATGGGGGATTCTTTTAACATGGTATGAGAACCCCTGACCGTTCTACCGATATTGTAAGAACCCCTGACCGTTCTACCGATATTGTAGTTCGTTTAAATTTATTTAATTTTCATCTCGTTATTTGATAATAAACCGTACGTAGTGTGGATACTTAAATGTAATTATCCTGGCTTGGAAAATCCTTAAAAAAATGTTTTTGTTGCATTACGTAACGTTATGGTAGTAGCCCAGAGTGCTTCTTCACAAGCATATTATGTAGTGCGAAAAGCTGAGTAGGTGCGGCCGAACGAAAGATCACCGAACATATAATTGTTTGAAAAGTTTCAGATAGGAGTTCACTTTCAAAAATATTGGTACATTTTCGATTCACTTGATCTTCAGAGCCTTGGATTTTGGCGTGATCGGATGAAACTCAGATTTGGTCAATTTAAAAAAAAGGATATAATAATAATAGTAGTGTGCATAATTTGCTATTTATCTCTAAATCAACGTATCCAATAGCTTTGAATTTGAAGCTGACCCTTTTGTGAAGATTTGTTTCAGAAATTTGAAAATATCAAACAATTGAAAGAAAAAAATGATATAAAATTGATAAAAGTTAAGTAGCAAAATTATCTTCAGAGTACCTATACTCCATTTGAAATAATATTAGAAATCTAAACAAACCTTTATACAGTCGGTTCAACCGATTTTAACTTCTATACCGAAGGCATAAGGATGGCATTAAAAGCAAAAAAGGTTACACAATACCAACTGTAGCTGCCATTTGTCATGCCACCAACGCAATAGAAGTCAAAATCGATTGAACGGACTGTAAAAAAGGCTTATTTAAATTTCTAATGTCAAATGGACTATAGGCTCCTATGTGAAACTATTCAGATAATAATATACAGTATGTTAACTAACAAAGGGCGTTCCCGTTAACTTGCAATAGTATAGCGTGTATACAAGCTAAAAAATATATATTACCACTAAAAAATTTTTTTTTTTTTTGTGTCGTTAAATCTTCACAAAACGATTAAATTTAAACGTAAAAGAAACACTCTGTACACGCACACTTGTATTTCAACGTAGAAAAACAAGTGTGACAAGTGGGCGTGTGTGTGTGAGTTTATTTTCCGTAACAATTTAATATTTTTTGGGAATATTTTACTAAAGAAAAAACAAAAAAAAAAAATATTTTCAATGGTATTTTTTTTTAATGGTAATATTTTTTTAGCATGTATAGACGCTATACTATTGTAGGTTAACGGGAACGCCCTTTGTTAGTTAACATACTGTATATTTTTTGTGTTCTCTTATCATGCGGCACCTACTCGGCTATCAACTTTTCCCCCTACAAATGCTTACTCAAAAACCCTCTGGGATCCCTTACCAGGTACCCATCACATCGGCAAAGTGTGGTCAGCTAGTTATGATGAGCTTGCTTTCAATTTCAATGCTCCTGCACGCGTAGCATGACCACCACAGCAGGCTTAGCATGAGCACAGGTTTGTCGACGGAAGAGTAGACAAAAATGACGTTTCCTGTAGACAGTAGACAGTACGAGACGGCAGCAAAGTAGAAAGAGTCAACTGCACTTTTTACGAAATTCACTCTTTTACATAATTCGACTCAGAATTCTTTGTTTTATCATAAGATTTATCGGTTGTCAGTGTGATTTTATTTTTTGACAGTAAGGATAGGAAACTTTCTTCCGAAATAGTCTACATATGAAAAGACCTAGACAAAGATCGTTAGAAATGAAAGACAAAATGACAGATTGTGATTGTTTATCTGTCATTTTATCTATTCTTTCGTAGACAAAACCCGTTTCTACGGTCGTCATGCTACGCGTGCTGGCAGTAGTTGTAAGTTTCTTCATTTGTAATTTCAGAAGCAAAGCGGCTTAACAGATGAAACGAAGCAGGACTTCTTTTACGTGCCGGATGAAATCAAGGAAGACGTGTCCTTGAAGTCTCAATGAAAAAATATTTTATAAAGAACCTTTTCTATTAGATTTTGTAATTATTATAGAACTCTACTGTCTAAAAACCGGATTTCATTAAACAAAAAATGCTCAAAAAAATCTCAATTATTACGTAGATATTTGTGCAAGTTTTTGTGGTCCATGGCATCCGTACGTAGGTGTTAAATATTTTGTGTAAAGTAATGCATTCTATTATTATGTGTTTAATTAATTCTATAAAATACAAAAAATCTTGTGTTATTTTCGAAGGCGTTAATATCAAGTTTTTTTTTCTATTTAGCCATAATTTGTATGAGCATTTAATTCATGAAAGTTCGCTTGCCTGTTCGATTCTCTTTGTATATATATTATACGCTTTTATTTTTACAATAAATGTCTTTGGTTTTTGTTTTTGGCTATTTGGTTTTATTTAACTTGGCGGTATACAAGTAGTGCTCGTTGATGAACTAAACAAACTATTGAAAGGACAGGGAGGTGCTCGTTTCTGGCTGCTGAAATAATTATTCTGGTAAATTATTTCAGTAGGTACAAATAAGCTGGGTCAAATATGGCCACGCTAAGGTTTCGTGTCAATTTTTTTGTAGTTTTTAAGATATGAAGGCAAGTCACGGTGTTTATTTAGAAAGAGTACATATTAAGCTATCATATTGTAGCAAAAAAAAGTAAAAATTACTAATATCCACAGATATTCTTTACTTTTTTTTTAAATCAAGAAAATGGCCATATTTCCGACAGGGTAGGTTAATATGCCCATGGATGTGACCATATTTATCGTATGAATCATTACTCTAAAAATATTGGAGACGCGAAGTTAAAAGAAGAGGTCTGGTTTTATAAAAATATTTATTAAGGAAAGGCTGGAATGGTTTTAAAATTAAATGAGAACGAATTAAAATAAAACAAATAAAAAAACTTAACTTTCAACACAACAATTCTTTGGAAAAAGTAATTGAACAGTAACATTCAGGTACATATGTACGATACGCTTTATCTTAATCAACCCTATACTAAGAAATAAATGTTTGACAGCAGACAACGCAGACTTCAAGTTCTCCTCGGTCCAGTTGCCTCGAAGCCCCTTACTTTTGTATCGCGCCATTGCTTTAAACAAAAACGTAATACATTACTAGGTGTCGGTAACTCATACGGAAAATATGGCCAATTGTTGGCCATATTTTCAGTCACGCCATTTTGTTATATTTATTCACACGAATCATGAACACATTGATATTTTGAGGAATACACAAACCCATACCGAAATACAATGGTCACACAGCATATCAACGTAAATAGAAAACAATTAAATCGAAAACTAACAAAATTATAAGACAGAACTTACTTGGAATTTTTAATAACGGCAGCGCGGTCTCCCACTTCGACGAAATTTGAGCGACTGAGGTCCGTGCGGGAGGGGTGGCGGGTGCGCCGTTCGGTTGTCGACTCGGACGCGATCGTGTACCGTCGTGTTCGGTTGTTTAAAGTTTACCGTTTTAGTTATAATAGTATGTGGCCATATTTATCGTCTGGCCATATTCGACCCAGGTACCTTAGTAAAATTTATTCACAACTACACAATGAGTGATATACTTAAAGCTAAATTGAAATACTTGAGTTCCACTATCAAATTGATTTGATGACTACGCTCTTGAGACAGCGTTTCAATTTTTAGGGTCATGTCCATGATAGCATGAATGTCATCATGTCAATTTGAATCTCGAGATTCGAATACTTCGTTTATTTTTTCCCCGTAGTCCCTTCGTGAAGTATAATGCTGCCAAATTATAATAAGGTACTAACGATTTTAATACTATCTTGAATTCATGCAAGCCTAGTACTTTTTGTTAGGTTTTGTTTTGGAACAGATAACTCATCATCGTCCATGAAATCTGAGTAACCAACTTTTAATTAAAAAATAACTACCTACTAACAGTTCAGCCTTCGAATCATAGATCTATACACCCCAACAACAACTAGAATAATAAAATTGTGTGATAAAATTGTAAGTAAATAAAAATAACCCATGCAAGTGCATCCCTTCCCAAAACCGATCCATCTCCACCAGTGTCATTGACTCTGGTAGGGCCATCAGGGATTTTAATTTTGATTACACAAAAAATTAGTCGCTAATTAGTCGCCAAACAACTAGAATAATAAAATTGTTTGATAAAATTGTAAGTACCTAAATAGAAATAACCCATGGATGCAACTGCAGCCCTTCCCAAGACCGATCCATCTCTACAATAACCCCTCATTCATGATATAACAATAAAAATAGACTTACCTATATCGGCAATTTCCCACCAAAAGGGACTGGCTTAATTCCTGAATACTCTCGGAGGGTGTAATTTTGGTCAAGCGCTGCTACGTGATCGGAAAGCGATACACTACACTTAAGTCCCGTTCAAGAGCTCACGAGCCTCTTTGTGATGTAGATTGGACGAAAGAACAATTTGCAGAGTGAATCTAAAGGATGCAGACCGTGATCTATGAAGATCTTTTACAGTCCTTTTTACCTCGTACAGCAGCAACCCAACAGCAATCATATAATTTTGTAACGAGAACGAAAATAACGATCACTGTGCTTTTGACAGTAAGGTCCGAGTCACACCGGAATGGCAGCGGCCGGCAGCGACGCAGCGACCACTTTCAGTGTGAAATAATTGTAAACTTTATCTACATACTTAAAGGAGCGCTTAAAAAGGTTGCGAGGCCGCCCGCGGTGACGCGACCGGCCGCGCCTCGCGCGTCTTGTCGGTGGTTCTGCCTGCGGCTGCCAGCGGCGACGCGAGACCGCTCGCGGCACCGCGGGCGGCCGCGATGTACTAGTCAAGAGGAGACTAGGCGCGTTGAGTGTGGATGTCGCGCGAGGCCGCCGCCGGCCGCTGCCATTCCGGTTTGAATCGGCCCTAAAAAAAAGACAACCGGCTTCCTTATGTAACTCCATGTAAATAACAGTGACATGAAGTTATTATAACATCATCCACATAGACTAAGTGCTTGACGACACGACGCCGCCGCCGTGCCGACGCGGTGCCGCCGCCGCGCCGCCACCACACCGCTAGTATTATTTAAACTGTTTCTTTTATTCCATCGCCGGCTGCTTGCAAAAGTGCACGCGCTTTATAATAAGTAAGTACTTAATTAATCAAAGGGAGCGGGCGCAGCGGGTGGTGTTATGTACACAGCTTAGAGGCGCGGCGGCGATGCGGTGGCGGCACGGTGACGGCGTCGTGTCGCCGAGCACTAAGTGCGAAAAATACGTATTATTGAAGGTATAGCTTGTCCACTCTGAAACGACCCGCCCCACTACCGCATTTACGTACCAAGACGGTAAAGGTCGATTCACACATATCAGTGAAGCCACCGTTCCGACACAGTACCGGCACAGTGCAAAATATTCTTTCATACATTCTCTATGAACGCATCCCCACTTGTCAATATCAGTGTCTCAGTGTCAGTGCCGTAACCGGCATGAGAACGTATGAAAGAATATTTTGCACTGTGCCGGAACTGTGTCGGAACAGCGGCTTCACTGTTAAGTGTGAATCAAGCTTAATGCGGATTTCTATGGGTAATGGAGTGGGGCACGTCATTTTAAATTTTCAGAGTGGACAAGCTATAACTTAAAAACTACCCAAGTTAATAAAATGTATACGGAACACCGCGCAAACTTCCTCTAACAAATGAACAAAAAATTTTCAAAAATACATATAATGACGAACATATAACCTCCTTCTTTTTGGAAGTCGGTTAATAAAAAGTAACTGGTGTGAATGCACCTTAATAAGTACCTATTACTTACTACTCACTGTGAGAGCCACGTATTGGGTAGAATAGGCACAATCTTTACAATCAACTGAAATGTTACCCTAGCATAATTATGTTCATGAAGCTATTGAAATAAATTAGGTACCAAACAATTTAGGACAGTACCTAAATAAGACTATCTAGTCCATAAATAAAGAAGTATAGGTAGAAAGTAGTCTGCAGGCACGTAGGTACAGTCACGGACTTTAATTGATGAGCCACCTTCAAACTTTTCAATTTTGTAGTTTCATACATTCACGAGATTACACGATTAAACACGAACTCAAATCGCACGCTCGTCGTAAACAAGATGACAAATAAATTACTTTTAATAAGAAAAAGTCTTATCCATAGAGGTTGACTAATAAGTTCTCAATGATAAAAAATTAAAAATAAATACAATGTTGCATTAAGATTGTCAAATCTATTTGATACCGACCTCCTTTGAATCATAGCTCATTAACTCGTTATTTCTGAAAACTTAACTGAAGACAGCGACAGTTGAAATATCAATGTCAGAGACGTTACTTTCGAACTTGTCGAAATGACTATTATTATTTCTCCGTACGCTAACGTTACTATCGCAACAGTGACCTAGCAACGATTGTTTATCGTTGCTAGGTTACTGTTGCTAGACCTGCAATTGGTTGACTTTGGGCAGTCACTCTGCTGTCAAGTTTGTAGTTCTGGCTCTCAGGTTAGTCAACCGGTAAAGATATGAAATATAATTTTCTTCTTCTAATACGAAGACATGACTTTGCGTGTCGGGAACCGATTACACCCGATTTGCATTACACGGCTAAAATACGAACAGTGCCAGGTGGCTCATCAATTAAAGTCCGTGACTGTATATAAATATCTTACCTTTTTACAAACCTTCCTTTTGTGATTTCCAGATTCCATAAAGGTTTTACATAAAAAAACGTAACCAGCCACTTATCCAAAAAAAAAACTAATCACATATTTCAAAATCGAAACGTCACACAACGTCAAAATTCCAATAAAAATGTGAACATAAAAATTAAATCACCACAGCAAGATAAAAAAAAATAGCAGTGATGCAGTTACTACACGAAAACACGACGCTGTTAATGTCTGTAAGGGATAGAAATGTGAACACTAACATGAGTGTGAGAGAGCTGGCGGATAACTTGGAGGTGAAGGAGAAAAGATCTTCGGACGCGTCATTGCCGATTATGAACCCAGTGGCAAGTGGTGATAATGTTGCCACAGGGCTCAACTCTGCTCATAGGCTGAAGGAAGAATTGCCACCGCTTGTGCCCTGCTGCGAAGGGAGAGAACTACAGGTAACGTTTGTTCTAAAATTGTAGATATTGAAGTATGAGTAGAACCTATTTTTGGTTAAGTAGAACGTGTTTAAAGGGGTCTCAAAACCGTAAACTATAAGAAAGTAGATAAAAAAATAATTGAATGTTCAGGCTGGCTTTAGTTGGATACCGTGGCAACTTACAGACAACTGAAGGAACACGGGTGGGTTTTAGGGCCGGCGCACACCTGGTAAGGCGCAGCGCGGCGCGGCGCGGTTGTCACTGTTAAACAAATATCAGCGTTGCGTGCCTAAAAATAAAGTTGAGAATAGATAACCTGAGACGCGCGCCTCTTGCCGCTTACGGCGCGCTCTCGAGCTGATGGAAGTTTATTTATTATTAACTTTATTTCAAGTGGTACAAGGTAGATATTTGTTTGGCAATGACGAATGCGCTGCGCTGCGCCTTGCCAAATGTGCGCCGGCCCTTAGTCAGTAAGAGTCTGACACGCCCTCCCGCTCCGCCCAGAGCGGGATAAGTTATTTGATAATTTACCACCAAAAAGAAAAAAAGGCTGGCTCTTGTTGTTTTCTCCTGTTGTGGACTCGCTAAAAGAGCTGAGTAAGGTACAGTGGTACCAATTAATAGGTTCTAATCTCCTAAACGTAACAATAAGACCTCTAAATTAATAGAAAAGGGTTAACAGCAGCTTCGGACGGAAATTCACACTTTCAAAATCCCAATTGAAATCGTTAAGACTTAAAACGGAGGTACCTACCTACCTAAGTACCCACATAATCTTAATATTGTAAAACGTTTTAAAAACCATTCAAGTCAAAAACATTAATAGTTCTAGGGATGCCTTGAGGGTGGCAATCTTTCAAATAGCTCTTGAGGACTATGAAAGCAATTTTATCCCAACCCTCTCGGGACAAACCCTCCCTAATAGCATTGATGACACTCTTCACGGATTTCTTTTGTTTATATTAAATGTTATTAGTGTTAATAAAAGTGTTAAGAGCTCTTAGAAACGAGTTTGTATCTTTTTCCTTCTTTTATTTCTTTCTTGTTTACTGTTTTCCTTTTGGAAACAGAATATTGACGATTGAAGTAGGTAGGTTAGTCCAGATGAGTATTTTTTTTTTACTGAGGTTAGGTTAGGACCCCTAAACTTCTAAGGCACAGAGACTGTGAGAACATACGTGCCATGAAAACCGTACCTTCAATGATTACGTAATGTAATGGTAGGTACTAATGGTAGTTTTATGGTACATTTCATGTTTAATTGCCTTTTTTTTTGGTTGGGATTTTTGTAGAAATGTATGTAAGTACTTCGTTCAGTCTCATTTCAACGCCTAAGGGCTGATTTCATCAAAGTCAGATATCTTTTATCCGTGGAATAAAAATGTCGTCTGACAGTTTTTGTATGGAAAAACTGTCAAAAATTCAAAATTTATTCCCAGGATAAGACTTATACTCGGTATAAAAGTTTGGTGAAATTCGCCCTAAGTAATCTTAGTATAAAGGTATCATACAGACCATCGCTTCTAAAATAGGTACAATAGATAACTGGTAGGTAATAGGATATCCAAGATGCTATCCTCTTACCTAAAAAAAATTGATTCCTACACAATGCTACAATACAATGCGATTTTCATCCTTGAAACAACATCGTGTTCAAACAAGTGGATAATGTATCACCCGCTAAGCCCGCAAAACAATCGCAGAGATACTTTTATTTAAGTAAACACAATTTAAAATTCCATCAGAAAATATATAACGGTCCCTCGTTGAGAACATCATTTTGTTTTTGCTTGATATGTTTGCCGTGTCGCCTGTTTCGAATATTAAATTAATTTTATTCGATAATCCAGTACCTACCTGTCGGTTACGACTTTGATTAAATGGTAAGCATTTGAATCTGGTTCTATAATTAACTTGCTTAATGAGCAATCAGCTTTAGAGTTGAGACTTCTGAAAATTGGTCAGGAACACGCTAGGCGCTTCTTAATCGTTTGTTTTAATATTACTTATTTGTACCTAATTGGGCTTCTTAACCGTTTGTTTTAATATTACTTATTTGTACCTAATTGGTGATAAACTTCGGTATGTATTGACCGCTTTATTCTAGGCTCAATTTGTTTTCTGCTCTTTTGCGTTCGGGTTCCATTGTCGCCATTGAGCCATCATTGAGCACAGTTACTATAGAACATAACGAGTTAGCGTTTGGGAACTTTTAAGCTTTGCTTTTAGAACTAAGTATTCTGCCAAATTCAATTCAAATTCTACCTCACACCAATATTTTCTAAAATTTTTGATAAAAATGAAAATGCCGATACGTAGGTAGGTACATCAATCTCATCTCTACTTTCGCAGCCAAAACCTTCAGGCTATCAATAACTCACAATAACTCACAACCGGTCCTTGTATCAATGAGTGCGGTCCTGTCTCTCTGATTGATGTGGTCCAATATGCCCGGGTCGCAGCGGTCCATTCCCAACTCGTAGTTTATTCAACGCGAATATTGATTAAATATCAAATAGCGTTACAAAGTCCAGTCCAATAAATGCTGGTTTGTACAAATATTGGGAGCTAGTGGAACTACCTAGTCACTTGGGTATTATTTGGTTTAATTTCACGTTGGTAAACAGGTACCTACGCTACGTGGAGTTTGTTTGTTTGTTACGCTTTCACGCTAAAACGGCTCGGCACATATGTAGACCATGATCTGGGTTAGGAACTTAGGATACTTGTGGAAGTTTACGTTTTTTGTGACGTTAGTTATGTCCTACTTACTTCGCTTTTTTTTTCTTTATACTTAGTTAAGTAAAAATGACTTGATAACATGTAACAGATCAATGAGGACCTGGTGCGCAGTGGACTCTCAGCCATCTCCGTGAAGCACGACAGCGTGATACAATGTGTGAGCATGTCACGCGCCTGCGAGAGGATGCAAATACCACCCGGCCTCGTTAAGGTGACGCGTTTATATACTTACTAGCTGATGCCCGCGGTTATATATACTAAATCTCTCCTCGAGAACCACTCTATCCATTGGTGAAAACAGCATGAAAATCGGTGCAGTAGTTTTTGAGTTTATCGCGAACAGACAGACAGACGCGGCTAAGGACTTTGTTTTATAATAATGTAGTGATTACCTATGCAGATACAGACTTCCTGTCAACTTCTGTAAGCCTAGCACCGGTCGATCCTTCCAGGGACCATCTGGCGGGTGGCCAGTCAGAAAAAATGCTACCATCTTGTTTTGTCAATACATTTCGCAAAACAATGTTCAAAATGTTTACCAAAGCTTCACCCTGTCAACGTCATTCAAGCGCCAAAAAGCTCCTTGTACCAATCTGCCTTCCTAGACCTAGGTCTAGGAAGTGAATAGCTATTACTGATATCCGGGCAGTCTGTTTCTAAGAGTAAACGGACAAGACTGATTTATTATGAAAAGTGTTGGTACTTAGTCGGTAGGAGACGAATAAAACCTCTACACCTTCCCTAGATGATTTCTATAGAAAAATAAAAATGATCCACTGGTTTGGGATCTGCAAAAGCCGATATTAGTAAGCAGCAAGATGGATGATCAGTTCGATAAGTCAGATTCTCCCGCTTTTGAACTCATCGAGGCGGTTCTAAAACAAAGTGTCAAATCTCTGAATAGACTATTTAACCACTAATAATCTGTGTCCTTGGTCAGCATCGAAACTCCTTCAGGAGTCTTCACCGTCCCGACTTGAAGCGTGTTCCGTACCTGCGTCGCATGTCACCCGATGAACTGGAAACCTTGTTCCGTGGGTATGCTGACTTACCCCCCAAAACATTGCCCAAAACTGGTAAGATTTTTATGTGTTCTGAACTTAAAAAAATTGACAACAACGGGCTTGTACACACGGCTACTCCTCAAGCTATCCATTTCCCGTTTAAGCTTATCTCGCATTGTATAGGATTTCCGTACAATGCGAGGTCAGCTTATACTGGAAATGTATAGCTTGATGTGGTAGCCGTGTGTAACACAAAACTGCGAATCGGGCGATGCGAATTCGCCACGCAGAACCTTAAGAAAATCTTAGGCTACCTACCGTCGCTGATTTTCGCGATGCGACGTCGCAACGCAGTTTTGTGTACAAGCCCAACACAAAAAACTAAGCTCTGAATCGATGAAGAAAACCATTGTAAGAAAACTGGCATGTCCTAGAACCAAAAATTCGAAGACATGTGACATCCACCAACTCACACTTGGCCCGCGCGTGGTGAACAGCCCATACTCTCTCACAGAGAGGAAACCTAATGAGAGCTTTGTAATGCTGATTGTGCATTTTGACAATACTTAGGTGGGTACTAATTATTGAACATCCCTCGTATATCCCATGGAATAATAGGGATTGGAAAATGGGTCTCCATAGAAGCAGCTAGAATATGGCTGTTAGAGATTTTTATTGACACAATCAGCACCTATTTATTGCAAACAACTTGATGTTTTTCCTTAGTCGCCTTATGATGTGAGAAATGAGGGTGTATCATTCGAGTATTTAGGTATATAGGTGGGAATTCAATTTTAGAATCAATTTCAGACTTTCGAGAGGAAAAACCAAAAACGCCACTGCCACCCGATGAGAATGGACAAGAAAAAGATAAAATTGAAGCCAAAGAAATCTGCAGACCAGACGAGGGTGCGTATGTTTTGATCCATATTGACCCTTTGGATCAGTCTAGTTTTCTATTTTACATTTAACAAGTTCAATTTTTCGTACATAAGTGCCTACGATTTTCAAAAACCGTTCCTTGTTCGTTTATTATTTTCCAAAATGAAATGCAAATCTCCTGCAACAAGCAGCAATTTTTGAAATCGTCTTACAGTAGGTACATTTGCACGACCCGAACGCCGAATGTAATGTAACGTTATACAAATTCCCAACACTATGTAATAACCTATATTCTAGCTAATACGTCATAACAATATTTCTATTTTTTCCTTTTTTTATGGTGCACATAAAAAAAGAGCTATTCTATTCTATAAAAAGATCATTGATTATTCATCATTCATTCCTTTCATGGCGACGTTCTTGCCAGTACGAAAGACATTATATACATAAGAACGTTCCTATTACCTACCAAATTATTTAATTACAGGTAACGGAGCAATCCCAGTGCACCCCATTCTAGAGAACCGATCGGGGGGTCCCGAGGACGTGCCGGCTGGTATGAGACTGCATGGCGCTCGCGCAAGGCTGTATACCTCCGTCCTAGCCGGCGCCAAAGCCGGTGATCAGCCGGAGTAAGTGTTACACATGTGTTCCTAGCTTTTCATTCTCATATTGTGTTGGGTTTGGTACCTCCGTCCTAGCCGGGGCTAAGCCGGTGATCAGCCGCAGTAAGTGTTACACATGTGTTCCTAGCTTTTCATGCTCATATTGTGTTGGGTTTGGTACCTCCGTCCTAGCCGGGGCTAAGCCGGTGATCAGCCGCAGTAAGTGTTGCACATGTGTTCCTAGCTTTTCATTCTCATATTGTGTTGGGTTTGGTACCTCCGTTCTAGCCGGGGCTAAGCCGGTGATCAGCCGCAGTAAGTGTTGCACATGTGTTCCTAGCTTTTCATTCTGATATTGTGTTGGGTTTGGTAAGCCCGTAATATGACAGGACACACATCGTGCGGACAGTCATGGTAGTCGTAGATTGTGGGTTTGCACCCAGACAGGAACTTCACTGTTTAATTCATTCCATTACCACTGTTCTCAAAAGGGTGAAGGAAACTGAGGAAACTAAGTCCTCGAACCAAAAATTCGGAAGATATGTCATGGATCCGCGTGGTGGATCATAGATTCATGGCCCACTCCCTCTCGCAGGGAGGTGGCCTTTATCTCAGTAGTGGGAAAATTCTAAGCTCCTAATGATAAACTGCCATAATACTTAAGCGAATTAGTTCGATTTTCGACACTTCTGTCACCATACCATTTTTATATTTTATTTATATCAATAAGGATAATTTCAGACCGCGACGTGAAGCGACGCGATGCAGCGCGCACTTTTTAACAATTATCAAACTTAATTATGTTCTTCACGAAAAGGTATAATTCTAGTGCGAGGCTTGACACGCGTCAAAGTACGCTGAGATGCGCGGTGCTGCGCAGCGCGTGTACCTTATAGTGTAGTAAATAAATTCGATATTGTATCGGATCATAAAAAAGTGCGCGTCGCGTCGCGTCTCGGTGTGAATTGACTCTAAGATTTCTTCTCATTTCAGTGGCATATTAACTCAAGAAGAATACGATACTCGTGTCCCCGATGGCTCAGTTCCAGACGAAGAAGTGCAACTCAACGAAGAACTACAAATTATTCTCCCCCCACGCTATGATGACGTCACAGCAGATTCCTCCATCACCCCCGCCTCCACAGATGAAAGCAGTATCAGTTAGATTCAATACATACCTTATCATTATGACTTAAGGCTCAAATTAGAAGGAACTTAATAATTAATGAAGTTTAATCGAAAAATCAATATTGGCTCGAAAGCACGCCGAAAAATGACAAGGCTGATGCGACTCTCAAGGAAAAAAATTTGTAGAATTTTCATGTATATGGACTGGATTATTACTGATTTTATTCGGAAAATTTGATTTATAATTTATTTCAAACTAAGTCTACTCAAGTATACATTTTTTTCTATTTAATTTTATGGTTTTCCTACTAAGTTAGTAATTACTTTTGATAGTTAGGTATTTCTGAACATTTTACGTTTGATAGTTGTATTTTGTAGGAATAAAACTAGATGTTTCAAGGGTGAATTTATATTGAATTTCTTTCTACAATATTATACAATAGGTTTTAAATTGTTAACAACGCTTCCCTGCGCGAAGAACCCAGCGGTACATTACCATACAAATAATTATTTTTACATCTCCGTGCAAAATAGTTGCTAGAAATTTTAATTGCACTTTAAGTTAAAATGAAAATTGATTATCAAAGGTAAATCAGTTCTAAAGTTGATAGATCATGACCTATTGTATACTGTCATGTCTCGAGAGTATTACCATCGATCATTAGAATATTCTTGAAAATAATCATAAGTATCTATGAAATATATTTATATCACAAAAGTATAGGTGAGTTTTAACAGAAAAAGAAAACAGCTTTCATCGTAGTTCACTCGCAATTACAATTCAATAGGACATCTAAAGTAGGCAAGAAATCAGTACAGAATGTGAAGATTGCCGAAAAAGTAGGCAATGGACCTGGAAATAAGAGCTAATTTCGGTTAACAAGTGTTCTTAGATTAATTATGAGGAACGTCCTAAATCAAGTGCTGAAATGAGCCGCAAGACGATCTTGTTTTGTTAATATTATTGTCTCGCGTACAGTTTCATTCGAACGTTACCACTCCAATCCCTCATCCGTCCTGAATCTGAGGAAACCCTACAACCGCACGCTATAGAGAGCGGAACACACCAATCACTACTACTTATGCTGCGTCTATGCTAGGCGAACCGAGCATAAGCAGAGCATGAATTCTCGTAGCGTACATAGGAGCCTCGAACGAGCACGCCTTACTAAGCTAATTCGTGCTTCGCAGTGCTCGCTCGCTTCGTGCTTAACTCGCGTAGACGCAGCTTTACATTTTTTTTTGCGACGCTTTCTGTATGTTATTTTAGCTGGTGGTATTATTATTATGAAAGTCAGAGACATAAATCGATGGCCTAACCCAAGTACAGATTATATTTGAAACCGGTTTTCAATACCTATCTAAATATGCAATATTCTAAAACATACTGTATATCAACATCTCAAGCTCCGCCCTATTTTGCGCACGCTACCACTAAGGACAGTAATAAGGACCACTTTTACCATCACCCGTCAACTTAATCGAAAGATAAACAAGATCTGGCCCTTCTAAAGAAAATTTACCAAACCGCCGTTTATCTGTTAGTTAGGTTAACTCGATGATGGTGAAACGTTATCTAGAAAAAACTATTTATTACGTCATTTCCTAATATTATCAAGGAGGTCGCTGTTCCAACTTGCAGTTTCTAATTTCGTTGAACTATTTTGCGTTATATGTTATTATCTCTATATCGTATTACTTGAAAATCTATTTATTGCTTTATTTCTATGTACTTTCTTTACTTTTTGCATAATATATCGCAAGCTTTTTCGACTAACTTTTGATTCAATAACAATCATGGAGTAGTTTAGAATGGAGTGCCAATGTGAACTCGGCAGCTGTTCGTGTACTGACACATTTGACGGAAGTCTGGCAACGCGTCGTACGTTTTCGAGTGACGATGTGTGCTTTTGGTACATATTCAGTTGTTTTTAATGCTAGTGTTCTAGGTTTGCCGAGTTTATATTGCGCTTCAAACGCCGAAACCAAAGCAATTTGTTTTGTGATTGTTTTATTGCAACTTTTGATAGGAGTATTTATTAATAGTTTTTAATATTCCACATCTTGGCATAGTTGCCGATATGTTTTCCTTATCTGCCTCTACATCTTGCCAGCTTTTGCCCTCTTAACACTCCATTTCTTATCTACTCCTAAATAATCAAGCCTGGATACTCTAACGGAGTTTGCATCTATTATCAGCCTTGTATAAGCAAATCACCCTTTCGGCAAAAGCCCTCACAAAACGAAGCTATAAAAATTAAATAATTCTCTAGAAAAATCTCATTTCAAGGTCCATTCAAGAGCCGTATTTACAAAATCAGATGGTCCCTTAACTAACTACTGGCACGGTCGATATTGGACGCTTTACTAAGGCATGCTTTAATAGCCAGTAAATAAGGCTGATAATTAAATAATTACCTATATTCTTAACTTGTATTCATTGCCGAATTTTTGTTTCTTTTATCTCAAGTCGTAAGGCGATTATCACACTGCGGGCGGCTCAGATTTAACATTGTATCAGTTTGTATAGAAAACAATCTGCTAAGGACACCCCGCGCTACGCGACGGAGCGCCGTTGCAGTGCGATAATGGCCTAGCGGTCGGAAAAATGGACGTTCAGCCTATGAGACTTATTCTCAACAGCAGAATAGGTTTTGTCTTGATTCACTCACAATACAAATTAAAATTCCTCACGTATAAAATATTAAGCATAATGTACATAGATCAACCTCAGCATCTTAGTAAAGCGCCCATACACCACCCGCCAAAGAATCACATAGAAAGCTGAAAGCGATACATCGTACATACATAGTGGATTTTGTCTTAAAAAATTTCGCATACAAAAATCAACATTCAACCAGCGACAGTAATAAAAATACTCTTCAATATGTACATACATTGCTTTAATATGTACATTTTTGTATGAGGGTAGCTTGACTATTGTTGTGAAAAATGAGGGTATGTCAAAGTAAAATACGAAAAAAAATATAAGGAAAAATTAAGTGTTATTAGACATTTTCACGTATTTAGTCATAGGATAGCGTTCATATTTTAATTAGTGCAGAACTAATCAAAGCGGATACACGATTATTTAAACATAATTAATTATAATATAAAATAGTGATGTAAACGTGTCAATTTGATCGATGTCCTTACATACAAATTAACAAAGGGCGTAATCGGCACTTGTTTTAATCGGCAATTTGTGTTGTTTTTTACTATTTTCGGTTACGCCCTTGGTCTGAAATGTTTTAGGCAGATAAATACTAACTATAGTCAAGCCACTTCATACAAATGACCTACGCAGCGTGCATAGCTATAGTTTGACCGCGACCACTGTACCACGCCATAGTGCGCGGCTCGTGGGCGGCAGTGCGCCACTCATTGGTCAACGCTGCCGGCCTCGCCGTGCATTCCTATGGCGCAGTAGAGCAGTGAGGTCAAACTATATCACGTAAATATCCATAATAAACAGTATTGCGACCATCCATACATAGTCCTCGATTACCCACAATAATGCATTAGAAACTTTATTCTACCTTACTATACAAAGGAGGTAAACATTAAACTAAATAAAAAAAACATTTTTACTTTATGTAATAATTCTTTAAATAACATAAAAAAATAATCGAATATCATTACAACAAAACTTTCTAAATTTGTTTTTTCTTTTTTTAAATATGGAATAATTGATTTTGTGACAAGCGTTCGCTTGCTTGCTATCTAACGTTGTGTTCACACGGACAGTCTCTCGCACCTCACTGGAGCGTTTTTGTCTGTATAACCATTATATAGAATCAACACTGGTATTCACAATGACGTTGCTTGTTCCGGCACACGGGCGCTTACTTAAATTAAATGGCATCGACATCCTCACCTGGAATTAGAGAAAAACATAGATTCAATTAAATTGGTTAGATATGCATGACTATTTTCTAAAAACGAAAGTGTCAACATCAGATATGACTTTATTAATTTGGGCTTGTCATAAAGGTCTCTCGAAAAGACCAGCAAGCCGGCTACTGAGCCGATTCGACTCCCTGGAAAGTCGTATCATATATTTTAAGAAGAACAAGAGTGAGTACTGAGTGCACTGCACGCGGTGCAGCTACGTGAACATACCCTAAGTCTGATCACTTTCTCGTCACATCCAGTGAGGTTATGACATCATCCACGTCAGCACAATATTTCATGTTAGGTCTGTACTGAGTCTGCAAGATTTATCAACGGGTGTACATATTGTGCATGCATGTTATTGAACAATATTTCAATATTCGCAGTATACAGCGTAACTTCAATTCCTTTTGTATTGCGTTACAACGGCTTAATATAATGTATGACGTTATTGTTCTTACGGAATGCTGGTTATCAGATGGCTCTTTAATTGGACAGATTGACGGTTATACCTCATACTACACGGTTACTAACCTTAACCAGAGCGGCGGAGTTGTAACCTATGTTAGGGACTGCTGGAACGCGACAGTTACAGAACCCTCACTTCAAGATGCTGAATCTCTTTTAGTATTACTGTCTAACAGCATTTCTGTAATTGCCATCTACCGATCCCCATCACGCAAACCGGCTAACTTTATTTCCTCTTTGGATGAAGTACTCACCTCAATAAGCAAATATCAAACAATCATTGTGACCGGAGATATTAATATCAATCTTTTATCGACGACAGACGCTTTAAAGTCGGATTATTTATACTTATTGTCCGAACACGGACTTAAACAAGTTATTTCAAAACCAACTCGTCAAACCTCTTGCATAGATCACATATTTCTTAAATCAAGATATCAAACTGTTATAGGTTTAGTTTGTGATATTGATATCACCGATCATCGTATGGTAATGATGGGGTATAACATGCTCATGCCCACCGGTTCAAAACATCAACAACGTAGTATATATAAAATAAATTTCCCTGCACTGATAGAAGAACTCAAAGAAGTAGACTGGTCTGGAGTGATGTCAGAACTAGACGTAAACTCCGCAACCAATGAATTCCACTACATCTTAAAAAGCGCAGTACAAAAACATTCGGTAGAAAAGACATTTAGCCGCTCTAAATACATCAGAAAACCCTGGATTACTCCCGGACTTATTAGATGTATGAACCACAGGGACAAACTTCATCGAGAATCAAATAAACACCCTAATGACCATACAAAAAAACTAATTTACAATCGTTACAGGAACTTTTTTACAAATATTGTACACCGGCTTAAACGCGAACACGACAATAAAAAATTAGAAGATAACAAAAACAATATTAAAGGTTTATGGAATGCTATCAGAAATATTAGTGAACAATCGAACAATAGAAGTAACCCTAATGATCTACTAAAAAGTGAATCGTCGGCACAAACTTCAATTAACAACTGCAATGATTACTTCTCGTCTGTTGGCAAAAATCTAGCCAGTAAAATTCTCGCAGACATTAATGAAACCCCGGAATCAGTTATTACCAAACTACAGCTAGGAGAGCCTCTAAACTCAAATTTCTTTATGCAACCTACTGATGTTTTCGAGATAGATAGAATAATCACAAATCTGAGAAACGATAGTGCTCCTGGCCCGGATAATTTTTCACCAACCCTTATCAAGCAAATTAAAACTGAAATCATAATTCCATTAACCCACATTATAAACCTTAGCTTAGAAACAGGCATATTTCCTAACATATGGAAAGAAGCACAGGTCACTCCAGTTCATAAGAGCGGTCCAAAACAAAACCCAACTAATTACAGACCCATTTCACTGTTAGCAATATTCTCCAAAATTCTCGAAAAAACTGTTAACAAGCGACTCACATCATACCTAGATTCTAACAATTTATTATCCAACAAGCAGTTCGGATTCAGACAGGGAAAATCCACAGAAGATGCAGTAAGTCTCTTAGCCAAACTTGTAACGTCTTATTTAGATGAGAACGAAAAATGCATAGGAATATTCCTAGACCTTGCAAAAGCCTTCGACACCGTTGCCATTCCCATACTCCTAAAAAAGCTTGAGACGATTGGTATTAGAGGACTGCCACTGAAATGGTTTGAGACCTACCTTACTAACAGAAGGCAATGTGTGAAAATTGGGGACATCACCAGTTGTCAAAGCAGCGTAGAATTTGGAGTACCTCAAGGTAGTGTCCTGGGCCCGACTTTATTTATCATCTATATTAATGATATTCATCACGTCATTACCCAAAATGCAGAAGTCATCTGTTATGCTGATGACACAGCTATTATTTTTCACAGTAAATCTTGGGATAATGTCCGTGAAGAAGCCCAAAACGGCTTAACTAGTATAAAAAAATGGCTCGATCTTAACCTTCTGTCACTTAATATTAAAAAAACGAACTTCATCTGTTTCCATAAAACACTTTCTTCGGCTCCAAAACTTCCTTTACATCTTAAAATCCACTCTTTAACTTGTAGCACAGACCCTTGCACCTGTGAGGAAATTAAAAAGGCCGAATCTCTAAAATACTTAGGGATTCTGCTTGATCAACGTCTTTCATTCAGACCCCATATAGACTTAGTTGCAAAGCGAATCAGAAGACTGATTCACGTTATGAAAGTGTTACGTAACTCGGCCAACAAAAAGATCTTACACCTGGTGTATATGGCATTATGTGAGTCGGTTCTCTGCTACTGCATTACGGTATGGGGTGGAGTCGGCATAACTTCAATGATACAATTAGAAAGAGCTCAAAGATCTGTGCTAAAAGTTATGTATAAAAAACACTTTCGTTATCCTACAGATCACCTATATAAAGAAGCAGCAGTACTTAATGTCCGACAGTTATACATCCTTAAAATAGTTCTAAAACAACACAAAATAACCATCCAATCGACAGAATATCCCCAACTACTCAAACAACGAATCTTCAAATGTCCACTTACCGTAGCAAAATCCGCTTTTGCACAACGTATGCAAGAATTTATGCTCAGTTTTGTTTATAACAAAATTGCAAAAATCAATGACATCAGAAATTGTAGGATAAACCAAGTTAAAAGAAATATTAAACAATTTCTGTTAGCTCACTCTTATTCAGAATCTGAAACCTTCGTTCGAGTATTGTCATAAACTATTTACTACACACACACACACACATTCTCTCTCACTCACACCCTCAAGCACAACCTCACTCTCACACTACCACCCAAGCCCCATACTTACCCACATACATACCCATACATAATCATTCTCTCGTACATTTGCATTTGCATCATAACTACTCTCATTATGTACAGTTCAAACATAGTTGTTGTACGATTTATATTTTTAAAGTCTTTTGTTAGTGACTTTGTTTTTTTTTTTTATATTAAAGTTTTAAAACAATATGTAAAATAAATACAGTAAATACTATTCAGTTAATCAGAAAATTCTAATTATTAAATACTCTCTAGGACTCCATGAGACAGGCTCGACCTAGTATGGAGTCCGCAAGTTAAAATATTAAAATTATGTTTCCTTCATGAAAATAATTTTAGTTTACTTACTTGTAATCATTAATATTTAAGGAAATGTAAACAATCCTGTATTTGGTCAATAAACGATTTTTATTATTTATTATTATTTTTTTTACGTCATAAATCGTGCGAGTAGGACGGTAAAAAATTCTGGACAAAATCTCGTGTCATTTTGCTCCCACGTCTTAAGACCGAGCCAACACGAACGTTGGAGTTTAATATACTCGTAGTTAGGCCCACTTGCGCCTCAAAACACTTATGTTTACAAAAGTAACATAGAAACATATCGATGTTTCTCTAATTTTTTTTGAAGATGACAGAGACGGGATGGTTTCTTAAATGTGTTTAGCACTAAACGAATTACTGATTTGTGGTGCGTTACGTACCGTGGCGGGCGCGGCGGCGCTCGGGCCGCCTACTCTGCAGCTCATAACTTATGGTTGCTGGTGAGCCAGGTGAGCCCCTCGTACAGTCCGTCGCCAGACGTCGCGCACGACGGCTGCACGTACCAGTTGCGGTCCCGGATGCGCGTCAGCCCCAGCTTCTCTTGTATCTCGTGGGGTTTCATTGCTGGAATTACATAGAAAAATGATTTATCATTATTATTTATTTATAAAGAACTAGCTGCGCCCCGCGGTTTTACCCGCGTAAGTCTCGATCCCGTGGGAGTATCGGGATAAAAAGTATCCTATGTCCTATTCCCGGTCATGATCTACCCCAGTGCGAAATTTCATCCAAATCCGTTCAACCGTTTTACCGTGAAAGCTTAACAAACACATCTATTCCCCTCACAATAAGGTTGCATTTGGGTTGCTGCTATCAGAGGTAAACTGTAAAAGAACTGTAATTATTTTGATTGCTCGTAAGTACGTTTGTAGGAGTAATTACAAGGCCGGAATAACAATTGAGTTAATTTGTCTTTCTACCATTACAAATTATACCTACTAGACCGTCGAGTCTTCGTTATGGCACTAGTTATATAGTTCTATAATGTAATTATTTAAAATCGTGAATAATCATAGCGTAATTCAATAATAAAATTAGGAATCAAAACTTAACAGTGCACTTGCTTGTTAACTACCGTAAAATTGAAGAGTCAAAAGAGGGTCAAATACGGCCCGGCCCTGCAACCTGTTACTACTCATGCGTAAATGTGACCTTTGGCCGTGAGTGTGTGAATAGCACCATTTCTCGCAACTGAGGAATGGTATGCCCTAGATTTCTTTGCTAATTGAAGAGAATTTCAGTTTCTTTTAGACCTCACAATTTTTATCGATGATATCTCTAAGCGTGTTTCAACATCATATTAGGCTGCAAATGACCAGCATGCGTAGCATGACCACCGTAGAAACGGGTTTTTGTCGACGAACGACGACGACGGAAGACTAGACAAAATGACAGATAAACAATCACAATCTTTCATTTTGTCTATTCTTCCGTCGACAAAACCTGTTTCTACGGTGGTCATGTTACGCGGGCAGAGGGTCAACTCCCAGAATTTTTAAAACCGTTCGCAATCTTATCTCAGTCCGAAATTGAAAAAAAAAGTTTTATTTTCCTACATTTTTGACATTGATTGTCGCTGAGATGAGATCGCAATTAGATTTTGAACGTTTTTAATTGCCTTCTGATTCCTTCTAATTCTTTCGCTCGCGACATCACCTTGCTAAGCTCGACATGTCTGTAGACGAGTGTCCCACGCGTCATAATGTCACTGCGACATTTTTATCGAGGCGTGTCTTGGGACATTTGTCGCCTAGTCAATACGCGACCTTTTCAGTTTAGAACCCTTGTACTTAACAAGTTTAGCGGGCTTCTCCCAAACTTGATGATTTGAGGATTTGTAGTGGTTTGATAGTCAAGAAGGTCTTACTTCTTGACTATCAAACCACTACAAATCCTGTAAGTGTAAAGGCTCATCCACACTGAGGCAAACGGTTTCGGCACTAGGTATCGGTAGATACATGTTCCTGATACAAGTCGCGATACATATTAAATAAAGGTGTAATGAAATAACTGAAAACTTGTAATGGGGTCATTGTATGTATTCATTAATATGAACCACTTATACTACGGAAACAAAAACTACCCAGAAATCGCGAGAAAAAAATCACCTGTTCCTCACTTTTATGTTTGCGATTTTAGGTTTGGTCCCATAGTAACAGTTATTGATAATATTATGAGTGCAATGACCCCTTATTCAAAATCATCATCATCATCACACGTCCACTGCTGGACGTCTGCCTCCCCTAACCCCTTTTAAGGTATTCAGTTATTCCTGTTACTTGTGTAGTGCGGACGATGGGTAAGCCAAAATCTATACCACCCAGAAAAGCGCCGAGAATATGAAGTAAAGCGAGTAACAGATAAACGACCATTGAGTCTTGAACTCTTACATAATATGAAGCTATTTCAACACACATACCGTCAGGCAAGTCCTGTTTGTTAGCGAAGATGAGTATGATCGCGTCACGCATCTCCCTGTCGTTGATGATCCGGTGCAGTTCCTGGCGAGCTTCGTCGATACGGTCCCGATCCGCGCAATCCACCACGAATATTAGACCCTGAGTGCCTGGAACATTTGAATGAGGCCTTTATTATATTGAAACAACGATTCTGCAGTGAACTGGAATGTTTCTTCCCAGCACGCGTAGCATGATCGCCGTCGCCGTCGACGGAAGAATAGACAAAATGACAGATTGTGAGTGTTTATTTGTAACTTTCTCTATTCTTCCGTCGGTCTATTTCTGATTCTACAGTGGTCCTGCTACACGTGCAGATGTGTCTTGGGATTTTCAAGCTGGGGTTCATCATTCTTTACATATAATAACCACGACCGCAATGATCACCAGTTTGAAAATCTAAGCTACGATTATTGAAGTAACATCAGCAAATTTTTGTAGTACACACACCCCCCGGTCCAATAAATACGAGATACTGGCTGACTTGCTTAACATTGCCATGTAAGGGACTGCTGTGTTCATCATCTAGCTTGCCTCTTGAATCTTAATCTTGGAAACATTCCCAACATAGGGAAACAAGATGGACATGTACTTTATCTGAATCAAGCCTGATTTGCACGTTGCGATTGAATTGCACCGTCTTAATATTGTTTAAAGGATGTAAGTAATTTGTTGTTTCAATTTTATTGTATGCCACAGAGGCAAGAAACAAGCACCGTGTAAATAAGGCTCTTAGCTACTAATCTATAAAAATCAACGTAAAATAATACACACCTGTATAGTAATGCCTCCATAGTGGTCGTATTTTGTCCTGCCCCCCAACATCCCATACGTTGAATTTGACGTTTTTATACGTAACAGTTTCTACATTGAAACCGACCGTAGGTATCGTTGTGACTGACTGACCTAATTTTAATTTATATAAAATAGCTGAAGTTTATTTTAAGGAATTACTGTTCTTTCATCATGGTGTATTACAATGAAGTTATGTGCAAAAGTTCCACTACAGTTTGCGTGACATAGCATTTATTCAAGAAAAGAATCGAAGCAGCACGCGTAGCGTGACCACCACGACGAAACGGGTTTTGTCGACGGAAGAATAGACAAAATGACAGATAAACAATCACAATCTGTCATTTTGTCTATTTTTCTGTCGACAAAACGCGCCTCTACGGTGATGACCACAGTCATGCTACGCGTGCAAGCATGATAAATGCTAATTTACACACGCTGATATCTCATAAATTCCAGCACTGAATAAGTAAGTACTGCATTCTGGACTGGAAAGTGTTTAATATTGGTTAAATATCTCTTCAATTTGAATTATCAGATACTGGACAATTGTAAATCAGCATTATATTAGGTACTTCTTGTCTGCTTGGCTCTTCTACAGTTTGTAAGTTTGGATATGGGAGGTAATCTAAATCGAAACTACTAATCCGATTTCAAAAATTCATTCAAAGCTGTGCTACTGCCGAGTGCCATAGGATATGTTTTATGATAAACCTCGCGGACTAAATTGCAGTCAGAAGCTAGTCTCGAATATATAGGAATAAAACAACCGCTAAATACCCGACTGGGCTTTCTGTACTTATATTTTTTCGTTGTTTCATACTACAGCCACAATCTGGCGAGTTGTAACGTACTTAGTTATATGAGGCGTGTTTATGGCGTTATAAATGGGTAGTATCGATGGCGGCATAAAATAGAAACGTAGGCATTAAACAGTTAAGTTTGCATCAAAATGTTTACAAGATAGTACTTTCGTACCTCTGCTGTATTTATTTATCCGAAATGGGAAACACTCCAAAGTAAGTCATTTTTACTTATTTTAAGAATATAAAACCTTTTTGTAGTATTGTGGATCCTCCTGGGATTATAACGCCTTACAGCCCACTCTGTCTCACAAAGTTTTTGCCCAATATCTACAATACTCCACATAATTTTAACATGGGGTCTCAACTCGAACAAATTATAATTAGTCTTGAAAGAAAATCACAGCATAAGTAACAATTTATGAAATTAACAATCATTAAAAAGCGTTATACGGCAAATTTTGGATGAGGTAATATTATTAAAAATCAAAACATCTTTTTTTAATGCTGATTTACGTAGTTACACTCATAAATCTCGCATTTTCAACAAAAAACTTAAATTAAGCCGTTTACTTCAATTCGAACCCTTAGAATGATAAAGTAGCCATCTGTTAATCATTTTGTCGAGAGCTCATTGCAATAGATGGCATTTTACTGAAATGATGACAGGGTCACTTTTAACTTGCGTTTAAGTCGTTTCATTAAGGAAAATCAAAAAACATTTTTTTTTAATCTACTACCTTGCGTAGAAATATAAAAATTAAACACCTGGGAAGAAAAAACGTAAAAAAGGAAGAAAAACATCTAGGAGTCTTGCGTAGTATCTAGGCAAGACTCCTAGATGGCGTTGTAAAACTAGTCTCTGGCAATTAGGGAGTCGCTAATGCTGCCATCTGTTAAAAAAATGGAGGAAGAAAAATAGCCAGCTCAATAGTCAGACTTAGGGTGGTGTCATTTCTTTGTATGGGATTGGGTATCTGTACGTAGTATTATAATATCTGTGACAGAGTATAAAACGGCATCTATATCTTGCCGGGCTCACAATATAGTGACATAATGTTACATTTGTTGTTGACAAAGGATACTAGTCTTTCCGGCAGCATCGAGGCCCAGCATCAATATCCTCATCTCCTTGTTACCGAAGATTTTTGACAACAGCTTCCCCATTGTGCTGAACTCGCCTCAACCGCACAACTGGAATAAGGAAAAGACAAACATTAATTTTATTGAAATTATCGATAGTACATACACATAGGTACATGGGTACACGATTTAAAAAAATCATGGCAGTCCTAACATTAGAAAAAGTACAGAGGCCCTAGACAGAGTGACATTCTATCAGCGATAACGATGACGGAAAAGGCAAAAATTTATAGGACTGACATAAGCTATTGATAACCGAATTCATGGTTTAAGTTCGAAATTGACAGCTAATGAAATTAAATACAAATTAAGGAAATAGAGATTTAAAGAAACGATTTGAAGATTAAATTGAATCATCAGTTCATCGCGTCACCTAAGATCTTCGTCTTTGATAACATACTGTAGAGGTAAGAGGCTTAAACAGACATTTTAAGCTTTCTTTGATCAACATTTCGAAGACCATGAGACAACCATTAGGAGTAATTAAATTGTCTGAAGAACATGCATAAAACCATTTTACCTAAAACAGAGCTAAGACGGAAATCATTCAATTTATTGTTTGTTCGAGAAATCAATTACGAGAGACTTAGTTTAACAACGAAACCATCGCTGCGAAAGTTGAACTGGTAAACCACTCCAGAAGTTAGGAACTATAGAGTTGAAAGGTCCTTCCCGGTTAACAAAGTCAACTAAATCCGTTGTTCAGAAATTGAGATTGGTTTTTTTTTTTTTTTAGCTATCGATATAACGAAGATTTTTGCGGTTTTGTAAACTGAAAGCCGATTGGCTAGGTGGTATTTTGATCTTTTACAATACTATTCGGAATATATTGTAGGGATATTTTGTTACCCAGTACCTGGGTTATAGAGGTCAGATAGGCAGTTGCTCCATGTAAAATACTGGTATTTAGCTGCATCCGGTTAACCTAGGCCGATCCTAACGTAATAGTGGGGAAGGGGCTAGGCAGATGATGATACTCGGAATGAATTAAAAGACTGTAAAAATATGGATGAGGACAATTTATGATACATAATGTAATGCAAATCGATGGAAAATAATAATAACTTAACTAGCTGCGCCCCACAGTTTCACCCGCATAAGTTTCGATCCCGTGGGAATATCGGGAAAAATATCCTACGTCCTATTCCAAGTCATAGTCTACCCATATGCCAAATAACATCTAAATCCGGTCAGCCGTCAAGAGCTATCGAAAACGACCTACCTATCCGAAAGTACCTAAGCGTATTTATCTAATTCCACTCAACTTTTGTATCCTACGTTTCATCTTATGAGAGAAAAATATTGCGCCCAGAATATTATAAGCCAAAACATGAAAGCCACAAAAGTATCTTTGACAGTTATTTTTTACGGGTCACGAGTTATCGGGAGCGAATCAAAAAGTTTAGGAGAAAACTAAAAAATGTTTGCTGAGAGTCAATGTTTGATGTCGAAATTGGCAATGATGTCCATCACAATCCAACTTTAATTAAATAAGTTGGTGGTACTTGAGTACGTACCGATTGGTTTTGAAGACATGTTGGGATCTTCTCATCTTAGAAACGATCAAACTGATTCGCAGTGGTGGGAGTATCGTCCTCAATTTGAGCAGGCATTAGGTAAATCGGTTTAATGGAATCGCTTTCTTCCATTACTACAGAATTCAAGGCAGGGATAAGGTACAGAGCTTTATCCAAGCTTAAAAGATCTGTGTCCCACTTCCACACGGGGATGACAAATTGCTGGTCCATTGTACGGAAACCATACCACTGTTGTGCAAAATATACGATTCAACATTCTGCAAAGCGATAACATGACCTATAACAACATCCGATGTATTGTTTTCATACAGATACGTATAAAATATTTCGCACTCTTTGGTTTATTTCGAAAGTAACCCTAAATCTTCCGTCACCGACTCACCGTTCTCAGATTCCAATTACCTGAGATAACAGTAGATACAATTTACGCTTGTGAATCCGATCTTTCAAATCGATCCGGTTTCTGGTAATATCCCAATTTGCTTCTCTTGGAAATGAAGGGTTATAAATCATATTACAATTTCAAACAACGTTGAATAAGGTGAAGGCTTTTGGGAGATGAATTTGGGACAGAAGTTATCTTGTTTTTATAATTTTTTATGAAAATAAAATGCTAAATGGATCCGAGGAGAGATATTAGGTGGATGGAGTTTAAAAGTAATAAGTTGGCAGTTAATATGAAGAATATCTTTTTAAGCTCTCAAAATAAATTAGGTACTTATGTTCGCGAAAATTTCGTGTGCAAACAATTATATATATCGTATATCATCATCAGCCTACAGCAGTCCACTGCTGGACATAGGCCTCTCCAAATGCCCGTTATTCAGCACGATTCGATATTCGGCTGTATACTTAGTATTATTTCACCTTAATCTATTACAACAAAAAATCCTTGTCTAATACAACCGTCTATAAAGGTACCCCATAATCATATCTTTACATCGAACATAATGTTTTACGTTACCGTATCAATGATCTGCGTTAATGCATACAACGTTATCATCAATCAACATAGAATCGGGGCGACACGGCTTGCTATCGGAAACTGTCCATCATAGTGAACACCCTCGTTTATTTAAATGTATGTTTAATGGGGCTAGCAGAGAACATTCTATATATTTTTTAACAAAGACATTTAAAATTATAGTAATTGTGCCTGACGACGTATTCCGTAAAAATCTCAATGTGAAAACGTACAAAAGTGAAGCGAGCTGTCAATAGATAGTGTCAATGCCTAGCATAGGTGGAAAGACACATCACTTCACCTGTTGTGTTCTGTGTGTCAGATCACTCATTTTCATGAGTGAAGTGATGTGCTCTCGATCATCAAAATCAAATAAGACTATCATAACTTTTTTATAACACACTGTCGTGTTTTATTGTTTACGATTTAACGAACAATATTTCGTCAACTATACAAACATTAAAACAATAGGAACTTGGTACCTTTGGAATTGAGTAACTAGTTAATTTAGATAGAACGTAATTATTTCTAGAATACCTACATTGCCTACAATTGTTGCTGTGAGGCATTTAATTATTTATTCTCAATGACTTGGAGAACCTTAACTAATTAATTCACATAATTCTAATAGAAATTGCCTCATTTTCTTCAAGGGCGTTCACAACACGATCCAGGTTTACAATTCTTCCTTTTGTGAACAAACAGGTCAACTTTAGCATAGGAATGATCAATCAAGATTTCCATTTTAATATTCAAATCACAGAACAGCATTTACTTGGAACGAAACATTTAGATACGGGTGCTAATAACAATGTTCTAGCTAGGAAACCAGCTATTGCTTCAACATCCCACGTGGAACACCTACCTGCAAGATATTCGATGCCCTAGATAGCTAGGCTGGGCTAAATATAGAGAGCCCTTGGTCTGAAATCTTGTCTGTAGTTAAACGATTGGCATTTAGGTAACAGTTGTTAGGTTTGTTGAAGGCTTTGTTTTTAAAGATGACTAGAAATATAGCAAGAATAGTGTAGCTAGCAGTATATCATCTATTGTATACGCCTTCTCAATCAATCAACTCAGCCTATCGCAGTCCACTGCTGGACATATGCCTCTCCCAAGCTGCACCACAACACCCTGTCCTCCGCCTTCCGCATCCAGTCTGTCCCAGCCACCTTCTTAAGGTCCGTCGGTCCATCTAACTGGGGGGCGTCCCACGCTACGCTTGACGATACGCGGTCTCCAGTCTAGGACTCGTCTGCTCCACCGATCATCGGTCCTTCGACAAACATATCCAGCCCACTTTCACTTCAGTTTGCTTACTCTGCAAGCTATGTCGGTAACTCCGGTTATTTTCCGGGTAATTTCATTTCTGATTTTATCCTTCAAAGAAACTCCGAGCATAGCCCGCTCCACAGCGCGCTGAGAGACCTTGAATTTGTGGAACAGCCCGATTGGTCCACGTTACGGCACCGTATGTCATAACGGGCAGAACGCGCTGGTTGAAGACCTTATAATAGTCTTCAAATATTGCGGGAATACGCCTTCTCAACGCACTACAAAGCAAAATCAAAGAAATAATACTTGAGGAATTATTTTAAGGACAATATTTGCCACTTACTGATTGCATTAGAGCCTTGTAATACTTTTAGAAGACTCCACGAGACCCATAATCCAGAAAAGACACCGAAATATAGTCGCTACAAACCTAGATATAGACAGTTCCAAGACAATCGTTAAAGGGCAGATTACAGCGTCTAACAAACAACCCGTTCTCAAAGGTTAGAATGAACGAAAAGGTCAACATTATTTCTTTAGACACGTGTTAAAAATTGGTCCTTTCAATGGGACCAAAGCTTTTTACGAATTATCGCCCCTTTTCCTCATTACAAAGCACTTGAAATAACAGAATGTCTATTCAGCCTCAAAACAATAGAAAAGCTGGCCAGAATTACAGAATAGAATTAATATGAGGAGAAAAATAGCAATTACCGGAGGGGGAATAAGGATAAAACGCGTGGAATGAATTGCCAAGCCGTTATTTGTCACAGTTATTTTTATCTTTTACTAGCTACGCCCCGTGGTTTCACCGGCGTAAGTCTCGATCCCGTGGGAATATCGGGACAAAAAGTATCCTATTCCAGGTCATGGTCTACCCCTGTGCCAAATTTCATCCAAATCCGTTCACGCGTGATGGCGTTACCAAGGGAAATAGGGATTCATTTTTATAAATATAGATTTAGATATAAATTCACAGTCGATTTTTGTACAATTGCTTTAGTATTAGGAGCTGCTAAACAATTAGAATAGTGAATTAAGTTTATTCGGTCCATAAAAGACTTAGCAAGATATATATTTTCCATGCTAAGCTTTTTCATTCTGATACCTAAGTTTATTATTTCAATTAATTATTGAATACCAGGATTTGCTTTCAATACCAGCAGAACTCGATAGAAAAGAATGGAGCTAGCAAAGTTTCTAAGCAACATCTGCTGCGCGCTCGGTTGGCCAAAGATCAATAGTAACATTGAGAATATTCTTAGTTCTATCACTGCATCTTGAAGAAAACTTAAAAGTTCACTTATTACTTTTTCATTGATAGGAGAAAAGTTCAGCTATCAATGTTAATCAAAGGCTTTATGAAACCTTTTACTATATCTAAGATATATTTTGTTTTGTACGTCGTATTGCGTCACCATTCACGAGTTTTTGCTCAGTAAACGAATGCAAAATAATAATAATATAGTCAAATAGCACATGCTAGATTTTAATATCCAAAGTAAACGCCCCATTTTTCGTAACAAAAAATATGTTAGTAAACTTGCACAATGTAGTGAATAATATGCGATATATATATAACTTGAGATAAAATAAATAGGTTTCATGACTACCTGCAAAATTATTTTAAATATAGTCTCACATGATAAAATACTCGCCTGGAACAAAACAATTTGTCTCCTACGACGCTTCAATTATGTCTATTATTATAATTAAAACAAAAGATCGCCTGGAAAATATTTCTGCGGTCTAGAACAGTCTAGAACATTCTCCAAACTGGGCTCATTGGGAATCATTGGAATCCAAGTTCCGTATAACATTTTACAGTCAGCCTACTAACCGAATTCTGAATTTAGAATAGGGAGATACACAGGAGGGACATAAAAGCACAATATATAAAGGCTTCATTACATATAGGTACCGATACGTGGCAACAGATGTAGTATTTACTTTCGTAAGATGCTATAAATGTTCTGAGGTTTCGTTGTACTCGTAAATAAGATATTGTCACAGAAATGTGTGAATTTTCCTTCTGATTTACGAAAAGTAAGTAGATGCGACAAGTGTAATACTTATACCTATAGAGGAAAGAAGTTATCCGACTGGGTAACGTAGCTAATGGTGTATCGAGACCAAAATCCTTCATAGTAACCAGAATCAAGTTCGTTGCTAGAAGATGGTTGGGAATAAGAGAAGATTTCGGCGTAGGACGATCTAATCACCCTTACCAATTACATAGATAGGTACTTATCAAAACAAACTAGAGACATTAAATCGCCACGAATAAACCTTTTCAATAAAATCTATAAAAATCCGTGCAAAAACATAATTGATCCATCGATACTGAATGAATAGATCCCACGCTTCGACGAAGTAATTACATCTACATTTGAACGCTATCACCATTGACGCGTATTTTTTACAACGATTGAAAATATTCAATAGAATTCATGGAAAAAACGATTGCTATTCATATCGTACCTTATACATAACACAAAACATTTCAGTCTCGACGAATATAAGAAATTCATGAGACGTGAATGATAAATAAATAAACATCAACTAAATTAATGCACGCACGAAAGGAACAGCGGAAATGGAGTAAGAAATGTGTTTTGTCATGTCTCCAATACTGATAGGCTTTGTTATCTTTGAATGCCGTTCGTGGAGCGCCCAATCTGAATAAGGTGAACAGACTCCAGTTTGGCCTGAACGGAATCGTTTCAGCCGGTCTGCCCACCGGAATTGCCTATACGCCTAAATACATAGCTTGGGTTTTATCTGGTTAGGTGAACCTGAAGGGAAAGTGGATCGTATATTTACCGACCTTTTATCAAACTAAACCTTTGTGTGGATATTCACTAACCTTACGTTATCCTAAACTATTTTAAAATCCTTTTATCTTAAGGTCACGTCGTACTAGCACCGAGAAGATTCTAATCTATGAAACCACGAATTCCATTCAGCGAAAGCAAGATTCCAAGCAAGACCAATTCTAATTAAATTACACCGGCGGAATGAACACACATGTGTTAATTCCGCCGGCGTAATTTAAGAAGATATCGCATACCGACAACACAAATACACAAGACGGTATTTCATCAGAATTTTGGCTACGCAGAATTCCTAATACTTCAAGCTTAATTTAAAAGACAAAGGAAGTTCTAATCAAGACTGAAACAACTCATCTACGTAAGTATAGGAAACATGTACATTGACATTAATTGATCGGGTCGGCGGGATGAAATCTCGTTGTAACTAGAACAACCAGAAACTGCCGTGTGTCATGTCCGTACCGTAACCGCCGACCCAATTCTATTGATAGAAAAATATTTGAACCACGCCCTAAAAGGAAACGGTTGGAATTGAAATGATCTTGAAATATGGACCATTGTTGGTGGCATATCAATGAAGAATGGAAATAATGGACTGAAACTTCCAGAATGTCTTTACCAATGAAGTTGAGGCTAGATAGTACATTTAACTACTAGGCTAAACTGTCGAAGTCATCAACTGATGGATGCATGTTTGAGCAAAGAGCGTCTTCGTTATCTCTAAACTCGTTATAGGAGCTTGAGGCGGTATCGACATACTTGTACTTAATACTTAAACGCTTGCTTTACGTTTATGGATTCAAGCAACAGATAAGCATGGTTGATCTCAACATCGCACTTCTAAAGCCCGAATGTTTAAACGAGGCGGAAGTTACGAAGCTATATAAAACAGAACTGATGAATAGAAAAACGGTACAAGCTACAATGCATAATTTTCCAATCTCTGGAAAACTGGGGGCCTAAAACGGCCACATTAACAATTCCTCATAAAGCAATTCATTTCCTGAATTCCCAGCTGTCATTAGCAATTCCTCTAATTTGACACAAAACGCAATTCATAATTTGTGGACTATCTTACGAATCTCTATAGAAAACTGTCAAACAGATTTTCGTAATATGAATTGCACGCAGATCATACTACGAATTGTCAGTTTGTGACATTTTACGATGATTGATAATATTTTCCTATTATGATTCTGCCAAAGTGAATGTTTTAAGCCTCCTGTTCGGATGCAAACCGGATTAATCATACCGAATAAAGGCAAAAGAGCGGACGATTGACACGATACCCACTATAGCTATTTGGTCGATATACAGAATAAAGGTTTAACGGCGTGGCTTGGTATCATAAAAGTGGAAACGAGGGTTTGCCCGCGTTCTGCACACGGAACCCTGAATTGGGTCGCTCCGTGTATCTATAATGTCACCACGTCTCTGAGGTCGTGCTTAAATAATGATGCCTCAAGGTCTGTAAGAGGCAGGGACGGTTACTAATATTTTTTTAGAAAAGGGGACATTTTTATACCCTACTATTATTTCCCGTCATGGATAAACATTTACAGTAAAGTTGTCTTACCCTTGACTTGCGAAACGTATAGTCGTTTGTCAAATCTTTAGTATAATTTATCTTAGTGTCACAACGTCTAATTCTTGCTTCGCAGACATGTTTTCAAGCTAGCTAAATAATAAAACTGTCAAAGTACAAACGAAACACAATTATTTTGGCACTGAAAGAACGCGTGGTTTAAGGCAGCTCAAAACTTAAATGCCTCGTAAGTCGTAACTTATGACAGTTTGAAAATACGTCAGGTGTTCTAAAACTGCGCTGAAGTCTGAAGCACACACGAAAACGTTATTTTTATTATGAAAATGTTATTTTTCTAAAGCAGATACGTTTTTAATATAAGATTGCAAAGGGCACTTCAAAGGTTTTCAAGAACAACTTGGCTGGCGTCACTCGACGGAGAGAAAGGTTTTCGACAATCCATCGAGTTTCATTGTCGGTGTCAGAGCCGACAGGAGGCTCTATATTTGGAACAGATCTTATTTCAAACGGAAAAACCTTAGTAATCAAGTGGAAAGACAAACGTCTCGTTTGTGTTACTGCCAATAAATCGAGTGATTTCAGAAACGCTGAAATCATCTTGTATCTTCAAAGACATCATGAAACATTAAAGCTTCTGAGAGCTCAAACTGAACTTGTCTTCGCCAAAAAACAATGTAATTTCGGATCGAATGTTTTCCATCCATGCTGCTGCTGCGATGAAATATTACTTCAATTACGTACAAAAAAGGCACGCTTTTGAATTGTGTATGCATCGTTGAATAAACTATCCGTAGAGCCTCCCAAACAGTGCTGTGACGTAAAGTTATATGCGTAACGCATAACTCAGCGAAGTGTAACATGACAACGTATTCGTAGTCATACGAACATTAGTGACGTAATCACCCAGTAGTGAGGAATGAGGAAGATATGGACAATTAGAAGTGCTTGCAAGTTTACTGGTCTAAGTTTATCTGTGCTTGGGAGTTGGAAACTGATAAACAAGTTGTCTGCGCAGATTTTCTTATCGTTATTGCTTGGATCATTAATTACGGCACATTATTTCGGGGTTCCTAAACCTTAATGTTTCTTTAATGATGCTTTCAGAGATTATACGCATTGTGTTTACAATATTTATAGATATTAGTGAATTCTGTTCTTGAAGTTTGGTATACTTATTTACATAAAAACAGCCCAAAAAATGACGTCGGAAAAAGTGGGATCGTCAACCCGACGCAAGATATTCATCATTTTACCAAAGCAGCTGCCTATCTCACCCCAAAATAAGGGTGGCGCCACACTGTCACGGGGTCCAGAACCACATTGGCAGCACGAGACCGCCCTTCTATTTCCGTCGGGTCACCGCCTAGGGCGTTAACCATTTCCACGTCATTTCCCTCGGAAAGCCAATTGAATGGTACAATAAACAGTGTGTACTGTTGACTCTTGTTTTGCAAACGTGATTAGAGGATTTACGATGACGCGTTTATGGGTAAAGGGGGTGAGCAGTTTTGTGTCGCACGTGGTAACAAAATAAATCTGTTCACACGTTTTGCCAAGAGTCATATCGCGAACATCAGATTTAGAGAAGAGAGTATTTGTGATCCTTGGAGATATTTGTCGAAAAATCGAAATGCGAGAGTCAAGCGCCATCTTTTAAAATCTACGTGAACAAAATTTTTAGTGTCGCCAATCTATGAAACCCGCAGTGCGATACGAAAAAATTGCTTAAGTACAATTAATGTGCATGGAATTAGAAATAATGAAACCGAGTATGTTTTTACTTGTAATAACTTACCTAAAACGTGACAAAGCTATGTTATCAAACATTTTCTAATCTATTGTATAATAATATCCAGCGGTTCAAGTGGAATATCCTGTACAGAGTTCATAATAATAGCACTGTGGTAAATACCTATAGGTGTTTCATCAACAGTTGATAAACCAGACATCATTGTGACATATTGTATTATTTAAAAAAAACAGTCCAGGGTTTTCATGAAAATACGCGCCACCAGTTGGCGCCACTTTGACAAGAGCTCTTCCATTTCGATAATGAATACAAAATATAATCATGATGATGTTCATCATTCAGTCGCGACTAAAGAAATTATAGGCGATTTGACACTTTGGCAGGTGCCCGGACCTGATGTCTCAGTGCTGCCACCTGTTGAACATAATTTCAGAAAACCCTCATTGGCCACTATGCTATTGATACTGAAATCTACTTAATCATAACTGGGTCTAGAAGCACGAAATTTTTCCATAAGATCTAATAACTAAGGAACGATTTTTTTAAAATCATCCCTTTCAGGGGTTAAAAAAGATTTGAAGTTTTGTATGGAAGTTCGTCCTATTTCCCGAAGGGAAAAGCCATCAAATTATGAAATCCTTATAGAACGTACCGACACAAACTATTAGTTGATGAAGAAGAAAAAGACACGTTGGAAAACTAAAACAAGCACCGCCCACGAACCTAATCTCTTAGAGCAATAAAATTATGAAATAACTTCCATTTTTGCAAGTACCTAATTATTCTATCCTGTGGGGTTACTACCAGGGATGAACATAGGCCGATGTTCATCCCTAGTACGCCCACTAGTTGGATCTATGCCAATTACCCAGAGATCTTCTAAAACCCACTCATTCATCTCATTAAATGTTACGTTCCATGCTTAGGAACACTTCGTAATTTAGCTCTAGTTGAGCTTATCATATAAATTGGAATTAGGGTAAATCCTAAAGAACATTTTCATGAAGCAGAAGGAATTTGTTTTATCATAGAAGCAAGAGTAAAACATACCTAAGATTAAGGTTCAGAAAGCGATCGATTTCGGGTCGACTAGGTATTCGATCAATGTTAAAAACGTATGGATTCAAACATCAGTGTGAGCTCACGAAAGCCGTACATGAATTACCTGAATTATTATTTCGCCATTTGCGTCGTACAAGTAACTTGTGGAAACTGTAAACTATGTAGATGCGGTGGGCTGTGAACCGGTGGTTGGTTGAGTAATAATTAAACACCAGGTCACGAACCTGCCACTTAGGTATTGTACATTTAACAAAACGAACTGGAATTGCACAAAACCTCGTTATTAAAAAGACTCATACCGTTACGTGGAGTACCAATTTGTTACTTCGCTTTTATGAATACTTTGAAAGGCTTATTTATATACGTGTATGTTAGATTTAAATTCTAATACACATACCATCACGCCTGTATTCCCCAAAGAGGACTTCGTCAGAAGTGAAATAGTTTCGTCCGTAAGGTTTCAAGTCATATTCCAGACTTCTTCGACTATTACTCAGAAATTCCTAATGGAAACATTCTGCTCGACCCGGAGATCGAGCCCAGGACCAACTGCCCAGCAATTTCAATTCCATTCCACGGAATAATTAGCATCACAAATCAGTTTAAGGAAGGGAACAATCGTGTTAAGGTGATGTCAACGCCCATGATACAATCGCATTCGATGAATCAGAAATAATTACAATGCATAACAAACGAACGTGTAAAACTCAATTATTGCTGTTTAAGGTCAGCAGGTAATTGCTAACTCAAGTGAGTCATGCTTTGCTTTATTTTACGCCAAATTGAAATGGAAAAGTGCAACATTTTGAACTCTAGGAGAGTGCAGAAGGTCACCAGTTGAGCTTAAAATAATTAAGAAGAAGGCAGTCAACAATAATTATTAAAATAGTCTCATGCTCAAATGAACATCTGGCGCACCCTAGGCTCTCCCTCAGTTCAGTTCAATATTTGTATAATAGGCAATTTGATGGCCCAGGCTTGCTAGTCGACAAGTCAAATCTAAGACTCCAACTGATTTTTTAAATTCGCTTCACACTGAAAAACCATTGTTGTTTATCGATGCACCCTACATGAGCTAATTAGCTTATAAAGCTCTTGAAAGAGCAACATGGCGGCTAAGTGCGTTATCTACCGTACTAAACACAAACTGAATCGACAAATGCACTTTTAATAAAGTAATTTGTTGAAGTAGACCTTGATATGCAATGACAACGAAGATAATCTGAGAATGACTTCATACTCCGTCAAAGACAATTTTACGAAGAACAAGCTAGTTATAAAAACTTACAAGTCATCTTTACATCAAACGTGGTTAAATATATGATTACAAATTACCTAAGCCCCGTGGTCATCCTTATTATAATATTACTATTACTATATTACTATATTTACTATATTTACTATATATTTACTATATTATACTATATATATACTATATAATATTATAAATGCGAAAGTAACTCTGTCTGTCTGTCTGTCTGTCTGTCGCGCTTTCACGCCAAAACTACTGAACCGATTTAAATGAAATTTGGTACACAGATAGTCTAGAGCCTGAGAAAGGACATAGGCTACTTTTTATCTACATACCACGCGGGCAAAGCCGCGGGCGGAAGCTAGTAGTAAATAAAACTTATGTAACGTTACAACAGCTGATTGTGTTTATTGACAGCGCTTCTAGCTAAACATAAAATAATGTGGCGGCATCTACATCGCCACATGCGAACTACGCATCAAACTGACGTCACGCAAAATCCTGCATCGCGCAAGTAGAGTTTATTAAGTAATAAGCGCGATTAGCATATATACAAAGTCCCGACATCAATCGTCGGGCAGTAGCCCTCCAGACACAACACCTGTCTGGTCGGAGGATCCTCTATGGAGGATGAGTGCCACGTCGCGCATGTATTTTCCGAAGTGTTAGACAGAGTTGCACCTATTACACCCAAGCGTACATTTCGCCAGTTACGTTTGTTAAGTCCCATATAATAAATAGGGGGCGAGCCTATTGCCATCAACCGACTACACTACGACAGCTACTGAGAAATTCTAGATGGAAAAACCCAATAACACTTTGCCCGACGTGGGAATGCTCAGCAGTATCGCTTGCAACAACTAGACCAATTAGGCAGTCAAGCTAAAAAAGTAATAGAGTCAAAGTTTAAGGTAAAATGAAGTGTAAAATGTTAAACACCAAGACAAGTTGCTGCAATAATGCGCCTTTTGGTTACCATGAATACAAGGCCTTCATATCTTGAAACTAAAATGGCTTCTAAATTAAAAGTTAGGACAACATAGCGCATATCTTCATCGTTTATTTTCTCTGCAAAATTATGGTGCACCAAATTACGTGAATTTCGGAAAACTTTTTAGTTCTACGGGTTAAGTACATTTTGGCGATTGTAGTTTGGCTTGCGGCCAGCCAGTAGATACGTGCAGTATACAGACAAGTCTAATGAATTTATTGAATCATTTGTTTAACTACCTACACTACGGTCGTGAATAATGTATGGCATTTGAAGCCACACATCGGAATTAGGTCCTGGTTTACAGTTGACATTACATCAAATATGAATGTGCAGTGTTCACCATTTATTAATAATTGCATGTGATGTTTAGTGAAAACATATTCATATCAAACCCCAAATGCAACTCTTACGTATCAATAAGTCTGGTATCTTACAAAAACGTAACCTGAAATACGTATATCATTAAGTAACGAAACGTCTGATAAAAATACATGCTTCTTTATGTCCGACGTAAACGAAAATTCGCCAAGCGTTAACTGCACTATGCGGCGCCGAAACGGCTGCAAAGTATGAACACTACGCATAACTCTTTATAGTAAGTATCAAGTACTATATTCAGTTAGCATGACAACAACGAGCAAGCTGTGCCAACATTATTTTACGCAGGACTTTTTATTATTTGTGTTCACTGCAACTCCTTTAGTGATTAAGTGTGATGACATAAGTCTTTCATAAAAAGAAGACGTCTTTATACATCGTAACAATATAATTCGGAGTTCCTTGCCCGTTCTTCTCCATAGGAACCTACAACGCTTTGGAATGGGCGCCTAGCCTCATCTTTCTGACCAAACAGACTCCTTTGACAATAAAGTGCCTGTAAATGGTTTAAATTATATAAATGCTTTGAGTTTGGAGTAAAGGCTCTTACATACTGGGGCGATTCGTCGCGCGACGCGACGCCGCCGCATTGTTCGCCGTTAATTTTTCTCAGAAATTGTTTTGTTAAAATTCGCGTCGCGCGGCGAATCGCGCCAGTATGTAAAAGCCTTAACAGATATGTGGGACCAAATCGCAAGATTTCATAACGATAAAAAAACAACGTAGGACATTTATATCTATGACCAACATATTATTAGAGACTTTCGACGATCTTTTGAAATCTCATATTACCATAACAACAGAGGATTACGATACATGCGCACATTAATTTTTATTTGATATTTTGAAATGAATAGTGAAATAATTGAAATTGATATTAACATTTGTATCCCTAATGGCAAAACGTATAGAACTTACAAAAATGTAACATCTCACACACCTGTGTATCTGTAACCTATGTTTACAAATAAATACTCGAGTCTGAATCTTAATCATTATACTTTCGAAATGAAACTTGAAAGCCCAGAAAGGACCAAAACCCTTAAACTAATAGAAACGTAACTACACTATGTAAGCATCTTCACTAACTAGTAGAACCTGTCTGCTAACATGATTCCTTAGTAGGTTACTGAGAAAAAAAAAATGCATTCAGAGGCCGTGACCGCCGCTGCGGCCGGCTCGCTAACGGTACACCATCCGACTAGCTGCTTAGACTCGATAATCGCATCTCTCGATAATCTCGTTGAATGGAGACTCTTTCAATGAATATTCAAGTACTAGTCAAGTCGGGAAAAATTGTGACAATAGTAGTAATAATAATATGACTTGATATTTATAGGATTGTATTTTAAACAGTGCTATAAGCGAAAAAGTCAGTAATAAATTTTCAGGTCTGACAAAGGTCAAACATCTACGATTCAAAACCCTTTCAATACTGGTAAAGCCAACCCACATCCAAAATAGGAGAGCACAAAGCCGCCAAAAATAAACCGTAGCTGGAATCACAGACAGATGTTATGTTTCGTTTCGCTTTTAAAATTCACGAGTCGGAACAGACTTTGGGCAAACAGTCCCTCGCATTTATCGGATCGTGAAACTAGAACAATAGTCGACCAATTCATTCATATTACTTTGCCCTAAAGAAGGACAAGGAAAAATCAAATATTCGATAATCGGCAAGCAGGCGTACTCACGCGGTTTTACGCAAACGATGTAAGAATTCTATTGGACAAAAATAAATAGTCGTTGGATAGTAGAGGGACAAATGCTATTAAAATAAACAGAACAAATAAAATATGACGTCTCTACTAAATCTAGCACAGATGTGTCGTAAAGAAAGCAAATGAAATCGTAACCTGAACAGACGTTTCAATTACGGAGTTTCATCCAAGGGCTTTCTTGGGATTATTTCCAATTAAAATTGTCATAAGCCGTCGGATCCCTTACAAAGTAGCTCGAGCAGTATTACTAAGAGTATTATGTTCACATGTCATAGCTCTGTGGTATTCTCATAAGCAATAACAACGGAATACGACAACTCATGTCTAAACCGCAGAATTGCAATATCTATTCAGACGACGGAAACGGAACATGTGGCAACTATTTCATATCTAGAGTTACAGCTTCATTTGTTGCATTTCATATTCTTAGACGTTTTTCTTCACACATTTCGACCGATGGTTGTGATTTCAATGTGTTACTTAAATAGCAGCGGTTTTGTATAATTATTTCAGACTCCATCAATGCATCACTAGAGTCGAGAAACGTCGCCATAAAATATTTTATAGCTCTAGTATTTTATAACTTCTCAGCGGAAAGCGGCTGCAATAAGTTGTAACGTCTGGTTTGCTGCATGACACAAATCGCTGACGTTTGTAAAGTAAGCACTTTCGCCAAACTCTAACCAGTTCTTGGGTCTTGTGGATACAGCACACTTAGATACTCTACTTTTAACAGTGCTGGCAAAGTGGCGGCGCCTAATTAGGGCAGTAATACTCGTTTCGCTGAAGTGGTGAATAACTTTTCGCGGAGGCAAAGCGAAATGTTTGCTTCGTGACTTGAGAAGATTGGAGGAGCCTTAAAATTCTCGTATGAGTACTTTGGATTAAATTGGTAATTAATACTTACACATTGATAATTTGCGTTTCTGCCTTACCCAGCTTACAGTAACAACATTAACAACAAAGCCTTGTCAGCCAGTTTAAGCCCATGGGTTAGCCTATTTTACGTAGGCAAGTAACGCGTCGGCGTACCATCAACCTGGGGTTTACAACCGCGTTCGATGCAAATTGGCTTCGTCAGCGGTTTCCATCAGACTTTCCGAACAATGACCCCAAGCTATCCTTTTTTATGCTATAAAATATCCATTAAGTACTAACGAACAGTGCAATTCTGCATTTCGTGATCCAATATTTCGTTATTTTTATGGCAGCTCATTCAATGAAACTGCGCTTTGCGGTAGTAAATATTATAAAAGGAAATTTCTGCTTGGAAACAAGTTTTGGGTGCACTTTTTGGTAACATTGCATTCTCAGAATAAAAATATTCTTTTTAATACTGCTGAAAATGATTCTTCGCAACGCAAATTTAGGTAGGGTGTACATACATAAAGTCAACTAGGGCGACGAAAGCTAGAGTAGGGAACATCTGAGACGATGCTTTATGACGCGAGCAACATCGTAATGACCGAGATTGCGGCTGGGGAAGCCACGGGGACTGTTTAAGACGTCATTTGGATGCGTACCATGTTCCTTAGTATTGTTAGTAGACAAGCCCAAGAAATAACTACAAATGAAATGTAACACAAACAAAAAGAAGAAATGCCGGTTTCTTAAAAGTATTCCACTATATATACAGGATCTTAGTAGCATATATTCAAGTCACAGATTAAACTAAGACCAGGTCTATTTGAAATAATATGTTTGTCATAAAAGTCGTATTAAAAATCAACTCCAACAAGAACCTTTAAAAGCAAAAGTGACCCTTGAATCAAGTCCCGTCTTTGAACATGCTAAGCACGTTTAATCCATGTCTCGGGCCACGGTGATATATCGTGTATTTTAAGCAGGTTCAGGTATTATCGCACGACCCAGACGACATTTAATACGAAAAAGAATGAACCAGCTAGACTGGAACGACGGTGAAATTGATATGAAATGAAGCTGGACGACGTTTATAACAATTTTATGTCTTTTATAGAAGCCATGATAGAATCAGTGGTGTTATGATAGCAAAGACAAAATTCTCGCTGAGATTTTTGTTATAAAGCGGGAATAGAGAAGGATATTACTGCATTTCGTAAAACTTTTTATTATAGTCATCTGCAGTCCACAAGCGTGGAATCAAATTGAAAATATTTCCATTTAAAGAAAAACAAACATAAATATTATTTTTGACAGTGAGATTGAATTAAAACGAGATTTTGGATATTTTTAAGCAAGGGAACGAGAATTGGTCGTGTTAATACCTGAGCATAAAAACAATATCAACAAATTTCTCCAATATTTATCTCCTCCCTTTCCTCCACAACACGTAATGCAAACGCACCCTCCAACAAATCAGTTATGGCTTACGCTACATAAGCAGTAACGCTATCATCGGACCACTGTCTTTTATAGCCATGGACGTTTTGAGCCCCTTGAAACAACACCCTGACTGCTCCACACGATTTATGGGAAGCAAGGGAGAACATATTGGGGTTGTTCACACAGCAGACCGATCGGTAAATCAGGAAACAATAGTTGCGGATTTCGGTATCTTGAGGAGATTTCGGTCTAAGATAACGTCGTCTTGGAGACTCAAGATTGAATTACGATGCTGTAAATTCTGATTACATTATGCATCTGAAACATAGGTGATATATTGATGCAGATAGCAACCATAAGCATATTGAACGTACCTGAACTTATAATTCCAGCAAAGATTCAAGTGAGGTCAAAATGAAAGTTTTATACATGTGCTTTAACACCGTCATAACAGAACTTATGAATGTTTCAAGGTACCGTAATAAAGCGCAGAAAGTGGTTTTAATAAATATACAAATAGCTTTCGCTGCTCATATTCAGCAATTGAAGAGATTTTCACTCGTAGCTTAAAGTGCAAATCTCTTGACATGCAAATTGGTGAACCAACGGCTTCAACATTTCATATTAGGATGGGTGAAGTTAAATTTAATTTTGCCGTGAAATGTTCATTCATAAAACCGGACGAACGGTTTGATAAATGTTGAGATTTCAGAACGAGTTATGCAATAACTAAATGCAAACAGGTACGTTCACATGGGGATCAAAGTTAGCCTGCATCACAAATCAACGAACGTTTCAAAATTTTATTTCAGCGCTTTGTTCCTGGTATTTGTGAATATACCAGGAAACTCGGATAATCCACTGGCTTATGTGACTTAACTATTGGGGATCAAACTGGACCGGAACAAATAGAAATGGGGCCGGAAATGTGAGTTGTGGGGTAGGTTGCCAACGTGGAGACAAAATGGGCGAAGCAAATTGATTGATATGACGAAAATGCGATGAAAACCTACCAGCAATCACTAAATAAAGCAAGATAATAGACGATTTTGGAAGCTAAGGAATATCACTTTTCAAAACCACGAAATCTAAAGAATGCTTACAAAACCATCGTATATTATGTACTAGATAAGTACTCTGTACTCCATCAAGTGTTTCTAGGCGGAAGATTTAAAGCCATTTCCTTGCTACTGCACTCGGTGATAACGTTCACGAAGCCTCCATTTATGTAAGACCCTACTTACAGCCTGTATACATGTTATACAAACATTGTATACATAAGACAAAACCTACGTAAATGACGCTTGAGATCCTTTTACTGATACCACTAATAAAGTCTGCGGACGGAATGTTACTCTACAAGTTATGGTTCCCTTCATAGATTTCGCCATAGTTTTGATTTAGTTGAGCCATAAATTCAGTATACAGAAATAAATAGCCGAGTAATGGGTTTGGTAGTTAATGAAATGCTATGGCTAATTGTGTGGCTGTACTTAGCAAAAATACAGACTACAATAAAATTTTGATGTTCATAAAATTATAATCAAAAAACTGGTTCGGATCGCAGAAACAAATAAAAATAAACATCAACATGTTACTTAAGCCGACTCAATAACAATAAGGTAAACAAGAATATAAAATGTCTCCTTATGTCCGTCGGTGGCATCGCAAGGGACCGAACATCGGGACTTCACGGCAGATCGAGCAGCAATTTATTGAATGCTCTCCATCTCGATCACGGTATACAATGATTCGTATTCAATCAAATTGAGGTCTAAAGCCGTGACGACTGTTCCAAAAGCTGGATTTATTTGCGACTTTGTTATTGGGAGCGTAGCGAAGTGGTATGGTATGGTTTGTAATGTATTATAATATCGATTTGATCCGAACAAGCATTACGTGATATTACTACTTTTAGAAGTTCCTGTTATGCCCAAAAAAACACAGTACCGCAAAACAACGGGCTCCCACAAAGCATATTTTTTTTAAACTCTTTGTGCCAACTTTAGGATCGCTTTTAGACCAAACTAAGCCGGCTTTATCTCGAAACGTTATACAAAAGTAGTAAAATATCCCACATTTTCCAGTCTATGCCAAAATGGTTGTTGTGGAACTCCCACTTGCGGCTATGAATGTAGGAAGCCCAGATGTGGCCGATGACAAGCGCTTACGTAATCTGATTAAAAGGAATTTGTGTCACGACGGTTCGTAGACATTGTCATAATAAACTTCATCAGAGCAGGCTGGCTTTTAATGTTTTTTCTTCGAAACTGGACTGATGTTTCACAATTAATTAGTATAGAATGGATGAAGTCAAATATATGTGCAGTATCAGCGCTGTGATCGGTAAAATTAAACAATGACATGGGAAAGGAAATGTTCCTACAGATGTCAGTGAATGTATAACTCTTGCCTGGATATGGATTTAAAGATTATCAAGATTCTATGTTTGGTACCAGCAACTACTGGTCTGTCGAGGACGGTGGAGATGCTTTCTATTTCAATTTCCAAGTATAATAACTCCAAAGTTTTTTATAACTCCAGAGACTCCACGAAACATGTAAAAAAGCGGAGTGCTTCATAAAAATGACACCCGCATTGATTTAAAACAAGGGAAAGGTCGCAATCGATTAGCCTTGTGACCTGATAGCAAAAAACGTTGAAGATTATGACAAAGATAGCGCAACCAATTACATGAAACAATTGTGACTTGGTTAACCGTAACAGTTCAAATAGAACCAGTTTTATTAAAGGCGTATATGGTATTCAGCTGCATCCGGTTAGACTGAAAGCCGACTCTAACATAATTAGCAAAAGGGTACGCAGATTGATTATTTAAAGCAAGTTGAGTTAAGAAGTTTCGATGCTTCGATTAAAGAGGTGACTTATCAGACCCTAAGACTTGTCAGTCTCTCGTAAGTTATCAGGATTGTGGTGGTGCCAAACCGATTCATTGTGCCTTATCTGCCTTGACCAGATACTATTTATTGCCCTAATTCTAACCAATCTGAGACCACACAAGTAATATTTGTGATTATTCTACCGTAAACTAAACCATTGCAAAAACTGTTGGTAAGCTGAGTTTTATCACAATTTTCACATTCATAAGTACATCCGGACCGATAAACCCGGCCTTCGGTCGACCTAACCGCCGAATACGGCTTTTTAACGAGTTCTAGAATTTAATTCTGATTATTTTTAATTTTATCCAAATCCGTGGCATACATTTTTCATGTTTTAAAAGGGTTTAGGACACAAATATTCTTTTGGCGGGGGAATACGATCCAGCCGGCATCAAATGGTGATATTTTATTTAAATTCGTATTTAATTAAAATATTCCATTATATTCAAAGATTTTGAGTTAATTACTAAAGCCGATAACAATAGGTTCAATAGGTTTCAACAAATCACGGAAATGAGGACGACCGTTTTATCAACTTGAAGCGTGCTTAACCACAGTATAAATATATATAACAGTATTATATCTTCATAGAAAATGGGCGAATTTACGCGCCTCGGAATCTCAGTGTATATCAGTACGCAACAGTATCGACTGCGCGGTAGTTACGCACGGACTCAGAAGGTTTATCTATCGAGCGGCCGTAGGTAATAAATAAAAGATTTCAATGTCAGTACCGAGACATAATACTGTTATTTATTTATACTGTGGCCTAATGTATTAACGCAAGTACAATTATATATCATAACGAATATGATACTCGGTCTTTTCCCAAATAATCCGGTATAACCTTTTACCCATCACGCTTCACCGTCACTTTCATAAAATAAATTGTTTCGCAGTGAACCCTAACCCAAATTGTTCAATTTCCGGAGATAACTTTAAAATTTTCAGCCCACTGAATTTCGGTGCCAACGATTGCCCCCATTATTCTTCCTTTGTGAAAAGTATGTGATGATATTGTACATGTTTCAGTTCTACGGTATATTAATTATGTACGTTTTATTTAACACCTCATATTTTAATAACACCCTGCTTTGAATTTCCGCGCTTCAGTACAATACGCCCGTTCAATCCTTTAATATCGATAATCTTTTGAAGCTTCGCGACTCGTTGGTCAAAGGATTTATGGAGCCTTTGTGATCCTCTTGGAAATATTTAAATACCGAAAAGCAGCTAGAAATTCCATTCCTAGTACTTTTTAGCGGCCATTTTTAGATCTAGGTCGAACACACATCATCATCATTTCAGCCGAAAGACGTCCATTGCTCAGGACTTAGGCCTCCCCCAAGCACTGCTACTTCGACCGGTTCTGTGCATCTCGCATCCAGCGGATTCCTACGGCCTTCACCAAGTCATTGGTCCCCCCTGTGGGAAGTCTTCCAACGCTACGTCTTTTAGTACGCGGTCGCCTTTACAGAACCTTTCGACCATCTGTTAGGTGGCTATCCGTCGAGTTTCCCTACGTGATCGAATCAGAAATGAAGAGATACGTGCGAGAACCAAGGTAACCGACATAACCCGAAGAATTGCCAAAGTTAAGTGGCAGTGGCAAGTCATTTGTAACCAAATGACGCCTGATGACCCTCATGCCATTGTCAACCATTTTCGAGTAATTATACATTTTATATTTTAAAATGAATGAAATAAAAACATAAAATGTTAAGTAGATGATTAGAATTTTTTTGACATTTGCAAAGGAGTCAAAAGGGGTCATTTGATTGTAAATCAGGGTCCTACATCCCCTTAATGGATTGCCGTCATATAACCAATAACCCTGTATATATTTGTAATCACGTTCTCGAAAACGGCTCTAACGATTTCGATGAAAGATGGTTTACGGGCGCGAGACATCGATTTTGCTCTCATATCTGAGAAAATCCGTTTTCTCTATTTCACCCGAGCAGAGGTCGGTCGCCCAGGTACTGTTGCCAATAAACAAACAGGTAATAAACCAACGTTTACAACCGCCACATTATCACGTACTGTTATTATCCAACTAATTTATGCCAGTTGTGTGGGAAAGCTAACATAAATGCACTTTCCATTTCTCCCATTCAAAAACCAACACCAACCAAAACCGGCCATAAACCACGAGAGAATTATTATAGTAAATGTTTATTTCAAATCTTATCGAAAATGGTATCTTGTGGTTCTAAGTTCTGGATGGAATTTGTGTCATGGCCGCTAACGACACTGGCGGACCGCAAAAATGGTATGCCAACACGAAAATGTAGAATGTAAACTTGACTTAAGTTGATGGGATAGATTGTAAATTCTAAAACCACACGCATCTAAAATTGGGAACATTTTGCATTTAGAAAGTTTTAATATTGCTAGATACTTGAAATAATTCGGTGAAGAGATTTGGCAAATATTGGCCAAGCAAACGTGTATTTTCAAAAGTATTTGACTGTATTTGAGAAGCCCAATGATAGTCTGATGATGATTGACCGCATCTCAAGCACCTGCCACTTTAGGGATACATTAGCAGAACGAAAAGGGTTCCAAACAATGTTTGTTCATTCAAAATGATGACGTGCGTAGTCGGAAGTGTAACAAATCTTATGAATGGTGCAAGTAATAAAATTGATCACCAATTGATTAATTTTATTACTTGCACCATGCATGAGGTGCTTAACCTTATAATTCCCCGACTGTACTTGATATACAGTCATATAATTTGTATTCTTTTAAATATTCTATAACTAGATGATGCCCGCGGCTTCGACTTTGTGGATGTCGGTTATTATATACTAAAACCTTCCTCAAGAACCACTCTAGGCATTGGTGAAAACATCATGAAAATCGGTGCAGTACTTTTTGAGTTTATCGCGAACAGGACGACAGACAGACGCGGCGGAGGACTTTGTTTTATAATATGTAAGAATGTCAATGTATTCCAAGAACCACCGTTCAGAAACTGTATTGCAAAAACCAACAAAAAAACTCACTTTCGCAATTATTATTATTAATTAGTATAGTTAATATGTGCCTGTATTAATAATGCTGTACTTTATCAGATGGCGAAAACAATCCCGGAAAATGTGGTGCCTGGGGGAGGAACTTAAGATCGTCAGCATGAGGAGCCTACTGAGCAGGAAAAGAAACTTCAAGTGAAGATCTCAATAGAAGTCTACATCAAAATTCTCTGGCCAGAAAATCCGACATTTCATCAAGACAATGCAAAAAAACTAGCTACCTCTTGAATCAAGGCATTTCTTTCTGGCAGCAAACGTGTCGTAACCGTGAAGATAAACGGATAGTGTGATCTCTGATCGTATGCATGTACTCGTAGATTAAACAAACACATTGAATTAGACAATTAATTAGCTAATGACCTTGTTCTTAATACGATCTCGCAACAGACGATTGTTCTATTTCATGTATTTAAATTTAAATACCCACGAGGAAATGGTGTGTACGAGATAACATTGTAATGGGTTCGGTAACCGAAGCTATAAACATTTTACGGGTGCGCGTTTATCGTGCAAATTATTTTCGGGTATCTCGAGTTTTGATTGTAATTTGTACGTAAGATTTTGGGGAGATGAAATAAACAACGTAATTGACTGCTCCAGTGTTTTTCATTGATGTTTCGCGTGACTGGTAGCGATATTTATGTTTTTTCTGAGGACTGCCATTCATGTGTAGTCTTTGTTCTTGATTTTAGGATCAGTCACTAGATTTTATGTCAAAGATTTGATTGCTGAACTCCTAATAATACTGTCGTACAGCTAAACAAAGGAGGCATTGCTCTCAGAACAGATGGCCGATGGGGCCGAAAGGTTCTGGAGTGTCGACCGCGTCCAGAAGACGCGTAGCATTGGAAGGCCCCCCACAAGGTGGACCGATGACCTGGTGAAGGCCGCGGGAATGCGCTGGATGCGAGAAGCATAGATCCGGTCGAAGTGGCGGTGCTTGGGGGTAGGCCTATGTTCAGCAGTTGACGTCTTTCGGCTGAAATGATGATGATGATGAAAGCTAAAGGAGTATGTAAGGTTCGTAGCAAGTGGCGTTCTGTAGTTTCTGCCTATCGGCCTAGCCCACGGGAATAAGGCGTGAGTTTATGTATGTATGTAAAACTACGGTTTCCTTAGAAGAGCGGTGGCCGCCACATAACGGCCGCAGTGACGGCTGTCATGAAAATAATGGCAGCGGAGTTTTACTTTACGGTGTCAAAAAACGCTCTCTAGAACACTAACATACTTATAACTTTTAACGTTTCAGTGACGTCATTCGCCGGTAAATTGCAGACGCTATGGGACGGGCACTACTCTTCTAGAAAACCGTAGCTTCAGTGACAATGGACACTCAGAGAAAGAAAAGGTGGCCTAACTTGTTTGTCAAGGCATTTCCATATTTATGGCCCGTAATCACGAACTCGGCGAGTTATTTGGTGACGGGGCATCAATTAATCATCTTTTATTTTCATAATAGGCGCTGTTAAACACAATACATTTACGAAACTGACTGCTGGCGAGGTCAAATAACTTCAACAATGTTCTGGCAAACACTACACAACTTAGGTGAATTAATATTTAATTTAGGCAACCCAGCTCAACTCACGAAGGGTGAACTTGTGAACCAACAAATAGCTTGATTATAACTTCAAGAAAAGAAGTGGCTTGAACTATTTACCACCAAGAGTTGAAAGAAATCAAGTAGAGATTGAGAATTGTTTTTGCATGATCTTTAAGTCTAATCTATCAATACTTCAGGATTATTTTTTAAATTCGTCTGATTTTCAGCTTTTCAAGTAAAACAGATTTTATTTTTTGCGATAATTAGGCCTAAAAAAGCATTAAATTGACAACTTCCTTTTCAAAGTCCGTTAAAAAACTTCAAAAATAAAAACCACACGTTGGTTTAACAATTACGTAGATTGCATGTCGCTTTAGCACATGTGTGGGGTGAACAAACTTTACTGTAAGCGTCCCCTGAAGCTCGTTCAGTTGATGTAAACATCACTTGTTTGAGCACTAGTCAGGGTTGACTCCTTCCTTTGTCACCGCCACTATTTTTAGGTTACACTTAGTATAAAGCATCAACATTGCCATTATCCGCTTTGATATACTACCTAGCATTTAGCAACCCTGCATGACAATTATGGCAAATCCTTTCGCTTGATTTATGGGATCAATTTGGCGCCGCGTCCACTTTAGTACTTATCGATATCGAGGATTCCGAGACTGTAATCGATCATAATGGTTTTATTATCGATGTTGAATTAAGTCGAGGACATAATAGTCCTCTTAAGCTATTAATAAACCTCAAAGTTTATCGGCTTCTAAGTAAACTCTGTGAAAGCCTTGTTTTTTCCTAAATTCGCACGACTTTCTTGACTAGCGTAGGCGTCGAACAATAAGGAAAGGATTTTTCATAAGAATTGTTTATTGGGCACTCGTGCGGTAGAATTTTCGACACCTGGCGAAAACAAATTAGCCAGCATTTATTAACCCCGGCCAGTTTACGAAGCCAAATAACTACTTACTTCTAAAGTTTATATATGTGCCCGCTATACAGGTTGTTTGGAACATTGCATTAACCTTTTTGTACCTCCAGTACACATAATGTAGTATACGCTATAATACCCTTACGCCAATCTAGAGCCGTAAAAAAACTAATTTCCAAAACTATTGACCGTCAACCATATTGGTGAATATCACGGCTGAAAGGAGCTGTAAGGCCGATGACAGGCCTGCGACACACGATACCCGTCACTTCATTAACGGCTATTGCAGATGACCTGTCGACGTCCGACGCGTTTAGAATACCGGCTGATTGTAATAGACAACTCCTTTGTCTTGCAAACGAGATTCTAATCAATCCAATTGGTCGGCTATGCTATTACAATGACAGCGATCTGTCATTACATTTCATAGACAATGGTGAATGTGAATGTGAGATAGGGGTGGGAAAAGGTAGTTTGTAAACTTCCTTCTTATTATAAGTAGGTATTATGATTATTTGATTGAAAAGGATAAAACGTCTGTGAATGTTTGCTGCAGGCATAATCTATGTGTAAAACACTACCTTCCTACTGGTTCCATATTTAATGACTAACAATAAGTTAGTATAACCAAGTTTTTTTACGTCATGAATTCATGAGTAATTCTAAAATAATCGGCATACTTACTTACATAAATGTAGGTGACTAGGTATTTAATTTGTTGCCATTTTTGACGCGATAACGGCTAACATTTCTGTCATTATCCTCATAATACATTGTTAGGCCAAGGTTATAAAACTATTGAAATTACATTAAAGGACACTACATAGCCAATACTGGTATATACACAATACAGATGAAAATAGAATGAGCGCTTACGTAATTTAACATGGTCTACAGGGGTCGTATTATGAAGAATTTATGTTATCATTTTTCCAGTGTCAGAGAGAGACGGAGCTATACATGACCCATAGCACCATCCCTTTTTCGCAACGGAATCATGATGGCATTCATACTTCATAATAAGGTCCCTGGACCCATTCGGCGCCCAGGAAAAATGAACACCTAAGTATATTGGAACGACACAATTGAATAAATTCCAATTCTGGATTTTATCCAGTACCCAACTTACCATTGTACATACTACATACGATTTAAAATTGAACAGGATCGTAGCGCAAGCTATTTGACGTAAAATACGGAAATATAAGCAGGAAAGCCTGTTTTTCGAAAACCTAATGAAATCAGTAAAGAAGGACAACATTCGCGGTCAAAATTTGAATGACGTAAAACCATTATTAGTCATTGCAATGTAACTCTGTGTCGGGATTACATGCGTGATGTTATGTTAACTCTAATTTATACCTCACCTAAACGAGATACGAGATACATTGCAATGACTATGGTTTTACGTCGATCGTAAATGTCCTAATTAAATCTGCTCTCGACTTGTGTGCTTTTGTGATGTGCTGACCAAAATACCAACAAATTGGTTATACAGTTAGACATCAGTTTAAATTGATGAGGTTTCTTGAATCCTTGGTCATTCTACTAAAAGTACAGGTACCTGCACCTATACTACGACGTATTAATGCCACCATTTTTCCAGTGTTAGTAAGAGACGGAGCTATACAAGGCCGCTAGCACTATCCTTTTTTCGCAGTGGAATAATGATGGCATGAATACTTCATAGTCAGGCCCCTGATCGCAACAAATATATTAGTTCATACGAGTACAAACCACCAGTCTCAAGATACTGTTAGAAACGTACGGGGAATACATAATATTGATTTCTTCATAACGACAATTATGTACCGGCGACATCCGGGATAAAGGGGACTGGTGCTGTTCACATTCAAATGAGCTTCGATGTTCATGTAATGTCGTTAGAGGGACAATTATCAAGGCCCTGTGGGGGAAAAAGATGTTTTTCTACGTCTGTAGACGTTCGAGAGAGAAAAGATAAACTTTTCGAGATAGCTAAGAAACTCAAACTTAATCTAGGAAGATTAGATTCATCATCACATCTTAACACAACTGCATTTTTTCATTTAAATCTACTCGGTTTTTTGTGAAGGACATTATTAAAAAAATAATTACCCTAAATACCATGTCTCCAAAAAAATCTCTTTAAAAATCTATCTCTTTTTAAAAATCTTCACGGTTAGAAGCAATACGCAAATAAGGGGGAGAAGCTCGATTGGACCCGTTGCCAAGAGCCGATGTTAACATTATCAATACATTTATTCCGTACATAGACTGCTGGTTGGATACAAGTTAAGCGGTTGAAGAACAACTGTCGACATAGCTGCCTCGAATACTAATTGGTTTATCGTGAATAGTTAAACGCAAACACCGTTTATTAAGCTTGAACCAATATGTTTAAGCGCTTAAGCAGCTTTGGGGATTTTGTTCCCTTTCAATCTGAAGCGCTATATGACGAAATGTTAGTTGCTTGCCAGTTTATTAACAGTGGCTGTAGACAAATACCAATCATATGCGAAATATGACACACAAATAGTCAGAAATAACAACCTTATTGTCAATGTTCATTAGAAAGGTCAGGTGCGTAGTACTTGCAACCGGCGTGCGTGTATGACCGATGTATGAACGTAAACGAAGCAAAAGGAGTATGGAAGGATCGTAGCAGTTGGCGTTCTGCCTACCCCATGGGAAGAAGGCGTGACTGTATGTATGTATGTATCAACACAAATATGCACAAACACATATGGCATGTCCTGGCAATATCGCGTCAAGCGAGATTATTACCTTCCAATATTGCTTGTTGGTGGGCGGGCAAACTCACAAAACGGCTTTATTCGGGTAACTACTCGTAGGCGATATACGAACAACGTCTCGTTATTTATGCAACAGCATCGAATTTTAAATGTTACAACTCTACTGGCTGTATCGATCCATAATTCCTGCTATAACAGTAATAATATCCAAAAGGTAAGCCGAAAACCAACTTTTCCAAAAGTTTTGTGATCCAGAAAAGCAACTTCCTCTTTTATTTATTTATGTACACACAGTATAATACAAAACAGATACGACATAATTAAAATATGAGTACAAAGGTACTGCTTATTTCTTAAGAAATTTCTTCCAGCAGACCTGCGAAAGGAAAAATGAGAAAGAAATGTAGACAATAGTGTGTGAGAACAAGAAGAGAAAAACATGAATATAAAATATATAAAATATACCTACACATATACGCAAGAAAATTAACAAAAAAATTAACCTTATTGTAATTTTCGCCATGTTAGTCAGCTGGGGTGACAGTAACCCCATTACGTCTCCCTTTCGTCAGTAAACGACCCCAATTTCTACAGAAATGATTACTGCGTGGACTACTTTAAGTTCATTTGTGATTAAAATTGGGGAAATCCTGTGAGCTGTCTCGATAGCAAAACATGTTTTTGCAAATTTTTCGGCTGCGGATGTTTTAGGCAGGGCAGCGATAATTTATTTAAGTAGATAACTAATTTAAATCCATAAATGGAAATAACTCGATACTGGTAATTAACATGATAACTACGGACATTTACATTCATCGAAACCTGATACGTGTAGTTAACGTTTGTAGTAACAGAGGCGAAGAATTACAAACAGATAGTTCGACTAAGTGATAATGATACGGACAGAATTTTATACTTCCCGAATGTTTGAACCCAAAACTGCTATCGTAGACTTATCATAAAAAACTCAGAAAAGAGGAATATCTTCTTTATACACACAAATCCTACATAGTGCAGATAGAGTTTACCGCGCGATCGACATATATAAGACTTCCCGACATCAATCGTCGGGCAGTAGCCAGAGACGACACCCGACTGGTCGGAGGATCCTCCGTTTTCAATAGAGGACGAGTTAACTTGTTCCTCATACCTCTAAATTGAAAAGGGACCTGACGTCACAGTTCTATTCCCACTCATACCCAGGCGGCCCAATAAAATACATTTGCAAAATCCTTCCAAACGACCAGTGGTAGTGGTTAAACAATCTGGCAGTACTTAGCACGACTACATCCATCTAAGGCTTGTCATAATATTAACTAAACAGACGAACACAGACATATCGATTAAACTTTCACCTCGGTGATATGACACGAAGCATTATGTTAGGCTGGGATTGTGTGATCTAGTCACGTGAAAGAGTGTCCATGTGTATTGGGTTTTTCTCTTGGCATTTTATGTAGGGGACAATTGGAGGACGCACATGCAAAGGACAATCAATGTCTTGCGTTCAATGGTCTTTTATCCTTCTTATTCCTGGAAAATATTAGTTTTGTGTTTCCAGAATTGTCTCGAATAATAAAAGGCAGTACTTAGAACACTCAACGCAGTAGGCAATCCAGCACGGGGTCTCCAAAAAGATCTTGAATAATTTAATAAGCCACGCAAGAATCAGACGTTACATAAAGTAAATCTCTAACATGTTAGTCTCGAAGTCGTTTGCTCAAAAAGACTAGAAAAGTGCCAAAACGTCTCTGGAGAATCTTCAGAAAAGGACATTTTGATAGGAGCTCCAAACAAAAATTTCGTCAAATATTCCCAATAGCACGTTTACCGTTATGAGTCAAGAACTTTGCTTACAGAGAAACCATATAGGTGTAAAAACTCCGATAACCATTAAAGTTTGATCTAAGCACGTAAGAACATACAGGTGAAGTTGGGTCGAGAACGAATTTAACAATTCATGCTTGGAAGTCGTTCGATTCATGAGCCCAGACATGCAAGTTCTCTTAAGACAGGCAGCACATCTCTTAAAGCCACTAAGGTAATCTAGCACTGAATAGTGGATCGAAGAGAAATTGTTTTGGTATTGTATCGAATCGAATGGAACCGATTCTACTTCGCAAATATACTGTTATTTTCGAACGTGATGAAACTAATCAATAGATTGTATCCTCTGATAGTTTTTTTGGTTAGCAAACAGCAATTGAAGCAGCGTAAATACTTATCGCAGTACGACCAATTGAAAGTAATTAGATTGTGTCTGAGACCTAGCAATGCGCACATTCTCTTACTGGAACAAATTCGAATCACACATAAAAATCAAATTCTAAAATCGTTAAAACAGATTCTCGAATCGAAGCTCTCCTAAACTGTTTTATAACTTCTTAAAGGAGGTATGGAGGTCAGTGAGCCTTGATGATGAGAACGAATTACTAGAACCGCCAAGTTACATCAGGAAAAAACCGATATTGGCTCGGCTCTCGGGTTTGGGTACTTTCTTGGATTCGGATCTGCATTTTTAACGCTCAGTTAGACGGGTAGCGACTTAAAGAGGGCTATGGAAATTCAGGAAATGGAACGGTCCGGGAAAACGGCTCCCTTGTTATTTAGATAAATATGCTGTTTCTTTTTTAAACCTTAAATTATTCATTATTCCCAGTATTTTATTTTTAATTTACTTTCAAATCTATCAATATTAACGTCGATTTACCTCATAAAATTGATTACGGTCTCGTGTCACGCCAAAATTGTCAGCTTGAAAGTTGTAAAATAAAATGAGTCATATGTTTCTGATAAAATCAAAACCTGTTTTCGTTCTTATTGATCTTGACTTGGCAATGAACTTCGTTACTAAGCTGTACGTAAATGTTTTTAAAATGAAACGATTGGATAAGGCGATATTGTCTTCAAAATATGTCCCAACGCTACACAAATTCAATATTCCCGAGTGTCTCTTAATGGATTACTTGCTCCGATTGCAATCTTATCTTGTACATGGTACTCCAATCTGTACATAAGTACATATACTCAATACACAAATAGGTTAACAACTTACATCAACAAGACACCGCCAACACACAGGAACCATTCCACACTGTTGGATCACTTCAACAATCCTACCACACTGTTGCTTATCTAACGGCACGCACACATAACCTGAAACAATGGACAAATTGTGTTAAACAATTGAACAACACGTGGTAAACACATTCCAGGTTCAGCAGTAGACAGTGAAAAATATGAAATGCAGGTATTTATTGGACACAGTGGAGTTACTGATAATGTTAAAGGCATTCGTAGAATCCCAAGAGGTGTATCTTGAATTTGATCGTCGTTATAAAATCTTATCGAAGATTTTGACACAAATATTGTCATTTGAATGACGAAACTTTGATCAAATGCTTTGTAAGATGTCTTTGATAAGGTTTCGTTATAAAGCTATCTGGAAAAGCAAGCTTCGAATCGTATCGTAATCAAAGACGACCTAGTAACCATTATCGAATTGAATCAAATTATTTATCAAGATCATTATGATAGTATTTATTTATAGTTAATTAAAACGGTACAACACCAATTACATTATTTACATAGAAACAATTATTCAGTTAAAAAGAATGATGTTGTAACATAATTTAAGTTAAAACTAACAGGGAACAGTGGACTCCCTTGCATATTTTCGCTTACAAACACCAGGCATAAGTTTACAATCATCCGCAAACACATCACATACAACCCTGATTGCTAGTCAGAAGGGCATTTAGCATCTTTAAGGTACGATAGGTTGGGGAATCGGCTCTAGCTAAAGTTTGTCGCCGACACAATCCCTTTGCGCAACTCTCATAGTTGCGCAAACGGATTGTGTCGGCGACTCTGACGGTGTCCAATGTATTTGTCGGGCATAGATAATCGGCAGTAAAGGCCCCATAGCTCTGGGCAGTCGATACGACCCCATAAGGTCTTACAGGATATTAGTACAGTAATAATAAAATCTTAGTAGGTAATAAAAGTAATCTAATTCAGATCATCATAAACAAACTGCCACAAACAAATAACAAATTAGAATCCATTATAATTGAATATTACAGGTATTCAATAGAAATACATTAAAAAGATTAATTGGATAGGAATTTCGAAGTAAAGTATCTTACTAACAACAATATCCTGCTTAATAAATAGCAATCAATATAACGCTGTAAAGCAATCACGGCGTCTACCCAATTTATTAAACATCAAGGAAGCTTGCTTCCAAGAATGATCAAACAAGAATGAGGAAAAGACGAAATATTCCTGAGAATTTATTAAAAGATTCGAAATGAAAAAAGTAGAACATGACTCAGCTTCTGGTACCTGATTGAGTGGACTCTTTGAAAGTGCTTCTCAGGTGGATGAAGGCATTCGAGTCATAGATTATTATTTAAAGAAAGCATAAGAAATTTCAAGTGAAAGATACGTTCTAAAAAAGCGTATTGTAGAAAATGGGCAAGTTAGAAGCGACGAGATTTATAATAATAAGCTTTCACGGCAAAAAAAGAACAAGTCAAAATGTGATGTGTGTGTATATGTGGGTGTGTGTGTGATGTGTGTGTGTGTGATGAGTGTATGTGATGTTTGTGTGTGTTGTGTGTGTGTGTGTGATGTGTGTTAACTTTATGTTAAAGCCTACCATTTTTACTACTTTACACAGTAAGTATAGTAAAAATGTTAGACTTTAAAATAAAGTTAACACGGTATTGTTTATTATATAGAACAATTAGACAGCAATCAGGAATTGAAAGCAGAACCTGCTTGGCACCTGACCAAATTGGATGGGATTGAAATTAAAATATACGCCCGAGCTTCGGAAATATTTTTTCAACATTCAATTTGTTTCAATGCCTAATTCAATCTAGCTATATCCAGGTTTTTTGCAAGCACCACCGCGTAATTGATATTTTTTTCTAAGGATTTCACAGGATTATGTACAAATGTTTGGATTATCATGCTCAAATGAATTCAAATTGGCCGAGTTTACGAGTATACGTTGATTAAAAAAAACTGTGTGCATATTTAAATGTCCCGTGACTGTAATTAACGGCGAATATTTCAGATTGGTGGGCAGCAGTTCCCACCTGCGCAGTTTGTTAGCAGTTATTTAAATCAATAAGTTGCCAACTTGGCATTCGGAATATCATAGTCCAAAGAGCTTGCGCTTATAATTTTTGCATCTCTCAAATTCCCCGATATTTCCTGTTCAAGATTTGACCAGTTTTTATTAGTATTACATTTTCAGACAATCTTTAAAACTTCTCCGAAGTAGCTCATAATTCAAGCTAAAATTCATTACGTATCTCCAGAATATGATTATGAAGGGAAAGAGCGCAGCCAAAGATGTTCTCTCACACAACTTGTACTTTCTTCAGTTGTGATTAAGTTTAGTTTACAAAGAGATAACCGGTGTTCTGTTCAGCGTTTACTTTCACTTCTCCGTTACCTGCGGCAGTCATATATTTATCATTTAGATGTTTCCACGCCTTTAATACCTTTCAAGAAACTTGCAGTATAATATCCAACATGGCCACTGTCATATCGATGACTTTCCTATGCTGTTGTCGTGATTTCGAGGTTTTGCCACAAATTGTTAATTTTACCTTGGCTAAGAATCATTGAAAGTGAGAGGTCATATAGGTAATAACAATTTAATAATCACGTTCTTGCGTGAGTGCAATTCTATTTAGACTTTATTTGACACGATTCTCTTTATCGCATTGCATAATATTCAAGACCTACCAACGAAATTCTTGCCATTGTTATCTACGGTAAAAATTTCAACAAATCTGTCCACGGACAGGCAAGCAGATAATAACTAATCGTACACCTTGTCAAGGTCGCATTAATACTAATGACTAATTATCATCACACGTGCTTCAGCACCTGTCACCAAATTCAATCATAGAAACCATATACGTTAGACATATGGTACCTACTTAAGCCGGCATATAATTTTTCAAGCATGATCCGACTTGACAACAATGAAGTAAATTACAAATAAAACCTTGGACTGTCTTTCCGCATAGCAAAAGGCTTAGGACATTGTGACAATGGCCATACGCATTAATAACGTATCAGAACGAGTGTTGCTATGCGAATTCATCGGGTAAAACTTTGGTGGTGGAATCGGGTCTGGCAAAACGGAGATTCAAGCCTGAATATGGCACTGAAGCTAACATATCGCTAAGTACTGTATACGGGCAAATTAGTATTTATTGATGTTAGTAGCCGCAATGAATCAGCTGTTGACAATGAAGACTGAACAAAGGGAACTTATAAAAGTGACTAAACAGGAAAGGGATTCCCTAAACTACACATTATTATATTTTGTTGCAAATTGTCATTTGCAACAAAGTGTAATAATGTGTAGTTTACAAAGAGATCATGAAATTGTAGCACAATTACATGTAGGTTGATCTAATATAACTTTCTACCGCATGGGGTCTGAGACTGGGCGGCACAAAATGTCAGTCAAGTTACGATAAGAAACAACAACCTCTTTGTAAAAGATATTACGTTAGATCCAAAAATACCAAACCAACGTCTAAAAATGTACCACAGCAGGTGGGCCACGAATCAATATTCCCGTACAAAATTACCGTCGCGTGTATTTACCCATTTAAGGGCAAAGGCGACACCTAGCCTAAATATAAACTTTCCCACGTTTCGTCGTCATGTCAACGGCCTTAAAAAAAATTATGATGATATCGTTTTCTATTCTGTCATGCTTACAAACAAATATTAAATTTCCACGTAAAAAATAGTCTAGGTAAGAAATTAGAACTAGAATATTGAATTAACGTTCAATGTCGAAAACCTTTTCATCGCCAAAAAGTTAGAAAATTATACATTTAGCAACAAATAAATTCTTTTCAAGATCACACTAAATGTTGTGATGATTTTCGGTATCAGAATCATAGATAACTGCTGCCGAGAGGCAGTATTCAACATCTGTTTCAGCAAACGCTCAAGATAAATGAAACCCTACCTATCTGTCCTTGCTTTACTAATCACTGTGATAAGCAGCCAAAATTACTACTTTTTTACTCCTGGATCATTATAGTTTCGAAGGTAAACAGGTGTACAAACTATATCAGTCTATAGGTTTTTTCTCATGTCTACCTCTTCCTGTCTCTATTATGTATCAGCCGTTATCTCAACATATACCCTAGGCGTAAATCGAACCTCGTAAAGTGGGGCTACCTTCCTCGACGGAACGGCAGCAGTGTGTGGATGTGGAGCTGTGTCACAAACTATGCTCCACCTGTCCTCTGCCCCCCAACGACCTCAACGCTGCCACCGAAACGCCGTGAAAGTGGCGAAGTTTTGGGCCAACAAAATTTAAATAACTGTCGTGCCAGTGACAGGAAGAAGTAGACCCCATCTGTGCCTAGCTATATTCATCTTAGATCTATAGTTTCTTTAGTCCCATACTCTTAAAGCCATATATTTCGGTAGAATACACACAAGTTATCACAAATCACAGGGTTTAATACTATTATATCCAAGTCAGTGAACTGTAAAATTGAAGCCTTTTCAAGTATCTCGTCACGTAATAAAGCTTTATAACTTGGTTTTGTCAGTCTTTTATCTGCTACGTTGTTCTTGCAGCCAAATTGGTCAAGCTGTGCGAAATTTGAAAGACCTTCTTATGATATTTTCTTTAAATCAACATTATATAACTTCAAACAGGCTGGTTGTTGGCATTGTCATTAACAATTCAAAAGTGCCTGTATTTGGAAATAAATGCTTTGAGTTTGAGTTCATGAATACATTTATGATCAAAACATAATTGAAATTGGATGAAGCTTTCTCTTTAAAGTAAATTGCTGGATACATACTAAAATAGAAAGCACTTGAAAAATTAATCGCATTATGTAAAGTACAAAATCAAATCAAAACATTAACTTATACGCGATGCAAATGACATCAGAACGACAACATAGTTCGAGTAATACCTAATGAGGTGTGTTCACTGTGTTCTTGGAATAATAAACAGCTTCCTGTACCTACTCATTGTCAAAGAATAAATAAGAATCATCGAGAGGACTTTATACGTCCGTCAATCTATCAAAGGTTTGAGAGACGAGAATAAAAACTATACACCGAAGAATATGCAAAAGCATTACACACCTCAAATAAATATTCCACTACCGAGTACAAAAACTTCACTTTTAGCACAAGCCACACAATTTCTAAATCACAAATCAAATCACAGAATCACTAATCACCACACAAAACTCCCACATTCCGAGTATTCAGTACCCCCACTCTCCGAACCGCACTGGTCTGTGAACGCGGTAATCTGCGCAAGAGCACGCAAGCTTCCGTCCGTAACGCACACCCACCACAAACTAACTGAGCAAAGTATGAGCGAGCGAGGAAGCGGGTGGCGATTAAAATGTTCCAGTAGATACTGCCTGACGGAATGTAGATATTGACTTCGCGTGATTGGAGTCGAAAATAATTATGCTCTGAAGTTATCGGTAGAATTACTTATCTAAGGCACAGATTTCTGAATACAGTTACGGTCTACTAATTTTAGAAATTAGTTTTAGGACAATGTTAGACGACAATTTACTGCTGCTGGCTAACTAAAGTTTACTTGAAAGAGTTTAAAGCTAGAAACGGATCAATCGGATGTGAAAATTATTTTTCCTATGTTATTTCCAAACATGGACTTTGACGACCAGAATTTTAAATTTCAATAAAATGGCACTGGGGATTTCCTGTAAAGAACTAATCAGTTATGACACGGAAATGGAGCGATAAAGGACTGATTCGCCCCCTATTATTGGAACACACTGTAGGGATAACAACATTACTTTGTGGTAAAGCGTAAGGATTATATTTCCTGCGTATTTGTTGTATTCGACATGGACACCAATGGTCTAAACGCTCATTACTTGCAACGGATTCCACGTATCGGTTGCCATCCGCTACAGTCATTCCGTCGCGCATGAGTAACGAGGTCCCGCCACTAAGTGTAGGTAAATGGGGATAGAAGGTCCGGGCCTAATAGCCACTATTAGGATCACTCACCATATGAGGCCAAGGTTTAAAAGTCATGAAAAAGGAGGACATGTAAGTCTAGGTGAGGTCTCAAGTCTCAAAGCAGGTGTACAACCTCATAGAAAGTCACGATATTACCTACGTAGCAATTAGTTATCATCCTTTTCTTTCAAGGGTATTGGAATAGCACAATATCGATAAAAAAACCCAGGAAGGTCTTGGCTGCAGATACTTCTGAATTAATCTTGGAGGTTCTTTTAATAAATAACGCGAAAAAGGCACAGTTTAACGAAAAAACTGAACCGAATGTCTGGGTAAGGAAAGTGACAAAGGCAAATGCTCAGCGTTTATTGAGGTGGTTTCAATGCATTGTATGAAACGGACCTCCTGTACATACCTGTTTAGTAAACCTGCGCACACGCACGACACAGAACTAACAATGATATGCTCAACGCGTCCAGATTTAGAAGATGGTTTCACGGATAAGCCTACGCTGGGCAGCGTAAGCCCATTTAGATAATCTAAGTTTATAAGGAAAATAAAAATAGACTGAGGTTGGCTTCTCAATGAATTTATCCTAGACATAGTTTTGCCTATGTAAAGTAATTGTCAAGTCAAACAAAATAGTTTTGTTAGGCCTAAGTTAAGAGGTGGTCAAGCATTCATTAAGTTAGTGACTCTATTCTTCTGGTTGACCAGGTCTAGAATTTTGAATACAGCGTTACAATGCGAAGACGGTTGTTTAATTTTAAAATTTCTCAACTTCATGATACTAACGAAACTTCGCTATAACTTGGAAAGCAAACACAAACGAAGACCTCTAAAATTAGAGCTACGGCTATTCGACCGCAATTATTCCGTCAAGCGTGAACGATATAATAAGAGCAGCTACACGATATCTGTAAGCGAATATTCACGGTTTAACTAATAGGAGCACGTGGTAAACATGACTAATCAGCGTGCAAGCATTAAATTTTAACGCAGAACCTAACAATTAGGATTTACATGCTACTGTCCTGATTAAAACTACAGATTTAAAGCGAGAGCGTTCATATTTTCTGAAATGAAACGTACCTCTGCATCTGCATAATATCACAATTGAAAGGCACAAACGTAGCCAAGCCAAGAGACAGAAAGACTCGTATTCATCATTTTAGAATGGATCCTTCAAACCCACTTTTATGTCACCCATAAGATTGGCTTGCTTAGCTACACGTACTCAACTACAACTTCTTGTTCTGTTTGACGACTTCTTTTTATTTTATAACCTCAAAGGTTTACCGTTATGAGAACGACCTCTAGCATCATTGACTATCCTACTGTCTACACAATACCTCGTGTTTCCAATTCAAATCAAAATCGATTCAATTTGATTTCTCGCACAAATGTCACGCGAAACCGGTTCCAAATCCGACTAGAGGTTATTGATTAGGCTTTCTAGCTTGATGAAATTGTCTTCAATATTATTGCGACCCGAAACTAGGAACTAATAAAGACAATGCCAACGTAAAATGAACTTTGATATTCTGAATTTAGAGAAACGAGATATCGAAAATAGATTTGAAACTAGTTCTATCTTTTTCCAATTTGAACTGAGAATGGAAGGAAAAGTTTAATGAGATTGGCTCTTATGAGAACAAAGGCCAGTCTTACCATATTTTCGAAGATCATCGTTTCATCCAAGTCCAAGTCTCAAAATTCTGCCACCAAAATCCCATAAAAGAGATGTTGGATTGATTGATTGATTCATGATGAGTTTTTTTTACTTCTGTTTATTCTTCATTAAAAAGACCCTTAACACAGGTGAAGGTCAAAAGCAACCGCATGATTTTGTCGTAGAGCCAAAGGTCATGATAATGAATAGTTAAATTAGACGACATTGACCCTGAAAGGTCACAGTCATGGCCGCTTTTTCAATATCCGAAGTGACACTTGCAGTGTCCAAGGTAATCACGGAAATAAGTTTCGTGTGAATAATGTTAGAGGGAGCAAAACACATGCCTAGAATTTATAGAGGGTTGAGCAAGGCAATTCTTTACGACTGCCGCGGCTCAGCTTCGGAGACGCCTATTGTTCAGCAGTTGACTGCAGTAGACTCATGGTAATGAAGATTTAAACAATATCCAAAACGATATATTTGCCGTCCAAAAATTCACTTTAGAAGTTTATATGACCCAGCAATCTTTGGATATGCAACTACATGAATTCCAACCACATCTCATGAAACTAATTAGGTGAAATGCACCTTTTTTGTCTTCACATTCTTACACGAGGAGTTCCGAAGACTAAGACAAACAAATACCAATGTTATTTATAAGTCTTACGAGTACAACACCAAGCCACGAGCTTAGGAAGCCACATACAGCAATAATGTTACGAGTTTAGCTCGCAATAGTGCGTAACAAATAGTACAATGTAGATGATAAGATTATTAATGTACAGTAACTAACCTACTTTCTTCGATATGCTATTAAAATTCTGATTTATTGTAATGACTTGAATAACAAATATTTTCTTGGGTCTAAATAGCGTAAATGAGTCTTCTCGAGTGTGGATGAAGTAACCGAAGTGGAGAAAGCAATTGGATACGATAACATGCAATGATAAATTGCATTCCTAAAACTCAGTGATCACAATTCTGTCGAGTTTGAAATCTCTGAACAAAGCAGACCAAGAGAAGAGTAAGGCATGTCAGGGGGCCTACCACCACCGCTTACTGCAGTATTATTTTAATATTACTTCAGTGTAGGAAAGAGATGAAGCTCTACAGGACGTATAGCTCCATCTCTGCCCAAGAACTTAAATACTCAAGTCAGGTTACTACTTAACAGAATCAACTTTCTGGAAAGTTAATTTGTTAATAACAAGATTATAAAAACACCGAGATTTCAAATATTATGACGCGTTAATGTTCCGTATACATTATTAATGTACAAGGTTCAAAAAATAATGTTATCTGAATGCTAACAAGGAACTGATAAAACGGAGTGCCTACAAACCATTCGAGGGTCGCACTCATAAGTGATGATGTAAGTATACGTATTAAGTTATCTATAACGGCCACCATAATTAATTCTAATTACTTTTCGTGTTGAGGACATGGCAGTACTGTCAGACATGATGGATTGAAACTTTGGTGACTGCTTTCGACTTTTTAATTAACCGTCTTTCTAATTACAATTTCAGTAAGTGATAATTTAAGTTCGGGGATACTTGGGACATTTCAAAGGTGATGTAAAACTTTTGGGCAGTTTGCTTATCCAACTTCATCAAGACATTTTGGCCTTTATCTTTGAAAGTTCCAGGATAGTTATTCTTCTCGTTAAAGTCAGTTGTGTTTTGTACCGTCCTCGTCCTAAACCAGACGTCCTTTATCTAGTAAAGCTAAGCTTACGAGTCGAATTATCTGGCAAACCATGCCAAGAGAGGAGAAAAGCAAAATCCAAAATTGCCTGTCCAAATTGAAATTTCTGTGTTCTCGTAAATCAAAGAGGCAAGTCAATAGTACTCAACCCAGGCTTCCAACAAAATTAAAAGTTAAGAAACTGAGCCAAGAAGCACTCAAGCAGTTTCTGGCCCAAATTACAAGAGCTTTCATGAATTATTTTAACGACTTCCGATTCAAATTATATAGGAGCGTAGAACATGATGCGATACGGTTTATTTTTACCGACGATTAGGGAAGTGGCGGAAGAATGTAATGATTTGATGTCATCATCAAAGCGTTTTAAGACACACCCAAGTTATTGAACTCCACGAAAGGAAGTTTTGGCGAAAAATATTAGGTTTCCATCCACTAATTAATAATATTCAAACACGAAACGGGTGTATAAAATAGTTTTTAGTAAATTAAATCTAAATATATTCAATAGGTGGCAGGTACTCTACTATTTAAATTTTTAAACAGTTCAACGCTTCCTCTGTAATTTGTTGTACGCCCCTTCACCCCAGGTTACTTATTAATTTCTGTTTACTTTTCTAGTTTTACTTCATACGATAGTTTTCATTAGCTTGAGGCTTGAGGTCAGTATCGACCATCTAGCCCAGGAGTCACCAAATGGCGGACCGTGGTCCAGATTCGTACCGCCGAATTGTTATTTTTAATCTTGGATGCTAGTAATTGTCTACCAAACGGACCGCGACAGTCATATTATTATTAAAAACGGACCCCCAATGGAACTATTTGGTGATCCCTGATCTAGCCTTTGCCCATTTTGGGTGAGGCTAGAGCACACTCTAGCCTAGAATGTCACAACATTCAGGGTTGTTTTAGACAAAAACACTGGCAGTCAAAGCTTGAAAGGTATAGCTGGAAGAGTAATTAAGACTATTAGCGATATACAACAAAATGCTGTTACTAATTAATAAAAAGTGAAATAATAATCCGCTCACTTTCGCACTACGAGACAAGCGAACAAATAAAAATGACATCCGTGCATCAATTTTGGCGCTCCAACCGAACACAAAAGCCGAATCGTGTTATGCCCCTTCTTAGCAACGTTATTCTTATTACGCAATGTCGTCGACACATCGAGCACATGTTTCTCAAGCAAATTGAACAGTTCGGCGGTCACATGTGAATGTGAGGCTGGCTAATTGGCGTCAATTCTCACTTCATTGACCCAGGGTGAGGGACGTGTAGTATCGAATGTCGAACGATGTCGATTCGGTAGGCTGGCGCTGATAAATGCTGCGACATTGATGTTAGATTAGATGGTATATTTTATATCTAAGCATATAAATTTTTCGTTCGACTGCGGTATTGGGGGTTTCGGCACCAAACTCGAATGTCAATGGAACATATAAAACGACCTTGCACCTGCTTCATTAGCCACAAGAGTTCGTCTATCTTCTGATCTTGTAATCGGAATATTATGCTAGTTTCCGTGCTTTGCTTCGAAATTGGTCGTGGTTTGCTTTGGAATCGGTACAAAATAAATTTTGCCATCAATCGATCTTTGGCGATAGTATTAATTCCGTCCCTTCTGCCTTTTTGTGGGGTCTTTTGAAGCTAATCTTCCTTTGAAATGGTTAGGTTAGTCATCATGGCTTTTACGTACTTTTTGAATAATTCAACATTTTTTTTTTTCGTATATTTGTCGTTCGGGTAGGTAAATTTTTTGCGCGCCGTTTTCCGAATTCCATTCAACATTCGAATATTATTATTACACAATGTATGCAAAAACCAACGAAAAAAATTACTGTTTACCCATAACGTGGGAGTGAATCCTAAAAAATAGTTTTTATGTATTTGTCAATTGATTAAAGGTTTTAACTACCAAAAACGTTTGGTAACTTCTAATCAGATCCAATCAGACTCATTCTTCTTAGAATGTCACAGTAGTATCCTACAGTGGTGTCCATCAGTTCCTGTAATATGCAGGCAACAGGACATACTGGACAAAATATTAAGTGCCCCATTATTTGTGGGATAGCACCACATATATCTACACTCCAGAATAGAGTCATCTAAGAATCTCCACCTGAACAGGTTTTCCTGGCTTTGGCTTACCTGGGTCCGCAGTCAATTTAAAGACTTCCTGGACCCATTGACAACTTATGTAGGAAGGGATAGTCTGAACACAAGTGTTTAGAGAAAATAGTGAAAGTTATTTCTCAACAGCTATTGTATCATTACAAACACATAACATCATAGGTAGGTACCTGTATTCTATTTTGCCAGTTATAATTTTTGTTTTACTCAATAATGTTAACATTTTAAGCACATTTTAATCTCGTAGACTATTTTAACAGGTCCAAATGTCAGTCTATGAGATTAAAAAACAGACTTTAAAGACTGAATAAATTATTTGCCTGACAATAAGTCATCACATGAATAATAAGAATACGCTATGAATCTAATATATGATTGTTATTACTATATGAATGTTCTGGACACAATAGCTGACAATAGAGAAGCAAATCACTACAGGTTGTAATTTAGTTAATGAAGAACAAGGTACTTTTTTCCAGCTAAATAAATACAATTAATAAGTTACAGCAAACTTTCTGCTAATTTTGAGACAGTGATCATTGTGATAAGTAAAAACAACTTTCAAATCAGAATGAGTTTACGATGGAGCTCTGAAGTTGGCAAAAGTTTTAAGTTGTATCATTAACTAAAGATCAAACTTAAAATTTTAAATTACTAGCTATGCCCAGCATGCGTTGCAATGCCTTTTTAATTTTTTTTTGTTAGTCTCTGGTACGCTCACAACCACTTACCAAAGTTTCATCACAATTTGTCTGGCCATTTTTAGAGTTTTTGAGAGACTAATGCACGACAATTGATTTTTAAATAATGTATAGACAATATTATAGATTATAGTTTTGTTAAGTCTACCAATTTAACTTGACCATGCAGTGGTCTTTACAGAAAGTAAGAAATTAGAATTAATAATATTTAATAATTATAATATTTAAGACATAAATTAAATAAAACATAGAGCACAATAAACAGTTAATATGAGTATGACATACTAAAATAATTTTAAAAGTTTTCAAAAAAGGTTTTTCTAAATGACAGTGATTCGAAAACCAGTAGGACAAGTAGCAATAATTCGGTATGCATGTCAATAACTACTGGAAACTCTATGGGTAATTTACGTATTTAATTAAACGCAAAAAAGTTACTTTAAAAAAACTTAAAGGTTACATCCAAAGTTTATAAAACACTATCTAAATTATATTTTTAAATGAATTATCGAGTCACCCTTTCTCACGTACAGTATCAACAGATATTGTAGTGATTCATCGGCGGGAAGTCGGCATTATTAGCTTTGCTACTGGAAAACTGGTTACTACATGGCATCGAGAAGATACAAATTCTAACAAGGTTAGGTCACTGTAGTAAATTTAATTACAGAGTATGCAGCCAACAATGTTCACGGAGACATGTATTTCTTCGTAAGAATAAAAGTATTGTCACAAATGTCACGTTTTGCTGCAAAGGCGGAGCCGTGTCAGCCGTGCCGACAAGCTTGGGCGATGGCGGTCAAGTAACGGCGGCTTCATTTTCAAACTTTAAATCACATCTCACTCGGTCCAACACCAAGTGTGGAAATATTTAAGCGATTTTTTAGAAATAATTGAAAACTTACCACATGACAACGATAGATTACATCAATTTTCGACATTCACTCACAACACAAAACACTTGGCATCCACGAATCACGATACAGTTTGACAATGACAGACAGGGCAGTCACTCGCTCCGATAGGTACTAGCGCCACGTATTGGACTTGAATGAAGCTAGTAACATATTGCAGTGCTGCCAACATGCAGCAAGTAGTGTTTTCGGATATTGAACAGACGGACAGAAATCGGATTCCGAGTCCGCTGATATTCTCGTCTCTTGTTCTAATTTGTCGGTATCACGATGAGTGGTAAAAGTTCGTTGTTGTTATTCTAAACTAAGCACCGCGTATTGATGCGGTTTTCACCATCATATAAATAATTTGTTTCGGAAGGTTATACTTATTTGTATAATACCTATTTATATGAATATTTAACTTACTTACTTATAATTTATCGATGTTTTGTCACCTCGGCCTCGTACAAACCGTGCATAGCAGGGGTGGGTCACTCTCACTCTCTATAAGCTAATTAGTCTGTGCTCTCTATGCTCTCACTCCACTAATGTCTGTGTAATGTACAGACGCCAGCAGGTCAAGCTACCCGAAACTGTCAGATTTTCCCAATCAACCTTGAACCTTAATGCTTCAGTGATAAAGTTGAAAATCTATTAAAGAAATTTGACAGATTGTAGTAACTTGATGTGCTGGCGTCTGTACCTTTAATGTGGGTGATAAACGTCTTTAAGTTCGCGACCTTACTCGGCTCGCCGACGGTGACACACGTGAAGCATTCTCAGAATTTCATTGTCAACGCGGCTGACGGTTCGCGGCTCGCGGCGGTGACAGATGACGAGCCAGGGCGGGCAAAATTTCAAACCTGTTGGATCGCCGACGAACTTACTCGGTGGTTTTTAAGTCCGCGTACTTAGCATGACACACGGCCCATGGGCGAGTAACCTCGCCGAACCATAAGTACACGGACTTGCTTGCACGTCTATCACCCGTTTAAGATGTGGCTGAGTATTTTATAAACATAAATGAGGCTATACAGACACTACAAAAGGCCATCGATCTCTGCTATTAATTTTTACAGACTACTGTGTGTTTAGACAAGACTCAGGCTCAGGCAAAACGGTTTTTTTTTCTTTCGAAATTCGTCTTTGCTCATACTTCAAAGTTTCCAACGTCATTAATTTCACAAAACTGGCTACATTTTATTTTAATTAGATTTTATATTTTATACATTTTATTTATTTTTATCAAAAACCGCCATTACCTTTTCACAAGATCTCAAGATGAATTTATTTTTCTAGCATGGCAATACGGTTTTAATTTTAAATGTCAAAACAATATTTTGAAGATTATTTTAGAAATCAGAAAGTTGTTAATTCAGTAATAGCAAATTATCATAAAAATGTTATTCCGGCAGTATATTCAAATTGCTAGTATTTCAAGATCGTTTTTGCATAATACTATAAAACTGAATAGTAAATATTTATTGGCTCCATGTTTACATAATTCTTGTAATCTTCAAGCGGCTAGGTTAGGACTTTTTGAGCATATAATGATGTTCTGAATTACTTTACACACTTTACATTTACACCAATTTAATTTTGCAGATCAATAGGGTTAGCTGTTCATTCTCGTCTCGCAGAAAAAAATGTAGACAAGCGACATTCGCCTCAAATATTGCGAGACTCTTCAATTCCCGTTAAAGTAAAGAGCCCGGTTTTATCATCACAGGAAATACTTGAAAAATACATCACTGGGCTCAGTACGGATATATACCAGAAGAACAGGGTATATAAGAATGATTTGATAAGGGTAATAGCTAAAGTTAAAGAATATAACTTTTCAAAAAAGAAGCAAGCTTTGCTTATGATTCAATGCTGTGGTGAATTGTTGCCTGATGAAACTGCATTGAGCAGAATGCAGTTGGTAGAACAGGTGTGGAACACACTAAAGTAAGCCATCCTCTTTCAGCATCTTTATTATGAGCCTTTAACCACACCAACCCAACATCACCTTGGTTCAGGTTTCCTCACGATGTTTTCCTTCACCGTTTTGTCCACCAAAGCAAGTGATAATTATACAATATGCACATGAATACGAAAAGTCAGAGGTGCGTGCCTTGGATTAAATGTAATTGCAACTCCACAAGTCTGGACCTCAAGCACCAAGTTGTTTAGGAGCACTGTTTACAGAACTTATTCCCATTTGCACAAAGTAGTTGACTGATGAGCATAATAATATATTATAGTCTTGTTCTTATAGACAACTGTATTCATCAGTTCATTTTTAAGTGCTGAGTTGAGCTCCACCGTTACTGACAGATGCTTGCACTGACTGGACAGGTCCACTCAAATCTGTGTGATTCTTTCCTCAAAAGACCATTTCCAACATTAATCTACACGGTCCTCATAAGGCCTGACCAAGATTATGTCTGGACTTTAAAAAAGACTGAGACCTGTGAGTTTGTTGCGGCCTTTCTTCTCAGAGTAATCAGATAGGAAACGCCGACCTCACCTAGCTTATTTTTAATATTTTTTAATATGATGTGTAAAAGTGATTCTGTTATCCTATTTACAGAATAAACAATTTCATTTCATTTCATAATTTAGAACCACTAGCATTTAATTTTAAGATTAACAAACGAAGTATTAACAAATTTAGGTGTTTTCAGGCCACACACATTCTTTCAAGTGGACCATTACAACGAACTGCTCAAAGTGTACATAGCGAACAACAGGACTATCACAGTCAGCAACTTTATCAGGCAGATGGCACCAATTAAACCTTCAAACACCACTTATGAGCTAATACTTAGAGCTTTAGGGGAGGTTGGTATAGCACCATAATATTTAATTCACAAGTTGGCATAAACTATAAGAATAAATTGCCTAATATATTCAAGTCAGCAAGGTGATCACATGGCCGGTTATGTGAAGGCTATTTTGATTTGTACTAGCAGATACATATTACCCTCTTCATAACATGGTTGCTGGTACCTACTTGCTAAGACTGGGAACCAAAATGGTGCCAGAAAAAAAATTATTATGGTTATTTACTAAGAATATGTGTAAAACCTAGTTTATAGATATGCCATCCAGGAAGATGCGCCCAACTCTTCCTAATCGCTTACAGTAATCGCGTTTAGGAAGAACAGTGGGGCGCGTCTTCGTGAATGGGACTATCTTAATGACTTTCATGACTTTGAAAAAAACAAAACAATTAGAAAGATGTTTTAATCTGCAATATGTTTATCAGGCAGGTGATATAAATCAAGCTACCGAAGTAATATCTAACATGAAAGCAAAAGGACTTCCTGCCAACGAAAGTGTATTCAACTCCCTCATCATCTGTCAAGGAAAGGCTGAGTAAGTTCATACCAAATCTATCTCTATAAATAAAAATCAATGTTTGTTTGTCCTCTATGGACTCCAAAAGGGCTTGATCAATTTTGATGAAACTTTGGTAGGCTGTTCTGAGGACGCCTGCGAAGGATTCTTGCACAAAAAATCTATATTAAAAAAAAAGTGGCATTGCAATACATGCAGCTAGTAAGTAATTAGTTTTTAACCGACGAAAAAAAAAGGAGGGGGTTCTCAAGTCGACGCGTATATATTTTTTTACTCCTACTGCTCTGCCTGTACTGTATTCTATGGTAAACCTCAAGCATTGCATGAGTTATTTATCACTAGATATTAAAAAACAAAATCCCCCCGTTGCGTCTGAAGTGGGTTGCTAGTAATTCATAATTTGGATAAAGTTCTGAGAGTTCACTTCAATAATCTAGATAAAAAGACTACCAGTGTCAGTGTGTCTCTAAGCTGTGAGTTATAAAGTTCTCCTTTATAAACTACTAGGTTCCGCCCGCGGCTTCGCCCGCGTAGTATGTCGATAAAAAGTAGCTTATGTCCTTTCTCAGGCTCTAGACTATCTGTGTACCAAATTTCATTTAACTCGGTTCAGTAGTTTTGGCGTGAAAGTGCGATAGACAGACAGACAGAGTTAATTTCGAATTTATAATATTAGTAAGGATTAGTAAGGACTAGCGACCGGCTTCGCACTGTTTTAACGAGTTCATTAATAGTAACATATCGTCGTTCATATTGCAATTTGTTCAATGTCAAAAATTTCAATTTTTTTTTTATTTCTGAGTTATGCTTTAATTTTAATTTTGAACGCGCCCAAAAAAATGTTCAATGTCATTTACCAATAGGAAAGCAGCGTTTGAAACTTGCAATATGTCACGTGATCGACTCGGCAGTAAATCTTTTATGGCAAAAGAAAAAACAAGTGGAAATTATTAATTAAGTTATAAATTGTGCTTTGTTTCTGAGGTAAGTTGATAATTATCATAAATTACTTATCATTGTGTGCTGGTTTTACTTGATTTTGACCTATTTTGTAAATAATTCCAATAAGACCTATGTTGCAATACGTAATTACAAACGCGACATAGAACCTTTTGAATTTTTCTTCGGTTTTGTATGCATGGCTTGGTGGTTGATTGTTGCAGATGAATAACACAAGAGGAAGCCAGTTATTACAGTTAGCTACAAGTTCCTCTCAACATCCTCGCCAACACCGACTGAACGAAGCTACTGGCCAGTTGTATGAAGTTGAAACTCTGCAGCAGTGTGCCACGTCTAGTGATGATGAGGTCTTGATCGAAGAAGGGTCGTCTTCTGACTCAGACTATGTGCCAAAACCAAGTAGTGTTGGCTCGTACTTTCTCCTAATGCATTAGAAATATCGAATGCATTAGAAGAAAGTACGAGCTCCAACGAAGAGGTCCTTGATGAGGAGACAGGAGTGCTCACTCGTAAGGATACTCACAAAAGGAAACGCAGTCGTAAGGGTCAAGCAGATCAAACAAAATAGAAGATATTAAGTAACTCTAAGGCTATGTGACAAGGTAAACGGTATGAAGGTTTTGAGAAGGATAGGAATGGCAAATTAAAAAAAACACTGTTAAGACCAGCAAAAGGCTTACAGGAAAGATGTGGTGGGAATACCGAAATGAAACATGGGGGACCGAAACAAAGGTTTCAATGTGAAATATAATAACCGAAGAATACCGAAAACTGATTTTTGATTCTAATTTTCTTAACTATATTTTTTTTTTATTGTTCCTACTTTAATTATAAATAACTTGAATAAATACTATACCTGTTATTTGAAATTATCTATCAATATGTTACATGTCACAAATTTTACGTCAATTGTAGTTACAATAGGTTCCATGTCAAATTTTTAACAAAAGATAATTATATATCGAAATTTCAAAATGCACATTTAATAGAACACAATAGTTAGGAATCACTAGTTAAAAAACATGTTGGTGTCATAAAACATTTTTTTCCAGTATGCTGTTTTTTTACTCTCCTGTAAACTTGTCATTTTTGACATAGAACTATTTGCAATATGAACGACGATATTATACACATAAACCTTTCGGAATAAATGTTGGTGAAAACCTCATCGAATTCTGTTGCGTGGTTTAGAAGAACAAAGCGGACGTAAAAACACGAAAAGGGCCGGGCTTTAATTTATAATATGTATAGATATAGATGTCCAAATTAAAACATCCACAAGGTGCACCCATCTGGTCACTAACCTTTTTCTAATTCTAAAATTCTAGTAACATCGAAAACATACAAGAAGTGCTGACAATGATGCGGTCACTCAACGTTGAACCCTCAATAGACACGTTCACAGCCATAGCAAGAGCGCTAGCTTGGAACAAGAAGACTGAGCCCATGCTAGTAGAAATGTCGAAAGCGCAGAAGATAGGCTTCAGATTCATGGAGTCACATATCATGGACATTGTCAAGACACTGGCTCATGCTGGGTTGTATCCGGCTATTCCTAAGGTCTGTATCTTAGGCTGACCATCTACATATACTTAGACTTTAGTTTGTTATGTAAAGTAAGCGTTTCATACGAATTTGAACATTATTTGTATAATTATAGTGCTCAAATTTGTATCAATGTTTTATCACATTCGCTTTTATGGAATATGAACATTTTCTACTCAATTAGGTTGTATTTTACTGTGATTAAACAGCAGGATTATTTGCATGTGCTGATGATATGAGATTCTTTGTAGCCAAATATAAAAAGCGGGTCCATAGCGTCCATTGGAGTGAAATTTTCCTTTTTCACTAACTACTTTTTAAATGCTGAATTAGGGCCCACTCCCTCTCACTGAGAGTAGGCCTGTGTCCCAGGACTGGCAACATTATAGGCTGATTATGCTTACTTACCTCTGCAATTCCAAAAAAATATATTCTGCAAATGTCATGTTCACCATGGACTAACAGTGACATTTGCAGAATATATTTTTAATTACAAGATTTTAATGTATGTCATGTTCGTATTTTTATTATTTCAGGTCCTCGGTTATCTTCCAGAAGAAGTTCTAAAAACGCCATCAATCTCACCTCTCATGCAAAGTGTATCCACACAATTGGTATTCCAAAATCATCCACTAGCGGCTCTAGAGATTTACAAATGTCTGCCTTTGCCTTCATTTGGACCTAAAGATGACCAGGGACTGCATGGGAGGAGTCTAGTACGGGATTGTGTTAAGGCTGGTATGGTAAGTGTTTGTGACTTTAGAAAACTGTATTAATTGAGTACGAAAAGACTTTAAATAGATAGATAGATAGATAGAATACTCTTTATTATGTACACCATAAAAATTACAGACATAAATTAGAAATTTTACATAGGGTGACACAATGGGCGGTCTTATCGCTAAAAGCGATCTTTTACAGACAACCTTTGGATGGATTAAAGTAAGAAGGAGAGACAATACTGCAGGTAGTCAGTGGTGTGGTGACTTTCCCAGCAGAGGAGCAATAAGGCCGCGTCCTATTTAGATAGATTTCTGAGCCTCGCAGCCGAAGCGACAGAAGCGCGCGTCAAGCTCGCGGCTATAGCCTTTAGCCATCCTATGAAACTGTATGACGCGGAATGACGCCGCTTTCGAGCCCCCCGCGACAGTCGCGTGCGGCCGATGGCTGTAGCGTCAGTCGTAATCCGAGCGCGGCCGTTCCACGTTATGTCTTGTATTGTCGCGAGCCGCACGGAGACAAGATGTCTGTGCCATTTTTCAAGTAACATGACGGCAAGTGATGAACGAACAACACTGACGGGAGCGATTGACGCGCAACATGGAAGCGTGGTCGTCGGCCAGCCGCGTCTAACGCGTGCGTCGTTTGCTTAGCATGGCCGCGCGCGTCTTATGCGCGCGTCTGACGCTTCGGCGCTAGTCTTGGAAGTCTACAACGATCGTCGCGGGAATACGCGATCGGTTGCGTACATATGTCACTTTTTGTTCGGAAAACCGGAGAGTTCGAATGGTCGTGTATTCGCACGACGATCGTTTTTAAATAGGACGCGGGATAAAGGCTTGCAAAAAAGAAAAGACTGCACTTACGCCATGGCAACAACTTACAAAAATATCTTATAAGAATCTATACATTTATAAATATAGTCGCTTTTCGTGTTTGTCTGTATGGCCGCGTTGTTCTTCTAAACCACGCAACAGATTTTGATGAGTTTTTTACCATCGTTTAGAGAATTTATTCCGGAAGGTTTATGTGTATAAACCTAATTAAGAAAGTTACATAATACAGTATGCAAGGGTAAACACCGTTGTCACTCAAACCATGGGTAGTTGACTTAAATATAAAAATAAATGGCCCAGTAACAACAAAAAAAACCTTATTTTCATTAAAAGATTTAAAAAAGTAAATATCCGTCACTGTCCCGATACTCATGGATACGCGCTCGACAGAGCTGCGAAACAGCTGACTGAAGAGGGGCCGCGCGGTCATGTAACGTCCCGAGCGCCCGCCCGCCCCCGCTAACCGCCGGCCGCCGTGTTAAGACGAAAGTTCGTTGCCCTTGCGTATAGGGTGAAATATTCTTGTGGAAGAAAGTAGATTTTCTATTAAAAAAAAAAGTTGTTTTTTTCCATTGATTTTACGTTCCATAAATGCAACCAAACCACTGGTTTCAAGGATAACGGTGTTTACACTAACACCCAGTATAACTAAGAATCTTGATGTTTTGTCAAGTCGTAAAAACCGTGCGAAACCGGAGCGGGCCGCTAGTAGATAATAGTATAATTGGTTCCTTAAACTTTCCTCAGCATAATATATTTACTGTATTTCAGAAATTTTATGAAAACTGAGTTACAGTTGCAAAAATAAAAACCAGTAAAGCTATAAACAAAATCCCCCAATCCCCCCCATAGCCCCTTGTAAAAATCACACCAATAAATTGGAGTTTAATAGTGTTAAATCCAGATTTAGTTAGCATTTCTTCAACATCATTATCATAATACTATATTACTTTCACTTTCAGCCATCAAGTATAATAGGCCTAATAACCCAAGAGCTGATGTCCTCAGGGCGGAATCCAATAGCTTTACAGAACGCCTGTGAAGCCGCTTTACAGATGGGCAAAGTGCCTCTAGCGTTGGACTTAATGACTAGGATGAAACAACTAGGAATAACTCTACGCCCTCACTACTTCTGGCCGATACTGCTGCATAATTCTAAGACTTACGGCGAGAAGGGTAAGTACTATCTAGTTTTGGTAACCGAATCTTCTATATATATTATAAACTAGCTTCCGCCCGCGGCTTCGCCCGCGTGGTATGTCGATAAAAAGTAGGCTATGTCCAGGATCCCATCTATCTCCTTGCCAAAAGAGATCATTCACCGTCCATACATTATTGGGCTATATTTTTGAAAGTGCCGGCCAAACAAAAAAAAAGCTATATTCCGAAAGAGTACCTACGTATTTCTCTTAATTTTTATTTCTACAAGCTATTACTTTAATTAGATAAATAATAATTATTTTAACTAAAACATACTGAAAACAGTATTTTTCAAAATCGTTTATCAGCGCTGGGAATTGCCGTACAGATTTGGTATCATAGTGAAAAGTGAAGAGAATAACTTGTTCTAACGAAATATATAATTTTTTTTTTTGTTTCATAATTTAGCCACACAGTAGATTTTTAATAGATTACACTTCTTGTTTCAAAATACGTTATACTTAACCCTTAGACGTTATTATTATAAGAACAATTAAATCATAGACTAGACGAGACATGCGATGTGACTTTCAAATCTTCTAAATGTGTTTGATCGATTTCTACACATCCAACCACTACGCTTCAGAGGAAACTCACCCTTACGACATCCACGCGTGCAGCGCCGTGCAGGGACGCCGTGCATCGGGAATAATATTAGAAAACTGACGAAGTACGCTTTATTTTCCCAGGAATAATGAATACCCTAGCAATAATGGTACAAATGGAAGTCAAGCCAGACTACGACACGATAATGGACTATACCTTACCCTACGTTAGCTTCACATCGCCACAGAATTTGATGAAGAAATTCGTAGAGACTGGTCTGTCTGTGTCGACTGTGCTGACGCCTATGATGCAGACGCTGTCGAATACTGGACAAGTTCGAGCGGCCAGCGAGTTGTGTGAGTATTGGACAATTTTGATTTGTTTTGTTGACCCCAGGTTTGTTTCAATGTAATTGTTGCCTTAAGTAGTCAAGTATTAAGGTTGATATTTCCGTAAACCGATCACAACAAAATTTGAAAGTCGATTTTTGAGAGCTGGGAAATGGACAGGTAGTTAGTATATTTGTATGTCACTATAATGTACCGATTACGACTACACAATATGAAAATAGACTTTGAATATAATAGCTAACAAAATGCCAATTTGTGAAATAGTTTCATCTAAATAAAACTATTTAGGTGTATTATCGATTTTAGTATGTTACGCGCTGAATATCAAGCAATCATCAAAATCCTTCTCCAGAATTTTGGTAAGTATGCGATGAGATGCCTCGTAGGCGTCTTGTGACAATAAAGAAAATAAGATAATTCGGAATAACACAGGAAAAAACAGTATGAAAGGGTTCGTCCAGTAAAGTGCATTATGTAATTGTGTTGTATCTTCTAAAAACCTAGAATGTACAAGCTACATTAATTGAATTTTCCATTACTTAACTTTCAACGATAACACTTGCAAAAGCCCAGGTTTCTAAAACTTCGTAGAACATCTCAAGGGTCCAAATACTATCCCTGAAAACCACATTCCTATACAATTTTTTTGTGTTTTCAGGCGAACTTTTCCCTGGCAAAGTCGACTCGGAAAAGTTAATAAAGCCCCTTCTAAAGGGTTACCTTATAAGTGCTGATATTGACTCAACAATACATACACTTGACGACATGAGAAATAAATCTATGGTGAGGAATAAGGACTGGATTGGCAGGTTTCTGTGCAAATTCATGGTGCATCCTAAGATTAAGGTTGATATCAGTGACGTTATTAATTTGTTGAAGGTAAGTTTAGCAATTTATTTGGGGGCCGGGCTGCATGCTGACAATACTTAGGCTGCTTTCCACTCAGGCGGAGCTAAGCTTAACGGTGCATGAATTAAATAATCACAATGTTCCAAATCTCCCTTCCGTTTCAGTGGAAACAGTGTAGGTGGAGTGGAGCGGAGCTGAGCGGACTTCACATAAAATATATCAGCACGCGATCCCGAGCGGGATAGAACGGAGAAAGCAGTCTATGTTACTTCATATGCTTCGTTATCTTCGTCTTCTAGTAGAGAAAGTTATAAAAGCGCTGCTTTCATTCTTTTCAACGACATGTCGTATGATATCTCTGAGGAATTGAGTGTAACTGATCGGCGCATCTTTGATCAACGCCGCTTCACTCTACTATGCTCCACTCGGCTTCAGTGGAAAAACACACCACTTATCACTGCTCTTTTCCGCTCCGCACTGCCCAGTTCCGCGTCAGTGGAAACGCACCCTAATAATCGTTCTATCGATATCGATCAATCCGTAGTCTGTCATAAATAGTCACTGTCACATCATTATTTAACTAAAAAGAATTACGCAGGGAGTTTACTTCCATGTGGGCCCATTTTTCCAGTGCGAGAAGGAGCTATACATGATAGCACTATCCTATCGCATCGGAATCATGATGGCATTATACTTTATAATATTATCTGATATGTTTACTGATTTTTTTTTTCTGTCCCCAGGCTCTAAACAAGTCTCCATCCCCATTAAAAATCTCAACGCTAGCAGCAGACTACTGCCTGACCCGTCTTCCGGACAATCACGCACCGGATATGATAGCCCAGTTCCGAGATAACATCATATCTCTTACTGATGAGCGGCTTATTGATGAGGGGGATGTCTTTGATCAGCATTTGCCAAATCCGGTAAGTGACATCAGCTACTTTGAGTGAAAAAGAAAGAAAAAAATATTGCCTATAATACAACCAAAAAAAATAGTATTAGAATACTAATATAATATACAGTATGTTAACTAACAAAGGGCGTTCCCGTTAACCTGCAATAGTATAGCGTCTACACATGCTAAAAAAAATATTACCATTAAAAAAAAAATGTTTTTTTTTGTTTTTGTATTTTAAAATATTCACAAAAAATATTAAATTGTTACGGAAAATAAACTCTCTGTACACGCCCACCTGTCATACTTGTTTTTCTACGTTGAAATACTAGTGTGCGTGTACAGAGTGTTTCTTTTACGTTTAAATTTAATCGTTTTGTGAACATTTCACGACACAAATAATTTTTTTTTTTTTTTTTGAGTTGTAATATTTTTTTTTAGCATGTATACACGCTATACTATTGCAGGTTAACGGGAACGCCCTTTGTTAGTTAACAATGTTAACTAACAAAGGGCGTTCCCGTTAACCTAAAGTTAGATAAAACTATATAATATAGAGTATGTTAACTTAACATACTCTATATTATATAGTTTTATCTACACCCATGCTATAAATCCTCTATAAAAGTGTCTGAAACAGTTTGCTTATAGCCAACATTAAAACATCCAGTGTCATAGTAACCATAATATCATCCAAACGGGTGTTATAATGTTGTACTGAATTTCATTATGCAACTGATTTCAAAAAAGAACATTGTCTTTCACGAGCGTTTCACTAACAAAGCACCGTTATTTAAAAACAAAACTCATTCGAATTCGAAAAATTCGAATTCACGTCGTACCGCGCCATTTTTGATCGAATATCGAACAAAAATGGCGCGGGTATTGCAAAGAAACGTTTATCGAAGATTCATATCATGGGTGTAGATAAAGTCTTTTATGCAACTGTAAATAATTAGGTATTAAAACACTCATGTGATACTATTATTCGTGTTTTAATACCCCTTATTATATAACAGTTGCATAAATAACTATTGCTGCAGCGATATAGACTTAAAAAACCATCGATTACAAACTATCTTTTTACTTTTATCTGTATTTTTTTACTTTTAAAAGAGCTTTCTATTTGGAAACACTTTTAAAAGCATAAAATAATAATAAAATACTACTTTAAAAAAAACCTGTTATCGGGAGACCCCTTCAGAAACGAAGTTCCTTTTCAAGTACGATTTAAAACAAAAACAAAATTTTCGCAGCCGTCATGTTGGAATTATATTTTGACCTCATCCTATCGGCCTTACCATCCTCGAAAACCATGAAAACGATACCCATGATGAAAATTTGAAAATTTTCGTAATCGCCATCTTGGATTTACATTCCAACGTCACTATCGGCTTTAACGCTGTCGAAAACCATAAAAACGACAACCATGAAAAAAAAATTGAAAATGTCAACTTGGGTTTTCATTTTGACCAAAATTCAGAGAGAAAGTCTCATGGACGGCGGGGGCATAACGCTTTTTCGTTACGTGACGATTCTATCAGTTTACTCCTACCGCAAGCTGCGTTAAAGCACTTCGTTCCAAAAATATTCGCTCGTTTCAAAACTAAAATGTTTAAATGCACCAATTAAAAGATACCGAACTGGACCATCAAAATAAGCTAACATAAAAACTTTGATCCTTCCAGAAACATATGAACGAAGAGAATCTACGCGCGCATTTGTTGGAGCTCGAAGCTAAGGGCATGAACACACGAGGCACACTCAGGAGACTGCTACAACAGTACTGTCGGGAAGGCAACTTGTATGCCGCCCGGGAAATCGCTGAAAAATGCCAGAAGGAAGGGGTGAGTGATTTGGATGGATGTAATGTAAAAGAGAATTAATTGCCAATTAGATTATGTGTACTTAGGCTCGTGTAGGGCGCTCCGTAGGTCTCATGTATTCGAATACCAACTACCTGCAAACATTGGCAATGGCATAAAATACATCAATGCCAGTGGTATCGTACAAATGAGCTTTGTTAAAAATTTTGTTGTATGTTAAAGCATATTCAAACTATCAATCTTCTTAGCGTTGGGTCACATTCGCAATGCAAGCGACCCTCAACTACTCCTTAAAAATATTAGTGTTCTTTGTGCTGACGGTCAGTAAGTCATCTGCATCCTGGCGATAGAAACTGTATGAAGCAATCTCCATACGGCGATATCATCGCTGCGAGAATTTGATGGCACGGCGACACTGTCACCGCGATTCTCTCGCCCGTGGAGAGGGCGCGTTATCCACCCCATAACACTTTTTTTTTATTCACCAGGTATTTCTATCAGCCGGTATGAAAGCAGCGATATTCGACTTGCACGTTAAACTCGGTGAGCTGGACTTAGCAGAGATTGCATTAGCTGACCTCAACAAAACATCCCCCAACTTCACTTTAGACGAATTCAAAGTCATCGACTTCGCTACTCTTATGGTATATAGAAAGAAGGTCAAGCAGGCCTTTGATTTGATTACGGAACAATCTAAGAAAAGGTAAGGGAATTTTAGTGTTGATAGGTTTCATTTGATATTTTAAACTCTATTTAGTTTGATGTAAAAAAATTATAAGGTTTATTAGATTTAAAGCCTGGCTTTCCGCCAGGCTGTAGTTTCTGCCTACCCCCCTGGGAAGGTGTACAATTATGTATGTATTTATTACACGGGACTCACTGTGCGTACATTATGGTGGCTTTGCGTGCGGCAATTGCAACAAAGCCGGCGGCCATTTTGCCGGCAAGACCGCCGCACCGCGCGGCAGCGGGCCACAGCCCATTTCAACAGCCTATTTTTGTAGTTCCATTTCAACAGTCTCCAGTAGCTGCGTACAACTCACTTCACCGAAAGTCACAAGACAACTGAGAATATTGATTCACAGCCGCACTTGTCTGTCGCTTGTGGTCAAGCCGCCGGCAGTGCCGCGGGGCTGTGAGGATCCACCATTATACCTTTTTGAGGAATACAGACATGTTATTATTAATTTTATCTACACCCATGCGACAGATATTATAATACTACGTACAGATACCCAATCCCATACAAAGAAATGACACCACCCTAAGTCTGGCAATTGAGCTGGCTATTTTTCTTCCCCATTTTTTTAACAGATGGCAGCATCATCGACTCACTAATTGCCCGAGACCGTAGTTTTAAAACGCCATCTAGGAGTCTTGCCTAGGTACAAGGCAAGACTCCAGGATTTTTTGTTCCTTTTTTTACGTTTTTTTCTTCATAGGCGTTCAATTCTTATATTTCTACGTAAAGTACTAGATAAAAAAAACGTTGTTTGATTTTCCTTAATGAAACGACTAAACGTTTCAAGTTTAAAGTGACCTGTCATCACTTTAGTAAAACGCCATCTATTGCAAAGAGCTCTCAACCAAATGATTATAGATAGCTACTTTATCATTCTAAGGATTCGAATTGAAGTAAAAGGCTTAATTTAAGTTTTTTGTTGAAAATACGAGATTTATGAGTGTAAATACATAAATCAGCATTAAACAAAGATTACTATATGATTACTATGGATTAATATTACTATGGCCAAAATTTGCCGTAATAACGCTTTTTAGTGATTGTTAATTTCATAATTGTTACATTATGCTGCCATCTATGATTTTTTTTCAAGACTAATTATAATTTGTTCGAGTTGGGACCCCATGCCCATGCTATAAATCCTCTATAAAAGTATCTGAAACAGTTAGCTTATAGCCAACATTAAAACATCCAGTGTCATAGTAACCATAATATCATCCAAACGGGTGTTATAATGTTGTACTGAATTTCATTATGCAACTTATTTAAAAAAAGAACATTGTCATTCACGAGCGTTTCACAAAGCACAGTAATTAAAAAAAAAAAAACGCATTCGAATTCATGTCGTACCGCGCCATTTTTGTTCGATATTTGTATTGCAAAGAAACTTTTATTATAGAAGATTCATATCATGGGCGTAGATAAAATCTTGTATGCAACTGTATATAATTAGGTATTGAAACACTCATGTGATACTATTATCACACTCGGCTATACCCTTTATTATATAACAGTTACATAAATAATTAAACTCACACACAAAACGAATTTCTTACAGAAACGTAATCGGCGGCCATAGTATAGAACTGAACTGTTGGCGGTTACTCGACGCGACTGCGGCTCACGGGTCGCACGTCGATATACGCCACATGTTCGATCTACTTACTTCGTATAAGTACTGTAAGCCTACGAACTCCATACTGGGACCACTTATCAGAGTGCATTTGAAAAAGTGAGTGTTAAATTATATAATGTTAAAATTGCTTTGTCTTATTATGGCAAAACTCATGTATAAATAGAGAAGCGGTCGAAAGTACAACTAGATAAATTAGAGGAAAAATTAAAACAGCCAAAAAATACTTTTTAGCGAGGAATCGTAACTGGATCTATTTTTGCTAAAATATACAATCCTGTATTTATTTTACGCAGCGTTGCTGACTGGATTCTAGTATCTGACCGAATTAGGCAAAAACCGGCCAAGTGCGAGTCGGACTCCGTATCATTATATATAAAAACGGCAAAAAAATCACGTTTGTTGTATGTATGTTTGTATGTTTGAGCCCCCTTAAATATTTATTTTATTCTGTTTTTTTTGTATTTGTTGTTATAGCAGCAACAGAAATACATCATCTGTGAAAATTTCAACTGTCTAACTATCACGGCGCATGAGATACAGCCTGGTGACAGACGGACAGGCAGCGGAGTCTTAGTAATAGGGTCTCGTTTTACCCTTTGTGTACGGAACCCTAAAAAACAGATTAGTTTAAAAATACATGAATAATATTTTGAATCGCAATGTTTTGCATTGTCTACTAAAATCATCTAAACCCTCATTGTTACCTTACAGCGATAACATACAAGAAGCAGTCAACGAATTCGTGACTCTAGCAAACAAATATAACAAAACTCCTTTAAAACACGAGTTGATGTGTAAGATCTTTACCACAATGAGTGACGGGCAGACTGAGGAGAACTTCTTGACCAATGAGAAGGTCGGAGGTAACGGGAGGTTAAACAAACTGGTGCAGATCGTACTTAAAACTGATAAGAAGGTGCATGGAGCTGGTGATGTTCAGGTATGTGTGAGCTATTGGGTTCCACACCTATGAAATTGGTGTTTTTTTCTCACAAATAGAGAACCTCGACACTTCTATGATTTAAAATATTCATCAATTGCTTGGTCCATAATGAATAATCGAATAATGACCATCATAGACAAATACCAATAGTAAAAAAAACCTTATTACTTATAGTTTTCTAAACATAAAAATACCTTAAAAATGACTCCTCATTTGTTAGCAGAAATGACCACAATTTTTTTTAACTTAGCCAAACTTATTTTTGTCGCTTAATCTAAGTGGCATATGTTATCTTAGTTTATAAACATTAGTGCATAAAAGTTTTAAAACATTAGTGTTCTTGGTTGTTATATAAATTAAGAAAATGTTACTATGAAAAATGCATCTTCTTTAAAATTCCCTATACAAAACGCTGATTTCATAGGTACCTAATATTTTATGTTCGGTGAGCCTAGCATGAACGCGCGGAGTAATGTAAATTCGTACGATTTTAAAACTGAAAATGTAAGACTTAGCTTTAAGACTTTATTCACATCTATGGGTTTCCTCGTGGCTAAGTAATAACAGCCGCACGGGTCGACCCATCAGGTTAAGCTACGCTTGCCGGGGTTGGTCCGTGGATGGGTGACCATCTTTACCGAGACTCCTCCGTGCCTCGGAAAGCAGGTTAAGCCGTTGGTACGGCTGTCATTTGTGGATCTTTGACATTCGTTACGGGTCGTCAGAAGTCCGAAAGTTTGACAACCTGTCTTGCCAAGGGGTATTTGTCTAACCCAGTTAATGGGTTGTGGAGGTCAGATAGGCAGTCGCTCCATGTAAAATACTGGTATTCAGCTACATCCGGTTAGACTGGAAGCCGATCCCAACAAATAGTTGGGAAACGGCTTGGCAGATGATGATGGGTTGTCATATCGAATTGTGCTTGTCGTAAAATAATTAACCAAAATGCTATAGAATAGTTTTATTTTTGACTAGCTGCGCCCCTCGGTTTCACCGTAAATCTCGATCCCGTGGGACTCTCGGGATAAAAAGTATGTCCTATTCCAGGTCATGGTCTACCGCTGTACCAAATTTCATCCAAATCCCTTCAGCCGTTTTAGCGTGAAAGCCAAACAAACAAACTCACTTTCGCATTTTTAATATTAGTTATGATACGCAAACTATTGGGGCTATTTTATGAGTATAACAGAACTGGCTAAATATACAATTTTCGGGCGATACAGGCGAAATGTTATGTCACATTATCAAACTGTGCTTTTTTACTGACTGTGCTGATTTTTTAAAGACTTTTCTTGCTTTTCCTCAACAGCTAACAGTAATAGCAGCCCTAGCCGAGGTGGGTTACAAGAAGACTCTCCGCAAAATGTTCCTAGACCCCTCAGTGAAGGTCCACCCGGAAGCTATCTTGCGTCGTTGCGAACGATTCGCCGACGAGAAGAAAGTGCATGCACTTGAAGCTATCGCTGAATGCACGAGGGATCTAAGATTTATTGATAATCTCGAGATTTATGATATGATCTTGGATGTTTTACGTAAGTATCTTTCTTGTTTTTTTTCTCATTTACGAGAAAATGTTTAACCGTCTCATTACAAAACTAGATCTAACTGGGGTCCAAGCGTAAATCTTTCAGCCAGTTTTTGTATTTATATTGAACCTTATGTCGAATGAGATAAAAGTTTTTACACAAAATTAACAACCTTTTTGTAGAACTGTAACATTCTCCGAATAAAGTTTAAAATTCAAATTGTGTTCTGTTTAGTGCCGGTGTCTAGAGGCCGAAAGAGTTTGGGAATGGTATAAACAGAAATTATCAAAAGTGCCTACAGACATCTAGGTTTATTTATAAACGTTGCTAAAATTTTAGAATGATTAGCGAGTGTTTAACCATACATTTTTGACGTTTAAACGAGACTTAACTTTAAGCAACGTTTATAAAATAAACTATTTTTTTACGAGTTTCACAGCCATCACCAAATATTTACAGAATACTAATCATTATCACCCTCTTGTTGGTCTCGTTCGCTTGCGTGTTCGAATTCGATCTCCGGGACTGATTTTCATTAGGACATTCTCAGCAGCGCTCCCGAACAATTTGTGCCCTGTTGATTGCAATTCAGTTTGACCTCACCGCTGTACCGCGCCTTAGGAATGCGCGGCGAGGTGGGGGCAGCGTTGACTAATGAGCGGCGAACTGCCACCCGGGACTCGGTGCAGCGGTCGCAGCCAAACTATATCAGGGTGTTCTTCTACTACATGGGATATTATAACATAACTAGCCATACGCGGGTTACGAGATAACTCTACCCACCCCTTTCAGTAAATGTAGGCATAATATTATATGTATAATTTATCACGTAATCTTTTGCTCTCCAGAACGCGACGACAACTGCAACGAAGCCTTAGCTCTCTGGGCAAGAATGCAAGATATCGATGTGTCGCCCTCACAGAAATTCGTCAAGAACATAATATCTATGATCAAGTCGAACAACAGAGATGTGCCACCGGGACTGTCCATGTTACTTGATAGGAAAGCTACGAAGAAGGAAAAACTATAAATAAGGTAGACACAAAAAGGCCTCAAAAAAAGATCATCGAGTTAAATAAAATAATTTGACTCTGTATAGCGTCATCTCTGTAACACACTGTCTGACAGTCTCTTTCTAAAGCTCGTGTCATATTTATGGTCTGTTATTGTAATACAGTCACATTTCACATAATAGAAAATTTTGAGATTATGACTTCACACAGAAGCGTCGTCACAGTCTACCAAAAAAATTTGGTAATGTTGTAAACATATATTTGTTCCTCAACGATGTTTCGATATTTCTAAAGCCCCGTATTCATTGGGTATGTAAGTTGCACAACATTGTTTCATCAACATGTTTTCGTGTTACGGAAAATATGACTCTGATGGAATACGGCTGGCAACATGCTAATGTTCCGTATTCATGATGAACAAAAGTTGAGCAACAGTTTCTCGACTTTGTTTCCAATGTAGGCGTCTCCTCGGCGGCTTTGTATGTAAACATTGAGTACCCTCATATTTTTATGTATACATAATATTACTGACAAACCTTGCGCAGGCGCAGTCCTATAAATTCCTGTGTATCTACCTCGCATTTTGTTCTATGAGCAAGCTCCAAAACTGTTCTGCCGTCTCTTAGCAAAATCGTGAAGCGTTCCACATTTTAGTATATGTACTTGCTTCGGCAGTACATATACTAAATATCAATTAAATGTATCGTGGTCGGTTTTTTTGTGCGAATTCAGCGCTGTCATTCTTGAGTTCTTAATGTCAATTTGAACTCTATCGCGTCCATGTAAAGTCTACTTTCGCCTGAGCCGCACTAGTCGTAGTTTGTAAATATTTTCTGACTTTCAGTTTTATAATTTTTAGTTAGTAAGTAAATTGTCTAGTTTATATTCTACAATATTTGATTGAATTCAACTGTGATATTAAATTATTGAAGTAATAAACTGATAGGATTTTATTAATGTACTGTGTTTAATTTATTTAATTATCATTATTTTTCCTTGTCTAGTTGGTCTTGGCATAAATGTCTAGAAATCTCCTTTATATATATCAGAAATCTGTCATCCGAAAATTGAGATAATAATTTACAAGTTTACAGAAGACTTGTGGAATCTGAAGCTTTGCGTCGCCATGTTTTTGTAAACTTAACGTAACATAACATCACGCCTGTATTGCCCAAAGGGTTAGGCAGAGTTGTACATAATATAGTAAACCCACATTTGGCCAGTTATGTTTAAGTCCTTTGTAATAGGGGGGCGAGCAATTTGCTAAAAGTAGTAAGTACATATTTGCTATAGGTACAGCACTCCTCTGCCAAACCTCGTTATATCTCCATTAACACATCCAGTTATAGTAGTATAATATAACTATATTTCTCTCACAGAAACGTAAACATATTAATAAGCTTTAACACTATTTAAATCCTCAATGATCTTCTTATTCAACGTGGCCAACTCTTCAATTGCCTGCTTCTTCAGTGGCTCATAATCTGCCTTCAATGTTATAGAAGCTATATCCTCTTCTAACACAGTCTTTCTATTCTCCAATTGAGCTAATTGATCTTCCAAAGCGTTTAATTTCGCGTACATTTCGTTTCCATCAAGACCGGCCTGAAAAAAATAAATACATGGTGACCTTTTTCAACATTCAGCTGCATCTGGTTTTTCTAGAAGCCAACCCCAACATACTTGGGAAGAGGCTAGGCAGATGATGATCTGCATGTTTCAACAGCTCCTGATAAATTCCGGTTTATTTATCTGACAGATAATTTGTGTAGTGTGTGTGCGCCTTTTTATTGTAAAAGCCGCGAAATAAACACGAATATGAGTACCTATTGTACATGATTGAAATAGGTAAGTATAGATAGTGCCCATGAAGACGCGCCCCACTTCGCGATTACTATTACTGTAAGCTGTAAGTGTTTATTACGGAGCGGAGCGGAGTGGGGCGCGTCTTCGTGGATGGCACTATATATACAAGATTAATATTAAGAACTAGCTTCAACTTCCTGACTAACTGACAGAGTCTTTGACAATTCAAAAGTGCCTGTAAATGGTTTAATTGAAATAAATGCATGAGTTTGAGTTTGAAGAGCATGCATTTTTTTTCCTTGAAACTGTTTTTATTTTGCGTAGGTTACTGTCTTTTGGTAAGAATACAATAGGTAAAATGTACACTTAGTTTGCAAATAAATCTTTGACTTTGAGTTTGTATTAGAATATTCAAAGCAGAAAAACATACAATACAATATAGGTACCTACTATTTTGGCAAGTTATGTGTGACCTTCAATTGACAGGTTTAGCTACACGGGACAATCATTCATGTAACAGCATAAGCATAATAAGCCTATAATGTTCCCACTACTGGGACACCGTATCATATCATATCTACGAGCTATCATTCATGTAATAAATGCATAATTTTTGCCATCCCTACATATTTACCTGTAATTTCTTCAACTTATTCGTGGCTTCAACCACTCCACTTTCTGTGGGCGCCAATTTTTCTCTGAGTTGTTTCAGTTCTGTTTGCAAAGCCTTCTTCTGCTCTTCACCTGATGCAGAGAAGTAATTGGATAATTAAAATGGGTAATTAAGTATGTTATTCTTAAAGAACAGCCATTCTAATTGGTTTAGCAATATTTTTCAATTGACTGATTATTTTTCAATCGATTCATTTATCTCTGTTATAAGGGAAGGGGCAGGGTATAATCTCAGACCAAATAACAACCAAGACATCGCTGCGAACAACACAGTGAAGCATGCCAAAACTAGACCTGCGCTCTGTGCATACACGGTCACACGCATACATTTACAATTAAACTACACCTCACTAAGTGCACAATTGTTTACGAAACCGGTATCACGTCACTGTTGACAGCGCTCTGTCTTGGTTTCTTATTTGGTCCGAGGGGATAATGGTGAATGGATATAAAGGAATACCGTCATCTCGAAGTTTCTCCAGATCCGACAATGTCACTAGTTCTTCTTGCATCACTTTAGTCTTCTCTGGCAATGTTTGAAGCTCTGTAGCTAGGCGCTCTCTTGTTCCTTCTGCCTGTCAATCAGCAAATGATTATCAGCATCGCATCTATTTTACAACATGTACATATACAATGCGAGATCAGCATAAACTGGAAATGTATAGCTTGACGTGTAGCATCTATTTTACAACATGTACACACGGCTACACATCAAGTTATACATTTCCAGTATAAGCTGACCTAGCATTGTACGGAAATCCTATACAATACGAGATCAGCATAAACCGGAAATGTATAGCTTGACGTGTAGCATCTATTTTACAACATGTACACACGGCTACACATCAAGCTATACATTTCCAGTATAAGCTGACCTAGCATTGTACGGAAATCCTATACAATACGAGATCAGCATAAACCGGAAATGAATAGCTTGACGTGTAGCATCTATTTTACAACATGTACACACGGCCTCACATGTGCCGTGTGTACGATTTATTTAACAATGGTGTGTCGATTAAAAGTAAGTTTATACTTTTTATTGAGTTGAGCTCCACTATTACTGACAAATGCTTGCACTGACTGGACAGGTCCACTCAAATCTGTGGTTCTTTCCTCAAAATACCATTTCAGACGCTAATCTACATGGTCCTCATAAGGCCTGACCAAGATTAAGTCTAGACTTTAAAAGAGACTGCGACCTCTGAGTTTGTTTCGGCCTTTCTTCTCCAAATAGTCAGATAGGAAACGCTGACGTCATCTATTTCATTTTAAGCGCATATGGGGGGTTGGGGGAGGCCTATGTCCAGCAGTGGACAGCTTTCGGCTGAAATGATGATGATGATGATGATATTTCGGTATATTCTCTTCAAAATGATTTGCATTGTCAGTTATTTCTTCATAGGTACCTTTTTCAAATTGCCCTGGAACCTCTCGTAATCCTTCATCAAAATATCAGCCGACTTTTTGCTATCATCATACTGAGAAGTGTATCCTTCTTTCTGTTTCAAAGAGTCTATCTCACTCAAATCCAGGTCTATGTTAGAACTGCTATGTTCTAAGGAGAATACTATGTCTCTTTCTAACTGGTCAATCTTTTCTTGTTCCTTTTTGAGATTTTCTTCATAAGTAGCCATGAAAGTATCCATTGTTTCTTCTCTTTTCTTTAGTTCACGGTATTTTTGATGGCGGTCTGAATTGCCTTCTTCAAGATCCTGTAAGTAGTGAGGCGTAGCATTAGCATTTTGTAACATTCATTATTAATGCTTTATGTCAATACTCAATAGGCATAATGTGACGGATTGGATTTGGGTTCGCAAAAATCAAAAAAATATATGAAACTAGCTGTGCCTCGCGGTTTCACCCGCGTAAATCTCGATTCCGTGGGAATGTTGGTATAAAAAGTATCCTATGTCCTATTCTAGGTCATGATCTACTCATGTGCCAAATTTCATCCAAATCCGTTCAGCCGTTTTAGCGTGAAAGTCACAAATAAACTCACTTTCGCATTTATAATATTAGTTAGGATGAGTATTCGAACACGTAAATTGCTCACCTGCTCAGCTTGCTCGATAAGCTCCTGCACTTTCTTTATTTGTTCCTTCAAATTAGCTGCGTTACTATCCAACGAAGCAATTGCAGCATTATCTTCACGAACCTGAAAATAAAATGCATGTCTATACTTATCTATATATATAGCTTCAGCTTTAAAAAATCTGCGTAGCTTTTAAATACCATCAGACGAAAAAAATACCATATTGTAGGTACAGCATGTAACAAAAACCCTGTCCGATCCAATAGGGCCCCCTATTGGATCGGACAGGGTTTTTGTTTGCCTAGGTATTTACCGCAATAACATTACTTACAAAAAAGTAAAAAAAAAAAATTGTGGAAATTAGAAAGTTATTACTATTTAAAATTTACGTTTTTAGTACCCCAATTTCATTATAAATTAGCAAATTTTCTACAGAGGTCATAAGATATGACTTGTAGACACCCGCTAAACAACGGCCGACCATAAATTTAAAATTCCTCATGGGTTTTTTGTTTATTCCAAAAAAAATCACATTATTACACTTTCAGTATGATTCTTAACAACACCCTCACAGATCGGACAGGGTTTTTCTTACACCCTGTATATCTACTCAACGTCGGAAGTAATACCTTTTTTTTTGAGGGTGGGATACCATGGACTTCTCCCGCTCTGGGCGGAGCGGGAGGGCGTGTCAAACTTTTACTGACTAAAACCCACCCGTGTTCCTTCAGTTGCCTGTTGCCAAGGTCCCGGTATCCCTTTCGGACTTTCCCGCAACCCTGGCAGGAAGTTATAATACCTGGAGTAACAGTTTCTCTCTTTCCTCTTGCGGGTCAAGACGGTTGTTCATCTCATTCTTCATGTTGTCTCGTTTTTCTTCAACGGCCACAAGTCGACGATGTAGTTCTAGTAGGTGCACCTTTATCTATAAGTACGAGAATTAGAACTTGGTTAATGGTATATGAAATTAAGAAATAGATTTTTGGAACGTAAATATAAAATATATTTTTCGCCGTCGTTCATCTGTTGGAAAATTGTTTATCTTTTCACAGACAACAAAGAATTTCTAATTCTAGAATCAATAATTCTTACCTGAGAACCAGATATTTCTTTACTGAACTCGTCCTTCTCTCTATTGAGATGATCGATCTGTGTCCTGGCTTGATCAACATCTTCTCTTAGCGCAGCAGCAGTTGACTCTAGCTCATTGTACTCATCTTTCTGTTCTTGTGTCATTTCTGCTAGTAGTTTTGTAATCGTTGATTGTTCCTAAAATAGGAGAAATAATTTTGTATCAGTATTATCAAGCATATGGTCTAATTGTAATGATTCAACATTATAAGGGTGAATTCGACCAAACTTTTATCCCTAGTATAAGTCTAATCCAGCGAATAAATATTATACTTTTGACAGATTTTCTAGACAAAAGCTGTCAGACGCCAATTTTATTCCCCGATTTTAAGATTTTTCTTTGGTTAAATCAGCCCTGAGTTACTTGTATTAAAATATGGTCGAAATTGGTTGTTATTTTAACCCTTTTTTTAACGTTAATCAAAACAAACAGCAAATATTCTAACTCGGCAATTTGAGAAAAATATTCAGTGAAGAATAATCACTTTATCCATCTGCTCTCTTAACTGCCTCAGCTGGTTCTCCTTCCTTTGTTTCTCCATGAAGACCTGTTCCACTTCCTCCTGCATCTTTTTATTGCTAGCTTCCAAGTCCTTTGTTTGTTCTTCTACTGACTGCTTGTTAGCTTCCCCATTGGCTATACGTATTGCTGTGTTATAATCTGCTAGACGGCCTTGTAAATCTAGAAAGATAGAATGGGCAAAATTGAATATAAAGTTGTTTTTATCTGTATTTCAAGCGATTGATATTGGATTTATCCACATGGAATTTCTCAGTAGCAGTCCAGAGTCTAGATTTGTGCCCGATTGACAGTAGTAGGCTCGCCCATAATACCTACATGGGACTCGAAACGTAATTGGCGAAATATGAGCATCACTACATATTATAAAACAAAGACCTCCGCCGCGTCTGTTTGTCTGTCTGTTAGCGATAAACTCAAAAACTACTGCACTGATTTGCTGTTTTCACCAATGGATAGAGTGGTTCTCGAGGAAGGTTTTAGTATATAATAACCGACATCCACACGAGCGAAGCCGCGGGCATCAGGCTAGTTGTGTATACGTATACACCTTTGCTTACACCTTGAGGAAATTCTTGCGTAATGTAATGCTATGCGTTACTCACCAGTCAGCTCCAACGCCAACTCCCTGACCCTCTTCTCGTAATGTTTCTTAGCGGATCTCTCTCTTTCTCCCGCATCTGCCTGCTCACTCAGTCTGGCTATCTCTGCCTTCATCTCCCTTACTTTCACTTGCATCAGCTCTTCCCAATACCGCTTGTCTTGGAGCTGACGAGTACGGAAACCCCGGGCGGTGCCTGTGCGTAGCCCTGATATGCCTTGCTGAGTTATTGGTCTGTCGATCTGGGAAAAATGCATGTAGATAGATTATTATTTGATTCTTTATTTCGTGCCCGGTCAATGTCAGCCATATGTAATTCAATTTTAGTATCTTTGCCTTGTCATCATATCAATGTCATCGAACACTGACATGTAGGAGGATAATTGTTCAATCTCTTTTATATTCTAATCGTTCTAATAGTAATAACAACTTGTGGAGATATAATGCCAGGCTGACTCTCTGTAACTCACTAGAAAACCTCGAGCCATTGACCTGTCTATTAAATCTTTTAGCTAGTCTTTCTTAAGTTTGTGCTCACAGAGATATATGTAGGTATAACGTCATCATACCATTGAAAACCCAGTCATAGCAGTGGGCTGCCGGCTGGCTGTCGGCGGCGCTGGTCCAAACCCAGCAGTTGACAGCCGCGACGCTGTACTTCCGCGATATGCTGATGTCGGCCTCATTGTGCTACTTCTGAAATGAGGACTGGGTAAGTGGACTACTTATATAATTTTATTATGTGGAGTAGACGAAGCTTTTTATGTCCCTGTTGGCACTTGGCTCTCTCTAATCGCAATTATCCTATAAACGCGAAAGTTTGTGAGGATGGATGGATGGATGATGTTTGATACTCTTCCACGCAAAAACTACTGAACGGATTTGGACGCCATTTGGCACACAGATACTTTCAACCCTGGATTAACACATAGGATAGTTTTTGTCCCGATATTCCCATGGGATCGAGACTAATGCGGGTGAAACTGCTGCTAGTTATTAATTGTCCGTGGTGCCTACGTGGAGTGGTGCCCGTGGAGAAAAAGATACAGGGCATTTTCTAATAGCAAATGCTTGCTAATGGCACTGTCTCTTTTTGAAGCTACTAAAGACCAGTTGTCATCGATAGAGTCCAGGTCATTTCATCCCGCCGTCTATATCCCATCTATCCTAATTAAAATGTCCGGTAAATTACTGGCATATAAGAAACGATGATGTGAAGAGTTAGATGCATTCATAAAGTTTTGAAACTTGTATTGTTAATCGCATGAACTTATGGCCCCCTGCCAAATGTAATATGGTAACTAAGTCAAATCATAATTTTATTCATCAAGTACCTTCGTATACAAGTATTGAAATTTGAGGAAACTGTAGGTTTTTACACAAATTTCAGCACTCCAAATAATAATGAATTAGCCATGAAATCGCACTTTACATCTCACACCATAGCATAGACGAACTATAGCAAAATAAAAAGCAAGACCATCTGTAATTTAAGCTACGTAGCCCTAGGACTTACCTAGACACAGCTGAGCCAGTATTTGTGTACTCGCGATAACCTCGTCTGGATACAGGCCGAGGGGCGTCTGACCGCTTACCCCCCGCGCTACCCTCAGAAAAATCCATAACAATACCAAGTAATTAATTATTTTTTTCACATAAAAACCGGGCCAAGTGTCTCGAATTGTCGACCGGCGCATTAGATTTGTTGTTGATGCGTTGCCATGGTAACGAGACGACGGCGTACGGCGGCGTCGTCCATATTAGATTGTGTACCAGCCAGTGTTAGGTACTTACTCCATGGAGGAATTATGCATTTATAATGTTTTAATAAATTATATTTTTGTGCCAACTATCAACAATCGCGTGAAATAAAATGTTACGCGGTTACCTACTAAACTTACGCCGGTTTTCAATACAGACTGAAGAGTGAATTTATTGGAAAGGATTACACTATCCATCCATATGTGTATTATTGGATAGCATTTTAATAATATACTCTTTAGTCCGTATGCGTACTCGTAATCTACAGGTAATTTATTATTGCTAGAATTGGTGGGATTAATGAACGCAGAACCCGTTTTCTACTGACAAAGTCGAAAATATTTCATTTTGATCCCTACTAATTACGGTACCTTAACTACTTACTGATGATCAGATAATAATACCAGCCTCATAATGTCCCACTGCAGGGCAAAGGCCTATTCTCATACAGAGAAGGCATGAGCATTGATAACCACGCTTGCTAAAGACGGGTTGGCGATTTCACCTCACGATGTTTTTCTTCACGGATATCCAACAAAATAATACCGGATATCAAATATTATGTACTTCATAAGAATTGAAAAAGTCACATTGGTACTTACCAGGATTTGAACCCACGACTTCGTGCATGAGAGGCAAGGCCTTAACCACTGCGAGCCAGATAAGAGTCCGTTATACGGGAGGGACAGAAACATCAGTTTGAATTTGCACCCGTATGTGCTCGTCTCACTGATATACAAAATATGCATTACGCTTGTCCCAAATAGCATACATTGTCGACGATTGCACAACAAGCCCGCAATCATTGCACATTGTGACTCCAGGCAACTGCGACCTCACAACAATGTATTTAGCCGAACTAAATATCATACTGACTTCGTGTTTCTATTTCTCAAACGCATTCGGAATATCCGGCTTCGGAAATGGATACAGATTCTTCTTGAAAGAACTAACCTCTTCACTGGCATTACTAGACGCATCCCAAATCACTAAAATGTGGATCGAACAACCTTTAGACCATTTCAATGAAACCGAGACCAGAACGTGGAAGATGAGGTACTTCGAAAGACTTGACTTCTGGAAAGCAAAAGGACCAATCTATTTGTTCATCAACGGAGAAGGTGCAGCTAGTGAAGTGTTTCTTCAAACTGGAATACTGTACGACCTGGCCAAAGAAACTAAAGGCGCTATGTATTTAGCTGAACATAGATATTATGGGAAAAGCAAGCCTTTCGAGAAATTGAGCACGGAAAACTTGGCTTACCTGACTTCTAGACAAGCTCTTGCAGACGTAGCAAAACTGCTTGAAGAAATTAAAGTGTCGCCAAAATACAATGAATCTAAAGTGGTTGTAGTAGGTGGCTCTTATGCCGGAAACTTAGCAGCTTGGATAAGACTCCTGTATCCTGACCTAGTCGATGCTGCAGTCGCTAGCAGTGCACCAGTTCTAGCAAAGAAAGATTTCTACGAATATTTAGAAAATGTTGCTGATGACTTCGAACAACATGGAACGCCAGGATGTTATGATAAAATAACTGAAGTATTTAACAGATATGACAAGTTATTTAAAACTAGCGATGGTATTGCCCAGCTTAAGGAAGAGGAAGAGATTTGTAATTTTACAGATATGAACAAATCAGAAAATATGCAGTTATTCTTCTTGGACAAAACATCGGCATTTATGTACGAAGCTCAATATGGTAGTCCACAGAGTATTAAGAATTTTTGTGACGACGTTATTAAAACTTTACACGTAAATTCTTCGAAAGATGATGATGTGGATTTATGGAGCAAGAACAACGATTGCTTCAACTATGATTTCGATGAAATGGTTGAAGCCATGAGAGACATTGACTGGGTTACGTCTTGGACTTACCAAACTTGTACAGAATTTGGTTACTTTCAAAGTAGCTCTTCAGACAAGCAGCCGTTCACCAATAATATTGGAGTGGAGTTATTTTACAGTTTGTGTACTAAATCGTATGGTGAAGTGTTTGATGAGAGAAGAATTGATGAAGGCATTGAACGTACTAATGATATGTATGGTGGCTTGAAACCTAATGTTACGAATGTAGTTTTTGTAAACGGTGACTTGGATCCATATCACAGACTTGGAGTGTTAGAAGACGTTTCGTATGATGCACCGGCAAAAATAATAGCTTTATCGTCTCACTGCAGGGATTTGTTTTCAGATACAACTAAAGATCCGGAGGAATTGAAAGAAGCTAGAAAGTACATTAAGTATTTGATTAAGAAATGGATTGGTGCTGGTGAATATAAAAAGCCTTAGAAGATTCAAAAGATGTATGAAACGATTGTATTTTCAAGTAGGTATTCTAATGGCATTCAAATTATAGTAAGGCTTTTAGGGGAGTTTATATCATTTTAGCTGTATGAATATTGTAGAAAGTAATTCATTTTTTTTATGCTGTGCTCAAAGTGGATCATTATAAAACTGGTGAAAATTTCCAATGAAACGAACATATTATTAAAATAATTGTATATTTACTCATAAACGGTCTTTCTTATGATAGGTTACTCGATAACCAACACCCAATACTACACAATACAAGTGGATGTTGAATGTTGATGTTATATTACTTAAATTCGTAATAGAAGCAGTATTTTACATTGTGCCAGAGTTAATCGTCTCTTCCAACAAAACACCGTCCGGTGTATCAATAAAAAATGCTGTACTTATCTAATTGAAACTGTCTGTAAATTCTTGGTCATCTTTACAATAATGTACAGTTCACAATAGATCATAACTATTTTTAAAACATTTACTTTATTATTCACCATATCTTTTCCTTTAGCATCATCTTTAAAATACTCATACTTTTGACGAGTATAATTACTCTCATCTAAAAAGTATCATTATAATTATCTACAATAATGCATAAGATACAATATTTTATGGTAACCTGTGTAGCACCTCCGAATTTTTGTAGCTACATATCAGTTTTAGAAGCGATTAAAATAAGATCCAGTGAAAATAGCTATGTTTTGTACACAACATAGCTCTTTTGGGGATATTATTTTAAAGTTACTTTATATCGGATAAAATTATAATAACACTTAATGTGCTACGAATACAAAACTATCTAAATATACAAAAATATTAAAATCTTAAAAGTAGCTGTGACAATAAATTACTTTTAAATTGTCAACGTAATTGTACGTAACTAGATCATAATTATTATGATAATTGAGTATTGGAGAAATATATCAGAAAATACATGGATATAGAACTTAAAACAATATAAAAGAAGAGATGTATTTACAAAAGTATTCTATAAATCTAAAATTGAATTCCTATTTTATCCTAATATTTAATTAGAATTCAATAATATGCAATTTACATACAAATAACAAATATTAACAATACACGAAGTTTCGAAAGGCAATAGTTAGGTTCCATATATCATGATGCATTTGTTTTTAAATTAAAAATAAATATTGCGGTTTATTGCCAAAACGTGAAATGCGAAATGTGAGTGTACATAGGTACACCTCTACCTAACCCATATGGGATTACAGGCGTCATGTTAAGAAAAAACCCACTTAAAACTTCCAATGTGAATCTGCTAGTAACTTGTGTGAAGTAGCCCATGTACTTATTTTTGATAAAAATATCTTCTTGAAGATCGCTATAAATAAAATAACAAAAAAATATCTCAATCTTCCTAATCGTTTTAAAATTTCCCAACCCTGTTTTGACTAGGATTGCCACTTAAATATTATAAAAAAAGAAAATATTTTAACGATAAGTCATTGTGATGACATTGAACACTCAAATCGTTAAATATTGGCAGTGATAGTTAACTCATAGGTTTAATTCATTTAAACTAAGTTTTTTTACAATATTCAGTTAAATATGTTATTACTAATAATTAAGTTGGTAAAGTTGATTACTAAATTATATTACGCTAAATCTATCACTTAAATATAGGTTGATTATATAAAATTACATTACAATGCATACTAGAAATCTCGATAATTCGCAATACCCCTTAAAGCAATATAGTCCATTGCTTTCCTCATACAAAACTCATTATTTGTATCATCGATGCAAACACAATTTTAAATTCCTTTTATTTTACAAATCTTTGAATATTTACAACATTACATAGAGATTACGTTTTTACAAGATACTGTCACATCGACTGTTATTTTAATGCTCTTCATGCACCCTAAAATCAGTTAAAAATACACTTCAATCTTTGGTTACATGATTCTTTTCTTCATTTGAAAAAATGATGTAATCATCCATATAAAACAAATCACACCAGATTGTAATGTGACTCCAAAACTCAATTTGACAGTATCCTTTACTAAAGTCTAGGTTAAGATGCCAGGTGTCAGGTGATTCGCACTCTAGTCCCACTCTCCAATGAACATGTGACGCGCGTGCGGGGCGGGGGGTGGGGGGAAGCCACGTCCAGGCATGGGCAGGCGACCGTACAGCGCGTATGGATCATAGTGTTGCTCTCCGTCTGCAATTAATATCATCACCAACGTTTTAGACGGCCGAATATTCCTAGGTATCTTTAAATTAATTTTGTTTAAGAGTCTGTTTGCCAGGTCCTCCTTTATTACTCAGCACTATCCAGGGAACTAAATTGTTGACTAACTTACGATCGTCGTGCTTAGCGGAGTTAGTGGAGATGTTACAAACATTTAGGGATAAGCAACGGGGTGTGTAAATTAAGAAACGACGTACATTCATTTTAGTCACAATCACAAATCAGGGAACAACGCGGCAAGGGAATATATTGCAAGTCGTTTTTAAGTCTGCTGCCTAATCTGGAAACCTATTGCTTTTGCATATTACATCTAAGGATGATAGCAAAGCTTTTGAAATGGAAATTTCGCAATTTGGAAGAATCAAGATTTGACAAGATTGTCAAGAAAGATGTATAGAATGATAAATACTTTTGATGCTTGGTGAATATGGGAGATGAACTCAGAAGTGTGGACAGTGTAGAAACGAAGCTTACAGGCGAGTTGTGCTACCAAGCGAAGCGATCTAATATAACAGAAAGTTTAAATACCAAGATTGGAGCGAAGAGTCCGCGTTGAGGCGGTGGAATTAAAGTGCGGGGTTAGTCTGTATATACACTAGCGCGGCTGCTGGATCACGAGGGGTCGCAGCCGTTTGTCCCTGTTCGGATAGAATTGGAACATGAGCTTTTCTTTTTTGGGGAGACGATCGTACGCACCGATTCCGCTCTCGTAAGAACGAGCGTGCCACAAAGCCTGTGGTGGCATGGGAGCGTGCGCAAATGGCGCCATATGCGGCGGGAATGGGCCAGGGTGGGCGTGAGCCACGCTGTAACGCTTGCTGGGTACTGGAGCCTCCTTCAGAGTCAGACGCTCGGTCATCGCCGGTAAAACTTTCGCGCCATTAGTCTTCACGAAGTTTGGCACGCGCGCTCGCAGACCACAGTAGTACGGATCATCTGAAAACAAAATAAAAACATTGAAATCACATTACACGTAAACCAGCACCAATAGACGTGTTAGTCCCTGAAAACGAGCCTTTACATAACATGGTTATCGTTCACCTATTCCTATGTTAGAAACTGCGAACACATTTGCCTTTAAAACGGAACGCATGCACGCTCCGTCCCATGTTCCGCATCCTACGCCTGGCTCGTTCCAAATACCGACTATTCAAATATCAAGGATACGCCGAAATGCCAGCCGGCGGTTGCAACACCGGCGTATTGTCTGCTTATAACCTCTGCACTGAGCTCTTCTTATGAATGGAAAGCAAGTGCTCTCAAATTAAAGTGTGCGAATGCAATCCAAAAACGTCATATTCGATCAGCCGTATCTGATGTGGAATGCGTCAAACGTGACTCGACATTGACAGTCAGGAATCCGTGAACGGAGAATGGAGGCTGGACCTATGTATATGATATTACGCACAATTCATTATCATTTGCATAAAGCTTCCAAATTCGAAGTCATGTGTCTACGTCCTAAAGCATAACTGTCTAAAGTGTATTCAAACGTAAACTGTGTTCATATTTCAAAAGCGACTTCGCTCTTTGTCGGGTCGATATATTTAACTCTTAATATTTTAAATAGTATCTACTCCTTTTAAGACGGTGCTTGTGGTGTTTGAGTAAGTGTCCCCTTGTAATCTGTGATGTATGACCATGCTCTTGATACACTACCTAGGTACTCGCTTGTCTTTTTGTGAACAAAAAGTTTCTTAGAAACACAAAATTCCACTTTGGAGGCGCAATTTCTATGGCGACTAAAAAGCGTACGACTAAGAATTTACATCATGAATTAAATTTCGCGTATATCATTTTTGTAACTATTATTTTTAATAGCTTGAATAGAACTTATTAAGGAGATATAAATAAAAAAACTATCCATATCAGTTTGTACACTGTCTGCTATTGTATATGTACAGAATTTATTGACATCCATATCAGCAATCTCTTCAAGAACAACCCCTGTATATCAGTTTTTATCCCAAACCCATCAAAAAACATCATTCATTTCAGTTCATTGTGCCCATAACCTTAAGTCTATATTCCATATTCTACAATATTGCTTTAAATCACTATGTGCGTGGACATGGGTTTATAAATGATGATCCGGCTAGAGATGTTGATATAAAGGTTCACACTTGCAAGTACTTGCAACGTTGCTGTATAAATTGCGACTCGCATTCATAAATCCATTGCATTGTCAACTGTACCGTGTTCAAATGGACAGCTGTGGTCGCAAAGGACGGTGATTGCTTGACTAATATCACTAGTGGTAAATAATATCTTTGTGATTGGACGTTGTGAAATGTAATAGAAAGTTTTGTAATTTACTTGCATTGTGGTGATGAATTGATAAATGTGACGTCGAGTCAAATTATATAAAATTCAATTTCATGTTAATTCATGACAAGTAGTAGTTGGTAACTGGAGAATTAGTTATACATTATGAAAAAAAGAAATTAAGATCAAAATATAGCTTTAGTATGAGTTAACATTTAAACTGAACTAGTAAATGACAAAGAAAGCAAAATAAAAACCACAGTAGAGCACCAATAGCAGATCCTAACACAGAGAAAAAAGGGACCCACAAACATTTGTCGGCAAAAATCACTACTATAAGTAGCCGCACTCTGCTATCAGTTGAACCTATTTGTCCATTACTGAGGAATTATGACCAAAGTAATGACCAAACTCGGCAGGCAATCCACAGGGCGCTCTCAATGTAGGCGCCTGCGCCTCTGCCTTTTAAATACTGTTATTACCCATTCAGCAAGACAGAACACCGTGATACTACCCAGAGAATTTATATTGTCCAAGCAATTAATGCTGAAATTCTTCTGTTTGTTTTTTTTCTTGATACCCTTTGTTTCAAGAATGGGAAAGTTAATTGAAGTCCAGTAAGTTATGAACGGGCCTACTGAACGTAATTAGACTCTTGTAGTGTAATGGAGAGATTTAATGGACTTGAAATAGTTTGGAGCTGAAGTAAAAGTATCGATTACTGTACTATTTGGTTTATCAATGATTATTTTGGGAACTAATGTCTAATTACTCAAGCCATATAAGTTTGATTCTATTAATTCATTTGGCCTAATTTAACACAATTATTATGGTATAACACTCACCGTATTTCTTGTTGTCTTTGCCCTTATCAGATTTGCCTCTCGGGAACTGTGTTGGCACGCGTCCATCGTGTCCTTCTATGTCATCGTAATCAGGCTGTGAAACAATAACGATAATATTGATTAAAATATACAATAGGGCTCGTACCGTACAAATTCTTACTACTTGTATAAGTTTAATTATTATGAAACACCCAAACGTTTCAAACACAAACATTGATAAACAGAGTATAACTGCGCTGACTTCGTAAAGTTTTGAATTAGATATTCTAAAACGTTTCTGGCGACATGAAAGGCAGATAGCGCCTAGAGGAACACCCAGAGCGCAATTACATTGTAATATGTCCACTAAACAACACAACTTGCGCCTAAGAACATGTAAAAGCAAGTAATTCACGTATAAAACACGAAGCAAAAATCAGATGCAATAATATGAACGTGTGGGCGCCGTACAATCTTTTACCTTGTAACGAACCAAAGATGGCATCAAAAAACAACGAATCGTGATATATAAAACTCATAGGAACAGGATCTTATCAAATAAAGGTTATGGAAACCACCCTGGCAAGACATATCGGTTCACGCAGTATATTTTCTTAATAAACACCTAGTAGGCATAAAACTGAAGCTTAACAGACACACAAAGGACATTGTTCATTTGTATGGTGTCAGAAGCAAAGACTAGGTAAACCAATAAAAGAGTAAAAGCCGACGCGACTGTACTATGTAGTCGCTATCATTTATCTTGGGAGGCGATGAGATGTGAGATACGTCAGCGTTATCTTTCCCGCTGGGCCGACCATTGTCCACTCCACACAGTTGCGATAGCGTATGTCCACAATTATCTGACAACAAGTCGGAACCGACAGGCGTTAATCGGATTGAACTTTCACCTCCCTCGATGTTTATATCTTTACAATTGTTATGATTTGAGACGTGATTTACGCAATGATGGATGAATACGTTTTGTTGAGAAAGAAAGAATTATTGACGTGAATAGATAAGTACATGACAGCCACCTTACAACCCTGGATTATTATTTGATGTATGAGTTACATGATAATAATATTGCTTACCTATTTTTTATTGGACAAACAAATAGTGCTTCAAATGATTCTAAGAATTTGTTGGTTCTGCATGAAGCAACAATGGTGGATTTCGATTAATTTATTACCATTTGATTCGCATTATATCGAATTTGTATCCATTAAGCAATCTATAAACTCAATCAAATGATAAATGTGATCTTTTGTGTTACAGAAAAAGTCAATTTGATGGTGACGGGAAAATAGATGACTTGCAGATTAGACAAGTAAATGCTAAAATTGACAATGAAGCTAATGTAAAAGAACCAAATACGGAATGTTGTCAAATCGATATATTTCTAAATCTGGCAGATATTTAATAGCACTTAATGAAAGAAAGGATTAATATAATTGGAATTTGAAAATGTATGGGGATTTTAGCCGTTGATTTAAATACTTTATGTCCTTTTACGTGCACTTGATTGTAATTATTTTTGAGAATGTAATATCTTAAGCTGGCATAAGATCCTCATGTGGTCTTGATTGATAAAGTCGTAATATGGAATGGGGCATATTTCTCATGTGACTTATTTGCCGATTACAGTCGCCATCCATTATTTATACGGAGACATTTTTGCATTTCAATTTGCATAAATCGTATCTTTGTCACTGAGTTGACTTTGTGCGCCTTTATATTCTTTAGTTTTGTCAAATGTGCATTAAGGTTTAACACAGATTAATGGCTTTCAATTTGGTTATATACCTTATCGGAATTTTGGGAATTAAATACATACTTAATGTAGGACGCTGTGGTTTACGTCGCGCGGAATTGTATATTCTGTATAAGTAAGTATGTAAGTATAGGAAATATTATGAAACTATATAAAAGTAATAACATAAACCTCATAACAAACGATTCCGGCGCATACAAGTTAAAAATTGTTGACTTTTACGACAATGATTGTTAAAACATTTTGTCACGGACAACACTTGGAGACGACGGAAATGTGCAAATTGCTTTTAAAAATAAATAAAAGTCAAAATAACATCTAAAAGAACCTGAATAATCAGCGACATAAAATATACAAAGATCACCAGCGCAGATGCAGGCGGTAGGATGTTTATTATAAGACGAGATGTAATAAAAATTACATGTAAATTATCGTAATAAAAATAGCCATGGCATCTCAAAAGTACCCTTGATGCACAAACTTAACAATGAAAAAATAATTCGTAATGCAATTTTCACTTCGGAAATTACTTTGTCGATGCGCAACCGCACCTTACCTTTTATATCGAAATGGAACTTGAGGGTTCAAGTTTATTATTATTCAATCATGAAACTGTAGGCCTCGTAAATCATACCCTATTAAATTAATTCAGAGAGGGCGAAACTTTTAAAATAAGCCATTGAAAATTGAATTACCTACACGTGTCATTGCTACCGGCTTTTGCAGTGACTAAGAGTTTCTTTTTTTTTGCAATATCTGGCTGAGTATTGGCTATATGTTTATTGACTTTAATTTTACCATCGAGTTGATTAAAAAGGTTGTGCTCATTATATATCTGCCCATAAAAGTACACTGCTGAACATATAGCTTACAAGAAAACTGCAATAAACGATCATAAAGGGATATTGCTCTACCACGCTTCGCATGATTATTAATCCAAGTAGGTAACTGTAATATGTTGTTGTTACCAGACAAAAGCTATTGTTGTTTACACCAAACTCGCCTTTTACGGTACCTACGGGTGCAAACACAGCTTTTTCTTTATCGGATACTGTATCAACATTATTTGGTATTATTTGTCTGTCATGCATTGCAGTAGTACTTTCCTTTCGCAGTTCTGAAACTTCAAAAAGTGACAATTTAAACATGCAAGGTGCAAAGGCATGCAAAAGGTCACCAAAATCGATAACTCACTTTGTATCCACGTACCTTGGGAATATCAGCAGGCCCATAGCCATTCTCCCTGGGTGGTAGCTTCGGAGGCTTTTCCCCTCTCCTCTGTCCCATTTGCATCATCAGCTGTTCCCTGGTGGCGGCTACCACTCCGTGTCCATTGTTGTTATTGATACCGTTGTGTCCGTTGTGTCCATTGTGTCCATTGATTCCGTAACCTCCAGAACTGCCGCTGGATCCTGATCCGTTGGCGTTGGAGCTGGCGATGCTGTATGGGTCTTCATCTGGGATTGGAATGCGAGGTCGGTTCTTGATGTCCATCAGTCTTTGAACTGTTGATAAAGAACGGTTTGATTAAAAAGTGTTGAGGAAAGAAATAATAAGAAAGATAGGGATTAATTTGAACTCAGGGTCATTTGGGCGCCGCAATTTTTGACATACTTAAAAGTCAAAGTTCGCGTGGTAAAAATGATTTTTATTATTCTATTTATGGATTTTATTGAATAATGAATGGGCAAATTATAGTCCTTGTAAATGTAATATAATAATATTCAATTTATACAAATCGTATATCACCGACCTGGGTTTTAGCTCGTCAAAGGTCAACCAATCCTCATCACCGATATTAATGAAGCAATATAAATTCTATTGAAACGTTTGAAATATTGTATAATAACTAGTTTCCAAAAGATTATCCAACAGTTTGAACACACAACAATTGGAAACATTTAGCGACGACGCTTGCACAACATGAATGTAACTTCGTGATGTTCAGATCGGATGGCAATCACTCCTCTTCACGACTTGGAGTAACCTACGGTTATTAATGTGACGTTAAAGGTCTGGTGTCTTCATTCCACTTCAGTACACCATTATTCGTACCTTCGTCTCTAATCATAAAAATAAACGAATCGTCCACGATTAACCAACTTGACTATTACACCGCAAGGTTGAATACATAATCTTCGAACAATAAATGCAAATTCATGCGAATATTGGCTCTTTTAGTTGCGAAATATTAAAGTGCCTATAAAATTTATTGCATGAGCGACGGTGCGGCACAAAAGAGGAATAGTGACATCTGCATCTATCATTCCGTGGTGTCGGATTGTCTACGTACTACATGTTTTGTTTACACTTCAGACACGTCAAATCATAATGAATGATCGAGCGGAAATGATTTGAAATAAAGTTTACGTCCACTCAGACGCCATATTAGGCAATTATACTCAAATGTTATTCCTAATTGTGCCCTTTCATTACGATGATTACACAGTTTTAGACCACTTATAAAAGCCGCTATTACGATAGTTTAACTAGGCATTAAACATTATTGTTAAATTGAAATCTAAAAGCTTTTTCAGAAAGCAATTACAGCAATTTTGATAAGGAAGTAGAGGTTCTTGTGTTTGAAAAGCATTTCATAGATTTCTAGCGCCGACATGATAAAGATGTTGTGGAAACGATAAAACTTTGTTTCGCACATAATCTAAGTTTACAAGATATACCAGTGTCTGGAAATACCGTAGACGCCATGTCGCAACGGGATTAGAATCCAGATTAGTTCAGCCAATGAGGTGAATGCTAATAGCCGAGGTACATACACCGACTGTTTTTAAATGCTGAGAAAATTACGTGTGTCTATGTACAAAAAATAATTTTATATTCGGTTCGCTATTTGTGGTATGCGTTGTGAGTCAAGAGCATCTGACCATAGTTCCAATTTGAGTAGAATTGTATAGGCTTGCTCAGATTGTGATAAGACATTTTCCTCTTCGAAAGCGTCCTCACGCTTGATTCGATGACAGAACTTCTAACCCTAATAGATACAACTTCAGAACCGATAGATTCAAAAAACTTGAAGGTTCTTAAACAAGAAGTAATCTTAATCAGTACATTTCGAAAGAAACCAAATTCTGCAAGTAGAACTATATCGCAACCACGGCCGCATTCAGAATTAGGGCTACTAAAATCTGTGTAATGCACAGATCACTTTCGATCAGCATGCTTCCTATTGTCGTTGATTCGAGTTTTGCATAACATCAGTCACGACTTACGTCTCTTCAAGCCTTTAATGATTCAATTGGCGCTCGTTACAAATTCAAAGTGAATTTAATGGGTTTATGGGCAACGCTTGCGTTCGTATGATCCAGTTACGAAGTATGACGACCTTCGTTAAAATGAAATCGAAATTCAAATGTGTGATGTGAACAATGAAGTACGTTTGAATTGATTGGACAAGAAACATGTAAGCTATGCAAATCTTATCGTATGCATTGGATTGCTAGTTGCTACTCCAAGTATAGATTGAACGATTAACAATACATACGTATTGGTTAATTATGAAAATAAAGCAAGCCACGAACAAAATAACAATGTGCAAGTACTTCCATGACACGAAGGTTAAACTTTTGATGCTATATCGGCAAAAGCGACCAGTCCCCACGTTTAAGTGTCACGACTTCCATATAGAAAACATTAGCTACGTTACTCAATAGATTTATTGAGTTCCTTAACAGATAAACAGTGGCCAGACCGCGAAACCACTGCAGAAAATCTATGAACGCATCTTATCCGTGGTGGAAAATCACGGGAATCTCGCGGTGCGGTTTCTTTCCCATAGCCTCACTATGATTTGTGCAAAACCAATATTAGATGTTGAATTGCTGTTAACTTGCCTAGATGGGGTTAGTTAGAAATTTGCAGCATGGTTTGAGTGAAATGAGGTGCAATACATCTTGAGATCGATGTAAGATTGCTTTGTTGCACAACAATAACAGACTACTGAGAAGTGAGGCTCTGCATAGTTGATGCGGTTGCGTGCTATGGGAACTAAATCAGATTTGAAAATTATCTATATAATAATACCTCGATTCACACTTGTTGCTTTTCGTGACGTGCAAATTACCCCGCCGTAATTCAAATTTTCTACTCATATGAATAAAACAGGAGTAGATATACCTGTACTGAGACGGTAAGATGACGCATGTCTAGTAGATACCTGTATAGGTGATAAACTTCCGGATGTCTCTTTGGGCAGTCAATTGTAGATTATTACTGGCCGATCACCTTGCTACAATGAAAACCGGATCACTTTTGAACAAGTCTACAGTAATTATGACAAGAATATAACTTCTGATGATCCTGGTTTTAAGGCCATCTCCAATATCAGAACTCAGACAGAAGTATATAATCAATTTATTTTCGGACTGGACTTTCCGCACTATTTAATTTTTTCTCTCCTACTTAAAACTTCAATAACCTCAAGGTTCAGCCAACTTGGTTAAACGTTCACAGTTACGCGTGAGAATATTACTGTGCATTATAAGAATTTAATTTTGTATATTCGTAAGTTAATGATAAGTGTAGAGGTCGTCCCATTGTTCCATAATACCTGAGGCTCTGTCCCGGAGGTCTAAGACAAGGTAACTGTAACATTGTCAGATCTTTGGGTGCTTCTAGTCATCGTCTACGAATGCAAACATGCGCTCATTCAATGGTAATTACTGTTAACGTTGATGACGCGTGACTGATTCTCAGCCTAGTTTGAATAAATGACTTTTGATTTTTTGATTTTGATTGATGTTCGACAGCGGCCTTGTAACTGATGTTATGGAAAGAAAATAAATAAACATTTCAGCAAATGGCATTATTGTCTTAAATGTTAAAGATGACGGTATCGATGAGGGAGCGACCATCACAGATGTTTAAACACTTAAAAGTGGCGTCAAACATGGAACTCCCACACAGGTCGCGATTTGATAAATACGGTTCGCAATACAATATAATAATGGAATATTTTTTGTTTTGAGATAAAGAGGTGGAGTTAATTCTTCACTGGCCCCATGTGTCTCTGTCCATGATATCGGTGTTAGGCAATTTATTCGCTATGACACGTATTGTGCGTTTAAGTCCCTTAATGCTGCTATTGCAATTTTTCTGTTGATTTTGCTTGTTTTCTCTGCTATTGTTGCGACCAGCGTGAAATCGTTTGCTGCCTCTGTCAACCTTAACGATGCGACGTGGCCGGTAACAGATTTAGATTATTTAGGACCGTGGCTAGCAGGTACATTTATAACTTAAGTTTTATATAAAAGGAAAACATGAACACAAAATGATCATGAACGTTTTATAGGCATTCGAATTAAGGTAGTGTTTAAATAATTATTTGTTTTAATTTCGTATAATATTAATGGTGGGCGTACATTTCTTTCTAAGGTTATATTCAAATTGATTTTTTTACCCATTAGACGAGTTACGTTAAGCGTGTAATTATCTAAATATGCGGAACGTTGGTCACGTATGTTTGTTAGACATTTAACTGGTTTTGTGACCAATTTGTAAGTCGTATAGGTGCTCTGAAGTAGACGAAATCATTTCCTGCTTAGTTTTTGCTGGATTTAATGAAAAACTATTGATCGTGGATGGACTTTATTGACGAGTGTCTGTGTGTGGGTCGTGCGTAGTTGATTTAATTATACTCGTTGGAAGTGTGGTGCCATTACAATAGGTATAAAAATCAAATGTGTATTATTAGGTTTTGGGAACTTAGTGACTATATTACATAAAGTAAAAAAAAAAGATGAATGGTAGCCAACCATATTAAATTACCATAAAAATATGTACATTGTAAGGTCAAGTACAGACATGTTAATAATGACATATTCACATTTTTTTCTTATTGACAATTTGTCCGTAGCCAAAACTACAATGTATACCATTAGTCATACGAACCTCAAAATTAATCGCACTAAATTTTCCACGGCCATTTCTGACCTCATCACAAATATTTTCCCAAATTCGGAACCCCCCACCTTGACCATGATTTACTTAATGAAGCCTATACTAAAAAAAAGGCAAAAACGATGCGTTGCTCATGAGCAAGTTTTTTCAGTGCCGTGGCTAGCCACACTAAATAACTTATGTGATGATATCGCAACGTTTTTAGTACGGAAGTGTTTTTATTATGAAGTTACTATAAAACATTGTGTTTCATATAAATATTTCGAGCATATAGTTTGCGTACATCATGTTGGAGTTTGTGATGTTAACGATTTCGGGCGTCTTTTGTTTTAGTTTAATTGACGTAATCGAGCAATTTAGGGCGTTTAAAAATTTAGTTGATGATTCTGAAAGAATGTAAGCTAATAATAGAATTTCTTCTATTTCTATGAGTCTCACCGGCTCCGTAATTATCTTAGGTTTATCGTCTGTTCAATGGTCACTGCTAAGCGCCAGTTCTCTGCCCCCTGCGTAAGTGAAAACAGCGTGACGATACGCACAGTCTATTCCAAATCTCTCCGCATTAAGCTTAGATTAAACATCTCATAGGGCATAATTATATAAAAAGTAATTGGCCTGCTATGTATGAACCGTAATGGTTCGTGGGAAACATATCCATCATTTTTATCAAACTCGCATCTTTTGTAGGCAATTAGTTACCCAACCTACCACTTATGTATGTACCTTTTAACATAAGATTGGATTTTTAGGAGAGAAAATTAATAAGCTCTTTGTCACATTTCTTGTTACCAGCTTTTACATAAAGACGGATTTTTTGTTATGTTTTAATTTACTTTTATGCTTGGTTTTACTAACCTTTTGTAGGTACCTAAGAAAATCCTAAGATTAAATGCTAATTTTAAAGCTAATCTGTAAGTTATAATTATAACATTTATCTCGTGCAGTTTTATTATGCATTTTTCTAGTAGAGCTAACTTTTATCTAAGCACCGTGTACAATGTACATGGTTCATTATTTTCTTACATTCTTGTTTGACTCCCGATACTAAACAACTAATCAAAAAGCTAATATATTGAATGACAGCTCTTTTACATGTTACATCACTAACAAATAACAATAGTATCTAACAAACTTCCTTCTTCAGTGTAATTATTAATTTGATTTGACAAAACGGCCTCATCAATTCTTCGCACCTTAACATTTACAACATATTAGTACCAAGATTATATAAGATATAATCTCCAAAGTGCAGGCTTAGAAAGTGACAGTGAACATTGTTCGGCCAAGGTCGGCCGGCAGCTGACGTGACAACCGGATTCAAGCCCTTGTCAATGTAGTTATTGAACAAGTCGGTAATTATCGTGTTAATTTAATTATAAACGGAGAAGTAAAAGGCCGAGAAGGAAATTTATGAGTACATATAGAAGAAAAAGAAGCAGTGGAAGGAGTGACACTGGAAGATAATGATAGAATTGATTTTTTTGGTTGTAATTTTATTGCAGATTTGTGTAAGTTGCATCCATTTTCCGCGATAGATTAAGACGTGGATTTTAACCATGAAGAGATTATAATTAAATTCGAAGTAAAAACATCATAACGTTGTGTTAATTTGTCTCGCTGTAATAAAATGAATATCAAGACTTTTTCTGACCAAAATAATTTACTTTTTGCACTCAATGTGATTCACCAAAGTGCATATTATCGCTAATCCTAAAACCTGATTGTTTTTTTGTACCTTTTTGTGCTTTCAGTATAAAATCTTTTTAGAGGTGTAAAAAACCGACCCACTGCATTTGCATTTTATGTTCCTGTTGTAGGTAGGTCCAGAAGAATATTTTTAGATTGGGTTTGAATTTAATGTCATTGACATTTTGCTTATTTGTTATTTAATCTCAATCTTAACTATATATTTATAAAGCAAGACTAAGGAACTAATTTTAATTAATTGATAAAAAGAAATAAGTGTAGAGTCACAATAATGAGCTTGTTGCACATTAGCTTTTGAAAATATTTAGATAAAAATATGAATTACATAAAACGTCATTATGCAAGGACAAGTTAATTTATGTTCACTTAACTGTACAGCTATTTTTATTCGTTTTTGTTTGCACCTATTTATAGTTTTTACATTTCTTCAAACCGATGCGTTATTAATGTATTATGAACGCTCTTTTTTCCTAGCATGACGAGTAAAATTCAGAACAATACTTTAGCCCGTATGAAGCTAACATCGTAATTAAACAAGAAAAATCTAATATCCATTAGCATTATTCAGTTCTTCTTTCATTTTAGCAGGACCTGCATGAGAGCTTATACCCTGTTAAAATATTTGCCAACTACTCGTGATGGCTATTCTAATGCACCTTGCTGATTTTTTTAAAATAGATATCTAAAGTCTTAACTCACCCGGTGGCAGCTTGGACTTGAGCATATCCATAGCAACGACGTTGATGATGAGTACCCAGATGGGGCAGTCGAGGAGATCTGAGTCCGACTTGACGAAGGCAATGGCACTGAGGCACTGCGTCTCCAGCCTCCTGCGGTCAGGGTATGAGCGGCGCAGCTCTCGGTTTACGTTGGATTGGAACTTCTTCATGTCGAATAACTGGAAGAAAATAAATAATAGGATATAATATCTAATGAAATAGCATTGATAGATATAGGTTCAGACCTATTTATTACATTTAGTCACATAACTTGGACTTCATAATCGCTAAAGTAAATAGTTAAGTAATAGTAAGAAAAGACAATAAATACAAGTAAATAAGTAAACTATGCATTAGATCGGAACTTCTTTATGTCGAATAACTGGAAGAGAATAAAACAATACATCAGGATAATTATAAAATCTAACAAAATAAATGTCTTTTTGCAAAACGCGTTAAGTGAGGGTGTTAATCCTATCTTCATTAAAAGTAGAGCGGCTGAACTACCTGTTGAGTTTTCTGATAATGTTAAGTATGCTCTTTAAAGCATAGATACCAAGGAAAAAGCATTTGATAGTTTAGTATAAAATGGACTCAGGAGACACGACTTCGATAGTTATTTGGCGAGAAGTAATAAGATGAGACATTAAGGTAAACAATTTGCAGAAAAAATATTCTGTTCAGCTAGTATGAGTAGTGTGACTCATAATAACGATAATTTATAAGATGAGATAACACCAATCAAGTTATAACAAACAAACTTAGAGTAACAGACAGTTACAAATAACGTGTACATTTTTTATCTTAATTAACACGAGTGATGATCTAAAACAAATTGTTGGACGATCGATTGAATGCGTCTAAATTAGAAGATCTTATCGAATTAATATTACATAACAAGCCATCGTTCGATAATGAAAAGACAATCGCTCGATCAAACAAAAATTGAGCCGACGTCATGTAGGGTGCCCATCTCTATAGTTTAAATGTCAAGAGTGACCGCTGTTAATTAAAATAATAAATTAAGTTTCCTAAAAAGCTCAGCACACAATTTTATTTACCTTAGTTAATGCTTCGAAAGCTTATGATGCAATATCATTTTTTTTAACACGGTTATTCACCAGATAGAATAGAATAGAATATTTATTCAGTATTAAAAATTGGTAAAATATTAACATAAAATCTTAGAAGAAGAATTTACAAAGGTATTATAATGTTAGATAAATCATTATTGCGTAATTTTTTCTTATCATTTTTACTTTCTTCTTTTCTTTCAAAAATCAAAGTCATGAAGCTTAAAATCCCAGCACGACGTGATCTAAATCTATTAAGATAATCTCAAATTCTCCAAAAGGTTTCCGATTTGACTGAGGAACTCCGACGGACAAACGAAAATGCCGAGTCAGATGCATCGACGAAATTGAATGAGGCTTATGAAGTTGTTACATAACCAGTGCAAGCAGTTGTCGAGTCCCTCCGTCAGTTCGGACCAGTAGACTATATTGATGGTATCTTTAAAAACTTCGCCGACGTTATTCGTAAATCATCGGACGACGACTCAAAAAACGTCATACAAGTACCTACCACAAGTCAAATTGATGCATTTTAAGAATTCTAATTAAAAATGTAACATTCCATTGTTGCAACACAAGCTCGTCTAGGTAATTGAGAGCATTCTAAGAAGAGATTAATTGTTTAACGCAATTACCAAGTTGAAGTGGAAGATTTGACGTAAATGTTTTGTTAAGACAAATGGTTTGGATATTTCTTCCGTTCTCACACAAAGGCTTGATGGAAATGAAAAAGCGATTTGCTTACATGTATAACATTACTAAGTTAATAGCATAAATAGAATAATCTCGGAAAGATCATTTATTCATCAATAAAACTGCAATAGTGGTGTTGTTGAGTGGTTGAGAATAAATGTCACAACATTTCCAAGTTTATTGTACATTGGAAGTAGTTTAGATCTACTTACTGAAGTTGACACTACTGATAGTATTGTTTTAAATTAATTTAGTCACAAGGGAATTCGGTGTGGGAAATGAGCCGGATCGCACAGAAAAAATCCCAGAGATCATACAGTTTCAACACTTGCCGGTATTGTTTCGAGGAAATTAGAGTCTTTTAATGAAGACGTACATTGCAGTGCAACAGTGCAAAGAGTCAAAGAGTGATCTATCTAGACATATGTTGCATTGCTCTGAATAATTGACATGAGCAATATCCAATTCGTCGTCTGTTCATGTGAATATTTTATTTATTTAGAATAATTTCGACGATTGTCTCCAATAGATGGTGGAATTTCAAACAGCGAATGTAACCGACCTATATTTTGCAACGATTATAGAATATATAACAGTTACATGACATGCAATAAATTGCTGCTAATAATAATAGTTAGAGGTGTAATATTTCTCACAATAGCCATTAATTGAGGCATCACATTGTTTCGGCGGTGCGCTGAGCACGGACAATGCTCCACTTTCTGCGAATTCGCTTTCGTTACTCCCAAGGAAATAGAATAACATCCAAACAAATATGTGAGGCAATGACCATTCCCTCCCTTGCTTAATGGTGCTATCTTCTCTCATTGTTTGCTGCAGACTTACGTAAAACTTTGTAGGTAATGGTGTATGAATTGGTAATGAATCTTTCGGATGCTAGGAAGTGACTTTTCCATTGTTTTGTACCACTTCTTGTACCTATAGTGTCAGTTACGGCGAAAGTACTTGTATAGCAGTTGAGTCGACTAATTTGTGATCTGAGTTAGTTATTATATTCACATTTGCGTTGGCTTTGTCATTAGTACCGTATTTACAAATGTCATGGCCCGTATGAGTTGAATGGTATTCATGTTGCAAACAATCTACAATTCTACTAGCATATCGTCTTACAAATACTTAATGAAATAATCGGATTATGTGTGTGTTTCATATGAACTATACGAATAAAGTGACCGCCTTTTACGAAATTCTGAGTGAATTCACACTGGTTTTATGTCTCCTAACAATAACCTGTCTTCAAAGTACAAAATATTTCGTAACATTAAAATGTTGATAAAATGAAATTACGTGGCAATGTCATGGTCAGAGAGAATCGTGCTCGGACACAATCTGTGCAGTCGTGATGCACCACAAATGACTGATGCACTAACGCAACGCGCATTAGACTAATGCCTTGCCCTCTTAATTTTTTTTCTACGATGATTATTGTCTTTAATAACGATGAACATAAGGAAATTATGGAGCAGCGAAAGATGAAGTAACAGACGAACAATAGGAAGCTATTGTGTGTGACCACGTTCGAAAATATGTGAGTGAAATTTTTTAATCGGTTTAAAGAACTTTTATGCTTACAAAATGTTGGACAAAAAACCAATGTTTGAGAAACCAAACAAGTCATTTCTAGTGAAGACCGGCCCGATGATCATCAACCAAGCAATTTAGATCATTATGTGGGCAACCATGAAATTAATAGGCAAATGTTACGACATCTTATTTCATAAACGCATCCATCTTGACGGAAATAACTACTGACGCCAGTTTGGTATGTTCACAACGAACCAGTTTACCTTGCTTGCCCATAAATTAGACTTTAAAATTCATATTTCGATAGCAGTAAAGACTAGAATTCTGATTTAATTTCGTTGGACGATAATTTTGTAAATAACATAGTTGGTAGTTGGTGCAAGAGGAAGGATAAGCTAGCAACCTGTAATTAGATGCACCTATGTACCTATTGGACTTGGAACAAATTGCGGTTGTAAGTTTATCAAGACTCGCTAATGATGTTATTTTATTCTGCATTATAAAAACTAATTACAGTACAAGGTTTTTATTTGGTCAAGAAGTAGATGCTATGGTAATCGGAAATTATGTTTGTTTATTTAAATAGAGCTATGCTGGTATTTATGTACCTTTTATAATTACTAGCTTAGCTAAATGCACTGCGTTTAAGAATGAGTTCATTGAATTTAATGATGTTTAAAGGAAGCCGAATCATCTGTTATCGCATTTTAAACAAAATTGCTTAAATTTTTTAACCTGACATTGAAGTTAAAGTTTTTGTAATAAATTGTTAAACCACGTTATTTGTAACACTTAAAATAATTAAGCCTATAAAGTTTTTTACATTCTTTGATAAATGGCTTTGTTTAAATACAATAAGCGTTGCGATTTATATATTTGTTTGTTCTTAATTTTGTTAATGGCATATATGAGTACTGTAATGGTCTAACATAAATATAAATACCTTAATGATACCTTACGATTTAACGCATAAAATGTATCTTTTATCAATTACAATTTATCCTTCTAATTCACTGTTAAAAGAGTCGTCATTCGCCAACAGCCTCTCATTATCATGTATCATCGCCTTCTCGTCATCAGCTTCTCCTTCATTATGTTTCTTACTTACAGGAAGCTCAGCTCTTACCTTAAATATCTTCTCCTGTTCCAGTGAGTACCCAGGTAGCTTGACTATGTCCTGCCCTATAGCCGTCTCTTCGTTGCTGGTGGCCGCCGTACTCTTCACAAATACATTACTCTTGGAGTAGCGTCTGATGAGTATGTTACCGGCGTCGTCCATTTTGATTTTGACACCCTGTTGACAAGGGAGAACCATTTATTATATGAAACTATATTTATTATACAGGATATTATAGGGTTTGATTCTATTTTTTTTTTGCTTTAATACCTATTTAATTAAATTGTCATTCCTTGTTCATAGTTTTCTATTTTCTGTACATTTATTTCTGCGTGATATTGTGAAACTCTATTTCAAATAAAAAGTCCACCATAAATAAATTGCGTAGAGCAATAAGCAGTTTTATGAGATTTTAATAGAATGATATCAAGGTTTTGTTTTGTGGTTATCCAAACAATCAGTCGGTTTATTTTTGCGGTTTCTGAACGTTTCTCTTCATTTTCATTGACTAGTAAGAATAAAGTTAGTGTAGTTGTAGACTTTGTATTATTCTGCAGTTCACTTTTAATTTCAAAAGGAACTTGTCATTAACATTAGCCCCTACCTGTGCTTATCTTAACATAATTCCTTCTTCTAAGTGGTATCATCTTCAATCTAACCATACGCCTATATCAAATACATCTTGTTAATTTCCACTTTAATTCAATATCTTACCGTAACTGAACTTTGACCATGCACGTGCAGGTGTTATGTCATTGGTACATTAAATCCTATTAACTCGGCAGTATGGCAGAATGCCAGATATGACTTTTTCTGCAGTCGCGACCTTAGTACAAGGATGTGTCTGTGACTGGCATATTATAAAGATTATATCGGCCGGATGCTTCAAAATTAAGCACTGACAAATGCAGAGCATGAATGAAAAGTGAATGTGAAAGAGCCCAAGGCTCTATTGGAAGCAAGAGGTATCTTAGTAAGACGTTTTTTATGGAATATTTAGTATATTTTCCTACTAGATGACGGACGTGGAGGTCGTCAGTTTCATGTGAGAATCTACCATAAACCGATGATGAAAATTGTATTTATAAAGTTATCGTCGTGATCGTTACACTTGGTTGATAAATAACATATTGCAGTGTGATGCTGATAAATTAATTACAACCTTTAGCCACCATTTCTTACGTGATGAGAAATTCTCTGAGCAGTCCAGACTATATTTTGACTATAATCTTTTTGATCAACCTAAAACTACTAACGCAAAATTGAAGATACGCGGATTTATTACTCTCAGTTTCATAACTTTCATCCATAACCTTCATCGATATACAAATCAACAAACCGATGAAAAGCACACCTTTATAACAAACGCTATCTTCGCCCGTTACATTATGACATCACAGTTCCTGCCCTTATCTGCCATCAACAAGGTCATTGCCTTTGCCATAGTTTTAACTTCCATTTATCTCATTATGATTTATGACATGACAAAGGTGTTCAACAATAGAATACGTACCAATTCGACCTATGACATCACGAACTCTGCTGAACAAGATAGTACAATAGGTTGGCTTTATACGACTAGTGAAAACGCACGTTTATGTACGCCGATCTCAAACAAATGCCAGTTGCAAGTGCGCCTAAATGAAGCGTGTCTATGTGTAGGTACGTGCATTTTCGGTCACTGTATAGAGTCAACCTTCTGTACTATTCTGTGACTGTAGAGTAGGTATAAGTGCATGTCAAAGAATTGTTATAAATATTTGAATTAATCAGTATGCGGAAGATGGGTTATGTTTGGCAGTAAAAAATATATCAAAATCAATTAGAGTTTAAAAGTGTGAGAACAGATTTTTTATTATTGATTTATTACAATGGTCTTTTTTATGGACTTGATAATGATGAGTGGACGATTCATAGGAATATGTTCTTTGTTTATCCTTTATTATGCATACATAATATCAATAATGACATGTCTGCTTAGAATAATGTTTATTGATGTAGATTATTTGATTGAAACCATGTTGGTAGCCTTAAAAAAATCATATTTACAAATCAGCAAACTAATTTATCTGACCCAGTTAATTCTTTAACCTTAATCATAGGTAGGTTGACCTAACCGAAATAATATAGAAGCAAACATAGGCATATTGGACAATGATTTTCAATAATATTTAAAATATCTTTACCTCGCATACTTACAAATTGCTCGAACAGTAATACATTCATGAGAATCAGTGTTTTTGAAATGCCGGAGGAAATAATACATACCAAAAATATTAACATTACAAGATGACCAAGAAATATACATGAATTTTATTGACATATTCTGAAAAATATACAGCATTACTTTAATGTCTTTATAAAAAATTAGACCCATGACAGGTAACCTTTACACGACCTTGTCATTTGGAAAGATACAGAAAGCGAATGTTTAATACACGAACTAGCGTTACGTTTGTACTGATAGGAATCTAGTAGAATATGTAATGAGACTGAAGCTTCCTTGTCTAGTACGTTTTGTTTAATGTTATTAATGTTTTTACTCTGTTTGCTGTTTTTAAAGGAATTTTGTGCATATATTTTGTTAAGTACTGCTTCCTTGTTTGTATATATGATTATAGCAGGATTCTTTTTATTAAAGGATGTGGTCATCACGATTCATAAGACGTCATCTAAAATTGATGGCATTTTTGTCGTTTTATGTTTTATCACAGAAATAAAGATGTCAGAAATGATTTGTTGCAAAAAGGTAGCGCACTTTTTTAGTTACCTTGAATGGAACTAATTTTAAGCTTGATTATTGTGGATGTCTATAAAAAAAAAAACTTAAATTTTAGAAATTAATTAAGTTACATTTGGCATCATTTGATTCATTTTAAATAAAAGTTTCTTCCTACCTACAGTATAGTCATTTCTCCTCTCTCGTCTCATCTTGCAAATCAGATGTTTCATAGTAACTATGTACCTACAGAATCGCTCCCATTTCCTTATAGTCCAACACATTTCCTCCATCCACATATACAATGAAGGAATACATTAACATTTCATTACTAACACAACCGGTAGTGGGAAGTTGCATGTGGTTTGACGAAACGCATATAATTGTCGCGCCGTAGAACCAAATTCCTTTGAACCAGCGATCCGTTGATAATTCATGCTTAAGTCAGTGGTTTTTGTATATCGTTACTGATTTTTGTGAAGGAGTAGCAGATGAACTTGATTTTATGGTATCAATAATGTTCTGTTTTTTATCCAATATTAAACTTGTCATGTACATTTATATCCTATTCCCGTCAATCGATTTTTGAAACATACAAAAAAATAACAGCTGACAGATCAGACACTTTTTTATTTCATTACTATTCATCTGGTGTGTGGTTTTAACATGTGTTGTACCAACAATGACTGAGGTTAAAGATCAAATTTTTGCATAAGTAGTGACAGGTCCATACCACGCCGCCTACAGTACATAATAATTCGTCTCACAATAATTTGTCGGTTTTGAAATCAAGACAAACCATATCGAATCAATCTCCACAATTCGAAATATTAGACCGGATACAGACAGATCAATCTGACCTCACAGAAACTTATTTGTTTCAAGAACATGAGTTAGATACGGGTAATAAAAGCTGCGGAGCATTTTTCTCATTAAGCTCCCGGCCTTACTCAGGTGTATTAAGATCACAATTGTATGTTCTATGTAATCAATCGAGGCAACAATAATCATGGTGATTATATCGGGTTCGAATTTGCTTCCAAGGTGATCGATAAAATTGGAATTATTTGAGCAAATACAATTAGAATTACTTTTAGGCCGATTTGGTATTATTGGATTATAGTTGTACTTTGTAACAGCTAACGAATTACCAATAAACTCGGGCTTCGAAGAATTTTAGTTACTTTGTTATGGGAACGAGCCCAAAGAATACAACAGTATATACGTCTAGATGCACACTTAATTACAATTTTTGTTTATCTGCATCGACCTTGCCTTTGACAGCTCGATGCCGCATCTCATTTGTCTATCAGGATTTTCGATTCTATTGTTCAGTTCATTATATTTATTTTCCATAGCTGTATGTACCTACTTGCCGAATTGAATATTAAAATGTACTTCTACATCACTTCCTTGCGAACAACTATTGTTTCTGTTTGTAGTACTTTGTTGATCGTCTGTCAACTTTTTTGTTTCACTGTTAACATGATGGGAGGTTTAATGATTGACAGTAATATCTTCTATTATTTTGACTATGTAATAGCATGGTTTTTGTCTTGATGTTTTCATTTTGTATCCTGATTAGTAATGAAAATCATCGCCGTGGTGGGTGGTAGGAGTTATGATTGAGCGACTTTAATTGATGTGATCATTGTTCTTATGTATACCGTGTGGTGGCGTTGATCAATCATAGTGCAAAAAAAAATAAAGCTATTTTTATTTTTGAATTTAGAAAAAATGAAGAACGTTTGACCCCCATTCCCCCTCATATTACAGGTTTGGTATATTTCATTAATTCCATAATCCAATCATCATCATTATCAATTTGTACGCTTGCTAAAAACGTTCGATTCGTTCTACTCATCTCGTAAAATCGTTTCTGCACTTACCTATTTGGTCGTGAACTCATCACAGTTTTTAGTGTAGGTGTCAACGCTCATCAGTTGACGGTATATCAGTGTCATGCGTGGCAAGATCATTAGTATTAGTTCTACGTTGACCTATCTGAGATCTGAGATAGTTATCTAGCTTGAATTTATATACACATTATGAGCCATTAGCCATATATGTACATGTGTGTATTTTTAAGCACAATGATCTGTCTGGGACGGTCACAGTATCTACTCACAGTACTGTAGTATATTATAGATAAGTGGATAACTTACTTGTCCTATGTGTCTTCTTACTTCTTCTGACTTCTGATCTCTGTGTGGGTTGTCAAATCCGCAAAGACCGATTCTGAAAAGAAAGAGATGAAACCGTTAGATATTTAGAGATACATGAGTACAATTCAAGATTTTGAGAGAAAAAATATGAAAATAATTTCCATAAACGTGTACAAAATGTTAAAATAGAATTAGCAACATAGTAAAGATGGATACATAATTTAAAAGATGGAACAAAAGCTGCTAGTACAAAATAACGTGATTTGCATGCAGCACACATGGTCTATATTTTTTGATGCGATGATTTTTGCATAGCTGGAACTTTGCCAAGCGAATTTAGAATAACGTTGAATGTGAAAAAAGCAATTTTAATAAATAACATTGCATTGTTTATAGGCATTGGCAACCGCAAGCATAATTTACATTCTATACCATCATTCATAATATTGGTTTTTACAGTGGGTGGGTTTCTAAGAATTGCATTTTTATCAGTGCTACTAGTGCTAGTGTACTTAAGAGTGTTTTATTATGTCCTACTTTGTAGTGTTTTCTTGTAAAATTGAGGACAGTGTAATATTTGAATCATTTGATCATTACTTTAATTTGTTTAATAATTACATTGTTGTTGCATTACAATATTATTTTATTGGTCGTTTCCATGTCTCCGTGTTACGTATAAAAAATCTAGCCCAATGTTCGGTTCTCATGTGTCGAATTAAATAATGACGACATAGGAATTTGTCCATCATTTGTATTTTGTGAACGTACTATCGGAATATCGTTTTCTCAAAACCGTTCCTTGGCATTGCCCTGAGAATGTCCACATTGGTTTTTCATTGGTATTCAAGTTCGTTACCAAGGTCTGGCATTGTTTACTGATCGGGAATTTCTATTTGATTCTTTGGGTAATGTGTATATGTTGATTTCTATTCAATGGGTGAAACGATTAAGTTTGATGGTGGTTTGAACGATGGTAAAGAAAACGTGTACGGTAGTTTTACATCGAGAATTTATATTCCATTATTTGACGTGGAAAGTGAAATGAAGTCGCTTTATGGTTTTTAAGTTTGTAGAAATGGTACGGTATGGGTTGGTATGTGTTGAGGAATTTCTTTGGATAGGCCGTCTACTAGCGTGTGAATTGATTTGACTTCACACTACCAATTAGGGTCAAAAATACAAATAACATCATTACATGTACCTACTACACAGAGTTATTTTCAATTTTGTCAAGTACCATTTATCATTTTCTTTCTGAGGTTTTTCTTCGAGTGCATGTTACAATAGCATTTTAAATTTATCAGAATATGTATTATCATTATTATGAACAGTATTTTACTATACGAGTTCCTATTCTCTGACATACATTGACGACGTTATGATTGAAGGTGATAATTTACTTGGACACAATGACACGATACGCCTGTACGTGATACAACACCATATTATTTTTCAATAAACGTTTATTTTCATTTGACCTTTGTTGTATAGCGTGTTTGAGAAGAAAGATGTGGGTCAAGTGTCTTTGTGGGTGATATTACCTACTAGCATATTACTAGGTTATTTTTAATTATTATGTTTAAAAGACACAACATTTTTAACATTGAAAAAGGTCTTTATGGAAAAAGGATACTCAATAACTTCGAGTGAATTTACGTTATCATGAAATTGAGTGGTTGGCCCATACATTGAATGTAAAAATACCTTTTCGGAAGAATTCTTTTGAAAACCTTTTATAGGCATGCAGAACAATTCTGAGCTTTATGTATCTGTTTATGTATTCAACAAATGTGTCTGCTACATTTTATATTCATATTATTTTTACAGCGAAATTTTATTTCAAGGAGTGCTTGTCGAATTAAAATTTCTGAGGTAAAAGTACAATGTCTTTTAGTTTAACATATTCTGCCCAATTTTTTTTGTATGATGAGCTTTGTTACTGGGAAAACCCATGTATTTTCACATAATCTTGTGGTGAATATCAAATTCTTTAAGAATTTGTGGTAAATATTATTAAAACATTACATTAGAAACTATTACTATATATTTTCAGTTGAATTTCTCGGAGTTCAATCATTCATAAATTATTGTATTTCTGTAAGTAGGTGTACACTGTGAACATATCCGACTACTCTGAGAAGTAAAACCGAAACAAATTCAGAAGCCACAGGCTCTTTTATAAAGTCCAGAGATAATGTTGGTCTGATCATATGAGGACCATATAGAATATAGTGTCTGAAATTGATTTTTTTTACCGCACGGATTTGAGTGAACCAGTACCGCACGCATTTGTCAGTACTCCTAGAATAAGTAAGAATATTTTAATAGATTTACCAAGTTTATCACATTTATTTCAATATTATTATGTTTGAGACTTTTTAACCTCTTCTTTATGATATACAGCCTCAAGAATTACTCCTAATAAAACGTTAAATTAATTAAATCACAATATTGAACAGATCGGTCGTCGAACCACTCTGCGCAGGAGTTGAGCGGTGAGCGGCGACCTTGGCGTACGCAGGCGCGTGCCCCGTCACCGGCTACTGTGTAATTTCTCGCGCATGCGTTTTGCTGCCGCCCTAACTTATGATTTGATGTTTTGTATTAGCGGTTAGCTTAGTATGGTTAATAGTGGGTGTCTTATTGGCCTAAATTGAACGTGCTACAGATATTTTGACTTAAAAATTGATCGATCAAAGTTACAGACAAAACACTACTTCTTCCATGTTTTGAGCCAATGGTTTCCAAACATTCAACATAATTATCATGTAACCTATGTATGATATATGTATGTAGCGTATCATAAAACTATCCTTTAATTTTGCATCGCATATTACACAGATACCACTTATTATTAAGACTTTTTTTTTTTTTTTTGACAAGACTTATTATTTCATTAAATCTCTCAACCATACTTAAGACACCCACACAAGTTTTCTATATTAAGGACATTCGTGACTTAAACCAAGGACATGTCAATTGTTTTAATGAAATGCTATCTTGTACCGATTGATACTGTTCCGTTATCTAATTCAATTATGTATTATTTCGTCATTATGTTCAGTCACGAGTTACTTGACGTTGAGTTTGGAATGCCATGTTAATTATAGTGTTCTTTGATTAGGGAACACAAGTTGATATGGTCAATAATGAGGCACGCATAGCTCTGTCGTTGATTTCATCATTCGTATCATTTCTTGCAGGTATATGATCCGAGTATTGCAGTAGCAGTGAATTAAAATAGCTGGGTTGATAATACCAATATTTTAAATATAAACACACAAGAAAAGACGTAGAAATAATAAAATCTATAGAAGAAAAGAATGAAGAACACTATAATTTTGTTAGTACATGAGTTTCGAAGATACCACGTAGAAAGTACATGCAAAAACAAATCTTGACGAGAACGGAAATAAAAAAAACAGAAATGATAAAATAATAATATTGATTTAAACAATAATTTGTGAATAAGTAAACGCTGATAATGATGATGAAGGAACAGAAGAGGTATAATTTCGTGAAGCCGTGACAAATTCGGAGGGTGTGAAAAATTGGCATCGCTTAATGTAGTTTTTGTGTTTAGTGATTCAGACGGTCAATGGATGTACTTGTCATTATGGCAAGTAAATAAATGGAATAAAGGGATTTTAAAATTACAACAGAAACAGACAATTTTGTGAGAGAAGGAAAAATAAATGTTGTTTCTAAGAAATTAATCACGTACCTATAATTAGTGTGGTATGTGTTTTTAACAGAAAAACATTGAAATATTCTAATTATTACGATGACGTATTTTACATCCGCTTTGTGAAAAGTGACATTTCTCGCTATAACAGCATAATAGTAGTATAAATACATCATCCAAATAAACAAAACTAAACACAGTTTTCCGATGGTAAGAGGAAAAGCCTTCATAGCAACAAGTAGATTTTCGCTCAGAACAATAGCTTCGGGAAAGTGGCCAAGTGACCATGTCCAGCAAGTTCATAGCCCAAGGTGTGGCGACGGAACTGAGGTTCAATGTGCACACAGTTTTGGTGGAAAGCTATTGTTTATTCCAAGTAAATGAAAAATGAATGAGATGTTTCGATTGATTAATTTTCTACTAGGATTGATAATTTGATATTGAAGTTTGGTAGCGTGGAAGAGACAAGCAGTTTTTCACTGTCAGACATTGGACAGTGATTTTGTCTGGAGGTTAGTAGAGTACGTGACCAAAAAGTAATAAAAAGAGGAAGCAGGAAGCAGGAAAATCGGAAAAATATTAATAATTGTTCCGATTTTGTGTTCAGACGTCAATAAAAGATAAAATAAAACAAGATGTACCTATTATTTGTTCCTAAGGTGTTTGTTGTTATTTGTACCTTTAGGTATTTTTAAGAGCAAAACCGATTAAGTAAAACAATTAACTTGTTTTTTTTTCATTATGATCAATCACATAATATTCTAAGTAGCCAGTATTGTAGTGGTTTGGCATGGAAATGCAGCCAACATAGGCCATAATATGCAACAGCGATGTGTTATCAATACCAGTCAAAGCCGCGTGTGTAACAACGTGTTTGAGGTTAAAGATCAAGCCAGTGCATGCACCTTGATCAAAAAAATAATTGATTTCCTCGATAAACCTGTTTTCACATCGATAAAATAGGAAAAAAGTGAAATTATACGTACAGGCAGATACTTATTTCATAATAGGTACGTCGTACACACGTCAAGTGTTTGAAGAAGAAAGTTTTGCTGTCATTGATCAGCATACCCGATGATAAACTGTTCATAGTGGTGCGAATATGCCGTTTGTGATCATTATCGATATTTTGTGAACACGCATACGACATTAAATTGATTTATATCGATTTGTTGTCAAATAATGTATTGTGATCAGTTATTATTGTTATTGCGAAATCATTATGTTTAATCATCATTTTGAAGGATTCAATTAAAATAAGACAGACTATAATACTTCTTGAGGTTTCTCAGAAAAGTATTTTTGTGAACCTGATTTATTTATGCTTCAATAAGTTAGGTCATAGTCTACGCAAAATACATAGTAACCACGCTTTTTTTATCATGGGTTTACTAAACGCGGAACTGAATTGGATTTAATGCAAAAAAAAATATCGTGATCAATTATTTATAGAAAAGGTTTTTGGCGCTATAGATGGAGTCAGTTTTTGTCAGTAAAAACCATAGTTATCTTATCGTATTGGCTATAAAATATTAGTTTTAGCCTATAACATATTATTATATGTAACTCAAGTATGGTTATGATTACAATCTAAGTTTATGAACATCTTTGATTAACTGACTAGACAGGCAAAAAACTGAGCATTTTATATTAGTTCGGACTTTGGAAGTTAATTTAAAGGGGAAATAGAATAACTATAAAAACCATCACGTTTTGCTCCACATTCATTGCAAAATTGAGTTAGTCATAGAGTTTTTCAAGAAAAACAAAACAAGTTAAAACATATTGTCGATATCGATAAAAAAACCGCAATAGTTACCGAAGCACTTTCCTTCGCGGAAGCAACGCAGGCGCAGTTTTATTGAAAGTAAAAGCTGATTGGTGGGTACCGGATTTACCTACTTATACATAGTTTACATTCAATGAGCCGCTGATATATTGCTGGTTTTAATCCTTACGTTATTTTGCCTAAGGATTAAAACCAGCAATATATCAACAGCTTTTACTTTCTTTTTTAAGTTTTCGCTTAGAGTAACTTATTATTACTCTAATGACTTTACCGTTGTTTTATATAATTAATTTATTTGTTTAACTTAATTTGTAACTCAGGGGCATTCGGTGTTGAGGGCTGAAATACAGGTTATGCCTAGTTCGGCCCCAAATGATAATAAGTACACTTTTGTGTACTTTAAGTTTAGATTAAGCACTCTACTTGTAAAGTTAATAAACATTATTGTACAACACGTAGATATTAGTAACCTATGTCGCTTAACTACACGCCGAGCGCTCAACTCTGCGTCCTGCACTCGGCGTGGCAACACGTCGTGTTAGGGTTCGCGACTGGTCAATTGTCATCCTGAGGATGCCTCGTTGAGGGGTGAAACACATGTCGATTTCTTACAGGGTTTTTTATGACTCTTCACGAATAGTTAAGCGGAATAGGTTACGAAATATTATGTCTATTGTATTTCATAATGGACGTCCGCAAATTCACGCCTGTATCAATTAACTAAGATCTAACCACTAGAGAAAAAAGTAATTTAATTAACAACCCAATATAAATATTCCACACTTGTCAAAAAAATATAAATTCTCAAAAATATTCATACGATACAAGAAGAGGAGTAAAATGGTCATGTATCAGAAACGATGTCTCCCAATCCTTGGCATTTAATTTGAGTTTAACTACTAATTAACATTTTACAATACAACTATAAACAATGCTAAAGCTTTAACTGTTAATAACTTTGTTTATACAAACGAAAGGTCACCTCCACTCACTTTGTGATACTTGAATCATGGGATAATCTTTGTTTAACTAAAATTATCAACAATGACGATTGATCAATCACCATAATTATTGATAAAACAGTGACTGATTGAGTAATTTGTGTTAATTGAATATCACCTTGTGATGAGTGTCAGAATTTAACAAGTTTCGATTTTGAAGTGAACGTAAATGATGCAATACATTCTTGCTGGTAATTCGTTGATGGATTTGCTGTGTCAAGAATGTAGAAAGATGAATTAGCAACTTGAAGATGATTTGAAATTAGAGAATATCTCAGTTGCACATTTAGACTGCTTGCTGCTTGAAAATCGATTTCTTGCTGCATGAAAATCGATTTATTTCAAACGTTTGACACAAAAATGAACGTTATCCTATATCTCATGTTAGTACTTATGTATGGAAAGTAAACGATTCACCATGAATGGTAATATCAATAGCTATTCTCGATTCTTGTGTAAACTCCTTGTTTGTGGCTTATTCACGTTCCATAGAAATGGCTGAATACAACGGAGACCCTTTCATAGTGTCCATTGCAAAAATATGCGTTGATTTAGATGCAATATCTTTGAACGAGGATGATGTTAAATTTTATGGTACTAGAACTTCTTAGGTAAAATGAATACAATGGACGGTACGCAATCATAGCTGAATGAAGTACCTACAAAGTTTTTGGGTATTCAAATGGTTTTGTTAAATAATGATAATTGCAATTGAAGTTTAATCAGTAGCTAGATATGTACCAGCTGCGATAATTTCTCAAAGAGTTAGTTTATCCTTATAAAGTCTGAACAATTAAAGCTGAATAAACTCCATTTTGGAGAGCGATAAACCACCTTGATCTGCAGATGATTTACGTAGGCATATTAGTGGGTGCTGTTACCTATCCCATTATCAATTATTAGTGACTAATGCAACAGTAACTATTGTAATGTAGGAGTCACCTCCGAACCTAGTGGGTGTCATCAAAAGTGATGGCAACTAAGTCCTCCCAACATCTATCAACCTGAAGATACTGTTTTATGACGTCATAAAGAAGGTGACGATGGAAAGTATTAGAAATTCTAAAGATACAAAACTTTTTACATATAATAAGAGTGGCTGTTAACAATAGCTTTCTTCGACATAACAAGTCTATGCGAGTTATAAAACAAATGGCCGCAGGGCGACCAAGTAAAGAATATATTATCTTTGAGCAGACTTTAGACCTTGTTTACAAGCCATTTATGATAATATATTTAATAGAAGAAAGTATGATACTAATGACAGTTGCTGGTAAAATAATTTAGGAAGTGCAAATTATTAGAATGATCAACAACTAACATCAATGTTGCGACAACTTAATCAGATTCTTTATCAATTTTATTAGTGAGCTGGTTTTAGTAAGATTGATTATAATTTAAGAGATTTTCAAAGATGTAGCTGGCTATTTGTTGAGAATCCTCTCTAAAGTTTCGATCAAATTATGAGTATTTGTTTAACATATTCATATATTAGGCAACCCGGGAGCAAATAGTTACACTTTATCTACATTAAGCCATACATTAGCTTCTTTATACCTAAAATCCACATTTAGTAATGTGGGAAAGGCTTGCAAGTCAATAATACAAACCCATGTTATACTTTTTATTAGGTCCCATTATTTTGTATGTTTACTTACTTCCCAACATACCACCAACGATCCATGTATTCCCATATCACACAATGCAAATTCGATATTAGCATTCTGAACCATTCTATCGAATGCCCTCCACAAATCCACTCTTACGCATCATAAAGATGTTCGTTGTAGGTCAACATTGTCTATGGAACAACAATAGGGCTTGTGATGTGATCCATGGAAGTATATTCGTTCTGTGCCAAGGACCGAGGTGATCGGATGCGCACCGCTCTGTCGCCTTGCCTTCGAAATCGGGTCAATTGAAGCGATCGAGATGTGCACGAATATATTTATACATTCACATTTGGATTAAAGTTGAAAGGAAATGTTTGGTAATACGTGTGCTTTGCAGGTACGGTAATTAACATTGATGTATGAATGAAATACTGTTTCCTGAAAGGTAGGTAAAGCTGAATTTCTGGTGTCGGATGCTGTTGTTGTCTTGGGTTTCCATATCATTTTAATATATTGGTAAAAAAAATGATGTTAGCGACTTTAGCTAGGCATAATAAAATATCGAACTGAATTGATTGATCCCGCAATAAAACTAACTTATCTACCTACTCACACTCATACAATAAAGTAAATGTATATTTCAATGAAATAGCATTAGAAACGAAAACGAATGTATCATGTTAGTTTAACAAGAATGCATACTACTTTATGAAAAGAAACGAACCATTGAAGCAATTTGTTACTATTTATTTACTTCCAGTGAAAATGGATATAGAAGCTTATTCAAAATTTCAAATTAGACTCTATCACCAACTAGGAAAGATTGAAAATTGAATGTTGTTTGTCAATAATAGGATTGTTAACAATAAACGCTTCCGTTGTGAAGCTTTCCGTATCCCGAGTATCGACAATCGATTATATATCATGCGTAAAATCAATTGATTACAGCACGAAGATTCACTTTCTTTTTATCAGTTTCATTATCTGTGGCATTAACAACGGTCTGTTTATTTTCTGTTATAGTCTTATTTAGAGCAATGTCAATAATTCTACTTTCTTTTTCATTCATTTCATTGACTTAAGTGTCGTTTAATTTTGTACCTTTACGTTTTGTTCTTCATCTTTTTATTAGTTTATCTACTTACATTTTTGGGACACCTTCTGGGTGAACAGTTTTGATAATTTCATCATTGAATCGTCTGTTCTCGAAAGCTAATGCTAAGCTAACGTAGTAATATGTATTTTTTCGGAATTTCATAGTTTATTATTGTTAATATGAAATGATGTCAGAACTTCGCGCTAAAATCTAAGATTAACATCATTAAACATTCCTTCATGTTACTTAACGTAATCATTATTGCTGTTAGGTTTCTCGTCGTTTTGTAAGATATAACTGATCTAGTACAAAACTAAGTGTTCCAACCGTGTCAGGCTATTACTAAATTACCTTGGGCCGAAGTATCTAAGCCTTCCTGTTTAAGGTTCGCCAGAGAAATACTTTTACTTCTAAGAGTACGAATCAAGGTTTATTTTAATGGAACGCGCAGGTTTTGGTTTAAATTATAGACCATATTTTAACACTTTCCGAGACTCTGAACGAGACACAATAGAAGTATTTTTGTTATGAAGTCCCGGAAAGTTTTAAATGATAATATTAGATAAAGTTTTGGTAGTGCCCATATAAATTTGCGTCAATTGGCAAAACTGTAATTATGTGAAATTAAAATTCATATTGTCAAATAGCTTAGATGAAAGTTGGAAACAAATTATTGGACGAAAAGGAAGGATCATCTGATCTTTATATTTGTTTTTAGAAAGTTTAGTTTCTAATGATTCTTATAACTCGTATTGTTATCGTCAAGTAAGTTTGCCAAGTTAAGACGTTTTCATAATTTATGCAAAAATGTGCCACGATAAACTTATAACCGGTTTTACCAAAACGAAGGGTTTTTTGTTGATGTAGGAAATATATGTCAGAGTTTACCGACATTAGGCGTTTCCACCAAATTATAAAATACCTATTCAGAGTATGTACATAAGTCTTATTCATCAATATCGTCTATTCTGACATTAACCAAGATTATTCTATGAGTAATGCCTCAATAATTTATTGTTCTTACCAAACAGTCTGCGATCTAGCATTTCGTACAATTTAGTACTAAAGTTCAGGACAGGCATAAATTATGGAAACTGCACCCAGTTATTTATGATTTACTGGAACTTGTATCAGTTCTAGGTGATCGATGGTTGATAGTAGTGAAATAAAAAGTCCCTTCTCAGTTATTTTTCATCTGACAGCAGCAACCCAACAATAACCCTAATGTAACGATACTAGAGATCACAATGATTTTGGCAGACTTCTCAGTGGCATCAATCCAACAACAACCTTATCACAATGAGAATAAAGATCACTGTGATTTTGACAGTGATGCAAATATCTGAAAGGACTGTAAATCAATATTGGGTAGAAAATAAACATAGATGATACAACAGTATGTATCTTATTTAACCTAATGTTTTATTGTCGTATTGCTGAGATTTGGTTTTCCTGAATTTGGTCTGTATAATTATGCGTATTAGGAAGGCTATGGCTAGTTCTTTCATATACGATAGACTGCGATAGCTACTCCTTGATCATTGAAAGAGAGATCTTAGTTATAGTATGGATAATTATGGGCTCATATCGATATACCGTTGGAGAACTTTAGACAAGACTATATCCTCCTAAAGCTAAAAAGCTCTAGAATTATTGAAGTCAAAGCTAGAGAGGATTTCTCTGGATATTGACCCATTGTGTTCCTCTTTAGAGAAGATGAATTGACTATTCTAATCTGAGAACTAAATAACAAAGTAAGATAGGTACTTGTCTCATGTCTTTATTAGCATGTTTGTTACACATTGCCAAGTTCTAAGCCAGATACGATGGATTCTCGCCAATTATTCATAGGTAACGGATAAAACGGCGCCATTAATCAGCATGTGACCATGCTCCGGCCATTACACTCAACTTGAATATTTTTTACTTGCGGATTATCTTGAGACATCTTCATTTTGTATGATGTCACTGGTGTCAGTATTGTGTCCTAGACAAAATTGATTGAAAGACACAAGGTAAGATGTTTTGACACGTTCTACCGTGATTGTCGATGACAGATTACACATTGTGCCGAAATTAGATGCAAATTGGGTTTGTATAATCTTACTAGCGATCTTTTTTGTTGCTAGTATTGCCAATCTGTGAGTTTTGTAGAGTTCTAAACTATCAATAATATCATCTTTTAATTTAAAAATTACTTCTTCAACATACAGTTTTTTGGTGCTAGTTTTGATTAGATTTTATGATCTTATTGTCTAATAGGTCATTACTTATTTTTGTTTCGGTTTAAACCCGTCTGTCTGAGAACGTCATAAAAGGTGACTGAAGACGAGAAAAACAAGATTTAAAGACAAGATGAAAGCATCGTCCTATTTTCTGCAAAAAAAAATATTTCTTCATTCATTTTTTACCTAGTGATTATGGTAATCTTTCATGTGACCACTTGCAATAATTGGGAAGCTCAATTTCAGGGACCGCTGATCAAATAACCACCTACATTAATTATTCTATAATTTTCAACCAAATATAACTTTCCTTGTCCTAACAGTAGTATTATTTCACTATATCAACAACGAAACCAAGCATTGATTTTACCGGTCGACCTTCGTCACACCTACTGAAACATTGGCACCAGGATGTCGGCTGCACGACATTTTCGACTCAGATTTGCATTCATTTGCTGTGTACCGAGACGCCACTTTTTGTCACATAAGTTTTGATATTGCAGGTACTTAGGTATAAAATTTAAGAAGTACATATAGCACATTCGAAATTTTTATAATAATTTTGTAAAATGCTGGTATTCAGCTGCAACCGGTTAGACTGGAAGCCGACCCCAACATAGTTGGGAAAAGGCTAGGCAGATTGATTGATATACATTATTATAGAATATTCCTTATAAATATTTCACTTCTATTCTGTAGATATTGGTCTGCATTCTCTAAGATTTCAATGAAAGTCATAGATTTTAAACATTATTGATGTTTAAAAGAAGCTCTTTGCAAACCTGATGTAGGTACCTATGCACCAACAACTTTGATGATACTACGATGCACCGGCCTAAAGTCGCGACGTAAGCTAACTATAATACATACGTGTATAATACATACTGTTGGATCCACTCGGTTATTGATATAAATTGATAACGTTCTTACCTGTAAAAAAAGAAAAAAGATTATAAGCATGGCCAGTAAGAAACAATTGAAAATACCTAGTTCAAATCAAAAGGACAATACTTCAAACATTCAATTAGCAATTTCCATAGACGTCGTAAGTCATATTGATAAATGCATAATAGAATAGCAATATTTAACAAACTCCTTAACATAAATGCCTCAGACAGATTTGTATGCATAAATATCTGCGTAACCTCGAATACTACTTACCGATATACACACAAGTTAAAGTCAACAACATTTACCATTTGGCCTGCAATTAGTACTTAATTTAGACTTTAACATCCTGCAATCGGCGAATTAGAGGCATTAGAGGCAACGAACTCAAAATGTTTATGGCGAAAGGTCAAGCAAGCAATTTAGAGGGTCCGATACGATATCGTTTCGACACCGGTGGTGCATCTCATGATGATTTAGATGAAATTGAATGTTGTGAAGTGAATGTAATTTAAGTGGTTAAAAATAAATAATACTAGAGGCATTATGATAAAAAGATGTTGGTAATATAAAATGGCTGGTTGGTTTTAGATGTGGTAACTTCACATTATTGAAGTTCTAAACTTATTTTAGTACTAAAGAGCTGCAGATATTGTGATAGAAAAAAAATATATAATAAAGATTGGGAGGGTCATGAAAAATTGCTAGATTTTTAATTTGAAATAATAATACGATAATGCATTTGAACATTTGGCAGATATTAAATTGAACTCACTGAAACAACAAAACAATGCAAAGTAAAAGTTAATGGGAGGGCATTCAGAGACTAACATCGACCTATCACGATTACCTAAATAGAACGTCAGACATCGTCTTAAAGAATATACGAAGACGAAGAGCAGTTTTGATATGTGTGTGGGAGAATGTGTTCCTTAATAAATTACTTAATATTAATTAATTTCATAAGGGAATGAAATCATTAGAAGTAAAAGTAGCTACTTTGTGAAACATATTTCAGTTTAACGAACAATAATTTAACTTTTAATATTATTCTATCACCAAGTAGATGAGGATAATTAGATTTGATAATCAATTCTAATAATTTGTATCATTATTGATAAAATTAATATCGATAAATTCACATAAAATAAAATTTAAGTTTCGTTCTTCAATTAACTAAAGTAATTTATTTTATAAATGCAATAAAAGTATAAATTAATAAGTGAGCTACAAAGTCGTTAATATTTAATTATAATTAAGTGATGATCATTTAGGTCACGAGTACACCGGTGTAGAGATGTGGTTCCGTCGCCGCGTCGTCAAAACGGAAATTATCTGTTTTGTGATATCCTACCAAATGCACTACAATTATAAACTTCATTATTGTTTTATTATGGTGCCATATTTTCATTTACGACTGTCTTAAAAAATAACTTTTTTTGTTTCCCAGGATTTACTACTTTTATTTCCCAGGTTTGACTTTTGACACAGTTTAATTCGAGAGACAACAAGAGAACAGTATATTTCCCACAGTACCTAACCAAATCTTTCCTTTTCTTCAGTATTCATTAGAATTATTATTAAAAATCTAATTCTAATACCATTCTGTTTTAATGCATTATTTCAAAATCGCTACTCGCTCCGCCAGTCTAAAGCATCAGCACCCAAGGTCGTTCAAGGCCTTCATTTATTTAGAAAAGTTTATTTCTCGCCGCAGGCTATATATGGCGTGATAATCTTGCATTTTGATATCTACAACAGCCGTTTTATGATTAAAATAAATTACCTACCCATTATGGTAACACATTACTAATTGTTGGGAGTTTCGAAACTATGTTTTTGGAGCTTAGTCTGACTGTCAATCAAAGGTGTACCGGCAAAGATGAAAAAGATTTTATTTTTTGTTTCAGCTTTTATTTTTGATGTTTGGCCTGGTTATTATGTTTTGTTTAATAGTGCTATTTCATTGTTGAGAAAACAATGTTTAGTAACCCAGGTTCTGAAATAATATCTTTCGCTAGAATGTTACTTGATTATCATCGTCTAATTTTATCTTAACTTACTAGGAATGGGCTCAGCTCGCCTTTTTCTTCTAAACCTACATCTCTTTTAGCCATCATCTCAGAGTTCTCTTCTTTCCTAAGCACATACCATCTTTCACACAATTTATTAAAATGGTCTGCCTTTTCAGTAAACACAGTATTTACACACTTAACCACACAATAAACGTCTGTAAGTACTTGATTTATTCAGTATCCAATACTTGCTTTCAAAAGCATTAAAATCAGCGATTTATGCTTCGCCTTTAGCTAGGACAAGTACCAACACTAGCCACTTACGACACAGCATAAATGTCATTTTTATAATTTTATATTATAACATGCAAATAAATGTTGAAATGGGATTTTAATTAACTAAAAGTATGTAAGGTATTTTACTATTTTCATAATAAAAATCTGCAATATGTTGCAGATTTTTGGATCCTTGATGATACCTTTTTATTTATAGTTTTTAAATTTAATTTAAAATTTTAAGATTATAAATTAATTCGAGAGGTTGAGTGGATCTTTTATTTGAAGATTTTAAACATTTGGTTTTCAAGGTTTGTTGTAGGCTGCATAAACATACCTACCGCTGACATGATCCAAGTTGATTTAGGTTTCAAATGAATCGTTAATTATCTATAACAACACAAGCTATAACCTAAAAATCAAACTATGATTGATTGCGAACCCGAAACAATCAACTTCAAAGAACAAGGTCAAAATATAATCGAGTTCGGTAATCGATATTGTTTCGATGCATCGATTGTCAGAAACATTATTGTCTGCTGATGATCTAAATTGATGTAGGTCATTTAGGAATGTTTTGGATGCAATTATTAATAGTGTTTATAGTAATAATGGTTTTAATGAGTCAGTATTAAAAGGATAGGGTAAAAGAAGGTAAACAGTTAATTCATTTGAAGACTTGCTTCTTTGCTTACTAATAATAATATGAATATTTCAATAACAATAGAAACTTAACAATACAAGTGTCGAATCACACATTCGATAGCGTTGAAAATAAAATCATGTATATGAATATGCATTTACAAAAATTAATATTTCAACACTCTTCTTCCTTTTACGGAAACAATCATAACTATCAAGACACGTAAACGAATCTCTCAAAGTGCCGTAAATTGTCAAAACACCCAATTACAATCAACAAAAATCAATATTTACAAAGATTTAGTCACTATTACACAAGAGGCCGCGCGTTTCGCGTCGCATGCGCATTTATCGCTTACACCGAGATGCGCCTGAGATCTCCAGATTACATTGTCACTGCGTAGGGCCCACTTTCACTTCGTCATTTTCACACCGTCTTTGAACGTGTACAGACGCGTTTGATACCATCTTTATTGCCTATGTAACACGGAATTGCCTAGTTCTATGGGTTTTTTATTTGCAGAATTAGAGCAAAGGTTAGTTTTGTAATGGTTGTTAGTAAAAGTTATTTGAGAAGATAAAAGGGAAACCGCTGTATTATGGTTGGAGAGATCTTTTTTAAACCTTTCTATCAGTAATCTTCTAAACTCCTAACAATTTAACTCTTAAGAAAAATCTATATGATCAGGCTATCTTATAATGTTTAGCATTTCTCTTTGTCCAAAAGACGTATCTATTAGGATATTTCAAATCAATCCCTAAATGATAAACCCTCATTTGCAAATCAAACAATTCCTAACACCAAAACAGCTGAATCTATACCTAAAAGACCACCAAACAAAAACAATATATGTAAATGTCACAATTGTAGCTCATGTCAAATTCATGATGGCGGATACAAAGCGCGAAATTCACATCAAATAGCAACGTCTAACAAAACATGTGACATTCATCTCTAAACAACGACTAGCAACAAGAAATACGAGTTCATGTTGAGGCAAATACACAATGTATTGCTGTTTCTATGTTGGATATCGCGATAATGGTTTTCCATAATACATATTTTGGTTTGAGGAATACAGGAGGAGCAATATTATGTAGGTTCCTGAATATGAATATACTAGCTGGACTCTTTTGAATTTTCATTTTGATGTGCTTGTCTGGAGAAGTTTGTGCATCAATCACGAGTTCTGGTATTTTATATTTCCCGAAATTATCACTAGTTTATACACCATTCTCTTTTGACAAAGGAAATTGGTAGAAAACTTAAAAGTTGATCTGTACCTTCCCTAACAGTTTCATTTTCTTGTCTACAACTTGTGAATCATCCTTTATACAGGAACAGAAACATGGAACGCGCCTCCGTGGGCCGAATCAACACCACTAATCTTTTTATTAAACGACAGAAGCGACTTAAACTAACCCACGTGCGCCCGAACATCAGATATGCGCTATATTTGCATATATTGACAGTTTACATCAGCGTAGAAAAGTCAATGTACGTGTCCACACATCAAACTGATTTGTTGTTCGAATTTATACGTTAAGTACACGCAATAAGTGCTTTTTAATTCATTTTTATTCTTCACACATTGGCTTATAAAGGTACAGACATTGTTTTATTATTCTCGTGATTATCTTTGATGTGATCGGGAATCTGGTAAAACGCCTCAACTGAATCAAATGAGGTGAACTTAGGATTTTTAACAACAGATCAATTTTATTAGCTTTATCTACATTTGTTTCATGTGTTACTTTAATTGAAGATCTACCAAACGTAACATCACGATCCCTTTGATCGTGATGTTACGTTTGGTAGCCATATGAAGCAATTAAGTCAGTGTCAATCAAAATATTGTGAATGTTGTCTGGCATCCTCTGCGGTGATAGACATTGATGAATAGAAGCAGCAGCAGTAGCGTATGTATGCCTGACTGGATAATTGGTAAGTCCGGTTTCTATTCTCAACGATTTCACTTCAGAGAGAACTTAGAAAATGAAATCATATTTTACCCGAAGAAATTCTTCCCTAAAAATAGAATTGAGAATCTCATGCTAATTAAATTCACTGTGATACGAGATTTGTCCATCACATTCTTGATACGTATCACAATCGTCACCTATAGTTCTATTAACATTAAAATGCTGTTTGTCCAGTATTATTTTTAGTTAATCGGCATTAGGCGTCAAGAAGCCAGCTCTAGCAAGTTTAAAATCTTAATTGAGTTCTTACGAGTTGTTAGAATTGGAATTGCTTGGCGGCCATTTTTATAAATTAGATCTAGCACGCGACTGCGATTTAAGTAAGTAAAGTGGATAATTTAAATTGTTAAAGGTCGATTAATGAAAGTGAGCCTTTTCGTGTAAAAGGAACTGGTTTAGTTTGTAAAGCTGGTGGACTTAGGAATAGGAATGTTAGCTAGTTCTTGCAGGTGGGTACAATATACTATAGCTAATCTTACTAGGTGTAGGTACTAAACGAATGGTAAATTCAGGGAGATTTAAACATGGCGTCTTGGCGATGTTAAAGAGTTGAAGATTTAGTTACTTAGCATGAGAAGCAAAAATATGACTGCATTTATTTAATGGAATTAAATATTTATAAATGCATTTATTATTAATTAGGTGGCTGCTGCAAACAACCCTGTAGACTTATTCCTTCAGACTCAGCCAAAATATCACGATTCCATAGTAACACAAAAATATACGCAAAGATCCGAACATATTAAAACTAATTGTTAAATAAACTAAATAAAACAAGGATTATTCTATCAGATGTTTATCTAACAGCAATTATTAATCTAGAACTTCCTGAATCCATTATCTGTTTGTAAACACGCTATAAAATTACCTTTTTAAGAACAATGGGTTCTATAATAGTTTTAGAACGATCGTAATCAGTTATCGATACTCCAGTTTAGTAAGATAATGCTTTAATTGATATATTTATGGTATCAATTATATTTTTATTCATTAGTAATGCTCTTGTATGGTTCGGATGGAGTTCCTAGCAGTGTTTCCCATGGGTTGGTATTTGTCATGAACGTTAATGTTTTGTAGTGATCAATCTCTGATCAAGGTGCCTAGGACCAGTTTGAGTTTGAATGTTCTCGTTTCAAATGACCATTACGGAAATGGGGTCGATTAATGATTTAATTTGATCATGTTTCTTATCATTAGTATTGTATGTATAGCTTGTCCACTCTGCAATGACGCGCTCCATTATCGCGTTACCCATAGAAATTACCGTGTACGTAAATGCGGTAGTGTTATATACCCTAGTTACCTGTTGTTGTATTGCGGATAGGATAGCACATGAACTTTTTCATTACTAATTCCGCTATAGTGATCCGGTTTAATAAAGTTTGTCTATCGACGTCAGAACTGGCATGTCAACTAATCTAGTAAATCATAAAATCAAGGAAGCAATGACAGTTCTGGCCAGGATTATTAAGTCTAGATACCATTATTGATTTCTCTTATTCCAAACTAGGTATGGTTGGTGAAAATAGGTTGAGTTAGCACAACCGCGTTACGCAAAAGCTGTAAAACCACATCTTGGGTATAGGTCTACCTAGAGTTTAAGACAAAGTTTTGGTGACGTAACTATGGTATGAGACATCATATATTCAGTTGGGCTTTCAAAGGAATTTTAATCGATAAGTAGGTAACATATAAGTTGAAGTAAGCAACATGTTTTTTTTTTAAATTAAAAACACAAAGAATTGTAAATTACCAGATTCTTTATACACTTCAGTTTTAAACATGATGGCCCGATAAGAGCACAAAATCTCCTATTATTGTTTTGTGTTTTATGGCATAATATTCAAACGAGGATGAAATCTTCATAAAGATTTCATATAATAAAACTAACACTAAAATCAGCCATTCAATATTTACAATATCTTTTGATGTGCATCTCAATTTCGTAATCTTTTCACTTTTGCAACGGATTTTGCAATTAAAAAGTGATATTCAATTTGTAAAAACATAACTGCACAAGCGTTTGCGTAATGTCTGAAACAAATTCATTGACACTGACCAATGCGATCTCTTACAAAAGCCGCCCTACTTTCCAAACGTATCTACAGCTACAATTATGTGGACAATATAACAAACAAACAATTATATCACACAGTATACCACTTTACATTTGCTATCCATTAACTTCAAAACCATCCTTAAATCCACACACTAAAGCTCAAAATAGAAAACCATGAGGTTTCAAAGCAGAAAATGTAGTTGTTGCTATCGACGAAGACAATAGAATCGAGGACATTAAGTTCGTGCAAAATGTTTCTGAAATGGCATATGTTTCGGTCGCTGAATATTCTAATTCAGGCTTTGGTGAACTCAAAATAGAGTTCAGATTGATTCGTAAAATCGAAGTATCAGGATATAGGACCAGTCGGCGCCACAATGTACTTTTGGTAGTTGGTATTATGAGGACAATTACGAAACTGAAGTTGGTGGGCGTTGGATCTGATCTAGATCTATGGTTACAGCAATTGAGCTAAATGCTAGTGGACTGTGGTAGATTTGTCTGTCATTATAAAATTACTGGTTCAGGAGTTACAACATTCTACTTGATTATGGTTTGTAACAAAGGGCTTCACAGAGCTCTGCGGACTGGAATTACCATGCTCTTTTTTCTCATAATCATAATCACAAAGAATATGGAACATGGTAGGTAAAAAGTTTATTAAAGTTATCACGTACATGAATCACTAATTGTGGGTTGATTTTGCCGTATCTACAGTACTCCGATTCATATGTAGTTACTGCTATATTATTATATCCATGCAATCAGCAATAACGCACTGAGCTAAAAGATTGTAAAACAATTTGACGACAAATTACTATTCGACCGTCAGAAGTAATCTGGTGTCTCATTAGGTTTTCGTTGAGAACTATGGGTCTCTTGGTATTATAATAAGTCCTGTCTAAATGATCTCATAAGCCATTTAAAGCAAATAATGTTCGAGCTTAAATATATCTAATATAGCAAGCAAGATAAAACTTCTGTACTAAATGTATACCAACTAGGTCTGTAATTTTTTGCACTATATTGCGCGTGCGCTACCTTTTTGAGGTTAAAACTACAAGAACGCGACAAATGAAATACGGTAAAAACTCACTATTTCTGTAGACATATTGTTCAAAACCCGTTTATTTTTATGAATATTGTCAGTTGTTTGGTGGAAAATAAACAATTTCATGTGTAACCCGTTGTTTTTAAAAAGTTTCTTGCGAATTCGTCTACTCTTTGATCTATAATAAAATGTACAATAAGGCGCTTGAGTGGACATTGACCATTTCTTATTTTATATGTCGTGTAAGAGTAGAATACATTTGTGAATTTGTTCGTGAAATATGTAATTTTATATATTGTTCAATGATAAAAAAAAACATTTGCGAAAGCTACATTCGTAGTTAAGTAAATGTGAATGATTTTTAAATTAAATCATTTTAAATGACAAAAAAATAATTTTAGGTAGTTTAGGAAAAAAATTGAACTTTCGGTGCCTACCATCGGACCCAATCAACAATTTTTTTTAGAAAATTACGTTTGGATAATGCACCGTGTTGGAGGAACCCAGAAATAAAACTAAATCTTATTTACCAGATTCGAAGCAAGTCATACCAGATCCTTAACTACAAACATGACCTACCCAAAACTACCTAGGTTCCACAAAAACCAAGGTTCCCCACCCATTGTGCACTGACACACTGGTTCCGTACAAAGAACGTATCGATAAGAACACAATAAACAATAACGTTCGTGTATTGCGATTACAACACTGTTATGCGACTAACGATTGTATAGGATTGTTCGGACTTGCGATTAAGCTACTTTTTTCGATGTTATGTCAGAATTTCCTGAGAGTAACTGAATATAATGATAATGGTATGTTTGAAGCTTGAGTCATGTGTGAAAAAACTATAAAAGTATTTAATCTTTCTTGCAATACCAAAGGTTTTCTAGATAATAAAGATAATTATGATAGTCATCAATTTATTGTTTTCAGAGAAAACAATAAAAGTTCAATTACAAATAAACCTATAAAACAAGCAACAAATAAATTAAGTTGCCATATTATCAAAACGTTTACAGTTCATCAAAATAAACAAATCAGTCTAATGCGACAAATCGCAGCATATGAAGAACGACCGCTCGTTGCAAATTATGATCGTAATGGTCGTGTGGGCAGATTGATGGTCTAGTAATCTAGTTTATCGACAGGGCGTTCTACCGACGGATGACGGGGCGTCGTCTATAACTAGGTCGCAGTGCCAGGTGGGTTCGTTGGTCGCGGTATTTGGCAATACTGTTTGAGTTATTAGCTCAAACAGTATTTTATTTAAGTACTAAGTTTATTTCTGTGAATTGAGTTCTATAAGCAAGATTTAATGTATTTACTTTGTATAATTTTAGTGTTTACTTTTTATGAAGTTTGTTTTGTTTCGTAGGCTACCAAATTAGTACCAGTAAGTAGTACCAAATTAGCAGATGAATTAAGAATAAACTTGGCATTTTGGTTATTGATAATATCATTCCCAATGATTTCATTCAACAATGTCCATATATAAAACATTTTTTTCGTCTTATCTGAGACCGTTACCAATGACAGCTTTTACTTCATTGGCCACACGCGGAAGACCACAAATAATACAGCTAAGATCGATCAGTTTATTTTTGTACAAATCATCTAAAAATACTCTTATATAACTAAGCTGAGACATCTTTATCATAAATATCATGATATCCATCGTATCGAAGACATCAGGCTGCTTAAGTCATTTTACTCTATTTTTGCGTAAAATACCACGACAAAGGAGGCCGTTCTCTTTCATTGTAAGTAGACCGATTGTTAGCCTTAAGCGAAGCTCTTATTTTATTTATCGCCGTTTTCTGTAAAGTTGTTGACAACCGAGAAATTCTTAGTTCTATGTTTGATTGTTTGGTACTTTTGATAGTAAAATGCTATACTTCATCTACTGACAACATTTGTACCACATGTCTTTAGGAACCCTGAATATTTGAAATGATCTCTCTCTCTCTATCCAATCTCTTTCCAATTAATCATATTTCTGCCGTGTCAATCATCCAAGTTATTTTACAGATGTTGAGAAATAATAAATTCAGTGAAAGTCTACGCGAATTCATTCTAGAAGATACAAAGTAGGTAAATGAGAACACGAATTCAAAATATAATAACCAATCCTAGCAATATTTATTCGAAAAAGTAACCCGTCTTCAAACAGAAACATAACAATTATATCTACCGTCCTTACGATTATTCTTCCAGCCCGGTAGCGCAAGTGCACAAACTGCACTTCCTACAAGATAGCTCCAATTAATTCACATAAAATTAGAAGCCGGCTCACTATCTGTTGGCCGCAGTCCTAATTATTAGCGGGAATGTTCGATCTTTATTGTTCCCTGTTAGCCCGGACTTACATTAGATCTGCACTAATTAAATGCTAGTGTAAGAGCCTGGTTTCATTAAAATGGCGATTTTCGTGTGTGTGGATCTGATAGCGCGTGCGCCGTCGGCGACACTTCCTACTTGTAGCCGGTGTAAAAACTGGAGGCGCAAATCTTGCTTTAAATAAATCTTGAATTAAACGGAGTGCTGGGTTTTGAGGTAAATGTTTTAAAGAGAATTATGGTTCGTGATTTACTCTTGCAGAATTGTGTATTCTTGAAGATAGTAATTTTGGAAGGACAGATCAGAGATAGTGAAACATTTTTGGTCCTGATTGTGGGCCCAGAGAATTTTGTTTTGTTAGTTTCATTATTTGGTTAGAAGATGGCACAAACCAACGAGCTGATCTAGCTCATCATAAAAAATAACTAAAAACCCTTCTGGAGCAGTCGGGTAAAAAGAAAAATTCTTTACAAAAACAAACATTTACCCAACTTTCCAAAACAATGTAAACTTCAACACAAAACTTTGAAGCATTACTGTATAAAATCACGGCGCACGCGGACAGTGCACGATGATCTACGACGCGACAGACTTCCGTATCATTACGGGTTGGAGGGAGAGCGGCACCGGCGCGCGCGCTGATCACATCGGCACGCGCCACCACTCTTATCATCTTAATTTTATGTATTTATTCAATATCCAGTGAATAGACAAAGAATGAAGGACTCATTAAGGAATTTGTTTTTGTAATATCATTTTTTCAACAGCTGAACTTGAAATTATCAGGTTCAAAACTTAGATAATCATACTTTAGTGATATTTAATTGAAGAGGAAAATATTTACAGACTTTTTCCGCCAGTAGTTTCAAAAGAAATTCTTTGTAATCATCCGCCATGTAAGTATTGAAGGTGGATGGTATGGGGACGGAACTAGAGCGTGACGATTGACATACATTCCTAACAACCTGGGAATGAAAAGGGAAATGCAATTAAGTGCAAATTCTTAGTGTTTATACGGAACTTGTTTCTACAGAAGATGAAAGGGGTATTATAGTTAATGAACAGTCTCAAGCCATGTCAATATTGAAGGTAATAATAACCTAAAAGTAATTTTATTACACCAAGTAATTTTACTAACGAGCGCAATTAGCATGGGAAACGTACAATATTTGGCAACATTACGCACAAATATTGCCACACGCAAATATATTTATCACCAACCATTAAAACAGCTACAACCAACACTAAATAAACCGCAATCATTTGCTTTTCAACAGCTCAATCTGTCATAACCTCAAGGAAACATACCGTATCTCGAATTTCTACTATATATTTAGCGTGCATATGTCTAAAACTAGTTGGTTAATGTCCGGTGACAGCTTAGCGAGGAATGAGCGAGGGCGTTGCTGTTATTAATAAGTATAAATTGGTACACGATCGCCTATCTGCACACACCAAGTATGGCGATTTTAGTACAGTTTATTATAGGTTATCCTTTAGGTTGGCTAGTACCTACTATCAGTGCTTGATTGTATGGATTGAAATTAAATGATAACAAGCATAAAAATACGATGGTCTTTGTCATCGACTTAATAAAATTGTCATTTTACGTCGAAACAACCCTTTTCATCTGTTTATTTTATCAGTTACTGTCTCAAAAAATGATTTAGCCCAAAAGAGTATTTGTTCAACACTGTTTTCTTTACAAGATAATCTTAGCTCAGCTGAACTATAAACAGTTCTTGTCGAAACCTGCCGTTTAACGTATCAATCCTCGTAACCTCAATATGTGTTGGCCACACTGTTGGGCAATTGATTGCCATAATCAAAACGTTATCGACGTTTTCGCACGCGAGGTTGCCTAATGCTTTACTGCCATAAGGGATAGGCGAGACTATGATAATATACGTAAGGATGTTGAAGTGTTTACAATTACTGATTTGGTTGAACAAGGGGCTTGTTATTGCAGAGTCCATATACTAAGGATAATTGGACAATCAGTGCGCCTGAAAGGAGTATGGGTTTGTTCTCAATGATTGTAAGGTAGATAGACACTAGTTACTGCTTGGGTATTATTGCGAATTTTGTGACGTCACTAAATCTGAAGTTGATTTCAAACCATTTGTAAGAGAATCAAGTATTTTCAGAGAAGAAAATGAGACCAACAAGGAATAGATACTACCTTTTATTGTTTGAACCTATCTCTTTAAACACGAATTTAAATCTATCTGCTGAATATATTTAGCATCTCTTTAGTACCGTGTTTTTGTATCTCTTCTCTCATTTATCATAATTACCATTTATCACAGTCATGTTTGTTCAACACCAAAACTTTCACTATCACGCGAACTGACACGAATTATGATCTTGATAACAATTTATTCTTCACTAAAACAGGTGAAACTACATTTAGTATCGTTGTCGTAACCTTGCTTAAACCACGCTTCGTTGACTTCGTGTCTTTTGTTAGCGGTTACTTTGGTATCTATATATAATTCACACCATTCATTGGCTTTAAAAAAGTAAGCGTTATTGGCCTTTTAATTATGTTAGAAATACGCATGTTAGTTGTTAGGTGAATGTATGTGATTTATTCGAATTCTGGTTATAAGCGTAAAATTGAAGTGTTTATGTCGTATCATAACTTGATTGGATAAAACGATAAGAGAAACTATAACAATGATGGAAGGAAGTCGATAATTGCTGTAGTACAAGATTTGATTGTTTGCATATTAAATATGAGAAACCTCCATGGAAATGGACTACAGTTTGGAATCAACCTTGAAAGGCAAAATAAAAAATAATTTGACCATATAATAGACAGAGTCATTGAACATTTCAACAAGATAATTGACCTACGACCAATTATTTTTACCTCTACCATTTCCTAATTAAAACTACTCTTACAAATAAGGTCACCCAATAGACAACTGATGAAAACGAATGACATAGCCGCATTCACAGAGGTAAAATAATGAGCTGAATGTCTCATTCTAATAGATAAGCGCAAACGTATCACGACAACGTGACTCCAACAGGTCCTATTTAAACTGAACCAGAAATACTTACACAATAGTAATTATATTGAGTAACGATATACCATAACGATAATGGTGAACAATTAAAAATACAAGTAGCTAATCCCATTGACATAGAAACGAATTAAAGTGATTAACTTAACGAGGTTGGGGTGGTCGAAGAAATGTAATAGTTAAGTGAAGGTTGTGGCCAATTTAATTTTGTGTCAAAATTACAAGTTGGTAATAGACACAACATGCAATTCATGAAACAGTATACCCAACGATTATAACCTACAGCCAAAATAAGCTGTTGGTTGGTCATAAGATTGAAATAGAACAAAGCAATATTTGAATTCAACGACAATGAACAGACAAATAAATTGAAACCAGCAGCTGTTGATTAAGAAGTACAACAATGTAAACCCAAAACTATAGAAGAAATTGTTATCAGAAACGTTAACTTGACAGTTATTGATTAGGTACAAGAAATGAATAAGCTTGCAGCTAATAAACTGAACCGGGATTGTATAGAATTTAGAGCAACCACGTGCTACAATGGAGTCGGTTAAGCTGGGGCTAAGTAGTTAGCAATGCAGATATTTCGCAATTATGCTTAGATTAGTTACAAGTTGATTTATAATTAAAACTAGGTGCGTTTGTAAACTGGATTGAGAAATATCTGGGCGGCTGCGTTAGATATTGGTTAGTTTAGGAGTTGTTGGAAATTCTATCAGAATCAGTTCAAGATTACGATTGAGTTTGAATTTGTTGTTCATGCGTAATTTTAGTTATTTAGGCACCAAGAATGGTAGTGATTTTAAATTTAGTTCCTGCAATATTATAGACATTTTTTTAAAGTCTATAACACCTATCACCTCTTTAGGTCATGAAAAAAAGGATAGAAAAAAAAATCAATAATGATCAAACATTTTTTTGTTTTCTGAGTTCTAGTCATGGAATTTGGAAACAATTTGTACTTTATCATTGTCAATATTATTATAATTCCTGAATAGTTTAGAAGTTTCGAATTTCTAAGTCGTATTAAAAGTGTTTCCTTACCTCATGCCGTCAAATCCGTCATCTGATCCGTTGATAGTGAGCACAGGTGCACGCGCATACGCTTTGGCAACGCGTCGGTTCCTCTCAAACACTATCACCTTCGCCCAAATCTCGTCATCTATCTGTGTCCATTTGTCCAGTACTTCCTGTATGTGTTCCTGTTGACAATAAATTAGGGTTTAATCATCTTTATATACAAGACTACCAGATTCATTGTTGAAATCATTTAAATCATCATTGTTTATAAGTCTCTTCAATGACTTATCTTTAGGATAATAAAGTTATGTTTTCGAGATCTTTCTCTCAGTTACCATAAATAACAATAATTGACCTACGATGTGAGTCTGATGAATATTAATGATAGAACTTTACCGTATTCAACCATCAGTTTTTTGGTCAATTTGACTCTATGCTGCAGTTTTAGGTTTAGCATGACTAGTCAAAAGAAACCTACCTCACATCTATCGCATGTTATGAATACATTAGCAATTTCATTTCATTCATAAATTGTATGTAGGTCTTTGCCAGTTTTCCATTTCCATAAGTCTATAACCTCCATTATGCACAATAAAAACATGACTTTACACGACCATAGTTTCATTACAAACACTTTTAACAGCAGTTTCATTACGCGCATTTACCAAAACGTTTTCATTCATATTGTCTTGCAAAATGGCTGTTTAAGAATGACCTTGCTTTGCGTTACTTTTGTAAGGTATGATTACTGAAGTTTAGATATTAATCCTAATGTGGCAATGTTGTTGTAATCAGATGACATCGTCGCAGGCGCAATGTGAGTTCCGCTCTACTAACCGACTGTGTTTTGCTTGTAGTGTGGTTTACATTTACATGCTGTGTGGTATTTTGTGTCAAATAAAGTTGTAAATAAAACCTCTTTCGAGAAGCTGTTGTTTGTTTTAGCAGCTATATGAGCTATTGTAAAATTAATAATAAGTTATTGGTTCTTACAAAAAAAATCGGCGTGATGTTTTTTATGAAGAATAAAATAAAATGTTTGAGTTTGTGACATTGAGATGAAAATGTCCCACATGAACTGCAAAAGCTGAGATATATCATGAATCAATCAGAAAGCTATCATGACGAAGAATAAATAAGGATCATTCCATAAAGTCTTGGATGGTAAATAAAATTCCAGGTTATAATTGCTTTTGATTTCTTCACAATAAATTACGTGGATATGAATGACTCAAATACTAAACACGATGACGGATGAGCATTTATAAATGCTCGTAATTACTGACTTCGCAAAAAATCGACACAAAGGCTAAAATTACGTCATAATACAATCAATCAATAATGCGTTGATTTGTAATAAAAATATCGAAGATATTGTTAACAAGGAAGAGCAGTATGAGAAACTGTTATAAATCAAAGGATTTCGTGCCTTATTGTTGGATATTTTATGATCCATTTCCCAAGAAGTGTTTCGTTGGATTCTATAACAATTTGAACGGGCATCAGCCTGTGTACAAGCGCCTCTGTTTTTGCTCACATGTAACAATAACTAGGCAATTTCGCGGCTAAAAAGCTGCCTCTAAATAGACCGTTACTTTTATAAAAAGTTTTGAAATGATTCTGGTAACCGCATACACTAGTTAGGGCTGTAAGATTGTTCGTTTTTCCTGCTAATTGGTGGAGTATAAGACTGTTTTTATTGTTGTATCTAATGTAGATATTTTTGCTTTGGGTTCGTTTTTATACGTATTAGGAGCTCGTGATCAACTGATCATAATGATGAATTCATACATTATTCTATTATTAGTAAATGTGAGTTCGAAAATAATATTTTACTTAATAACTAACTGACTTATTTCTCATCTTATCCGTGTCTAATGTTATTATTAATCAAGAAATCATTAAAAACTAACTGTCGGTTTTCATTATCTATAGAGAAAAAAAATCAAGTAACAAAAACTAAAACCCAACTACGACTTAAAAGGTATAAACAAGACACCACAGACAGACAAATTAAAAATCCGGAGTCACACGTGTTAGGGCATAAATCGAACAGATTACGTGTGACTCCGGATTTTTAATTTGTCTGTGTGTGGTGTCTTGTTTATACCTTTTAAGTCGTAGTTGGGTTTTAGTTTTTGTTACTTGATTTTTTTTAAAATTCTTTTGGGGTTATAATATATATATTTTTGAAATGTGCTCATTAAGCCCTTTCATTTGATACCCAACATGGTACGATTAAACCATATTTTTTTTTAAGTTCCTCACTTTATGTCCTCTAGAGGGCGCCATTTTTAATTTAATGTGACTTCACATAGCCTATAACCAGCAGACAATCACGACGCTTCTAACGATACCTCATTTGTCAAATTGTGATAAGGGGTTTGGAAGATAGGAGGGAACAGATGAACATACATACATACATACATACATACATACATACATACATACATACATACATACCGGTCAAAATCATAACCCTCCTTTTTTCTTCGCCGTAGTCGGGTAAAAATATAAAAGTAACAGTTCGTTGCTACACCCATAGAGTAGTTAGTAATAAAAATAATTTAAGCAAAAATATATGAGCAATTGCACCTGTCAATGCCTAGGACTCAGACCTGAGGTAATTAAATTCCTGTATTTTTTAAATTAAGAACGATCGTTCGTATTCTAATCTCAATCTGTCAAAAATACCAGTAATTTACGTACATTATTGACATTAATTTTCGCTGACATGAGACTGTGAAAAGATTTTGAACGGTTTTATATACGAGATTTGACCTACAGGTGAGTATGGTGAAACGCAGGAAAATGTAATTTTTCCGTTAATCGACAACCCTATTTACAAATATCGAATAGACTACGGCTATATCCGTATTTACGATTGTTTTCTTGTACAATAATGTATGTATACTTTTTTTAATTTCCGCAAACCATTAGAACCGACTCGGATAACTTTCGATTTCATATGATTTCTATGATTATGGCAATTTTAACTGTTTTATTGTAATAGCGGTGTTAGTGTTTACTTTCGATTTTGTTTGTAAAGTTCTTTACTGTATTTAATTATTTGATTCTTGTTTCAAGAAAACGGGTTTTGATAAAATAATAAGGGTGTACTTTTGTTGTAATAAGAACTTGAAGGCTAACCACTAGGTACCTATACTTTTTACCCCTTCGTGAATAACAGTCGCGGTATTACGTTGATGTTGTTACAACGAAAGGTAAATGTAGACCCTTTTGAACTTCATGTATTGATTAAAACTCCTAATGAGCCATCATCAATATCTAAAGAACCTAACAAACCAGACAAAATAAAAAGGAAAGCTAAATTAACTCATCACATCTACCTTTGTGTATTCCAGCTTAGCTATTCACCAACTCAAACCATCTAAAGCCATCAGCCAAATGATCCAATTACTGGACGTCTTCTTATAATAATGAGTCAGTCTAACGACTTATTCAGCGTACTAAATCAAATTCGCAATCACTACTAGCTTTCTCTTCATTACCGTATCTTTACATCAAATCCTAATCAGAATCAATCATAGTGTATCTGCAATGCTTTGCCATATAGGGTTATGGTAACGAATCAGATGTAGCGATATTAAACTCATGAGTTGTATCGATAAACTTTCTAGCATGTATAATATTAAAAATTGCACCTTCCAAAAAAAATATCAACGGAAAAAGTTACTGCAAAGTAGTAAATATACTTAACTGAAAAACTCATTGTTCCCAAAGGTGATGACAATTCATTTATTCGATCTTGTCAAAAAGTAAATCAAGTTTATAATTTTTCTTTGATTCAAATTTATTATTGTTCGCAACCTTCTTCCAAAATCATCGACATGAGCGTTTTCATCAAATTACTTTATCGACAGTCTGTTCGAATCCCTAGCCATAAGCCATAAATGCTTCTACAATGTGTACTGTAATGTACAATTCGTGGCGTCATCCTTCTCATAATCTAGCCTCATATTGTCATATTCAGTTCGTTATTTGCTCTGAATAGCCTTCGTTAGTGCTATTTTGTATTTATTCGCAAATGGACAGTCAGTCATGCTTAATCATTCGACTGATTTATAGTTCAGGATAGCATATTGTTGCAGGTTTGTAAAGTTTTAGCAACTCTCACTAGATGGCGTGACGTTGTCATTTGTGGAAGCACAATGATCACTAAATGATATATTGAAAGTAATGGTGAGCTTCAGAAGTTGTGACAACATAAAGCCAATATAAGTTGCTATTTTGTTTAATTTATTGATGTGTTGTCTGAAGGAAATGATTGATTGGTTATGGTTATGAATGAGTGTTTATAAGCTACTGAAGAAAAACAAATTGACGATCAGTCACAAATACGCAGGGATCAAGCGTAGTGATATGGTGGTTCCTTCTCTGTATAAGAGGAAGCATTTGCCCTACAGTGGGACGCTGTCAGAATAATCGCAGTCATCATTGTCAATATAATGTTGAAAACCATTGATATCAGAAACATTTCATATTACATTGTTCTTATCTTTACGTCTTGTAGGTACGTCATCTATTGCATTCTAAGAAATCTCTAAACTATGCGAGCCAATAAACTTAACGTTTATATTACCTCTGCACTTGATTTAACATTTTAAATATGGTTAGGTGCGAACAACGGTGTCGACTATGCAAGGTTGGCCACACCTCGATCGCCTTAAACTATTTATGTTACTACTGCATCGGCTACTTGCTTAACGTCATATTTATGTCGTGTTATATCCTTATGCACTTGTTTGGGAATAAGAGCGTCCAATATTTGTAATGTTATTGGAGATTGGTTATTTAAATTATGATCCTCTAGTGTTCCATTTATGGTAAAATAACATCGTTATTCACTACAGATTTGTTGGTGATGATTTTCGTTGAAAACTTTTCCTAATATTATCACTGTCGTAGTTTTACGAAAGGATGAAGCTCTTAAGTTAAAGTTAAATTATCTTTATTTAGACATACAACGAAGTTGTCAATAACTCCAATTTAGTAGCGAAAAGTTTATTTTCAATATATTCTTTTATTTGGATTTCAGATGTGTTTTCAGAATTGCTTTTAATTGTTATTGAACATGAAAGTGAGATCTCCATTGAGTTATATACAACAAAAATACACAATACTTTTTGTGATCACGATGTACATTTCGTAACAGTTACGAGATCGCATGCTATCGTTTAGCGTGCTTCACTTGCTTAGTTGAACAAAACATTATTTATGTAATTAATAGGCTTTATTTAACGTCTGCTCACATCATCATTTAGATTTTAAGTGGCAGTGATAAGATTGATCAAAGATAATTGGGATTACTGATTCATCTCAGTCAATGCGCTAGAATGAAATTAAATTTTCAGCAAAATATAGAATGTAATTCTTTTGAACAAAACAAAGTGTTTTTTTTTAGCTTGTACACAATGGCACGTTGTTGTCCTTGATTGATAAACCATATTGATGGTCCTCTCGCAGGATATAAATAACGCTTTGGGTATAATAACGACTACATTTTGATTGATTCACTTTCATTCATACAATTTCGTTCATTTTATGTATAGGTATCATTCATTCTTACATATTAAAGCGGCAGGTGAATGACCATTCGTTTCAGATCAATAAAAGACAGTTTTATCAAAAGGGCGATGATGTCATCCCGAAACATTTCTAAATATATTTCGAGATTATTTAATTTAAGGACTAAAACGTGAGGTTTCTACCTGAGACTTGCTTTTTCCTCAAATTTCGGGACGATGACCTCTAAAACTTTTTATTGCCCACCAGAACAGTTTCGGCAAAAATAAATTGCTAAAAGGTACAAAAAATTATGTGCTATAAATCACACTTAATTAGAGTATGTCTAAATGCCATAATACAATTTAATTTTAAAATTAGAATGACATATTGAATGCTTTTGTTTTGATATTAATCATAATATGCATTAAAGTAAAATACCTCGTCCAACCAGAAATTCTCATCGGTACCTACAGTAAAATTTGTGCTAAACCAAAGTAGGTAACTATGTCAAAATAAGACCCACTTTTTATATAAATGTACGGAAAAAGATAATATAAGTAGTTAAAAAAAAAGTGGTAGCAAAAGAAGAACCAAAAAATTGACTGCAAAGATTTTGGGTCGAGATAACGAACGCTAACAGAAAAGAAAAACTTAGGCAATGTCCCAAAAGTTCTAAATTTAAAGGAGGTTAGGTCATCGACGAGATTAGGAACACCATCCCGCTGAGAACAGACTTTAATATTCACCCTGAGATGCCAAAAAGAGCGGTGCAATATGCCAAAAAATTTAAGCTCGATAAAAACTTTATTATATGAAACATTAAAGAACGAGCATACAAAATATTCTAAATAAACCTTAAAACTTAAGTAGAATTAAAATAAATATACAAAACAAATAATTTATAAATGAATACATCACTTTTCAAAGTAAAGCCAAACTCAGCATAATATAAGGCCAGTCAATTAAAATGCTACCGTATCGTGTTCACTTTGACGGCTAATTGAAATGATGATGAAAATAACTTCTCGAACAGTCTTATCACGAGTTATTGAGTAATGTATATCACATAACTGTAATACTAAGTTGCATAAAATGCGTGCGTTGGACCATATACGAACAATCATAAGTTGCGATACATTGCCACCTTGTGGAGGTCGAAAGCGAAGTATTGTAAAAGTATACATTCTTCACACTATGGTTTAGAAGTGACATTCCTAGCCCTTGCTAAATAATTAATAGGTATCATTAATGGAGAATGTGGTAAAGATGGTAACGAAGTTGCAAATGCTAATGATTAAGGTAAAATAATAACAAATGTAAGAACAGTTGTTAGGGCGATTCTTGGGGGAAGCCTGTCTTTGGACTGCAGTTCTGATTACAATACTTTGATGTTTATTATTTTCAAGTCTCTACACTAAAATAGTACAAAACTCTCACTGGTTTTTGACCTAAAGCCACACAAAGCCACATTATAAACATCAGATCTTTCTATGTTGCACTTTCAAATATACAGTTCCCCATTCAAATGTAACCCTTGCATTCTTACAATTAAAATTCACAATTGCAATGCACCGGTCATTAGTCTACTTATGCAAGTAACAGTACAGCGGCCTTGCAGGGTCATGTTTCCTGCATTCTTGGATATACTGGTACCAATAGTGACAAGTGAACTTTTAAAGTCGAAATAGTTGCCGATAATAATAGTAGTAGGTTTGTTGAACATAATTATGAAGTAAGTCATGAAGATAGAATGGAACAAAAAAAAAACAAAGAGATAATAGACAGTTATTGACTCAATAAATGTTATTGAGTTTTCCATCCCGATTTTCACAGTACCAGTAGTAAGTCTGGAGTCTGAATTCGTGCCTGGTTGATGGCAATAGGCTCGCCCCTATGACATGGGACTTATACATAATTGGCGAAATGTGGGTGTACAGTAGATACACCTCTACCTAACCCTTCGGGCAATACAGGCGTGATGTTATGTAATATTGACTTAATAATAAGATGACACACGTTTTAATGTTGATTTAGAATAATTTTCAAACAAAACATAATAATATAACACTCAAAAATAATGATCACTTTAACAAATTCAATAATCATTATTCATGCAAATACATAAAAATACATAAAGTCAATTTGTAAATTGCCTAAGTGATATATTTATTGTATTTGGCAATTTATTCTTGAACTCTCACATTTGTATGTATTCAGTTGTCATAATAATTTTCGTGGTTTCGCTTTTGTTGTCAAGATTTCTAACAGCCCGATTTCATTTTTCATATTTAAAGCATATATTTTCTCACTTGCAATACAGTTCTTTTTCTCAGTAACGTTAAAAGATTCCATTTCATTAATAATGTCGATGATAAATCTCAATTTTTGCCCGACATGCGTATCTTTGAAATGTGTATATTTTTTATTTATATTTTAAAGTTCAATATCTGTATATTTCGTCTTGATCGTGTTGTGAACCATTAACCATTTTTGGGAGTGGTTTTTCGGTTTGTTAATTAACCTTACATTTTTTAAGATAAAAGGGTTCTTCCCAAGGTTGTGTTCTCATTCCTTTCTTTTTGGTTACTTTTGGTAGTTTTAAATTCTAAGCACTTTTATTTTCGACACGCTTTTAGAATGCAGAAAGGTTCACCTAATGTTACCTTTGGTGTGATTAGTATAAACAGCATAATACGCCTTTTGACTTTTTTATGGGCATTTTGGTTATAAAAGCTTGTATTAATAAATTGTAGTCATGTCCACGGAAGCTTTAAGCTACATTGTTGCCATATTCAGCATTGCATCATTATGCTCAAAGCTGTTGCAATTATAACCAGTACATTTGAAGACTTAATTCTATATCCTTTGAATAAAACATAAAGTAACATGTCGTCTGCTTAATTGCATTGAGCTGATTTATTCTGCCTACCTGCAGTTATGTGGAGCAGCCTTGGTCATCTCTTGTCGACCTTTGATAGAATGCAAATCGTTTATGATAGTGAACGGTAGCGTTGAGTTCTTGAGGTTTACTAAGAAAACGTAGGTTTTAGAGTTGATTTTATGCTAGGGAATATCCATGGTAGTTAAAATGTTAAGCTTGGATTATTGTCTAATAAATTTTGTTGAAGGTTTGCTTAGCATTTGCGGTTTGGGATCTTTAAATATTAAAATTATTATGTTGGGCTGTTCAGTGTGAATAAGTTTGACTTCTTGAAGGTTTCTGTTGTGTTAAGTCTCGTTTTTGTTTTTGATATCCTTTTTAATGTTTCTATAGTGATTGACGTTGCTGGTTTATAACATTTCATTTTTATTGACCTTATCTTTGAAATGTTTGCATTGATTTTTTGCATCGATACAACAACGACACAATACATACATTGATCGTATCATAGGTGACCTTAGCAGTCAAAGTATACCTATAGGGTTACAAGAGTGACTCAAACTCAACATACATTTCAAAGTTTATGAACAAAATCAAAACAAACGATAGATATAAATCTGAATAATCCCATTTTAATCTGAATTTGATTTAATAGACCGTACGTAAAGCAATAATATAATGGCGTGCTCTGACCTCTGACGGCGTCGAGTCACGAATCGGCAAAATATGTAATAAATTCTTCGATTGAGTCGTTATTTCATTGAAAGTGAACGTTATTCGAGTGTTGTCTTAGTTATAAATGCAGGATACAGCAATTTGGGTATTGGCTAATTTGTTTATGAGATATGCCTAAAGCCAAGTCACGGTTCAATCTTAAGTTCATTTTGTTTTGAAGGTACTTTATAGTCAAATATTTAACAAATTCCTAAGTGGTTACCTGGGTTAGGTTCAAAGTCTTAAATAATCATTTAAAGACTGACATCAGAGCTACAAATGCCACCTAAATCTAGGCTCATAGACACAATAACTTTCATTACAATTGCCACTAAATGTCTCGATACAATCTAAGAAATTCTACAACTGAGAAAAACTCGGATCGAAACAAAGAAATCTTTTCTTTATTAATAAAATTTCATTACAGTTCCGTGACTCTTAAAGTGAGAATTTACTAAAAGGAAATAAAAATGAGAACATAAGAATTAGAGATAAGCAATCTAACATCCATTACATCGTGAAAAGTGTTAACAAAATGAAATAAAATTGTGCTTACTGAGATGTTGCATTTAATGGTTGCCACGCACTTGGCTTTCGTAATAATTCATTCAATTGTTTGAAACAAATTGCCATACATATTAGATTGGCCAATAATAAAGTGCTCCAATTTCATACTTACTTACATAAGTAATTGAATCTTCAAGATGAGCAGTCATTTTAATTTAAGTAAGTTGTTCATGCAATGTTTTTTTCTGTTAATAGCAGTTGCTTTTTATGTACTTGTCATTGCCTATTGCGAAAATCAGTCTGTCGAAAAAGAATCCTGCAAAGGATAAGGTCTTACGAAACATTTTGTCACTTAGTACAAAATTTCTTGTTGCTTCTGAAGACTGAGTAAAGCCGCACACTTTTAACATTAACAGTTATGCCATATTTGTCGTGCTCAATGAATTGGGATATTATTTCGTCATCACTCATTTTGAGTTGGTTACATAAGACCATTCATGACTTGAGACTTTAACAGGTGTTCGTGTCACTAACACCAACTGTACCTTTTCTAACAACCTTCAATTTGCGCTTGGATTTTGAACCTTATATCAAAGAGTGACGGTCTATTAAATTATATGTAGTTAAATGATAGCTACGCTTCTTCAAAAACACTTGAACTTTAATAAATGAGTCAATAGTGTCATGAGGTTGTTTATGATTAATGATTAGGAGTCTAATGATGAGGATGATCATAATGACGTAAGTTTGAATAAATAACTGTTAGTTAATATTTTTACGTAATTTAATTATTGTAAGCATGACACGTCGTTTATTTTGATAACTTCCTAAGTCGGTAATAGATAATTATCGTGTATCGCTAACATGGACACTCTCCTTACGCGAAGTTTTGTTAGTATTGTCTTTGCTTTGTCTTATATTTCCAAATATTGTTACCAACTGTCATAAAATCGATCTAACTTTCGTCTTATTAAACTTAACAATCTTAGCTTCAACAGAACTTTTAAAACTTTTAACGAATTAATTGCGTTCTTGCATAATTACCTATGTTCGTGGACCACACAGAGGTTCACGAAAACTTGACCATTATTTCCAATAAGAATCAGAACAAGTGTTTCTGTCTTGTAAAAATGCTACAATAGTTGATTAATTGCCAGATGACAAACCAGCTGTACCTGACTAACTATATGTGACTGATGACTGGCAGAACTTGTTTGGGAGTGTCTGTCTATTTCCGGTACTTTACAAGTGCGTGAGTGATATAAAAACTGTGGTAAAGGTTCCTTGTATGGGTTTATGATCAAATAAAGCTGATCAGGATCTTTCGTTGTTTTTGTTATCATGTAGGTATAGTTTTAAGATCTTAGAAAAAAGTTAGTTTGTGAGCAAATAATGGTCTGAATTTCATTGAGAATATAGCATATATGGAATGGAAATAAGTTATAGATCAAAACCTGCAGTCTTAACAAGGAAACTTATCTGCAGTTGATAAAACATTAACTTATGAAAAAACAGTAACCTTACCAAATGATATAACAAGTTTCAAAGATAGCGCCACTACTGTAAATTATCTTAAACATCTTCCAACAATAAACATCGTCGTGTGAGAATCTCTACATACATTACAAACACGCACAGTCGTGAGCGAAAGTCTATGAGCGCCATTACGTAAAAATTTAGGCTTTTGCTAACCATATAATTTGAATATATTATGCTTTAGCCAAATTAGAAATAACATTTGGCAAGGTACAATAAGGTAAATAAGTGTGAAGGTTAGAGTGAAAAAGTACTCGTGTTATGCTACTTATTGTGTGCATGTGTCGTCATATTCGTCATAGCCTTTGATCGTACTCAATGAGTACATTTTTAAGCACCACAAAAGCAAATTGCGTTAAAACCATTTGAAGTCCCGTTTATAGGTTAAGTGCTGAATATAAATAACCATAAAAAAGAAGAATATCAAAACTAAATGGGCAACAATTTTAATGAATATGAACTGGCAGATCACAGTCAAAATTATAAGGTAGGCCTATACCCTTCAAAAATATTCATAGTTCCCAATTCAGATCCATCAAAATCATAAAGAATACCCATTAAAACGAAAAAGAACAAGAATCGCAAGAGATCACTGACCATCATTCAATCGGTACTTCCAATCGATCAAAAATCAACTTTATCCTATAACAAACTAAGTTGACTGTCAATTGAGATAAAAACTGCATATAAAAGCTGCAGAACAAGACAGGTGCGTGAAAACGAAAGTTGTTCTCTTCCTGCTCACCCGTTCGCCTCGACTTGAAACCAGGTATGGATATAACTATTTAGACTTTGATATGCAAGGACGATACAAATATGCAGTAAAAGATCAATGATAAAGATGTATGGAAAAGTAGCATTGTTGATATTATAATAGATGAAGTCATGTTTGATAATGCTTGCAGTGATGAATTACTTGAAGGTACAGTGTATTGCGAATGTGATGATGACTTTATTGAATATTACCGCAAAAGTTGTTTTTTATTTGACGATATGCAATCACTTGAGCAAGACAGAATCAAATATTGCTTTATTGGTTCCGGAAACCAAAAAAGCGTAAACTGTTTCAACAGTTTAGTAAAAAAGATTAACAGACACGTGATAATGTAAATCAGAAATAAGTAAACATCGTTAACCGAAAAAAATACCCAATTAATGGCGCAAACAATTAAACCACTAAACAACCTTAATGAAAACGACATGAAACAGGAAACATTTCAGATTGATTTTATTTTATCATTTATGACATAGCACGAGCCATGCGAAAGGAAGAGTTGGGAGTTCGAATCAACTACTTTCACTGAACAGACGCTAAAAAGTGAAACTGGAATCGGCGTAGGCAACGGAATGCTGGTTAACCGTGATAATGATGACGTAAAAAATTATAAAGAATTGTTAATATATGTTGTGGAAAGTTTTGTAGTAGGGCGTATACTATGCTAGACAGATTCAGCTGTTGTTTAATCAGTTGGAGGAAAGCTATTAATTGCGAGACTGAAAATACAACTTATGTTTAATAATAACAAATATATGGATATAGATATCGGGACATAATAATATCCTCATAGTTAACTTCCAAGCTGTTAACAATACAAGTCTCTATACCACTTGAAAAAACTTGATTGTAAAGCACATGTGCTTAAAGAAAAAAGTTGTCAATACATACATTAAAGTTGCAAAAATGAACTAAAATGAAACAGCTGCTGACGAGAAGTTTGGAGGTCGTCCAGTTAACGTAATGAGGGAAAGGGAAGGACGTAAGGATATAATTACAGCACATCATGCAATTCGAGAACCTCGATTTGAAAATCAACAAACTGTTAACCGAAACGCAAACGACCTAATATTCGATTTAGCAGTTGAAGATCGGATCGTTCACATTATATTCCACGAATTCGGTATAAAATGGAACGTAATTACCAATATCTCGATACTAAAATCGAAATGAAGGCTGAACTTTGCAAAGAGGTCGGAGTTAACGAAAAGTCAATTGGCTGGAATGGTGCGTTGTTTGCACTATATATACAGATTTTCGTGAGATTGATGCTAATCAAACATTTGGTAATTACACAGAGTATGAGTAACGTTGTAATTAGTTTGTTTCTTTTAATCTCGGAGATTAAGTACGATTTGCAGGGTCATGTCCGACATCCAGTCACGATACTAAGACAAACGAAAGTGGGCGTTAAGACATTACAACAGGAGCAAGATTTTATTGCTGAAGGTGTGTACCAGTGTGTACGTATAGCCACGATTAGATTATGCTTATATGGACTTACTAAGGATTGGCACAAGTTACACAAAATGTACTTACCATTAGAGACACGAATTTTGATGATGATTATCTACTACTTTCATGTTTTTATTTCCTTTATATATGGTATATTTGGTGGTAGGTATAGTAGTCCTGTATCGGCCTTAGTCAGCTTATTTGATACAATGCTTTTTTAAATAAATCATGACATTATTGCAAATAAGCAGACAGTTCGCGGAATGAAAGAACTTTGATGTCTTAAGGATTGAATCTTAAAAATTGCTGATCATTCTGTGGGTCGATATTTTGTTAAGGGTTTTAAAAATAAGAATCAATTCCAATACAAGTACAATGAATTTCATTCAATACAAGTTGGCTCTGCAGTGGAATAATTACGATATTATTATAAGCTTACCAAAATAAAATACGATAAGTTCTTAGTATAAGAAAAATATAATTTGAATGCGTTTTACATTGTTGTTCAATACAACTTTGGGTTATACATGCAGCTTGTCTACTTTTTGAAGCTACCTGTTCCTTAATTTATAAATAATATCGGTCAGCCGGATGTGGGGTGCCTTCGAGTTTTTATTTTCAAGGACAAACCGAATACCGGCTGTTCCCACGTTAAAAGGGCATCGGGGACTCTACCGCTTTAAATAGTGTTTTATTGTTGGGGTTTTCTTCATTTAGGCATGTTAATTACATTGTCTTCTTCATTCGATCAAGATGCATTGTAGCCTAAATTAAAATCTTGATTAACGTATTTAGACATGAAAACAACAATTAAAACTTCTTCTGTTTTTTCCTCTACATCATCAGATAAAAACTTTATTTATTTGACTTGCAATAAGTTAAATTAATATTAATTCTTATCTTGTAAAATACTTTGCAACACTCTTGTTGATTTAAAAATGTGAAGCCTAATAGCTAACCTATGTGTTGCAGTAACGATGCAAATCTATCAACCTGTGCAAGACCTAGCATGGAGCAAGATACCTACATCATTATTCTGAAACGCACGACAATCTAATCTTCAATTACTACCACAGTGACCTTTTCTAACGTGCAATTATATTGCACGCAACTAAATATCAAACATACAAGTGACAACTGTAAACTTTCGTAAGACTGGTTGGCAGAGACCAAAGACCAGAGACGTTACGTCATTTCTCTTTTAAACGCCTTATTTAAATGTCAAATATTGACCCATGACACGCATACCGCCACCCGTCTTATTATCCGTCAAAATTCCAGAGACCAGCAAAAGTTCTTTTGAATTAAGGTAATAAATGTCATTTGATTTGACAGCATTTTCTGTATTTTGCAATACTTGTCACTGTATAATGAAACCGATAGAAATGTTGATTGTGCTTCATAATATTATTATATGGAAGCGATTGCGATGGTAATCTAAAATTAACGAAGCGTCATTGATGTGTATGATGTTAAACAAATGTTACGTATCACAGTTATTATTGTTGCTATGGATCGTTCGATAACATTGTTGTTATGAAATTGGCATGTAAGACTTTGTTGCACGCGAAATTAACAATGCAAGATGAAGTAAGTAGAATTAATAATACAGTTATTAAACTTGCTGATATGGCATTGACACTAAGTAAGCTAAAGCTAAACGTACAATAGCGATTTTTCATGATAAACTTGATGTCACAAACTTAGGAATAAACGAAAAATAAGCCGTAACAGGATAAGTAAGTAGAACAGCTGTATTTGTTCTAAAAAACGATAAACATACTAAAGCAGAAAAAACTGAAAAGCAACTAACCCAAAGGCACATAATAAAACAAAAATTGAACCCCAAGACAAAAATGCAGAAAAAGAAGAAACCGCTTATGTCTTTGCTGGTATTCCTTTTAACAGCACGTTTTCACTTTCGTTACATACGTATGTAGTGTGTCGTGTTCTTAAGATCGTTGAACGTCACGCGGATCGTGATCTCAGCACAATTAAAGTGTCCAAAACAATTACTATCACAGAATGATGATGAGGGAAATGATGGTTATGTAAAATTTAATATGGATAGAAATTTCTCTGAAGATGGTTCTAGAATTTTGTTTATAATTGAATTGTATGTAGCACTGTGTTTAAAGAAGCTTTAAATAAATTAATATACAACATTTTAATGAGCAAGGATCAAAGTAAAACGTCAAAGCATTTATTTCAATTAAATCATATAGAGACACTTTTAAATTGTCAGTCAGAAAACTGAAGCTAGTCACTCGTTCCAAAACGTAGATCTATATATTATAGAGGTATGAGGAAAAGTGTAAAGTGATAGTTTAAAGTTCACTCATCCTCTATATAAAAGGAGGATTCTCCGACCTGACTTTGACCGGTGTCAACTGCTAGACGATTGATGTCGGGATCTTATCTATATCTCGGTCGCGTGGTAAACTCTGCTTACGCGATGCAGAATTTGTGTGACGTCAGGTCTTTGATGCATAGTTCGCATGTGGCGTTGTAGACGCCGCCGCAATATAATTTGACTCCATGGTCAAATTATAAAAATGAATCTACGAGTTGATCAACATTCTACCAATAAATATAAAATAGAAATTCAATATAGCAAACCGCAAGTTCTTATCCACAAATAAAAATTCAACACTAATAATATTTCTACAAATCTTGTGCAACACATCAAACGCGCGTATCTATCGAATATTAATATGCAGTTGATAATTTTTGTCATAAAATCACTACTAGAGAGACAGCTGGGTTAGCCAATAACAGGTGTCAGGTCTTGCGACATTGCGCGAACGCAGGCCGCTGTAGGCCGTATTAAGGACACTGTTGTATAATTGCACGCACAATCGGCGACGGATTAGAGCCTTTTGGTTAGGTTCTATGACACGAATGTTTGGAAATATAAATATTAAACTTTGAGAAGAATATGGAGGGATAAAATATGAGGTATATTAAAGAATTCGACGCACTATCGATGCTGGTCTTTACCCCATTATACATTACAAAAGTTGTAGATAATCTCAACGCAAGAGAAGTAAAGACAATGTTTAAGCAACATCATAATCATGAAATAATGAAAAATATTCATAACGCTAACACTAGTAGAGATGATGAATAATAAGCTCATCAAATGACCACAAAATAGAACAACAACAGATAAATCTTCAAAAACCAAGCAATAAATCTGACATGCCAAGACCAAACTAAGTTTACAAGATGAATGAAATAATTCCAACTTCGAAATCCTAACGGCTATTTTTACATTTCTGTGAAAGAATCGCTCAAAGTAGAATTTGCGGTGACCTTGAACTACTTTAGAGTTGCATTCGTTTCTTAATTTCGGTACTGCTTTTGGAGCCTTGATATTAAAACCAGGTAAATTTCGTGACTATATTGTAATGCATTTGCAAAATATTACAGTAATGCAAATCGTACGTCAGGGTTCAATGATGGCGGATGATAACATTTTTGAGATTAAAAAGGGTAAGGTTAGAGCTATTACCAAAGGGTAATTTATATATGGTTTAATATTATAGCTGATTTTAAAGCATAGAAAGAGTATCTTGTAAGAAATAAGTATGAATGTGGATGGTTATAAGAATACAGGAAGAATAAAGAAACGATGGATGGATTGTGTTAAAGATGATGGTTAGAAAGGAGGTAACTACTGGGATGATAATAGAGATATTTGGAAGACGAAGACTTACTGCCCCACACAAATTGGGATAAGTAGAAGGTGAAGATGCATTTGCCAATACTTACATCCGCTAGAGATATATAATATAGGGTAAAAAAATGCCATCAATATATTGCTTTGAATGAAGACATACTTGAGAATCTGCATTATCATTACAAGATTACATTTTGTACAACAAAGCAAAAATGTGAATGAACCGTAAAACTTCAATCGAGGTATTTCGCTGAACTGAACCAGTTAAGGTCAATTTGGCCCTCCCACTGTCATGTCAGATCAACGCCCTCAGATATATCCGGCAGTACCTACTGAGGTTGATGTAATTATTCGCACTTGAAATCTTAAGGCATGGCAGCATTCGTCATGGGATGGAATGGATGGATTAAGGAAGGAATTAATTATTTTGTGACTCCCAAAGAACGGGTACTTAAAGTTGACACCTTGAACATAATTCTGATGTTGAGTAATTAAAAATGAAGTTAGGCAATTTCTTATCTAAGCGATTGGTAAACTTCGTAGTGGATATTATCTTAAATACTATATACCCCTCGTTTCAGTAATGCCAGTAAAATTCAATAAATCACTTGCAATTTGACATTGCATAGCTATAAGGTCAAAAGTGTACGCGACCAGATGTGTTCCGGCCAATTTACGATGCCGTAACTTGTTCATTGTTAGTCATCGGTCACGATCGCGTTCAATGGGTCAGAGTTGACCGTCCAACGATTGACAGACAAGCAAACATTGCAAAAGGACTCTCGTGGCGTAATGTTTGTTTTGCAAATACTTTGGCATTAACGAAATGGCAAGCGAAGTGAAGTTTCTTGGGAAATGTTAACCATAACTTGAAAACCTGCAATTCTGGTCGATTCATTTTAGTACCTTCTTCGTTTTACGAAATGCAGAAATGAATTCTGGCAACTTCATTAAAGTTTCAAGAAGATTTTAGTAACAAATTAAGAGTAGACCTAAACGTTACGATAGTCTGCGGTTTGTTTCCATTTAGGATTACATAATTAGTAATCTATGGCGTAACAGCAGAAACAACGGAATTCTGCGATAACATCACACAGTCTGTAGATAACTATTGTTGATTTGTTCCACAGATTTTGCATACAGATAGTAATCAAACAGATGGTATTGATGTAAGGAATGAGAAAGAAAGAACAGTGACTGAGAAAAAAATAGGGAAAATCAAAGTACACTTTCAGCCACAACCACAGGAATCAATAGAAAAATCTATCAATAACAATGTTTTGATTGAATGTGGCATTCGTGCTTCTAGGCTTTCACTGTCAACCGCAGATATTATATCCGCGAAAGCTTGAACAAAAACTATAAATGTAGGAGGCATCGAACAAACAGCATTGTGAGAGTCAATCGAAACACTATTGTGTGGCTGTTACGTCAATTGACAATCAGACATTTCAATACAATGCTACTGAATTTAGTGCACGCGTGAATGTTATCTGTTCCCAGATGTCGATGGATATCGAAATAGCGATGCTATCGTTTGTGATGTTGAAGCTAAATGAAACGTGGTAAGTGTCAGAGTCAGTATATAGTACGGCGTGTTCTCACGTCCTTAATAACTGTAAGCAGTCGGAAACGGTTACAAAAACGTAACCAAAGACAAAGGAAAGGAAAACGTAATATGCACGCGGAACAACTATGGGAGACAGTAGTGTTTAAGTTGCAAATCGAGTTAATTAATTTCAATTTGTAGGCACTGATTGTATAAGACAAAATTATGTTACGGAATTTAGGTACAGGTCACAGGGATCGCTACCACAATTGTATCGTACCGACAAATGAACAAATTTCTCGACAACCAAAATGCAGAGCAAGATAAAATACTTCTATTTATAAATAAATTAGGAAAAGTCAATAGGTACATGATGTTAACACATAATAACACTTTATAAAATAATATCAAGTAATATCACTTGCGGCGCTATAAGTGGACACACGTAGTATTGGTCCTAATTTGTGGAAAGTCAAAGATTTCACTTTGACAAATTGTCATAATGGTTTCTCCTATGATCTGTCATTCGCCGCTATTATAGCAGTAACTGTGTGAACTGAGCCGTGAACATTACTTACATCGGCTCGACGACCTCGTGATTGATGCATAGAAAGTTTAAATACCAATTTGGGTATCGTTCGCCTATTATGATTTGATTGCGTACTCATTAGTCTTTGATACAATGGCAGGAAACGGTTCGGTGCCTATAAATTGGTGGAGGTTGCGCTTTTAGGAAATCTGAGAAAAAATATTGTTTACAGAATTCTTGGGATGGCAGTCATTAATGTACCGATTTTCAGAATCTTTGAAAGGAATAATAAGACACCCAAAATATATCTTGAAGATATAAAAAGTTATTAAGTAATAATTGTGGGTAAATTTTTAATTGCATTTCACAATTTTAAATTATGTTGGTACCCTTAATTAACTAATTTTGGTTTTAAGTCTTGCAATAGTCAATCTATCACTTTATTATTCAAATTCACATCGCAACGGTGAGGAAACAACCAGGCATAACATTTCAACAGCCGTTGTAACCTCACGTTTGTAACATCTTCAGAATGATGCTATGAATGGTCATACTATGCTATCAAACTAACTTGAAAGTATAGAAATCTTGAATCAATAATATTTAAACCACTATAGAAAGCTATTGTATTTGTGATAAGTCCTCAGATGATAAAAAATCTTAAAATTAATCATTTAAGTTAATCTTTACATACAGAATGATTTACAGATTCCAAAAGCTGATTTACTCTATGGAGTTCCTCAAGGGTCAATATTTGGACTCGCATAGCAACACTTTCTGAGGATGATGATTGTACCTAATCCGTTGTTCTTGACTTACCTTATAAAGTTTATCCTTTTGATACCACACATCCTCTTCTTCCTCTACGGGCACTGCAAACGCTTGCGTCAGATCGTCGCGGGAACGCGAAAGTATTCGACGTCGAGACACCATCTCGCTACCCGCTGCCGTCTCAAACGGGACTAGGCTGAAACAAGGAGAGCACATTATTAGATATTTGTTTAAAGAATCTTTGATTACTTTATCAATAGTTCAGATCATAAGGTTGAATGACAGCTGTTGACCAATGGTTTTCAAGCCAAATACATCAAGCATTGATTATTTAACATGTAAAGTAAATGCTGTCTTATAGTCTTCGTCTAGTTCCATAACATGATGATGAGGGATTATAAACTTAAGTCTAGAATGCAATATTCGATTAAAATACTAAACATAATAATTTATTAATAAGTAGTAAATACGTATGAGTTATTATATAAATATCAAAAAAGTTATGTAGTTATTTATAACTAACTCAAAGGAATTTGGACCAACCGGAATGAATTCCGTTTACAATACAATAAAAGACCATTTATCAAAACACGTAACTCAATATTATGATTATATCAAAACGAACGATACGATTGTTGAACTTTCTATAGAAGATTAAAGTTATACATAAGAGTGTTATGAAACAATAGGTGCGGCGAAAGCATATTAGCCTTGTTTGTATGTCTTTTAGCTCTTCATTGATGTTCATTCATATATAATGACACCCTATTAGGCGTAAAGAAGCCTTGTTCTAATGACTATTTAAGTTTATCTTCGGCATTTATATTCGTAGAAGGAGATTGATGGGTCTGTAATGTGCGAAGTATCTTCGTCTTTAAAGATGAATGTTCGATAAGCGAGTATGTTTTTCTTGTACTTAAAATATGCGAAGCTCCATTACGTAAGGCTTTTTTGCGTATTTACAATAACGGTGTATTTACCTCGTCTTCTGTCGTCATTACTACGTTATTTACCAAATCTTCAACATCAAAATATTCAAAAGACATGACATTCGTCACTCACTTCTATGTAGACCATCATCATTCTATGTATCATATATCTCCAAATGCATAATTATTATATCTCAGACAAACACAAAAGCACCTTAGTTCCATTTTCAAAACCTTCAAAGATGTCTTATTCATCATCCACATCTAAACGATCATCATTATATCAGCCATCCTTCTCCAATTACCTATTTACATCAAACAAATGCACAAAAATATACCAGCACCTAATTTCTCCAACTACACAGCCTACCATCTTATCTTGGCTCTTAACAGTACACAAAGCGTCGGTTGGCTTGCTTCCTTCCGACAGCTAACAATGTGTGGCATTGGATTCGACATTGGGGCTCGTACGGCGTGTCTAACGATCGCCTCCGTCTGTTCCTCCCATTCATTTGATGCCCACTATGTTTGTTTTACTTGGGTGTTCAGATTTTGGTTCGTCTTTTAAATGATATTGGAACTTAAGTTCATATTCAACTGCATCTTTGAGATTATCGTCATATTGATGTGATAGGTTTAGTATTGTCTTTAGCGTTTAGCTTTTTAAACACTCTTTTGTTAAGCATTGAGAAAGGGTAGGTTATGCATTACTGTTATTGATTACTAGATAATATATAAGATATTACAATGGTAGCCGGCAATTTCTTATCATTATATTATTTAATATCTTATCCTACCACTCTCTTGTTAACTCTCAGAAGTATTGTATGCTAAAACGGCCACATTAGCAATTCCTCTAAAAGCAATTGCACAAAAGCAATTCATAATTTGTGGACCATTTTACGAATCTCTATAGAAAACTGTCAAACAGATGAATTATTTCGTAATGAATATTGCACGCAGATCATAATTATGAATTGTCAGTTTGTGACATTTTACGATGATTCCAATTATTTTCCTAGTATGATTCTGCCAAAGTGCCCGTTTTAAGCCCCAGGTAATACACATAGTTGTTATTAAAAAAACTATTTAAATGCACTTAAACGACCAATATTGATCATTGGCCTATTATTACTAAATCGTATGTGTGTGGTGAAGTACTTTCTTTATTTTACGGTATAATATTAGTAAATCCATCGAACGGACCGCAGCAATTCTAAAACCCATTAATATCAATTGCTGGAAAGTCGAAAGTACTTACTTTTCTTCACGCGATTTTCTCTAAACCAAAGTTATTATGTCTTAGTTAGAGACGAATGATCTATTGATGCTGGATTTGTTCATTCGTTTGTATTTACTTTCACGTTTATGCCTGTATATTTGTTTAAAGTGGCGAAATGTGGGTGTCGATACTATAGGTACGCTTTTGTCCAACTCTTCGGGGAATACAGGGTATATGCTGTGCCCCGCGGTTTCACCTGCGTAAGTCTCGATATCGTGAGAATATCGGGATAAAAAGTATCCTACATATTATCTCCTATCCCAGTTCATGCCTTTGATCTAAATCTGTTCAGCCGTTTTAGCGTGAAAGTAACAAACAAACTCACTGTCGCATTTATAATATTAATTATATTTCTAGTTTATGTTGTCTTCTGATTCTCTCTATTTGTGAAATCTTTTTAATATAAACTTAAATCTACATTCATCTTGTTGATTTTACTGTCTCTTCAGTATACGCAGTTTTTTAAATGGTCTGGTTCTGGTAAAAGCATTCCTTGGTAAAATCAAGTACCTTTCAAATGTTGACTTTTACTAAGTTGCAGGAACTTACATAACTTACTGTGTTTAACTATCCTTTTAACGCATTTGCGACAAAACCACAAAGGAACCGCGTAATCAGTAAAAGTAAAAAACGATACTTAAGTTCGTACAGTTAGTGGGTCAGTACTTTCACACTTGATTTACGTTGCTCTAAATCAGTATCGCAATGCCTGTTACGACATCCGATCGAGATACGTTTGTTGTATCTCGTGCGATTCTGAGATACGACAACGCAACCGCTTGGTATAACAGATGGAACTGGTGTATTTCATGTTATCGATTCCTATCGGCAGAAATCTAGAACGTTTCGACATCGACATGATAAAATATTGTAACTCCTGTATTATAAATTATAACTTACCTGTACCTACGTTTATAATATTAATATTTTGCCATACAAAATGCACGTATAAAAATATTGACAGTTAGAATTTCGCGCGCAAATTACCTAAGTCATTTTTAATTCTGACATTGACAGCATTTTGTATTGTGCCTGTAATGTCAGATTTGAACGAAGTGCTGAACTTTATTGTACCACTAAATTAGCACTGATGGACATTGATTTATTTAGGCCTGCTATTTATTATATTTTTTTATCAATTACTGTTAACTACTGGTATTGAATGCTACGCACGCGCTTTAGCATACCTGAGCAGTCGTTGATCGTGTCGCGTGCGCGATTCACAGTGGTTGAATCTCTTCGAATTGAACTTAAGAATATAATGAATTCATATTTATATTTCTCCCACCGAAAAATATCGTTTCACTGTGCACTATGCCAATCAATTAGTTCGTGTTTACAAAAACATTCAGATTTCTACCTTTCTAAAACCCTTTCACAATTTTCCCACGACTCTATAAAAACAAGTGATGTAATACGCAGTGCAAACGTCTGACATAATGCATCGTAAAGGATGATCATAAAACGCAGCACCTGCAGACGTCTCAGGACCCGTTTATAGCACGCTGACCCATATCCAGGGGTGAACGCTTGAGGGACAAGTGTTGCGATCAGGGACTTATCGATTTCGAATCGGACGATTGTGTTTTAAATCGAATCACGACTTTCGAGTAGACAAAAAGTTAACTTACGATTTAATTATTTTTTATTCAATAGTTAATCATATTATGGCGTAATGGTCTAAAAGGACCATTGTGAAATCTATTCCAATAAAAGGTATAATTTACGTACCTATTTCCGTTCTTGTTTAAAAAAACTGGGGACTAAATCTACCATATTTTTTTTGACTTTGTTAAAATTTCATAAGCTTAACTCTTCATTATGAACTTTTTATGATGAAAGAGAAAGATTTCTTAGCTAGTAGGTATCTAGTATTTTAACATCATTGCGGTCATAACTGACACGAGCTTTCTTACTGATAAGTTTTGACATTTCACGTAAGCACTAATTAGTGATGGTCTCTTACAACATTTTACCGGTACATAACTACGTAAGAATTTGACTAACACTTTGACATGACTGGTAAAGACGTATGTTCAGTTAAATAGAAACTTGTAATATTTATACGACATGATTAACTTCTCAGTTTCCGCATTCCTAAATAAAAAAATTGGAGTAATTATTTCGATCACTATGTAATGTACCAACAAAAAATATGCTTAAAGTTCATGGGAAAAAAAATCGTTACCATAACTTGTAGAATCGATTTTCATAACGATATTTACGCTATCGATATCGATAGGGTCCCGCTAACCTGCTAGAGCTAGTCATTACGGGAGTCTCTTAGTGGAACGGGTTTACACTTTTATTTTCTTTTTACATACGTGAAGGCATCCCCGCGCAGGCGCAATTACTACGGTACATTTAGGGTTGTACACTGTATGAGTTTCTGGAGAGTTCGGATTTTGAAAAATATTTATTTTTGATTACAGAATTTACATGATTTCGAGTATTAATTTTGCCAAACGCTGTTTTTTACGATTATGTCTGTGTTTTTGATGCATGTGTAAGTAGCTATTACAATTATATCTTAGATTTATCAGATCAATATGAGTTGTCAAATGGCATGAAGAAATAACTTGTCAAACTGTTTAAACCAGCCTATTTGATCAAATTACTTGAACGTCTATGGCCCGAATAACCGACACCAAATACGAATATGCATAATCAGCCTATAATGTTCCCACTGCTGGGACACACGTCTCCTCTCTTCGAGAGGGAGTGGGCTGTAATCTACCACGCGGGCCCAGTGCGGGTTGGTAGATGTAACATGTCTTCTAATTTTTGGTTCAAGGACATGCCGGTTTCCTTACGCTTTCATTTCCTTCACAGCTTTGAGAGATGTGATGTGATGTGGGTGATGAAATTATTTATACAAAGTAAAGCGCCTGTCTGGGTTTGAACCCACGACCTACGCAACTCGAATATAATTTGCGTTAAATTGTTAATTGACATAATGATTATCTGAAGTTTCACGTCCCTTCATCGACTGAGTCATAATAGATTTATTAGAAAAAATATATCGAAATCTTTATATAAATAAAATTGAGGATGTTCAGGGTCAACCCTGGAAGCATTACATAGGATAGCACGCGCCATGATGTAATCGTTTGATAGTTTGTTGACTCGCAACCGTTCAACGTAATTGTTGTTTATGAGACAAATACGAAGCTCGCTTTTATTTTACTGTGTTATTGATATGCTTGTGTGGGGTTAAGAGAGAGATTGAGTTGAGAATTTGAAATAGTTATGAGTTTATGAGATAAAAGAGGTGGGAAATCTGTGCATAATGGGTATTGAAAATTAGGCATTAGTTTCAAAAATCTTGAATTTGGTGCTTTTGGTTATAATCCGCGCGCGACTGGTAGTCACCGCCTGAGGTATGTCAGCGGTGTTGTTCAATATTTTGAATTGTTTTTGATTATTTTTTGTCTCACATTGTTCTGACATAATAGAAGCAACAAGAATACTGTACCCAGGATTTTGTAATATCTATACCTATATTTAAAAGAGTGTCCTTGGAGTTTCTTGCCCGTTCTTCTCCATTGAGATGTACGTTTTGGAATGGGCAACTAGCTTCAAGTTTCGGACTAACTGACCGACTCTTTGACAATTCAAAATTGCCTGTAAATGGTTTAACATAAATGCTTTGAGTTTGATTACACAACTTTTGAACTACATAATTTTCAGAATGTGAACTCAAATTACCCAAATTACGCTTATTTGTCATTATGATTATATAACTAAAATTTACTTTTACAACGTAATAAACCACGTTAATTGTAAATTAAATTAAATCTGCTCCCAATTTGCTGTCACCATGTTTGGTGTAAAAACCGTCGTTGTGGGACATAGGACCAAATACGTTAATGCCATAATTAACAAATGTTGATAAAATGGCTTATAGGACATTTGTTATTAATATTTTATGCATTTTATTTTACTCTAGACTCATATAGTAATAGCAAGTAAAAAATAGGCCAGATTCTGATACTGTCTTGTCTTAAAAATACATATCGTAGTTGGTAGTTAAAGCACTATTTATTACAGTTACTAACCATTACGAAATGAACTGTTAAAAATTCAGTAGAAATTGTATAGCTCGCATTCTTCTGAACTGCTTACCAAGTCAAATGACAACGTGGTCGCGATTCTAATTACATGTTACTATTATGTGTCTCGAAGACAAAAACGAACATCTCAGTTAACAAGCGAACATCTTCAGTTTCATTAACTCTTATGTTCTAAGCGTTAGTGGTGAAAATGCTTTGGTTTCTGGTCCTTTGAACTTGGGCCTTTCGTCACCGTAAATTTTAAAAGGTTCGCCCCTATTGACGATTTGATGCGTCCCATTTTTAAGACACGTTCTTGTTTGACAAAACATATTTTCGCAATCTGTTTCGTGAATGTGTTCTAGGCAGGTCGAGCGCTTATTAAATGTTGTGAAACCACTCATCTTAGAGTTAATGACTAAATTAGTTATTTACATACATATAAGTATACATACGAGAGGAGCTCGTGGCTAAGTAATAACAGCCGCACGGGTCGATCCATCAGGTTAAGCTAAGCTTGCCGGGGCTGGTCTGTGGATGGGTGACCATCTTTACATATCGAGACTCCTCCGTGCCTCGGAAAGCACGTTAAGACGTTGGTCCCAGCTGTCATTTGTGGATCTTTGACAGTCGTTACGGGTCGTCAGAAGCCCGAAAGTCTGACAACCAGTCTTACCAAGTGGTATCGTATTACCCAGTTACTGGGTTGTGGAGGTCAGATAGGCAGTCGCTCCATGTAAAATACTGGTATTCAGTTGCATCTGGTTAGACTGGAAGTCGACCCCAACATAGTTGGGAAAAGGCAGATGATGATAAGTATACATATAATCATGCCTTTTGACCATAGGGGTAGGCAGAATCTATGAACGCCACCTGCTACGTTCCTTACATACATTCCTTATGCTTATGCTTCACACATTCGTTATTCAGTTTGGGAATAACCCTGTTTCATATATTGGAGTTTGGTTTCCCAAAATGTTGGGAAATAAACTCCCACATGAAACACATACACATGCTGGCTTTATTTCTAAAGCCACCATGAAACCCTAAGGACCAAATTAGGACCAGGCGTAGTTCCCAACCTGTTACCAAGAGACAAGATTGCAGAAGTTTACATAACAATTAATATTACGTAACCGTAACTGTATGACTACTGGCCTTCCTGAGTCACATGTATACCTACAACTAGTCTAGACCTATCACTAACAACAATCACTAAACTGTATAAATTACATTAATTATTCGGTATAACTTAACTTGAGTGCTGACAATCGATCATTTAGACGAGGTCTAATTAAAATAATGCGAGTACTCGACTACATTAACTCGCAATTTTATGTTGTCAGAACTTTCTCTCAAGCAAAGTTTTAGGATTACATTTATTTTATTTATTACTTACATATTATTACTTAAATTCTATTTATTTATTACTTAAATTCTATTTTTAAACAATTCGGTAATTATCAAATAATTACCTAATTGTTTCAAAATAGAATTTAGAGAAAGCTGCATTTATGTTAATCATAGATATTACACAAGTAAAAGTGAATAAAAAAAATGCTCAATAATATAAAGGGTGATTCGAATCCTTACCAATATCGAGAAGACTGAAATTTTTACTTATATTTACGATCTAAAAAGAAGATTATAAAGCAACTCAAAAGTCAACTAAGAAAAAAAAAAAACATAGATTACAAAGAACATGCTATTAATCATCAATAATGCATTACATGCACATTACCAATTAAAATTCTACTCATCAAGAGAAAACCGCTAACCGAACGGACACCATTCGATTTCAATGTCAAAGCATATCGATTCAATAGTCGATTATGTATCGAGTTGCGTGGGCGCCTACCTGCTAGAAACGGCAGTCTATCTGGCTGAATACAAAAAGTTCGACACCCACATGGCTAAACGTTAGATATATAAGTTGGTATATATAATGCTAACTGCGAAACTTTCTGACAGACCTACTTTCACAGAACTTGAGGATTTTAATGAAGATGGTTTTGGTTAAAAGGATCTGAACATTTCATTATTTATTTTTGCAATGATTGACCTACTTGCTTGAGGCAATGTTTTTATCATAAATTATTATGTCAATTCGGTAAAGATCCGTCTTTGATAAATAGAAAATAATATAAAATATACACATGACGTAACATATTCACACCATGGTTCCTCGAAGGGTTAGGTGTGTTTAGAGAATTTATAAAAATAAATATTTTTTTTTTCCTTATATCTTGTTTTATATATCTAAATGTAACTAGACAACGTTTTTACTATATCTACAGTCAGAATTCCAGAACTTTGACTGTGGCCATTTTGAAAGTCATATGTCACATAGTAACTGACATATTATGCACAATCAAAACTAATCGGCCATTAATCTAACGATATTTTTATTGCAAGCGCGGTCATCGCCATAGGCGTCAGTTTAAATCAAAATAATAAATCATATCACAATAAATTGCACAACCTACCCACTAAATCATTGAAATCGATTATCAATAAACGACAATATATTATATCAGTACTTATATGCAGTTCCAATAAAATATTGTGCAATATAACCCTCAGTAATGTTACGTTACGGACGGTTATCCAATCTATGTCACAATGTCTACATTGGAAGTTACGGACAACGATCGGTAACTTGTAAAACATACGTATGGACAAGTTGTGTGGTTTGCAACGTGTTTATACACGGTGTTGTATGCAAATATATTTAAAGATGGTTATTATGAGGCTGTGATATTTAACGGTTCAGTAAAAGCTGTCATGACAACGGTGAGATGAAAGTGGCACAGTCTTGTTGTTCATTTAATTCTTAAAGTTTTTCAGGAAACCACATCAGTTTCATTACAATATAATTTAACTATAGGGATTCAGTTCGTTTATTAGTATAAAATGTGTAAAGTCATTGACTGGGAAAAGTTTTTATAAAAATAGCTTTTCCAAGGGCCTGAAAAACGCCATTGATGTTGGGAATAACGTGGCCTACTGAGCCCGACATATTTCATCGACTCGGAGATCAACAGAAGAAGGATGTCCCGTCCTGGCTACAATTTTCCCGAGGACACCCGAACGTAGCCGAAGTAGACATTCGTAATTTATAACCCCATAGTTTGGTTGAAAATGAGTTATATATTGATAAAAAATTAAAGACATAAAGAAGACCTAACATTATTGTTATTATGTATGAAGGTAACTAACCTTTTGACGTATTTAAAATAAGCACCTTTGCAGGGAACCGTGTGGGTACAGCATTACGTAACGCAAAGGTCATTACGTCCAAGTGTGGGAGTAGGTACCACTATAATGTAGGTACCCATAACGTGGTGTTAGTAATAGTTTTAATACCTGTTCATTATTGTATTGCAACGTTTGTACAAGATAATCATATGATAGGGTATCTTTACTCTCTGTTTATGACGAGGAATGTATGGAACAATTACGAGCAAATATGTTACCAATTAATAAATTATCTTTGGAGGAGGATGGATACTTTATCTATATATAATACAACTAAGGCAAAGATCTATAAACATTACTTAGCACGTACTTTAGCTAAGCTTTATTCCTGTCATAGACACACAACTGTCAAATTACAAGTGGAAGCTAGAGACGGAAACATGTCTTAAGTCAAAGCTAAGTAACTTTTATAGATCTCGGTCTAAGACTGCCGAAAGAGCTTTCGGCAGTATGAAAGAAAGAAAAGTATTCTAGAACGCCAAACTTATGCCAACACTCGATGTGCCATTTTTATTTTAACTAAGGCTAGAATCATAACGTGATATGTTATATGCGAATCATACGCAGCATTTGTGTAGTTTTGGGCACTTCTTGAATGAAATGAAAACCTATTGAGCATAAACGCTTTGGTTGTAAAGGTAAATCGACAATGTTACAAGAATAGGACTTTAAGTCAATGGTGCAATAGTGATTGGCAATTTGTAGGCAATTCTTGTAATGAACGATACTGTGTACTGACTAATGAAGTTGTATGCATTCACTATATACATATCCTTACATACGTATTATAAAACAAAGTCCTCCGCCGCGTCTTTCTGTCGTCCTGTTCGAGATAAACTCAAAAACGACTGGACTGATTTTCATGCTGTTTTCACCAATGGATAGAGTGGTTCTCGAGGAAGGTTTTAGAATATAATAACTAGCTAGTTTACTTATAAATTAAAGTCGCTTTTCGTGTTTATTTATTTATTTAACCATTTATGCACACACATATAAATACAGAAAAGAAGAAAGGAACAGAAAAATTCGTACAAAGGCAATGCTTATCTTTATGTTAATGTAATGTAATGTTTATCTGTATGTCTGTGTTGTTCTTCTAAACCACGCAACAGATTTTGATGAGGTCCACCATCGTTTAGAGAATTTATTCCTGAAGGTTTATATGTATAATCCGGTACTATTAAAGTGACATATAACTATGAAATCACGATGTTTTGTCAAGTCGTTAACATCATGTAACCGTGTGTTTTTTATTATAAGACCTCTATACCTACAAAGTCTTAGTTTTTGCAAAAGACACATTTTCATATTGCCTAAAATAAAATCTAGCTTAAGGTCTTGACGACAGCGCTCGCGCCTTTGAACTAAGGAGAAAAATTGTCCTCTCTTTCGTAATTCAAAATTTTAGAGGGATGTTTTGATGGTACATTTTTAAATCATGAACAAAACTATGAATGAAAACCTTTTTGACTTCATGAATGACGGCAACCAAACTAACACCTACGCTAACACCGATAAGGGAATCTTTCAAACAAAAAACAGTACAGAAACACGAAATATGGTCATACCTGGCCAAAACCTTGCCTATATAAAATCGCCCACTTATGTAGGTCATGCCATTTTCAACTCTATAAAAAAGTAATAAAACACACAATGGTATGTCCTACTTTGACAGATGTTATCTATAAAAGTGTAGCCGAAATGTCGTCTAGACATGTCTAACTGGCTACTTAAACCTAGGTTGAAACAATTGTCGGACTTTTTTAAGATCTGGTTTAAGTATGTGATAAGTTTAAAGCGGGAAAAGGAGACTAGAATTGGAGATAAAATACTAAAGATAGAAAATGTTGCGGTTTTTAGCTTCCTTATTGCTTTGAGATCTACTGCAACCGCGAAAAACTAGGAGGCTGAGGTAAAATCAACAAGGAATTCAAACATTGTAGGATCTATTAAACTTTAAGGACGAGATCAACATACAAGTTCAAGAAAAGATATCAGCTGATATTAACATCGAAGAGTATTCACCAAAAAAACATGAAACAGCAGCTGATCTCTTCACGAATCTAGAGTTAGCCGCCAAACCAAAAGAGGTTTATTTACATTATTATCTACCTTTCATCTCAGGGAAATAAAAGGTCACAAAGCAAAAGTCACTTACGGACATCATATTCCAGACCACTAAATTCGCTAACAAGCAAAATTACAATCTCAAAAACCAACCTGATAAAACAGAAAGTTTTAAAAAAATATTTCGCTTATCGCTCGCCGCGCATCGCTTATTAAATCGCAATATCACAGTCATAAAATAAAACAAGCGACATACGCTTGTAACGGTACATCGTACAAGTCATATCGCTTTACTTCGCATGACTAATGTCCTGGATGTTACACAGAATACTAAGGCACAGAATGGTACAGAAGGTCGGCTAAATACAACTAGCGAAAAAGCACGCACACATAGACACAATTTATGTACAGCGAGTGCAAGCGCACTTGTGACTGGCTTTCAGCTGAGTGAGATCGCCGTACGTGTCTATGTGTGCGTGCGCCTGTTGTCACTCGCTGTATGGGGACAACCTTCTGTATTATTCTGTGGTAATGTCCAGGATCTTGCTCAGAATACTAAGGATCGCGTTCATCTTTCAAAAGTTCATGATGATAATGACCTATGAATGGTTAGTATTGCGAGATTTTGAGGACGTGATGTGAGTGTAAACGTTGATGATTTTTCTAGGGGGGAAACTAGGAGCGATGACCCCAGGGGTCAAACAAAATGGTGTTGCTGTATCAATATCTTTGTAATTGTTTTTTAATTGTGTGAATGATCTAAATAGGGAGGACGTTTACTTACATTCTCACGGTGGTCGTAAAAGTGAAAGAATGACTGGTAATATCATCTATATGCTGCAAACCAGTGAGATAGCTAAGTATTATTTTCATAGGAAACGTTTCAAAAGTAACAGTTGAGAGTCACATGAAGGTGAAGTCAGCTACAGACCTTACCGTCATATTGGCACCATTGCTTATCAAGCTATTTTCAATACTAATAATGTTCAACTACCAATCACATGACTGCAAAATTCAGTGCTACCAATCGCGTCACGGGACAAGTTATGATGAACGCACAGTAGTACAACAAAGACCGATTCAGATATAGATGATGAAGAAAAGAAAAGACTGGAAACCAAAGAGGTTGAAATTGTCCCCAAATTGTAAGAATTCGATGTCAGTATTTCCATCGTTGTTACTAAAATCAGTGATATCATGATATATGTACACTCATGTGAGTGTAACAACAAACCGCTATGCGATACTAAAACAAAGCTAGTTACGTATGTAAGCAGCTTTTATCTGCCGTTAACATCGGATCACATTCTGTGGCTTGCAAATTTTTTATGCGTGATCCGTTTCTGGCCCAAATGTAGTGTACCCAATTATCTAAAGTACTTTTGGTATAGTTTTTGATAACAGTGGAAATGTCAAGGGTGTGTGGTTTTGTAATGATTGTAGTATTTCGTGGATATGAATAATTGAAGTAACTGTGTACTGAGATAAAGAAGATCCTTTATGATTTTACATGAAAGATAAAGACGATTGATGAAGAGTCATTCAAAAAGTTTGCAGCTATAATTTTAAATATTGAGAAAGATCTAATGACTTAAAAATTCACTTAAATTCTAAACTGAACCTTCCTAAGTCATCGTAAGTTCAGGTGAAATCCAATCGGGAAAGTCCAAAAGGGATAACTGAAGGAACACGGGTGGGTTTTAGTCAGTAAAAGTCTGACACGCCCGTCCGCTCCTACCAGAGCGGGAGAAGTCATTGAATGATTTCCCACCCTCAAAAAAAAGGTGAAATCCAATTCCGCTGATTCAAATGGCTATGCTATCACTTCCAAGCATCGTTCTCCATTTAACTAACAATGACAATGCCATACAGAGATTAGAATATATACTTGACATGCTTTGAGTTTTCATTTAGTATCCAGATCTGTGACACTTTCGGACTTATCTTTCTGCGTATAGTCTTTAGTAAAATAAGTAGAATACAAAGCGGTAGGCAAGAAGTAAGGAACTGTGTCAGCAAGTATAAAGGAAGTAACATCAGCGTGTCGAGAAACGGGTAGTTGTAAATTATTGACAATGATTTTTATGATGTTATCAGGCCAAGTGTATATTGCAGCAACTTTTCATAGAAATACCCAATTTGAGAATGATCGAATTAAAAAGCGAAAATAACAGCGGGGTAATTGTGCAGTAGCAGTGACTTTCATTTTGATTCATTGCGTAATTTACGTTGTTGAGCAGACAAATTTTTCAAAGATATAAAGTAATGGATTAGGAATATCCTTCAAAACCATTCAGATGTAGTATGTTATTAGGATAGAAGTTTAAAAGAGCAGCACCCTTTCTCTCTTATATCAGCACGAGCTATTTGAAAACAGCTTAGGACGTAGTTAATATTTACACACATTTACCATTCTCTGCAAGGTTGGTAGCACTGGTTAATGGCAATTTCATTATACTGAACACTGGCTCCGTCTTTGACTGCTCCTATGATCAGATGTTCCTATTTTAAAAGTACAGTCAGACAGGCCATTGACCGACAGACTGAATCAATATTTAGGTATTTGGTCACATCCTATGTACCTACGATACTCGTGTGAAGTTTAAAAACTTCCTTTTCAAAGACTAGAAAAAATCCGGCCAAGTGCGAGTCAGAGTCGCGCACGAAGGGTTCCGTGCCATTATCTATAAAAACGAGCAAACACATCAGAAATACATCATCTTTGAAAATTTCAACTGTCTAACTATCACGGTCCATGAGATACAGCCTGGTGACAGACGGACAGGCAGCGGAGTCTTAGTAATACGGTCCCGTTTTATTCTTTGGGCACGGAATCCTAAAAAAGACACCGGATACAAAAACCATTTCATTCAATACCTACATTAACTAATGTAAAAAAATCCTAAAAATGTACACAGTTTCCGCTGAACTTTATCATATTATTTCCACATAAGGCACAAGACTGTGCGACTAGGCTGAACATGCTGTTCACGCAATCTACAATTATTATACCTAGGCCGAAAGCGACTTCTGCCTAAAATGGATATTACTGACTAGGATTGTATTTTTTATCTTAAATGGTCGTGAGAACTGTTTAAGAATACATTAAACTATTTATTTATCAATGTTGGTCGTTCATTTGTGGATTTGATGAGTACTGATCATTTCAGAGAATCAAACCTCAAAGGTTAGCTATCCCATAATACCATCCTTTTACTATTCCACTGCAGGGCAAAGGTACTCTTCTCATTTATAGAAGGCACGAGCATTGATCACCGATCACCACGCTTGCTCAAGACCAGAGTCCCTAGACAAAGTGACATTCTATCAGCGATAACGATGATGCTAAAGGCAAAAATGTATAGGACTGACATAAGCAATCGAAAAGCTTATGTCAATCCCGTTGAAAGTCTTTGTAGAAATACGAAACGCTTTCGAAGCGATAGTCACTTGTCTAGGCCTTCAGGTTTCGTCACGATGTAAATGTCCAAGATAGATCCAAAATACGGTGGAGTTTCTTGCCCATTCTTCTCCATACGAAAACTACCTTTTGGAAGGGGCAACTAGAATCGGTTCTATTTCCTTGTTTTTGACGTTCAAAAGTGCCTTTAATTTGAAATTGACTTTGATAAACTCGAAAAGTTTATATGAATTGAAAAAGTCACATTGGTACTTGCCCGGGTTTGAACCCACAACCTAGTGCATGAGTGGCGAGGCCTTAACCACTGCGCCATCACGACATTATCCTAACACTGTAGAACAAATGAAACCCAGGCATTAATCACAGTTGGAAGCAGTAAGTACTAAGTAATTGCCACACGTCAATTACGCAATTATCTAACTTGTAAGCATTAAGATATCTAAGCATGCTAATAGAATAAACGGGAAAGTTAGTTTGTTTGTTGTCACGATCATGGTTTGAAGTATAATTTTATTAAAAACAAACATAAAATAAGTTGCGTAGCCCTTGAATGAATTGTTAATGATGAAAACATTATTTTTTATCAGAGTCAAGATTTTTGGAAACAAATACCAGTTGGGAAATTATGTAAGTAGGTAACATTATTTCAAAATCGTTTTTTTTTTCATTTTTCAGTCTTGATTGGTATCTACATATTTATTTAATAGGTACTTTAAGCACACAAATGGAAAGAGGCGGACTTAATGCCATAGGCATTTTCTACCAGTCAACCTTTGAACATATTGAATTTCAACTATCACTTTTTCTAATTTTCACAAAAAAGAGAGAGCCCGTAAATGGGGAAAATAGTAATTGGGAAACGTTGTTATTTTTTACAGGTGAATACACGGATTAAAGCTAGATAATCCAATGCGCTGATGTACAACGTGGCTCAGTAAAAATGAGGCGGCTGGCGGCGGGCGGCGCCGGCGGCGACGATTGTTACAACATACTTGTGAGAACATTTTTTTATTGAGGAAACATCTTGTATTAGCTTAGCTTTGAAGTGTCAATCTTTTGCGATGTTTATTCTTTTTTATTTACACAAAAGAGCAAAGGTAATTTGTCAAAAGTACTTTTTGCGATTGAAATAGCATTACATACTTTTTACACAAGTGATAAAATCAGCGGATAATTTGTTCTAAATCACGCATATTTGTTTATGTATAAAATAAAAAGTTTTACTACGAAGTTTCCAGCCGGAAAATCAAAGAAAATTACGTTCATTAGATTACGTTTTAATTGCTTATTCGGTATCTAGGCCTACGTATCAAACCTGTCCTTTAAAAAAAAAAGTGTGGGTGTCAAGCAGTTGTCACTAAAAAGCGGACACTATGTTTGGGAAACTTTATTATTATTGACCTTTTCAAACACTAATTAAGGAAACAATTTCCTGACACCATATATCACAGATGTCATCAAAAGAAATTAAATTGGATAAATCAAAGATAATTCCCATTTTAGATTGTTTATTTTTCCTATAGACATTAAAGTTTATGCAAATCATATTTAGCCTTAACATTTAGAAACTCATCATTTTTCATTTAAGTTTTAAAATGTCCTTCAACTTATTACGTTGATTTAAACTACATTAGTGAAGACGACAAGTTATTCGGTTTTTAGAATGTTTCGTAAGATTTCTTTGAATAAATAAAAATGACGTAGTTTTTGTTTAGGTTTCTTTTTTAAATAGTTTTCTTTAAATAAAGAAGAGAAAGGTACCTACAGTATTTTTCCTCTAACACATAATAATATAAAGAAAAAAACAATATTAAAAATTTTTGTCTGTCTGTCTATTTGTTCCGGCTAATTTCCGAAACGGCTGGACCGATTTTGACGGGACTTTACTGGAAGTTAACTTATGTTATAGGAGTAACTTAGACTACTTTAATTTTAGAAAAACCCACGCAGACGAGGTCTAGTTCAGCAGCTAGTGATAAATAAAACACCTTAATGAGATTATCTAATGAAAATCTTTAAAATGATTGTATCAAAGCAATTTTTTAAAATATATTCTGATTTTGTAGCGAAATATAAAATAGACTATGTAAAGAATTTATTATAATATATTATATCCGATAACTTTTTCTTACTTATATCGAATATAAGTAAGTACTAAATAAAACTAGTTTTCTCATCTCATTTGTATCACTAATCACGCGAAAATATCGTGAACTAAGAAGTCAAGCGAGTTCATGATCGACATGTTTTTAAGTTGCCAGATGTCATGTCGTAATTTAAGTAAACGAGTTTCTGATATATTAAATTGTTTAAATATAATATTAGGCATTAAATTGTTAAGATGAAATTTAAACTGGATGAATGTATACATACTATAACTTACTAGCTGCGCCCCGCGGTTTCACCCGCGTAAGTCTCGATTCCATGGGAATATCGGGATAAAAAATATCCTATGTCCTATTCCAGGTCATGGTCTAGCCCAAATTTCATCCAAATCCGTTCAGCCGTTATAGCGTGAAAGCGTAACAAACAAACAAACTCACTTTCGCATTTATAATGTATAGTTAGACAGTTAGGATTTGGTATCTGTCTGTATGACCACGTTGTTCTTCTTAACTGCGCAAAGGATTTTGATGCAGTTTACGCCCTCATTTAATTTTAGAGTATTTAAATACTAATATAATAAATGAATAATAAACTTACTGAGAATAAAGAAATCTCGTTTATTTATCAAGTCGTAAAAACCGTGCGAAGCAGGGTCGGGTCGCAAGTTTAAAAATAAAATTAAAAAGCTTTTTTTTTTTTTTGAGGGTTGGAAATCTTCATATGACTTCTCCCGCTCTGGGCGGAGCGGAAGGGCGTGTCAGACTTTTACTGACTAAAACCCACCCGTGTTCCTTCAGTTGCCTGTTGCCAAGGTCCCGGTATCCCTTTCGGACTAATCCGCAACCCTAGCAGGAAATATCTCACCTCTGGATAATTAAGATGTACAATAAACATGCGTCCTTCAAAGTTGATTGAAAAGCCTGATCTCAATTTTGTGTCAAACGATGGTTTTGTAGATTAATTTTAGGCAGCCGTTAATTATGAGACTTTGTTGTCTTACGTAAACTCATCAAGTCTTCAAATAGACATAAGTAATTATGCTGGCTTCAAAATGAAAGTTATTTTTAAGTAGGTACGTAAGTGAATAAGAATCGCCCCCTTGCTCATGAGGAATGTAACTAAACTGCAACTGCGGACTGCAACGGAAACTGCGGAGTTTTTTTCAAAATAAATAGAGTAGAGTCATGTCATCACCTCTCTCCCTTGAACTTGTATGTTTTATATATATATATAGTATTTATTATAGTAAATATGTATGTAAGTATATGTATCATAAGTTTATAGCTTATTTATGTACTGTAAACCTGTTTTATCTATAATGCAATACGATATATTATATATTTTTTCTCTTTGTTCCTCTCAATTAGAGCACCTGCCATCTAATCTCTTCACCACCCTTGGTTGACTGGTAGAGAATGCCTCAGGCATTAAGTCCGCCTTTGTACCTTTTTTTTGTGCGAAAAGTTTAATTAAATGAATAAATGTAACTTCGATCACTTTGTGTACTTTGCCATGAGTAGAATATAGAGAAAGTAAGGTGATCACAGTATACAAAGACAGATTTTAATCTTCAGATAACTTTTATCTGACGGATAAATATGACATATTTTCTAAACCAAAGCCGACAAATCACAATATTTATTTCTCAAATAAGAGCTTTATTTATGACTATTAAAAAATCTGCCCTGATTGCTTGTTCGTATATACCTTTTGACTAGCTTTTTCCCGCGGCTTCGGTCACGTTGATGTCGGAAAATATCACACAGGAATCCAGGTTATAAACTATCTGTGTGCCTTTCACCCAAATCTGTTCAGGCATTTTTGCGAGATTGAGCAGCAAACATACAAACTAGTACCCACTTAGAATTGCTTTGCACTTGCCTCACTGACACACCTCTTCCATTCACCACAATGCATGTCAATCATCATTGTCTTTGTCATATTTACATGTAGCCAAGATTTGACAATACTGATTAATATTGTAAATATTCTATACTAAACATAATCAATTAGCATTCATTACACTAGCTGATGTCTGTGACTTCATCTGCGTGTATTTTGTATTTATTTAAAAAAATACAAATATTCAGGTAGATAAGTAGTCTGCGTCCTTCTCCAGGTCCCAGGTTACCTTCCTCTTCCTGGGGGTCTACCATCACCTCTTATAGCAGTATTATTATCTCACTTCAGTTCGGGAAAGAGACGGAGCTATACGTCCTGTGGTGGTAGGTCCCCTGACCTTGTCCCATGTTGCTTGGAGTCGGCGTAGCACGTTTTTTTCTTCGATTCTCCCCCTTAAGCCGTTGCTCTATCATTCACTCCTTTTTCTTCCATAACATTCATTCCTCACACAATCCTTCCATCTTTTCTTTGATCTGTCTCTCCCTCTCCATCCATAAACACTAATGGCTCATCACGCTAATGGCTCATTTTCATTAGTCGATAATTTGGTCGATATACAGCATGCGGGGAATCCCCGTAATGGGCGTAACGACCAATAAAATTCATCGGTTGGTAAAAAGCTCTTACCCAATGAAAATGAGCCTGTAAAGCAACTGCCAAACGGGCGGTGCAGGTTCTCAGTATACTGAAAATCGAATGAAAACGGTTCTTTGCATGCGGACCCTATGGCATGCGTTTAAGAAATCTCCCGCAGCCCGCATACGAGCCCTATCGACCAATGAAAATGAGCCTTGACGATCGGATCAGTGGTTCAGTGAAAAGGTAACAGACAAACAGGGTTACTTTCGCATTAATTTATCATTTTGCATTTGTTATTAAAATATTTAATTAGTAGTTATGGTTTAAGAAACACGAACTAACCTTGGAGTAGAAACAGACGAAGATCGCGACAAATTCGGCTTCTTCTGTTTAAATAGTTTATGATTCCTCAAATCCATTTTTTAAATTTCGAAATTTCACCAAAAATAAATAAAAACTAAGCACAATAGACACGACCACTCACAAACCTCTGACACTGGCAACTAGCATATTAATTAGAACATACTATTGCAATCTAATTATCATAAAATTTCAGGTATTAGCCTTAACGAAGTCGTTACCAACGAATTGCATAGTAACTTTGTTGGCAAATCTTACTCCGGCGTGTCGGCTATTCATATGAGTAAAGGAGACAGGTATAGTGCTGTCGGAACGATAGAAAGAGAGAGTGATGTGTCGTAACTTTGCTGGCGGCGTAAGCGCATGCTTCTGTTAATTAAAATATGGTTTTAGTTGTAACTAATGTTTGGTTTTGTGGATTTATAATTGATGTGATTATAATTAATTTGAGGGAGATGTTACCGCGGAAGTCTTCGCGCAAAAGAGAGAATAAAATAGGTCTTTATAAGATAAAGATCGGTAAAAATCGAAAATTAAGAAAATTTTCCGTTTAAGATTCTCAAGCACCAAGCTAAAAATCTTTCAATGATACCAACCGAATTTAAATGCAAGTGTCACTGCTTCAACAAAATCTATGCCAATATTATTAAAAACGTGTTTATTGCCCACAATTAGCAATGCAAATATAATTTCGCAAAGGTCACAAAAAAAAATCAATGGAACCTGTCTCTTTCAAACTTAAAACAAAAGCCACACGCCAAATAATTAAACAATGACAAATACAATAGTAAAAAAATCATAAATTCATTCATTCATTCACTCACAGACAACGCACAGCCTAAACCACTGGGTCTAGAAGTCTGAAATTTTGCGCACGAGTTCCTTATAAAACGAAAGTAAGTACTAAGGGTCCTTCCTTCGAAAATTCATCTAATAGTGGGTGAAAGTTTGTATGGAAGTTAGTCATTTTTTCTGATGGGAAATCCTACCAGGTGCAAGTCTTGTACAATAATAAACTTCTCACAAGTTATTTATTTCTAAAGGCGGTTTGTATTTGTAAAACTAGCTGTGCCCCGCGGTTTTACCCGCATAAGTCTCGATCCCGTGGGAATATCAGGATAATGGTCTACCCATGTGCCAAATTTCATCCAAATCCGTTCAGCCGTTTTAGCGTGAAAGCGTAACAAACAAATATACAAACATAAAAATCAAATCTTTTTTCTTTATATTTATTAAAGTTTAGATGACACCTTAGTAGCCAGATCACTTTTCAAAGGAACCGCACTGTCTTGCCCACTGTGCACAGTTCACTTTTGGTTTGAAATGTATCAAGTTATGCAGAGATACAACCTAATTGAAAAGTAGGAAGTGTGCTCGAGTGGATCTGAAATCTAAGGCCGTGGCACTAGTGCAGCGGGATAATTTAGAAATATATTAATAGTTAGTAAAGTTAATGTGACGGCTTTTTTACTGTTTTGCCAATTAGTATAACTGGTTAATCGATCAGTGAGTTGTTGCTAAGATTATAAATAGCAATCAATCTGCCTAGCCTTTTCCCAACTATGTTGGGTCGGCTTCCAGTCTAACCGGATGCAGCTGAATACCAGTATTTTACATGGAGCGACTGCCTATCTGACCTCCACAACCCAGTAACTGGGTAATACGATACCCCTTGGTTAGACTGGTTGTCAGATTTTCGTGCTTCTGACGACTCGTAACGACTGTCAAGGATCCACAAATGACAGCCGGGACCAACGGCTTAACGTGCTTTCCGAGGCACGGAGGAGTCTCGATATGTGAAAATGGTCACCCATCCACGGACCAACCCCGGCAAGCGTAGCTTAACCTGATGAATCGACCCGAGCGGCTGTTATTACTTAGCCACGAGCTCCTACTAAGATTATAAATAGCAATTAACATTAATCATAATACTTACGTGTGTATGATTTAAAACATTTGGGTGCTAATGTCAATTGGATGATTTTACGTCTGACAAAACAAGAAACTTGTGACGATTCCTTAGTAAAATGAAAAGGAGAGTTACCAAATTCCTAGCTCAACCATTTAAATTGATCGCTAGCGAAAATTACTTTTCATTCCAGTGCCCAAAATATTCAAGAAAATCGCTGTCTCATCCGCTTTTCCCACTCTAACCTCACCCTTAGCTAACAAATAGAAGTTAACTGGCGATCCACGTCACTGATACGCGTCGGCGAGCGCTTTACCGTGTGCCGTGTGACGCGCAGTTTAATGTAACCATGCGTTTAGAATATCCTACTAAGTACTAGGTACAGTAACCGTCACAAATACTAACGTTATCGCAAAAATAACTGTTGCTAGGTACGAAATATGATTCTGTGAGATGTTCGCAGTGTTTTTCCTTAAAGGTTTGCCGAATCGTAAGTTAGGAGTCGGATTAGTTTTATACACATACAATTGGAATTTACATAATGCTAGACTTATCAACTTGGATCCGAGTAAAATGACGACTCTCAAGATAAAAATAATTATGTTTTTGCTTTTTATCTATAGGTAGTAATAGCGCCACTTCTTCCCAGCTGAAGCACTAGGAAGTGGTGAAGGGTGGGCGTTTTGCGGGCCTGTCTTAATGACGATGTCTGTAATTTTGACGTTCGAAAAGTGCTGATTCTCAGCCTAGTTTGAATAAATGACTTTTGATTTTGTTTTTACAGTTATTTTTTAAATAACCAAGAAAGAAATTCTAGCATCTCAAATACGCTAGAAATGTCCCACATAGTTTCACGGCTGAAAAGATAGTTTTTTTAACGAAAGTGAAAGGTTTAATAGAATTCTAATAAATACATAGCAATTTCAGCTTGTAATTTACGTTTACTGTGATATTTCAATTAACTATTGCACAACTTTAATAGATCGGCGTCAGTTTAAAAATAAAACAAATCTACTTATTACAGTTCAGTACGCAAGTGGATTGAGCTGTATTTTTTTTTAAACTAAGAATTACTTTGGGTAACGTTGATGTAATGAAAAAGAGGTTTTATGTAATGAATATGAAATAGAAAATGTTTAAACATTTTGGGTCTGACTGTATTTGGTTATTTCGGCGTAAATTATGATTTATTCGCTAGATGAAGGTGGAACTTTTGGAATACTATTATAAACTGTAGAACTTAAATTATGCTTTATTACCCTTATCATAATACCTTCTTTATTGAATACTAGCAGTGTCCCAATGAATACAAAAATTGCATAGAAAAAAGCACTTTCTTTCAATTTTACAATTTTCTGGGCAACTTTTCCAGTTTGTCTGTCCCAAAAACGTTATTAATTAAAATATTTATTTAAAAAATAATACCCATCATAGTTTTTGTTAGTCTAGTCTATTAGTGCACTAAAACAGGTTTAGACTTTAGTTGCAGTTCGAAATATCAACAAGTTGCTAAATACGTACGTACCTACATCTCCTTGACAACGGTGGCCAAGGGCATTTCAACTTATAATTTGTGTAGATAGATGTTAAGTTTTTTCCCATTTTTTTTCCTTTTTTTGTTGGTTGGCGCCAAAGAAAAACAAAATGCAACATTTAGGTACAGGTACTATAAAGGATTTGGGATATGACGTTCATTACAGAGTTAGCTAATATTTTTGAAACGTTATACCTGCCAACATCATCATCAGTTTGAAAAAAATACATTTCTTCTAAAATCTCGATGTAATTTGTGTAATAATAGCAGAGGTTTGTATTATTCCAGATATATTGACTTTGGGCAATGTTGATCTTTCGAAAAATTCACGTGTGTTTTTTAATAAAAACACTAAAACGAATATCTATTTATTTTATTGCTGACCATTTGCATAATAATATTAAACTTATATTTATTTTATGTTTTTCACTTTAATTCGTTGGCCAACACCCCACACTAAGGTTTTCTTTGTAAAATTATGTTTCTATTGCAAAACCGAAACACCATTTGTCTCATATTTTCCCTTCTAACTTTGGCATTACATAATATTATCATATTATTTATGGATACTATTTAAAACAGTAACATACAAACAAAACTTGGGCAGTAACTGGCGTGACGATTCGGTACCGCACCGTTATCGCGCGCGTGTTGTGCATACGTAATGCGACCATTGATAGGTAACTATTGGACTTAACTGTACTTCGTACTTGATTTTTATGTGAATGGGAATTTGATATTATTTGTTGGAAGACAGAGTAAAATTAAGATTTTTATGCAGTAAAGTTAGTGTACTTTTTTTTCTTAATTTTATTGCATACAATGCATCAAAATGTGCCAATTGCCTAATATGTATTTCTGGAGTTGTCGATTCCCACACAAATGAATTAACTTCGAGCGAATCGCCTCAAAAAAAAAAAAAAAATCTTTAAAAGTGACAATTCGCCCGAGAAAATTCGTGCGAATAAATCAATAAGCCAAATTAGTAGAACAGTGGCTTATGTTAAACTTAACTAACTTTGTGGGGAAACTTAGGATTTAATAGTTTAAAATCATTACTATGTAGAACTAAACAATCAATTCTTTACATACCAAGACCCCTCCGTGCCTCGAAAAGCACGCTAGGCCGTTGGTCCGCTGACAACCAGTCTTACCAAGGGAGTATCGTTTACCCAGTAACTGGGTTGTGGACGTCAGATAGTCAGTCGCTCCATGTAAAGTACTGGTGAACAGCTGCAACCGGTTAGACCGGAAGCCGACCCCAACATAGTTGGGAAAAGGCTAGGACGATGATGACAAGTATTATTACAATGTCGCTAAAAATACAGTAATGGAAAAACCTAGTAAGTACGCTTGGAAATAACAGAACCCTACAGGTAATCAGGAATTCCCAAAACCATAATAACAACATATGAAACTACCAGTATACAGGGTGCTTTAACATCTGTCATTAATTTAAAAATAGCTTTTAAATATTTCCCCAATAAAAGGCAACGCGGGAAGTACTTTAATACATTTTTTTTCAATACTTTATTTACAATCTTCAATGACCTTGAATATATAAGACTTTCCTCATACAGAATGAATAAGTGCAGATCACGTGTACCTAATTACTTAGTACCTCAACCGATGACATTACTGCGAGCTATTTACAATGGGAACCACAGTAAAGAATGTCATCGATGCGTGAGCTCACAACACACATAGCGTTACAGTGATGTGTTGAGAAAAAAAGGCATTGTAAGTGGAACACTTATTAATAAAAACGTGATAAATATAGCATAACATATATAGACGTTTGTGGAAAATATGACTGATGGCTCAACGTCAAAGTACAGGTTGTTCTGTGGTGTTGGTGACTATATTGTAGTCGATGTAATTGTTGTAGACAGTCTGACTGGGCGTAAATACTCTGTTCATTAGAACAGAGTATTGAAGACTTTGTTTGAATGTACTAGAGATGTAAAAAATTTAATCATCAAATCACTTATTTTTTACAACTTTGTACACTAACTTAACTAACTATTACTTAACTAATGGAATCCTTACTAATATTAATTAGAACTAACTATACAAATAAACAACTAATATCTAAAATATGGCGTCAAAAAATTCCTCCGCATCGCTATCGGCTGGTAGTGTACCCAAGAGACTGGCGGCATTGCCACGTTGAATGGCAATGCTTAGCCTCTGACCAAGGTAAAAGCCAGCCCTTGGGTCATGGGAAGTGTCAAACAGCCGTTTGGAGATTTCATTTCATAATTTTTTACATGTCTAGTACTTTATCAAGTACCTAATAAAGTTGCAGCACTGACCTTTATATAGTACAAATACCTACTCCTCCCTTTTTACCAGCAATGAATTAACTCCTACCATGTCGCCTACAGATTTTTAACTTGCCATTTTGGATCGCGTGGAAAGATCAGTTTGAATAAAAAACATTTATTGTACTTTTAGTAGGACATGCTGTATCTGTCGTCTAGATAAATGATTGTATCAATTGTGATACACGCAAGTGATTAATCTTGATGAGGGTTTGCTGCGGGTAATAAATCTGGTAGTCCTTTGTCAAGGATATGTTTGTTTTTTTTTTTCAGAATTGTTTAACACGTTTTTCGTGAAGAAAATAGAACACAGATGTTGTATAGATTACAGTGTAGATTGGCAGCTTTTAAACACCGCATGGTGTCAAACAGTGAGCAAAAGGACGAGATAGATAAAACTTTTTAGGTAAAAAAACGTTGCAGCATCTCTGATAGATGGTTCATGCAGATACCGATTTAACCTCGGTTCATTTGTTTTGTCACTAGAAAAGTGAAAAGTTCCATTTTATTTAAAAAAGTACCATAAATAAGTTCATTTAAAAAGCTAGACCGTCAATATCCTGTTAGCAATCACCTCATTTTTATATATAACACAAATTTCACCTGATTGGCATGCAGGAGGCATATTGACACGTGTGTTTGTGTGTGTGCATATGTTTGTCACGTCGTCAAACGTCACGATACACACACGGAGTTAGATAAGATTCCATTTAGTAACGAACGTAACTTGACCATCAATGTTTCATTTTTTCCTGTGGCTTAAAATACTACTACTTCAAAAAAAAAAAAAAAGATAACTCAGTTTATTTTAACACTGATTGATATAATGCATCGTAGATTTTTGGTACTAATTCGGTTGTCTATTTTCCTAAGTCAAGTTTTTCAATCAACGCAACAGCCAAATCATCAACATTCATCCGTTCTTCACATGCATCCGTTATTCGATTCAATTGTTTTTATCACCGATTGAATTTCGATTCCCCTCGAAATCACGATTGCACTCGTCTACGCGACTGTACTTCAAAGTATAGTCAAACACACAACCCGTTCCCCGAACTATCTGAACATACGACTTTATTATTCCAAGTGCATCGGTGCATCGATATCGGAGGGCTCTTCCCTTTGACGGCCATTTTTGTGACACCACAGGTACTTCCTTAGTGGCTAGTGTTACCATTATTCTGAGAAAAGGTGATAGGTACCTGAAACAAATAAAGGGACTTCATTAGTATTTTGTTGACGAAGTTGTGGTGATTGACGTTTATTATAGAACACGGTACGTTTATAAATTAAGGATAGTAATTTTCTAGTATGTATCGATATACAATTTATAAGTAGGAAGTTATTGATAATTTCATAGCCAGTGTTTTTAAATAAAGGGCATAAGAGCATCTTTGAATACTGCAGTAACTAGCATAATAAAAACAGAGATTTATACAACAAATAAAACTAGGAAGCATCATACTCATCTTAAAGATATCCGTAACACAAAAATGTCGTTTATCATAAATCATCAAAATATCGTATCTACAAATACATCAATCGTGATAGAATGCTAATAAAAACAGAACGCAGTTGATAGTCGTAAATCCTTCATATATTATTATGCAACGAAGCATCATAACCAAATTATGTTCATGAATCGATCACAAGATACTTTCACCAAAGCACAGGCACGTATTTGGTCTGGGATGACAACCGATTGTAAAAGTGCTTAAATATGTAATTCGGAACATGGCCTAAGGTGCTAGAGAGACGAGGCTAGACACCATGAAAACAGTCAATGTTGTAAAATTTTGCTGTTTCAAATACTATATAAAATGATAAACTTTTGGAATATATAGTTATGTTTTCCTTCTATTGCAATTTTTACCAGAAATTAAAAGCATTTATCTGATCAAATTCAGACAAATATAACGAGACGTCTCTTAAACCTTCACCTAAATTCCTGCCTGTGATGGCAACAAAAATTGACGCTTCATCTATAAACAGGCCAATTTGAGATAAATAGCTCATCGTACACCCGAAAACAGTAATCAGGTATCATCTCAAACTATCCACTTGTTATTTTTTTTTCTCATAATGGTGTCCATCACACGTCACGCCTGGCTATCGAATGATTTATTAAGGGCCCTTATCAATTAATTATACACTTTGTAACTGTCAGAATAGAGTTTCAATTCAATTGTTAAATTTCCGATTAGATGTTTTCGTATAATAGTTCGATAAGTTTGATGTGTGAGATCAATCGAGCCGTGAAAGCTGGTTCGATTTCTTTTGGGTTATTTAAAATTACTGTATCTATGATTATGTTGATACTTTTCTCACATCCTAATCTTAAGGGGCCACTACCATTTTGTGTTGCGTAGAAAATGTTTTTCATGATAATAAGCCACTATGTCATCAACGACATTCATCTTTCAATTCGCCATTTAAGAAATCCACATCTCAATGCTCATTTTTTCTGATAATTCTCTAAACTTTATGATGGAAACCATTCATCACAATCCCTAAAAAAGTACTTTCTTTCATCACAAGCAGTGTCCCCAATTCCAACAATAGCATCATCGTTCCGAATCATTCCAACTACAGTCACGTCGATCATGACCCTAGTTTAGTTCCGGCGTCCATTTCCTCTATATTGATTGACATTACTTAATATACCATTGATTATTGAGTCATCAATTTATTCGATGAAATGTCATATATAGAAATGGATTATTACGTGACTATATTGTATGGCTCTGTGATTAGAGTTTTAGAGTTTTGTAATCAGACAGTTAATAAATCATCTACATAGACACACTTCGACGTTGTAATATTTGTGTTAAACTGTTTATACTTTCTCAATATTCATCCATTATTATGTCAGGATTCATAAGTGGAGGCAAAGATACAGAAGGTATAGATACAGTAAACATATTTTAAATCTGAAGAATTGCTGGCCAGTAGTTGCATTTGATAAAACGCCAAGACGTGATCTAAATCAGATCACGTTCACTTCTAAGATCCTTATTATGTCAAGGATTCTAGAATAAACTAATCTACTTAATATTATAACATTTGAAAGCTTTATTAACTTTTCCCGGAAAATTACCGGAAAAAATACCGGATTCTGGTATTTTGATGTTCTTAAATCTTCCGCCTTTCACGTTGAGTACTTACGGTATTGTTAGAGTTGAATATTATTAATAAAACATCAGCGCATGTCACTGACGCAACTCTCCCGACAGACGGCCAGACAAACTAATCCCTCACTGACAAATCGGCCGCCGTCTCAAAGCCGATTAATAAATCATTTTGAACGGTTTTTGGTATGAAAAAAGAAAAATAGAATAAACATTTTGTTTATACAAATATACTTTTTGATTATACATTTCTATTTCATAGTGAAAAAAGAGGTTGTTGTTTCATTTTAAGAATGAGTTATGACTTTTTATTTCAGTTTTTATTTGGTAAATACCTTGTACATTTTAATCACTTTTGGTCCATCAAACAGAACAGCTAAATCACTTTCATCATATCCTTTTCCTTATCCAAAACGGCTGAATAGCTTTTTTTTTTCATAAAAATTATTTGGCTCATCGTCGTGACTTTTCAGAGCACGTCAAAACCGATAAGTCGAAAGCGTGTTTAACTCAGAACTATAATGTCATAAGTCAATATTATGTCACAAATGAATGATTCACAGACACAATTAGGTAGAGTCGCGGATTGCGTAAGGATGCACCTTTCACCTGTACATGCAGTTCTTCGTGACTGTACCGGCTGTTATTACAGTTAGGTACTTATTCTTATGTCTTATGTTTAGATAAACAGAATTTTGTGAAATGAAACTTATTGAAATGTTTTACATATAATTATGATCTATCTTGTTGATTCGATTATTAAAACGATCTTATGGGTTTTGTGTAATTCTAAAATCTGAACATTAATAAGTAGTTATTGAACTATGTGCAATTTCAAATTGCAAATACTTATACTAACTTTGAATATGTTTATAAGATTCCGACCTATGGATTCGATTTTATCTTCGATTAGGTAGCAGAATTCAGATGATTTTACAAAATATTGAAAGATATATTGTAACATTATGAAAATATTGGACTGTAACCTCAAAATACTCAGCTAGTGTGCCTGTGTCAAGCAAAGCCAAAGAAAAAACTCTATAAATAGCTCCACAAAAAAACTAAACAACATTTTTGTGCATCCTAAAATGTTCACAGTAAGTGAATCACAAAGGCTTTCTTCAAAAGGATGAAAGTTTCGACACAATTGGACACGAGCGTGTCGTGTCGACACAGTGCACAGTGGGAAATTCAAACCGTTTGATAAAGAATCTGTCGTGACCAAGTGTCACATTTTTTGTAAATTTTTGTTGGTCATCGGGTCTTAATTCGTCTCAATGTGCAGTGGCATAATTTATATTCAATTGTGCTAATTGTTTTTCGAAGAATTTAGTAATTCCGATTTGCGAATCTTCCACCAGCGCAATTCATTGAAATTTTCCATGTCTTCACAATTCAATCATCTGCAAATTAATGTAATTTTGATGCATTGCACTATTATACGCATGTTAAACAAGCCAAGAAAATATTTACGTACCGACATTTAAATTCGCAATAAAATAATAATTACCGCTTACATATTTTTAAACTTTCTTGTTTACGTTCTTGTAACTTCATATCCAATTTATACTCTATAACTTCGTGATTAAGGTTTGTAATTATTTGTACATGATCGTTACGGTCTATGCGCCCATACAACACGACATTTGTATTTCGACGTGAATTTCTCGACTTTTCTCTTACTTTCCAAGTTGAATAACCGTGGTTAGCGCATCCCACATAACTACGTTTATATGAATATTTATATCAAATTATTTTTATACGAATATTATGTCACTATTATGTGCGATTTCACCGGTTTATGAACTCATTTATCTGCTTTAATTTTCGGTTTTAATGTGCGAATAAATTCTTTGAAAGATTTATTGACTAATTAGTCGCCTTTGTCAGTAATGGCCGTGTTTGCATAGTAGGCAGTATCCTCTTGTTTATTGATTTTAAATTAAAAGTTTAAAAAGTTGTTATAAATATGTGTTAAGAGTCATAATATAACACGGACGAGCTCGTGGCTAAATAATAACAGCCGCATGGGTCGATCCATGAGGTTAAGCTACGCTTGCCGGGGTTGGTCCGTGGATGGGTGACCATCTTTACATACCGAGACTCCTCCGCGTATTGGAAAGCACGTTAAGCCGTTGGTTCCGGTTGTCATTCATAGAACTTTGACAGTCATTACGAGAAGAAGCCCGAAAATCTGACAAGCAGGCTTACCAAGGGGTATCATTATTACCCAGTTACTGGGTTGTGGAGGTAGCTAGTCGCTTAATGTAAAATACTAGTATTCAGCTGCATCCGGTTAGACTGGAAGCCGACCCCAACATAGTTGGGAAAAGTCTAGGCATAATTATTGATTGAAACATAACATAATATCACGCCAGGTTTCCTAGAAGGGTTAGGCAGAGGTGTACTGTAGTAGGTACATCCACTTTTCACCTATTATGTTTATGTCCCATGTAATAGGGGCCTATTATCATCAACCAGGCACAGATACACTCCGAGTTGTTACTGAGAATTCCTAATGGAAAAACCCACACTCTGCCCGACCTAGGATTCATAAGATAAGATAATTTTACTCATAAGATAATTTTATTGATTTCCATGTCAATTTTTTCGAACCCATACTCAGCGATATTAGACCAACGAGGCAGTCTTAAAAAAGTTCCAAAATTAAACCTAGTAGTCCGTTCATACATTACAATTCAGTAGCCTACATTTTTTGAATCAAAATTGCATAAAATATCTTTAATTTTCAACACAATATTATTTATAAAGTCACAAACTAACAATCATCGGCTTATTGGTGATTCGCCCGAATTTACTCACCCGAAACGGGCGAATCGACACTTTTAAATAATATTATTTTTTCTTGAGGCGATTTGCACGTTTAATTTTAATTTATTTGTAGGTTAATCGACAAAAATCATCCCTTTAAATTGAGACCAATACTGGTTTCGCGTTTTATGAGGTTTTCTTTAATTCGCGTTTTGACAATGTGAAATTTTCCACAATGACTGTATTTTGTGAATAATTATACATAAGATGTTACTCTAATCACAATACCAATTGGACCACAGCGCATCTACTAGTAATCTGAACTCATCAGACGCACTATGTCAAGGCGGCTCTCATACATCACGCTCACCACAACCTAACCTTTGAATCTAGAACATCTGAATATAGTAACATACAATCACTTTTACATGCAAATAGATCTAAAGTGCGGTCTAGAATTGTTTTGACTTTTAGTCATTTTAAACAGATGAATGTTGAGAAGCATAGGATTCATTCATTCATTCTTTATCGGATTGCAATTGTTTTATTTCATTTAAAAATTGTGTATGACAGTTTAGGGAACTTAGATACATAACATCGCGCCTGTAAGTCGCTGAAGGGTTAGGCAGATGGCAGGTGTACCCACATTTTGCCAGTTACGTTTAAGTTCCATGTAATAGCAGGCGAGCCTATTGCCATCAATCGGGCACAAATTCAGACTCAGGGCTTGTACTGAGAAATTCACGACAGAAAAACTAAATAACAATTTGTCAGACGAGAATCGAACTCATGCAGCATGCCTCATGCAGTAGCGCTTGCACTCGACCATCGATGCAGTTTAAGAACTTGATGTGACTATATTCGAAATAATTTAAGTTGGCAACATTTTCGTACTCTGAAAATGTTGCCTTTTTTCAACTTAAAATTCAAGCAATAATTGATTGTTCGTAGGTTAGTTAGAAAGGATATTTTAAGTATGTCACATTTTTCGATAATGTTGTTTTTAGCTCAAGAACAACCACTACGTTTTTGAAATTTTGAAACAATTTTCGTGTCTTTCACATTTTGAACGGAAGTATTTAATTTAAAAAAAAGCTAACCGGAAATAGATGGTTACGAAAGAAACGCATTAACATTTCAAAAGATATAATAATTTATGATCCCCAGTTTATAATAAGTGACTTTAGGCCATTCTGAAGTCACGAGTATTTCAATATTTATATTCAAATAAAAATAATGATATAGTCAAGAATGGTTTTTATTTTTAAACATTTGGACTCGTGCACCATTATTTCATGTTTTTTAATTATTCATTTATCGTGCTCACGCATGAAACTAATACCAAAACGTGATAAAAGACGGAACTGACTTTTACAAACCAGCTGACTATTTGACCAATACTGGGCCAAATATTGGCAAACAAAACACATAAAAAACCATATATCACACCCATAAATAAATAGCTCCAACATTGGTTCAAATAGCATATTAATTAAATATCTGATAGTAGCATTCCGTTTTACTGGCGACCGGAGGCCGCGACAAAGGTCGTCAGGTGTTGCCAAAATAAGAATAACGAGTTCTTAATGTGTGACAAGCATAAAATTGTTCGATTAATTTGAATGGCGAACCGTACCGGTGTGTGACACCTAGCAACAATTTTATTTTGGATTAAGAACTTTTTTATTTTTATACTAGTTTATTGGCTGGTTTGGCTAGTATTTTTTTTTTTTCGGCAGTAGGTATTATCTTGTTTTGAATAATCAAATAGGTAGGTAATGCTTTCGCCGATGAATATGCATAGGTAATCCTATTTCTTTATTTTTTAGTATCTAAGAAGATTATTATATTAAATTAAAAATGCAGACTAGTATACAGTTGACATTAAAATTTTGAGAATGCAGTGTATTTTATTACAATTTTAATTATAATGAGTATTATGCAAAGCCACTTTTTTGTCTTCTTACTTTTATGTTAAATATACTGTTAATGGCGTGAATATAATGTTATTCATTATGTTAATCTTATGTTAGCGTCAAAAACTTTGTTCTAATAATTTATTACGCTTAAAAAACTGCAGTGTAATTTTTAAATCCATATTGTATTATGTAATCATAACAATTTACTAAAAAAAAAGGACTAGTATGCATAACATAGATTTCTCTCAATCACGTTAATGTCTGTTGATCCATAGAAATAAAAGCAGTGCCTTTTTTTTTTGTTCGGGAAACTATAACTACTATATAACATAGTAATTATGATAACAGATCGAAAAACTTCGTTTCCTTGTAAGTCGTGTAACTTTCCATTCATTAAAATAACTTCAAATATTACTAATCATTGTACATTTTTTCTGACAATTAATACATTTCCAATTATTAATCACATCTAATTTCTTGTCTACAAAACGAAAACGATTCGTCGTTCGAGCCCGAAGGCGTATGGTTAGAAAATCAAATTTATATCAATACATCCATACTAATATTATAAATTCGAGAGTAACTCTCTCTGTCTGTCTGTCTGTATATTTGAACTGATGTCGACATTTGGCAAGGAGATTTTTTTTTGTCCTTACATAGGCTACGTTTTATCGACATACTACGCGGGCGACGCCGCGGGCGGAAGCTAGTATATTATATAAACGCAGTCATACATTACGTGTCTGTCTGTATGACTGCGTTGTTCTTCTAAACTAAGCAACGGATTTTGATGCGGTTTTCACCATCATTGACAGCTTTTATTCCGGAAGGTTCAATATTAAACTTACATTTAGTTAAAATAAAAAATCGACATGTTTTGTCAAGTCATAAAAACCGTGCTCAGTAGAGGCGGGTCGCTAGATAAATAATTGACAATCACTTTTATCATAATAAGGTAGGACTGGTTTTGAATGTAATGAGAGCTTTAGTTATACATTTGATTAATTACAATCGAATGGACATTTAGGTATCGATATATCGGGATCAACTTTTAATTGAAAGATATCGATACTTGCATTTGTGTCGTTAGCGATGAAAGTAAAGATAAATTATTAGTTACAGGTGAATGCAATGATTATTTGATCTACTGAATATTGGTTACATAACATAACATCACGCCTTGTTTCCCCAAAGGGTTGTCCAGAGGTTGCACAATGCATAATCAGCCTATAATGTTCCCACTGCTGGGACACAGACCTCCTCTCTGAGAAAGGGAGCGGGCCGTAATCAACCACGCGGGCCCAGTGTGGGTTTGTAGATATCACATATCTTCGAATTTTTGGTTCTAGGACATGCCGGTTTCCTCACGATTTTCGCCTTCACCGTTTTGACAGCAGTGGCGATGAAATAATTTACACAAAGTAAAGCGAGTGTCAGGGTTCGAACCTAACTGCCGGGGTTGCGGAATAGTCCGAAAGGGATACCGGGACCCTGGCAACAGGCAACTGAAGGAACACGGGTGGGTTTAAGTCAGTAAGAGTCTGACACGCCCTTCCGCTCCGCCCAGAGAAGAAGAGAATCCGCCCGGGAGAAGTCATTTGATGATTTCCCACCCAAAAAAAAAAAAAAAGGGTTCGAACCTACGACCTACAACTCGTAAGTCGTGGCCGTTTCCACTGGGCCACCACTGTTAAGAGGTTACGTTTTGTTAAATTAACAAAAAAGATAGAAGCTCGTTTGAAGTAAGTATATTTAGTTCGTGCAGGCACATTAGAAAATGAAACAAGAATAAAATAATAGTGTATAAATAAAGTTGTGTTAAATATTGTAACAGAAATAAAAGATTTAGAATAAAAGTAGAAGTGATAAAATCTGTACAAAGGTCCAGTAGTGCATTAGAAATCGAGGGAAAAAAAATATAAACCGGAAATAATAACCAATATCAACCTTAGAAGAACAACATTTTTTAAAATAATTAATGCAAATAAGTATTTAAAAAATACAGTGATATATCGAAAAAACTGTTGAGATCATTCAATGAGCGCGTGATTATAATATGTGAGATTATGCTAATTATGCCAAAGTTCGAATAATTCCGACCTGTTTATGTGAGTCCTATGCCAATGAGATCATTATGTAAAACTGAATAGTTGGGGTAAACGTTTATGTTCATATAATCATTGTTAATCCAATAATAATGATTTTAACATCGATATTAAGTTGAAACGTGTCAATATAATTGATGATCATTTTAATTAATTAGTTAAGATTTGAATTTGAGGAAGAGCTGATTTTATGATTATCAGTCAATCGTCTCATCTGCTAAATCAATATTAAATTAGCAAACTTGCCATTTTTTTTTTCAAAACTATGTTGTAACTGTGTCTTACAGTATTTATACATAGCTTAAAATCATCAATCTCTTCATCGGTATTTTTCCTAGTTTTTCCAAAACGAAGTATTTGATTTAAAAAAAAACTATTCTATTTATACGATTCTATTTAATATTTTTAGTCTATCTTTGATGTAGAACTGATACTTGCAGTATTATCTCTTTTTCTCTCTAAATCCATCCAATGGTTGTCTTAAAAAGATTGCTTTAGCGAACAGCCCGCCCATTGTGTCACTCTCACCCTAATTTCTACTTTTAATGTCTGTAATTCTTATTATGTACATGATAAAGAAACCATTTAGGTATTTTTTTTATTTAATAACTACCCATTTTTCCCTACAATACGTAAAGAAGAATTTGATGGTTTCTAAAGAATGTCTAAAAGATTCTAGTAGGCTTTTCATACATAACATTATATAAATATTCCAAAAATGTCGCCATCGTATCGAAGGCTGTTTGATGATCCAAACAAGGACTGGTTTCAAGATCCGGGTGAAGATGATTATAAATAAAAGTATCTCCTTTATGTATCTGATTTATAACATTATATAATTATATTATAATTTATTCCTGAATTTTAATGTGTTCTAGATACTTAATTTTTTTTTTATGTTTGCGAATGTTTTCTTTTTAGTTACGTCATTTTAACTATCCTAGGTGGAAACTGTTTGAGGCAAGCACCTATTTTGATTTTCATCAGAATCTGTTCAGTAATTTATTCGACCTCGAACAACACAGATTAACAATCACACTAATGTAATATTAGTAAAGATGAGTGTATGTGTAAACAAGGCAGATGTAAGTGTAAACGCGTATATAAAGTGTAAACGTATGTGCAAGGCAGATGTAAGTGTAAACGCCGGGAGAGGACGCCCTAGAAGAACATAGTGACGTGAGCTAAAGCTGATGTTCTTCAAGAAGGTCAGGTGCCACCATTTGTCCAGTATGAGAGAGAGACGGAGCTAGACCAGGCCGCTAGCACCATCCTGTTTTCGCAGTGGAATAATGATGGCATTAATACTTCATAATTACTACCCCAGGTGCCTACTCGCAATCGGAGGATTGTAGCATGAGGCATTCTGTAGTTTCTGCCTACTCCCATGGGAAGATGGCGTGAGGTTATGTCTGTGGCCCTAGTGAAAAGGGGTATAAGTCCGATTTTGTGGAAAATGAGTTAAGTATACAGAAGTGATCAGAGAAAAATGCTCTATCGTTTGGTGTAAACGGATCTAAGCTATCTCTAAAAATAAAGAAGTTACCTTGTGTAAAAGGGTCCAACTGACACCAAAAAAAACTACAAAAGTCGGTTTCAAGTACTTTTGTATTCTTTTAAACGGATTTTTTCAAATATATTTTGTGTTTTTTAATCTAAATTAACATAAATTACCCACGTTTTTATTTGGTTAGTGTTTATCAATACAACAACACTTGGTTCTTAAAAATGGTTTAGTGAGTAATGTGATATTATTAGACATAAATCCGTTTTCACTAAAATAAAGGGAAAAAATCGAAGTAACTCTGTTGAGATTAGTATGAACATAATCATTCCAAATGCGTATTCATTTTCACTTGTATGAATTAACTTTTAACATTATGGGAGAAGGGGTATAAGTTATATTATACCCTAAAGGAATTCATTTTGTGGTTAGTATAAGTCACTATCTTAAAAACTAATAACATTAAAATAAAAATAACTCAATAATAATAAAGAGCATAAATTGTTTACCTATAAAAAACTTCACATGTATTTCAATTGGTAGCGGTTTAAATGTCACACGAGGTCAAACACGCAATTTGAAGCGCGCGGAGTGTTTTTTGCGTCTCCTGTAAAGTTGCATTTTTGGACTTAGATCCCTTTTCACTAGGGCCACAGATGTATGATACGTGTAAAGATGATTTATCGTCAAATCACCTCAGAAAAATCGGTCAATCTATTTCACACATTTCATTGTCGTATGCACATGTTATAGTCAAAGTCCGATACACAGTCTCTTCGCGGAAGGACTGGTTTATCCTAGGTTTGGCCAAAGTCATCAGGCAATCCCCGAAATACAGTTCAATTTCGCCCTTTGCCTGAAGTATTTTTAGTCAAACCCAGGAGCTCCTAACTTTTCAGTCAAACGTCGAAAGTAAATTATTCTGTTTCGGTTTTGGCCTAGTCAATCCTAGAAGCGACTGCAAAACTCGGTCAAACGTTGATCTGAACATGTTTAAACAGGTTCATAATGTCTCTCGCGGTGTTCCGACCGATTGTTTTGTCATTTCATGTTCGTTCATTGAGCGTGCGGGCGTGTAATTGTGTAAAATTGAATTTATTAAAACAATTAACATTAACATTAATGCCTCACCATGTCAGAAAAATGATTAATTTGCCACTTTAATTACCTAAGAAATTATTAAAACAATTAACATTAAAGTTAATGCCTCACCATGTCAGAAAAATGATTAATTTTCCATTTTAATTACTTAAGAAATTATTAAAACAATAAACATCAAAATTTTAAAAATGTTATTTTTTTATACCTAATCTTACAAACTAACCTCCGTATATTCCAAAGCATTTATTTATTTATTTTATACTTTATTGCACATCGTACAAAAGGCGGGCCTAATGCCACACGGCATTCTCATTCACGAGTTTGACTCGTCAAACCCCGATTTAATAAAATTGTGTTTTGACGTTTGCCTGACCAAATTAGTCTCTCCCAGGTTTGACGAAAATTGTTTAGTCAAAGGCCGAAAATTTACATTTGTTTGGGCTTTGACTAAGTCATTCAGTCTGACCTGAGGATTGACCAGTCCAACCTAGGAGCGCCGGGGCTTCGGAGTTTGCCTATAACATACATACAAAACGAACATTTATATGTACTTACACGTGCACAAGGACGCTTGATTTCCTTACACGACTCGGTACAAAATGTTAAAGATAAAGATAAAGATAAAGATCATTTTATTTGTCAAAACATGTGTAGGTCATAATAATACATGCAAAAATGGATGTTTACTAAAGATGGTACATTACTTATCGATTGTATCAACATGTTTTACCACGACTGGTGTACAAATATTAATTATTATATGCAATTAATGAGTGAATGAATGTCAAAATGAGATATCTAAATAGTAAATGTCATGAACTAACAAAGTCTAAAACAGTTTACAAATTAAGTCACTTAATAAGTTGTATATAGAATTATTATTATGTGTTAACAATTTAAATGTCATCCTTCACCTTCAGTTAAATAAATTTGTCACTAAGGAAATCTTGTACATGATAGTAACATTTTCTAATCAGAATTTTCTTTAAGGTACTTTTAAAGCTATTGGCGTTCAATTTTTTTATCGAGTTCGGTATGTGGTTATAAATTAGTGGAGCTCTGCATACTACACTTTTCTGTAACAGTGCTGTTTTAGCAGGCTGTGCACAAAGTCTACTATTATCACGGCGCTGACTGTGTGAGCGTATGTGAGTAAAATAATCCAGGTTGTTATGAACGAATACAGCTGTTTCGAGTATATACAGTGATGGTAGTGTAAGGATTTTATGTTCAATAAATAGTGGTTTACAGCTTTCTGTGCTTTGAATACCGAACATAGCGCGTACGCATCGTTTTTGTACTTTAAATACCATCTCTTTGTCGGTGGAATTGCCCCAAAAAATAATGCCGTACCTGAGGATGGATTCAACAAGCCCGTAGTATGCACACAGTAGTGCATTCTGGTGGATGGTTGGAGCTAGTTTATATAGTGCGTAGGAAAGACTACTGATCTTTTTGCATAGTAATTGTATGTGTTCTTTCCAATTTAACTTACTGTCAATAGTTAAGCCAAGAAAACGAGCCGTAGCAGTTTCTTTTATAGTATAGTTATTATAAGTCAATTGTATATTTTGAGAATTTTGTAGTCTTTGTCCAAAGTGCATTATATTCGTTTTAGTTAAATTTATTTTTAAGTTATTATTATTCAGCCATGAAATTATAGATGTCAAAGAATTATTAATGTCAGAGTTATAATGGTTAATGTCCTTACATGCAATTGTAACAGTGCTATCGTCAGCAAATAATGTCATAGGTTGATTCGTTGCATTTGGCAAGTCGTTAATGTAAATAATAAATAAAAGTGGACCCATTACGGTGCCTTGAGGGACACCGTATGTCACATAGCGCTTCATAGATGTGTATGTTTCTTCTTTTTTGGTTGTATAATTAACTCTGCTTATTAATGTCATTTGTTGTCGATTTGTTAAATAGGATCGAATTAAGTCTAAGATATTTCCCCTGATACCATAAGTGTCAAGTTTGTTTATAAGTATATTTTTATCTACGTAGTCGAACGCTTGTGTCATATCGCAATAGATAGCGCAAACGGGTGATCTCTTGTCCACATAACATAAGACTTTTTCTATAAATTCATATATTGCTATATTAACAGATTTGTTTTGTCGGAAACCTTTCTGTTCATTACACAATATTTGTTTATTTTCAAGATAGGAATAGATTTGACTGTATAAATATTTCTCAAAAACTTTTGCGAATATTGGTATTAAAGCAATGGGCCTGTAATTATCCATTAATAGCTTGTCGTCTTTTTTGTACAAAGGCTTTATAATTGATAACTTGAGGGCGTTTGGGAATATCCCTGCTGTTATGGACAAGTTAATAATGTGACTTAGATGGTGAGATATATCCTCATTGACATTTTTTATTATTTTGGTGGAGATCTCGTCATACCCTACACTGTTTGTGTTTTTCAATTTTTTAATGATTTGACTTATCTGTAGAGGTGAGCTTGGTGCAAGAAACATAGAATTTGCTGGACTTTTAATAAAATGAGTCACATTTTTTCCTGCGTCTGGAATGGGTTTGATTTTATCAATAAAATGATTATTAAAAGCTGTGGCTATTTCTAGAGGGTTACTAATAAGGTTGCTATGTTGTTAATAAGGTTGTTCAAGATCACTTCAGCTTCCGATTTATTTAAGTTTAGTTCCTAGATCGAATAATTTACGTGTCATTTTGGAATAATGTTTTTTATTCGGAAGTATTACAGTTCAATGCTAGTGTTATTTTAGATTTGAGAATAATTTTTATCGATGTTTGTTATTGGTGCGTGTAGAATTATATTTTTTTTACTGTTTGTTTTTTAAGTAAGAAGTTGATTGTTGAAATGAAGAAGTTGAATGTGAACGTTTTTTATGTAAGAGAATTGGCCCTCTGGTCTTTTGTAATTTTACTGCTCTGAGTTGGTAGCGCCACTTCTTCTTCCCAGCTAAAGCACTAAAAAGTGGTGAAGGGCGGATGTTTTGGGGAATTATTGTAATATTGATGTTCAAAAAGGGCTGATTGTCACCCTAATTTTAATAAATGACTTTTTTTTTGTCGTCAGGGGTTGTCAGAAGCCCGAAAGTCTGACAACCAGTCTTATTAAGGGGTATCGTGTTACTCAGTAAATTGATTGTGGAGGTCAGATAAGCAGTCGCTCCATGCAAAATACTGGCAGTCAGCTGCATCCGTTTAGAGTGGAAGGCGACTCCAACATAGTTGGGAAAAGGCTAGGCACATGATGATGGTTTTGCTTACTTCTTAAGACGAACTATTAGTTGGAATAAAGGCTACACTTGTGTGTTTTTCTTTATTAAAAAAAAAAAAAAAAATTAAATATAAGTTATAATATTTAACAAGCTTCTAAAAACCATAAGTTTAATTCGAAATATAAATTAACTGACGTTATGTACTTATGGAGATAAAATTACTACAAAGCTATTTTAATTAAAAAACGATTGCTTCCCGCTATTTCAACACGAGTAGCTATCGAACCATTAATTTATAACGATTGTAATATACTTTATGACTGTCCAATATAACTATTTTGTTGTTACAAAGTTATTAAAAAGAACTTGAATCTATTGTAAGGTTTAATGTATTAACTAGCGATTGTTTTCGAAAACGTTTGAATAGAATGTGATGATGAATAAATATTATTGATTTGAAGTTTATGGTCTTATTTTATTAAATATGTACGAGTATTATGGTTTGTTTCTTGGTACAATTATATTATACCTTAAATAAATATAACTATGCTAATCCTGTAAGAGCCGTGTAAAAAAGATACTTGAGAACTACGTTACTGTTTTCAGTAAAAATGCTAAAAGATGTATTTACAACATTCTAATAATTTATAGAGGTTTTACAATTGAACAAGAAATTACTACGCTTAAGGAACCCCCGCAGACAGGCAAGACGCGACAGCGCGCCTTTCTGCGTGAGCCTTAAAAATAAACTTGGCATGTTAAAGGAATTCTTTAAAAAAAAGGTGTGAACATTAAAAATGCCTACAAGCCCCCATAAAAAACATAAAATGCAAGTGACCGATGTTTACACAACACTCTACGAATATATTAATATGACACGTTGATGTTGCGCTTTCAACGCTCGGGCTTCGTCGGCAAATGTCGTCAGTCCACGGTTTCGTAAGCGGCGCGCGCGTCGCTAATTGTAATGGCGAAAGCAAACAGGTGCCTACTGTGTGTTTTATTCATTTATATACAGATGCTAGGCTTCATCTATTGTATTGAGAACTGAGAACTATAAGGGCTTAAGTTTTTATTTTAAAATTTTATGGTTTTCGGTGGTCGTATGTGCAAATGTGACAAGTTTTAAATTTGTACGTGTTTTTTTAACGTTTTACACACAGGAGGTGTCAAATGAAACTAGCATTTGACATACATATTTTTTAAGATTTTTACGAATTTTTCTGCCTGTATTTTTATGTTAAGGCGAAAAATCTTTTTTCGAATTCCTGAAACAGTTAGTTGTTTTTATGTTTATAAATGAATTAATTGTTGATGTTCTAAAGTGTGTCATGTATACCTACGGTATTTGTGCCGTCTCGTGACTACATCAAGGAAATCTGCGGTACGGACGGTACGGTACAAAAAGTGTCACGTTCATCAAGCGATTGCTAATCATAAATAAATTACTGGTTTCATAGCAACATACTTACTTGTTTATCTGAAAAGTTACAGGTGAAATTTTCTGTAATGTATAGTAAATAAATAATTTTATCACTGGTTTTCGTTTTATTACAGGAAAATATAAATCCTTTAAAGCGCTAGAATACGACGCTATTTTATCTCAATTCATAATGTATAAAATAAGCACTACAATTATTTTGTGTACTAAAATTGTATCATACTTTAATTAGCATTTTTTTCTATCTAAGTAATACTCACAGACGTAAAAGATTGCGAAACAAAACAGAAATACAAGCGCTAATGAATTACATTTTTATTACAACTATTTTCGTATCCAATTTCAATGTACGAGCAACAGTAAAAATCTAGCAATTTTACACATTTAACAGTTTTTCAATTAAATTTAGTTGAGCAATTCAAACGAATATTGCACATTGAGTTAACTTTCAAAATGTTAACTGGCATATCATTTTATACGTGTGTTAAACCGCAAATTCTGCGGTTTCGTTGTTGCTAGCTACTAGAGCCAAACTAAGGTCAAAATTCGAACGATAAGGTAATAAACACATAATTTTAATGTAAAAAACAATATACAGCACGCAACACTATCAATCAGTTAGTTTCTTAAAAGCAATATTAATTTGAAAATAATCGAAGTTCATCAACACTGAATAATCAACCCAATCAACTTCACACACAGTTAATTGATTTCTGAGAATTTTAGACTATTTTTAAGGAATCTGATAAGGTTGAATTTTGTCTGGCACAAAATCTTGTTCATTATATCCTACCGGAATGAGCGTTTCTAGCGAATCGGAAAAGATAATGGCTGAAAAGATATACAGAAATAATGCTCTTCCGCCGGCCTTAATATACTCGCATTCGGAAATGTTCGGGCAAAACAATGCGTGTTCGGCTACTTAGTACAGTCGGCAACAAAGGTCGTTGAACATCATTTAGATGTCTTTATAAAAACTTGATCACAATATGTCTATTAATATTTTTTTCTAAGATAAGAAAAGAACTACGCGGCTGAACGACGGGCAATAAACGGAAATAAAATTTTGAGAATTAGTGGGTGACTGCCGAGTTGGTCTAGTGGGCGCCAGCGCTACTACTGAGCATGAGGATCTGGGTTCAAACCCAGATCGGGCAAAGTGTTATTGAGTTTTCCCATCAGAGATTTTTCAGTAGCAGCCCGGAGTCGGACTTTGTGCCCGGTTGATGGCAAAAGGCTCGCTCTATTACATGGGACTTAAACATGACTGGTGAAAAGTGGGATTACAAGTGTGATGTTAAGTAGTTATATAAAAAAATAACATTTTTAAAATGAGTGGGTGATTAGGGATTATCAACAAGTGATTGATATTGCACTTCAGTAGAGAAGTCTCTGATTAAAATTACTTGGGTCAGCAATTTTTACAACAGCATCGTGAATTTATTTTGCAAAAGATAATGTGCTGTGCTTATGTTGTTGACTGTACCTACACAGTGAGTTGTTGTATTATTTTGTTAAAACGAATGCCGAAAATATTTGTTTTTATAGCTAAATAACGTAAGAGTAGAATTTAATTAATTGTTTTTATTACAGAAATGTTTGTAAATATTTAATAATGTAATTTATAGTAATAACAACTAATTAACAATGTAATTCAAATACAAACATTTACTTTCTTTAATTTTATTATTAAAAGTTAGGTATTTTAAACGAATTCATGCAGTATGTAAAAAAATATTGACGTGTAAGAGTTTGTAATTACATAAATAAAATCATTTATCATTTATTCAGAATCCTTAAAATAATTAACATAAAAACCCAATGATCATTAAAGGTTCTGATGACATCAAAACGACTGTCATAATTGTATAAAGATGAAGAAGATTGTATGTTTATATTTAATTTTTGAATTGTTTTTGATTTTTGTATTCTGTTTCTCTTCTACTCTTACACACGTTGTCTACATCTCTTTTATCTACTTTCCTATCGCAGGTATGCAGGAAGAGATTTCTTTAGAAATAAGCATTGCCTTTGTACGAATTTTTCTGTTCCTTTCTTCTTTTCTGTATTTATATGTGTGTGCATAAATGGTTAAATAAATAAAGATTACACAATAGAGCAAGTTATATTAGATTTTTTCATTAAAAATGAATAAAAAAATGTATGTCTACATAACATAACATCACGCCTGTATCCCCCGAAGGGTTAGGCAGAGGTTTACCTACCTATAGTACACCTACATTTCACCAGAAATCCAGACTCCGGACTGCTACTGAGATATTCTAGATGAAAACCCAACAATAACACTTTACCGGACCCGGTCTACCTAGTATCATAAAAACATTCATTCATAGACAAACAATCAATCCATTGACATGAGTACACAGTAACCGATCTATGACGAGTGACTGATGAGTGTTACACATGGCTACTGTGTGTGTGCATACGTGCAAACACACACACACACACACACACTCATACACACATATGATCATGTTACTCAACCTGACGACCTGTCATTGTTGGAGTCAACAATATGGGACAAGGATAGGGTTGACTATGTCTGTTTGTTTATGGTTTTTCCTGCACTATGTTGATAGTTGGAAAATGTCAGCTAGCTGCGTTGTGAAAACTATAGAATGAATTACGGCCTAAAATGAAATGGTAATTACTACGATATAAGTTCGCGTTTAATTTTATTTAAATTTTTAGTTTATTGATTTTTTTTTGTCTTTTTCGTTTTTTGTACTCAAATAAAACAAAGTACATATTTTAGGGATTTAAAATTACTAAATAGTGTCCTTCAAGGTCCGTTCAAGAATATATAAAACACTATTATAACAAAAAAAAATATCATAACACAGCAATGAAAAAGAATAAAAAAGCACTTTACAAATACTTGCCAAAAATGTCAAGCACAGTTACAACATTTCTCCGTTCGCCAACCCTAAATAGTAGCGTTATTTGTAACCCATAACAAAGCGGTTATCCGGACCATTAGTTCTTTTGTAAGCTATAAAATTGTAGCTTGAACTTTAAAGTCACTATTGTGTTAATTTTTTTGTATAAAAAGTGATATGTCGAAATGGTTTTTTGACTGGGTGCAGCGTGGGACCACTGTGTTTATATGAATGGTCATTCAGTCTCCCTGTTTTATTTGACGACACAAATTTTGCATTAAGTGTGCTTGTATATTTTTTGTCCAGAAAAAGTGTGAAATGGAAACACTGTGTTCGGTTTAGGCTTTCTTTCATGTTTTTAAACGTTAATATTACTAAGCACTTTTAGTACTAAGGTGTCATCCTAACTAATATATCCTAACTAATATTATAAATGCGAAAGTGATTTTGCTTGTTTGTTTGTTTCGCTTTCACACTAAAACGGCTGAACGGATTTCGATGAAATTTGACACATGAGTAGACCATGACCTGGTATAGGAGATAGGATAATTTCTATCCCGATATTCCCACGGGATCGAGTCTTACGCTGGTGAAACCGCGGAGCTCAGCTAGTACTGATATATTTTAGAATATTTAAATAAGTTATGTTATACTAGCTTCCGCCCACGGCTTCGCCCGCGTGGTATGCCGATAAAAAGTAGCCTATGTCCTTCCCCGGGATGCCATCTATCTCCATGCCAATTTTTATCGAAATCCGTTCAGTGGTTTAGGCGTGAAAAGATAACATACAGACAGACAGACCGAGACAGAGTTACTTTCGAATTTATATTATTAGTATGAATATGGATATAATATCCTAGGTAGGCCCATGTACTTGTACTTACATCAAGTTTGGATGTCATAAATCGAAGTTAATACAGGCGATGTGTTGGTGTTTAATCACAATATTGCATCAGAAAAGATTGCTTCTTGTTCGGCGCAAGAGTTTAATATGTAGGCATTTGTAAGCTTTAATTAACTACCACCTTCTCAAGACAAGCCTGCATCATTTCACTGAATTTATACAGACATGTTTTTCAGTAGTTTTTGTAGTATATTTTCTTTTTTTTGGAGTAACAAAACTGATATTCAAGGCAAATCATGTCCCATTAAACTGCACTTAAGGTAGGTAGGTACTTATTAAATATATATTAAAAAAAAAAAACAGAATTGATAATATTTAACGCCACTTAAAGCAAGTTTTTTTTATAAATAAAATTTATATAATAAAAACTATAAGTTTCAATCAACGATGTTTTTACATAATAATATGTTTTATTAAATTCAATCACAAATTCACAATATATTATTACAAATCAAAGGAATCTAATAAGCTGTAGATGACATAATCTTTAAACCGAGTTTCCTAAGATCTGTCGTAACTTTTGGGAACCTTGACGAGTACATACACATTGCATACATTATACAACACATTTGCATACTCCTGAATGTAAGTAAAGTTGAATATATAAGTGAATACTTGGTATAATTATTTCCTATGTTTGAATTTATTTTATTTTTCAGACCATGTAAAGTATTTAAAAAAAATTGTTTGTTTATGTAAATAAAAGTAACTAGATTTATACATTGTATAATAGATTAAGAGTACTAGTCTTTATTTTAGTTCCTTTCAGCTATGAAAGTTTTAGGCGTAAGCGTAGCCTACTCTCAACTCTTATGTACATACAAGTGACCAAACTGTCTTGTGAAGGCGTTGGATACATGCGATTTGCAGACGAATAAATTAATACATAATGACTTGTATAATTTTATTGATTGTGTTTACAGCAATTATACGTCTTTTTAATTTTTACTACCAGTAAAAATTTAATGTTTCTAAGTGTGTCATGTAACTTAGTTTGTTGCTTGAAGTGTCAGCCCTATAAAGCCTTATGCAAGAATTAAGATTTAATTCGTTAAAATTGCGAATTTTACGGATTTATTCAAAAGAAACAGCAATTAATTTCAACCATTTTATCCTCTTGTTATGCCTTAAATACCTAAATGCAGGCTTAACGACTAGCGGTTATCTGACAAAATTCTTAACTGCCTGCAATAAAACTTGTATTGTGCTTACGACTGACCTCTACGAATCCTGTTTGCTTAGAAAAAAGAAAACTGTATGCAGGATTTTCCTCTTTTTACACAATAAAATAAATTCTTTCGTACATTTTTTTTCTATTTTTTATCTTCCTATAAATCATTAAATAAAAATGTCGGAAAGATCTTAAGATGATCACACGCAAGAAATATTAAAACAAGAGAATGATAGCATTGCGTGCGGGATCGAGAAAACGCAACGAACGGCGACTCAGTCGTAATACCTATGCGCAAGCGCTACACTTTCGTAGCTCCGCGCTTCGCATACAAAAGATATCAACGAGCGCCTACAAAATGTGCTTGTAATTATTTTCTACGTAACTTTTACAACGGAAAATCTGTCTAAGAAATTCTTCCACGTAGATTTTTTTTTTTAAGAATGTAAAAATAGTTCCTATAAAAGAAATAAATGACGAAATTGTCTCCCCGCGAAACGAGACGACATTGTGTAACACACCAAACTGCGAACAATTACGCGACGTCTGATTAAAATAAGCGAAAAAACTTACCGCTTGCAAAAACTGTTTGGTTACAAGTGAAAGTCGCTCCCGTGGTCGCGACTAAGAGGGTTGGTTCAACACTATTTTTGCACACAACACTGATTGGATCACTTTTGGGGGGCATAGATGCACACTTTAGGGGGTTAAGGGGGTAAAGTTCGTTGGTCCTTGGGTTTGAATTTGGCGCGTTTGTGCGCTGACCGGCGCGGGCGCTCGAGACGGCTGGCGGCAAGAGACTGCGCGCGCAACTCCCACCATGGCCGCCCGAAATACTAATCACCTTGCTATCGAGACTGTGATTGAGGTGCATGTGATAAGAAATAGCGAGTAACAGATGTAAGAAAATCCAGTTGTGAAGAGGGTTTTTCAGTGGAAATCTCATCGATTAGGTTGAAAAAGTATAAAAAACCTTAAGGTAACATATTTGACATCCTGTTTTGATTTATACGCGGCTTTGAGCTTCCTTATTATATGAGTTATTTGTTATATAAATAAATTAAAATCTTTTGTTAGTATGTTATCAAAATTATACTTTTAACCTAATCACTGTTTTACTTATTCAAAATATTGCATCCTCCTGAAATATTTGTTTACCAATATCAATATATTATTTGTTTATTAAATGATTATTACTATTGAAAATCTATTAGGAATTACAAACAAAAACGCTATTATCAACAAAAACAATACATACCACCAACACAAACAAAAAACTGTCACAAGATCTCTGTCACCGATGCCTTGCACCACACAACACACAAGGTGAGACGGATCTAGATACAGCGTGTCATTTCTTCCACAACCACAACACATCAAAGGCTGACCATCTGAGTTCGAGGGGATAGGAAACCGTGACGTCATGACCAGCTTCCAATGCCATTGCCGTATTCGTCATTTACCAATAATAGCTGGAATTCGGGGGTTGACCTTGACTGTCGTCTTTGGATGACGAGTTTTTTTTTTCTATTTTAATGTGCAGTTTGTCAGGTGGCATATTTATCATATTCGTCCATAACTCTAAGTGTAACGTATAATCGATGACGTAAAATTGTATTTCTTAGGTATATGATTGACCTAACTTCAGCTGAGTGAGAGATTGACCGACAATTTTCTCAATACAACAACGGGAAAGTGAATATTTGTACATCATATATTTTGTGGTAGAATGTAAGAACTAACAAAAATACTAACACCATACTGTGTAAAACTACATTCTTACAAATAAATTCTATTCTAATTTCTAATTCTAAAGAGGGCCAGCCTGCTCATACTTTTTACAGCTTAACTGCAGTATTTTTCAGCATCATCGTAGTGAAGCAATGATAGCCTAGTGACTGTTGGACTGCCAGCCTAGTGGTGTGACTGTCGGACTGCCAGCCTAGTGGTGTGACTGTCGGATTGCCAGCCTAGTGGTGTGACTGTCGGACTGCCAGCCTAGTGGTGTGACTGTCGGACTGCCAGCCTAGTGGTGTGATTGTCGGACTGCCAGCCTAGTGGTGTGACTGTCGGACTGCCAGCCTAGTGGTGTGATTGTCGGACTGCCAGTCTAGTGGTGTGACTGTCGGACTGCCAGCCTAGTGGTGTGACTGTCGGACTGCCAGCCTAGTGGTGTGACTGTCGGACTGCCAGCCTAGTGGTGTGACTGTCGGACTGCCAGCCTAGTGGTGTGATTGTCGGACTGCCAGCCTAGCCTAGTGATGTGACTGTCGGACTGCCAGCCTAGTGGTGTGACTGTCGGACTGCCAGCCTAGTGGTGTGACTGTCGGACTGCCAGCCTAATGGTGTGACTGTCGGACTGCCAGCCTAGTCGTGTGATTGTCGGACTGCCAGCCTAGTGGTGTGACTGTCGGACTGCCAGTCTAGTGGTGTGACTGTCGGACTGCCAGCCTAGTGGTGTGACTGTCGGACTGCCAGCCTAGTGGTGTGACTGTCGGACTGCCAGCCTAGTGGTGTGACTGTCGGACTGCCAGCCTAGTGGTGTGACTGTCGGACTGCCAGCCTAGTGGTGTGACTGTCGGACTGCCAGCCTAGTGGTGTGACTGTCGGACTGCCAGCCTAGTGGTGTGACTGTCGGACTGCCAGGCTAGTGGTGTGACTGTCGGACTGCCAGCCTAGTGGTGTGACTGTCGGACTGCCAAGTCATAGGTCTCGAGTTCAAACTCAAGATCCGAAGACCTCTGACTTTTCAGATTCATGTGCGTATTGTATAATTATCACTTGCTTTAAAAACGGTGAAGGAAAACATCGTGAGGAAACCAGCCAGAAAATGCCAGAGAGATATTTCTCGACGGCATTTGAAGCCAAGTCAGAGGCAATTGGGCGGCTTTAAAACTGACACCAGGTTAGTCACTAACCACACGAAGAGAAGAAAAGAGAATCATCGTAGTCACTACAGACCTTTTTTGAACAAAGATCTTCTCCATAGATTCCCTTAGCGAACCAAAGGCGTCTTGATACCAGAGGGCCTAGACAAGTGACAATCGCTTCGAAAGCGTTTCGTATTTCTACAACGACTTTCAACAGGATTGACAAAAGCTTTTCGATACTTAAGTCAGTCCTATACATTTTTGCCTTTTCCATCATCGTTATCGCTGATAGAATGTCACTATGTCTAGGACCTCAGAACCATTTATCTATCCATCTGGCGGGTGCGGCTCTTACTACCCTTGGGGCCTTTGTACACACACGTTTTTCCGTGTAAGCACAGTCGTCAGTGTTGTATGGATCACAATGGAAGCTTGTTGATGGACACGTTTTTTCTACGGCGGCGGCGCGGTTTATTCGCCGTACCGTAAATAAACCGTGCAGTGCACAAAGGGCCTTATTATGACATTACGAAATAATAATATCAAGTACATCTCGTGACCCTACGAGACATCTCCCATCACGTGTGCATGATAAAAGATCATTCAAGAATAGTGACGAGATGATGAGATTGCAACATTTTCCTACACACATTACTACTTAGTCATTAACAGTTATGCCACGTGACAATTTTATAATCTAAGGTCGAGGATACAGATATCATTTTATGATGTCAGAAATTACTATTATTATTAGTTTACAATGTCGTGTTCGTCATCGATTACTGATTTCTCTGTTGTTATCTCATTCAAACTTGGGTATATTTTGGTGACCTTGCATAAGTACCTAATGTATAGCCAAGAGCCACCATTTGTTTGGGTTTTTTGTCACTTATCATCTCGCCTGTTTTTCCCCTAAGATTATCCATAAAGTACACCCTAATTTCGGCAGTTATGTTTAAGTCCCTTATAATAGAGGGCGAGCCTATTGCCATGAAACAGGCACAAATTCAGACACCAGGCTTTTACTGAGAAATTTCTGATAGAAAACCCCAATAACATAATATTATAATAATAAACAAATAAATGTTTTTTTTAAAATAATTTTGGGTTTTTTTTCAATTTAAAAAAATATATTTGTACTCGTTATAGAGCTCGACTAAAATCTATATCTATACATATAATAAATCTGTAGACGAGGTGTTTCTGTACAATGAAAAAAAAAAAAAAAAAGTTGGTGGGTTGTCCAAGAATAACCAACAGATTCCATTTCTACCATTTTTGGAATTTTTGTCTGTTTGTCTGTTTGTATGTTCTTTAGTTTGATTGTTCCACTTTGACGTAAAAAGTACGAAATCAATATGGTTAACTTTTATACTCAAATATTGTGTGTAACTCGATGTTTCAATTAGTTTTTGTTTCATCGCAATCGCTTCAAAATATCAAAAGATATATGAATTTAAAGTGTTCAAGAAGGAATTTTCATTACGTAATGTACATACACGTAACGACATCTATTGACGCGAAATGATACTTACTTCTTAATTACTAGGTTTGTGAGATCGTGTGTTGTTATATGACCGTCATTTTCTTTGCGCGGAAACTTAACGCGATACATTGTGTATAGAATATAACTCTAAAGTTAGATTATCTATATCTATTCTATATCTATCTATCTATATCTATACATATAATAAATCTGTAGACGAGGTGTTTCAGTACAATGAAAAAAAAAAAAAAAAAAGTTGGTGGGTTGTCCAAGAATAACCAACAGATTCCATTTCTACCATTTTTGGAATTTTTGTCTGTTTGTCTGTTTGTATGTTCTTTAGTTTGATTGTTCCACTTTGATGTAAAAAGTACGAAATCAATATGGTTAACTTTTATACTCAAATATTGTGTGTAACTCGATGTTTCAATTAGTTTTTGCTTCATCGCAATCGCTTCAAAATATCAAAAGATATATGAATTTAAAGTGTTCAAGAAGGAATTTTCATTACGTAATGTACATACACGTAACGACATCTATTGACGCGAAATGATACTTACTTCTTAATTACTAGGTTTGTGAGATCGTGTGTTGTTATATGACCGTCATTTTCTTTGCGCGGAAACTTAACGCGATACATTGTGTATAGAATATAACTCTAAAGTTAGATTAATTAAAATTTTCCAGATGCGTTGTTTATTTATTAGTTTAGTATTAGTGCGATAGGTGGCGCTACCTATCTTTCAAATCTAGATAATCATGAAAGAATAGTGACAAATGTTAATTTCTTAAAAAATATAGGTATTTATTCTTTAATTTTTCACTTTTCTACATAGTTTATTTAGCTTACGGAGTGTTCGAACGTTTTCCCATATATTTTGACAGTATCATTTCGTGCTCGATAGATGGCGTTGTTCGTTTAATGTCATTTTCTGAATCGCGGTGTTAAGAGTTTCCGTCGAAGAATGACTTTCGCCCAGATATTCCAAATAATTTTTAGTGTAGGTATCTTTGTTTTTGCCTTCTTTAGTGTCGATAATAAATAATAATAAATAAATAATAAATTGTTGGTTGGGTTGTCATTCGTTGAAAGTATTGATCTTAGAGATGGGTTGTAAGTTGTAACAGTTGAAACACGATATCTGTGATCACTGTGACTGTGACAAAAAAATAACAGATCCAGATATCTGTTATTAAATCACAGCCTGTGATTTTTGATAAATACGTATCTCAATCGAATATCATCTTTATTTCTTTTGATTCAAAGTCGAAAATCGTATTTCAGATAGATACGATTTTTATAAAATCACAGCCTGTGATTTTTGTACAGACGATAAATACGTATTGACTCAATTGAATATCTTCTTTATTTCTTTTCGTTAAAGTCGAAAATCGTATCCGAAGTTTTAACAGTTACAGTCTTGAGGATCTGTGATTTTAAGTAACAGATATTTTTTATCGTTAGGAGCAATTGCTATCTGCTATTTTATATTATCTGTGATTTCTATCTGTGACGATAAATACGCCTCACTCCTACGATCTGATTGGTTTTGATTTGTTATTTTGGTTGGTTTCGTTCATTAGGTTCAAATTAAGAAGTCAAGAAACGAGTCGTTACATATCGATTTAAACTTAATGGCGGCACGGAAGTTAGCTTTTAGCTGCGCAGTACCCCACCCCTCACCCCCGCTGTCACATGAAATTGTTACTGCGCAGCGACTCGCCTCATGTTCCGAGCCGCCATTAAGTTTGAATCGAACTGTACTATACTTCGTAATTTGTTCGTATGATTCGTGACCACCGCTCATTCGATTCGATCGTTGTTGGCGTGTGTAAGGCCTCGGCCTCGAATCTTGCGGGCAGCGGGGCGGATGGCGGCTCGGAAGTTAACTTTTAGCTGCGCAGTACCCCACCCCTCACCCCCGCTGTCACATGAAATTGTTACTGCGCAGCGACTCGCCTCATGTTCCGAGCCGCCATTAAGTTTGAATCGAACTGTACTATACTTCGTAATTTGTTCGTATGATTCGTGACCACCGCTCATTCGATTCGATCGTTGTTGGCGTGTGTATGTGTAAGGCCTCGGCCTCGAATCTTGCGGGCAGCGGGGCGGCGGCGGCGGCGGCGCGGGAGCGGTGCGGGCATCAAAGACCCGTTCTCGAAACTAGCGGGCAGATCGCGCGTCACTATAGCCGCGTAGTGTTGTTTTCACGATTTTGTCGTCGAGATATTTGTTTTTATTCGCGAAAGAAATGTCTGAACAATGGCGGCAACATCTTTTTGATTCAAATTTATTCCTAACGCTCAATTTATTGTGGGCAACAACACTGCAATGCAGACGCGCGGGCGGTCACCGCTTGAATGGAGTGCACCGCTCGCTGCCCGCCGCCTCGCCGCTGCCGCGCCGCTGTTTTCGAGAACCGGTCCATTTGATTTTACGCATAAGATCCTGCCGCGCCCGCGCCGCCGCCGCCGCCGCCGCCGCCGCCGCCCCGCTGCCCGCAAGATTCGAGGCAGAGGCCTTATGGTTAATTTGATTTGTTCGACTATCGGACAGCAATAAATACACAAATATTGGCACGTTTCTGGGGAAAGTCAACAATATACATCGATAAATACGGTTCCCGAAGAAGAAGATGCCACACACTATCCAGTAGAGTTCTTAGAATCCCTTAACACACCCGGTCTTTCAGCACACAAAATTTGTTTAAAAGTCGGAGTGCCAATAATTCTTCTCAGAAATTTAAGTCCTCCCAAACTTTGCAACGGCACTCGGCTCATAGTCACCAATCACCAACAAAACGTCATCGAAGCCGAAATCTTAACAGGTTGCGGCGCCGGTGATGTTGTTTTTATTCCAAGAATTCCTCTCATTCCCAATAATTTCCCGTTTAGTTTTAAGCGTGTGCAATTCCCCGTCAGCCTGTGTTACGCCATGACCATTAACAAAGCTCAGGGCCAGACATTATCCGTTGCGGGGGTGGATCTTAGTATTGGTTGCTTTTCCCACGGCCAACTTTATGTAGCTTTTTCGCGTGTGAGCAACCCTAGCAACTTTTTTGTGTACGCTCCAGGTGGTTCCACCGCTAATATTTTATAAAGAGAAGCATTTTCTTAAATAAAAACACATGTTTTTTGGCAGTTTCTTACTAGGAAAAATCACCAGGCCTGGTCGAAAGATTCCCCCTTTTTAAATGAAGGTACAACTTTTCTAAGCGACATATTATTGTTTTCCGACATCCATGCGAACGAAGTCGCGGGCACAGCTAGTGTATACATAAGACCTTTATTATAATTGATTGAATATTTCGACAGATCTGAATGTAAATCGAAATCCTGGACCTCATGCTCCAGTAGCGCTTGCGACCAACGAAGCAGTCTGTTATAGGCTATTTAGATATCCTGTATTTATTATTTATCTCTTACTTCGAATTGATAGTTTAAATGAAGCAGTTTTAAATGTTGCTAAGGATTACGCCATTTTAATAATAATAAAATAGAAAGCTTAGACTTAGCTCTAATGATAAAAACAGGTCCAATGCTGATGACCAATTAAATAACCATTATGAGTCCCGTGAATTGTATTTACTACATCGACTCTAAAAATCGAAATTAAATTGATTATAACGACACTAAAACTGAATGACAAAAAAGTTAACGCTTGGTTGAGTTAATTATAACGAGGGATCAATATTAGCAACTCGTACATGCTTAACGTATATAACAGAAACATTGCATGGAAATATAGACAAATGACAGACAATTATTAAAAAAAATGTTGTTCGTCTTTCGTTTTGACGAATCAATAGACAATTTTGTTAATGTCAAGGAGAAACTGTCGTTTGAAGACAGAATGACAGTTTGATTAGCTTCGTCGTGTGTATTGTAGCATTGAAAACAACACATTTGAACAAGTTTGACAAAATCGTTTTTTTTTTTGTTTATGTTTCCTGATTGTTATTGCTGAAAAAGCCAATGACATACTTAGTAGTTTCTTGACTTAAGCAAAATAATATACTTCATATTTTAATTGTATTAACAGAGAAAAAAAAACATCTCTTCCCTACATTTTGACCGCGTAGGCACTTTGTGGGGTTTTTTTTTCAGAGTTTTAAAAGTAGTTAATTTTTATCAGTAATACGCTCCCATAAAGTACATAATGTTCCTCGTTTCCTATAGTGTCAACTTTCACTATAAGACCAACTCTGAAACATCGAAAAAAATAACAGCTGTTTCATACAAAAATGCAATATTTACCCGATGAAAATGTATGAAACGAATATATTTTTTTTGCTATTTCGTATTTGTTCCCATAGTGAAAGTTGTTTATAATCATGAGTATTTTCACCCCCTGAAAGATTAACAGTGAATAAAAAAATCTCCGTGTATATGAATCATATGAGTTACACCGTAGGTACCTTTAAAATAAAATAACTATAGCATTTAGAGCAAATAGAATATGAGATCAAAGACTCAAATGTCACGGACAATGTCCTAGAAATGTATGCACGCATTGATACAGGAAATCCTGATTTAAATCCGTGTGAGTGCACGTTTGCAAAACTACATGTAAAGGTAAATCCTGGAACTAGGTCATAGTGCCAATTTTAACGTCAAAATCTGGACCCGGAATCCGAAATCTGGATCGGGAACTGGACCTGGAATTTGAATCTGAAACTGGTCTGATCATACTGTTATTTAAATTCATTGGTTTTAGACATTCCGAAAAAAGGGGGCATTTGCAATATTGCAATGTTTACAATAAAAGAATTGCAGTCATAAGCTGTTATTTTTTTATTTCCTTAAACTACTTATAAGTTTATTCGATAATCAATTAATCTCTTTGCAAAGTGTACGTATGTGTTCGAAGGGTAATCCCCAGAACTAGACTACATCGATACTTTGAACATTGATAAGGATAATTTGGAAACACCCCACAAAAAATCAAAGTGCTGACGCAGCATCCAAAATCCTTCTATCAGAACGGGGAAACTATACGAAGGTCCGTTTCAACGAAAAACAAAACCTTCCATCTCTAAAAAACTTCCATCGAATCAATGAAGTGGAAAATAAACCACAAATCATCTGAAAGTAATAATTTCCACACAATTGATTCATAGAATCTGATTCAACAGACGGCGAAATTGCCCAGACGATTCATTTCTTATCCAAAAACAAAACATTGACCTCGATAACGAAAACCTTGACCAACTAACCTAGACACCTTACTTCCTCAACTTTTAAATTCTTTCCGAAAACAAAATCCCATAGAAATTCTTGTAACGTTCGTTGAATCATCGTTTGCTACTGTAATTATTTCAAGAAATGGTGTAATTTTATCGTAATTCTGCGTCTCATGGGCGGCTTTCGTAATCTTGTGAACGCTTTCTTTTTTGAATCGATGATGTAAAGCATGAAAGCCCTTATTAAATAAATAACACAGATTAGTCACTTCATATTGACATTTGTTAACCGTCTACAGTAAAACCTAGGCTTGTCGCCATAGGGATCACGAATGATCCGAGAAATCAATAATTTTTAACATTGCTAAAGTTATCCCCTGTAGTGCATTGACCAAGCTTGTTACACTCCTACCAACTTATCTGTGAAATGGCGAAAATTGGAACTACGGCCGTCATGTTGAAAGTCATTCGATTGTCAGTGTCTACTACATTCAGTGCACAATAAAATTATTATCAATAATAGAATGTAGATGAATTCATTCATTCTGATGTTAGAATGTTAGAATTTATTTGTATAATCAGTCAATTAGCAACACTGAATCGACGGTGCTGTCCTCTTTCAGTTCACAGATGAGTTGGTAGGACTGTATTCTAATTAATATAGGAGCTTTTTTTTTTTTGAGGTTGGGAAATCATCCAATGACTTCTCCCGCTCTGGGTGGAGCGGAAGGGCGTGTCAGACTTTTACTGACTAAAACCCACCCATGTTCCTTCAGTTGCCTGTTGCCAAGGTCCCGGTATCCCTTTCGGACTAACCCGCAACCCTGGCAGGCATCGGTCCTAGCAGACCCCGCCAATTGTGCTGACATCTCTTTGAGGCGCGCGTGGTACACGACGCGCCATCGACCCGGGTCCCCATTAGGACCCTGGTCCTAATCGGACGGCGAGCCTCCCATTGCTCGCCGTCCGCAAGCCCGCGCCTATGGTGGCCGGGAATCCGCCTGGGATTCCCGACGCCCAGGGCGTCTCCAACGGCGGCGGTTAGGGGGGTGAGGGCGCAAACTTTGCCTCTCCCTCACGCGTTCCGCCTCCTCCTTCGCGAGCATTACTGCTTCGCAGAAGGAGGTGACTGCTTCCCATGCCCTCTCGCTCCGTACCATGGCCTGAACCAGAGCCGGACGCGAGAGAAAGATCGAGGAACCTCAGCTGCATATACTGAAAGATGGCGCCTGAATTAAACTTTGTCGCATTTTGGGTGACTGTCATGAGTAATTTTGACGTTTAAAACGTGCTGATTGTCAGCCTAAGAATATAATATGACTTTTGATTTTGGATTTAGCTTTAGTTGTTAATTATCTCGCAATTTGTCTTGTTAGATTTTTACTCGATATTTTTATTAAAGATAAACAATACTTTCTTACATACAATACCTACAACTAAGTTGATTAGTCGAACATTAAAACCCTGACATGGACTCCTCCTTATGTCATCCCACGCGACTGTGAGCACAATTAGAGGCAGCTCCGTTTGCTCGACACGATGTGAAGTGTCAAAGTGTAGGACGGTACAACCAATTGGTAAAGACGCTACAGACTAACACTACACTTTGAAGCTTAATTTAAGTAAGAACACATTTATTTAATCAAGTGTTTTCTCAACTTAAAGTTTTCTCAACTTAATTAAATGATTAGACATTAAGTATGCCTAATCATTTAATTAGTAGGTAGATCATAATCAGATTTACTCACATTTTTGGATTTACAATAACTGCATCCTTGGATCCTTTTGGCTAACTACATACCTATTCCCAAACGATCGAATAGGTAGGTATAATTAAAACCATTACCTAAAAATTTCCGTTGTTCCATGTTTACTTATCACCACAGTCTAACAAAATCGACGCAAACGTTACCAATACGTGCTGTTAACGCGTCAAAACGCACGTATCCGAACGCATTACGTATCAAGATCACTGTTAAGGATTACAAACACGTAAGTTATGAAAGGAAACCCATTTCTTCGAACTTTGCCACATAGGACTGGCAACTGAGGGAACGAATTTTCGTACACTTCCATTCTACCTTATGAAAATGAACTTTGTTTCTGGGTTTCAAAGTCCAAACTCAAATGTCGCAACATCGCATCTGCACGTGACGTATTAAGCGTCACTCGATATCTTGGTGTATGAAAGAATCCTAATAGGTAGCCATAGACCATAGAGCTATGAGAACCTTATATGAAATAAGGTTCTCATAACTTTATGGTCTTGTCAACAAGCAAGATATTGGTTTGTCTAAGCTCATAATAAACTATAAAATGTTTGGACGATTTGATGTTTATTAACTAATTATATTATGGATAGATAGATAGACATAGAGATCTCTCGTAATTTAGCTGTGCCCGACAGGGTCATATTGATCTTTTACCTAATATACCATCTATGTAACATATGGAATGCAATAAAAAATTGAGTATTGAGTATTGAGATACAGTCGTCAGAAACCCGAAAGTCTAACAACCAGTCTTACTAAGGCGTATCGTATTACCCAGTTACTGGGTTGTGGAGGTCAGATAGGCAGTCGCTCCATGTAAAATAAAGGTATTCAGCTACATCCAGTTAGACTGCAAGCCGAACCCAACATAGTTGGGAAAAGGATAAGCAGATAGATATAGATAGATAGATACATTTTTTATTTGGTGCATAGAAAAGACACCACAACATACATACAAAAGCACCCAAATAGCTGCATTATAAACGCTCTACTTGGTATTATTATTTATCAGCTAACTTTGATTAAAGTTCGTAGTTGACGCATCCTACACAAAGTCGATCGTCGAATCAAGCATCTGTAACCACCTTAAGTTTATCAGCGTGCTCTCGCGGCATTGACCCACATGTGAGTATCGATATTCGGTTACAACACTAGCACTCGGTGACGAATCGAATACACCTCTATAATTAAGGTGTCATTTGTATATTTAAATTTTTCGTCTGTGCCCTCGACATTATTGAAGCAGGTTTGAATCTTTTTGATTTGAATTTGAATTAAAGGTAGGTCTTTTGTTTGGGAATAATGAGTGTAATTAGGACAATTTAGCGAGCTAACAGCTGACATTTTTATCAGGCAGTCTGTTAAGCAATAATCAACTTTAATGTTCAGGTGTAAGGTTGGATATAGGATGTCAGTTTTACTGTTTTGTGCATCGATAGAGGAAGATACTAATCGATCATTTGCTTCAGTGGAAGTAGCATTACTAACATCGATTAATGCCATGGTTATAACTGAATTAATGAAATCATTAGGAACTAAATTGTGCTTGTGGGCTTACATCATTTGAAATGTCAAAGTATCCATCAATGAAATGTAGTTTTTGACCGACAATACTAATGTTGCTGTTTTGTTTTTGTATTTGTGTCGAGTTAGTAAGTTATTTAATTTATTACTTAGTGTAAATAGTTAGTTGTATAATAATTTACTACTGGATATCATAGTTAGTTTTCTTTCGATGGAGATAATTATAATGCTTGTAAGAAATTATGCAATTTTAAGGGGCAACAGTACTCCTGCCGGGGTTGCGGGAAAGTCCAAAAGGGATACCGGGACCTTGGCAACAGGCAACTGAAGAAACACGGGTGGGTTTTAGTCACTAAAAGACTGACTCGCCCTCCCGCTCCGCAAGTCACTTGATGATATCCCACGCTCAAAAAAAAAAGGGGTATCAGTAGCACCCAAGTAGGTATACGTATGAATTCGTAAAAAAAATCAGCTGTTCCTGTAAAACTTTACTAATAAAAAGATGTGGCTAGACGTTATTCCAATTCAGGATTTTTACATCGCATAAAATATAACGTTGGTATAATTTGGTTAGCCGGAAATGGAAACATTCTTAAAACTATCTTGTACAGACGGCTACACATTAAGCTGTACATTTCCAGTATAAGCTGACCTCGCATTGTACGGAAATCCCATACAATGCGAGATCAGCATAAACTGGAAATGTATAGCTTGATGTGTAGCCATGTGTACATCAGCTTACTATTCTCAAGCCTCTAATGTATAAATAATGATGTCATGACTATGATCTCATACAACATTCGGTTAATGTCACAATTTTTTATAGGGCGAGCCCAGTACCTCATGAACCGAAGTCCAACGTCATTGGCATGTCATAGTTAAATACCGCAGGCGATATTACACGCAGTAAAAATGAAGAAAAAGGTTCAATTCATACAGATATTCTGCCCTGAGGCTTTCTGCTTATAAATAAAACTGTCCCAGTTGTGTCAAAAGCTTTTTGATTTTTAGGGTTCTGTACCCAAAGGGTAAAAGGGACCCTATTACTAAGACTCCGCTGTCTGTCTGTGTGTCCGTCTGTCACCAGGCTGTATCTCATGAACCGTGATAGTTAGACAGTTGAAATTTTCACAGATGATGTACTCAACACTCAATACTCAATATATTTATTTGCATTCCACAATGTTAACTTAGGTGGTAGGTACATTAAAAAATATACATTATTTTAGATCATTGTGGACCCTGTCGGGCACAGCAAGATAGGATAGAGGAAGATGATGTATGTTGTCGCTTTAACAACCAACACTAAAAAACAGAATAAAATAAAGATTTCAGGGTGCTCCCATACAACAAACGTGATATTTTTTGCCTTTTTTATAGATAATGGTACGGAATCCTTCGTGTGCAAGTCCGACTCGCAGTTGGCCGGTTTTTTTTTTGCTATTATGTGAGTTTTCCGTTTCTAAAAGCTCTCTAATTGATGTTTATCACAATCACTTTTCAGTCTTGCGTACACCTCGAGCCTATTTAAAAAGTGTTTGTCTTTTGTGTTGGTATTCTGTTAATTATCTACACTGTGACATCAATCTCTTAGGCTGGGTTAAACCCATTCAGAAAGAACTGTGACGTGTCAATCAGGAGACTGGACATTAGGACTTGTATCAAATATCAACCTTATACTTCAAAGTTAAGGTTCATATTCGCATGTTTTTATAAAGAGGAACACTTCGACCTTGGATAATCCTTTGTAAATTGATACTTTAGGTACAGTCATAGTTTATTTATGATAATTGAGAAGGCATCTCGTAATTGGTCAGTAACTACACGTTGAATTATTTATAGATTTCTACCGTTTGATCACGTCTGCCAAGTTAAAATGTATTGGAAAGTAAGAGTAGAACCAATTTGCAGCAGTAGAATGTGTTTTTATGAAGGAACCAGTACTATTGGGAGTTGAATGACTTTAATTGCTTCTTGTTATGTGTATGGCACGATTCATTCAAGAAATTGATTTTTAGGCGTATGAGGAACAGGGTGTAAAGTTCACTCATCCACCATAGAAAAGGGAGGATCCTCCGACCAGACGGTTGTTGCGTCTGGCGGGCAACTGCCCAACGATTGATGTTGGTTTCTTGTATATATGTCCACTGCACGGTAAACTTTAATTCCGCGATTCAGGATTTATGTGACGTCAGGATTTTTTGTGTGACGTCAGGTCTTTGATGCGTTGTTCGATGTATATACCGCCACAGATTCATTGGAATAGTTTGTCAACAAAAAATAATTTAAAATAGTACGGCTCATCGTCATATACCTATTGCAAACCGAAAAATGTTTTACCGTTCCCAGAATCCCTTCCAATAACCCCTTAGTGGACAGATGACCTGGTGAAGGCCGCGGGAATGCGCTGGATGCGAGAAGCACAGAACCGGTTGAAGTGGCGGTGCTTGGGGGAGGCCTATGTCCAGCTGTGGACGTCTTTCGGCTGAAATGATGATGATGATGATGAACCCCTTAGTTTACTCCTTGGTTGTAGAACTGATGCACTTCACCTTTCCCAGATTAATGGTATTCGGGATATTAACATCAAAATTTCAACGTCCAATCCTGGACGAGGCTTGGGAGAGGCCTATGCCTCTCCCAAGCATCGCCACTTCCGTCCACCACATCGCCACTTCCACCGACCGGTTCTGTCTGTGCTTCCCGCATCCAGCGGATTTCTGCTGAAGCAGCGACCGCGTGCCGGAAGACGTAGCGTTGGAAGGCCTTAACAAGGTGGACCGATGACCTTGTAATGACTGACCAATTAGACCACAACATTAGGTCCTCGAAATGAGTAGTCACACAATTTTGAACCTTCATTTTATGACATCATGATACATATTTTTTATCTCCATAAAGTCCCCGGATTCTATGGAATTCCAGTGTTGGGAAACTACCGCGGATATCCGTAAAAGTGCGACAAAAAGTGAAGTCATGAATTCAATGAGTTAATATTGGTGTAACCAGCTTGTTATACGGTTTTTTTTGACATCACTTAACGTCAAGTAAGAATAGCAACTTACAAAATATTTTTCTATAGAATATACATAAATTAAAGTCGCTTTTCGTGTTTGTCTGTATGTCCGCGTTGTTCTTTTAAACCACGCAACAGATTTTGATGAGGTTTTCACCATCGTTTAGAGAATTTATTCCAGAAGGTTTATGTGTATAATTTGTTAATAATAAAGTAAAGTAAAGTATAACATAATTATAACTAAGAAATCTCGATGTTTTTTCAGGACCAGACCATCAGGTTAAGCTACGCTTGCCGGGGTTGGTCCGTGGATGGGTGACCATTTTCACATATCGAGACTCCTCCGTGCCTCGGAAAGCACGTTAAGCCGTTGGTCCCGGCTGTCATTTGTGGATCTTTGACAGTCGTTACGAGTCGTCAGAAGCACGAAAGTTTGACAGCCAGTCTAACCAAGGGGTATCGTATTACCCAGTTACTGGGTTGTGGAGGTCAGATAGGCAGTCGCTCCATGTAAAATACTGGTATTCAGCTGCATCCGGTTAGACTGGAAGCCGACCCCAACATAGTTGGGAAAAGGCTAGGCAGATTGATTGAAATCTCGAATTTTTTTCAAGTCGTAAAACCCGTGCGAAGCAGGAGCTAGTTACATATTATATTATTATGTTGAAATGTCTAAAGATTAAATTCATCTAAAATCTGACTAACTCATTAAATAAAAAGTGTTTATTACTGCGACTACTGTGCATTAATGCCTACATTTTGTGCAGCTGTCAAACTCGAAGCATTTATTTTAATTAAATCATTTACTGCAACTTTTGAATTGTCAAGAAGTCAGGCAGTTAGAAAAATTTAGCTACTTGCACATTCCAAAGCGTAGTAGGCTTTCAGTTACTATTATAATTTTCACCAAATTGTCATTCAAGAATACAACTCAATTCATCAAACTACCGTTTGAAATCTTAATCACAGAGTCATCCTAATTGTAATCATAACAACCATTTAATTCACATTCCGATAGGGTTGCACCGAATGGTAATTGAAATCGAATTAATGAAATTGAGACCGCCGTTAGTACTCGATACCTAATTAGTGACGTAATAAATCGATAAGCGAGATGTAATGTGGTTTCGAAATGTCGAGTATGGGCTGATGAGGAATTGAAAAGATGACAAGTTGATTTGTTGTTCGATTTGAGAAGTTGTTTGATTTGAAAGTCGAATGATGTTGTGTGTAATCCAGACGCAATTATAAACTAGCTTTCCACACAGCTTTTTCGAGATGTGGTGCACCACACTTGGGATCCTTCTGAATCCAAAACTCAAAGTTTCAAATGCACGGACAGACAAACTTCCTGTTGCTTCTACCTACACTATTACCTACTGAGTATGTTTCGGTTACCTATGTTAATAGGGCATGCGGCACGGTTATGTTAATAGGGCATGCGCAGCAAGATCGAAGGTGGGTCATTTTTCTGGGGGGAAACGCCGCATACGCACTTGGGTGTTGGCTTTGGCTTGGGTTTGTAACTGGATTTTGGCGGTCAGATAAGCAGTCGCTTCGTGTAAAATACTGGTACTCAGCTAAATCCGGTTAGACTGGAAGCCAACTCCAACATAGTTGGGAAAAGGCTAGGCAGATGATGATGATGGAGGCTTATCGGTGATTGATGAGGATTCACACGAAGTTAATTTATTTGTAGGAATTGATTTCTGGAGTGGTCGATTCGCCTACAAATAAATTAACTTCGTGCGAATCGCGTCAAGAAAAAAAAAATTAAAGTCTCAATTCGCCCGAATCGGGCGAATAAATTCGTGCGAATCACCAATAAGTCGGTGATGAGACAAGGTATAGATTTCCTAAAGCGCTGGTGTAATAAGCAAATAATGATTACTATTCAGTTTTCTTGAGGAAGCAGTTAAATTAAATTCTTAGTGATAAAAGTGAACGTTATAACGCAATAAATATGTATTTAACAATATATTTGTGATCGTAAACCTCTTTACGTGATGTCCGCTAAAATTATACAGATTTATTTTTCTTATGCAATATGGCAGTTACTCGTATCTTAATATTTCCGGTTTTATATCTGTGAGCTGTCGTTTTATAGTTACACTGCAAGTAAATGGTAATTAACTTATTTGGAAATGTTAAAACGTCTTTTTTATTTTGATGGTGGGAAATCATCAAATGACTTCTCCCGCTCTGGGCGGAGCGGAAGGGCGTGTCAGACTTTTACTGACTAAAACCCGCTCGTGTTCCTTCAGTTGCCTATTGCCAAGGTCCCGGTATCCCTTTCGGACTTTCCCGCAACCCTGGCAGGAATGTGAATACATCTAAGGCCCTTTCCTCACTGTTCGGTACGGTATCGTTTCGGTATACTGTAGCTGTACAGTATACTATATCCTACTATACTGGGTAATACGATACTCCTTAACAACACTGGTCGCCAGACTTTCAGGCGTCTGACGACCGTAACGACTGTCAATCATCCACGAATGACAGCTGGGAGTGTCGGGACCAACGGCTTAACGTGCTTTCCGAAGCACAAAGGGGGTCTTGGTATAAAAAGGTGATCTCCCATCTACGGACCAACCGCGACAAGTGTAGCTCAACCTGATCGATCGACCCGTGCGGCTGTTATTACTTAGCCCCTAAGTAATAACAGCCGCACGGGTCGATCGATCCAATCACCCTGTATAATATTTTGACTGCCCCGTTGGTCTCGTGGTCGCAAGCGCGACTGCAGAGCGTGGGGTCCTGGGTTCGATTCCTGGGTCGGGCAAAATACGGTCTGGAGGACTATTATTATAATATTTGGAAGTATAATTATATCCAACTTTGGCCCCAAGTTAGAATTGGAGTTTTCAGAAGGTACCATCACAAGTCATGTCCCTTTTATGGTACTATGTGGGTACTTGACTATGTCAGTACATTGACCCGTTAGTCGTAACGTAATTTACCTTTTTTAGACAATGTGACATCACGGTGTCCTTAAACCGTGCCTTTTAATGCGATTTTGCATACTTATGTATTGTTGTGGAACCGCAGTAGAGACGTGACAATTATCTATAAAATAAGATTATAATAATACAGGTAATATTGTCTAGAAAATAATAAAGTTAATTAATTAAGATCTGGAAACAATATGCTTATCTAATTCTAAAATTCAAAAAAACAGAAAGATAATGGAAAGAATTTTGGAGCTTCTAATTGAATTCGTGCATTTTGACGAGTTATGCCAACATAATATAGGAAACTTTTTTTTCGCGATATCATTGTTGGTCCCTTATTGAAAGTTAATGATGAGTCCAATGACCCCTTAATAGGATTTAAACGACTAAAATTTAACCCTGTATAATCATTTCAATCAGGTTTCCATAAAAATACTCGCTAAACTGTTCTGAGGAAAGCTATATCAACGGAAAAACTAAACTTATAAGTTTCAGAAGGGCCAAAAATAGCACAAATCAATTAGTCATACTGCACAAGTTTGTGCTAAATTAAGATCACTGACAGTGTCTAGAATTGCATTTCCATTAGGCACCTAGATTTGTTTTAGGAGCCAAACTAACGTTAGCATTTCAATGTGATTAGTAATATCGAATAGCATTGGGAATATTCATAACGCGAATATTTGCACAACACTATTTTAATGCATACCTATTTGGTAGACTCGGAAATAATGGCACAACAAATAAACGTGTTGCCATAGAAGCAAGATGTTTTTCCTTTTAAAATCAGTGGCAAACAAGTAAAGAATTGAATTTAAGCTTACAGCACAACCCTAGCACAAACGCGCTACGTAAACGTAAATTCGAAGAGTTTTTAACCACCTTCAAAAAATTATAGGTTCTATGTTCGTCAGTCTGTATTTTTTTTATGTGTAGGCAACATCTTTCTACTCGCTTTCCTGCAATCTGTGAGAGTGATTTCGTGAAAAGGGACGGAAGTGTGTAACAGGAAGGCAGGGAAGCGCGCGCTATTTGATTTGACCAATGAGCACGCGCGGTGCTAGAGTTGGCCGTCAGATGGTACCAAACCATTTTCCGAGAGGTTGGTACTTTCAGCCAAGATCTCAGATATTACACATCATACGCGACAGCTGTAAGGCCCGCTAATGAAAAAAAAAAGTATTTTCATTGATTTTTCCGAGGGTACTGCGCTGATTTACGTAATTATTTTTTTAGTTGGTAGAGGAAGCTCGCGTGTGTGGGTTTGTGTGTGTGTGTCTGTCTGTCTGTGTCGCTATGTGTAGATAAAGCCATTTTATTTGACTTTTTAGACACCCTGCGAATCTTCTTTAACGTTTCCATGATTAATTTAGTTTTCTTATCAATCTCGAAACCGATGATCGCCTAAAGATTGCTATTAAATAAATATTAGGTACGATATCTCGTAAAGTTGGCTTTCCACGAAACCTTTTAATAAAAGGGGAGTACTTTTAAATAAACTTTACAAGATACTAATAACCGATAAGCCTCTTAAAATTAGCCCTTGCTTGAAGAACCGCGATCGAATCACCAAGGAGGCGTTGCTTTGATTCGCTGCGCGTACGCACATAAATCACAATATCAATTAGAACTTTCTTTAGAAAGAATAATCAGAGGCTGGTATAAATTTTAATGTTGTATGTACTGTTGCAGTATTTAAGTTGTGTGTGGGTGATCCCATTATAATACATTGATATGTGGCAGCACATCCTAATTATTTCCGCTTTTAAATGAATAACTTTCTGTGGTCTTCACACCGTAGGTAAAGGCTCTTACATACTGGGGCGATTCGTCGCGCGACGCGAATTTTAACAAAACTATTTCTGAAAAAACTACACGGCGAACAATGCGGCGGCGTCGCGTCGCGCGGCGAATCGCCCCAGTATGTAAGAGCCTTAAGGTTAGTTTTGCGGGAAAATTCGAAAGGGATCTGGGACCCTTGGCAACAGGCAACTGAAGGAGCACGGGTGGGTTTTAGTCAGTAAAAATCTGACACGCCCTCCCGCTCCGCCCAGAGCGGGAGAAGTCATTTGAAGATTTAACAACCTCAAAAAAGAAAAGCTATTTTATTTTACTTCAACCATCGCGGTGGGTCTTACACCTCACTCCCCCTTCTAGCCTGAGGTGGACAGCGAGGCGGGCTGGCACCAGCCGGGGGTCGTGGAAGGCGCACAAGATCCAATGATCCCGGTCGAAGTGTGTGAAGGGAACACCGGGGTGGCTTTTAGTTTGTAAGAGTCTGGCAGACCCCTCCTGCCCGTGCCTCCTCCCCCCGCCTGCCCCTGGGCGGAGGACATACATGAAGACCTTCCACCAAAGAACAAAAAAAAATTACTTCAACCTACCTATTCTTGAATTAACATTATATAGCTGATTCTATTCTATGAAATGAAAACCTAGAAGTATGGTTTATTGGAAAAATATATTGAAAAAATGACTGGCAAAACTGGCAAAACTTTTTAAATGCTAAGACACTGAAAGGGTTCTGAACGCACGCACTTTATTATGGGAACCGTTCGAAATTGGAATACATTCGAGGTACATCGACATCCGGGTGATGTATGACCGCGGCGGGAGCGCATTTAAAAACCTATTACTCTTAACACGATTCCGAAATGAATCTTCAATTTGTTTAAAAAAGGAATGCGGAATCGATTAAATAATTTGAATTTGGGATATACATTATTAGCTTATGCTCCCTACAAGAGCTATCCCTACTACGACAGATTTACAGATAATATCGTGGCATAAAAATGACAGTCAGTTAGGATGATAGTGGGGTGAACTGCGAAAGACCAGCATACGTTTTTAGATATTGATTATGGCTCTATAGCCAAGACCTATGTCTTTGTACCACGTCTGTGTAATGCATAGGGTGTAGGCCCCGCTCGCCCCTTGGATCTTGCCCCTAATTACCTAAGTGTACCTACTCGCCCCTTTGAATATTAGATGGCCCCAGTCGCCCCCGATTGTTAGTAGGTTAAAAGTACAGTCAGCACTCTAAGTTTTTAAATATTAAAATAAATATTGTTTTCTTTAAACTTCAACGCATGACAAAAGATCATGATCTTGTCTGTCATAGCGTATGACCAACAAGAAGACAGCGGCAGCGGTTTCAATCGTGTTAAACAAGTCATCTTCTTCTTCTCCGTATCATTGGCAGGACAGTATTTCAAATCCTGTTGGACCAAAACTTCGCCACTTCCACAGCGTTGTCGGTGGCAGCGCAGAGGTAACTTTGACTGTATGTTTTGGGCAGGATAACAGGTGCAGTATGGTTTGCCAAACATAACATTTCCGTTGTGTCCATGTGCCCAAACATACAGCGGCAATCGTGCGCGGCTGCCGCGCGCGAACGCTTCTGTATACCTGCCGCACACGAACATTTTTACCTAACTAGACCGCGGCATAAATGTGTCCTGCAAACGCCGCGTGTCGCTGCCGCGCTCTTGCCACTCAATGTTTGGACACACCTTTAGAAGATTTTTCCTTGAGATAAATGATATTATAATTCAGTACCTACATGGTTACCTTCAGTACATCGTAAAGTCCGTAATGTAACGTAGTATTAATATGCCAAAACATTATTTGATCGCAAATAAAAATCGCACCAGCTCCATCGATCGCGATGAAGCAATATTTCGTTATTAAAAATATTCCTTTTATTTTGTGTTCACATAACAAATTGTAGCGTTTAATTTTGTTACGTTTCTGCTCTTTATTACGACTTCATAAAAAATCGAGATCTCTTTATTAAAGTAAGTTTACTACTAATGTACTTTACAGTGATAAGCCTTCCGGAATAAATTCTTTAAAATGATGCTGAAAACCGCATCAAAGTCCGTTGCATAGGTTTCTCTTCTAGGAACTATACAACGAACTTTGATGCGGTTTAACAACGCGGTCACACAGATAGACACGAAACGCAACTTTATTTTATATTATGTACAGATAAAGACGTAATCTAGATCAGTCCATAAAATATAGTTAAATAACGCCAAAAATTTGGGAAGAATTTACATGGTGGTAAATAGCTAACCAATCTTTTATTTAATAGACCAAAGTGACTTTCTTCAACTTAAAGACTTATAATATCTATAATAATAATTATGTACAAGGGAAAATTATCAAAGGGCATCAAAAAATTCGTCCGCATTGCTGTCAACAGGAAAAGTGCCCAAAAGGCTGGCAGCATTGCCACGTTGTATGGCAATGCTGATTCTTTGCCCAAAAAATAGGCCAGCTCTCTGGTCACGTGAAGAGTCGACCAAGCGTTTGGCGATGTCTTGAAAAACCAAGTGGGCACTCGGACCCCATGGCCCTAGGGTTTCAACCCCAAACGGCTCGAATATATACGTCCCGATAAGATTGGAGTATTTGCGCCGTTTGAGGTTTTCTGCACCTGCAGCAGCAGCTCCAGCACAGCTAACCAATTAGAAGAAAATAAATACATAGATATTATTTTCTCCGTAAAAATAAACCAAACCAAAAAGTGTGGGTGTTCCGATCATTGCAATGATTTCAAGAAAGCGTTGCTTCGGGCGATAACTGACATCTCGCAGGATTTAAATCAGTGCGAGCAAATACTCCGCGAGCCGAAGACTGCCGATGCTTCCGCAAATCATCTGTCTTCCTCCCAGAGCTGATTGGGTAGGGTTGATCCAGGTTTCAGTTGGATTAGTTATGGGCGAAGAATAAACGGTATCATTTAATTTGATGAAGAAATAGTTAAGCGGAATGTACAAACAAATACTGGAAAACTGATGTAGGACATCATTATTTAGATTTAATTAAGTATAAAACGGATTCTAGAGTAATTTTAATATCTATTGTAAGTATATTTTTGTATCATAATCATAATAAATAATATTAATTTCTATTTAAATTTGTCTAAGGGGCCTCTGCGAGTTGGCTTCGGCCCCTCGCACGCCTTCCAAAGGTCCGGGACCCCAGGGTCCCGAGATGTACAAACATTCATTAATAGTTTAGCGTACCTATAGGTGGAAAAGTGTTAGGTATGTCTAAATTTATTAAAAAAGTAGCTGCGTCTGCCAACAAACTGCTGTGCAGTTTGGCAGAGGTAATATTTAGGTGATACGAGTATGGAATTATTTCTGCGAATAAACGCTTTTTAATTTTCATTTTTTTTTTTTGTTTTTAATAATAATAAAATCGAAATTTTAAATATTTTATGTTTTTTTTTAATGATTTTATAAAAATATGCAAAAATGTAAAAAAATAAGAAAAAAAAACGAAAAAAACGAATTAAATGTTATGAAACGAATTTTGGAACATCGGGATGATTTTTTATCTGAAAGGATATTACAGGAGAACGGACGCAAGGAAAATACTGTTAAGATTAGGTAACTGGAAAAAAGTGAAAAACTCCATCTAACACGTAATTGAATCTGGTCAGAGAAGCAAAAATAGTAAAAAATTGAGCATTGCGCATGGGCAATGGACACAGGGTAAAAAACAATGATATTAGATGACACCTGATTTTCAATTTCAAACTGGAAATGAACGTCTTATTTTAGCATTTGGCTTGACCACCCCTATGTTCTGCGTACATATTTCATTACCATAACGATAACGACCGTGAATTTCGTTACACTGTAAAACAAATTGCGTACAAGTTCTTAGAACCTCAAATATCAGCCGAAAGAAAGTACAATCATAGTAATTAATTATTATCATAATATTTATCGTAAATAAATATTTATTGATGACGTGTTTGAATTTATTGACTCTTAATACTGCATTTTTTTGCATAATGAAGATATTTAAAATGCGATGTAAATCAAATATTTCGTGCCGTAATTTAAATATTTATTCGCGACTGTAAGTGTTGCCAGAGATTGATTATGAGGTATTTTTAGATGTCAATTTCGAACTGTTGATTAAGTTTCAGTTGTTAAAGCTACAGATATCTGATCGATTTACTATCAGAGAAGCATGTCTTCTTTATCCAAATATCTGTATCAAGTATACCATATTTATTGATTCCCATTCCCGCCACATCAGCTTTCACACAGTATCTTTTTTCTTTCCCACTTCAATTCATTCACATTTCAATTTACAAAGGATTCGAAATATATTAAGAAAATAATTATACGTAATTTCTTCGAAAATTGCAAATGTCGTTACGATAATTCACCATCTGACGCAACGACATCAAAAATTCTGTGAAAATGCCGACTTCGCGAAAAAGCAAGTAAAAAAGGACGTTTATTTTCTTAACACACATATTAGGCAAGCAAATACAGGGAATTTTACTGTATGCTTAACGGTTCATTGTTCAAAAACTTAATGTACAAGACAAATAAGAAATTTTTGGCTCCGTAACGTAGGAGGTAGAATTTTTGGGATGAATCTTGACAATCTTAACCATGCTGTTGATACAGCCTTAATTTTCTTAAAGCTAAGGTTGATGTTTGATAATGTTGGAGATAAGAGTAACGTGGCAAAGAAGTTTATTTGTTTATTTATAAGGAAATGTAGTATTCGGTTACAGACGCGGTATTTTGTGAGTCTTCGTGATATTATTTCGCTGGTTACCGTTATTGAAGGTTGGCAAGTTACGGGAGTTGTCGGCTATTTATAGAAGGTTAAATATGAACCAACGTTTAATGATGCTAATGTGATTCGACCGTTTAAATTTAAATTAAAGTAACCAAAAGAAGACTAAAAGAAAAACGAAAATGAAATGGTGGCTATCTGCGGTACTCTACACTTTCATATTCAGAACAAAGGGACATGTTTCTTTTCTCTTTCTTTCATTCCATTTCAATTTTCTTACACCTTATCTTAACACACATAACATCACGCCTGTACTCCCCGAAAGGTTAGGCAGAGGTGTACCTACATCTACATTTCGCCAGTTATGTTTAAGTCCCATGGAGGAGAGCCTATTGCCATGAACCCGGTATGAATCCAGAGACTCCGGGTTACTATTGAAATTCCAGATGAAAAAACACAATAGCACTTTGCCCGACCCGGGAATCGAACTCAAAACCTCATGCTCAGCAGTACTACTACTAAACTAAACTAAACTAGAAGATAAGATCTAGTGGTTGCAAGCGCTTGCAACCACTAGATCTACTCTTCTAGTTTACTAATATCTAAGTGTGATAATTTATAAGCAAAGTTCTTTTTTAGCAAAAATTGTTTTTTTTTCATCAATTTTCAATAATCGTAATTTTTTTACATGTGACCCCAGTGTAAACCAGTGTAATGGGGGCCATTACACTGGTTTACATTGGGGTCGCAGTATGGAACATTTTTTTTTTTAATTCCATAAGAAAATTAAAACATTTAGAATTTTTTAAATATTTTTGACGTCGATAAAATTAAGCATCTAGATTCCCTCATTTCGATACGTGCACATTATAAAGAATCACACTGTATAATAATTTTAGCTTTTCTATTCACAGATTTAGCTTCAACAACTATTTATTATGATTCTAGTGTTGACTTGACCAATCACAATTAACTATTGCATTAAGGGAACCAAGTGTGGTTCAATTGATTGGCGCCAATGTTTACCTCTTGCGCCAGTAAGGTGTGATTTGTATGTTAATTATAAAACACTACATAGTAGGAATATGTTACATTCAACTTGGTTGTACGTTTCAAACAAACGGCGACAACTCGGTATGCGATGCATGCTTGGCATCCAACCATTATGTGCGGGTTCATGTCTTAAACATGTTCACGTATTATTTACATCTCATCCAAATTCTAACAAAACATTGGGGCTATTGGCTACCTAGCTCTTCTATCCTAACTAATATTCTAAATGAGACAGTGAGTTTGTTTGTTTGTTACGCTTTCACGCTGAACGGCAGAACTGATTTGGATTGGATGAAATTTTGCATATGGGTAGACCATAACCAGGGGAGCAATTCCCGAGCGTTAATGTTTAAAAAGGTTCACATTCGCATATCATTCGCAATCTGTCAAAAATAGTTGAATTTACCAACATTTTTGTCAAGTTTGACAGATTGTGAACGTTTTTTAAGGACGAGAATTGGCCTTCTGGAGGACATAGGCAACTTTTCATCCTGGATCGCAGACAAAGTCGCGGGCAATGGCTAGTTTTATTAAAAAACAAACTGCAATACTACTGGAATGCTACTTATTCCAGCACATTATCTTCCAACAGCTTAAATTTCCATCAAAGTTGTTTTATTTACCAATTACATCAACGACGAAGCACTTTGTCAGCGACTTTTTTCGCCCTATATTTCCAAAACGCAGAGTCAAAACTCTACTCCAGCACTGTACTCTGCGTCCAGCGCTCGGTGTGGCGAAACGTCGTGTTCTGGTTTGCGACTGGTCAATCGTCATCCTGAGGTTGCCTCGTTGAGAGGTGAAACACGTATCGATTTCTTACAGGGCTTTTTATGACTCTTGAAGAATAGTTAAGCGGAATAGGTTACTAAATATATCTATATCTATTGTATTTTATAATGGATTTCCGCAAAGTCACACCTGAATCAATTAACTAATAAAGTAAAGCGTCGGTCTGGGGTCGAATCGACGGCCTACAGATCGTAAGTCGCGGCCGTTACTGGGCCACCACCACAAAAAATTTTTTTCCTCTGTATTCGTAACTAAATTCCTCTTTTTAGTCTTCTTGCGCATCTGAACCACTCATATCGAATAAACGGTCGATATTATCTGCTCATTAAACCATATCATCTCAAAACAGGTCAGCATCACGAAGATTTATATATTTATCCTTTAAGTACCGTAACTCCGTAAGTTGGTCAAAGTGTAACTGTGCCATACCACCCGGGGATCGCGATGTACGATCCCGCGAGACTAGTCGTAAATCCCAACTGTTCCCGGTAACGTAACAGTATCTGAATGAGTCCGAAATATGGGCTCGGCTTGTTTGTGTGTGACGGTGTGTGTATATTGGAGGATTTATTTAGTGTGAAACGATTGCTATTTTAAGTTAGTAGGTACTAAATTAGGTTGATCTTGTAATCATTTTTTTATGTTTTTTTTTTCCTTGGTTCCTTTATCGATACTGAACCTCCCTCTAAGCTATGGCACGCAATTTCTTTAACACCCTGTATAGAAATTTATACATTTAACTAATACGGAAGTTGCTGGGTAAAAAAAAAATATATTTAGTCCGTAAGTCAGATAATAACAAAATATTAGACACGTATTTTATTCTTCATCATTAATAAAAAAATGATTTCGATGGTGGAAAGGTAAAATGGCTAAAGCGCCATTTTGGTCGATATTGAGTTATATATATCACTGAACTGGATTTTTTTTTCTGCGTCGATTGGTCTACCTTTCGAGTCGATTTGAGCACTTTTTTGGCGCTTTAGCAGTACAAATTTTGTTGCTTGTTTCATGTAGTCATGGTTTAAAGCGACGTTTTTTTGATGATTCTGAAGTTTATGTCGCTTTAGTGATTGTGCTCACTGTACATTCATGTTTGACAATGTTTTAGCATTTTTGCGTTTCTCTATTTCATGTATAAATACCTTATTAGTAGTTTTACCTGAACTACATTATTACTTGTGTGGCAGTTTAGCAAAAGTCGTTTCTGTTTTATTTAGCGCTTTGGCGCTTTAGCAATAGTGTTCGTAAATATTTTCGTATAGAACGATAGTTCAGAGTTGTTTTACATTCCAAATATTATTTAAAATTGTATATTAGTCAGTAGTACATGCTTTAATGTAAGAAGGTATTGATTTTAGAACTAAAAACTTGCTTAATTTAAAGTAAATAAATTTTGTTAGCATTGCAAATCTAATCATAAGTCTTTGTTCTTGCGTGTAACTTAGAATATTAGTGATTTCTAGCAACGTCAACGTGCAGACGGCTGCAGTTGCCTCTGTCGTTGGCAAAGTGCTGCTCGCGTATATGAGTACTAAGAGTATAAAGCAGTTAAAATTCTGTTATTTAAAAGATAATGCCCATTTTGGTACCCCTCCAATAGCCATGATAGCTCTTTTTACTATTATTTTTACTTTGTTTCTTACTGTTATGCAACTGTTTAGCTATTCGCATTCTGGACTCCGCCTTCGGTCAGGTTAGGTTAGGATAGTTCAGTCTTTCTTGTTGACTCCGGCTATCTCCTAAGGGGTTTGTTATTGTTACCTGTTTCGTTTGAATAGTAGAAGAGCTTTTAGGTTTGAGGTTTGAGTTGAATTTCCCGAGCTATCACACTGATAAACAAGTTATCTAAGTTATATGTATTTGAGCACATACTAACATTTAACACAGTCGATCTTTGACAGTCGTATCGGGTAGTCAGAAGCCCGAAAGTCGAACATCCAGCTTATCAAGGAGTATCCCAGTGCCTGTATTGTAGAGGTCACATAGTAAATCGCTCCATGTAAAATACTGGTATTCAACTGTATCCAGTTAGATTCAAAGATAATCCTTACGTAGTTGGAAAAAAACTAGATAGATGATGAACGCCTTATTTAAAATAATTAATAGCAAACGTCGTAAAAGATCGGGGGTAAGATGATCGATCACTATGAAATGTAGGTACTTACTTATGGGAAAAGTGATTTTTGACATTTCTAAGTACTCTTACCTCAGTTGAAAAGAGTCTTTGAATCCTTATTCGAAACTGCATCGATTGCCATCATAAAAATAAGGTGTAAGAATTAACAATTTTTTAGCTGAATGTGCCATTTTTCCAATATCTATTAATACAGCTAGCAAGTACTCTAGATGTTAAGGACAGTCTCCTAAGACCGTATTTCTATAGCTACAACACGGCGTCACAACTTCTACCCTGTATTACTACGATCGGACAAAGGCCATTGAAATTCTTGAACTGAATTATTCAATATTAATATATTTCTAATGATATATCCTTTATTCTTATTGTAGCGGGTACCAGCTTCCATACATTTCCTGGCATCATCCTTCAAATGTTTATGTGTTCTAAAGACTATTTTGTTAAATTGTAACACGATGTTGTTGTGTGTGAGAAGATGGCAAGAAGATGGCACAATAAGCACAGAATTATTTTGAGTTTCAGAATCTTAGTGCCAATAACACCCCTCTTATTCCGTCGGTGGTTAAAAATGATCATTTATTATCTATTAAATGTTGATTTATTTGTTTAAACTTATAACTAATTACTTACATTGAATATTTAGTGGTATTAACCATGATAAACAATGGTTTTTTGATTTTAGTAGATAATTAGTAACTCTACTTAACCTATCTAATTACCTACGTTATTTGACTTGATTCCAGTTGGCTAATAAAATAATTTCCTTTATTTTTTGCTAAATATTAATTAATTAGTCTTCCCGCTAATATTCCGGACCTAATAGTAGGTAGTACACATTGATTGAGGTTACAGATTGATGCTAACGCCTCATAATCTAAATAATCTATTGACAAAAACGGTACACTAGCAATAATCAATATTTTAAATTAAAATAAAAGAAAAAGACGAGTTTTAGAAGTTACGCCTCATTCCCATTATACATCCATCAATTTATTCGCTCTTCAGCTAGTTTTAGTTCAACGTCAGCAACTTTATTTCAAATGAACAGCTCGTTAGAATTATTTTTTTACACTCTATGATATTATTAATTGCATTAGCAAATTTCAGATAGCTAAATAATTGTAATTCTGACAGTAAGCAAAATTAATTATATGTTATACGCAAGTTTTTTGGATATTAGCAATTTTTGCTTACTGGAACTTTTTTAATTTCGATATTTTTTTGCTAAAGCGACACCTATCTCCTAAAATAAAGGTTTTATAGAAACCATTTATAATACATATTACAGGAAAAAAAATATGATTCATGAAAATATAAGTAACTCAGAAATATTTCCATTAGAAAATTTACTACGAATTTTTTTCGCAAAAAAAAAACTTTAAAATTCATTCCTGAGATTTCACGTTTTGGCGCTTTAGCCATTTTACCTTTCCACCATCGATTTAGATAAAACGCATTAAAGTTGGGGAGTGGGGGCTCGCTACGTCACAAGTCAGTATAAATCTAGAGGCCAGTTGCGTCATGCCACAGTTTAAGTCAATGTATTGCCGTAATTTTTTTATTAGGTAAAAAATGAAAAAATACTTGTCCAAATTTTTTTTAATAATGTATCTGAATGACAGAAAAAATTGAGTCAACGTCGCTAGTCCGTATCCTGTATAATGTATCTTGGCAAAATGAATATCCTCAATGGCTGTCCAATGACACCAACACTACTTGATTACTCTTGTGTGTTAGGGTAGGTACATAATCTGTCCACTTTTAGTGTTTTCGTTTTCCGAAAAGAAAAGTGTATTTTCATTTGCGTGCTTTATTTGAATACTCAGTTTGGAGATTTTTTTACTATAGTATCCCCTTAAAGTTCTGGAATTTAAAATTCAACTTGACCTCAATGAAACACGCTTTCGTAAAAAATAAACCTGCAAAATGATACTGTATCCTTATTCAGAAAACCATCGCGAGCCCAGTAATCGTACTCCAATGATACAGTAACAAGATTACGGTACCTTAAATATTTATCACCAGCTTAATTTCTTTTAATAATAAATAAACTCACCCTTAAGTTCGTGACTCTGAGGTCCCGGCTCACTGTCAAAAGTATTGATTAATATGACAGGACTGTACTTTAAATAAAACATACTGATGTCATGTCACGGGAAGATAACCATATTAACCATGTCATGTTCAGAGAATATACCATTATAATTTTGTTCTTAAAGAAAATTAAAAAAAAAAATTAAAATTATTTATTTTAAAAAATAAACAGGTTTCACAAATAAGTTATAGAGGCCTTCTTTTAAGTATGGGGATACCTGTGCCAGAAGACCTCCCTCTTCCATATCTGTGCACACAACATTCAAAGCCTGTTATTAACAGAGTTTTAACAAAGTGAAGCAAAGTGGGTACATTAACAAAACTAGAAATAAGAATTTTAAATTAAAAATAAAATTAAAAAATGTATAAAATATATAGTGTGTGTCTTTCTGCGTGTATGGGGTATGTGTGTGCGTGTGTGTGTGTGTATCTTTGTACATGTGTGTGCGTGTGTGTGTCTATATCTTTGTACATGTGTGTGAGTGAGTCGTTGTGCGTGTGTGTGTGTATGTGTTAGTGTGAGCGAGTAAGTAGGGAAACCAAAAACATATTATCAGTGTGAGTTATGAAGTAGACAATAAAATTGTAAATTAATTATATTTAGTAATCATTCGCTCTGTGTAATGTAAGTATTTTGTATATTGCCACCAAATACTTAATATTAAATAACCGGATTCAGAAGTGCCTCAGTTTTTTCATAGGTCAGAGTCTTTAGCCATGCAGTCAGTGTTTTCTTGCATTCGAAATGTGTTTTTTGGTAAATAGATTTTTTTTTGCTTATGGCGTTATAAATAAGAGTTGTTTGGGCAACATATTGCCGCAATTTATTAAAATAAATTAACTTTTATAGGGGTGCAAATAAAAGTAAACGTATCTGTTAAAAACGTATTTAGGTACTTTATTTTATCCATATCCCAATTTATTTGGGGTCGGCGCTACATGTCTTTTTCTCCAATACTTTTCTATTAGTAGACATCTCTGTAGTCACCTCTATTCATTAGATTATTATAGTATAAAGATTATAAAATCACAGAAGAAGAAAAGTTTTGAGCTTGGGGTGACGTAACGTAAACTTAAATCAACAACAACAACAACAAAAATATTCCTTTTAACCAGTATCTGTAAGAATGGAAGAGACAAATGACTTCGATGAATTGGGACTACATAATAATGCATGTAATTACGTTGCCGATTTAGCAAAGTAACGAGAATTTTAATAAAAATCGACCGATAACTGTCAGGTGTGTAAATGTCCAAATTTTAGCATGACTGAATACTTTTTGCTGAAATCTTGATAAAACTGAAACTGAAGTAATGAACTTTCAGGTTGATGACTTAGAATTTAAAATTCTATAAAAATCAAATAAAAAGTAGATTGAAGACTATCAGTTACAGGTGACTGGAGACCAAAAGTATAAAAGTAAACAGACAGAAAAGAGCTTTACTGCACAAGCAAGATGTTAATATTATAATAATTTTATATTAGTATCCTAATTGACTTGATATAGAATGTCTTGAAAAAGGGACTAAAAAAAGGACTCGTCGTTCCCAAAAATGCTTCGACAGACCTTCCTAATCTGAACTTATTTTGACAGTTATAAATGGCAGGCTAAATATACTTCGAATATTGAACGCGAAGGTTTTTGAGAGCTCTGTTAAAGAGCAAGTCTTCAAGAGTCATTAATGAACAGTTTTTTTTTATTTGCACAATTTGTATGGATGATGGAGAAGTTCAATAGGTTTCATTGATGAGTTATCGTAATATTAGTGGCCAATTTATAGGTGCACACCTTTTTTAGCAATGAACCTTTACAAATTGATTATAATATTTATAATGCGGAGCTCGTGGCTAAGTAATAAGTCCATGGATGGGTAACCATCTTTACATACTGACACTTCTCCGTGGCTCGGAAATCACGTTAAGCCGTTGGTCCCGGCTGTCATTCGTGGATCTTTGACAGTCGTTACAGGTCGTCTCAAATTCTGACAAACAGTCTTACCAAGGGGTATCATATTACACAGTTACTGGGTCGTGGAGGTCAGATAGGCAGTCGCTCCATGTAAACTACTGGTATTCAGCTGCATCTGGTTAGACTGAAAGCCACCCTAACATAGTTGGGAAAACCTAGGCAGATTGATTTATAATGCGAAATCAATAAAAAGGCGCCACCATACAAGCTCGAATCAATAACCTTAAACAAACTCAAATCCGAACATATCGAGCGCAAGTTTATAGACAACCGCACAGCACTATCAATCCGCATGTCGCACGTAAGTAAGTAGGTGTCGAGTCCACATATCGCGTTATTTATTACATTATAAACGATATCGAGGATCGCGCGCGTTTTGGACGCGCCCCGGGTATGTGATGACGTATCTCATATTTATGGGGCATACGCGTATTGTCCCGGCGTGTAGGCCGTGATGCATGGCCGCCGGTGCCGATGGATGTTACTTACCATGTGGCACCCTAGAGTGGGTGTGGACGTGGACTTATAGTAAGGGTTGGGAATGCGCCCTTTAGGATTTGAGGAATATTTCTTGCTGTTTATGCTGGTATGCGGAAGTGTTCGATTTATGTGAGAGAAAGTAAAGGGTTACTGCTTTGTTTACATACCATTTTCTGTTTTCGTTCTCATTTTCATCCGGTTTTCTTGAAAACCACTTGTGCTGGAACATCATATTTTATATAACTGGTTCAAGAATTTTCTATTTTTTATTACCAAAGTTCCTAAATTGCATAAGGTTTTCAGGCAAAACTGGGAGGACTTTATTGAGAAAAGAGAGGCTTTGACCAGTAGTAGGGTACCTAACAAAAACTAGATTTATTTCATTAAAAAACTAGCATCCCTTTGCCAATTAGCTTACTAAATAAATAATCTTTAACATATCTACTAAGTACGTATAAAACCAACAGCAAAACCAACAACTATATCAATCGAATCTGAAAGCACACAAATAAGCTAACGCTTTGCATAACCGCGCGGTGTTAACACGGGACTTCAAAGTGCGCAGGCGCGGCGATTCAATACGATCGCATACAATACAGCCGCAGGCGCATGCCGCATCCAGTTGTCACTTGCACTCTTTGAATGTATGTCGCTGATGGACAATGGGTTTTCAATGGGAGTTATTGGGTGCTGGGTTGAAAGATATGGGTCAGTTTGTCATTAATGGTTGTTTAATTTATAGCCTATAATATATTTTTGTTTATATTAGTTTTTTTATCTTTCTGTTGTTTAAATAGAAACCGTTCAATCTTTTTTATAGACAAAGAAACATAATCTATTACCTAAGTACTTTTTTTTCTTGTGCACATGTGACACCAAGAAAAACAAAAAATTTTAAACATATAAATCGTAATAAAACTTACAAACACAAGATATTTTATAAACAACAACCATCTAATATGGAAAATATCATTACCATTGAATTTCACAAGCATTTCGATCAACAAAATTGTTAAGCCAGAAAAGGCAAGCGAATAAGTACAAAAATCTAAAATTTATTCCACATTACCTACTTTAAATACTTTTTATCTGAAGTTCGGAAATAAATTGAAGCGCTCGTGCCACCCAAGAAACAGAAAACAAAACTCAAGGTACTGTCGTCGAGACAGATATTCTATAGGTTCACTAGAAATATTAACCGCGTCGCTACGAAAATGCTCCTCTAGAAAAGATATAAATAGATGAATAAAGTCGAAACAGATTCAGCTTATGTTATGAATCAGAAACGTCACCACTAACCCCAATTATTTTGTCAATTACAAAATAAAATCAAAAAATGTCATTAATGTCACCATCCCGTGACATAAGCTAAGTGTGTTTTTATGTCAAATTCTAATGTCAAAAATTCTTAGATACTTGTCCTTTTTTTAGCTTATTTGACGTCACATCCTTTCCAAAGCATAACCTAACCATGTTTCTCTTAACCCACCGTAATTACAGACACAATTAAAAATCCATTGTGTCTCTACGAGATCCACGTTCCGCCATACCACCGGTTAAGTCAGCTTCTTTCAGTCCGCATTCGTTGTCCGTTCTATTATATTGGCTTTGTTTTTATTTGTTTTTATGTCAAATTCTAATGTCAAAAATTCTTACTTGTTCTTTTTTAGCTTATTTGACGTCACATCCTTTCCAAAGCATAACCTAACCATGTTTCTCTTAAGTCAGCTTCTTTCAGTCCGCATTCGTTGTCCGTTCTATTATATTGTCAATTCGGGACCTCCATGCACCGTATACAATTACAAGATGTGTTCATTCTGCCGCAATCTGTCAGTCGGAACGGTCGTCTCACTATAAATAAAGTGAATTTATTTGCTTGCACTTAATTTATAGCTATTTTGGACACAATGTAGCGATGTGATATCCTACTGTAGGAGCAAGTGCAGGCATTCAAGCCCCAAGAGTATGGTATTGTTGGTGAAATATATTGGAAGTGCTTTTTGTTAAGTTTTGTAAGGATGCAAGAGGGAGCTTATAAAATCAAGTAGGCAATAACAATTTCAAAAGCTTTATTGTCATTTACGTGTTATACGGCAAGATGTTGCTATCTTCGAATTTAAGAGGCAATGCAAGATTATACTTAGATAAAATTGCAAGCATAATAGGTACTTATAATAATTAATTATTGGGTATAAGCATTCTTTATAGTATTTTTAGTTTTCTATTACTTAAGGCGTCAAGCGTCAGGGTAGCCCGCGTTAGTTTTTTGCAATTTGCCGGTCAGTATCAGGTTATATGTGGATCTAAATATGATTCGCGGTTGTATCAAATATTTATTTAGAGGATTATACGATTTTTCTGTATACCTATAAATGAGTTGTCCAGGATCCTGCCGTTTTGCCGAAAAGATTTTGCCAAAATTTCACTACACCTTTTATACCAATGCAATGGTTTGGAATGATTTTAGTACGCACATTTTCATTTGGTCAAATTTTTATTTGGCAGAATATTATCAAGAATAATGTCGTTTAGGCATTTGGTCTTTAACCAAATGATTTATTACATGGTTCAATGATTTGTTAGGTTAGGTTAGGTTAAAACTGTGACCTCCTACGCACGAGCCGAGTGAGCGAAGCGAGCGGTGCCGCGGCAGCGCCCGGCGAGTGCCAGGAACGACTAGATTATATAGAAAAAAAAAATGGAAAAACACAGGCTACCCGAAACTGACGATACTAAATATTTGGCAAATTTTATTTTGCGTAAAATGAGTTATTCCAACTGAAATATTTGACTACATAAAAATTGGTAAAAGAACTATTTGGTAAACAAGTTATTGTTTAAACGTTTACTTGCCAAACATTAGGTTTGCGTTACAATTATTTGTGAAGAGACTTTTTGCTTAAATAAAAATTATTACTTAAATAATTTGGCAAATTAAATTATGCGGAAAATTGTTTGGGAAGTGATAATTTGGCAATTTATTTTCGATGAAACAAGGGAGACCCGAGTTGTCCACAATACTGGGCTGAATAACTTAGATATCACTCGGCACATTTATCACACTTTTGACATGTTCTTTCATTTCTTTTCATGCCAAACAATAATGAATTCAATCAGGAACATACCAAAAATTACCATAATCGACTTCCTAACTGCTAAAATTGATAAATACCTGATTATAAATAACTGTTACATATAGTTTACACACCAACGGGCACGTTAGTAACACTATCTGGCCAATGATTTAGTGCACTCGCCTGTCCACTGGCGCGGTTTACTGGCGTGCCAGTGTGTAATGACTTCAGATATAAATATATTAAATTGATTTGTTGGTTTCGGCTTTGTAAAGAAGAAACAATGGGTGTCTGTTTTCTATGTCGTATGTTATTTAGAGTCAACGGAGATTAATAGGTGGCCTCTAGAGAGATGTACGGCTTTTAGTATCATTTTGTCTGTCCTATAATGAATAGCGAGCTTTATAGTCGTCCTGCCTATGATGGATATCATGCAGAGATACATACAATTTAGACTATGAGAGAGGAGCTAATTAGTTAATTGATTCCGGCGTGACTTTGCGGAAATCCTATTATTTCTATTATAAAATATGTACTATTTAGTAGCCTATTCCGTGGACGCAATCAGCGCTCGGCGAGGCAACACGTCGTGTTCAGGTTCGCGATCGGTCAATCGTCATCCTGAGGATGCCTCCTTGACAGGTGAAACACGTGTCGATTTCTTACAGGGTTTTTTTAACTCTTGAGGAATAGTTAAGCGGAATAGGTTAGGTTATATTATCTACGTCTATTGTATTTTAGAGGATATAAAAGAAAGATGAAGAGCTAAGATTTTCGCTCTTCCCTATTTAGGTATTCTCAGAAAAAAATATTCCCGATATCTGTGACGTGTCTATCTAATTTCTATTTAGAATTGTGAGCACTTTCAGTATATAATCACTATTATCCTTATAGAGATCGCAACAGACATTAATCAACATTATCTCTGCTTACAAACAACCACCATTCTATCAATTATAATTAAAAAACCATTGTTACCATTATCATAGACAAAAAAAAAAACAAGAATTTGACCTCATAACTCAAAAGAGTTGCGAAACATTCAGCACATACTTATCTAAGGGGTGTTATCCATGTCGCAAGATGCTTAAGCCGGCGCACGCGCCGAACTATAATGAAATCATAAGTCACGATCTTTCTCAAACGATGCTTACCTGAAACAAATGAAATTGCACTTTAGTCTACCATAAATAAGGTTGGAATTAAAATGCCGTGTATACGTAAGGCTTATTTGCCCTATATAGAGTTGGTTGAATAGGTTGTTGCGAATTACAAAACATTGAATAGCTGCTGTTTAAGTTCATTATTTCTTTTCATGATAGATTTTAATTTTAGTGCTTACAAAGCTTAATAGCTTCTTATGTTTTTTTATTAGCCTCTAAATAGGTCGTTATTGTGCGTAAAATTATTGGTCTTGCAATCTTTAGAACTAAATTGTTTTAAAGCTCTCTATACACATCTAGAATAACTACTTCAGCCTTGCGGAAGGGGCTTAAAATATAAAAGTCATTTATTACTTGGGAAAAGTATAGGTAGTGAGAATATCATTTTTAAAGAGTTATTCGGGGCAAAGACGACTATAATAGTTAATCGTAAAATGATGGTCCATAATCAGCCTATATCGTTCGCACTGCGGGGACACAATCCTCCTCTCTGTGAGAGAAAGAGGGCCATAATGCACCACGCGGGCACAATACGTGTTGGTGAATGTCACATGTCTTTGAATTTTTAGTTCTATGTAATGCTGATTTCCCCAAGATGTTTTCTTTCGCTGTTTTTAGACCAGTGGAGATGAAATAAAATACACAAAGAGTGCCCGCCTGCGTTCGAGCGCATCACCTCCGTCACGTAAGTCGAGGCCGTTACCACTGGGCCACCACTGCTCCCACCGGCCCACCATTACGCCCACTGGGCCACCACACTGTTCTGTTGACGTAAAATGGTGACTGAACTGGTAACACTTCAGGTACCAAAGACTTAACGTTAAAAACCCATGAAAAGCCTTTTGTCAACCTTAAAGAATTACTTAAAAGCTTAAGCCTACCGTAAATTCGTTGTCCAATGTCAAATTTGAACAGGAGACTGGCATATTCTTCTGCTATATATGGGCCCAACTATAGGCACTTTGCATTCAGTCCCCAAAAAGGGTGTATTAGTCAGTAAATACATCGTAAGATCGGTATCACATCTCAACAATAGGGGCAAAGTTCAAATTCCACGGAGGTGACATTCACACAGTCTATGACTGTGATTCTAAAGACCATTCATTGTACGTTCAGTAATAGAAAGATGTATATGAAAAGATATACGCTAAGGAGTCTAAATATTATATTATGTATGTAGATATTCATGTATTGTGCGGACAACATCTACACATAGGTATTACAAATAGATTAAAGTCGCTTTTCGTGTGACTGCTACTATACATAGATTTAGATACGGTTTTCGCCATCATTTAGAGTATTTGTTCCGAAGGGTTTAGAGTATTTGTTCCGAAGGGTTTAGGGTTTATAAAAAGTCATAAACACCGTGGGAAGTAGGGGCGGGTCGCTAGTTACCTATCAATCTGCCTACCCTTTTCCCAACTATGTTGGGGTCGGCTTCCAGTCTAACCGGATGCAGCTGAATACCAGTATTTTACATGGAGCGATTGCCTATCTGACCTCCATAACCCAGTAACTGGTTAATACGATACCCCTTGGTAAGACTGGTTGTCAGACTTATTGAATATTATATAAAAAATGACATGATGATTACTTGTAAAGTATTGTTTTATTGTGAATGTGAGGACTATGTGGATATTTATTTTTCGTTCTGTTAGTTTTAGCGAAGGTCTGGCAATTTGAGAACTTTATGCGACCTACCCAAATGTCCTTTCTTTGGTATTGTTCGTCGAGTCGTTGAGCTCCTTAAGTTCTGAGTTGAGCTCCACTATTACTGACAAATGCTTGCACTGACTGGACAGGTCCACTCAAATCTGTGTGGTTCTTTCCTCAAAAGACCATTTCAGACTCTAATCTACATGGTCCTCATATGGCCTGACCAAGATTATGTCTGGACTTTAAAGGAGACGGTGACCTCTGAGTTTGTTTCGGCCTTTCTTCTCAGAGTAGTCAGATAGGAAACGCCGACCTCATCTAGCTTATTTTTACAACTTTTTAATATGACGTGTAAAAGTGATTCCAATATCCTATTTACAGAATAAACAATTTCATTTCATTTCATTTCATTTCATTTCATTTCACTTTCGAGCGACTTTCGACTTTCGCTAGTTACCTATATTCCATACAATGTTGTATTTATGCAGGGAAAAAAAATCCAACAGGCAAGGTATTTTTTACCAAATAAAATATCGTTATTTTCTTTCGTTACAAAATTTTCCAAAACTCTGGCCAAATACATTACTTCTAGAAGTTCTATTTGGAGATACCCACCACCCATAACCATTATATTGATCTTTCCAAATTACTCTATTTCCTAGAATACGTACTAGACCTAAGCACAGATCCATTTGGAGACATAGGTTTTTTAACCTTACAAAATATTTTAAGTATATCCGGTACACGGTAGGTACCTGCTTGCAACGGAAATAGATCCTATGATCATGAGCTCAGCGAATAATTGCCTAATATTTAGTATAATTTTGACCTTATCGAATATTTAACAGAAAGAAAGAAAGAATAATATTTATTTGGACACAGTTAGTGAAATAAAATTTACAAAAAAAAAAAGTGAAAATGTTTTAACAATAATGTGTGCCTCACGGCTGCGCCAAAAAGTTTCATTTCAGCATTAATGCACGACAAATGCTGTCTGACGTTGGTTTTCTAATGAACCCTTAGGGACAATTACTTATATAAAATTCAAACATCGGCTGCGGTATTAGACCTTTGAAAGACAAAAAATAGGATAATTCTAAGTTGCTCTACTTTTAATGCCCCCTCTTCATGAAAGAAACTCCATGGATCTAAGCAGTGTGAGCATTAGTCAGTCGCAACACATATATTTTTTTCACCACAACTGGGAAGCTCTTGGCCTGCATCTCACCTGATGGTACGTGATGATCAGGCAGAAGGTGGAAGCGAGCTTCACCCGCAATCCTCAACCTCAGAGGAACTGGCTATCTGACCTCTAACTACCAAAACACAATAGTGCTGTTCTTATGGCGACAGACTTAGTTAAGATGGTTGTAGCTAGCCAGGCGGACTGAACAAGCCCTACCACCATCCAAACCCAGCAGAAACTTTTGCGCCAACTGGGAATCTAACCCGGTGACCTCAGGTTTGAGACAGGTGGTCTAACAACTAGACCACAGCGGTGGTTAAAAAATAAGACTAAACCATTTTAAAGTTCGTAATATAAAGTTCATAATGTCGTAGACTTTGCCACCTACGTCTCCTCATAAACCAACACTTATTTGACCTTAAATCAGAAAGACTATCCCCATTGACCATCAGCCTTCTATGTGTCAACGAAGCACCCAGTAAAATTAATCTAGAGTCTAGTCTACTATTTTCCCCTCACATTTTAACCCTACGTAGGCTATGTTATGGGGTGCAAACTATCGCATTTGACTCCTATCAAGTTTGCAACACTTAACCTACTTTACATAAATATCAGTGCTATTGTCTTTTAGTATAAATACCATATCTGTCAGTGAGAAAGGTTCCAATAGAATTATAGGGTTAACACTCGACAAATGATTTTTGACTTTAAACTTGAGAGGTTAAAGTTGGATTTCGAGTGTAATTTTCTGATGTATTAATCCTTTAAATAAAAAGTGCGCTTCAAAAAGTATATTTTGCGCTTTACTTTTGAAGTTTATCACTTTTATTGCCCATAAAGTGTGTTAATGGCAAGTTACCCATAGTAAATCCCTTGCCTTTTTAAAGGAGAAGTCATCTGAAATTACTTTTGTATGTGATAACATGTAATGTTTGCAAGTGAGGACACCGCCTCATATTTATTGAGATCGTTTTGTTTTACATTTATTTATTGTTGTGAATTTTTATTTCATGATAAAGTTTTATTTTTTATTTAGAGTAAAGTGTCGCATGATTTATTTACGAACGTTTATTTAATTTTAGGTGTAAAAAAGGCATTTGGAAGAACGCATTTAGAAAAGGGCCCAAGACCTAGTTAATACCTTCCAAAGAACTAAAATCTAAATTCATCCTTAAAACAAAATAATCTTTGAATTACGTGCAAACCTTAAAATATCCCAGTACATTTGGTGAAAACCACAGAGTTAGCCACAAATGAAAAAAACTTCGAAGCAACAGCAAGTAGCCACTCCATCTTCTGAGATAAATGAATGAGATTGTCCTAACAGCTGACAAAGTTTGGTACACCTACCCGAAAAGTGACAAAACACTAAATTGCATGTGCGAAAAAAAATTCCACAGAATTTGAGACCTTATTCTTTTCACAATAAGGTTAAATGTTGGTGGTAAGTATGCAAAATTTTGTTTGCACAGATGGACAACGCCCCGAGACAAGATCAGCTAAAATTAAAATTTGTAACAAAAAATGTTTAAACAATGAGATGTTACTCTGTGAGCTTGTTCTTGTCCATTTAGCGCCGAGTCCTTGAACCATTAAGATTTGATATATACCTAGTGATATATAGTCTGAGAACAGTTTGATGAACCATAAAGAAGATATAATAGTGTGATGAACCATGAAGAAGTCAAAAGCAGATCAAAGACCAAAAGCAGTCAAAAGAGGTATATTAGATTTTAATATATTATGAGAAAATACATGACAAAAGCTTATGTAGATCTATACATTATTAAAACTCAAAACTGCTCCATTTAAATCATTCGTTCCAGAAGAATATATAATACGAAAGGTCGTGATAAATGTGAACATACAAAAGCTGAAGTGTACATTTCAAGCACCATGCAGAATGCTTTGCATTTTAATGCTCATGTCTAGAAATCCACATGCACATAGATTTGCCAATTTGTGTTGATACTAACAGGATTCATTAGGATGTTAATCATCTATTCCAATCATTGCGTATGGACATAACTATTCTAAATCGCGAAAATTTGACAACTGCATTCACATTGGCGTTTGACGTTGGGCGATAACTCGGGCTGCGGCAAATGAGCATTGTCGTTGACCGAACAAGTGTAGCCATTCAATTTATCACTATAATTATCGGAATAATTACCCTGTTGTTTATGGCGATGATGGGCATTGACACTAACCGGTAGGGTGGCCCCAGAATTAGATATAGAAGTCCAAATGTGCCGGCTTAGATATTTAAAACCACTTCTTACTGACACCCTCTGCTGAAAATTCCCCTTTAGGGGTCAATATGCCCTACAGAGCACCCTATATTACGAGTATGTAATACTTTAGGGAACGGTATACCAAACTGAATGTGTCTTGTTCACTATCGCCAAAATTTGTTTGGTGACAAAACTTTTTGATAAACTTTTTCCTTATGTTGTGGTTTTTAGGAATTTCCGGCTAACGGGTGCAAGGTTCTCCGAGGGTCCTCTGCGAAATGTTAACTCATTTGTTATATAATTTAAAGTACCTACACGCAGGAAGGTAGGTTTTTTTCATAAACCTTTTTTTCATAAACAGGGTATTTTATGTGTGTGCTGACTGCTGAACTATACATAATGTGCCGACCTTTTGTGACTATTGTTTATGGACCTTTATTAGCTCCGAATAAGTTACTAATGTCGCCTTACGGGAGCGGTTTGCGCGGGTTTAACAAAACATTTTTTGTGTACTGCTCACGAACGCAATAATGGTTAGAATTGGGTATTCACTAGCCATCAAATTGCCAAAATCTGTATATTTGTATCATCCTTCAAAAAATTAAAGACCCCTTGAATGTAATTATTACGAAAATGCACTTAGGAAATCAAATTAACTCCTGTAAATCTGATCCAGATAAAATATGTCAATATAAACCTCGTTAGCATAAACATCATCATCTGCTTAGCCTTCGCCAACTATGTTGGGGTCGACTTACTCGGCTTCCAGTTTAACCGGATGCAACTGAATACCAGTATTTTACATGGAGCGACTGCCTATCTGACCTCCACAACCCAGTAACTGGGTAATACGATACCCTTTGGCAAGACTGGTTGTCAGACTTTCGGGCTTCTGACGACCCGTAGCGTCTGTTCCACAAATGACAGCCGGGACCAACGGCTTAACGTGTTTTCCGAGGCACGGCGGAGTCTCGGTATGTAAAGATGGCCACCCATCCACGGACTAACCCCGGCAAGCGTAGCTTAACCTGATGGATCGACCCGTGCGGCTGTTATTACTTAGCCACGAGCTCCTCGTTAGCATAAACACCATTTCTTACTACTGTCAGAAACTGATACTATTTATTGATAACTAAAATTGATACTAGGTATTTGTGGATAATCGCAGGCCGTACCTACGATTGTCCACAAATACCTAGTTTCCCCCAAAGACAGTTAACTACCTACATAATATAGGTAACAACAAAGATCTCTTACCTAAAATATTATTACCACAGAATCACAATTTTTACCATAATAGCCATTACCAAACCCTATAAATTCTCTTGAGATGACTCAACAAGGATAATGTCATCAGAATTTTATTCTTAGATGTTTTAATATTTCACTAATGAGCAGGCGCGGTCTCCATTATTCCTGAATATCTACATTTTGTCATCGTTACTAATTTCTAGCCGCAAAAATCAATTGCTGAACGTAGGGTTCCAAAAATCCTACGTTCCTGCGGGTTAGTCCGAAAGGGATACCGGGACCTTGGCAACAGGCAACTGAAGGAACACGGGTGGGTTTTATTCAGTAAAGTCTGACACGCCCTTCCGCTCCGCCCAGAGCGGAAGAAGTCATTGGATGATTTCCCACGCTCAAAAAAAAAAAAAAGTTTTCAAAAAATGAGCTCTAGAAGATATTATGATCATATTCTTAGTAGTTCACATCCATACTATTTAATATTATTTACTATTTTAGTGTATTTCATTATTTACATAAGTAATATAAAATTATAATTTTAAATATTAGAATAAAAAAATGTAAAATATATAATTATAATTATATAAATTCGAATGCACATAATATTATTTCTTCTGCAGTCATTCACGTTTTACCGCGCCCTTGGGTTCTTTGACCCAATCATTAAAATTACAAAAATATATAGGCTCTGATATGAAGTCCGCGGGTCATCAGACAAATTGAATTCAGTTCTTGTTTTGTTATTTGGCGAGATAAATACAAAATTAGTCACACCTTTATTTATATCTTTAATTAATGAACATTTATTTTTGACTTTCCAGTTGTGTTTCTCCTGAGTATTGATCATACTTAGTTATTTATTTTGCTGTTTTCTTTGAATGTATTGTAGCTTTCTTTAAATTACTTTTGTTGGTACTTACCTACTAACAAAAGTAATTTAATAAACTTTTTTTCATCGATAATCCTTACCTATTTTCTTTTCCTTTCTTGATCCTCTAGAATTCTTGTTTAGTCCGTATATCGAAAATTCAGGGTTTATTTAAATAAGATATACATGATCCAACATTGGAAACCAGAGTTTACAGAACAGCTAGAGACTGAGCACACTTTTTTTCACGAGTAGAATTTGAATCAAGATCCTTAAAAGTTTTGGTCAGACCAACACTGAAGAAGACCAAACGTACTCCGCAGACTTTATACATGTCGCAATAACTCTTTTATATCACAAACATAATTTAAACAAACAAAGATTTTTTACAGCCATGAATATTCAGCCGAAAAAAACAGAGATTACATAATTTTCGCACATAAATCTCTGCTTGCGTTTACGAGTTCATAAATAAACAGAGTTGCTCTCCGGAATTCCATCACGGAGTCATGTCATGAGGACATGAAATATTGATCTCTTGTATTTTTTTTGCAGATTCCCTTTTTTGATGTCACAAACATAGAGGTTGGAAAAGTGTGGTAGGAAAATGCTATGTTTAAAATAATGGTACATATCATTGCTACGCGTATCAGCGCCTGGGCCGGTCGTTGTGGCAATGCTTGGGGGAAGCCTATATTCAACAAGAGACTCTTTCGGCTGAGGTCATGTTAATGAATGGCATACATACATACATAACTTATGCCATCTAGGTACCCATGCGGGTAGGTAGAAACTATGCTACCTGTTACGATCCTTACACACTCCTTTTGCTTCGTAATGGCATAATATGACAAATATGGATCAACTAAGATTGTGCCATCTTTCTTTCATTCATTGGTGTGGACAAGAACTGCACCAAAATTCTGTAAATTCACGTAATTTGACATTCAAGAAACTGAAATATATAAATTGACAGATTGACAAAATCCAACTTATAAACCAACAAGAAAAGTTTCGATGGTACCTAATCCTTGGTACAATATCCTTATGTACCTTTACCTTACCTTACATTACGTAACACACGTAACGGCAATGTCAATGACTGACCACGATCAGGTAGGTACGTAAACAGAAGGACGGTATTAAGATTCTTGAAACATTTCGCTCAATCTTTGTTGACATTATACGAATAATTCAATGTTACGTGGAGAATTTATAAAAGTTGTGTTGTTTATTTCTTTTACAAACACAAAATGAGTCATAAATATGATCTTCAGATTCTTGCCAAAATTCACACATTAAACAAGGCGATTCATCATCACCATACCTGTAGCAATCCACTGCTGGATAGGCCCTCTCCCATTGCACGCCATTCAACTTGATCCTCGGCAAATAATCATCCAGCAGGCGTAGCATGGCCAACGTTGAAACGGGTTTTGTCGACGGAAGAACTGACAAAATGACAGATAAACAATCACAATCTGTCATTTTTTCTATTCTTTCGTCGACAAAACCTGTTAGCAGCCTAAGAGCGTCCTACTCTACTCTTGCTGATTTTTCAATGTTTTTTTATAGGATGATTCTTCAGTAATCCTTGTATCTATGCAAATATGCAATAACTAATCAAGTTTTTATGTATCAATCACGTGAAAATATGAATACGTGTTGCGCCGTCCCCAAGTAATATGGGACAAGGGCATTTAGAGGTATAAGGAACAGGGTGTAAAGTGGTTTTGTTTTTAAAATTTTCCTCTCGCGTCCGGCTCTGGTCCAGGCCATGGTACGGAGCGAGAGGGCATGGGAAGCAGTCACCTCTTTCTGCGAAGCAGTAATGCTCGCGAAGGAGGAGGCGGAACGCGTGAGGGAGAGGCAAAGTTTGCGCCCTCACGCCCCTAATCGCCGCCGTTGGAGACGCCCTGGGCGTCGGGAATCCCAGGCGGATTCCCGGCCACCATAGGCGCGGGCTTGCGGACGGCGAGCAATGGGTAGCTCGCCGTCCGATTAGGACCAGGCCCGGGTCGACGGCGCGTCGTGTTCCACGCGCGCCTCAAAGAGATGTCAGCACAATTGACGGGGTCCGCTAGGACCGATGCCTGCCAGCTTTGCGGGTTAGTCCGAAAGGGATACCGGGACCTTGGCAACAGGCAACTGAAGGAACACGGGTAGGTTTTAGTCAGTAAAAGTCTGACAGGCCCTTCCGCTCCGCCCAGAGCGGGAGAAGTCATTGGATGATTTCCCAACGTCAAAAATAAAAAAAGAAAGTGTGTAAAGTTCACTCATCCTTTATAGAAAAGGGAGGATCCTCCGAATGCCCAACGATTGGTATCGGGATCTCGTATATATGTCCATCGCGCGGTTAACTCTTAACTGGGCGTTGTAGGATTTTGTGTGGCGTCAGGTCTTTAATGCGTAGTTCGCATGTGGCGATATAGATGCAGCCACAGGCAGGAAAATGATGCTGATGGTGTATCAAGCAGAATACAATATATGTATCTACCTAAGTAATCAAAGTTGTCCAGCCCTGAAATTAAAAGCCTACGTATCGTTACCTATTCGTAATTCCTGGCACATATTCCCTATAAAAACAAAAGACTCTCAATTGGTACTAATACCTTTCTTATCTCGAAACCCGAATACCATTTCACAGAAACATTGCACATGCAAAACATCGTAAGTGCACTTTTACAAAACCGCGTTTCAAAAATAAGAGAACTGTATTAAAACATAAATTCTCACTTATCCCTCTTATCTTGACTATTGTTCAATTATCGGTTGTTATCTGAACGCCAATTAAAAATTAGTTAAGGATAGCAGAAGTATGGATAGTGTTAAAAGCCTGGTGTTCATTAGGCATTTTCTTTTCTATGTTTTTATTGTGAACGTATTGGTATTTGGCGTACGATAGTTGGTTCTTTGATTCTGCCGATAATATTTGGACTATGCTAAGTGGGTTACATTTAGAGTTAAAGTGCAATTGCCAATCAGGCAAAAGAACTCTATGGTATTTGAAAATAGTTTTATAAAACTTAGAAGTAGGTAGGTACTGTAAGGTTTTATGCGATAAGCAACCTACAATTGTACTGGCTGTTAGGCTTGATTCGAATGTTCTATCAGTTTGTATTTTAGATCTAGCTGACCCGACAGACCTTGTCCTGTCAAAGTTTATATTGTCAAAGCGCTAAGGTTAGATTAGAAATAATTTTATATGGTGGTTAATTATTCTTAAATTTTCTAATTTTCCGCGCAATTTTCTTAATTTTTTCTTTCATAATAACCTTCTCCTGACAATAACAAACACAACAGAAAAAGAATTAGCGAAATCGGTCTAGCCGTTCACGCGTCATGGCGTGACCAAGGGAAATAGGGATTTATTTTTATATATATACATAGATAGGAAGGATTGGGTGACAGCCCAAGGCTTGCGGGCTAGAATATTATAAAATGTATCTTTGATTTCTTGAATTATTATAGTTAGTTAAACTATCAGAAGTCTTTTATTCGAGCCGGTACTATAGACTCTCTCGGAGTCTTTTTGTTACGTCTTCCTACATGATCATCTTCCTGCCCTTGCCCCATGTTACTTGGGTTACTTCTGTGTCAACCGTCACGCTTTCATTCACTCCCTTATCTTTCATATCATTCCTCACACAATCCATCCATCTTTTCTTTGGACTTCCTCTTCCTCTCCATCCATCAACATTTATCTTTCTTGGCTTTTTTCTTTAGAGCATCATACTCACTCTTTTTTGCATCTTCATCACTCTGCCAATCCTTGAATTTAAATTTAATTCTTCCCAGATTTCGTTTAGTAAATTCCCCAAAAATAATAGTTTATGCGAAACGATATCAGTTTCACCTAGCTAATTCTTAGCCTTGACTTCGGCTATAGCTTTACGCAAAACTGAAGAAAAAGTATATTCTTAAAGATTTTAACTATTTCGTAAAAATTTATTCCTTCAATCTTTCTGAAATAGCCTATAATAGCCTTTTTATCTCATATAGGCCATTCGAAAAATAAATACCAAACATTATCAACAGTACTCGAATCATACAATATCGTTAATAACCGTGTATCGAACAGTTCTTGTACCTGCGCCCACGCAACTGCTAACTGCTTGCGCAACCAGTTGCAAGTCTACAACCGATTGCTTCGCCGTTGTTCGCTGTAGATAGACATGTTGCCGAGATATTTATAATAAATCCTGGTGGCAAGGAGGTTGTAGGAAAAGTAGGGATTACAAGCATTGTAGAATTTGGTTATTCTTACATTAATTCATCCAGACGATAACTTTACATGGATTGATACAATAATTCTTCATCATAACAATCAAGTTGTAAGTAAGTTATCAAGAAATCAAGATGAAAATCTCTCTGGCTGTAAATTTTCGGCTAAAAGATATATTGGAAAAGACCCTGTCTTCTAAAACCAAAGCAATATGCTTTTTTGGTGGTAAACTACCTAAGTATCATGATCAACCATACGCTCAAATAATTATAGTAATGCCTAATGCGGAGAATATTTTTTCTAGCATAGTAAATTTCAGGCCCTGAAAGAACCTAATTCAACAAAAACCAATACAACAGATTCCATACAATCCAATGTTACCACCCCTACCTCCCATTTTACCAACATGCAAATCACAACTGTCAACTTGAGACCTCCACACACGACACACATTGACATCACTTACGAAAAACATGCGAGTGGGGATATGTGGGGTCATGAATGAAGCCATCGCCGTGTTTCCAGGCACAACTAGCCCCCATAGTCGTAACGTGGGTGTTGCCAACATGCAAAATACTAATATTGTGGTATAAATTGACTGTTTAGTGCAACACTGTCAAATAAATGGTCGTTTTGGTATGACAAGTTTGCTAAGTGTCGCTAGCAAAGCAAAGAAAATGAGGCTTTATAGTTATTGGTTTACTGGCTCTGCGGTATGTTGCAACTTGCTTGAATTATAAAAAAAAAACACCTTTGATAAGACTACTCTACAATAACTCACATAAGTGAGTATAACAGTAAACAAGACTAAGAAAAATAAACGGACACCATTTTATTTGACTAAGAAAATGCATGTGTTCGAAGACCGTTCTGGACTATTTGATAACTGGTAAGTTGGTAATATAATATTATGCTTGAAGTAGTAAACCTGTTTTTTATCATTTGTATGCGAACATCAACTTTTAGCATAATATTGCAAACACCAACGCCATTGGAGGTCCGAGAAGTTTTACTATATCCCAAATAAACCATGACACAACAGTTAATTAACGTCACCTCACTCACAAATTAACGTAAAAAACGAAACAAAATATAGGTATATGTTCTCGTCACGTCTGTAATATTTTGAGTATTCAATAAGCGATGTTCTGATGTCACTAATATTCCCACATTATAAGAATGGCTTAGCAATGATGTTTTAAATTACTCGTATATGCCATAAACGTACTAGTCTTGCATTTAAAATTACAATTTTTGATGAGAGAAGTATTTGATACATGGGAAGAAGAATTGGCTTATGTATACTTACTTAGTTTAGAAGGCATACCCTAACATTATTCACAAAAGATATGGGGCACTAGATAAAAAGATATGGGATACTGATCATAACACATGGCTGGCACAAACTGAGTGCGGAAGGCGGAGGACAGTGTGTCTGGGAGGGGCCTATGCCCAGCAGTGGACTGCGATAGGCTGAGTTCACTGTTCTAAAACAGCTTAGAAAAACAGCGTGATGAAACCGGTAGGTATGACCTAGAACCAAGAATTTGAAGACATGAGTCATTCACCAACTGCAGTAGCCTCGCGTGACGGGTGCCTGTGTTCCAGCAATGGGGACATTAAAGGCTGTGTGATGTATGAGTGAGCGCTAAAAGTGTAAATCTCAAAACGGACGTTCCGATATGTCTGCGTCCTTCGTATTGTAATGAAAAAGTGGTATATCAACTACCAATAAAAGGCACCTACTTATAATAAACGTGCCCCTCAAACGATCAAGGTGACGTGACATTTATTCCTGGTAAGCCTGACATAGCAAGGTACTGTCTTAAAATATTACTTGCATTGTACTAAGTGATGCACCTCGCACACAAACTACAACCCAATTTAACTCGATCATCGTGATTTTATGACTCGTTTCGATCGCTCGGTGAATGCTAATCGAGAAGATAAAATTGGGAATTTTTGGCTGTGACTCAGTGCGATGTGTGTTTGTATTGATTAGCGATAGGTAACTGGTTAGTGTTTGACAAACTTTTTGGACTATGCGTAAAACCCACTCAAAAAAAACCCATAGATATAGTTACCGCTCTTTTACAAAATTCATAGAAAACATTATTTGAATATTGTGTGACTTAGGGATCTCGCGCACTAGACGGCCACGATTCCAGCCAATCGTGGCCGTCTAGTGGTATTGTATGGTCGTTGCGACCAAGTGCGCGATTCGTATCGATTTCTATAGTTTATCAGAGGCCCTAGACAAAGTGACATTCTATCAGCGATAACGATGATGGAAAAGGCAAAAATATATGGGACTGACATAAGCTATCGAAAAGCCTATGTCAATTCTGTTAAAGTCGTTGTAGAAATACGAAACGCTTTCGAAGCGATTGTTACTTGTCTAGGCCTGGTCGCTACGGCCACTGGTCGTAGTCGTGGCCGTCTAGTGCGCGAGATCTCTTTATAGACTTTTCACATAGTTAAAATATGGCTAATAATAACGAAAGAGACACGTACCCTCTCCGTTATGTATAGTACTTTAATATTTAACTTACCTACCTGAAATCTCGATGTTTTGTTAAATCGTAAAGCCGTGCGAAGCAGGGGCAGGTCACTTGTATCGTATATCACACAACTTCCTGGACGTCAAACAAATACCTAATAACATATTGTAATCGATACCTTTCAACACAAATCTAATGACCACTCAACATGAACAACAATTGATTAATTACACGCTGATAATTAGTGCTGATCCACCTTGAACCCTGTCAGTCCTACATACATATGTCTAAGTTTAAAGATAATTTAGTTCGTTTATTGAGAACTGTTCCGTATTATTCGATTGACAATGACGGAACTATTAAATGAAATAGAATAAATAAGTAGCTACATATTATAAGAGTTGAAACTATTACGACGAATTACCTACTTTAATTTAGAAAACTCGCCCCAGTTTCTGAATTAACGCGCAGGGACTTCCATGTTTCCGTCTGCGATCTTTTAATTTTCAAGGGTGGATACTTCAGCAATTATCTGGGCTTAAAATATCCCATCTACCACAAACATAACTATCAAAATTAGTAGCCTAGCAGCAAAAACCAACCAAAAGAAATCTCAATGAAGAATCTCAATCCCAAAAAGGGTTGGTACCTATTTTTAAAGTAATAAAGACGCACAGGTCGATCCATCAGGTTAAGCTACGCTTGCCGGGGCTGGTCCATGAATTGACCATCTTTACATATCGAGACTCCTCCGTGCCTCGGAAAGCACGTTAAGCCATTGATTCCGGCTGTCATTTGTGGATCTTTGACAGTCGTTACGGGTCGTCAGAATCCCGAAAGTCTGACAACCAGTCTTGCCAGGGGTATCGTATTACCCAGTTACATCCGACCAGCTGCATCCGGTTAGACTGGAAGCCGACCCCAACTTGGTTGGGAAAAGGCTAGGCAGATGATGACCTATTTTTAAAGGAAGATAGATGATGTCTTACGGTGTAATGTTTGACTTTCAAAAGTGCCTTTTATGTGCCTATTTGAAATAAATTATTTGACTTTGACTTTGATTAGGGAGAAAATATTAAAACACAACACACACATCACTCCTTTATTCCCCGAAGGGTTTGGCAGAGTGCAGGCTCCGGGCTACTACTGAGAAATTCCCGATGAAATAAACCCAACATTAAAATAATAGAGTACAATATCAATCAATTAATCTACCTAACCTTTTCTCAACTATTTTGGGGTCGGCTTCCAGTCTAACCGGATGCAGCTGAATACCAGTATTTTACATGGAGCAACTGCCTATCTGACCGCCACAACCCAGGCTAATACGATACCCCTTGATAAGACTGGTTGTCAGACTTTCGGGCTGGCTTTGGTAGTCAGAGTATTTATTTTATTAGGTTTACCAACAATTGATTACACTGATACAACCAAACAAAACATTCAAAAAATAAAAAAATAAAAAATAAAAAAGGTAGTAAAGTAGGAGTAGGTACAATATCATAGCATAAATTACAGGAAGGTTAGCACTTAACCAAATAGAACCATTAATCGCTTTTCAATCCATCAGTATCATGAATAACGTTCTTCCTTATCTTCAATCATATTGTACTTAACAAAACTAATTACTTTCGAGCAAAAACCTAATTGAGTTATATCTTCTGTATGTTTTATAATTAAGATGCTAATACGGTCTGTCAGTTGCTGTCCAGATGTTCGTAGATATCTGGTTAGTTTAGTGTTATTGACCTTTTAAACATCGTAGAGATAAAATAAACTAATCTACATAAAAAAAACATAGCTCAGAAATCCATCATAGTGACAATGTACCTGTATGGTATTGACTATTGATCTCTGCGTACGATTTGTTTTTATGAAGCGAGAAAATAATAGTCTAATATTCCTACTAGCAACCCGGAGTCTATATTTGTGCCCGGTTGATGGCAATAGCTTCGTCTCCTCTAACCGTATTCGGCAAATTTCGTAATTGGACAAAACGACGATTTGACGAACTACAGATTTGACCAATATCAAAGACGAATTGCCGATTTGGCAAATATCAGACTTGACCAATGTCGTGTAACCCACATGGGGTTTAAATAACTAGCGAAATGTGGTTGTTTTATAGGTATAGATAAATTTAATTTAATGCTATGGATCAATGTTTGTCTGAAATAAATCAATATAATAGAAAGAAAAATATTACGTATAGGCACGTGATCCTGGCAGAATTGTCTATTTTAAGGTTTATTTAAAAAGGCCAGTTCCCTATGTCATCGCCAATCGATTTAATTTCCCGCTAGTAGTGGCGCTACTATAGAATGGATTCAGATTCAGTTTTTATTCAGACTAGGCAGGTAAGTGTTCTAGATACCAAAAAAAAACGTCCTTACCCTTAGTATTAATCTTACTTAGTTTTCCAAAACTAAAAAACAATAAAAAACAAAACGGAATGTTCCATTGCACTGTTACTGTAATTTGAGCTAGTATAAATCAACGCCATCTAGCGTTAGACGGCCGAACTATCTGTGATGCGTCAACTGTAAAGTAAAAGTGAAACGTTACAGTGTAGGTATTATTCACAGTGGTACCGTTAGTTTAGTAGAGGCGCCGCGGCGCTGCGCGGGCGCAGCTGTTGATGTATGTTTGCTAATACTGTTATTTTCTATGAAGAAAATGTAATGCAAAAAAATACGTATATACTTGGAGAAAGGGGGGTCCTCACTACTTACCCTGCCTACTCCCGTTTAATAAAAATACACTAAGCTATTGCCTTTGATAAACTTTAATGATTTATCGAATCCCTTACATCGAATCAAGACAAAGTGCCTTCCTATCGGCAAAAACAATGATAGAAATGTCAATATATCATATAAGTATATGGATTGACATAAGGTATCGATAAAAAGCATATATCAATCCTGTTGAAAGTCGTTGAAAATACGAAACGCTTTGAAAGCGATTGCCTTCGATCACGCTTTAGAGGTATGATGAACAGGGTGTAAAGTTCACTCATTAACAATAGAAAAGGGAGGATTCTCCAACCAGACGGGTGTTGTGTCTGGCGGGGCAACTGCCCGACGATTCATGTCGAGAAGTCTTATAATGTCGATCGCGCGGTAAACTCTATTTGCGCGATGCAGGATTTGTGTGACGTCAGGTCTTTGATGCGTAGTTCGCTTGTGGCGATGTAGATGCCGCCACAACGCCAAGGACTCTTGTAACGCCCATGCCCACTACACTAATAAGACTGCATGATCGGACGAGGACCTCATTTCAGGTAGCCATGGTTGCGATCACTATACAACCAAACCAACATCAAAAGAAAGAGAAAAGAGACATACCTTTCCCGTTTCTTCCTCTTCATCGTGCCGGTCCCTTTGATGGTTCTGTACAGGGTCATCATTTTGACTGCAATTATTACGAGTTACACTCACTCTACACAAAACACTATTATTATTATACATCCACAGAAATATTATGCACTAATAACACTTATTATTAACATTATTTAACACTTAACGTACGTTGTTTTCACTTCACAGGAGTTTAACTGGAACAAAAAGAAATATTATGTTAAAAATATGTTTATACAAAAGTAACTAATAGTTGCAACCTTAAATGATGGACCTTTGCATGCTAAAGGATTCTTCTCATACAGAGGAGGAACGAACACTGTTCCCGAAACGTAGAATTCGATATTATTTTAAATATGGAAAAGAAAAACGAACATGCCGCACAGCAGTCGCATATGATGTGTACCTAACATCTAACATCTTTGCTGACGTACATAAATTATGATATAAACAAAATTCATCATCATCATCATCATCGTTACCGTCACCATCATCCTCATCGTCATTGTCATTGTAATTGTCATTGTCATTGTCATCATCATCGCGCGCGTAAATTGGTCAAATCAAATAGCGCGTGCTTCTCCGGCTTCCTGTTACAAACTTCCGTCCCTTTTCACAAAATACCTCGCACAGATTGCAGGAAAGCGAGAGGAAAGATGTTACACATGAAAAATAATATCTACTTCTACTCGAATGGCCATTAACAGCCTAAGGCCACACACACACACGGTACGGTACACGGCACGGTTTCTTTAAGGCCCTTACATACTGGGGCGATTCGCGCGACCAATTTCTGCGAAAACTACACGGCGAACAATGAGGCGGGCGTCGCGTCGCGCGACCAATCGCCCCAGTATGTAAGAACTTTTACGGTACGGTCTAACACGTGTCTGTCAACAAGCTTCCCTAGTGATCTATACAACACTAACGACGCTGCCTACACACGGCGAATAAACCGTAGCTTTTCACGGCACGAAAAACGTGTGCAAAGGGCTTTAAGGTTTTTTGAGAGTTCTTGCACTTCGGGATCCGTAGTAGTTTTCCTGTTCGCCCCTCCATCTAGGAATGGCAAGCTCTCTCAAGACTCAAGCCCTTTCGTTTGCCAGTCTAACGTCTTACACCGAGCTATTATTACTCAGATATTTAATTTAAATATTTCTACACAACTCACACGCAACGAGCAATTTGCTTTACGAAACCCTAACAAAGTTACCGCAGTATTTTTATGTTCGATTATAACAACCATTAAATAGCTTATCTGCAGGTTCAAGCTGCATAATTGCAGCTTATTACGCTATTATATGTTTAGTTACAAAACCAATACTAGCTATAATGGTACTTTGAGTACTTAATTTGGTATTTGAAATCTTAATGGTTAGTGAAAATCATCTCATTGGCATACATTTTGAGGTGTTGGATTTTTTTAATTATTCAAGACTTGTATGCTTGTATTGAGCTACATGGACTTATTTTGAATTATACCACCGTAGAAAACAAGATTTTACATAATATACATCGATCACTAATAAAGAACTATTAGTGATCGATGATAATATACCACATAACGCGCCTGTATTCCCCGAAGGGTTAGGCAGATATGTACCTATAGAGGATAACCCACATTTCCCAGTTTTGTGTAAGTCCTATGTAATAGGACAAGAATTTCAGAAGAAAATGTGCCTATCAGCTGTTGCTGTGTCGTTCGTAGTCATAAGACTATCTAGCAGTTACTTGGGAATGTTGGAACAAACTGATTCCAGTTTTAGGCCGAATTTCATCAATGAAACGGAACGCGATCAACACATCTAAACCGCGTTCAAGAGCCGTCAGTGTCATTATTATTGGAATATTGACAGTGACAGTTCTTGAACGTGATTTTTGTAATGACCTTCAATCTCCCGAGCACAAAATTTAAATAATCGATTTGGAATCGAAAATACGTTTTGTTATTGATCTTAGATAGAATCGAAAACCAGAATTTTGTGTTTTGTTGACTGTAATTAAAATTCAAAGTCAGGATCAAAATATTCGCGAAAGCCACTGAGCAGCTTCTAAAGAATATGGTAATAGCTCTTTTTTTTGCTTCACCGCAGTCGAGTAAAAAGAAAGTTAATCAATTATATTGTAGGTATTATAGATTTTTACAGTCATAAACTTGGGATTTGCATCCATTAATCATAGAAGATATTTACGAGTATATTTTATTAAGTGTTTTTAGCTTTCTGTATACAAAATCATTTTAAAACTGACGCGATAATTGATTCGTCATAGGTACTTAATAAAATGTTCTCCTAAAATAATATTATCGTCCTTTGTTCTCTGTAAACTAACCAATTTCGATAAGAATTAAATTCAGTTGGAACAACAAGTTGATCAGATTTAGGTCATCCACAATCCAATTGTGCTTCTAATCTAACGACGACACGATAAAACCTCCAGATTTAACGATATTCGAAAGGTGAGAAAACCACATGACACCTTAAGCACCATTATCAATTCCGCTTACCATCACTAACCCAGCTCTATATAAGTAAAAGATAATCTTAGTCAACGTAACAAGATAGTAAATACGACAACTACTCGTTCATTATAGGAACGCGCCAGGTCTGACCGACCCGACCGGTCGTCTGACCTACTAACCGAATGCCTTCCGATTTACATATCGAGTGTTCATATTAATTTGTTCATATTTAAAGCCTTTTCCTTTCGTTCAAGGTATTAAAATTAATTAGATTGCTTATGGTAATTTGGGAGAGATGGAAACCAGTTTTTTTCTTGAGTTTTTGTATTGCAATAAAAATATGCAAGTATTTATTAAGACAACATATGAAAGACAAATTAATTATTTGCGGCACAGTTGTAAATGAGCAATCGATGTGCAATTTTCAAAAGCTCATGTATGGTACCGATGCAATCGACTGAAAAAGACTGAAGTTTTAAGTTATTGAAACACACTTTACTACTAACATCTTATTCATTAAGCTGCTGTCATTCGTTTGACAGTCGCTACGGGTCGTCAGAAACCCGAAAGTCTGACAACCAGTCTAAGTCTGACAACCAGTCTAAGTCTGACAACCTAAATAAGGGTATCGTATTACCCAGTAACTGGGATGTGGAAGTCAGATAGGCAGTTGCTCCATGTAAAATACTGGTACCTATTCAGTTGCATCCTTAGGTTGGTTAGGCTAGAAGCCGACATAGTTTGAAAAAGACTAGGCAGATGATGATGTGCGGAAATGAAGCCTAAATCTTCCCATCCATTACTCATAACTCAGGATACAAGCTTCCACCTACATAAAATCCTACTCAATATCCTTCCATCAACACGTCACTGCACCTGATTTCATAATTTCCCGTCACACCTCTCACTCCCACACATCACTCACACACAGGCACGTCCCATTACCGTATGTTTATAATTTAATATTGCATATCCGTTGCAACGCATTTCACTTATAAAATATTCATTCAAGCCACCTGAGAGAAACAATCATAGTACAGTTAGGTTACGTTATGCGATGTTGATACATAATGAGAGGCCCTAGACAAAGTGACATTCTATCAGCGATAACGATGATGGAAAAGGCAAAAATGTATAGGACTGACATTAGCTATCGAAAAGCTTATGTCAATTCTGTTGTAGAAAAACTAAACGCTTTCGAAGCGATTGTCACTTGTCTAGGCCCTCTGCTTTGTGTAGTTCGAGCAAAAATATCTATAGGTAAGTACTCATAGGGCCTATTTCAACACCAACGGATAGGTAGTTGGAATTGGAAATGGTCAAACAGGTCATTCAGCAATCTACGTATTTACCTACGCGTTTATTCCTGAGGAAGCTCTTGGCCTGCAACTCACCTGATGGTAAGTGATGATCAGGCCGAAGGTGGAAACGATCTTCACCCGGAATCCTCAACCACAGAGGAACTGGCTATCTTACCTGTAACTGCCGAAACACAACAATGCTGTTAACATTGTTGTTATGGCGACTGACTTATATAACATGGTGTGTGGTAGCTAGCCAGGCGAACTCAGAACAAGCCTTACCATCAACCAAAACGCTTCTTGTCTATTTTTTTGTGCTCCATAAGAAAAAGAATAGATAAAATAAAATATTAACTCTACGCCTCGCTTTTTACGAATAGATCTTTTTCTTTATTTTTCCTATTTGATTTCAGATTAGTCAATATACATCGGCCTCCATAGTTTATAAAAGGAACGGTAATCCTTAATCTTCAAGCAAGTATTTACGAACGCTAAGCAAAAACAAAACAAAAGCTAGAAGGCAAAACTATTGTTTCATATAACACAACCTAAGCATGTTAACTGCTAACCGTATCCGCTGTGTCCATATTAGAACACATACCGGCGCGTACGATCAATGAAACAAGAAATAACGCGTTCTCGGGTGCAACGGAATGTAAAGGTATGATTCCGAACCCCTCTGCACGCCGCAGTGCTACCGCGGCAGTGCTGCCTGTCGCTGCCGCTGGCCGCTGATTCCGAGCACCTGCTCTGCCTGTCCTGCCTGTTCGTGGTCTCACTGTTTTGTTGCCAATTAACTTGTCAACTGTCAATTTTCACGTATTATCGCTTTGATGAACGCCACACTATTAGTTTGACGTGGCGGCAGAGCGACACTGCCGCCCAGTAATGACGTTGCTGCCATGCTCGCAATGTAATCTCATATAAACCTATAGAAAATGTATGGGAACCAGTAGTGACGCGGCAGAACTGCTGCGTCAGCACTGCCGCGTGCAGCGGAGTTCGGAATCTTTAGGTTACGCAGCTTAGATTTTAATTTGTTACTAACACTAGTTTGATAAGTTTACATTGTTACTAACAAATGGAAGTGATTCTGAAATAAATGTTGATTTATCTAAGTACTTTGCGATTTGCGTCTTAGTCGCTTTTGCTAGACCCCCTAATCGAGTTAATTGTCCAATTAGACCGAAAAATTGAAAATATTGGTTACCATCGGTCGTAAACGAAAATGCCTATTAAAAATCATTCACACAAAATAAATATTATGACGCATTGGAAGCTGCACCTAAAGTATAACGTTATTTCAATATACCGTAGTAGTGATACTAAACTTGACAGCTACCCAAAATCAACAATAACTTCAATATATGTCTAGGTTACCGAGAAAAACCAATGAGAACCGAATCGAAATCCTCAAACAATTAAAACTGCAGTTACAAAACTAGCGAACATTCCAGTCGTTCCTATAATTACTATAAAGCTCAATTCAATGCTATTCAATGTCGTAACGGACAGTCAGTCACTTAGTCAATGATCAAACCGGTATCCGATGACGACTATATTGTAGGTAAGGTACTGATTTCCGTGAAGTTTAGGATTTAACTAGAGATGGGCTGAAATATTCTGAATATTCGGGTTTGGCGGAATATCCGGATATTAGGTAGGTACGATTATGATAAGGGTATTAATATTTAACGACGGATATTTTTGGATGAATGTCATAGCATTGTGAGAATGGCCGAAGATCGAGCATTTGGAATGCTAGTGCTGTACATATACAGCAGTAGACTGCTATAGCCCAATGATGTGATAACTATGCTGATGAGTGCAATATAGAGAAGATGTTAATTTAATGAGATGAATACATCATACCTTATACGGAAAACGGTAATAAACATACTTAAAACTTCCGCCTTCTAAGACTTGAAGATAGTTAAAATATGTATTTAGTAAATTAGAATACGACGATATTTAAACATTTAAAAATGCAAGCTTATTGAGTGGTTTCCTAAATTTGAAAACATAAATAGTTAATATTATTTGCTGCTCAATGCTCCATTCGCTTAGTGTTTGCAAACGCGATTACTGAGCATTAAGCATGTTGTCCTGAGTTCAATCGCCGGGTCGGACCAAGTATTATTAGGTTTTCATTAGGTTTTTTCCTGAATTTGTGTCCAATTGACGCCAATGTAAATACTTAAACAAAATTACCAAAATGTGGGCATAATTTGCGAATTATGATTATCACATCTGTATTAGACCTGAGTGGCAGTAGTCTACTTCTGCAATACAGGCCTAATACAGGCGTGATGTTGTATGAAATTATTTAAATTAACTTCGAATATTCGGCCAGCAAATTATCCCACCACTAGGTCTAAAGTTTCACACAGATTTTAGGTCGTCACAACACGGTATGTAAATATTACAATGTTCCTTTTGGCTCGGCTTGTTAGTTTTAGTCTAAAGCACTTTAGCTAGATATAATATGCGTGTAATTTAACTCTTAGATATTTGAATACTGTTAGAACTTTCGCTCCGCCTGCTACAATATGGACTCTTTATTTTTTTTATTTTAATAACTGTGAATCTTGCGTTAACCATGTTTATTATTAAAGATGATTCTTTAAAACTCTCTCTGATTCTTCTTCTCTTTTTTTTTTGTCTTCTTTCTTTTGAACTAGAATTATACACTGTATGGGATCAGTGATGGCCCAGTGGTAAAGACCGCGACTTACAAGTTGTAGGTCGTAGGTTCGAACCCTGACAGGCGTTTTATTTTGTGTAAATTATTTCATCACCACTGCTCTCAAAACGGTGAAGAAAAACATCGTTAGGAAACCGGCATGTCCAAGAACCAAAACAAGACATGTGACATCTACAAACCCGCACTGGGCCCGCGTAGTGGATTACAACCCACTCCGTCTCACAGAGAGCAGGCCTGTGTCCCAGCAGTGGGAACAGTATAGGCTGATTATGATATACACCATTATTATGAGGTGATTGGTCAAAAAATCTCCAACCCTGTCAACATCACTTCATTAGGTGACAAAAATCTGTGAATGTTTGATTACATTCCTCACAAACCTTATCTAAATCAACAGTTATTCGATTGATACATGCTACAAGACAATCATTTCATCTGTTTAGAATACTGATGAAGACAAATGACGTCACAGAAGGTCCTCATAATGTTCATATTAAATTCTGAGCATTATGCCAGGTACGGAGGACCACTACCGGTCACGTTTGGCATATTGTATGTGCAAGCAGGACCCTACATCCACACGAGACAAGATATAATACTTCCCTACAAAAAAAAAATAGAGAACTTATAACTCAATAAATTATTATGATTCATACTTTGGCCAGCTTGGGTTTGGGTATACAACAAAGAACCTTAGAGACTTGTAATGTCAATGAAATGATTGATTTTGGAAAATTATCAATTTGTGCATAATTATGCTCTATAATAACTTCGTTTATCAATATTTTACTAGCGACCCACCCCTGCTTCGCGCGGTTTTTATGACTTGACAAAAGATCGATATTAATTCTTTATATACCTATGATGTATCTTTACAAACACGTAATCGCAAAAAAAATCAGCTGTTCCCTTACATTCATGTTTGCATAGCTCGTCGAAATTTAACAGGAACAGGAAATTTTTTTTTTCACTATTTCATGTTTAGTCCTGTTGTGAAAGTTGTTCATAATGATGAGTACAGTGACCCCTTAAGAGATTTCGTGTATGAAAAGATACATCATAAAATCTTTCCAGTATGGTGAAGACCGCATCAAAATCCATTGTGTAGTTTACAAGATCTAAGCGCTTACACAGACAGAAACGAAAAGCGAATGTATGCGTAAATTGGTATAAGGTATACTTAGGTAGTGTTAATTTATTACATTAATCACTTTACGGACGGTAACGCATCGATCAGTGTTGATATACTTAGCCGTTATACACCTATTTTTAGCCAATTACTTGGATTAACATGCAGAAAAAATGCAGTAAACAATGTTGCTACATATTGTTTGCAATGTGCTGGTACCCTCTTCGAGTTTAAGCTGGCAAACTTCAAAAGCGTGTTTACTCGTTAGGTTCCGAATGTATATATCGTAGGGTGATTAAATCATTCGAATTTTCGCAAAATCCTTAGAGGTATCCCTAGGGATATTGCGAAAACCCGGATATTTAGAACATGGAGAAAAAAAATCTACGAGCAATTTGGCAGTAGAGTTCCCGGGCCGCTATCGCGGCACCGCTCGCTACGCTCGCTCAGCTCGCGCGCGGTTGTTCCCAGTTCTAAACTAACCTAACCTATTTCACCCAGTTAAAAATACGAATCATACCATCTGCCGCAGAAATGTTTTCAATTTGTTCCTTATTACATGGGACTTAACATAACTTACGAAATGTGGGTGTATTATGAGTACCTCTGCCTCTGGCCTTCGGGAAAACAAGCCATTATGTTATGTTATAATTATTTTTTTGTTAGAAAAACTTACCGATAAAAATTGTCTTCCAACCTACAGGAATCTACTAGTACATCAAAAGACTTAAAAATTGATTTTGTTTTCGCTGACTCCGATACCTTTTAAACGAAACACAGTGCTGTTATGAGGCAACAGGTAGTAAGAATATTCAATTAATCAGACTAATTGAACCAAAGAATGCAGATTCTGAAAATCAAAAGGATTCGCCAGGATAGTTAGATAACAAAGAAGAAAACGTGGCAATGCTGCCAGTCTTCTGGGCACGTTTCCGGATGACAGCGATGCGGACGAATACTTCGACGCCTGAGGGTCCCTTTGTTTTTATGTCTATTATTAAGTCCTTTTAGTTTTAGTTTTTTTTTTTTGTTAATTATTAATTCCATAAAATAGAAAAATATGTAAAATATTTAAGAAGAAATGGATAGATGTTGCAAGAACCAATGAAAGAAGAATGCAATGCAGCAATGACTGTCAATGTTTCAAAGATTACAAAATGGTACAGACTTGGAGGCCAGCCAACTACGCTAGATAACTACCAATCCTAGAACGTACAAATATTGTTACTAACCCTAACATGCCGCAGTTTACACCACAATTACCAAAATTGCATCCAACTATTTTAACCCTTTCGTAACTGCAGTGAGTAAGCAGAGTTTTGCAAGAAAGTGGCCACCATGACTCACGAACAAGCCCGAACTTTACCGGACCTTACCGAATCCGAAATGATAAAATATCGACAATATTATTACTCAGATATGCGCAAAATTCTACTGGTTTTGCCGGTTTTAACGATATTTATTCGGCAGTATTTTTATAGATGTCGCGCCCAAATGGGAGGCCAATGTCCCATAATGTGATGTATGCGGAAGATAATTTTAATACATGGATAAGTAATTTGTTCGCTCGTTTTTTGTTGTTACACAAAGTAATTGGTGATCGTATGATTTGCATACTAGTGTACCTCGTCCCTATTTGTTGGAATACCCAATTTTCCATTAAGTTGCCTTGGTACAAATACTCTTACTACTCCATTCCTACCCGACTGCCCCAGAAGGAGAGTATTGTTTTTGATATATTTTTCAAAGCTTCTGCTTCAAAACTTTTTTAGAAAGAGTACGATCAATATGCATACTCATTAAAATTTTTGAATGGAGCTTTTTGTCAATTCCAAAAACTTTTGCGTGTAACCATTAGCTAAAAAGCTGTGCAAAACATACTTTTATTTTCGTAAAAAGACATTTTTATTGCTGTGCCTTTTTAAACCAACAAATAATAGGCCCAATCTTGGCACATCTGAAATAAATGTTGTATGGCGGTAATTATCTAAAGGTAATTATGTATTATTATGTTATTTCATTTCATAGTTCAGTACACTCCACTGATAAAGATTATAATAATATTCAAATGATTAATTCTCAACACTTGATCACTATCGCCTAAAGCAAGACCCAAAACATTTGTTACCAACAATTTATCATATACACCAGTGGGCGAAATATCAGATACATCATGTTATTGACCGAAAGGTTCCTAAACCTAATGCCACTGACCGCTTCACTACAAACACAATACTCAAATACATACATAATTATATAGATAGTACGTACAGCCATATAGTACCCATTAGTACTAGGAAAACTCAAATTATTGCACGTATATAGCCCTAGAGGCCAATTTAGTATGTCGCTTTTATAATTCAGCACACATGCTCACGGTTGGTATATAATTTAGGATCCATATCCCTTGACCTGCCTTGTGATGTAAAATAGTCTTTTTGGCAGGTCTTAGTATGCTGGTTAGTTGTTGCATCATGCATGATTGAGGGAAATGAACGTTGGTTTTTATAAGTTAAGGCTCTTACATACTGGCGCGATTCGCCGCGCGACGCGAATTTTAACAAAACAATATCTGAGAAAACTTCACGGCGAACAATGCGGCGGCGTCGCGTCGCGCGACGAATCGCCCCAGTATGTAAGAGCCTTTAAGGATGTTATCGGGTGTATTTTGTAATAATGAGTAATCCTGTGTTATCAATTTTTGTCGTTTATCATTAACTAGCGACCCACCTCGGCTTCGCACGGGTGCAATGCTGATACTAAATACTAATGGATGTTATTATACATATAAACCTTCCTTTTCAATCACTCTATCTATTAAAAAAAACCGCATCAAAATCCGTTGCGTAGTTTTAAAGATTTAAGCAAACATAGGGATATAGGGACAGAGAAAGCGACTTTGTTTTATACTATGTAGTGATATGTTAGTAAGTAGGTTTTAAGTGCAGATTACCAATGTGTAAGAAATTTTGGTAATTTGAATATACCCTCACTATCGCTAACTGATTTAGGGGCTGATAAAGAATAAACTCACATCTGAGGAGCAGCGGAAAGTAGTTTCCTGAATTTATCATAATTTCCTTTATTTAATTATTTACTTACCTACATATTAATTATATTTTTAAATATTAGAATTTAAAAAATATAAAAACATTTATCATAATAATTATTATTAACAATAGTTCACACTCTGTAAAAGCTCATTTACTTTAGTAAAAGCTGTGACTGCGGAATTTTTATATTGATTCTAAAACAATAGAAAGTGGACAAAATATAATCATACACAATTTAAACGCATAACATCACGCCTTGTTTCCCCGAAGGGCAGAGGTGTAGGTACTGCGAGGTTTTATGCGATACGCAACCTCATGTGATACAGGCTGGCTATTGCGTAGCCAACAGTTTCGAACGTTCCAACAATTTAGTTCAAATAGATTAGGAGTGTTATTTTGTTTAGGGAGGTTCAAAACCTCCGAAATGTGTACGCGTCTCTTATCAATAAACCCTCTTGAAACCTCCACCAGACACCCTCACACATAGAGCTGACGCTCCTAAAGCGTTACAGTACACCCACATTTCGCCAGTTGATATAAATCCCATGTAATAGGGGGTGATCCTTTTGCCATCAACCGGGCACAAATCCAAACTCCGGGCTCCTATTGAGAAATTCTAGATGGAAAAACCCAATAACACTTTGCCCGACACAGGAATTTATTTATTTTAAACTTTTCGCACAAAAAAATGGTACAAAGGCGGACTTAATGCCTGAGGCATTCTCTACCAGTCAACCAAGGGTGGTGAAGAGATTAGATGGCAGATGCTCTAATTGAGAGGAACAAAGAGAAAAAATATATAATATATCGTATTGCATTATAGATAAAACAGGTTTATAGTACATAAATAAGCTATAAACTTATGATACATATACTTACATACATACTTACTATAATAAATACTATAAATATATATAAAACATACAAATTCAAGGGAGAGAGGTGATGACATGACTCTACTCTATTTATTTTGAAAAAAAACTCCGCAGTTTCCGCTTAAATGCATAACGACTGGTGGCCGTCCTGATATCAAGAGGAAGCGCATTCCAAAGAAGAATGGACTGAATATGAAAAGAAGAATGAACAAAGTCAGAAGTATGAAAAGGACAGAGTAGGAGAAGATTGTTAGAAGAACGCAGAGTCTTAGTGTGTGAAGAACACAGATATTGGAAGTGAGACACAAGATAAGAAGGAGGAGTGGGGAGGAATCGAGCCGACCAGGCAGTAAGAGACTAGCAACGAGGCGTAGGTAAACAAATTACTTATGGGGGATGAGCTAAGGTAGCACGCGAAATTATTTTTTTCTAAATTCAAGGTTATATCTTTGTTACAGTCGCTAATCATATTTTAATCAACATACAACCTGACAATGACCTGCAAATTGCAAAGAAAATGAATTTCGCGGGCTACCCTGAAACGTTCGCCTTAAATAGATAATATAAGAGAATACTATAAGAGTAGGGAAAGACCAAAGAAACGATTGATCAGTTCATTCGTATGAAACATGATATGACTAGAAAGGGGGTGACTACTATAGTTGCAAAACTTCTGAAAAATTCGGAATAATTCCGGAATACTTCTGGGAAAGTTTCTTTAAATCAGAATTATTCAAAATGAATATAATTAAGTTTTTTTTATTGCTGAAAAATCGTATTTTGCATCGATCGTCGATCGTCGCCGCCGCTGCCCCTCTATGCGCCGGCGCCAGCCGCTGCGCTCCTCGAGTCGTGCGTGCAGGCAATGGCGGTGCGGGGTGCGGTAAGACGGGAGATGCTCCCCGGAGAAGTTTTCCCTCGCCCCGCGAGAAAGATTCGTACCCCGCAATCGAATGTTTCCGCGGAATATTTCGCCTGAATAATTCAATGGGAATAAACGTGTTTGTTTGTGGTGTGGTGGGTGAGTTAATTATTGTTCAGTGGCACATACGTAAGTAAAATATAAATGTTTATTTTATTATAAATGGAATTGATTAAGTATATGTTGATATTTTTATAGGTAGATAATAGGGAATATGCATGTATTTTTTTTATATTTTTATTCGATAGTTTACATCGTCAAATAATAGTAAAAAAAAATTCGACGGCAAAAAAGCAATTTAAAGTAGTTAAAACAATGTTTAAAAATATCCAACCGATCCGGGCTATTTAAACGCCCTCCATTTGGCGCGCTTGGTGTGGTGACGTCACAGTTCGTGAAAACAGACAAGCAACTGTCAAGTCAACGTCAAAAACTCCTTTTTCTATGAGCGTTTGACATTGACTTGACACTTGTTGATTGACTTGACATTGACATTTTGATTGTTATTCCGGATTGTTACGTCACATCCGCTCTTAGAATTTTCAAGTATTTGAATTACTCAGTTTTTTGAGACTTTTTAAAAATTAATTTCTCGCTCAAAAAGAAATTGTATTCAAAAATATTGATGGAGGCATAATTCTGAAGTAACATAGTTTATAGAAAAAAATATTTGACCCATATTTGAATCACATGCATATTCCCTATTATGTCAGCCTGCGATTAACAGGATTTTAATTCATTTGTTTTTAGGTCGGTACCTACTTATTTCGAAATCGAATGCTATTTTGGAACGAAGTTCCTTATCGCGCGTTGTGAAAGGGGGCTAGACGGAAAAAATTCTTACGAAAAGTTGTCACGACACTTTTTACCCGACACTTTTTGCGCGACGCAAAGGAGGGTAATGTGTTTATTACCATGGAATGGAATGGAATGGAATGGACGACTGGACTGGAATGGAATGGAATGGAGTGGTGTGGAGTGGAGTGGAGTGGAGTGAGGTGGAGTGGGGTGGAGGGTCGAAAATCGCTTGAACCTTTTTTTTAACCTGCTATCGTTAAGCAAGTTAAAAAAACAGGTGCAAGCGATTTTCGACCTTATTGACATTTAAAATTTAGTTTGTTTTTTCTGACATTCTCGTTAGCTAACATTGCTCCATTAAAATCCGGTGTTTGCATAAATGTCAATAAGGTCGAAAATCGCTTGAAGGTCGGAAAACATTTGTTTAACGATAGCAAGTTAACTTCGTTCCATCCGGGTGTCCCTTGACACCTCTCAAGTTTTTTTTATGTCAGTTGTGGAATAAAAAACCAGGCCTAGCATATTTGATTGGTTTTTTTAAAAAGGGTTAGGTAAGTAAGTACCTATGTTTTTGGTTAGTTTGTATGTAGCTCTGTACGCATCGCGAGGATTCGCGAGTCGCATAGGTAGGTATTAATCATTACCTATAGTGCGTTGCAAGTTGCAACTAAGAATGTGCCCGAGTCCGCGCCATCTTGTGACGGCTGTCAAAACTAACGATTTCGGTAGGGTCAGCAAAAAAAAAATATTCATATACATTTTTTTGACAGTTGAAATATTCCCAAAGCTTCGGAATATTTCCGAATACTTCCGAAGTATTCAACGGGAATGATTCGGAATTTTTCCCGCCAGCATCTATAGTGACTACCGACATGTCGACTAATAGAGAATTATGGAAGACAAAGACATGTTGTGCCGACACCAAATAAATTGGGATATCACAGGAAAATGATGATGAATGATGAATTAAGTAGATACCTACTTAGCTACCACATTAAACAAACTACTGACCATCACAAGATTACCCCAATCATCTTATAAACTCACAAACTAAACAACCACACGCAAATTGTCGCTTTCGACATCTCCATCAAATTACTCGTAGGTAAAGTGTGCATATGGCAAATAAATCGCTGTCATCTGAACGATTTCGTAGCGTTACGTACGGATTGCAGCGTCATTCGCGTGAGCTGACCACTTGCAGTAGGCCGAAAAAAGAAACTATTGGTACACACGCGATCGTATGTGTAAACTATGTTATGGGATTTAGAGTGGTCTTGGTTACGGATAAACTAGTTTTATTATTTGTAAAATAGAACACAGATAAAGCAGTTAAGAAATAAACCACAAAATCCGACTCGAAGGACCAAATTATTGTGCAGCCATCGTAAGTAAACACACATATAGGTACAATTTACTTAATCAAACATCATGACGATTTTTATTGTAAGTAGGTAAGTACCCATTTTTTCACTACTATTTTATCTTTTAACATTGAAGGAAGATGTAAATATCGTGAAGAAAGTTTTTAGTATGAATGTCATTAGTAGGTGAAAACCAAAGAAATGATAGATGGATTGTGTGAATGACGATATGGCTTGATAGGGGGTGACTACGAGATGACTAATAGAGAAATATGGAAGTAAAATATATTTTGAGGCTATCACAAATAAATTGGGATCTGGGCAAGAGAATGATAATATTTTATCTTTCATCAAAAGGTTTTTAAAACTGAAAATTATCGGTACAACATTACATAATCAACCTTATTTTTCTATGGGACCAACCTTGAAATCGCGAAAAAAAATCAGCTGTTCCCTACATCTGTGTTCACTTAAATCGCAAAAATTTATGGAACAGCAGATATTTTTTTCGCGATTTCAAAGTTGCTCCCTTAGAAAAAGTTGTTCAAAATGATGAGTATAATGAACCCTTTTCGGGATTAGCATAAACAAAAAATAAGGTGGTTTAACTAAAATTTATATCGGTTGATTATCCTATTCATTAAGATTATTTAATGAGGCATCATTTACCTTTACATGTTTTAATTGTAAAACTGCTTTGTTAGCTAAATTGATTTCCACCGAGAGCACTTATTGGATGATTTGGTTATTATTTATAGTTGAAATCTTTAATCATCGCGTGTTCTTAGTATTTAGATTATTCCACTTAGTAACCTAACATAGCATTTATTTTAGCCATATGAATACGTTAAACATGTCTATTTCAGGAAAATTAACTAATTCCTTCATTAGATTGTAAAAATGTATTTATTTTTGTGTTCAAGAAATCGAAAAACGTTTTAGCGAAAGTTTTTAAAAAGGATAATTTTGAAATCGATTTGATTGCAATAAAATCTTTAACCATTTCGAAATTTCAAATAACTACTTGCATGAAATATAGTCCATTACTATGAATTTCTAATAGAAAACGGAAATCAAAATTCTAGGCTACCATGTCGTGTCTTAGATTCTAGATAGAATTTCAATTAATGACGCAACTCCGCTTAGTCTAAATACAACCAATGAAAGTAAATGCTACTGTTGTAATAACCATCAAAATTAATTGGCCCAAACATAAATCCTAGGCTTGCACAAAATAATGTACGTAGATCGAACAGTAGCAAATGCATAAAAAAGGTGAAAATAGTGATATATTTTACTCTCCAAACGACCTACCAGGCAAAATAGGAGCATCTAGGTGAGTGTTATGCGACGAAAAATCTCAGACAGGAAATAATTAAAATATAGAAAGAAAGAAAGTGGGCAGGGAAGACATAGTTTCCTAAGTTTCTTGGTATGGATAAGCAATAGGGAAGAATGCAGTTGGAAGTTGATACGGCATTTTGTTTATAACGTAAACTAGATCATTATAAGAATTGAGAATAATTAGACGAATGCTAAAACAGAAAGTGCGTAGGAAGAAGAAGAACTTGCATAGATACACAGTATAATAGAGTTATATAGCCTCTATATTAGCAAAACCAGGAACTCTTTTATCATCAAACAAAGCAAAAAACATCTTTCAATTTGTAGAGCTAGATAAACATATTACAGCATGGACGACTCTTGTGAATTTCTCAATCAAATTCTCGGTGGATTTAGCTTTCAAAACAACGGTTAATGACATAAATCAAGACATAATAGCTATTATTGAGACGTTCACACGGTTCGGGTGCATTGAATTATTAATTTGATTTTCCGAATGTATGATTCAAATCAATAAACACGTGTGAGGCAGGTTTCCTATTTGAATAGGATATACATGAGACAACGATTGAATAAAAGAATATACATAATAAAAGAAGAATACTAAAGTAGATAGCCCAAAATTGGAATTCAGCCAGGAGGATGGATAGACAAAGATATGAACAAAAATAAAGAAATGGACAAAATAGAACCAAAGAAAACGCAAACTTATGATTGAAGGTTGTAATGCAAAGAGTCTTTAAGTAAACTACATTAAAGCTGGTGAAGTTCATCATTAGATATTGTTCGTAATGGCTAAGTTAAGTCAAAGGTTTTAAAATTAACAATAGGACCTAAAACCGTACTCAAAGAAGACTATAGGAAAAAACAAATGAAAGGAGTGAAAGGAGGTCTTATTGAAATATGTATATTTGCAGAAAAGAAGGTTTCTGCTAATTATTTCAAAAAGCTGTAGACATCGATAGAGGTGCATATCATTTCTCCGCCTACAAAGTCGCTGATAGCCATTTAATCATAGAATGGATGAAAGCAGCACCTCTTGTTCATCAAGCATGAAATACCGAAGCGACATGGATACATCAAACGTTCATCGCAATAACTGTCTCATAATTAACTAAGTATTTCGTTCCGTGAGGAACTAATTAATAGAGGTACGTAACATATAATGAACCTGCAATAAGGAGTATTGACCCCACCCCTATGCTGATAGTATAATGCATGCAAAAGGAGGATTTAGCACCACCATGCTTGTTAAATAGAACGGAGATTTCGCAGGGTAGTCACAGTAATTGATATACAAAGGAAAAGGGGAAGACATATGATAAACGGTTGAAAAAGAGAGAGACGTTAGGAAAAGGTTACATGGAAGAAGGATTCTTACATGCAACCCTTCAAAATGTGTATCATATGTAAAGCAAAAGCCGTCTCTCCGTCTGTCTATCACAAGGCCTTATCTTTTAACCGTAAGTATAGGTAGGTCGGGCAACTTAAAATTTGCACCGAATACGTTGTAATGTAACCCTTCCCACAGAAAAAACCCAAGGGGCATCCCCATACAAAAAACCTCCGAGAAAACCATTTTTGTAACATATCTTGTTCCTGTTCTGTCTTATAATACCTAATCAGTTAGTTCTCTTCCCATCTTAAATTCGGAGAATCAATCTTCACAAAAATCGACCTTGAATCTACAACTCTATTTTGACGAATTCAATACCAAACTGCACACAATAAAAAACACCAATTACCTACTATGTTCTAAGAAGATGAATCATTGTCGAAAAAATCTCAATTATAAATTATAAATTATTTATTCAGAGTAACAATGAGACTCATAGTGTTAGTAACAATAAAATAAACTTACAACTATGTTAGTGATTCAGTTCCAACAAGTACCTACACAAAACAAACACAACATAAAAAAATCACTGCTTCCGTAATCCAGCTGAAATACTGGAGCAGCGACTCACAATACAGCAGTCCAGCCTGCCAGCAATCATTCCCAGGATGCTGTTGGAACTGGCCCGCACCCTGCGCACCAAGGACGCACATCTTTTACGCATTAACGCATAAAAGCAGTCAACACGTAATTCCGCAAACATTCCTCCATCCAATACCTACCTCCATTACCTTCCTTCATTCCAATACCTATGCAAAAAAAAAAAAACTGTATAGTCGAATTCGAAATTACATTACCACCCTTAGGTTGAATGTCTCTTGCACGTCATAAAATGACGTTTATTACGTGACGTGACGGTGAAACTTCACTAGGGTTCAAACCCTAGTGAAGTTTAAATTTAAAAGTACTCCAAGGATAGGACGCTCTCAGGCTAGGTGGAGCGAAGTTCGTCGCAGGGTAGTTGGTAGCAGCTGGATGAGAGTTACCGAGGATCGAACGGAATGGCGTGCAATTTGGAGAGGGCTATGACCAGCAGTGGGCTGCTGTATGCTGATGATGATGATGATGACAAGGATCTTTTGGCGCTCGAATAGCGTCGACAGAGTGGCGCTGTTGGTAAACAGGTGGGCGATTGTTTTCCTGTTGATCCTTGTACAGCTTTACTAGAAATTGTTACCAAAAGTGGCAAAAAAAATACAAGGTCGACTATACATATACAAACATGGATTTAATACCGGTGCAGACGGTACATCGTCACGGCAACTCATCGTCGGTCACTTTCGATGTTCATCTTGCGCAAACGCATCTGTTCGAGCATTCCGTACGTTTTCGTTTCGTACCATTTTCTAATTCGTCATGTGCAACTGTTGTTTATTTAAATGTCAGTTGTTAATTGTTTATTGTCAAGTTTACGATGATTTTTTGTTGTTTTTTGGATATTAAAGAACTGTTTTCGGAAGTTGTGTAGTTTAGAATGCTTCTAAAATAGGAATATAGTATGATTGTTTTACATTTTATTAATAGTAAGTACTTGTTGTTGCCTGTTGTTACGGTCTATTTTCATTCTAATATGATTCAATTTTGTAACAGTTTGATTTGTTATAATATTTATTTAAATATTTGATAACATATAGAAAACATGTTGTTACTTTTGGCAAAAGATATTTCGTAGATTTTATTTGCTTTTAAAATGTAAAATACTCTTCTTTCTTTAAAATACACACTGTGTTATTTTGTTTATAAATTCCAGGCCGAGCTTGTATGGAACCGTGGCATCTCCTTTACATAAAAATTGCTGGAAGCCAAACAGTATTTAAATCCTTTTAAAATCATTAAAGCCCTCATATTACCTAAGCTCTTTAAAATCATTATACTCCTCAAAATACCTAAGCTCCTGCCATAAATTCTCCTTCAAGCTCAGATAGGGATGCAAGAAGTGTAAAAAAGTATCGATATATATCGTATCGATATTAAAAAAAAATATCAATATCGATTTCGATATATCGAAAAAAAAATATCGATATATCGATATATCGGTGAAATTTTCAAAAAAAAAAATTTACTTTATGTACTTCAAGTTTTATAATCATTTTAGTACCAACTAGGAACAAAAAGTACTAATAATTTTTACGGCTCTGAATTCCAGCGGTTTTTTTAGTCAGCGGCGACAACAGTGTTGCTATTGAAAATATATCGTTTTTGATACATTTTCGATACTTGATATTTTATATCGATACATCGATATATCGAAATAATAAATATCGCCTGAAAATATCGATATATCGGACAAAAAATATCGATATTTCGATATATCGATATTTTTTCTGCAAGCCTAAGCTCAGACACGACTCATTTAACATTTCAAAACTCTGAGTGACCCGGCCTTGGTTTCCATATATTTGCCAAAGGCAGCTCATACTTGCACAGAGGCAATCTCAACAAGTAAGGTAAACAGGTTATACTCGACGATATTCGTTAGCTATTCAATGATACCTGTGAAAAGATGGTGGTACTATTGTAGGAAAAGTCACTTTTGAATGGCTTTTCACCTGAATGATGTATCTAAAGATGATAAAGACTCGATATTCTATCCAGTGGATTGGTTATGATTTCCTAAGAAAAATAGATTTAAAAATGATAACGATTTGGATAGTTCATATGACAGAAGAATTTGTAGCGAGAAACATGATATTGATTGAATTAAAATATTAGTTTGTTCTTGAATGCCTTTACCTACTGATGAATTCATGATAAGTGATCATAAAAATACAAAGATCTTTTAACCGTGACTAGAAATCATCTGAGTTGACTAGCTTATTTAGTAAAAAACAATTGAACAAAAAAAATCGTATGCATGTTTTTATTCGCAGAATATTGTTTTTGTTTGTCATTCTAAAACTATGAAATAAGCAAATCATATTATATTAAATCAACAATTTACAAAATGACCATTAAATTCGAATCTTGACTAGCGACAAATAAGTGAGTTACAACTCACTTTTACCAATCGAATGCATCCCATAGTAACCTTGTCACACTGTTTACATAGTTTCGCGGTCATTTTGTAATGGCCACACTTACACCGGCTCATACATTCATCTTTTAACTGTAAACTATTATAAGCTTCTTGACACATTAAACCAAGCATCGTTAGTGCTTTTTAGTGAATTTAGAATGATGTATTGTTTATTTTTACAGCCGAAGTATTGGTAACTGTTTATTTTAGACTGGCACTTCGCCCACGACATTGTCTACGCAGATTTCGTAGTTTCCCCTACGGACTTCCACACCCCCCTTTGAAGGGGTAGTTTTCGAAATTTGGTAGTGGTAGTGTAGTGGTTGATGTATATTTAAAGCCTTACTCATACTGCGTAGCCTTGGGTCGTTTGCCTTTGTTCAATTATAAATACCGAATTCATTAAGTAGGTACTGTGAGAGATATTAATCAAAATATTCAAGTGAGGATTTCACACTTGAGAGAAAGGCCTAAAGTCAATTAATTTCTACAAACATTGTAACATTACTTCCTGCGCTTACGCAAGCAAAGTGATATTGTTTAACGATGGAGTCATTCGCTTATTGGCGAGTTATTACTACCTACCAATGGTTGATGGTAACTATTACTAGTAGATAACATACTTCATAATGTAACACTCTATCTACTCCAGTTTAATTGTAAACGAGATCATTTCCCAACGTTACGTAATTAATTGGTTTATCTGTGCGTAAATGATTATAAACTATGTCATAAAACAATATAAATGTTTCTTTAAGGTGTTATTCTCAATATTTTTCTTTCGAAAGATTAATTAATTGTAATTTCTGCAATTTGGGCCCTTTAGCTTTCGTTCTACGAAAGATTTAATAGTCGTTTTATATAATTGGCTCCCATGTGATCTTAGAGAATGAGCCAGAATTACCATGAATTGTAAGTAGGCACGAAAAGAAGGTCCTACTTAATGTTTTATTTTTAATAATCTCTGTGTCCTGCAGACCTTTTCCCAATTTATTTGGGGTCACCACAGAATGTCCTGGATTGGAGACCGCGTAGCGCCAAGCATAGTGTGTGACGCCCCCCAGCCAGATTGACTGATGACCCTCAGAAGGTAGCTGGGACAGATTGTTTGTGGAAGGCAGAGGACAGGGTGTTATGATGCAGCCTGGGGGAGGCCTTTGTCCAGCAGTGGACTGCGATAGGCTGAGTTGATCGATTGACAGAATGTCAAACCAACCGAATCTGTTTTTCCTTCCTTGCCAGGTGGGTATCATTTTGTGATATGGAACTATACCATTCCTTTGGCTTATAAGTAACTTGCTGATGCCCGCGGCTTCGCCCGCGTGGATGTCGGTTATTTTATACTAAAACCTTCTTCGAGAACCACTCACTATCCACCACCACCACACACTATCTATTGGTGAAAACAGCATGAAAATCGGTACAGTAGGTACTTTTTGAGTTTATCGCGAACAGACAGACGCGGCGGAGGACTTTGTTTTATAATATACTAGCTGCGCCCCGCGGTTTCACCCGCAGAAGTCCTGATCCCGTGGGAATATCGGGATAAAAAGTATCTTATGTGTTAATCCAGGTTATAAACTATCTGTGTGCCAAATTTCACTAATTTTTGCGTGAAAGAGTAACAAACATCCATCCATCCATCCATACTCATAAACTTTCGCGTTTTTAATATTAGTTAGGATTTAAGGATTATGATATTTCGCCTTCATCGTCGTTTATGTAGATCATGTTTGATGAACACTTAACAAACAGAAAGTAGAACTATTTCACACTCGTCCGTTATTAAGCCACTGACAAACATTGCATCGTCAGTTAGATAACAGACGATCAAGTGATGATCACTTACCTAATGACGTGATTGATTCCTCGCTAATTAGGTACGCTCAGTTTGGTAATATGTTGCTATGTAATGTGTGATGTTTAGGCTTCTAATGATTGGTTAAATTGGTTTAGGAAAGCGATATCATTTGGAGGTTTTAAAAATGAGTTGATTGTGGTTTAAAAAGCTTAGTTAGTCGTCGCAAGTAGGCAAACTTTACTTCATCATAGTCATCATTTCACTCGAAAGACGTCCACTGCTAGACATGGCCTCCAAGCACCGCCACTTCGACCGGTTCTGTGCTTCTTGCATCCAACGGATTCCCGCGGTCTTCACCAAGTCATCCGTCCACATAGCCGGAGGCCTTCCAAGGCTACGTCTTCCAGTACGCGGTCGCCACTACAGAACCATTCGGCCCCATCGGTTTTCTGTTCTGCGAGTAATGTGCCCTTCCCACTGCCATTTAAGTTTGGCAATTCTTCGGATAACTTGGTTCTCCTACGGATCTCATCACTTCTGATACGATCACGTCGGGAAACTCCAAGGATAGCCTAAGGGCAATTGCCCTTTGGGTGACTTTCAGCCTTCTAAAGAGGCCTATGGTGAGCGACGACGTTTCAGTGCCATAGTGCCACAGGGAATTAAAGAGTAATAAATATATTTACTTACCTACTTCTCTCTAATGCAATGGGTATTTTTTTATACTTAGTTAAGTAGGTACTTTATTTTTGGGCTATAAAGCTTAGAACAGAAGGGACACCGTTGTTTTTCACCAGAGATTACCACAATAGTGCTAGGGATTTTAACACCCTAGTCAGTAGAAGGTCGAAATAATATACGCTATTCCATAAAAAAAAAAAAATACCAAAAAATATATACCTTAGTAGGAACAGTTACTTTCTACGACAATCATACAATTCACTATAATTTACTAAAGACGACATATTGCGATAATTTCCGTAATTTCTATGAAACTACACACGTCGCCACACTCCATTTATTACACATAACTCATGGGAATTGTAACACAAAACGGTAACACTTACCATAATAGATGTACTTATAGTTTTACACATTATATACAATACATATGTTTATGAAATCATTTTGTTTATATAACGATCGAGCCAATGGGAGTGTAATATCTTCCGATGTGACAACGTAACGAGAAGGAAAGTTTATGATAGTGTTGATGACTCTGTGCCATCATGTGTTCTGTAGTGTGATATTTCAAAGGTAATGTTAAAAGAGGGTTTGAATGGTGAGAAAATAGTAGATATTAAATTCACAAAGCAAAATAAAATTAGAAGGAACTGCACTTCCCATATTCAAAATGCCTTCTAATATGGTAACACAATACTTTGAAAAAAAAAAAAGAACCTTTATTTGGTTATTTTTGCCATAATAACATGATATCATAACAAAATAGATTGAATGGATCGGAAAACGTGCTTGTGTCCTTTTTTAAACTGACAAAGATCGGATGGAAAACTGAACCTATTAACACATTACAAATCATGGTCAGTCACGATGTGTTAAAACTATGCAAACTCATTTTTTTAAACCTTTTATTTTCTAGAAGGGCATTAAGCAAGATTTTTTTTCTTTTCACATAAATACTTTATATATATTTATTTTTATTTTAATTGTTGTATTTTGGGAAAATATAAAAATAAATCTTGCAACATTTTGGTTAAGGCTTCTAGACCTTGTCACTAAATTATCTTCATACCATTTTATTTGACAAATTAGATACAATATTGACTCATCAATGAATACAAATCACATTTACAACAATAGCAAAACAATAAATATGAAAATCTCTAACAAAAGAATCATAAGGAAACTTCAATTTTGGCATAAAACCTTTTAGGATTAGCATAATCGATTCGTATAAGATCCCGCGACGTTTTATCCGAGGTCATACTTTATTTGACGTATCATCTCGTTAGGCTTTGTAACTAGGTGTAATTAAGGCGTGACTCATATAAGAAAAATATTTAATTAGTGGTTAAGCAAATGAGCAAATACATAATAATTATAAATGAAAAATTTGGTCTGTGGTGTAGGAAGGAACTGTGGTGTAGGAAGTCTGTCCCTAAATCGGATGGACTCATAAGATAAATAAAAAGGTAGGTAGTCGGATTCTCGGTTTAGATTTGACGGTGGTGTCAAAGTCAAAGTCAGATCATTTATTTCAAGTAGGCCACCTCTAAGGCACTATATGAACGTCATTTAGGTACAAGAAAATAGAATTAATTGTAGGCGCCCTTTCGAAGTAGTTCCGTATAGAGATGATAAGGTGACAAGCCTATCCCGGATAAGACAGCAATAGACATTGGTAAGAAATGAACTGCTCATCAATACAATATTATCGGGAAAGTCGATAATTAGCTGAACACATTATCGCAGACATTATCGCACTAATACTATCGCATGTGGATTCTGTTACTAAACATGAAGCTATTGAATAAATTAAGTTTTTATTCAGATGCATGTCATTATTGTGAGACTTTTCACTTAATAAGTTGTTAATATGTATGATAATCGGCTTTTTAACGTACGAGTAAGAAGTAGTTTTATGCCCTGACTGGAGGCCTTAACTGGACTGGAGTGCCTCATTAAGGCATCCACAGGATAGTCTAGCCGACAACCTCATAGGAAGACCAGCGAAATGCAATTCCCAACAAAAAAAATACAACGTAATTAGGAGGTACCTTGATACTTTGGTATTTAATTTTTAATGTTAAAATATATGTATGTTTATTTATGATAGAGTCCACCAACCGACACTTGACCTGGGTGATGGATTCTGGCCTACAAACTCTCACAAAGAGGAGGCCTGTGCCAGTGGGAAAATTAATTGCTGATTATGCACATTAATTTGAAGAAATATAATTAGAAGGTAGAGTAACAAAACCTTTGAAACTTTCTCTTCTTGCATACCTTTACAAAGTATCTAATTAGAATCGGTATTTAGATTATGCGTATAATTAAATTATACAAATTATTATTCCATATTTACGAAGTGTTGGAATGTTTAATATTTAAAGGCATTATGTCAGACTCTTAAAATAAAATTCGTTTTGTCGAAAATGTGAAGTTTTTTATTCAATCGATGTTTTTTACGTAAATGTGTGAGGTTTTATTACTAATTACTTGTTTATTTTCAAAAAGCTTTGGTATAATGCTTGACTATTCACGACTGAGTGATTGTATCAAAAATTCAAAACTCAGTAAAAAAATCTTATTGAGTTAGCACCTCACATCATAAATATTTTACAAACCAGCCGTAGAATTACAAACCAGCCGTAGAATTATTATTATGAGTACGGTTTTTTTTATTCGATTACCACACACACAAAGAAATAATAAAAATTAGAAAGAAATTATAGGAATATCCCATTTTAATTCAATTCTCAGTAATAATTCATTTTTTAGCTTCAACAGCTTTTTAAATCCCGAAACAGAAATTAAAAAAAAAACTTACTACAAAATCCAGTATCCCAAAGAACTTCAATACGTCCAACAATTAGGGAACCCAAAAACACAAGTTCACCGCACTATTCGTTCACTCACACAAGAAAATTCGGAAAATCTTTCGGTAAAATTCACTCAAACACTTTAAAAAAAAAATCGCAAACTCAAGTCTAAAAAATATCGAGGTAAAATGAGCTTTGTTGCGAATGTTTTATGGTTGATATTCGCTCGTCGTAGCGGTATATTGATGTCCGCGAATGATGCGTGTTTACGGCGTGGTGTGTGCCGCTATTTTGCGCGCGCGCACCTGTGCTCGCCCACAGCCCCGTAAGTGGGTGACATAGAATTCAGGCAAAGCCAACAGGTTTAGATTTTGATTATGATTTTTTGGAGATTTTAGAAAATGACATGGAATGAAATTTTTTGAAGCTTCTTTTTCATATAAGTGCATTTTTTTTGGTTTTTATGATCTTAATAGAGTCTGAAAGATAAAAAAAAAACAATTGTCAATATCTCATTCACAAAAGTAAAACGAACAAGGCATTTATCATGCAAAGTAGGTGCAGTTCACTGAATTTACTGATAACATAACATTACTTACACGTCAATTTTCAGTTTCCCTATGTCTCTTTAACTTACAGTTATTATCATAATTGTGGAGTGAACATAAGTAAGTAATAAGAAACCCAAGGATTGAATATCTAATTAAGATAATTACTAAATTGAAACCAAAACCTGAATTAACACAAAGCCAATTATCCAATTATCATTATTATAAAGTAATTAAAACACACTTTCTCAATACTGCCTGCAAAATACGAAACTACACACGGTGAAAAATAACTTTCTGTCAATTGTATAAATAAAGATAATTGGTTGGTTTAGGAAAAGTTGTTAAATACAAATACTTCTAAAACGCTTAGAGTAAACATCTTCGTGCCGGTCTGTGAGCACAACACAGACCTTAATTATGTGCTTGAGCATTTAACTTTCACTCACTTTTAACAGGTTAAGCTCATCTTCACAAAATTTTGGACAGGTTAAGGTAAACTGCGTTGAAGAGTTTAGAATCGTTGTGCTCAACAAAGGTAGGTCAAGGTTAGCTAGGATGAGGCCTACCCTTTTGAGATCCCAAGCAGTTTAGGCTGCCCAGTTGCCGTAAAAACGATACACAGTAATTTACCAAAAAAACGATTTCAGAATATTTGTTTATAAATTATTTCAGAAACTTTCCAAGACTGATTAAATAATGCGCTGGCTACGCTGGCTACTTAGCTCCACTTTCTGAACGTCATACAGGTCACTGCAAATCCTTAAGTCATCATAACTGACACTCGTATTTCGATACACCGGTCACAACAACTAACTTAGCAACTAGGTAACGAAGTCTGTTACTAACAACATACCCTAATCACCCTAACGAACGTTTTACTATAACTAATTCAAATTCGCCTGAAAATTACCTCTTTTTAAACGTCAAAAACCACTACCACTCACTCTTTCCTAACGGTGGAGTTGAAAAACCTATGTAGGTATCTCCCTACAAATATACCGCATTTTTTTTTGGATGGTAAATAATCAAATAACTTCTCCCGCTCTGGGCGGAGTGGGAAGGCGTGTCAGGCTCTTACTGACTAATGAAGCCCACCCGTGTTTCTTCAGTTGCCTGTGTGTTTCCAGGGGCCACGGTACCCTTTCGGACTTTACCACGACCCTGTCAGGCATCAGCAGTAGCGGACCCCGTCAGTTGTGCTAACATCTCTAAAAGACGCGCGTGGATCACAACGTGCCTTCGACACGGGCCTGGTCCTTATCAGACGGCGAGCTACCCATTGCTCACCGTCCGCAAGCCCGCGCCTACGGTGGCCAGAAATCGGCCTGGAATTGCCGACGCCCAGGGCGTCTTCTGCGGCGACTAGGGACGTGAGGGCGCGAAATTTGCCTCTCCCTCACGTGTTCCGCCTCCTCACAAATGTATCTCTGTGATTCTAAATCAGAGCCTAACACAGCATGTGGGATTCAGCAACTGGTTGCAGCCACAAGTAGTCGCGAGTTGTATAACATTATTTCATTCCGTGACCTCCGGGCGGCCTCACACCTACGACCAAGTTCTAATGCGCTTTTACAAAGTCAATGCTACAAATTCTCAGGTAGGTACTTAGATGGTAAATTGCGATACAAAATAGTCGTTACTGATGAAATAATATTTAGTAGCTATTGAAATAAAATATAGTCTGTTTTGCATTTTTATGAGAATAATTAATGACAGCCGCTTGTTCACTCAAACTTATTTTTAGTACCTTGTAGGAAAACTAATTTAAAAAAAATCTGCTTCCGCTTTGTCCTTTGCTTATCTTAGAGGTTTTGAGTCCTAAGTCCTAACTAAACACACAGCTGTGCTGCTGGGGAGTTTGTTGCGCCACTTCTTCCCAGCTAAAGCACTAGGAAGTGATGAAGGGTGGGCGTTGGGGGGACTGTCTTATGTAATTTTGACGTTCAAAAAGTGCTGATTCTCAGCCTAGTTTGAATAAATGACTTTTGATTTTGATTTTAACCAAAGTCAAACATTCTCCAATTTTCCCTAATTTTACAAGCTTTCATTTCAACCCCAGTTTCATTTAACCCGCCAATGGAACATGTCAAATCACCCATAAAAAAAGAAATCACCTGGACTCGAACCTAGCACTTTCGTCGTGTACTGACCGTGGCCACCTCGCTGTTAATGCCAGCATACTTTCGATATAATTGCTCGTCAATGTACAATTAGACACATATACACTGGATAGATTAACGCCTTCTGTGTTAGAGATCCATATGGCAACACTAGAAATTGACAAACTTACTTTGCTTGAATATGAGGCTTTTGGCTGCTCTTTAAGTCTATATTTTAAGTTTATTTTTTGTAATGTGCGTTTTTTTGTGCAGAATAAACAATTTTTTGCTTCTTTCACTAAGTTCTCGTGGTTTCGGTCACAAAAAAACTGCTTAGGTTGGGATCTTGAGCTTAATCCCTGGATTTAATATTTTTATCATAGCATGTTATGGTCTGTTCACTAACAAAAATTAAATGAAAAGTGACTACCACATTCTATTCCCGAGTTAAAAAAAATACCACTTGATTCGACCACACTAACCATAAACTACAAAATAGTTCACTAGTCGATCCGAATCTTATTCTGCTACAAATACTAGGTCGGTAGTAAATACCTATTGCACACACTGTTCCGAGTCGTTAATTAAAATTGCGTCCAGTTTTTTAATCACAAGTCAAGCAAAAACTTGCCTGGTACAGTCTCTTTTGATACTGGCCTACGTGTAGGCAGGTCAGACGCCGAAATTAAACATTTAAAGTGTGTGACATGAACTAGTCTCACGGAAAATTAGGTTTCGTTGCGAAAGGAAATGGCGGCATGAGTTTTTGCGTCACAGAATTTATCTATTTCCAGGTTTTTCCTCCCAAAGCGCCAACGTTCAAGATACCTGTGGCTGGGATACCTACATTATTGGTAACTATAGACACATCACTGTTATTTTGGGTATATTATTTCAATCACATTCTATACAATACAAACATCGATGACAGGTTTGGAAAATTCAAAACTGGATTTTTAACAAACTTTATAAATAAGTCCCCAAATAAAAATGTTTTTTTCTAAAAAATATAAAACAACAAAACCGCCTAATAAAACCATAATACCACACCACACCACTCCACCCGAATACCAACTCTACTACTGACTCATGAAGTTCACATTCCCTTGTTAGCACGTTCAAGTTCTAATCGATTCAAATAGGTACCATAATATTAGCCCATGAATGGACGTCCATCACATTGGTAACGGGAACAGATCCTTATTGGGCCGGTGAACGGTTGTTAGGTGCGCGTGCGCCGACCTGCGCGCTCAATATTTATTACTGACGGATACTGCACAAAAAGTTTTTATGAACTCATAAATCTGGGCATTCTAGGTTTAAGGACAGCGGGGTATTGGGACACTACCTTATGGAGGAATGGACAGTACCCAATCTTAGGCGTGTTTTGTCCTCATTGTATATAAAGCGTGTCGGTTATTTAAAAAGAAAATGTTCTGTGAACGATGAATGATCTGTATAATAGCTTGGCGAAAACGGCAATTTGAATGTTCGTAATTACATTTTATATGAGGTCTGACTTTATTAGTGCCTGCTAATGTAGCAAACAACTTTGGTCCCCAAAATCGCAAGAACCTCTTCTGCCTAGCCTTTTCCCAACTATGTTGGGGTCGGCTTCCAGTCTAACCGGATGCAGCTGAATACCAGTATTTTACATGGATCGACTGCCTATCTGACCTCCACAACCCAGTAACTGTGTAATACGATACCCTTTGGTTAGACTGGTTGTCAGACTTTCGTGCTTCTGACGACTCGTAACGACTGCCAAAGATCCACAAATGACAGCCGGGACCAACGGCTTAACGTGCTTTCCGAGGCACGGAGGAGTCTCGATATGTGAAAATGGTCACCCATCCACGGACCAACCCCGGCAAGCGTAGCTTAACCTGGTGGATCGACCCGAGCGGCTGTTATTACTTAGCCACGAGGTCCTCTCTGAACTGAATTCCAAAATATTATTTAACATTAATTTGTACTTAGCTTGATGCAAAATCCGCCACAAAGCAAAAAATGGTCCTAAATAGGTACATTGAAATGCGGTTGATAATAAGATGAGGTCTATGATCTTACACAATTGACGAAAATGAGCTACAATTACTTTCAAACCTACTATTATAGTATCAACGAGATGGAATCTGTTCGAGATACAAACGATAATACAGTTGGTCACTTTCACTAACCACAGTGACCACCTATTACCTTGCCGTGTGGTCACGCAATCTTCTGATTTTGACTTACGAAGCAATCTCGCCTCTATTTCTAAGATGGAAAGTATAGTTTCCTTTGAGAAGAACTGTATCATTATTTTGAAAAAAGTATAAATATACTTACCTAATACCTAACAAGGAAAGTAAATAATTAGCTGTATGCTAATATATCAAATTAAATTTGTAATTTTGGCGTGTCTTCTTTTTTCATTTGATGCGATGGTATTTCATGTTTTCAGATGTTAATGTCTGAAATTAAGTTTCTATTTTAATTAGGTAGTAAATATGAGAAAAAATCTTCAATAATGTCTGTATTTTTTATGGTGTATAAGTAGGATATTATTGGGCATTCTACTCCACCTTCCGTTCCATCGGCTCACTTCGTTCGCCTCGTCACTCTCGGTGGAGTAGAATGCCCAATAATATAATTGAAAAATACTGGTTCGGCGCCTATTCCACCCGATGGAACGGAAGATGGAGTAGAAATCTTACATAGTAGAGTAAAATACTGATACTGGTTCGGCGCCTATTCCACCCGATGGAACGGAAGATGGAGTAGAAATCTTACATAGTAGAGTAAAATACTGATACTGGTTCGGCGCCTATTCCACCTGATGGAACGGAAGATGGAGTAGAAATCTTACATAGTGGAGTAAAATACTGGTTCAGCGCCTATCCCAGTTAGGCGCGGTTGCTAGTACATTTGTTCGAGTTAGCGACAATGAGTTATAAATGTCAATGTAATACATCAATTGACTCATTATTAATATAACCGTTTCAAGCAGTCGTCATGAAATTTGTAAAACAACCACAATCGTTACATGTAAACAAACTTTGTGTTAATTCTCAGGAGATTGGTTTTCGTCATGGAGAATTATTACCTAAATCAGTACGATGCATCATTTGCGGTCCGTCAAATTGTGGAAAAACTAATTTATTAATCGGTCTTCTTATACACGAGAATGGTTTAAGATTTCAAAATGTGTATGTTTATTCGAAAACCTTACAACAACCCAAGTATGTTTTTTTAGAAAAAGTCTTGCAACAAGTACCAGGCATTTCATTTCAGAAATATCATGAAAATGAGCAAGTATTGAGTGTTCAAACCGCAAAACCAAATTCTGTTATTATATTTGACGATGTTGCTTGTGAAAATCAAAGTAGTATGCGTGATTATTTTGCTATGGGGAGACACAAGTTCATCGATTGTTTTTATCTAAATCAGACGTATAGTAAAATCCCTAAGCAGTTAGTAAGAGACAACGCAAACCTAATCGTACTTTTCAAACAAGATGAAAGAAATATGAGACATGTTTATGAAGAACATGTCAACACTGACATGACATGGATTGAATTTCGTGAAATGTGTTCAAAAATATGGAGTATACCTTTCAATTATGTTGTAATTAATAAAGATTGTTCTAAAAACAAAGGATGTTATAGAAGTAAATTTGATACGTTTGTAGTCTTTGACTAAGAACAGGAATACATATATAAGACTATTACCTGTCTGACATTATTATTCACCTTACGACGCTAAACCAATTACGACCTATTTTACCAATATGGAAAAATCATTGAAACGACAAATTGTTGATGCGGCAGAAGCTGTAAAAATAAAAGTGCGAAAAATGAGAGATGCAGAGATTAACAATAAACAAGCACTGGAATCTGTTTTCAAACCTGTAACAGAACCTCTCAACCTAATTGCTAATGCTAGTAAGCAAACTCCTCTCCTGCGTGCTAGTGATGATTTTGCTGATGTTCCGTTTATTAACAAAACTTCACAGAAAGAAGGAACTGGTAGCGCAGGAAGTAATGATAATAATTGTGATGAAGACAAATATGAATCCGATATCAACAGTGACTCTTCTTATGAATCAGTAGTTGAAAAGAATGAAGATTGTGATATGTCATCCTGGTCACTATCTTCAGAAGCGTTGGTAGATATTCCATTTGGGGTTAGAGCAGACCGCGGGAAACTGATGTTAGGTTCTGCTTCCATAACGATCAACGATCAATACATAACCATAGCTGGAAGTAAATACCGAAATACACCTGGTTTAAAACAGTTGTTGCTGAAAAAAGATGTAGACTTAAGCTTAGTTACAGATAGTGATATGCAAAATTATAAGTCGATGCTTCTTGATACAAATGCACATCGTCGGGACTATGAGCCAACTAAACCAATAAAAAGTAATAAAGGACAAAAATATTTGCAAGTTATTAAACCTCTTTTTAAACTGAAGAATACAGTTCAGGGAAAGGGTCTACCGTTATTAAAAAAGTGGAGAAAAAATGTAGATTTAGTGTACTGGGATAATCCTAATGAATTAGTGGAAAGATTGAAATTATTAATTGCATCTAGAGATGCTGGCAACACAGGATTAGATAATGAAATTATATCTATCATTGAAGAATTGCGTGAAAGTAAAGTTATAAATAAATAAATACTTAAAAAAGTCTTTATTTTACTATCAGCCTCTCGATACAATACACCTTAAACATGAACGTAGATAAATTCGGACACTACATTCACAAAAGAATGCGTTTATCAGAGTTATTTGAGTTTAATGAGAATGCATTGTTAAAATCAGAGAACGGAGATTTTGATTTAAAAACATCAAGACTGAAAGGAATTAAATCTCCAGTAGAAGCAGACGAAGCTGTGAACAAGGATTATGTAGATCGATTGAATGCTAACACATTAAAAGAATTAAATAATCTGGCAGTGAACAAGGATTATGTAGATCGATTGAATGCTAACACATTAAAAGAATTAAATAATCTGGCAGTGAACAAGGATTATGTAGATCGATTGAATGCTAACACATTAAAAGAATTAAATAATCTGGCAGTGAACAAGGATTATGTAGATCGATTGAATGCTAATATGATTAAAGAATTTAATAATCTGATTGGTACATTGCGTTCTCAAATCATAAAAGATGCAAAGGGTACAGTTCAAGCTACTTTAAAAGCAGGGATACCTGAGGTTTCAACTCATTTGCAAGATAAGTTTTATACTAAAGCAGAGGTAGATAAATTACTTTTAAAAACTCCGTAATGGTTAAACAACAAATTGTAAATGAAATACATAAAGCCGCACGAAGAAATTTCCTTCGACGTCCTGTTATTCTGAAAGGAATCAGCGACTTATGGCAAGCAGACTTGATGGACATGCAAAACCTGAAAAAGTATAATAAAGGTTACAATTTCATCTTAGTGGTGATTGACTGCTTCTCAAAGTATGCCTGGGCTGAACCGTTAAAATCGAAAAATAAATTTGATGTTACTCATGCATTCGAACGTATACTGCTTAGTAGTCGTAAAAATCCTGTTAACTTACAAACTGATATGGGAACAGAATTTTATAACATCACTTTTCAAGCTCTTATGAAAAAGCACAACATTAACCATTACTCATCGTTTTCTACTAAAAAAGCATCAATTGTAGAGAGACTGATTAGAACTGTAAAAAATAAATTATATAAATATTTTAGCCTCAATGGAAACTATAAGTGGTTAGGTCTACCATTGGAAGATACATTGAAGAGATATAACAACACTAAACATCGCACTATTCAATTTAAACCGGTTGATGTGAATAAATTTAATGAACAAGTAATCAAAGAAAATATTGAAAAAATAAAAAAACATGATTTAGTTCAGTGGAAGCCTAAATTCAAAGTTGGTGACTGTGTTCGTATAAGTAAATACAAACATAATTTTGAGAAAGGTTACACTCCTAATTGGTCAACTGAATTATTTATTATAAAAAAGGTAAATAAAACCTTACCAGTGACGTATCACATAGAAGATCAACGAAAGCAAAACATATTAGGAGCTTTTTACGAACAAGAACTGCAAAGATCTAACCATCCAGATGTTTATTTGATAGAAAAGATTTTGAAAAAGAAAGGAAATAAATTGTATGTCAAATGGTTAGGTCTAAACAGTGCAGAAAACAGTTGGATTGAAAAAGCTGCAATAATGGACTAAGATATTATATAACCATTTTTAATTTGAAATCATATCATTATAATTTGAGTGATGCAAGGGGGTGGACTAGTTAACAACATAATTAATAATCTACCATTCGAAGTTCATTTGCCAGGATACAATTATTGCGGACCAGGAACCAAACTTCACAAACGCTTAGCGCGAGGTGACCGAGGAGTGAATAAACTAGACGAAGCTTGCATGCAACACGACATTGCGTATACAAACCATACAGACTTAGCAAATCGTCACAAAGCCGATTTACAACTACTTAACATGGCTAAACAAAGACTTAAATCAAAAGATGCAGGGAAAGGTGAAAAACTAAGCTCTTGGCTAGTGAACAAAGTTATGAAAGTAAAACTAAAGTCTGGATCCGGCATTAAAACATTTAAAAGCTTAGTTTCAAAAATAAAATCAAAAATTAAGAAACTCAAATGCAAAGATAATAAGACTTTCATAAAAGCAGCTTACTTAACAGCAAAAAAGTTATATCCAAACATTCATCATCGAATTCGAGTACCTCGAGTAATACCCATACCAAAGACTGGAGGAGTTCTACCTTTAATTCCAATTTTCGCTGGTTTATCGGCTTTAGGAACTTTAGCTGGTGGTGCAGCTGGCATTGCAAAAACCGTCAATGATTACAAAGCAAGCAAACAAAATTTGCAAGAAACAGAACGACATAATAAAGCTATGGAGGCTTTAGTGTTGGGCAAGGGTTTATACATTAAGCCGTATAAAAGTGGTAAAGGATTGTTTATAACATCTTCAAAAAAATGAAAAATATGCTACCCAATCGCCCTCTAACTAATGTAGACATCCGAAAGTACTCAAGAGACATCCCACATTTTCGTGGGGTCTACATGAAGGATCGATTACCTCGAAAGCCGAAACGCATTGAATGTGGTATCGTTAACTTAGACGATTCTAAGAACGATGGAACGCATTGGGTAGCTTATGCTAAAGTACACAATCACTGTGAATACTTTGATAGCTATGGAAATTTAAAACCTCCGATGGAACTGATGCAATATTTCAAAAATTGTAATGTGTTTTATAACTACACAAGATATCAAAAATTTAACGCAGTCAATTGTGGTCATTTATGTTTAAATTATTTGTGGACTTTTTGGAATAAAAATGTAATATAAAATATATGCTTTTCTTTAATTTCAATCATTTGCAAGATGTCACTCACTTTGTCTGTAACTGGAGACTCGTCAGTGTTAACTACATACTATCCTAATACTTTGCAACTAGATGGAGAATATGAGTGTGCTTTATTACACTTTTCAACATTTAATTCTATTCCAAACATTGATAAAAGTAATAATAAGTTCTATTATGGTTTTAATGAAGTTATTGAAATACCGGAAGGCACTTATGAATTGCAAGATATCAGTGATTATTTAAAATCCGAAATAAAAGATGCAGCGATCAAACTGCGGTGTAATAATAATACTTTAAAAACTACTATATTCTGTTCAAACGATATTAATTTTACCAAAGAAGACTCTTTTAGAAGACTATTAGGATTTAACAAACAAATCTTGAAAGCAAATAAATGGCATGTGTCACAGTCTCCAGTCAACATTCTACCTACGACCGTAGTCAGGATTGAATGTGATATTGTAAGCGGTTCTTATGTAAACGGTGAACCAAGTCATATTATTCACGAATTTGCACTTAATGTGCCACCTGGATACAGGATCATAGAAATCCCGAAGAACGCAATATACTTTCCAATCAATCAAAACAACATAAGCTGCATACACATCAGACTGTTAGATATAAACAAACGATTAATCAATTTACGTGGTGAAGAAGTGCAGGTATATCTGCATCTTAGAAGAAAAAAATGATTGACTACAATAAAAATGTGTCTCAACAAGTAAAGAATATCAGTTCTGCTCGAGCTACCTATCAAATAAGACCTCTGTCTAAGAAGAAAATAAAATTAACTAAAGACAATAAAGCATTCCTTAGAGCGATCGGATTGCTAAAATGAATATCTTAGACGTTTTATCCGCTCCGACTTATGATAATACTATAGAAGGAATCGAATTTCATTCCTACAAGCCCTATGTAACAAGTTTCAACAGGAACGATGAAATCCGCATACCTATCAACCAACAGGACTTGTACATATTACCATCAGCTAGCACCTTATATTTGGAAGGAACTGTTATCGTTAGCAAAAAAGATACGAAGGACAAAGCTACTAGTGTCAATTTCACGAACAATGCTCTACTCTACTTATTCCAAGACATTAGGTATGAGCTAAATGGAGTGGAGATTGATAAAATAAAAAATGCAGGTATAACAACAACCATGAAATCACTCATTTCGATGAACGAAAGTGAATCAAAAATGTCTAATGCCTGGGGCTGGAATATTGATGGCATAAAAAATATAAATGGAGGAAGATTTTCTGCTTCCATACCACTTCGTAACCTCCTCGGTTTTGCTGAAGATTTTAAAAAAGTCGTTATAAATAGTAGACATGAACTGATATTGTTACGAAGTAACACTAATTTAAACGCTGTAAAACTTAATACTGGCGAAGTAGTGGATGATGTTAAGATCAATAAAATAATATGGCGCGTACCGCATGTTAAAGTATCAGACAAAGAAAAAATTGGATTGTTAAAAGTATTAGAAAAGGATCGTCCACTTCAAATGATATACAGAAATTGGGATCTATACGAATATCCAGCTTTGCCTAAAACTACAAAACATACCTGGTCTATCAAAACTTCATCTCAAATAGAAAAACCAAGATACATTATTATTGGTCTACAGACAAATAGAAAAAACAATGCAAGTTCTGACATGTCTCAATTCGATCACTGTCATATTCGAGACGTTAGAGTGTATCTCAATTCAACCTATTTTCCATATGAAAACTTAAATTTGAGTTTTGCTAATAACAGAATCGCTTTATTATACGAGCAATACACCAGATTTCAACAGTCGTATTATGGACGTCGCTCGGAACCCATACTAAGCGAAAAACAATTTAGAGATTTAGCACCGCTGTTTGTAGTCGATTGCTCTAGACAAGCGGATAATCTAAAGACAGGTCCGGTTGTGGATGTAAGAGTAGAAATTGAGAGTGATTCAGAGATACCAGATCAAACATCAGCATACTGTCTCATTCTCAACGATTGCATTGTTGAATACAAACCATTAAGCAATATTGTAAAGAAGCTATCATGAAGCCGGATACCGTCATAGTGGAAATCCAAGGATTTAAAGATTCGACCAATTATTTTATTGTGAAAGAAGTGGCCATCGTAAGTCAGGAGCATACACAAACGTTCTTGGTAAAACCACCATATTCATTCCATTACCTAACCCAAGAAGAAAAAAAGAAGGTGAGGTGGTTAGAAAGAAATAGAGGAATTTACTGGAGTGAGGGCTACGTAGACTATAAAGAATTTCGTCGCGTGATTATACCCTATTTAGAAAATAAAAAAATTATTACGAAGGGATTAGAAAAAATTCAGTGGATCAAAGACTTATGTGATAACTGTGAAGTGATAGATATAGGTGAAAAAGGATGTCCTAATTTTTCAAGATTGACAAAGAAATATTGTAAAAATATTAATGAATTTAATTGTGTAAATCATAGACTGAATTGTGCTTTGAATAATGCTATATGTATTAAGAAATGGTATTTTGACAATAACATGTCTATATTTAATTTATTTTGTTAATAAAAAATATTTTAACCTACTTGTGTTTATTTTATTTAAACATAACTCTACTAATAACTAAGTATGATTCACACATATGAAGCTCTAAATTAGATGTAGCAAAATACGTCATGTAAATAAATTTAATTTCAAGTACCTAATAATTTAATACAATATTTTTATAACAATTAATGAGAACTGGGAACGAATAGTAAGCTAAACATTATTTTACTACAGTTAATTTGAAGTTCAAGCAATGTAATGTATAATAAAACATACGTAATTTAAATTAGAAATATATTTTTTATTTATTCTTTATATTATTTACAAATATGTAATAATTTCTTAATACATTTTCTTAATTCTATTTACCTAGTTGCTACATGAATTACAACAAAAACTTATAATACCTATTTGATAATTCTTTTATTAATACATTCATCATTTACCTACTTATTTACAAAATTGATATTAATACGTAAAACATTTATTTATCTATTTACAAATTTGTGATGCATAATTATTATTCTACAATAAGAAAGAAATTTATTTTATTTATACATTTATCATTTATTTACCAATTATAAATTATAATATTTAATTATTTCATCTTTCTAACCTAAACATACTTTATGTATTATTTATTTCAACATTAATTACAATAAAATTTAAAACTTATTCTACACAATACTTATGAACTATTTTTAAATACAGAAAAATAAGAAAAATAACTTGCCATAACTAATACCAATTACTTATTTAATAATATCACTAATAATAGTCATCGCAGAGTTTCTTGGATATTTTGTTAATTAACGACATTGTCTCGTCCATAACATTGTCGACTGGTTCACTGACTACATACTGCGCACTTATCACTATCACCTCCTCATTGTCACTTGCAGGTTCTTGATTTTCACTGATGTCCAAAACTTTCACTTGTATAAGTCGTAAACCTTTTTTCTTTTCATTGTTTACGACGTACGATTGACACGCAGACTGCTCAGATGATTTTCGTTTTTGGCACTCCCGTCTTGCTCTAGGCTTCTTATTGGCAGACCCGTGTGCTTCTGGGATATGCCAACTTAAACTCGGATTCGGGAAACCTTGACCGTATTGGGAGAAGACCATATCAGGCGAATCTGACATTATTGAAGATCTGAAACAAACAAAATAGTCATTAATATTATTTAATTGTATAACAAAAAAGGAAATAAAAGATACACAGAACAGAATATACTTACGAGCTACTATTACTTGCTTTGAACCGATGTGACCACTCCAACAAGTGACTGCGTAATGTAATGACATTGTTTATGATGGATGAATGTTCTAGTGTAACCAGAGCCTGTATAATATATTGCGAATCAATTTCATGTTGAATTCGACAAGTTTGAACCTGTATCCTTGTGGACAGCGCTTACCTCCTCACGAGCGCGAACACCTGATAAGTGTCGTATTTCTCAATGCCGCGCCGGCGCCGGGCGCGCGCTTATTCATCAGGAATTGTATACATTTTTATAATAATACATAAGTATATTATTTTACTTAGTACTTGCTTTATTACTGCTAACCAATTTCAAGTTTCAACATGCTTGTAATTGCACAGCACATTGAATGCAAGCAGAATGTCTGATCGGGTTGTCAATGGGTATAGAAATTAAACACATATTTGAATAGAATAGTACCTACATTTTATTTGTATATACAAAAGAAAACTTAAACCTAATTAAGGATACAATTATCTTAAAATTAAGGATCAATAATAACTAAAGTATTACTAAGTAATACCTAGTAGGTTTTAAAATGTTAGACTTATCCGCACCTGAAACTACCAACCTCACCTAAACTTATATATGTAGGTTGTTGAATGGTAATTAGTGGCCGATAGCAAAAAGGGAGATTCTACTCCGCAAATGCAACAATTTTATCTCTATGGGGCTCATGCCAAAATCTAAAAAATTCGCGTTCGCATGATCAGCGTTTTTTGAGATTTCGACATTGGACCCATGGAAATAATTATTGTACCTACCTATTTGCTGAGTAGAATCTCCCTTTTTGCTATCGGTCATTAATTACCAGTCACCCAATATACTGTAAGTAGTTAAGTTTGACAGTTAACTAACATTATTTTCTATAAATAATTACCTACCTATTTGGGACATCTAGAACATAGATCCTATCAACTGATTTTGATAAAACACAGTTGTATTTTAAAAACTCATTTTTCGATTCAAGTTGTGCCAAGATTGTTTACAACTTATGTCAAGTAGAAAAAAAAACGGAATATACCTACATAGGTACATACCATTTGATTGGTAGTACATATCTAATATTTCTTAACATATATTTAGACAGTTACATTTTTACAATCAATAAAATACATGATATAGTGAAAGTGATTTAGTTAAATTATAATAGTGGATTACATTAATATAGTTGTATTACCCCAGGCCAAAGTAGAGACCTTATCAGCGCATAGCAACCGTTTATCGTCATTACTTGAAAGTGCTACTTTATTTACATCCTGGGTAAATATTTCATGTTTTATAGACCTAAATAGTATATTTTTTTTGCGAATGACATCGCAATTGTACAAAACATTTTTATAATCTAACATATTTAAATTTGCTGTAACATTTTTTCTTGTGCCTTTTGCTTTTTTTATTGTTTTATTTAAAGTTTTAATACAATACAATTTTGAGCGCAGTCCTGCGAACTCTTGGATAATTTTACCACCCATTTCATCCTTAAACAGACCTGGAATCTTCTTATTAATAATTGGCAGGTTAAATTCGTTGTTTAAATCGTAATTGCTTGTGTCAAAATATTTTAGAAAACGGACCTTGAAATCTTTATACACGTCATTACTCTGCACATCATAAACAAGACTATCTGTGTCAGTATAGCACAATTCAATTCGGTTACCATAAAAAGGTTTTATAATAGAATAGTGGAAATCATACATGTGAGTCTTAGATAATTCTAATACTGTAAACCCTATGTATATCGGTTTATTAAGAATAATACGCGAAGGTTTCATTTGAATTGCTACTAGATCATCAGAAAATATAGAGGCAGTATGAAAATATGGGCTTGCTATTAATTTTTCAGCACAAGTAGTCTTTTTTGTTTTATTGCTTAAGTCACACCACTTGTTTACTAACTTCACATCTATTCGATTTTCATTATTTTCTAACGTCTTTCCAAAAATACTATTGTTTAATAATTTGAAAAAATCTTGTTCAAACGTTGACTTTGCTGTTTGTCGTAACTGAGTATTAATATCAATATATTGCTTTAAAAAACAACTTTGCTTAAATGTAATAGCACGGTGAATTTTTCTCAATACTAAACCATGCTGCAAGCATTTTTTTAAATGTACATAGTGAATAACATAGTGATATTTATCATACAAATTGGGTATTAGTTTTCTGTTCTTACCACCCGGTGGTAAACATTTTTCTGGACAAAATGGAAAGTCATTGTGTTCAATGTGCAAATTCTTTGGATATATTAGATCTACTTCAAGAATGTAACCATTTTCCGCAGTATCACTGATGTCAGTTAAGTTTAATTTTAAAAGTTCTATTTCTTGTTTATTCATTAATCTAAAGTCAGAATAGGGTAGCGATTGACACATACTATAGCCGTATAAATTGTTACAGTCTAAATAAATGATAAACGAATCTGGATGGGATGGATCGTAGGTGTCTAAATATTTATTATTGGCTTTAATGTGCCTTTTGGAACACATACAAACACCACCACGAATACCTTTTTGTATCATTCTAAAAATTTCAACATCACTTATCAATTCTAATTGAACTCCGGTTTTTAAAAGCATTGCATCAAAAGATAAACTTGGTGCTGTTAGATAAAATGCGGGATCCAGATTATAGTGTCGTTTACAAGTTTTACGAAAATTTTCAAATACATCTGTTAGCAAAAGAACGTCGGTTTTAAGATATAAATCTGTATACATACCCATATTTTGGATATTAAATACAGACCAAACGGAGCAAGCATGTGCATAATCTTCGTCGGAAATGGGTTTATTACTCAAAGAGTTATAAAAGCATTTTTTAGAAGGCAAACACGTATCTTCATAACGTTCCCATTGACACATATAGTCGTATGGATATATGCCTTTACGGGTAAGTAGGTCAAATTCGTTTTGGTCAGGAAAATAAGATTTTAATTGTTGAAACTCTTGTTTTTTCATTGTACTGACCAACTTTTCTAAGCTGGTTCCTAAAAACTTAAAAGAATCTACAAACCGGACCTGTATGCTTTCCTCGGAGGAAATCGGAATAAACTTTGTAAATGAAATATAGTTTTCTTTTGTTTTAGGTATTACTTTAATAGATCCAGGAGCTTCACCTAATTCTTTTATGAAAAGGTGACAATCATAACCAGATAAATTATGAAAAAACACAGGCAAAAATTTAGGTAATTTAAATTGTAAGTTACAATAGCTGTGAGCTGCACCGCGATATTTACCTGTTAAATGACAATGATCACGAACTCTATCACCGAACAAGAAGTGCTCGCAAATGTGACATGTTATCGCGTTTTCAAAGTCGCGAGCATTATCGTAGGTGTAAATCATAGGAACATAATTTTTAAAAATATTATGAATTTTTTGCGCATCTTTATAGATAGACTTTACAAAATTTGGTACACAATCCGAACCGCGATATGAAACGTAACGATTGTAGCGTTCATCTATCGCACACGTAATATGATAACCGTAAGCTACTGGCACGTGTCGCTGACGTGTTACAGTGCTCGCTTTAGTTGGATCAGGGTCACAAGATTCGTACCGTTCAAGCATTGTTTCAAAATCCGCGTATATAACAAATGGTACAATTTGCTTTCTATTATAATTTTTAAACTGTATAAAGGAGCCCTTTGGAGGTAGTTCAGTGGCAATACCCCCACAACATTATTTTCTATAAATAATTACCTACCTATTTGGGACATCTAGAACATAGATCCTATCAACTGATTTTGATAAAACACAGTTGTATTTTAAAAACTCATTTTTCGATTCAAGTTGTGCCAAGATTGTTTACAACTTATGTCAAGTAGAAAAAAAAACGGAATATACCTACATAGGTACATACCATTTGATTGGTAGTACATATCTAATATTTCTTAACATATATTTAGACAGTTACATTTTTACAATCAATAAAATACATGATATAGTGAAAGTGATTTAGTTAAATTATAATAGTGGATTACATTAATATAGTTGTATTACCCCAGGCCAAAGTAGAGACCTTATCAGCGCATAGCAACCGTTTATCGTCATTACTTGAAAGTGCTACTTTATTTACATCCTGGGTAAATATTTCATGTTTTATAGACCTAAATAGTATATTTTTTTTGCGAATGACATCGCAATTGTACAAAACATTTTTATAATCTAACATATTTAAATTTGCTGTAACATTTTTTCTTGTGCCTTTTGCTTTTTTTATTGTTTTATTTAAAGTTTTAATACAATACAATTTTGAGCGCAGTCCTGCGAACTCTTGGATAATTTTACCACCCATTTCATCCTTAAACAGACCTGGAATCTTCTTATTAATAATTGGCAGGTTAAATTCGTTGTTTAAATCGTAATTGCTTGTGTCAAAATATTTTAGAAAACGGACCTTGAAATCTTTATACACGTCATTACTCTGCACATCATAAACAAGACTATCTGTGTCAGTATAGCACAATTCAATTCGGTTACCATAAAAAGGTTTTATAATAGAATAGTGGAAATCATACATGTGAGTCTTAGATAATTCTAATACTGTAAACCCTATGTATATCGGTTTATTAAGAATAATACGCGAAGGTTTCATTTGAATTGCTACTAGATCATCAGAAAATATAGAGGCAGTATGAAAATATGGGCTTGCTATTAATTTTTCAGCACAAGTAGTCTTTTTTGTTTTATTGCTTAAGTCACACCACTTGTTTACTAACTTCACATCTATTCGATTTTCATTATTTTCTAACGTCTTTCCAAAAATACTATTGTTTAATAATTTGAAAAAATCTTGTTCAAACGTTGACTTTGCTGTTTGTCGTAACTGAGTATTAATATCAATATATTGCTTTAAAAAACAACTTTGCTTAAATGTAATAGCACGGTGAATTTTTCTCAATACTAAACCATGCTGCAAGCATTTTTTTAAATGTACATAGTGAATAACATAGTGATATTTATCATACAAATTGGGTATTAGTTTTCTGTTCTTACCACCCGGTGGTAAACATTTTTCTGGACAAAATGGAAAGTCATTGTGTTCAATGTGCAAATTCTTTGGATATATTAGATCTACTTCAAGAATGTAACCATTTTCCGCAGTATCACTGATGTCAGTTAAGTTTAATTTTAAAAGTTCTATTTCTTGTTTATTCATTAATCTAAAGTCAGAATAGGGTAGCGATTGACACATACTATAGCCGTATAAATTGTTACAGTCTAAATAAATGATAAACGAATCTGGATGGGATGGATCGTAGGTGTCTAAATATTTATTATTGGCTTTAATGTGCCTTTTGGAACACATACAAACACCACCACGAATACCTTTTTGTATCATTCTAAAAATTTCAACATCACTTATCAATTCTAATTGAACTCCGGTTTTTAAAAGCATTGCATCAAAAGATAAACTTGGTGCTGTTAGATAAAATGCGGGATCCAGATTATAGTGTCGTTTACAAGTTTTACGAAAATTTTCAAATACATCTGTTAGCAAAAGAACGTCGGTTTTAAGATATAAATCTGTATACATACCCATATTTTGGATATTAAATACAGACCAAACGGAGCAAGCATGTGCATAATCTTCGTCGGAAATGGGTTTATTACTCAAAGAGTTATAAAAGCATTTTTTAGAAGGCAAACACGTATCTTCATAACGTTCCCATTGACACATATAGTCGTATGGATATATGCCTTTACGGGTAAGTAGGTCAAATTCGTTTTGGTCAGGAAAATAAGATTTTAATTGTTGAAACTCTTGTTTTTTCATTGTACTGACCAACTTTTCTAAGCTGGTTCCTAAAAACTTAAAAGAATCTACAAACCGGACCTGTATGCTTTCCTCGGAGGAAATCGGAATAAACTTTGTAAATGAAATATAGTTTTCTTTTGTTTTAGGTATTACTTTAATAGATCCAGGAGCTTCACCTAATTCTTTTATGAAAAGGTGACAATCATAACCAGATAAATTATGAAAAAACACAGGCAAAAATTTAGGTAATTTAAATTGTAAGTTACAATAGCTGTGAGCTGCACCGCGATATTTACCTGTTAAATGACAATGATCACGAACTCTATCACCGAACAAGAAGTGCTCGCAAATGTGACATGTTATCGCGTTTTCAAAGTCGCGAGCATTATCGTAGGTGTAAATCATAGGAACATAATTTTTAAAAATATTATGAATTTTTTGCGCATCTTTATAGATAGACTTTACAAAATTTGGTACACAATCCGAACCGCGATATGAAACGTAACGATTGTAGCGTTCATCTATCGCACACGTAATATGATAACCGTAAGCTACTGGCACGTGTCGCTGACGTGTTACAGTGCTCGCTTTAGTTGGATCAGGGTCACAAGATTCGTACCGTTCAAGCATTGTTTCAAAATCCGCGTATATAACAAATGGTACAATTTGCTTTCTATTATAATTTTTAAACTGTATAAAGGAGCCCTTTGGAGGTAGTTCAGTGGCAATACCCCCACAACTATGCGAACTAAGATCATCATTTGAATTAAAAAACATTAAACAATTATCACAAAAGTAAAGTTTACCGTGGTGTTTTGATATTTGACTCTTAACAAGTCGTGGCAAGTCCTTAATTAAACAGTAATGTGACAAATCGCCCTTTTCTAAGTAGAGTAAATGAATTACCATTCCTTTCAAAGCTTTTGGTTTGTACAGCGGTCCCGTGACGATATTATTTTTTAAACCATAGATGTAAATACAAAAATTAGGGTTATTTAATTCGAACCGCGCAACATCTGAGAAACTTAATGGAAATGATATGTCCTTTACATTTAACACGTTTCGAAAATCAGGATAAGATGATACTCTTTCAGGATGACTTTTAGCTGGATATAAAGCGGCAACTACTGACCATAAAAAACAATATTCATCGTTATTGCGTATATTAACGCATGCTTTTTTCGATTTTATAGCAGCAGGCAATTCGATAAAGCCTGAACCGCGCAAAGGTTGATATTTGTTGACATTGACTTCCAAATGAGAACTGTACAAGAACGTCCATCCACTATCACGGTCTTGAAATTCTTCTATCTTTTTTGCTAAAGTGTTTTTAACTTGAGACAATAATGGTGTAAATTCATAATTCTGATGCAAAGTAAAATTTTTTGTGGAAAATGATTTCATCTCTTGACAATCATTTTTAACCATCAAAAACATAGCAAAATATTCGAAATTAACTTTTATACTAGTGTGATCTTTAAGGGACATATCAATTAAAGTTTTAATTTTGTCTTCAACAATATTTAAAAATGATTTTGGACAGTAATTCTCAGACGGATCGGCAATTCTATACGAAGCTATACGATTACGAAAAGCAGCATGTATTATTTCAACGCCTTCGCAAAAATACGAAATATTTTTGTTTTTATGATTAGTACTGCGTAGGTGACCTGTCCACTGACTGCGCTCAACGGATGTATTGCAAACAGTACAGAAAGGCATTTTTGTGTATTATTAGGTCTAAGGTCCACGTAAAATAGAGCAAGTTTTAGATTAACAACACAAACAAAAGACACAAATTATAATTGTAACAAAGCTATGGTATCCCAAAGTCCCAAATATTTTTACAGTTAACCTAAACCTATCCTAGCCTTAGAATAAACGGATAACAAAAATATAAAATAATAGTTAATATATTATTTTATATTTATGTTGTCACTGTAGAACACGGGCTCCGAGTCTTGAAAAACTACATGAACCCGTCTCATAAATGTCTGCAGCGCGTCCCACTGCGGAGTTTCTTGGTTTAATTGAACTTTAAGTGCCACTAAGGCTTTTTTCCACCGTTCAAGTGGAGTCGTGGACGCTGCATCAGACTTATTATAAACTTTTACCTCCACGTAAAAGTCACCTTGTAGGTTCACCGCCCGCCGCAACTTCCCGTTAGCGACTCGGCTCACGAGAGACGACGTGAGGTCCTCGCTGCCGGTTGCTGGTGCGCGATGCTCGCTATCCTCTAGGCCGAAGAGGTCCGAGCTATCATGTTGTTGTTTTTTACTGTAAAAAAATAAAATAATAAAGTACCTTATCATTACAATAACAGCACCTTGAAAACGTTCTATCAAAAAAGAACCAATGGAATAAGATTATGAATCATTGGATTGTGTTCCCGGTTTTAAGTATAGAAATAAATCCACTACTAACGTATAACACTCTTATTGGAATAAAATACACAAATACCTAAAGACAAGAAATAATAGAAATTACCTTGATTTAGATTTAGATTCCGATTGCGAGGTGGAGGTACTCTCAGAAGCTTTACGCTTGGGAGATTTCTTTTTTGGCTGCACCTTTGCAACCTCAGGTGCGCGACGTGTATATTCAGATTCGGTGTCAGACCTGTAATCGAGTAGACAACAATTAATTTCAAATAAAAAAAGTCTGTAAATAAGATTAGAACAATTGAACGCTCGACTTATGAAACACAAGGACACTGAAATAACATAATTATTTTTTTAAATACTTACGTACATTTTATGGAAGTATGCGGTATTCGTAATTGACAATAAACTTAAGTGGAGCTTTTCACTAGAAGACGTTGGAGCGAATGTGAATTTTCATATAAATTAATCGAATTTAAGTAAAGAAAAATACAATCTCAGCAAATTTAACCTCATTACAAAATTAAACCTTAAATCAAAGCATTACAATTGTATTACTAACTTATGTCAGTTACGTCCATTTACATCATAATATTGATTCCGTCAAAATGCAATTTTATCGTGACAAATGAAATATAAAGCCAGCATTTGTCCGACACCGACAAAGGTGCCGTTAGTTACCTGGCTTAGGTATAGGATTACTACAATTACTACTATTTATTTAATTTCTGTATGTTTGTTTATTTAAAAAATAATAACAAGACATCATTAGGTATGCACAGTTGTAAATAATAGATTTTTGAGACTAATGTGAAAAAAAAATCTGGAGCAAATATTTGGTGATTACTTTATTATGTATATTTATATAATTAAAATACTTAGGGTAATAACGAATGCTGAACGAATTTATTAATTTAATTATTAACTTATAGGAAAAGGGATTGCGATAGGGATTCGAAGCTGAAACCTAGAAATATACATAAGCCTATTTGCTACCAGGGCTATTCGCAATCCTATTTGCAGAGTCGAACTTAACCTGTACTTTGATCTTATAGGGATGACGCCAGCGTCATCAATCAATAAGTTGCATTCGAAATAATTTATGTGCAGAAAAGTTTTGAACGGATACGCGTACCAAAACTAGTTTATTACGTATGTTGCAGTCAAACTGCAAATATTAATCCATCAACTATAATAGAAATATAAGTATAAGTAGTATATTAATAAAGTCATATAGTAGAAGTTATATTGAAATCTTACAGTTTTGATAATATAAATAGTATTTTTAAACAATCCCTAGACAATAAAGTTACTCATTAAAAATATTTTTATATTTATTTATTGTAACTACAAAGTCATAAAGGTCATAATTATTACAATAAAGTAATTTCCAAGATGAGTGTGCCGTACCGAAAATGAAGTAACTACCTATTTTATATGAACATAGAAAGTCCTGTATAAGACAAATTTAAACAATGTTTGCAACAAGCGCAGTGCTTATCTTGCATATTATACAAAGGTTCCCATGGAAATTACACACACACACACATACCTTACATACAACAAAATATACACAGCAAATTATTGCTACTTGCAATTTTGCAGTTTCACAGACTGTAAAGGCTCATTTACACCCACTCGTAATAGTTGTCTGATACGGTCGATTCCGACGCCGGCGCCGGCGCCAGGTATTTCATGAAAGAATACAATGTAGCGAAACTGACCGGACTTACACACACCGGACGGTAAATATTAGTGTAAATGCGCCTTAACTCAGCGCGACGTGCGGTTGGTTAGCAATCAGACATCAGTAGAAGACGTAACGTGTTCATTAACGTGTAAGTCGTGTCGTCTGGGTGAATATATTAAATTAAAATTTCGGATGTCCTCGGTACCAATCTGGTCGCATAATCTGAGTGCGCGTTGAACCTTTGTGGTAAGGCGCTATCTCTAACTTTGTGGAGGCATAGTGACAATCTGTCCCAAATTTTAGTTTAATGCATACGGTAGCCTAAAATTCAGATGTCCTCGGTACCAATCTGGTCGCATAATCTGAGTGCGCGTTGAACCTCTGTGGTAAGACGCTATCTCTAACTTTGTGGAGAGACTGGTGACAATCTGTCCTGAAGTTTAGGTCATCGGTTCAGACAGCCGACGCATTTACTTGTTTAATAAACGTGTAAATTTTCATCTATATGAAACGAAATTAAATTAAAATTTCGGATGTCTAGCCGTAGGAAATAGAATGTGTGTGCACCTATGGGTATGCGCTATTTCTTTCTTCTGTGGACAGGCATAGTGACAATCTGTCCCAAGTTTTAGTTTAATATATACGATATTCTAAATTTCAGATGCCCTCGGTACCAATCTGGTCGCATAAACTGAGTGTGCGTTGAACCTTTGTGGTAATGCGCTATCTCTAACTTTGCGGAGAGGCATGAGACAATCTGTCCTGAAGTATAGCTTACCACGTTTCATGTAGATTTAAATTAGGAATAAATTCAGTAGTGGTGAAATGTGTAGTGAAACTATGAAAGAATGACAGTAAAGTAGTGTAGTGAAACAAAGTTAAAACCGTAGATCTGCTTTTTTTAATCGAGGTAAGTGGTTGATATGAAGAGCTAGTTATAGTAGGATGTTATTGGGCATTCTAACACACCGAGAGTGACGAAGGCGAACGGAGTGAGCCGTAGGAACGGCAGGTGGGGTAGAATGCCCAATAATATCCTACTTGTATATAATCTACCTAGCCTTTTCCCAACTTTGTTGGAGTCGGCTTCCAGTCTAACCGAATGTAGCTGAATACCAGTATTTTACATAGAGCGACTGCCTATCGTACCTCCACAACCAGTAACTGGGTAATACGATAGCCCTTGGTAAGACTGGTTGTCAGACTTTCGGGCTTCTGACAACCCGTAACAATTGTCAAAGATTGTATTGATTGTTTTTTTTTATTGTGTAAGTACTTATATATTAAAGAGTATTCTATGCTATTATATTGGTTTTTTAATTTCTGCTCAACATGCTATTTTGTGCATTAGTTTCAATTTCAGAAACCGAAATACACCAAAGGGACAGAAATTGGTATTATTAACCTGATGAACTCCTATACAAAGAGCTAGGAAAACATAAATGCAGGATGTTGTTGATATTTATTAATTAATTAAGGCCAACCCAATCACGCAAGGCCTACATTAAATTAACCGAACATCATTTACGACAATTACCAAATAAAATCAAATCCAATAACAATTAATTTATTATTTATGGACACATCATTAGCCAACAATTAAAACTGATTTGATAATTGCAAAATTACCAAGAGGTATCGTATTACCCAGTAACTGGGTTGTGGAGGTCAGATAGGCAGTCGCTCCATGTAAAATACTGGTATTCAGCTGATCTGGTTACACTGGAAGCCGACCCCAACGTAGTTGATGGGAAAAGGCTAGGCAGATTGATTGATTGAATAACAAAATTAATTTAAAAAATTGCGCTAAACTGATTAAATCATTCGTGATACTTCAAATTATATTCGTTGACCTCAGTCAATCAGAATTTACATTTGTTTTTGTCCAAGACTATCCTAAAATGCGTTAATTGATGACACTGTGTGATTACTAAAACAGGCTCATCAATGTACCTAGTTAATACATAATAGGGTGCAAGGCCACCTAATTACATAGTTTTGAGCGGCCAACTGTTTAAAGCATGCGTTTATGGAAAGCTAAGCGAGGACTGATCGAAAACTAGATTGTAGCCAGCACAGTCAACTTCAGAAATGATCACCCAGAAGATAGTCATAAAATTAGCCATTTCTCACTGACAATGCTGCTCCAAATGTTAAAAAAAAACTCAAAGAAAAATAATGGTTCAGTCATGAGCTGCAATCTATCGACAAACATCGTCAGTAAAATAGGATGAGTAGCACCACTAGTAGATGAACACCATAATCAGCCTATAATGTTCCCACTGCAGGGACACAGGCCTCCTCTCTGTGAGAGGGAGTGGGCCGTAATCCACCACGCGGGCCCAGTGCGGGTTGGTAGATGTCACATGTCTTCGAATTTTTGGTTCTAGGACATCCGATTTCCTCACGATGTTTTCCTTTACCGTTTTGAGAGCAGTGGCGTTGAAATAATTTACACAAAGTAAAGCGCCTGTCACGGTTCGAACCTACGACCTACAACTCGTAAGTCGTGGCCGTTACCACTGGGCCACCACTGCTCTAGATGAACACCGTTTATTTCTAATATAATACTAGAGAGAACATAATATTACATCACACCTTTTTTCCCAGAAGGTTTGGGCAGAGGTGTAGGTACCTATAATACACCCACATTTTGTTGTATAAGTCCCATTTAATGCCTATTCCCATCAACCGGGCACAAATCCAGACTTCGGGTTACTACTGAGAAATTCCAGATGGAAAAACCCAATAACACTTTGCCCGGCCTGGGAATCGAACCCAGGACCTCATGTTCAGCAGTAGCGCTTGCAACCACTAGACCAACGAGAAATTAACGGGTTTAACGGGTTATTATAGTAATAAACGGTTCTCTCTCACTGTACAAACATTCATCATCTCTGGTGTTAAGGCATGTTATTCTATAATCTTTCTTACAATAATGTGGCTTTCCACTAACACTAATATCTAAAAAGATAAAATTGGCAACACTAAACAACGCTACGCTAAAGACGACCATACGGTTTTTCGTTCCAACTGGACTGCCACCTTTACGGCTAGATTCCAGCAACGAATTATGGAAACTTGAATGACCATTTGTGGATTTCGTTAAAAGACTAAAGAGCACACGAGATTCCGACCTTTGAATACCAAGTTGTACAATCTAAAATATGCTCATTCAATTTATTGTTGACATACCTACTTACTAATTTTATTTACTTGACCTATTTAAAGCCCCAGCCTAGGTGGAGCGACGATCTTCGCAGGGTGGCTGGTAGCAACTGGATGAGAGTTGCCGAGAATCGAGCTGAATGGCGTGCAATTGGAGAGGCCTATGTCCCGCAGTGCACTGCTATAGGCTGATGATGATGATTTATAGCAGATTTTTATCGAGTTTCTTAGAACAGATAAGAGGGAAATACTTTTAAAATTCAGAGGCTTCTTAGGAAACTGAAGAAAATTTATCTTATTTAGCTACCTACATCGAGATGTGTGCATCACACTTAGCATACAACATTAGTTAAAAGATGCGATTACTACTACCTACTTGTTTTCGTCTTGTTTACATCGTGACTCAAGCAAGGGATCCTACGTTTGTTATTTCCTAAGTATATAAAATGCTATCTGCTCTTATGTCTAATAGAGCTGAAAACTATTTTCTTAATACATGAGGTTGCCTACAACACTTTCCCTGAACTCTACAATGATCTACAAACAATGTCAGTCAATTGTATTCTTATCACAAATCCTCTGTGATCATAATGGAAAAACTAAACGTTTTCCTGAACAAAAATGGGAAATTTTACACTACTAAAGGCCCCCGCAGGCTCGCAACTCTGCTGGAACAATTTCTTCGAAAACTTGTTCTACCAGTGTCGCATCGGGCCTGTCTGCGGGAGCCTTAAATTGTCTAACTTAATTGCCATTATCATTCAAAAACAGAACCTGACATCACAAAAAAAAACATCTCCCGAAATTCCATTTAGAAGGTGCGAATTATAAAACAAACCTGGTTATTTCGATAGACATTTTAGTAGATTCCCTACCTGATATTGGGGCTACAAAAAATAGGTTCAAAAGAATGAAGACCCAATTTGGATCTAGACCCAGCCGACCTTTGCAATGTCATGACCTAGACACAGTTGGGCAAAAAGAGTACATTGTTTTTTGTGCAGAATCTGCGATTGGTGAATCCGTAATAAGTCTAAGCGACTTTTAATTTAAATGTCAAAGGTTACAAATGAAACTGTTAGGTATAACCACGGGTATAACAAATAATGATTTGTAGCTTTGTATTTGTTATTTCTTTGATGGTAAAAAATGTACCAACATGGTAGATAAGAAACAGTTATTATGTTAATCATGGTGCAAAAAGTAAGATCACGAATATGCTTGGTACCAAAGTGATATATATAAGACTAGCTGTTGCTCGCGACTTCGTCTGCGATCCAGCAGGCGTAGCATGAGCACCGTTTTGTCGACGGAAGAGTAGACAAAAATGACGTTTCCTATAGACAGTAGACAGTACGAGACGGCAGCAAAATAGAAAGAGTCAACTGCACTTTTTACGAAATTCACTCTTTTACATAATTCGACTCAGAATTCTTTGTTTTATCATAGGATTTATCGGTTGTCAGTGTGATTTTGACAGTAAGGATAGAAAACTTTCTTCCGAAATAGTCTACATATAAAAAGACCTAGACAAAGATCGTTAGAAATGAAAGACAAAATGACAGATTGTAGAAAGATTTCTACGTTGGATGTCAAAAATGTAGAAACGAACTGTCACTTTGTATAGAAAAAGCTATGTCTATTCTTCGTAGAGATAGAAAGCGCCATGCTACGCCTGCAAGATGAATAGTGCCTTTGTACTTCTCCAGGACATGGTCTACCCATGTGCCAAATTTCATCCAATTCCGTTCAGCCGTTCTAGCGTGAAAGTGTAACAAACAAACAAACTCCCTTCTGCATTTATATTAGCCAGGATTAGGATGAGTACTGAAGATATTGTATTAGCTTTATTCATGAAATACTAGGGAAAGAATTGTTCTAGCTAGTCACCGAAATAATAGTACTTACTATCTGCGTGAAAATGTCTAAATCTACTTACTAAATCAGTTTTCCTAATGCTGGATTTACAACTTTAGCATTATTCATTAACTCTCGTTAAACATACCTGCTTCCTACCTACCTAATCTTTCAACAGTTACTAACCTAAACAAATAATAAGTAATACACATAATTGAACTCGCCTTCACAACGCTTCATTAACTCTTAATCAAAACTGTAATTCGCCTTTGAATGAAACAGTTTCCGTTAATTAAAACCCTTTTTTTTTTTTTTTTGAGAAAAAAGAGAGAATCATCCAATGACTTCTCCCGCTCTGGGTGGAGCGGAAGGGCGTGTCGGACTTCTACTGACTAAAACCCACCCGTGTTCCTTCAGTTGCCTGTTGCCAAGGTCCCGGTATCCCTTTCGGACTAACCCGCAACCCTGGCAGGCGTTAATTAACACCCTATCAATGAGGATTTAAGGATTTGTGCTACAAAAGTATTCATTTCATTTTTTTTTTGCCGTCAGCAATTATGATCTCTTAATCCTTCCTAAGGCCATCCACATACGGACACGGACGGAATTCCGTATGTTTGTATGTGGCCGTATAAAATACAACACAACTCAATATCATACAAAAATATCGATAATCTCAACCTTAGCAAATCTTTTCAAATCGATAGCTGATATTATAATCTTTCCAATTCAAAATCACAACTTTTGTATGAAATAATCCGTAAAAAGGTCAACAAAAATACTGCTAATCTTTCAACACACTGTAATTAATAAGAAGATATTAAAAATTATTTATATTTATCATAAAGTTAGTTCATCATCTGCCCACACGACTTCAGACAATGGATTTGATAATAGATGTAAGGTACCTACCTACTTATGGTGTCAAGGTGAGATGACTAGTGTTTTCTATTTACTTTGGCAAGTTGACTAATTGATTACTAAACTGTTATACTTTTTCAAGAAAAAAGACGCAAAAAATTCAAATTTGGAAGCAGCTTGTCTAAATTGTAACTAGTAATAAGTAGGTACTGTAAAAAAAAGAGGGTGTGTGGTTATGATAACACGATAGAAGTGAAAACATAATATGTGTGGAGATTTTGCCAAGGTTTATGAACGTTGTTGAGCTTTCAGATCCAGAATTTATAAATTATTCCGGATTATTTAAGTCTCCCGTGTTCACAAACTAAACTTAAATCAGAGAATTGACATCTGTGACAGATAGCGAGAAAAGGACGGAGATAGATGAGAACTAAGATGAGATGTCTATTCTATTCTATTTCTATGACAAGCAAAGCCGATGAGTCGACAATCGGTGGCAGAGAGCAATCAAAAATTAAAAAAAGAAAAAATCTGCAACGGATAAAAACCTTCGATGGATATGGAAGTTTTAATTGTTGACGATTGACCAAAATCAACCAAAATTGACAAGTCTAATACATAATTCATGTCCATCCCTTTCTTGGTTTATTATAGAGAAAAAGATGGAAATAGCTTTAATTAGGTTAATCTTCATCGGCACCAAATTAACAGTTGTGATCCCTATAGTTATGCCATGAAACAAACTACTTACATACCGTAAGTAGTTTATTTCATAATACATACCTATATCATAATTTGAAATAATTAACTTAAATAATTATTGTAATTAACAACACAAGTTATTGTTTGTTATCTCTGGTGTTGTAACACCTAATTATACAGGACACGATGGTAGAAAAGTTAAGAGAACTAGTGGAGCCCACTCCAGGAGAACTAACATAACAAGTGTGACAACGCTCTCTTTCACGATTTGTCGAGACTTCCCAACTAGCACAAACTGGTTGCTTAAGAGCTTTGGAGCCAATCCGATTATTCCCAAAGGCGCCAAGCTCAAGCGCCAGAGCGTGCACTGCAGACCTTATGCAGCCGCTTTGGAGCCAAAGGGGCACAACTTTTTGCAATCTATAGTTCCATTAGAACTTCATAATACTGGCATAAAAGCGCTACAGGAGCTGCAACTAATAATTAACACCACACTAAAGCTCTTGTGGCGCTTATTGAATGAATGACAAGTTTAACTGAACGAATAAAATATCACTGATCATTCACCTTGTCTCTCATTTATTAAATACATCTGTTGTTCCTGAGTCAGACATTCTGAATACAAATAAATAATAAGTGAAGTGAAGGTAAGTGTTTTTGAGTTATATTTTGTATTATATGCAAGTGGCTACAAACGCAGATCAGTTTATCGTGCATATAGTTGATATTATTGGAGTATTTTTAACGCGCCTCAATAATTACCTCAGAATATCGTAAAATATGTAAAATATTATTATATAAATATTATTATATCACATACCTACACGATATTGAAATTACATACTTGACTACATTTGTATTTAGTAAGTTGCTGGTTCTATATTTAGTTATATTTTACTACAAATTGCGAGAAAAACCTATAAATTTCTCAAGTAATGATAAATAATTGTCTTGTAAACATGTCGTCTATGAGAAGCAGCTTTAATTTGCAACTTCAACCTTAATACTTCCTCTCTGCGCGTCAAAGCGCTAAGTTTCACTCTTCTGAAGGTCCAAGTAATACCTGTACCACTAATGCAGTTCAAGTCTTTACAATCACTTTTATTTCGTACTTACTGCAGATATCGAACCACACTAATGGTTATTTGTTTAGAGATCCGTAGAACTCGTTGAAAACCCTAAAATATGATGATCATTTGTAGCTGCTTCTATATTTTTCGCTCTTTCAATTGTTTAACACTTACTATATCTTACCATGTTTTCAGAATGCCTTTCAAAATAATTCAAACTTATAATGAACAACAAAATAAACAAGAACTTTGCATCTGTCCATCTAAGCGGGAAAAACATGGAGTGTTACACTGGCCGAACAAATTAAAAAATTATGTAAAATAGAAGATTCAACTCCACAACCAAACTGGACTAAAATAAACTGCATTGTTAAGAGGAAAAATATTATGTCGTACGAAATTGCTGACAAACAGTTGACAGAACTCGAACTTGGCGCATTATTTTGGTTTGTTTCCAATGAATCCCTTAAAGAATAAATTAAATGAATAGAGTTTTATAAATAAAAGCTAAATTACTCTCACTTAATTGAGTTAAAAAAACTTATGTGTTATTTAATATTTCAATTACAGAATTCTCACAAACAGTTGCCTTTTTTAATTTCTGCATATTTTGATAAACTCTCCGTACTTTCTTGCGATATCCACCAGTTCTTTGTTTGAACTTCCATGCTGTCTACAATTCTGACGTCATCCAAATGTCTAACATGACCGTCAAGCTCGAGTAAAAGCGAAAAAAGCGACTTATTAAAAAAACAATCATTTTTATCGTAGCAAACAAGGTGCATGTCGTTCTATGATGCCGTTGAAGTCAACTGCGATGGATAGATGTAATCTCTCACAGCTAGTAATAACCTAAACATGTGGGCGTGATGTAAGACAGCGTAAACTCAAGAATAATAAAATAATCCGGGTTACAAAACCAATATTGAGTTATTATAAATTATGAATGTTAATTACATGTTATGCCTACTAAAGGCATAAAAATAATGGCTCTTACATACTGGGGCGAATAGTCGCGCGACGCGACGCCGCCGCATTGTTCGCCGTGAAGTTTTCTCAGAAATTGTTTTGTTAAAATTCGTGTCGCGCGGCGAATCGCGCCAGTATGTAAGAGCCTTAAGTATAAAGCCGGTAATCATGATTGATATTTATAGATTTTTAATAGATCCATCATCAGGAAACGAAAATTGCTTATTTATTATAAAACTGACGTGAAAATCATTGCTTAAAAGCTGTTTGTTCGCACTTCACGATCGGAACAGAGTTTTTAATTATAAAATTACAGATATGACATGATTTAAGGAATTAATAATAGGTTTTTATTATAATTTTAGATGATTTATCGCTTTACGATTAGATAAAAAATGATTTTTGTACCTAAGCATCATTAGTAGTGGGAGGTATCTACATAAATACATATAACACCTGGTCCATTTTGGTAAGGCGAATCTTTGTTAATGAGTTGAGGAACAATCGATGCTCAACTAATACTTAAAATATAAATTAGATTAGGATATTTGTAAGTATCTTGGTTATTTAAAGTCACGTAATAAGTTGATAGTTCTCGGTTTTCGTCATTTAATTTTTACCTTTAGAATTAGACAGAAGTTAGATTCATCATAAGCTTTAACTTTACAGACTCTTTAAAACATTTCTGACCGAATTATAATCTAATCTTTCTGACCCAACATTCCGAGACACAAAAATTAACCCTAACAAATTCGCGTCGCATCCAATATTAGAATATCTAAATAATTCATTTCATTAACTTTCGATTTCTACGTGTTTTAGTCTACAGAACAACGACTTAATGCGCCTCCTACATGAGAATTAACTAGGATCCCTAACATCGGACTAACTATCCTTGTGTAGCATGCTAATGTCTCCGCCCACGGTTGAGAAATAACTAAACAAATGCTAAACTAATTGTGTAGAAAGGGAAATGTGGGATTAAACTGTGGGGAGGTTGAATTTGAATAGGATGCTGGGTTTTAAGGAAATGTTTTTAGGCAACTTTTTCAGTTTTACAGGCTGAAAATGATGATAAGCTGAAATCTATAAGCCGATTAGACACAAGATACAAAACGCACCAGTACACACCACCCAACCTGATGACTGAGATAAGCTGTTTACCAAATAACAAGACTTTTACGAAGAAATCGATAAATAGAAATTAGTGAATTGTTTTTAAATTAAACTAAGTAATTCTGAGAAAAACAAATTTATCATATACTAGCTGCCGCCAGCGGCTTTGCCCGCGTGTAATCTTTATAAATTATAGCCTATGTTACTCAGGGTGAATGTAGCTTTCTAATGGTGAAATAATTTTTGAAATGGGCGCAGTAGTTTTTGAGTTTATTCATTACAAACATACACCCAAAAATACAAATCTTTCCTCTTTATAATATTAGTGTAGAAAAAACTCTCGTCTGTATTCTATAATTGAAAAAAGTTAACCAGTTTATATTAAAATTCTCGAAAGAAAGACATTTGGAATTCCCAGCACAAATCTGTCTCATTTTAATACGTTATCTCATTAGCAAAAAAAATACATAGGTATAAACCGGCTACACATATACGAATTAATTAATTTATATCAATGAAATGAGAGAAACATTTTTATATAGTTATAAATCACAGGACAGCATCCTGATCAAGGATTGATTGGGATTCGATCATCGATAAATTACGTAATATTTGTCACAACCATAGATTTATGGCTAATTAGTTTATGGCAATATGACGTCATTCAGCAACGTTTTTACGAGCACCGTTTTATTTTTCTTACAAGTCTGTCAGTTTTTTTTTTCATAAAAAATGACCTTATTATTTTCATACATTTAACATCGTAGTGGTAGCAAATCATGAAGTTTCACCTTAGGTCCCAAGTACCAGATACCGGGACCTTGGCAACAGGCAACTCCACTCCGCCCAGAGTGGGAGAAGTCATTTGATGATTTCGCACACACAAAAAAAAAAAAAGTCCCTAGTACCAAAACATAAATCTCCCAGGTCAGCACCTACCTATTGGTACCTACGAAATTAAGTTAAGAAGTGGTACAAAAAGGCATACAATAGGGCCAACCCGGAGCTGAAATTTAATAGTTGAGTCCTTAGACTCAAGAACTTTGCGGGTTAGTCCGAAAGGGATACCGGGACCTTGGCAACAGGCAACTGAAGGAACACGGGTGGATTTTAGTCAGTAAAAGTCTGACACGCCCTTCCGCTCAGCCCAGAGCGGGAGAAGTCATTGGATGATTTCCCACCCTCAAAAAAAAAAAGACTCAAGATCTTAACTACGCTATTGAAAATGCAACAAGTTTTTTTATTAACTACTTTCAAAAGTGAATTAGATAATCGAGTTCTATGCCTATCCTTCCAAAAAGCCATAAGTGACAAAGAAAAAACAACTACAAAAAAATATTTACTAGTGGAAATACGAATTTTTAACAAGTACAAAATGCTAAAGTAACAGATGACATCAAATATTAATAAAATAACTTCGCGATATGTTATATTGATGTTCCATGATAACTTCGAGTCGGTGACTAGTCATCCGTCTGTCAGGGCCATAGGTCATCATGAGAATATGCTTATAAGCTTTTTGTTCTTTGAGTAAAACAACAAGTTTTTTGACACATTCTTTACTTATTAGACTATGGGGTTTATTTATAAATGCTTTTTAAGTTAAGTGATGATTAACGTCTGCGTGGTTACGAGAGAGTTTAACGTGGTTAAGAGAGCTAACTTTATAAACAAAACCATACGTGTTTGGTTATTGATAAAAGAAAAAAAAAAACTGTCTTTTTGAAATAACATAACATTACCCCTGTCTGAACCGTGTCTCGGATTTTTCTGAACTGATTATTCAAAATCAAAATATTTATTTCACATAAACCTACATGGGCACTTATGAAACGTCAGAAGCTAGGTGCACGGTTCCAATTGGTCGTTTCCTATGGAAAAGAGCCGGCAACAAACTCCACGGTTACTCTTTTAAAAATAATTGGCTATCACTATATTTTCAAATAACAGTGTCAATAGGTATGGCAGGACAGTGTAGGCCTTTCAACAGGTACTTAACAAAATAGAAAATGGTCAACAAATCTACCGTTTGTTCCCACTCTACAACGTTCTGACATTCACAAAATAGAAAATATAGTACTACATTCAGTATTATTTTGCGCCTACAAAGCCCATAAGTTTTTTTGTCTTGCAGTTCGTATAAATAGAAATTTTCTATTTCTTTGTTTCCGTATCAATACGGCCCCATATCACAATATCATCCGCATACTGAGATCGAACACCATACAACAGTGTGAAAGTTATATACGAGAAAATAATAATATATTCATAGACTATTAATGATATAATCAGTGAAAGCTCGATCCATTGTGGTCAATTTATTGATGACTTGGTCTAATGAAGGTCAGAAGGCCACTAGCAAATGTCAAGTTTATAATATTGTCGCCGGCGGCCATTAGTTTAGTTTAGTCTCGTCTCTTGATGATGATGAGTCATCCTCATGAATAAAAAGTTCGCACACATTTATTGCGAAGATTTTATTAAGGAATTAGGCGTGTGATTTAGTAAAAAGGTCAGTTTAGTTTTGGGATATGATTTCAGTTTTTGTGTGACTCATTGCAGTTTGAATTTGTTAGATTAGTAGGTATGTCTATATTTTGGATCAACGGCTAATTATAGGCACTGATATTACTTAAGTACGTGAGAATTGAATACCTTCAAACTGGCGACGATCTTTGCACTTTGTAGGCGTTCGTAGATTACCTATCTAGAAAAATCTATTTAATTCATAAAAATTAAAACAAATAAAAACGTTAAATATCTTTAATTTTCCTTAATCCTGAATAAGAAAACATTTACAAGTTGTTTTAACTGACACTTTTCGAAACACAAGCACATTTATTTTGCATTAATTCGGATGCACTATCGGAAATAAACAACAGACGTATAAAATCTGACTTCTCCACATTTAGATCAACAAACTCAAAATAATTGCCATTGCGAATTATGGGCATTCCAAAATCAAAAAAAATATCAGTTTACCCAGAAACACAGTTTCTAGAGGCAAAATGTACTTTCCTCTTTGAGAGAAGCTAAATCATCGTGAATATACTTAGTTGCTTTGCCATTACAGAACGTTTTGTCACACAAATACTTTATATCTGCAACAATAAAGCAACTCCTGCCAGGTTCCATTTGGATGGCTTGTCCTTGGTCTTCAGGTTGAAGGTCCACACGTAAGTAGGTCCTCGTGTACGTGTCTTGTAGACAGGACACTCGTACATGTTCCGGAGGTCTTGCTTGTCTTGGGTTATGGCCTGAAATAGAATTTGTGAAAAACATAAATTTTTCAGGCGATGTTACAGGTGAGCAAGTAGCCAAGATCAAAAGTCATTTATTCAAACTAGGCTGAGAATCAGCACTTTTCGAACGTCAAGGATGAGTATAATGGCGAGCGATTGGAGAGGCCTACGACCTGCCCTAGACTACCATAGGCTAAAATTAAATGACGACGGTATTTTTTTTAATTTGGCTACCCTATATTATTTTTAAGAACCATCTCATTAAGTAGTAGGGATAGCGAACACGAAAACTAAAGTTAAATTTTTGAGTGAAGCCTTAGAAAATGTTAAATTGGGTTCTCTTTGTGGCATTTTTCGTAAATCTCAAGGATACAAGAAGCTTTGAGAATAATTCTATCAACCAACAACAGACTTACAGTGAAAGGAAATATGTACACAAAGGTCTAAAATCGCCAACTGCCTGTTACAAAAACAAAAGCTCTTTTTGCCTAGAAAACTTGCGTTTTTTTCTAAACAAAAATCTCTCACTTACTCTAACATTTATCACAGGCATAGGCGGAAACAGGTCCTTAAGCTTCGAGTCCATAATGATGCCAGCTTGCTGGTCCCACCGGGCTCCTTCCATCAGCAGACCATGGACGAAGGCACCGTCCCGAGGTGCTGACCGAGTGTCCGCGATCCTAGAGGAGATGTGGCGTTAGAGTGGGGAAGGGAAGACTTGGTGATGAATGGTGTACTCTGGTCTTTAGCTGTCGTTGAACTGCTAGGTAGCAGGGTTACCTCTAATTTGATGATATGAAGTGATATGTGTTGGGCACTGTGGAAAAATTTCTCCGTCAGAAGAAAATAATGGTGACCAAATTCAACACCTTTGCTAAAGCTCTTCTCATTCTTTTTACCGATGTGTGGTATATGTAGAAGTAAATACTACGCAGCTTTTATGGTCAACCGTTAATTTTATTCATTAAATAAATATTAATAATTTATCATACAAAACTTCAGATACAAACTTCCTCATTCCAGTGCCTTCATCATTAATTTTAAATGTTGTCTCTCGTAATACAAAACTATTTTGTTACGAGTTTTATAAAAGCTAAAGATCAGAGTTCGTTTTGATGGTTATGAGTATTTACATATTACTTACTTAATTAACTTGAAACCTATTTACAGATTTTATTATAAAAGCGTATGATACAATGCTAAAAACCATTCTGTTCAAAGGAGGTTACCTACAATACCAAGTCAAATAGGATAGAATAAGCCTAGGAGAGGAATGGCAGAAGAAATGAAGATGAGGTGGATGTATTAATTTTGCATATACAGCATTTGTTTTACCTTACTATAGACATTATACAGTTTTACAATGATTATAATTATTTACATCTACCATACCATTTATCTACTTGGTCTCACCTTTTATTTCACTTATTTATAAAAATATTGAAATGATTGTGTGATTTTAATGTTTACCTACCTACATAATTATATACTAAATATACAGCGTTAACCAAATATTGTAAAGTTTCGAAGAATCTCAACTGCAGCCCCTTTATATGTACAAAAAGCAAGTAGGTAATTCTTCGTAAGCAAAGCGGTACCTCCAAAAATTCGGGACAATTACTAAAAACGAAGATAAATCGTACTCTCTACTGAAAAAAATACATTTCACCTTGTTGTGTCTTTCTACCCAGATTAATATTCTACGAAAAGCTCTCGAAAGGAAAAAAAACAATAACAGTAATGTTACAAGATTTAAATTCTGAACTTCCTTGTCTACCTGTAATATAACTTGTGTGCTGTTCATATTTGTCATGCTTGTGATTTTTATGTAATTTCAGCCAATTATCTGTTAAGTCTACAAAGGCATTTAAACCGATTTAAATTGAATAAGTACTTAGAATCCCAATTTTATGAATGTAGCGTCGTTACTCACCAGTACCTATGAAAAGTACAAAACAATGAAGAAATGTTGACAACATTAAATTAACCACAGATAATTTTAAATTCAAAAGTGTGTCTCATTTCCCTGCTTAATTTCTTCATTTTAAAACGAATCGTTCGTTGTTATGAAAAGATAAATATTTAATAGAAAATACTAGAATCTTTTGTAAACCGAAGAAACAGTTTGATTTACAATTTTTATAAGGATAGTGTACCATCCACGAAGACGCCCCACTCTGTTTCGCTCAGAACTAAAGTACAGCTTACATTAGCTTACAGTAATAATAATAATCGCATCCAGCCTGTCCCTTGCTGTCCTCCCCCAGGAACGCCCTAAGCCGAGGTCCATACCCCACAGGGGATGCCCTCAGCGTGTAGTTGCTTAGTTTTTAAGTTTTATGCCCTGCCTGGAGGCCTTAATTTATTGAGGCACTCATAGAAAAGTCCAGCCGACAACCTCCTAGATTGACATGACACATGCGAGATGCCATACATAAAAAAAACAGTAATCGCGGAGTGCGGCGCGTCTTCGTGGATGGCACTATATGTAAACTGTGTACAGTATTAAGTGGAATACCTAATTGTCTGTGTGGAAGCATCTCGCTATTCCTGAACATTTTTATCAAGTAATTTAATATTAATGTTTTGTTTTTAAACACTGCTTAACGACTAGTACTCACGTGAATTCTTCCTTCATCTTCTTAGTGACGTCACACTGCAGACACATCTTGTCTAGAGGCAGTTCATACCTCCTAGCAGTGCTCTGCATGATGGCCGTCAGTAAACTTTGAGGGTTGAAGAAACCACCGAGCCATACTGATGCTGGCAGCTAAATCATGCAAAATTGAAGTGAGTACCTACTACTATTACAAAATACAAGTCAGTTACATACCGTTAATATGTTTTTCTTTGGGTCTAAAGGATTCTTAGATATCGTGGTAAAAGGTTTGGGAAGAAATCGAAAGTTGACACAACTATAGAAAAAAAAAATGGGCTTGCATTATATGACCGTACACATTATAGAAGTAAAATTTCTTAAAAAATAAAGAATAAGAGAGATTTAGCGTGAGTGACAGAGAGAGTTTTATCTTTCTTCTCTTTCATGTAACGAAATGTACCTAAACGTGACGCGTCCTTGAAACACTCTCAATTCTCGTCCAATTATCGGATCGTCGCCATAAGCCGTCGCCGAAAGATAAACATAAATTGCCAATTATGAAGATATAGAAGTTAAACAAACAAAATCCAAAAAAATCAAATGTTAAGGAATATAATTCTTACGACAAAGTCTGTAGCCCATGTTTCGAGTTCTCTTAACCGCAAGGTAAGGTCCACGAACCACGCAGACAGACCCAGCAACGATGGGTATGCACGGTTCGACCAGATCGCAGGTACCTGTGTAATATGCACATTAATTAAACTGAAGTGACATAATTATAAGTGAACAAGCTATAACAAATATGACTGGTACTAAGGCCACAAAGGTTACTGGTTGTGGAGGTCAGATAGGCAATCGCTCCATGTCCATTACTGGTATTCAGCTGCATCCAGTTAGGCTGGAAGCCTCCAACATAGTTGGGAAAAAGCTATGCTGATTGATTGACTAAGAAACAGACATGAGTCCCACTTAAAATTGTAAAATTGTAACATAGTGTGAAATTCTACGTTATACAGAATTAAATTCACTGAACGCTCACTATTTTACTTACTTGATCTAAAAACAATGCATTTTCCAAATCTTCCATATCTGATGTAATTGTTAATTCACCCTGAAATATGGGAATTAGCATTTAAATTTCTTTTTCCTTTGATTTACAAAGTTTTTCTTCATAGTTATTTTTTATTTTATAGTAGTTTACCTTTAGGCCCAAGTCCAGTTCCCTAAGGGACCTCTTCATCTCTCCAGTCAGATAGTTCATTCGCTCACATTCCTGGAAGGCCACTATTACATACGGCGTCCTCTCTTCAACCTTTCCCATAATTTCTGTCATGTTAAACTCTTCAGGTAACTTCTCTATTATTTCATCTAGCATTTGTTTTACCTGATAAAATATAATTGTCAGTAGTATTACACTATGAAGCTACTATTACCTACACAAGCTATACATATACTAAGGACCATGCTTCTGAGCATGCTTAAGCTTAGCATGCTATAGTTTGACCGGGACCGCTGTTTCGCGCCTTAGGAATGCACGGCGAGGCGGGACGCCGCGCGCCGTGAGCATTGACGAATGAGCGGCCTGCACTGCCCCCTGTCTCGCCACGCACATATCTAAGGCGCGAATCAGCAGTCTTGCTTAAGGTTTACACACACATAATACCAAATAGCAATTGCTTGTCAGTAGTGTGCTTTTGTGCTAGTATTAAGTATTTCAGTCAGTAGCTTTCGAGTTTTACTATCGAGTTTTCTTGATCGATTTCACAGGCATTGTATGAACTGTTTTTTTATATATATGTTTTTATTGAAAGAAAATCTGACTAACCTTCTCCTCTCTAGTTACAGTAGCAGCTCCAGATGCCTGAGCATCTCTCGGTTGCATCTCAAATATAGTCCTAAATAGATTCTCAGACGTTGTAGTAAGGAAACCGATCTCAGCATTAGGATGTAAGCCGTAAAGGTAAGGGGATTCGGCAGGCATGGCGTCTTCTATGTACTGGTGGTAGCCCACGTAGTCTGTGTTAGGGGGGGCGGGGAAGCCAGGGGCCAGTTGGAGTTCGCCGTCGACCTGGTAAATGATGAAGATGAAATTATTAATCACAATCCGGCTGGATACCATAAGGAAGCTGGCATATATGACATTACTAACAGTTTAATCTTACTAATAATACTGGTAACTTACCTACGCCTCATAATTTATTTATTGCTTTGTGCTCAACAAAAACCTACATACAACCGGCCTTAACATCTAAGGCGCGGGACATACACAAGACGGGGGCCGACGGCGAGGTGATGGTGCGGCCCAGGTGTTGCGCCGGTCCTTTGATATTTCGCCTGTACCGCGCCCGCACCCCGCCGCCAGATTATGTCCCGCGCCTCGGCGCTCCGTTACATACATTTTGAAATACGAAAGGAGCGGCGCAACTCCCGCACCGCTCCGTCGCCTCGCCCGTGTCACTCGCCTCTTGTGTATGTCTCGTGACTTAGGCATTTTCTGCCAGTCTATTTTTATTATAATCTTTTAAATTATGTCCCAATATTTTCAAAAGTATTAAAAGCGAATATGACTAAGCAAGTTTCTATGAACGTACTAGTTCAGGCTGCATCAACTCTTCCAAGTAAGCGTTGCATAGTCTCCGGTCCCAATCATCAGTGATGTGCCCTCCGTACATAATCTCTCCGAATAGATACCTGAGATCTTCCCAAGGCACTCTTGCATTCGCTTCCAAGTAGTTGTACAAGACGAACACGCTTATTGTTAGATCACCTGAAGTGAAGCACATGATAATATATCATTAGGAAAGTGACGAACAAAATATTGGTTCACAATAGAGCCTCTTGCTGAGTGAGGATTAATGCAAAATAGTACTATTTTAAAAACGAAAGGGACCATCATCATCATCATCATCTGCCTAGCCTTTTCCCAACTACGTTGGCGTCGGCTTCCAGTCTAACCGGATGCAGCTGAATACCAGTATTTTACATGGAGCGACTGCCTATCTGACCTCCACAACCCAGTAACTGGGTAATACGGTACCCCTTGGTAAGACTGGTTGTCAGACTTTCGGGCTTCTGACGTCCCGTAACGACTGGGAAACGGAAGGGACCAGCCACACTAAAGAAGACTTTTGAAACACAAATTATTAGGATAAAGGAAAAAACTGTTTTTGTAGATGATGGAGACCATCACCACATTCCACATCGACACTATTGTACTAAGAAATTGTGAGAACAGATTTAGAAAACTCCTGAAATACACACCAACATTAAACGGATAAATCTTATTCCATCCCTGTGGTCCGAACTTTCGTCTCTCAGCAACCACGGCGTGGAAGTAACATAGTGCGAATAATATCGCTTTGAACTCAGCCTCTTTACCACACATTTCTAGCGTTTCTTGATTGAAGTTATCGAGTGCTTTGTGGATGTTTGCCTGTTAGTACAAAAGCATAGTAAAAAAAATAAGGTAACACAAAATTTGCTGAATTAATAAATCACAAAACAATAACGTTGTGTTCTTTAATGTTTTTTCCCTCAGTTTTTTTTTTTTCAACAAATTTATTTGCTCCTTTTTTAAATCTTTTTAAATATTCTACCCATTAAAATTTGGACAGAATCACATTTAGCCATTTAACGATGTGCTGCATAGCTGCAGATATAAAAGAAAATGTGTCGATTTTCTGATTAGATGCAATAAATGACTCGACAGATGACTTCTTCAAAACTTTAAAACAACCCACCTGCATTCCCGTAGGAGGTTCATTAGTAATCTTGATGCTAGACTCCAGGATGCCCTGCGGTATGATGTGAGCCGCAGCCGTCGCCGCCGGCTCGGCCGACATGAACAGTCGGAAGTTATCGTGGCATCCGCTTGCGAAGCTCTCCATCTTCTTCTCAAGGCTCGGTAGCCATTTCTTTACCAAGTGAATGTTCTGGAAAAGATATTACAAGCTGTTCTAAGGGTTTTTTTTAAATCGAAATTGCTTGAAAAATTCTCATCAAATTCAGTAGCAATTACATTTTCTTTTCTAGAACTTTGTAATGCAACGTTTAGAAACTCACTGAGCACATCCGAATTAGCAGGAGTACGAACACTTATAAAGGATCTCGATATTATCAAGTATATTCTCTACTCAATGTTCATACCACTTGAGTCCTAATGATGCACGCGATGCATCAATCGGAAATATCCTTCAAGCCCCACTAATGCATAAAATGCATCAGTCGATGCCACGCAACTTAGATCTCTATTTCTACTGAAATACGGGTTAATAGTGTCTATGGGCAGTAGCACTCTAGAGTTGGATGATATTCACGTCAAATTAATCGACTAAATGCTAAATCTGTGCATGGAACACCACTCAAAAATTATATTTAATATGATACATCTTTGTATTCGGGAATGTGTAATGGTCGACGAGTTGAATTTAAAAAAATCATAGTATTTTTCGGGAAACTTCCAAAATAGTAAAATATTTGTTCTCTTCGAAGATCTATAATCTATTTATCAATTTTTATAATACTATATTCTATGTACCTGCAGCACCACCCAATGTCCCTTCTGTAGTCCTTCATCCATGGCCTGCTCAGCCACAATCTCCTGCCCCTGACCCAACGACACATTATGGAAGTTCCCATTATCGGCCGTGAATCCCATGATCTTGCCCAAAGCCTCCACATCCTTCAATGGGTTGACTCCAGGAGATAGAATGAAGAATATTGGCGTTGTAGGGCTGGTCTCTTCGAAAGACTTGCTGAATTCTACTGTTCTGTTCTCTACGTATTTGGCGCCCATTTTTTCTTCAATGTATGCTCTAAAGACAGTATTTTTTATTAATCGAGAATTTTGAATTTGAGTTAAAATATTGCCAATAGGTATATGTTTGTACTTACGCTACTGCATATGTCATCCTATCTGGTCTTAAAGCTCTTAACATACATAGTCTCTGAAGAGCTGCTTTTTTGCTCCATTCCTGAAAGTTGCGTAGATATGAAAAAGGACCATTCTAACATAAAAAAAAACTGATGTGTCTACCTTTACTGACAAATGCTTGCACTGACTGGACAGGTCCACTCAAATCTGTGTGGTTCTTTCCTCAAAAGACCATTTCGGACTCTAATCTACATGGTCCTCATATGGCCTGACCAAGATTATGTCTGGACTTTAAAAGAGACTGTGATCTCTGAGTTTGTTTCGGCCTTTCTTCTCAGAGTAGTCAGATAGGAAACGCCGACCTCATCTAGCTTATTTTTACAACTTTTTAATATGACGTGTAAAAGTGATTCCAATATCCTATTTACAGAATTAACAATTTCATTTCAATTCATTTAAAGTTTGATTATTGGACAGATTGTTGGCTCAAATAACCTATCTCACATTTCGGTATAGATTAACATTATGACTTAGACGATTAAAATGGTAAAACTTCATACCTGAGGAAACTTCTCCCTCTCAGGACACTCAGCTTCCACGATCTTCTTCCATCTTTTAGGCGATGTCTCTATATCTCTGTCCAAGTTCCTGAACTCTTCCTTACCAGCCAGGGAACAGATACCGCCCCAGCTTTGGTTAGATAAGAAGTCCACTGGACTCGTAACATGAGGCTTTATAGGAAACCGGAGGAAGAAATCCAACTCCACTGATGAGACTTCTTCACTCATAAGAAGCACCTAAAAGGAGCTGAGTTAGTTAATTCCGCACACCATGTAATTTTGTTTGTGTTCTACCACACGGTTAGAAACGCAGTGACGATGAATAATGGTGCCGATTCCCTTGTTCACAAACTGAAGTAAATTAGTTTAGTGCATCTTTTTCTTTCTATTTCATAAAGAAAAGAACAGATGATAAATTTTAGTTTATTCCTGTCAAATCTGTCACTACTCCATACATGTTTAGACGTGATTAAAAACTTGCCTACTAAAATTACGTCAATTTACGTCAGGCGCTGATTAATTTGACCGGACTAAACTAAAATTTATCTTCTGTCCTTTTCTTATTGAACCATGGTTTTCTATACCCGAATCGCTTTGGCGTGGCAATAGCAGTCATTGACCTACCTACATTTTCTAGCAGTCTTTATTTCAAAAAGTGAAAGTAAATCCCGTGACCGTCCTGAATCTATCGTCATCATCAACATGTTCCAATAACGAAAAACTATTTATCGTTTGGGTTCCTACGGAGAGATATTAGGGAAAGTTTAATGATCTCCATTGCCATGCTTAAACGATTCGGGTAAATGACGGTGACGATTGTTATTTCAATTACTTGCAACTCCACCGCTTACCTGAAAGGTCATTTGCGAGGCAAATATAAGTTTGTCGCACTCAAACAGTCCCCTGGAGGTGTACTGGTAGACAGAGAAGCTAATGCAGTCTATGAGGTTCTTAATCCGAGGCCCGAGTCCCTCTGCAGGCTCCGCGCGAGATATCGCCTTTTGGAAGACTACGCTGAACGCCTGGAAGTGTTCTTGAGATATGAACATGATCACAAAACGGAGTATTCAGGTGTTAATATGTTATATCCAGAATGAGACTGTTACATAGGGTACGAGTAGCAGAGAAGGCAGCTTTGTAGAGATGTTCGCATAGCTCATCAAAATAGGCAACAGCTGATTTTTTTTCGCGATTTCATCGTTGATGCCTTTATGAAAATTATTCATAATGATGAGAAAAATGACCCCGTAAGAAGATGCTCATGAATTCAATTTCACCCAGCACCCTAATTGCGTTTAATACTTACACGATCGATCAGAATTGGAAATGGTTCGAAAAAAATTCTAATCCTTTGCTTCATAAGTTCGTTGATGAGCAGATTTTTTTTAAATTTATGAAGCAAGGGATTAGACATTTGTTTCAAACTGATTCCAGTTTTGACCGATCGTGTACTACGCAAGTAGGGTGCTGTACAGTTTTAAATGTAAAATTACCTTCAAAGAGAACTGATAGATAGGATTGATGGTGTTCAGATCGTTCAGGATGAAGTATAATAAAGACGCTCTGGCTGAAGCCGGCCGGTAGAACTCACGAGCTACATCAATCTCTCGTGAAGTTATTTTTGCTTCGGCCACCTAAAACAAAAGCACATTACGGTTGTAGAAAAAAGAAAAAAATATATAATTTAAAAAAAAAATGTATTTCCCGGGTTCAGATTGCCCACTTTATTTAAAAAAAAAAAAATTATTAAGTTATCTTACTAGTTCAAATAAGTTCTCTCTCACCTTTTTCTCAATATCTGCAGCAGTCCTTTTGGTAGTCTCCAAATTTTCTACTAAAGCCGTATCACCAAGAATATCATCACCGGCCGAAGACAAACGCGAGAGTAAATCATCTTCAAGCGATTTTAATTGAATCTTGAATTGATTCTGTTGTTTCGTTAATTCTGCTTTCAAGTCTTCTAGATCTGGTCTTTCTGCTTTCACTACTTCAGCTAGTAGTTGGTCTTCTAGACCATCACGGGTTACTGTGAAGTTGACTAGAGTTGTCTGAGCTTGCATCTCTGGTTTGTAATGTGGGTTAGCTAGTTTTGTATGTAGGATGAGTCGGAAGTTTGGGCTGTATTCTACTTCTTTATCGCCCATTTTGATTGCTCTGTAAGTTTGGGTATCAATGTGAATTTCATCAGAATAGTCTTCATTATTTACTTCATAATTATCATCATATTGTCGTCAGCCAGCCATTTTGTCGTCTACGGGGCATACACTTACCTTAAGAAAAGCTACAACTTCCGTGATAAAAAATTGGGTTTTGAATCTTACCTTCCTTTCTTTATCAGAGTCCTTCCAAGTAAAGGATCTAGCACAGGGTCAACAGTTTCACCAATGTTTTCAAATAGAACAGTTTCTCCCTTTATTATCGCTTTCTCTATGGCATCCAAATAGCCTCTCTGTCCTAACCTAATCACTCGTAGTTTATCACAGTACTTTTGTTTGATCCATTTTACACCTTGTAACTGTAAAGCATGATGAAAATAGTAGAGTTGTTTATGAAACAATGTGTGGTTTGGGGAAGTGGCGCTATGATTAGAAGCACATGAGTCATATCTTGTGACGCCGATTGCTGCCGTCTAAAGGCGGTGATTAACACTGTAGGTACCATCAAGCACATGCTTATTTGGTACCCAATCACTTACAGAAAACATACTTAAACAAATTTTTTATCTGTATCTTACCTGAGGATCAATCATAAGTGGCCAACGGTCCGAGTTAGACAGTATGGTCGCATTCTCAGTACTCATGCGGTCTGATGGTAGGCCTTCGTTCTGCCACATCGCAATCGTTGTGTCATCTGTTAGCATCGTTAGCGGGTCTAGGCCTTCTGTTATTGGTATAGGTGGCTAGAAATTAAATCAAAAGTCATGGCAGTCATTCATAGTCTTATATAGGACAAAGAGAATATAGGCTTCGGATGATATCACCGATTTTTGCGTTGCGACTTCACGTCGCTTTGGTGTTTCACCCCTTAGAATTCATCAATAATTTCGTTTGTATTTAAAACTCTAGTGTTATACCACAAACTAATTATTTAGGTAGGTACTAAAGCCTTAAACTTAAGTAAATCATTCAAAATGAAGTCGGTCAAAAATCATTTTGTTCATGAACATTAATATTATTTTCTGCAAAATCATTGAAAATTGGTAAAATTAAGATGTATGAAGAATAGCTTGAAAAGTTCACTCATCGAAAAGGGAGGATCCTCCGACCAGGCGGGTGATTTCTGGTGGGCTACTGCCCGACGATTCATATTGCGACGTTGTATATGCTAGTCGCGCAGTAAACCCTGCTTCCGCGATACAGGAAAAAATCCTGCGTGATGTCAGGGTGATTCATAATTCATACTCGTATGTGGCGAAGAAGATGCCGCCACAAAAGCAACTAAATGCATTCCAGTGGCGGATAAAAAAATCTAATCTTTTTAATACACACCTCTAAAGTCTTCAAGAAGACAAGCCAGTTCTTGTGCATCAGGTCCAATCTGAACTGTTTAGTGAAGCATCCAACATAAGATATAAAAGCACACACCAGAAGAACATCCCCTGGCATTGTTGTACCCTGTTGCTGTAGGCTGCAAGATTGAAAGACAACATAAGAAAATACACCTTTTCTTCTCTTGTATCGGCTCACCTCAAATTATACAGGGTGGCAGGGACATCGATGCGCAACCTGTTGTCATGGATTCAGTACATGATTCTGCACCCCCGAGGGCTGACATTTTTTTTTAAAAAGGTGCAGTTTTGTAGGAAGCACCTGATTTTTTTTTAAATAACCGACAAAAATTTTCAACGCAACGAGGTCCAGAATCAATTACTGAATCCATGGTAACAGGTTGTACCTGCACCCTGTAGGGTGACTGACTGACCTGACTACAGAGATGACGACTAATAGAGAAGTGATATCGAAGAAAAATACATGTTGCGCCGAAATTGGGATAAGAAGTAGGAGAATGGTGATCTAACTTTTGGAACAAATATAGGGAAAAGCTCTATTAGTATGTCGCTGTTATATTTTCTACTTTGATGATAAAAACTGTAGCAGTACCTAGAAACCGCTTCAGCCCATCGGACATTTTCACTAGCAAGTCCATTGACCAGTCTGTTAGCAAGTTGTATAGTAGCATTAGTGGCATCTGCCTCCTTCTGACACTTCATCTTCTCTGATGTTGCCTTTTCGAAGTCTGCCGTCAGCATCGCTAGTTTTTCTTCTAGGGACTATAAATGGGAAGAATAATGTTATTAATTTAGGTGATTGTTATTTTTGGTCCAAAAACTTAATTTAAGTAATATATTGATGCTCATTGGACCCCCGGGGGTCGCGAAACAATAGATAATTATCTGTGTGTCACACATGATAGTCGAGTCTAGATAGGTTAGAGTCATTTTTAACATATTTCTTGGCACTAAAATATTTACAATATAGACAATAACACTAAGTAGCTTATGTTTTTAGTTTACTAACATGTATAGGTATCTCAGTACCGTTGGGTTCAGTCTACTAACTTCAGGATTACTTACTATTACTTTGGCTTTGATAGACCTCAATTTTTCAGTAGCTGCAGCTAACTCGGCGTTAGCGGCTGCCAAAGCTTTTCTTTTGGGCTCCACATCACAGAATACTTCGTAGAATTTTATAATATTGATCACCCAAGCACACAGACCAGCAGCTGCAGCCGATTTTGATCTTATGAACTCTAGAAATAAAGTATAATTTTGATTGTTTCACCTTGAGCTGGAAAGAAATAGTGTGACTGTGAGACGTGGTTTTAACTGACCTGGCTCAAATTCAACATCCTTCAAGTAGGGTTGAATGGCTTTTATGACGTCAGGGTGAATATTTTCTTTGTCGTATTGTACAAGACAGTCGAGGAACACGTCCACTTTGGCCATCACCACCTGCGGAACAATATTTCTAATTATTCACTAAGGGTATAAAGCAGTCTTATGTCATGGGCGCTATATGGAATCCCGAATTTAACAAAGGATCCTAGCTATAGACTACAATCCTGAGTGTAGCGAGGGATTTCAGGCATTCTTTTTTTGAATTAGTAGCTTATGAATCTGTTACGCCCGGAGACTGTTCTTAAAGTTATGCAGAGATACGAAGATATAATTCAATAATGCGTTTAAAATATTCGTATATACATATAAAAGCTAACCTTAGCGGCTTTCCAGCTTCTATCCTTAGGTATCTTCCCACCCGGTGCTAGCAACACCATGACAGCTGCAGTGACATTGGTTACAGCCCCCGGCGGCGAACCGAAAGACTTCAACTCAGTAAGGTTCGCTTTATTAAGCGTATTCAGCGCTTCTTGAGCAGCGATTAACGCTGGTTCCGCTTTTATCAAGTCTTCTTCACAATCTTTCTGTTTCTTGGACACTTCTTCGGCTATTACTGCTACTTTTTCTTCCTCCTCGTCGGCTATAAGTTAATAAATGGTATGGATCAAGTTCTTTGAAGATCGACCGGTCCCTGGTTCGCACGGTTTTTATAACTTGAGAAAACATCATGATTTATTTATTTTAAGTAACTTTATACTCATTTATTGTGATAAATTCTCTCAATAATAGTGAAAACCGCAACAAAATCCGTTGCGGAGTTTAGTAGAGCACACGCAGTCACATAGACAGACACGAAAAGCAACTTTAATTCATAATATACTAGCTGATGCCCGTGGCTTCACATGCGTGGATGTCGGTTATTATATACTAAAACCTTACTCGAGAACCACTCTATCCATGGGTGAAAACAGCATGAAAACCGGTGCAGGCGTTTTTGAGTTTATCGAGAACAGACAGACAGACAGACGCGGCGGAGGACTTTGTTTTCTAATATTTAAGGATAATAAGATATTTGATTTCACTGTTTTTCAATACAGATACGACACCAATCGCACTGGGCCCGTGTGGTGGGAGGTGTGAGGGAACATTATAAGGTTGATAATGAAATTCTGGTACAGTCGAACTAGCTATCTGCCTGTATACCAAATAGCTTGTTTGACTGTACGATAAAACATATTTTTTTTATTATCATGTATAAAGTTGAGTTTTCTTGCGTACACTTTTTAAGTATAAAGGTAAGGGGTAGAAATACTAATAATTAACTTGTAAACAAAAACCTTACCAAGTGCTTTCTCGCTCTGCACTTTGGCAGTCTCAACGCCGACCATCTCAATAAGTTTGTCGGCTGCCTCATTCTTTTGATGTAACTCTACTTCTTGTACGGCTAACGTTTCCTTCAATGCGTCCACTTGACATGAGGTGATAGCGAGCTTTTCTAAACCATTTTCGAGCCTACAGAAATAGAGCGGCGTTAAAAAAAGAAAACATGTGGTCACATCCACCACAACCCACATTATGGATTACAGCCCACTCGCTCTGCGAGAGAGTAAATTACGATTATATTAAACTAGTTCCCCCCCGCGTCTTCGCCCGCGTGGTACGTCGACAAAAAGTAGCCTATGTCCTTCCCCGGGATGCCCTCCATCTCCATACCAAATTTTATCGAAATCCGTTCAGTGGTTTAGGCGTGAAAAGGTAACTTAGTTTATAATATTAGTATGGAAGTATGGAGGAGCTCGTTGCTACGTAATAACAGTCGCACGGGTCGATCCATCAGGTTAAGCTACGCTTGACGGGGTTAGCCCGTGGATGGGTGACCATCTTTACATACCGAGACTCCTCCGTGCCTCGGAAAGCACGTTAAGCCGTTGGTCCCAGCTGTCATTTGAGGGTCTTTGACAGTCGTTACGGGTCGTCAGAAGCCCGAAATTTTGACAACCAGTCTTACCAAGGGGTATCGTATTACCCAGTTACTGGGTTGTGGAGGTTGGATAGGCAGTCGCTCCATGTAAAATACTGATATTCAGCTGCATCCGGTTAGATTGGAAGCCGACCCCAATATAGTTGGGAAAAGGCTAGGCTGATGATAAGTATGGAAGTATGGATAGTTAGGATTGCTCATAGAAAATCTCGATGCTTCGTTAACGAAGAACAAACTAACAAACACACTTGCAAAAACTGTCGTCTTGTTATCTACTTAATTATTTTTTGTGATCTAAAACGTTTTTTGAATAAAATCGGATTGAGTTTTCAAACATGTAATTTAAATCAAAAGTACTAAGGAGTATTGATATCAACTTTGATGCAAATCACCCCCAACATAACTTTCTACGCCTTTTTAACCCCGTTAGGCGATGTGTTTCAATAAAGTTTGAAACATGTCCTCCATCAATTCTGTTAAAGAATGTTTATGCAAAATTTGAAGTAGATTGGACCAAGGAATCACGTTGTCCCTTACAAACTTTGCCCCCGTTTTTCACCCTCTTAGGAGTAGAATTTCGGAAAATCCTTTCTTATCGGATGCCTACGTCATACAAAGAACACACCCTCCAAGTTTCAGGTCTCTACGATCAGCGGTTTAGGCTGGGCTTTGATCCGTCAGTCAGTCATTCAGGACAAAGCATTTTATATATATAGATGTTATGGGTAAGAGATCTATTAGCTGTGCAATGTGCCATTATAGCATTATCCATGTATATTATATATAATATATGAGAGCAGTGGTGGCCCAGTGGTAACGGCCGCGACTTACGAGTTGTAGGTCGTAGGTTCGAACCCCGACAGGCGCTTTACTTTGTGTGTATAATTTCATCACCACTGCTCTCAAAACGGTGAAGGAAAACATCGTGAGGAAACCGGCATGTCTTAGAACCAAAAATTCGAAGATATGTGACATCTACCAACCCGCACTGGGCCCGCGTGGTGGATTACGGCCCACTCCCTCTCATAGAGAGGAGGCCTGTGTCCCAGCAGTGGGAACATTATAAGCTGATTATATATATGTAATATAATGTAAGTTTTATACATACACTAGCTTTTGCCTTTCGAATTTATAATATGAGTATCTATTTTATGTTACGTTTATGGTTCGCGGGTATATTATTACACAGATCTTATGCTTCATCAACGCTCAAACACTTTTAAGCATTTAAGGTTAGTATCCGGCGATTGCGAAATCCCTTCATTGGTTTAGGCGGGAAAAAGTAACAGACAGATAGACAAAGTTACTTTCGAATTTATAATATTAGTATGTAACATACCTTACAATCTGAGCACGTAGTTCATCAGTCTTATTATTGACCAGCTTAGCGTACAAGCTGATCTGTTCCAGGTAACTCTTGGGTGTCGTATAGTTGTATCGCCTCTCATTAGCTAGGTACGCTTTGGACATCGTGTTCACTGAGGTGTGGACGTACGCCATAAATCTGGATATCGAGTCTCTGAGTGTTATCTGGAAAAAATTGTCAAATTATGAAGCTTTCTTTATAATAAAATCTCATGTATCCTATTATATAGGTGGGTAGGTATAATAAAAACATCAAGACAACAAGAGAACAAACAGACAAACAGATTAATGGGTATCTGATGTATCAAAAGTAAAAATATTAAGAATTATTTACTGGCAGATTATGCAGCTCCTCCATGAATCTCATGGCCACAGACACCAAAGCCTCCTGGGGCCACTCATGGAACCAGTTGATAGATGTACAGTTGATAAGCGCGGGGAACTTTCTAGACCTCACTCTGAGGGTTGAACCGACGGGAGAGAAGCAAAGGACCACTTTAAGTTGCTTCCGAACTCTGTCTATGAAGAATTTCCAACAAGTTTCTCTGGTATCAGGTAGACCTGCACCTTTTACCTAAAATGATAGTATAATTGTTTAATTTGTATAGATCTATTGGCAGTATTATTTAAAACGAAATAAATACACAGGATAATCTAATCCCATGATTATATATCATTACCGTATTTTATAAAATTTCTATAAACCAATATATTAACACGTATCTACTCATTTTATTTTCAAGGACTGTTCTCAGTTTGCTGCAGTAAAATAAGAAATAATATTTACCTCATTCCTCACACCAGCAATAATATTTTCCATTTCATCATCAGGGAACAAGTCAGCCACTTCACCTGATGCTAGCAAATCGTTGATGAGTACCAGAAACTGTTCATTGGCAACCTGAGCGTCCGTCATCAAGAATATTATGCCAACGTTCTTCAAACCGGTCTTTATGTATAACTGAGATAATTCATTCTATAAAAAGAGGAATTCAGATTTGTATGACTAAATAAGATATGTTTCAGAAAATCCCGTGTTGGGCGACAAAAAAATTTGGCGCCCAGGATGGGACAATTTATTTAAACTTCAAAGTAAAACTTTTATTACACGTAAGCCTTGCCTGGTAGCAGGCGAGCACAGCCGGGGATTTTTGGGTGAGGAGTCATAACTTAATATTGTGACAATTTAGTTATTCATAAACAATACTCGAAGGTACAGAAACAATTACTTAATGCTTTTTGATTTCGAGTACGTATTAAAAAGTAATACTTATTGTTTCTGTGAAGTGGTTCCCCACGTTGGGTGCCAAATATTTTTGACGCCCAGTATGTAGTCTTTGTGATTTATATCATAATAATCTTTTGTTATTTATACCTTTAAGTCAGAGACTCCATAGCCTTTTTTGAGCTGTATCTGTAAGACTTCCAAACTCGATATAAAAGCTGCAAGTCGGGACAGAGACTGTTTGCCGGAACCTCCTACACCTACCAGTAAAGCGCTGCCTCTTGGACTTTCCAGGATGCGAGAAATTCTAAAGAGAAGAGTGGGTTAACCAACCAAAATAACGATAAAATGGCGACTTAAATGCTGTATTAAAACGATTTCTAGAGGCTTTCTGTTTTATGGATGACTGATTTGTTAAATTACGTAGCGAATTTTTTTTTAATGTAATTGCATCTACGATACAACGAAAATCAAGCTACAGGGCAAAATTTTTGTTTAAATATTACGGTTAAACCATAAAAACTCTAACATACAAGATTTTGCACATCACTAAATGAATTATAAGTAAATCACCTGCAAATATGCATCATAGCGTCCTCAAACAGTACCAAGTTCATGGCAGCTATAAGATCGTTGTAACTCGCCATAGCTTCAGTGAGTAGTTTGTTCAACTGTTCCCAGTTCATGATGGGCATGTACTTCGGCTCGCCAATACCACCCGCAAAGTGACAGTAGATGTTGGGACGCTCGAATACCACGCCCTCGTCTATGTCCTAAAACCAAAAAGTTTTTTTAAAATTAGAGACAATCATGATTGTGTGGGATAGTAATATTATTTCCTACGGTTTTTTATATTCTCCTTTTATAAACGACGAGTATCCATTGCCATATTTGATTTTAGATCGTATTTTGAGTTGGTCCCTCATGAGGTTTGCGATATCTATTATTTCCCATAAGAATTATAATTCATTACATTAGAACTTTAAAAAAATCATTTTGAAGAAATATATTTTTAAAGTGTAGGGTAATTGTTAATAATTTAACCCAGCCAAAGCGTAGGTAAACAGAGCACACCTCATCAGCTTACTTCATTAATTAAAATGTCATTTACCTCAAAACTCTTTTTGCATAGATCAACTTGAACTTTGAGGAAAGCATCGATATCTTTTTCCTCTGTCAATTTGTCGCAGTACACACGAGTTGTTTCATGAAGCCACAACCGAAGTATATCTGATGTAGTCTCTATACATTCATTGGTACTGAACAAGAAGCCCTGAAACAGAATTTCTGTTTTCAAACGTGTCTAAGTACTAAAATATTTTAATCGTTTCAAAGACATTTAAATTACCTGAAAAACGTTTGACAAATCTCTTAAGTTGAATATGTAATGGAATTTGATCGCAGTAGGTAGAAAAACTTGAGATATTTTGTTATGTAAAGTTATCGTTGCCATCACAACGTTAGCTGAAATAAATATATCATCTACATAATTTTTAACTTTGAATGTTTAATACAAAGTTTAAAAATCTGAATCTTGTGTCTAACTTTCAAATGCCGTAACAGTTGAAAAAAAATAAGTTACTCACATGACAATTTCGCAATTAGTGGGTTAATCCTTAACTCCGGATTGGCCAAATGCTGGCTCAAGATCGAATGATAGATATTGTTCAGGGCCTCAGTATTAGGAAAACTGATCGCAAACACACAAAAATGTCTCTGCAATCTCGGATTTATGGTAAAACTACCTGACGTGGGGTTCATACAAGACACATATTGTGTATTGTGGATGTCTTTCAAAGATAATTTCGTACGATCGTACCAATGACCGTAGTCCATGTGTTGACGAATTATTGTATGAGGTTGTACAGTCCCGTATGCATCTACTTCTGGCATATTCATGTCATCAATGAAGTATATTAAAGTTTTGTTCCCAGGAGGTCCATAGTTACGACCAGCTTTTTTCTCTAGAGGTTTTTCGAGAATTTTCTGAAGCATCTCTGACGATGTGTAAAAGTTGAACGGTACAGATTGAATGGCGTAGGCTTCTGATAAACTGAAACAAAATAACAAAGAAATGAAATTAATTGAACAAGCAAATTGTTACTTTACTACTCATTACTTTGAATGTAACAATTATAATGCCAATACATATCAAAATAATATTGCACAAATAATGACAATTGCTTACCCTTGTAACTTTTCATTAACTAGAACAGTTTTACCAGAACCAGCGCTTCCAACTAACATTACAGGATGCTTGTTCTTCATCAACAAGTCTAAGAAGAATCTGATCCTTATCGTTTCTGCTGTTGGTACAAGCACAGCCTAAAAATAACAATTTACATTTATTAAAACAAAAACAGTAGGTATTCGCAAAGTCCAAAATAAACTATACAACGATTATTTCTAGTGTTACCTGTAACGGCATATCGGAGTCCAACTCAAACTTTGGTATTTTCTCAGTCCAAGGAGTAAACTGCTTAGTATCGTGATCGATATAGTAATCGAATACAGTCCCACCAGCGGGAAATTTTATCATCTTAAACTCATTGTTCCACCATTTTGAAAATTCTTCAACACATAAGTAATATTAATTTTAAGTTCAAATGATTCGTATAAACAGGACCAGATTGAACTCTATCAACACAAAGAACTCATAAAAGAAATTCAGCTTAAAGAAAACCATCTAAATATAATTAAATTAGTATCATAATGAAACTTACCAATCCTATAATCAACGCTACCCTCATGGAACATCGCAGATCCAAAAGCCCAAACACAAGCAAACACAAAGAATATATCATGCCACTCCTTTGGACATTCCGCCGGCGTATTCTCAGGTACAAATAAACAGTTTAGTAGATGACATAACATGTGAACATGAGCCATGTCTACTATGGGAGTGATCTTTTTGAAACGAGTTCTTACTGTTTCTAAGCAAGATGGAATGTACTTATCGAAGAGTACGACTAGGTTCGACTTTTCAGCTGGTATTTTTCTTGTTTCTACCCAACTTGTTACATATCTGTAAATACGCAAAAGAATAAGTCAGACTAAACTGAACAGTCCAAATCAACATGTGTCGTTTAAAATAATCTTGTTCTACTTACGGATTCCATCCTAAATCCTGTGAATTAATATATAAAATACCAGCTCTAGAAACTGTAGCCGGGGTAGCAGTACGCAAGTTAGAAATCTCAAACATCAACCTCATCACTGGAGTTAAAGCTATTCGTTCGTTACTAGCCAACGTTAATATCTTGTTATCATCCATTACAGTGTTCAAAGATTCAATCCACATTGGATCTATGTCACCATCAAGAACTATCCACTTCGGATTGTCCCCAGCTAAGTTAGCTTGATCCCTCATAATCACTGACAGCAAACCATCCTTCCATTCCCTAGTCGCCGGATTTATAATACCAAACAATTCGTCATTAGTCACCGCTTTGGGATTCAAATCGTTGAATATAGGTTTCTTTCGAACATTTTGATAGGTTTTGAATAGCGTTTTCCATACTTGCGTCTTTCCTGTACCAGCGTTGCCAACTATGAATACTGAATGTCGGACTTCTAACAATTCCTCTAATTGAACCACTTTGAGAATGAAATTATCTTCTGGTTGTAAAGACAGGTCCATTGCAGCTTGTTTGACAGTTCTTTCGAATTCTAGATCACGTTTTCTTGGTACTTCAAGAGCGGGGAATAAGTCGCCAATGAGTCCCATGAATACTGGCATGTCATCTGTTACTATCTTCGGTATGTTAAAATCTCGGAGAGTTCTCATAAGTACTTCTTCTTCAGGTCTTCCTGGGTCTCCTCTCTGTATTAATAGATAATGGTGATTAATCACAATGTTTTTTATTTACCAATAAACGCTAATAATAAAGTAACCGTTGATTTCATGATTTTACTCTAAAAAAAACGTTTATCGGCCAATTACACTAGTTAAAAACAGCACTAAATGTGACTTGCTATTAAAGTAATTTCAACATGGACCTGTAACCAAATTCCGTTAATTGCTTACCTTCAAAGACCCAGCAACAACAAGCACAGATTTGATAGCTCTCAGCCCCCAATCATAATGATCCTGCTTGGACAGCAACTCTTTACACAAAGTATACAGTGTAATAAACTTCCTAGCCAATATCTTAGCTTCTTGAAATCCTTCAGCGACCAACATGATCTCACAAATCAGTTCAAAGTCAGGCACCACCATAGCACATGGTCTGAATAAAGCCTTTAGATTCTCAGGCAATTCGGTACGACCGGCGTAACCTGGATTCATGGTGATGAAAATACCGACTGATGGTGTTAAGGATATTATTTCGCCCATAAAGTTGAATGTTTTTTTTTTGTCTCTGAAGAATGAAAAGTACTTTCGTTATTTTATTTTATGGCACATTATCAATACGATGATATTTGAGAAATCTATGTAGTTCCTATTCAATAATTGATCATAATTCATGACAGAACGACTGATGGAATAGAGGCATTCCAATTGTAAGCAAATTCTAATTCAGATGGTATTCCTTTTTCTGACTTACCTGATAGCATCCTGAACAGACTTCACTTGCACAGCGACGACAGACAACACCTCAACTGAGATTCGGTTGAACTCATCAAAGCATCCCCAAGCACCCGTCTGAGCCAGTCCTTTGTAAATATTGCCGCAAGACTGTACAAAAATACACCATTTAGTTTGATAGGCATAGAAAATACACGAAAACAAGGTCTGTTTATGTTGGTAAATGAACTGATTGAGACTAGTTTGGCTTTTTAGGGACAAAGGTGGTAAATCTAAGTATTACTTTCATCCGTTTAGGTTGAGTTTCTAAGTAAGGAATCTTGTAAATTTGAGTCACAGAATCAGCTGGAGCATTGTTCCAAAAAGGATTGCGAATCGAATCACGTTAGTGCCAACAAAGGACAATGTTAACGACCAACTTAACTTAACCTTTGACTGCCACCATAAAATTAGCAATAGAACGAACTTGTTATAACTTTTCTTAGCCAACATAGAAATAGTAACTTTGCTCCAAACTTAAACCTTAAAATCCAGTTTTTGTTTTGGAATTTATCTTTGTCAAATAAAGTTCGATATACAAAAACTGGCTCGATGGTACAAACCTGATCAAGATATAAACCTTGTTTGTGGCCGGTAGAGTTTATTTTTCCTTATGAATAGATTCATTTATCTTTAAGTAGGTACCTGATAGTCCATCTGCTCAGAGCAGTTGAAGACATACACCATGATTCCCAAAGCTCTTCCCAAATCTTTTGTGGTCTCCGTTTTACCGGTACCAGCCGGACCTGCGGGCCCTCCACCCATGATCAAATGCAAAGACTGTGAAAGATAATACACTTGTAACAAAGTTATGCAAAAGAGTCTTTGTTTCAATCTTGGAAGCCTTTGGTGGACTTCAAGCCTAAATCAATATATCGATGGGGACAAAACTAAACATTCCAATTTCACATAATTATCTTAAGCCTAGTAAAGAATTGGACTTTGAAAAACTATCTCACCTGTGTCAGTGTGATGTAGCATCGATCAGTCAATGGCGTGATAACCAGTCTCGGAGTGTTTCCCAAGTATTCGTAACTGTATGTAAACTGAGCATCGCAGATGTTCGCAAAACAATGGTATTCCTTCTCGCCCCATCTAAAAACAATTGACATCGTACATTTCAGTACCTTCTTGTGCAATCATTGTCTGATTATAACTACTATATCATGAAATTAAGATCATAACACCGGCATAAAACCTTGTTCCTAATTGGTATAAAACTAAAATTAATGTTAGATTTGATGAATGATAGTGATTAATGCTACATAGTTTTCACTTTGAGGCGCATCGATGTAAAACCAGCCGGGTATTGTATGTAAGAATCGAATACCAAACATTACATGATTGAAGCTCGTTAAAATTACAATCGTTACATGTATGAGATTCTTCTGAAAGTGAAAATGACATGCTTCAGGACATATTGAATTTACTAAGTAATGTAATGATTCGAAAAAAACAATGTACCATTTGAATATAATACAGAATTTAGTCATGAGAATGCGGTGCAACAAGTTCTAGATGTGAAAATGCTAAAACATAAAATATTGAAAGTGATTGAACCTGATACAAGAAAGTGCAGATGATTCAACATTAGCCCCAGCACCTGTGTCTAAGCTGAGACTGCCACATGAACGCTGACCCAGCCTCCACCTTCGCTTGAATCATCTTACTCACAACGTCTCGTGAATGCACATCTATAGTACATATCGTCATGATTTTCTGCCTGTCTTGCTTAGTTAACTCTCCAATCAGTAAAGAAATCAATGTGCTTAACTGAGACAGCTGTTTCTTGTAATAATCTTTCAAAGCATTGTCATACCCCTCTTCTAGTCTTGAGAAAGCAATGTTGACTTCAGTAGTCCACCAGATTTGGGAGCCGCATAGTGCTACTTGGGCCATGAAATCGAAGAGCCATTGTTCTCTGGGCTTTTCTTCGTAAGATATCATTGATTCTCCGAAATAGTGCCGGATGGCAGATCTCATCATGTCTTGTAGTCTGTTCAGCCAGATTTCGACCTGAAATGTAATATAAGGAATTATATTATTCTACTGTGCCTTCTATTTATGAAAGTTTAATAAGTAAGCCAGGTTTTGAATGTATTGTAAATGTACGTCCAATTACTGCATTTTTGCACTCACAGCTCCGGTACAATCGCAAGTTCCATGAAACAGAACGAGTTCTCCATCTTTAGCTATCATACCGGATGCCACCTTCTCGCCTGGTTTCTGATCATCTATGAATTTCAGCTTTGCAATCGAATCAAAAAGTTTTGTTAAATGCCTGAAAATGTAACCATTAGTGTTTACAACTTCCATAAGCACAAACAACATTATATACAAGCTTTATTGTTATTCAAATATGTGTTAGCTTTTAATATGAACAATTCAATTAGTAATAAAGTCCAACATCGTTCAAACTGAATTGCCTACCTGATAACCAAATCAGCTTGATTGCCATTAGACAAAATATCTAACAGATCAGCAGAGGACACAAAATAGAACCTTGGGAACGCCAATCTTTTCGTTTCCAAGTACTCTGCTAGAGCCTTTTCACAAATAATCAGGTCTTTCTGTATACTGTCAAGATGCTCAACCAAACCCTCTTTGTTAGTACCTTTAACAACATTTGGAGTTTTCGCCATGTCAGTGGACAATATCTGGAAATTCCAAAAATTACTGAAGCTGCGATTTATTTTGAATTTAACAAATGTCATCAATTTTGTGTCTTCACTTGTTTACCTTAAATTCGGCATCAATCCTATCAAATCTAGCTGAATCCTCGGGCAGCTGTTTCCTGATATCCTCGGAGCTCATAAAAATGCTCTCCAAATGAGTCCAAGTCCTTTGAACTTCAAACCAGACTGTGATGACTTGGTCTGCTATGGACAGCTTTTGTTGCCATCCTGACACTTCCTCCAAGAAGTATGCTATGAATTTTGATGTCATTAAGTTTTGCAGTTGAACCTTAAACATCATTTAATATTTTAAAATGAGTTCCACTCATTAACCAAATGCAATGAAATTGTATGTGTCCATACATATTTTTTTTGGTTTTTCCATTTTATTTACCTGATTTTCTTCTAGCGTCTCAATAAGCTCTTCACTAGCCCTCAACAGGGTACACTGAGTTCTCGTATGTACCTCTTGTTCAAACTCCAAGTGACTCCAAGTAGTATGCAAATCTTTTAGAACCTTCTCCATAGACATTTCTTTTACCGCTTTGTCTACAATATTTTTTACTTCTTCCTCGCATTCGTGCAAGTTCAGGGCAAGTAAATCCGCAAGGGTTGTGTTTAGATCCATTACGATTCTTACCTGTTTTATAATAAAAATGTTTAAATATCGATCTCAAACGAGTTAGAGGAACGAATATTTACTTGATGAATAAAATATTAACGTCTACGAATTTTTAATTTATTTTTTTATGTCAATGGTTAAACTCGTGTTAAATACTTACGTGTGATTTTCTTGGAGACAAGAATTAAATATTTAATTTATGTGAAGTACAAACTAACATAGATATGACACAAATCCATACGCGCTAACACGAAGCAGTGTATTAGAATATAAATAAAATAAGTGAAGATGTCGAAGATAACAAAGTAAATATTGAAAATAATATAATAAACGAAACTGAAACTCGTTATTGTACACGAAAAATAATATGTACACTATACACACCGCGGCATTGTCATACTTACAGTGAGCTCACGTGGTAATGCTGCTAAGCTCTGTGAATCACAAACATATTTACATTCGCATAACAATTCATTCAATGCATACTTCAAACATTGATATTGTATAATACAAAACTCAGGCAATAATAAACTGTACAGTTATGTGAACATTTCATCCAAAGCAAATGCATGCCGCATTCAAACGGAGAGTTACCATCACCATTTCACACTCACTTAATGTTTTATGTTTTTGCTCTACTACCTTTTTAGACAGATCAAAATCTACGGAAATGTTAAATTTTCTGATAATTTCAAGTCTAAAACTATTCCTGACAAATGGAATGGTAACTCTAAACGACCATGCAAAATGCACAAGTTTAAATTCCAAACCCATCAGCTGTTTCGCAATCCTGATCTCGAAAGTGCTAACACAACATTCATGTTATATTTACATTTTAGTTTATTTATTTATTTACAATTTTATTTATTTATTTTGCCCGAATGTTACAAAGTTCACCTTAGTTGTACTCATGAGTGAGTCCCAATGCCTTTCTCTTATCGCTGGGTTTTGTAGCTCACCCACTGCTCGTAAGGATGTTAGCATATTTTTTACTGTTGCTTCCAGGACCATGTATGTATCCCAACTAAAACCATAATATGATATAAATGCGTTATTTTATAAATAATCAATTTTGATTATATTTTCTGTTGTACCTTCAACTTACCTTCTCATTTCCTTGTCAAGTAATCTGATCTCTTTAGCAAACTTTTTACATTCTATGTCCATGTTTTCAACATCTATTTTACGCCATGGTGTCGTTTTCCAATCTTCTATGCTCGTTCTCACTATGTTTACGTAATCCCAAAGTTGCTAAAATTTTATATTTAGTGGTTAATTCCCACACATTTTGTTTAAGCTTTACTTTTTCTGAGATCTTATTTTATAGCATTTATATTTGCATTTAAAAATACTATACCTTTAACATTCTCAATTCCTTTCTGCATTGCTTCAAAAGCTTGAATTCTGGTACGTTCACTTCAAATAAGGACCCTGACTCTTGTATCCCTCTCATATCTTCTTCCAAGATCAAAAGTTCATAGTCCACCCTCGACATCACTTCGTAAGGATCTTCACAATCGTATTTGAAGAACTATAATATAATTAACCTTTTTCATAAACTGATCATATGTTTTTTCAAACTATAAAGCACCTTATAAGTTAACCTTTATAAAGTATCAAAATTAATAACCTACCTCGTATCTCTTAAAGACTTCTCTATAGTAAGTAACATGGCTATCAAAAGTAGATATCTTCTTCCTAATACCGGACACTTCAGCCGCTTGCAGTGGTGCCACGTGCTGTTTCACTGTTAACGCTAACTTCTTTGTTCCTTGCCATTGCTCTGGCAGTTCCTAAAGAAGAAGAATGTTTGATGAAAGAATATATGAATTTTGTTCTCGCAATACTTAAAGACCTTTATTCGTATCAATCAACCACACGGCACACAGTCATCTAAGGCAGAATTTGGAACTCATGAGAAATGGTTGCAATGAATTCTGTGACAGAATGAACGCGCTAGTGCGACGATGGAAAATATTCAAGAATCAGTTATATTGGCTCCATCGTAGCAACAATTGAATTGCTTATAGCTTTATTATCCTAATCCTACTAGATTGATCTCACCGCAAAATAACATCCACCTATATCATAGTAGCCCAGTTATTTAATAAACACTTACCGCCTTACTAATAAACGTTGTATAGCCCCTGTATAGTTACACAATGCTTTGTCTTCTTCTTTCAAAAGTCAAATTACTTTTGAAAGAAGAAGACAAAGCGTTGTGTAACTATACAGGCGCTATACAACGTTTATTAGTAAGGCGGCAATTCTTTAACATTTACCTGCAGCAATACATTAACTTCTTCAGGAATATCCATATCATAGAACTTCAGCAGTTCAATGGTCTCAGTCAGAGGCTGGAACATGTCATCTGTTGTTACAGTTCGGTCTTTGACGTGCATAAGGTACCCCATTATTCTGACTAGAGCTTCGTAGTCACCTTCTGGTACTGGTTGGAGTAGGCCTGAGGAACATTAAAAGACCTTCTTCTATTCGTTTGCATTACAATCGTGACTGACGATAAAGACTGACATTTATGTAAGTATTTCAATAATATTTTTAAAAGTTTACGATAGTGTATCTTAGCTAGAAGTTTTACATCTATATGAAATAAAAACGCAGCAGTTGCAAAAATAATACACAATTTCTTTTTTTAAAGCATTTTGCGTCTCTAAATCATACGTTAAGTACTATGTCATCATTAACACATTATATATTTTTTTACGAATTGTATAATTATGTTAGTACCTTCATCAGCATCACGTATGAAGTCTCCCAGATCACTGAGACTGCACGTAACTTTGTTGACGAGATGCTCTTTGTACATATTGCCCCATTTCCTCACCGTGTTGAGTAGAGCTTGCCTAAATGGCCGGATGTCCACCTGTTGAAATAAAACAGTTTTTATACGTTGTGTAGGCTCTAAGCTTTAAAATTGAGGAAGACAAAAGCCCTCTTTTATCAGAAATCACTAAATGCATTTATTTAAAATATCATTCTGTCAATTTCTGTCTCAGAATGTATAGCTTATATTTTTAGATTATCGAATTTTATGGACAAAAAAATCTAAATGTCAGATTACTTAGACTTAGATTAGACTTTAATTTAATTATTTACCTGGAACCAATTATTAAAGATTTTGTAAGGCTGCATATCTTCTATTTCCATAAACAAATTCTCATAATGATCAATTTGCTCTCTGAAGCCTTCCATTTTAGGTTCGCAAGGCACCGGGCCGTCTCCTTCTATTCTATCCTTCTCATCTAAAGCGAGCTTGTCTACTTCATCAGGGGTTAGTATTCTGCCATACGTGAGGAATATTTCCATTACTGCATCTCTTTCTTCAAGCCATAAGTAGGAGTAATTCTCGAATGTTTTACAGAATTCGTTGGCGTCGTCGATCACCTGAAAAGAGGACCAAACCTTATCTTAGAATTGCTGTGTTATGGATTCTTTGAAAACTGGCATTAATGTAGAAGAAATGCATAACAATTATACAGGCTCATATTGAATTAGTGATATTCATGTTACCTTTTCAATACCATTAAGAATTTCTTCTTTCATCTCAATTACATCATCACTGCCAATGATGTCTTTTTGATACGTTTCATCTTTCTGTTTATCAATTCGTTCAATCAGAGTAGCCATAATCATAACATCGTCAATAAGACCCTTTATCAACGCTGTGAAGCCCTTTTCAGCGGTTGGCTCTAAACTCGGAGCGAAAACAATGTCTGGGTCAAGAAGTTCCATTTGAGCTTCAAATAAAGGAGCCAATTTGTTTTTAGGATTCATATGTTCTGATATGTAGCCCAAACTGCAAAGAAAATTAATTAATTAAGATATGCTTAATTATTTTTCGTCATAATTCCTGGCAGCCTTGATCAACCCACTGCTCCCTTTTGTTGTGTTGTTGTAGATACTATCGACCAGATAAATTAAAATATAGATATGAATTCTTCATTTTCCAGAATACAGATCTTATCTGGAGGTGGTAAAATATGCCATAAGACTTGAACTAATAAGTAAACAGAGAAATCAAGACATCACTAGACGAAAAGATTTTACCTGCACGCAATGGTCTTGAACAGAGCTTCCTCCAACAACGTGTCAATAAAAGCCACGTAGTTCATCCAAATCTCACTGTTTTGGTTATCCTGCATGTTGAAAAGTTGCATGTTCTCGTTTAACAACTCATTGATTCTTTTAGCTGTAGTCACTATATCGCTGTAACGTTTGGCTTTCTTGTCTGCCCGATCGTCTAAGTTCATCAAAGTATCCTGTGAAGAAACACTAACAGGTTAGCTACCGAAATGTTCTTTGCTTTATGTTATTATTATTTTTAATCACATTGCCTACCTTCTTTCCCTCCTTTCGTTCAAACAAAGGCTGTACCGACCAGTCCTTCATAGTTTCTTTGATTTCTAATAAGTTGTCCTGTATTTTCGACATCCTCTCAAACAGATTACCCACTAATCTGTGTAGTTCTTGCAAATAATTCCATAGATCTGAAGAAAAACAATTCCAATTTGCTAAAAAGACTTTTGCTAAAGGATTACATTTATGTGGCAAAATAAGTTATGCTGTGCTAGTAACACTTTTAAAGATTCTGAAATATACAAATAACAAATTTCACAAATAGCAAGGGAAAAGAAATCACCATCAGAATTCCAATTTAGTTTATTCTGTGCCATTTCTATCCTCTGATCAATGGCCTTTATTTCATCTTCCACTAAGTCGAACTCCACTTTCTGACTGTTCTTCCTAATCTGGTTATACCAATCGATAGTTATGCCCAAATTGATCCTGTACTGTCTATAAGTTTCTTGCTTCTCGAATATCGTTAGACCGTCTTGTGGTAGGAAGTCTTTGTACTCTTCGTTTGAGCGAAAATGATGAACTTCCTTCAGAATCTCTAGAAGCTGCAAAGGAATGTTGTTGCAGTTTTCATTTGTTTAATCACTAATTATAATGTTACAAGTAAAATGCTTAATGCTTTACACTAAATTGCAGACAAGCTTATTAATGTAGCTACGACTAAAGCAAGTGGCAATATTTTATTTGAAACTAACAATAATGATAGTCTTTAAGTAAACAAGATTTGGACTTACCATTGGATGGAAATTCAACACTAGGTCGCAGCCCTGTCGTGCAAGAATCATATTATTAGTCGTCTCCTCAACAATCTTCGAAACAGTTAACGTCCAGTCGTGGAAATATTTCTTCTTGAACGCATTGATTTTCTCAATCAATTCCTCATGTCTTATGAAGATTTTCTTAGCTTCATCCGTACCCTTTATCCTGATATTTGAGAAAATAAAATCAAATGTGCACATGATCTTATTAAATCCAAAAAAAAAATATTTGCAAATAATGTCCAAGATATTTCAAGTGCTGGAATTAACTACTAAGACAAAAACCGTGAAGAAAGTTCGGCACTAAATCTACGAAATCCAAAGACATGAAACCTTAGAACATGGAATATTGTAAAGAGTATGGATGAGTGTAAGCCAGATAATCAGCTTTCGCAATTTGCCCCACCCAGGCTGACTTACGGGTGCGGCAAATTGCGAAAGCTAGCTATAGGCTTGGTTATCCTCGCAGCTAGCGTGCTCATGAACAGGAGGCCGCCGGCGACCGGAGGCAGGTAGGCATCCACTTCCATCATGCCGTACCTCTCCAGGCGGTTGCTTTGTTCAACGAAAAGTTCCTGAAAAATTGTCTTAGTTGTACCCGATTTTACTGCTGAATAGATTATTTTATCGAAATTCGCTTATACAAGCCTCTATTTAGAAGCAGAAACAATATAACTAACGTAATCGCTTCAAGTATTGTCTGGGTGAAAAGATGGACTTACTTCGCAAGTATTAATTTCATGTTCGAGCATTACAATGATCTCGACGTATTTTGCTGTAAATTCATTTCTAATGAGAGGTCGATCTAAGACCGAACCTACAACATCGATCAGCTGAAATCGATAAAAATTTATACAGATTATTGATATATTCGTGCGATATTAGAGTTTTCATTGTATAATCTAATACAGACATGCAATCGAGTTACCTTGAAAATAGATTCTAATGTCGTGCAATTATCGAACGATTCAACCAAGACGGTTGAAAGTTTGAGATCCAAATCGATAATGTTTTCTTGAAAGTCTTTGAAGTCAACATTGAATGTATCATCGTCTGGGTCCAGGACATCATATGATTTGGATGCAAAACCAGTGAAGTAAGCGTCGAATTCTGCTGATATGTCTCTTATTTGGCCACCGAGGACTCTGCCTTTCATTCCACCAATCTCAATCTTCTCCAATTTTTGGAATTCCAGCACTGTTTTAAAGAACCATTGTATGGTATTCATTCTGTCCAAGAATCTATTAAGCCTCTCAAACACAACGTTTGGATGGAATGTCCAGGGTATCACTCGTCGGTCTACGAAGTATTTAGCCAGGTTTTCCTTGAAATATTCGAACGTCGTCTTGAACTTTTTCATAATGTCTATCGTGCATTGAATACGTTGTGTCGCTTCGTCTATGTCGCTGTGGAACAACGTGGACGGGTCGAGACATTTTTTGGCCTAAAATGGAAATTACAAGTGTTTAATCAAATCGCGCATTTACACGATTTCAAATAGTGACGATTCGGGACTAACTCTTTCATCACTTTAACAACACATTTCTAAAACGCATCTTCTAACGGGTACCTCTGTAATATACAATCTCCTGACTATTAAGTACCATTTCTACATATAGGTACCTAAGTCAGTAGTCCAATTAAGTATCTGACTTCGATGTCAGCAGTCAAATGTAATAAATTATTATAAATCTCTGTTATATAAGTAGCTGCCGCGTGTTTTGAACCTTCGTGATAAGTCGCAAGTTTGTAAATCGTGAATTTATTAACCACGTCTATTTTCGTTGTTCGTGAACATCCGAAATTAAATATCTAGGGACATTATTTGTCAACATCGCGAACTGGTACCGGTTTATTTTGCACTTATGTATTTCTATTTAAAAGCATAATATACTGACGAAGAATTATGGCAATAACGCAATCTTAGTACCCACATGTAGTCCACATACATGTAGGCACTTAAATATTGAGCAAGTGTAAGAGCGTTAGATACTTATTAACATATGAGTTCAATTATTCAAGAATGTTGAATGTCTTTAGCGCTAAAATTGAGTGGAATTAATTAAACCGCGATTTAGCTAGTCCTGATTCCCGTCTAATTAACTCTACCTTAAATAGGTATACCTACCCGAAATATGGTAATGCAAGTTACAAAATCATCGTTCCAACTTTGGTACCTACGAAAAGTAATCCCCTGAAAGATGTTCGCATGTGAATTAAACCACCTGCACTCATATCAGGCCGCACAATGAATGATTGGCAGTACATCTATTCACATTGCACCGGTCTTCACGACTAACGAGATATGTGCTGTTGCAATTTACGTGAAACCTAGTTGCCAATTAATTTCTACGACTTGAAACTTTCAAGCCATAGTTAATACTGAACACTGGACCAACTGGCCATGTAAACTCTACCATAGTATTATGCTACATTTAACGGGCACATTGGTTCTTTCAGTGCACACTACTTATGAAAATTGAGTTATTAAGTTGACATTTTCCTAATAGTTCCTTAAATGACGGCATGTAGTTTTTTGACATCAAAGGTAGCTTCCTCAAAGGCTATGAGGCAGTCACTTTTTCATCATCTGCCTCATAACCTTTGAGGTTGGCTTCCAGTCTAACTGGCTGCAGCTGAATTTAACATGAAGCAACTTCCTGTCATCGTCACTAGGTTTATCACGAAATAATTACTTAAACAATAACATTACTTACGAATAAAAGACTTACCTGATAAATCAACAAGTTCGATATCTGCCTCAACAACACGATGAGTTTGGATGAGTTGCAGTAGTACTTGGAATCTCTCCAAATCATACAGATCACATGAAACAGGGGTCGAAACAATGGCTGACATTCCATGAAGTCAATCTCCTCTAGACCCTGGAAGTGCTTTTCTAATGTTCGTAGATATAGGCCTATTTCACGGGCTTCCGCTAAAGCTGCAATTTAATTTCATATTTTATGGCGATTGCAGTGGCTTTATATTAACGTTTTTAACATTCTTGGAGACGTTATTTTTATCAAGATTGCATTTTTACATAAGTAGATTACACTGAATAGAACTCGATGTCATCGAATCGGTAGGTACCCAATAACCCCTTTTTTTTTTTTTGTGTGGGAAATCGTCCAATGACTTCTCCCGTTCTGGGCGGAGCGGAAGGGCGTGTCAGACTTTTACTGACTAAAACCCACCCGTGTTCCTTCAGTTGCCTGTTGCCAAGGTCCCGGTCCCTTTCGGACTAACCGACAATACCCAATAACCCTGAGTAAATAAGATGCCAGTTTGAAGTTAGCTAGCGTTGGTTAGCTAGGACTCAATAGGAACTAACTTCATCAGCTCCCTCCTATTTAGGTACATAAACTACCTAGATTTAATTTGAATCATGAAAATATTGGTACTGTTAAGATTAAACTCCTTTGACTCAACGACTCTAACGGCCAGTTTTTTCATCAAAAATAACAGCCAAAGTAACAGTCAACCGTTCTTCCGCGCTGTTGGATTTACAACCCTTGCCTCAGCGCCGAGGATTGAAAATACAACATTGCAAAAGAACAGTTGACTGTTACTTTTGATGAAGAAACTGGCCGTCTTGATCTTCAAAATGTTCATACAAACCTGAGACTATATTCTTGAACAGTCTGCTGAAGCAAGGGTAGTAGGCGGACGTTGTTTTCTCCAGTATCACTGCCATACACCTCACTCTCTCTGTACGCAACTGATCATAAATGTAGTTCAGATTACGTAGTCTTGATTTCCAAAACGCCAGTTCTAGGAAAAGACGTGATAATTTGTTACTTTTGGGGTAAAACTACTTACTATTGCTAAAAATATGCATGTATAACTGTTGAAACAAGGAATAGTCTCTGAGCTAAGCCGCGGACAAACGGACAGCCAGGCAGACGGACATGGAAACTATGGGTTCCTTGTTGACTACGGAACCCTAAAAATGGCGTTAGGTCTTATGCCTTTCAGTTAAAATTATAAAAGGTAAAGTTGAGAGAACATCCTCTCCAAAAAATTGCCAATTCGGTGATAGTTTTAGCTTACGTATTGAATTGGCACATGGCCATGGTTTGTAGACACAAAATCAAGATCTCTTACCAACTCTTGGCGATGGATTCTGTCCATTATCAAAGGCCTGCCCAGAGTCCTCCATCATGACGTCATTGATCTGCTGAGCCCATTTGATGACCACGCCTTCTATAGCACTTTTCAGGTACAAGTCTACTTCTTTCCCTCGAAGCAGTTCCTTTTCAGCATCGTGGACAAGTTCTACGCCTACTGGCATTGGCAGGACTGTTTGGCCGTTAACTTTGCCTTTTACCTAAGAAGATTACGTATCAGGATACTCAGTTGCGCAATACAATTTAGAATTAGGTGCGCTAATCTAGTTCTGAATTCTCTATTTCAAATGAACTTCTGATCTCTTACCTCATACACAGTGCTCTTGAGATTGTGAATTTGTTTGAGGATATCCTGGGAGACGACAAGAGGCCAACCTTCATGGTTCAATGGATTCGATAATAGAGGCACGAAGACCTCATCTACTAATGCTGCTAGTTCATCTATTAGTCTTGGTGCCAAGTCACCTACGCAAATATAAAAGTAGATAGCATTACCATATGCCCATAACACTAAAATTACGATTTTAAATTTTGAAGGGTCTCCAAAGTAGGTAATGATTACTGCTAAATGTGTAGATATTAAATGTGTATTAGCTAATCACTCTTTCTCGACTCCTTAGAAGACTGGAAAATGGCATAGATAATAGATACTTCGTAACTAATTAACAGATGATAACTGACTTACCAAATATGACCATCTGCGCACAGTCTTCTTTCGGGACAGCATCGGGCTTTTTCTTGACAAAGTAAACGGCTTTGTTCTTCAAGTAACATGGGAACGATATAACCGGTACCAATTGCAGTGCATTCGTCAGGACAACCACTAGAAGCATCGGAAAGGGTTTGTCCACAAAATCTCTCAATGTAGACCTGTGTTCTTCCACACCCAGAACCCTCATCCATTTTTCCGGCTTCAATTTCAAAGATTTTACCGCGTAAGACCCTATAAAGTCGAAACGAGGGTCCTGATTGGACGATGATGGAGCAGCTTGCTCCATGATTGGAGAAAGTTCCTAAGTCATTTTGAGAGGTTCCTTCTGCTGCGCCAGTTGGAACGTCTTTGACAAAGAAAGGACTGCGAAAGGTAGAGGCAAATGGCAAGTCACGCGAGTCCCAACGGCATGCCATTATGGAACGATGTCTCCTTTGTAACGAGCATCGGCATCGCTATACTAAAATAGATTAGGGTAGGGTGTACAGAAAAGATGGCTGAAGTTTGGGTATTAATTAAGATTTAGGCGAACTTTTTTTCGTAATACTGAGTTGTTACCTTTGAGTTTAATAGAAGATGGTCCACATCGCCGTAAAATATTATCTAGCTTTAAAAATAACATAAAATGTTAATTAAACTTAGTTAGGAATAGGTAGGTCCACTATCACCAATCCATGTTTCACTAATTAGAATCGGTCCGATAGACTATGATTGGAAGAGGTCTTGCTTTTAGCCCTATTATTTTATGAATATTTTTAGAATGTAGTACTTGCATTCTACATATCTTTAAAATACCGTCATCTCAGGTCCGCCGTGAAATGATTGATCGATGTTAGGCAGGTAAGAAAGTCAAGAATCGTAGACTTCGTCTAACATGAGATACAATAGCAGACCTAGTGATCAGACTATCAAGATTTCAGAAACTTGAGTCTTGATCACTTTTGTTAACCATCAACCTAAACCTAATTTAATTAATATCCCGGACATAAGATTCAATGCAAGTGGGATTGTCCAATGCTCCGTCTCTGGATCGGAATTCATGCGGTTACGTAGGTACTAAGTACATAGCTACTACGTGGATAATGTGAGATCCGACTCCAGATTATGATTAGGATACTAACATTACCTAGATCTAGATTTTCTTTACTAAGACTGAATTGGTCTCTGTGGCCTGATAAAAAGGTTTTATTAGTATTATTAGCAAATTTAGTGATCAGAGACTTTAGTATTCAGAAATCCTACAACATCAACTGTTTCTGACACCAGTACACCCCTAAGTGGGCAGAAGCGCGTACCAGGCAGCCAGTGCGCCGCCCCACACCGCCCGCCAGCAAGATGACACTCGCGCGACGTCGCCCAAGAATAAGGTCAACTGTCGCTGCTACAACCTTCGTATGATGCTAGTAATAAGCGAGAGCGAGTTATAAAAAGCCTTGCTTGAAAAGGTGGTGATCCTAACCGATGTACCCACTGATCAACATTCTCTAGAAAAACTTACGGAGTACCTAGGTATACGTCTAAACGGCTCCTAAAGATACTCTCCTAATCAGAAAATACCTTGTGTATTGTAAAATGCAACATAGAATTAATGGAAAACAGTCGTATCCATTGGGGTTCAATGAAAACAAGAGCAGCAGAAATTACAAACAACAATGTTCCCTCGGCGGATGTCAAATTTAACAACCGCGGTGTACCTATGCGTATTCAGGTAGAGTGCGTTCCAGGGTTGCGGGAAAGTCCGAAAGGGATACCGGGGCCCTTGGCAACAGGCAACTGAAGGAACACGGGTGGATTTTAGTTAGTAAAAGTCTGCCACGCCCTTCCGCTCCGCCCAGAGCAGGAGAAGTCATTTGATGATTTCCCACCCTTGTGGTGTCTGCTCCAGTTTACATTGAACCTGAATGGTATTATCCTACCTATTTTCTGTCAGAAAGGCAATATAACTGTTGGTAGCCAGCTTATAAAAACCCTATGTTAGGTAAATATCTAGTATTACATTATCAGACTAAAATCTTATCAGTTCAAATAGTTAGGTAGATATATAACTGTTAACGGAAAGTCATCAGCCAACTTAACCAATTGCACTTCCATACAATACGGTCGATATAACTGGGCAGTTCCGAACTTCGCGCAGAGGACTCCGCAGTAACTTTTTTTAGGAGCCAAATGGTGACAAGATGCGAGTGTGGGTGAGAGAGTTCGTATTGGCTATGTCAGACCTGCCAAGATAAATCGGCCGAAATCATTGTACAAAGAAAATAGCTCCCGCTTTACGCTTATGGCTTGTTTCACTGTCTGTTAATCGTTACATAAATTCATAGCTTTACTTTCATGAGTTATAAACTGACATGAACAATGAAATGCTTCTTAATTTATTTACCTTTCATTAAATTCCTCGGATCAACCTTAATTTTACTTGCATTTACTTACCTAATCATTGAATTTCGATGTATTCCTTTCACGCTAGTCTTCATCGTTCTCCTGAGTTATAAACCTAACAACATAACATCACGCCTTGAATTCCCGAAGGGTTGGGCAGAGGTGTACATAACTGGCGAAATGTGGCCGTACTATATTATTTTACTTATTTTGATAAACCAACTTGAAACTCAATACAGGGTGTTAGGGTAAACACCGTTATCCTTGCAACCAGTGATTTGGTTTCATTTATAGAACGTAAAATCAATGGAAAATTACAACTTTTTTTTTCTTTTTTTTAAATCAACATTTTAACACAAGAGACGCAAGTTCGTTGCCCTATGCGCTAGGGCAATGAACTTGCGTCTCATCACGGGCGGGGGGTTCGGGATGTGACCTGACCGGCCGCGAGCGCGACCCCTCCCTCAGTCAGTCAGCTGTTTCGCTAGAGAGCACGGTGTCGGATAGAAACTTTTTAAAGTCTTTTAATGAAAATGACGTTTTTTTTTGTTGTGTTCGGTCATTTATTTTTATATTTAGGTCAACTACCCATGGTTTGAATGACAAGAGTCATACTCTCTCTCTCAGCCGGCTCTCTCTCTCGGCTCTTACAGACTGTATAACAAAACTATTTTTTTTCACGTAAGAATAAAGTATTTATCATTGTCAATACCCACTTTTTTTTTCTTCGCCAAGATCTGCCATTTTAACAGTGAACCTATGCAGCCAATATAATTTTTTTATTAAGAAATACTTTTATTGATAAAATGTGTATTTCTACAGAGCGTTTCTAAAAAACATTAATAAAAGTAATCCGCCAATGGGTTGATTTTTCAATAGTCATTACTTTTAACTGAGGAATAAATATTGCGATTCGAGAACTTTGGTATGGAAAATAATGACAAACTGACATTTATTCTTCAGATAAAGTGCGTTTCATCAAATAGTTCCTTAGCCTTATTATTGGCTTCACTGTTAAATCATTGGTCTATAACTACCGCCGTAGCATATTCGTATTGGTCCTATGATAACAGTGGAGCCAACATGACGGCTTAAGAACTATTTGATGAAACGCACTCTAAACAGTTATCTAACCATTCAAAAATAAGCTCATACAAAGACAGTTCTATTTTACACAGCTACTTATATTTTTACCCGACTACGGCGAAGAAAAAGGAGGGTTATGATTTTGACCGGTATGTATGTATGTATGTATGTTCATCTGTTCCCTCCTATCTTCCAAACCACTTATCACAATTTGACAAATGAGATATCGTTAGAAGCGTCGTGATTGTCCGCCGGTTATAGGCTATGTGAAGTCACATTAAATTAAAAATGGCGCCCTCTAGAGGACAAAAAGCGAGGAACTTAAAAAAAAAAATGGTTTAATCGTACCATGTTGGGTATCAAATGAAAGGGCTTAATGAGCACATTTCAAAAATATATATATATGATAACCCCAAAAGAAATTTAAAAAAAAACAAGTAATAAAAACTAAAACCCAACTACGACTTAAAAGGTATAAACAAGACACCACAGACAGACAAATTAAAAATCCGGAGTCACACGTAACCTGTTCGATTTATGCCCTAACACGTATGACTCCGTATTTTAAATTTGTCTGTCTGTGGTGTCTTGTTTATACCTTTTAAGTCGTAGTTGGGTTTTAGTTTTTATTACTTGTTTTTTTTATTCACTAGATACAATTTCCATCTACCAGCCGCTCCACTGTTGATTGGCCTTTAGAAGGCCGATAACGATAAAAAATTCTATTGTGTCTCGTCGTTAGTGACAGTTGGAGCTCTATTCTTTATTACAAAACATGGAATTATGTTTTTATTTTAGTGGTCAGAGCTAAGAGGGAAATCGCAAATCATTAAAATATCGATTCCATACTAGCTTAAACCCGTTTTTGAGCAGCATGCGAGGCCTAGTTTGGATTTTCTTCTCATCAACTAATAGTTTTTCTAGAAAAGTCTATCGTTCTAGCTTCTTTCTATAGACTTAATTCTGTACCAGCTAATGTAAAGTAAGCCAAAATCATCTAAATGTGTACTGGGTTCTATCTATGTAAGGGTATCAACTAACTACAGGAATAAAATACAAAAATAATATTTTATAATACATTTATTGATAATGACAGCGATGGTTGACTCGAACTTGCTACTTGGCAAAAATATTTCCACTAGAAGTGAACTATTTTTGTATTTAAATATTAAAATCTCTTTATTATGCATTATGTGTATAGTAATGAAGATGCAACCATCTATGCTACAAAGTAGCTGCCTATTTATCACAAAAAGAATTAGAAATACATACATTACTTTGTCATTTATTTATTTTACACTTTCCAATTCTGGCAAATTAATTTACTTAACGTTATCTACGCTAAAATAAAATCCATGCAAGTCACAATTTCATAAAATAATAATAATTACATTCACATTCGTAAAAGCGTGTGATATCTTGAATTGACTGCGAATAATACACACAATTTTCTAAAATGAAATAATAATTAAAAACAAATTATTTCAATTACCTAAAAACTATTTGTTTAAAACAAAAGCACAGCACATGGTCAGCTTAATTTCTAAAAATTAAATTAGGACCTACGACGCTGCTTTTAAGGTCACTATTTGCCTAAACCTAGGAGCCCTAGTGCACACTCCGATACACCTGACCCGACCTGGCCTCTCCAAGGCGTCGTACCTGCTTCGCTTGACAGCTAGTCCTTTGCCCGTGTTCTACCAAACTACTGGACATAAGCACATCAAGAGGTTCAAAGACACATCCTACTATATTTGAAAATACGTATATTTCTTTTTTAGATTTTTTTAACGTTGACTACACATTGAGCTGTCCTAGTTAGGGCCAGATTTATTTATTATAATGGTAAATATACTTTTACATTCAAAGTTAAAAATCGTAAAATGCAAAATAAACGCCATATAAGTCGCATTCTGTAGTTCAAAATCTAACTAATCACTGATAAATACTACTGAACGTTTGCTAGAACGATAAATGTATAGAAAAAATGGAATGTTTAAGTACGACAGTCTAATAAGCATTCGATAAAATGTAAATCGTGATAACTCTATGTATGTGTGACAAATATGATGTCAGTCAATGCTTACAAATTATTTGAGCCACTATCCCATGGGGAGGAGTCGTGACTTCGTGGCATCAACGTTGACAATACAAACGAGTTCAAAGTGATCGTAGCGAAGAATATCACGCCACGTATACCTCTCTATGGAACCGCGGCCCACTAAAAGTTGGCATTAAATTCTCGAGTGCATACTTTTGAAACAGCTGTTTTAATATTTTTGAATAACATTTTATATTAATAACTTACGTTTAAATGTAAATATACATATGTTTACAGAGGTATTCGTTGACGTCACATGTTGGAATGTAACTCAACTCAGCGACGTATGCGACACACAAGACATTCGATGATACGTTTCGACGTGACGTGAACTACAATATTCTACGATGTGACGTCACAGAATTGCCCTCGAGGAATGGAGGCAAGTGGCGGACTATGAATGAACGCTGAAAGTGGGACTTACAAACACTAGTAGATAACCAGGCGTGTTACTCTATTTTGTGTACTCATTTAGTGTACTTACGAACGATTACGTTACTAAAAGGATGGAATATACATTAGGTGATCTAAGACTATTGCCCCGTATTACCACGGAGCGAACAATGTGGACATTACCTAATACGATTACACGCGCACTATGCCGCTACAATATATCTTGATAATTTATCCAAATTAGGCTTTATTCAAAAAATTAAACTAGAACTCTTCATATTACTATAATGGAGAGAACATCGATTAAGATTTTTGTTTCACTAATTACAGATAGATACCTCATCGATTTATTGTTCGAATGTGGATGGAGATAAGAAATGGAGGACAATTTTTTTAGTACTGACATTTTAATTTACAGAATGCATTCACGACTACATTTACATAAATTTCCAAATATACACAACCTAAACGATATAATGTGTGAGGCGCAAGCGATTAGTGAATCTCTGACGTCACATCTGTCAGAGTTGACAGCATCTACTTGGCAAGAGGACCTCGTCGCCACAAAAATGACGAAGGGTGCTTATTCGATATTTAAAATTTAATATTAGAATAGAAACGATTACTAGTACTTTTATCGAATAACAAGCATTTAAATGGCAGTATTGATTGCATGTTAGTTCGCTCACCGCTTGCGCCGTACATCGGAGCGTCAATGTCTGGACTTGAGTTATCCGTCAGTGGCTGTGTGTACTAAGTACAAAGTCTTTTACAAGGACGAAGATGTAATATTGGACGATTTCATAAACTACTTGAGATACACCTTTAACTAAAAGGGGCAAAAGCAGGCGTCGAAATAAAAAAATAATGTTTTTTTTTTAATATTTAGGTGGCAAGATACTATCACATTCGAGACTGGCAATCGTGTGTCGAACACAAAATGCACGTGAGCAGTATGAAGTATAGGTTAGAATAATATTATAAGTGATAGGGTGAAGCATACAATTAATAGCGCTATGAATCGGCACGTGAAACACTCACAGGTATCGAACGGAGTTCCGAAATACCTTGTAGGCGATTATCACACTGCACCGCGCTCCGTCGCATACCGCGGGGCGACCTTTCCAAAAATTCAGATTATGTTTTCTATACAAACTGATACAATGTTAAATCTGCCGGGGGCGCTACGCGTCGGAGCGCGGTGCAGTGTGATAATCGCCTTACCTTATTAATTTTGAAAATCCGTTCGATTCTAATTTAAATAAAGTTTAACGACCACTAACAAACGCGGACAGCAATCGAACACTTCACCCTAACTTTAAAAATGTCATATAAAATGTAACAGTGAAGAGAAACAGTAAAACGTCAAAATCACAGAAGTTATATTCCCTGTGCAGAATATAAAACTGTGCGAGTCACACGAGGGTAAGCAGATACAGTGGTCGATGAGCTACACATACATAAATAAGTATACATTACCGTAACATCTATCACCACAAACTATACATTAGAAAGAATTTATACAAATAACTTAATAAACAATATTCAATCACCGATGATCATTACAAATAATAATACACACGCAAATCCACATATTTACAGGAATTTCTCAAAAATGATAAAATTAAATCACATTATAATTCCATATTTATATTTACAAATATTTGAAAATAATTTCATTTAATTCATTAAAACAATAAAAACAAAACGAATAGTACTGTCAACTACAAAAGTGATATTGTTTAAAATAAACACCAAATATTACATGTAATTGGATCTTATTATTATTATATTTGACTACATTTCCTTATTAATATTAAATTTTATTAAATATCACGACAAAAAGTGAAGAACCTCTTAATTTTATTGAGGCAAAGATATTAAATACATTTCCATTTCATACAAAGTGTCCAATCACGTGTAACATTTGGTGAGAACTGACATATCACTTCTGTAATCAACTGTACTCACATCTACAGGGCGGTCAAAACTCCCGATGGCTTCGTCTTAGGACATCGAAAGTTGCACATTCCGGAAACATCGCGACATCTTCATATTTTATTGACATGCTCAATAAAACCGAGATAATAGTTTCCCCTTTTCTGTCCCCGACATAATAAAAACGAAGGCGAACAATATTGCTTCAAGGGTAGTAAATAAACATCTACAATACATATAAGCACCATACAAGTTACATGACTGCAACGAAAAAATGCGGATTCTATGATACAAGTAGTTGTGGGACGTTAGTATAAATTCGGTCCGATACATTGCCGGCTTTGTCCGCGTTCTGTCAGAGTGTTGTCGGGTGGAGCCGCGATGTACGCCGCGCGCCGTGCGTCGTCTATTTGCTATTCCTAGTTTTGGTGCCGACGGCGTTTATGCTGTCACCGCGACTCCGCGATCTGTGTAAGTTGTGTAGGCCTTCTCCTGGAACAAAGCGGATTCCCTCTAAAACCTGAACTGTAATATTTTATTTGCTTTCTTATGATAATTGCATGACATACTTCTTGTTTGTTGTTACCGGCATGTCCTAGAACCAAAAATTCGAAGACATGTGACATCTACCAACCCGCACTGGGCCAGCGTGGTGGATTACGGCCCACTCCCTCTCACAGAGAGGGGGCCTGTGTCCCAGCAGTGGGAACATTATAGGCTGATTATGTACTTCTTCATGATGCAGGTATGACGCCATTGCGGGTTAGTCCGAAAGGGATACCGGGACCTTGGCAACAGGCAACTGAAGGAACACGGGTGGGTTTTAGTCAGTAAAAGTCTGACACGCCCTTCCGCTCCGCCCAGAGCGGGAGAAGTCATAGGAAGACACCAACATTCAAAAAAAAAAAAAAAGTTATGACGCCATGCCATTTGAATGCGAATGTAGCACTTTTAGGACAAGCTTCATAGAGCGGACTTTGACTTTACTTTGCTAAGTAAGCGTTTTATACAAATATGAGCCTTATCCTTACTCATTTTATGTACATATTCATGAACGCTTGTCAAAGTAAAGGCAAAGTGCGACCTGTTAATCTGGCCCTCACCGACCACTATGCACCTCGTAAAGCCTGATTTCATCAATCGGCCAATAATCTCCCGTAATGTTACAAGCGCGTACCCACCCTTGCTCTGCGCCCGCTTGAGCTCGCTCTCGCGGAAGGCGCGCGCGCTGCGCCCGCGCCGGTCCTGCACGATCTTGTCGGGCCGCACGAAGATACCGTGCCGCGCTCGACACTCGAAGTACCGCTGGCCTCCGACTGAGCCGTCATTTTTGCCTGATGAAAATAAAATAACGTAACAAACTAAAATTGTGGATTAGCCATTAACTTAGGCAGGGAACTTAGGTAGTACGCAATTACACATTCAGAGCCGAAGTTACGTTTTTATACAAAATCCTTCTTATTACTAAACGAAATCTAACTTAAGCCTGACCTTAACCTTCAAGCTATTTTTTGTATTTCGAATTTTATTCCGACCGGAATAAAGTTTCATTAGAAAAAGTTTTACATAAAGTTCGAAATTCAAAAATGACTCCACAGCATGGTTTGGTCCTAGGTTTGAAGATAAACCTTGTTTTTGTAATAAAATGAAAGTAATTTCTTCTACTATGACAGCGGTTATCCCAGTAAAATAGTAACATACCCGTAGGCGCATCAAGTTCGATGCCGATCCACGTGCCGTGCGCGAAGTGCGTGGGCCCGGCGTACGCGATGATGCCGGTGCTACTGCTCAGGCGCAGCTGCACGCTCTCGCCGACTGTCATCCACGGTTGCAGCATCGGGGACTCTGATGAATCGTCTATTTTGCGGATATTAGTATTAGGTAATGCAAAAAAATATATAAAACTTATCGTATGAAATAAACGTATATTTTAGCTGAACTCCAAACTTACAATATTCTTCTCTAGCAGTTTGTTTTTCGATGATTTTATTATATTCAATTTATTGTGTAATGTAGTAAACCCGTGATCTTACACTAGTTGATGACACAAAACAGTTACAAGTCATACTACATACCTCATCCAAATAACTAACAAATCTAATATTACTCTATTGTTACTCAACTCTTTGATTCCCACATATCTAGATTTTCAATACTTCAGTTCTAAAATTCTACGAGGCACTACATAGTATGAAACAGCTAACTAAGTAGTCTCTTACCGTCTCCAATGCGTTCAGTAGAGGAAGCCGGCGTGTCGTGTAGCGCAGGCTCGTGCGCCGAGCGCGGCCGGGCGGCGCTCGGGAACGACGCGCGCGCCGCCGAGCGGGCGCTGCTGCCGCCGCCCGCGCGACGGCGGACCACCTGCGGGCACACGATATCAAATGTACCAGCGTGCCTACTCAGCATTACTCTGTATTGTAGTTCAAAGACGATAGCGTTCATCGCTCTAGCGAGGCTAACACATGAACATCTCTTTTTCTTTCTTTATTTATTTATGTAGACACAATAAAATACATAGGTAACTTTTGAGTGCAAACTCAACTCAACTCAACTCAACTTATGGAGTGCAAATAAAATATGAATATGAGTACAAAGGTACCGTTTCTTTGCCGATTGCTGACTAATAGAGATGGAAATTACAAACAAACTCTATCTCATGGTACATTTCAGGAGATAAAAAAACTCGTCGAAAGCATAACCTCCTTTTTTTGAAGCAGGCTAAAAAATTATATAAAAACATCATTCCTCCATAGAGAAAAATGACAAAAAATAGTATATTATGCAATAAGTGAATAAAGGACGGATTTAAAGCGAGGGCCATAGATGAATCACGAGCAAGTGAAGGATTCTAACGACTGAATCACGACCGTAGGGAGTGATTCATGGCCCTCGATATAAATCCGTTTTATTCAAGAGTTGCATACTATACTTTATACCATGACTACGAGAAAAAGAACTTCGAGTATGTTGTTATGTCAATGTTATGCCTTGGTATTATAGTACCTACACCGTAGCATAGAATACATACTCCATAATGTCGATAATTTCTTTTTCTTCGACAACTCATTAAAATAAGTTAGGAAAACAGACTGAAAATGTGCCAAAAGCTTGATTTTCATTTTTCCATTTGCAAAACTTATTGTAGGCTTTGATGTAAACCAGCTGTGATTTGTTGGGTAGCAAGTTTTCTACTATCTAGACTAGACGACAATACAACAAAAAATGAAACTCCGTATATCTAATGACGTTCTCGGTCTACATACAAAAAAATAATCAAATAGTTCCAGTAGTTTAGTTACGATAGCTAGTCAAAGATCGGCAAACCCCATAGTCGGCCCATCACTACTATTTAGGATTTATTTGTTTGTTCCAAAATACTCTTATGCATTAGTATAGACAGTGTTTTCATTTATTGTTGTATTGTCGTCTCCACCTTGTATATGTATATATAAATATAGATAAACCCACATTCGTATATTCGTTTGCATAAATAACTATTTATTCACTGTTTTCAGTGTATAAAATAAGCTTTTTAGAGGGGGAATGGTATAAAAGCTATTTCGCGATTACCCACAACTTTATTTTATCTGAACTAGAAAGGTCATCAACACAATAAGTTATAGTTTGACCTCACCGCTGTACCGCGCCATCGGTACGTGCGCGGCTCACGGGCGGCAGTGCGCGGCTCATTGGTCAACGCGGCCCCCGCCTCGTATATCTAAGGCGCGGTAGCCACTCAAGCCACTCTTACCTTGCCAGCAGGTAACTGCGTCTTCACAATAGGCTGGTCAGGTCCGGTCGAGGCGGAATCACTCTCACCCACGGACGAAGCTTCCCGGCTTCGTTCCGCGTCGTGACTCGATTGTTCAGAGCTCACTGACTCCACTTCAGCTTCACCTATTACAAAAAATATGGTTGCAACTTAGAATTGAATATTATGCTGCTGTAGGTTCAAACACTTAAATGGAAGACGAAGATATCGAACGATTTTGATATGTTAGGGGACCCCAGAGCGTTTTTGAGCAGGCATATGCAGAGCGAAAAGTTAAGGCGAGCTTTTTTCACGCTCCGTAGGTATCAAAGCGTACCTCAGTCCCCGCCAAATGCATAACCATCGTAACATATTACGAAAACGCTGGCGATGTGCGCGTCTAGCACACGCGCACCGATCCTGAGTCAGATCGCAACACATAAATCAGAACGTACTATACAATCAATAATAAACTTAATCCCATCAAACACAGCGTGCATTTACCATGCGCCGTACATACTCACACTTAAACATAGATACGGCACACTAGATGCATTTTCCGCGCCCACAAAAACATTTGATGCTACGTAATGCACACATGCTCAAAAGGGGCGGGTATTAGAAAGTATAGGTACAGCGACTGAACACTTGTGTGTGTTCAGTCACTGTATCTATACTTTCTAATGCCCGCCCGTTTTGAGCATGTGTGTAACTCTAGGGAAGAGGGGTTGATATATTTATAAATATTTGATCGATAAAAATATCGATGAAAACTGGATACCTATGATGAAAACCGACTGCAAAAAAGTGAAATATTTTTGGGGCGTATTTTGCCATCATTAAAACCAAATTTAAGTAAAATATAATTCAAAAGTCATTTATTAATAAAACTGAAATAAAATGCATAAGTATAAACTCTAAAAAAACTAGATCTATAACTATTATAATAGTAACGGCTGAAATAACTAGATAGAAGTGTACGTACCTACTATGTTTTTTCAAAAAAAATATCCGTGTTATTTAGAAGTGTTACACTTCTATAAATTTCACTCCACATAAAATTTCCATACCGGTGGCCATATGAAAATCGATTCTTGAGTAAACTAAACTCCAATAATATTATTTTATATTAATCAAATGTAAAAAAAAAACCGTAATAACAAGTAACGATTACCTACCGATATCCATATCTCAGCGCGGTGGACAAATTGCAGAATAAACTTTCATAGTCATATAAATTCATACGACAATCGACATTATTATCGATAGCCTACGTTAGAAGGTCTCACCAGGACATCACTACCTTACCCCAAGCGGCGCGCCGCACAGTGGTCTGAAAATCAAGCTCAAAAAACTACTACAAAAAAGTATTTAATCAATATCGTTTTTAATTATTCTCATCTAAATAGTAATTGGCAGGCTATAAACTAACGATAGTATAAGTAAATCGATCGGCAACTTCATTTAATCACATCAAAGATTTGAAAAATCACATACAGAAAATTCAAAATTTCAAAAATTTGCTACGCGCAAATCGGCAACTGACTGCGCATGAATTGGCTGTCATCCTGATCGCCGTGTACGGTGCAATAGCTCGTGTGAGTACCAGCTCTTCAGTTCCATTCTATTCTATTCAAAAAATCTACTTTAAGTGTTTTCTCCCATACAAAAAAACACAAAACTTTTTTTCTCACGCGTGAATCTACTAATACCATCCATATTTTAATATCACGTAAAGTACCCCCCTTTACGTGATATTAAAATATGGATGGTACCAGAGACATTACATTTTTTTTTTTAATTTCGTGGCTTAAAGTTTCTATGAGTACGGAGCTCCATTTTCAGACCACTGTGCGCTGCCGCAGGGCGTCCTGTACTATGCGAGCTCACGCTTACGTAAAGTATCGTTTTGTGAGTTTTACATTGCTGGTTCAGTCCCTTAGCGAAACATTTAGGTAGTAGTTAAGAAGCAATGTATTTTCTGCAAAAATAATACAGTCGCTGTGATATTTGAAAACGAAAATAATGTAGTAAGTATTGTTTTGTGATTGTTACATTGCTTGTCCAGTCACTTAGTGACACACTTAGGTAGTAGTTAAGAAGCAATGTATATACTGCATAAATAGTACAGTCGCTGTGATATTTGAAATAAAAAATAACGTAGTAAAGGCAAGAACTCAACCGGCGGGGGTGGCGGGCTCGCAAAAATTGGCACACGTCCGACCTCCAACACATTCCGCTCGGGACTAAAGGACGCATGACGCGCGCATGAAATGATGAAATCACTTTGTTTTGAAATTAGTGGTATAAATATTTTAATATTTCATATTATGTCGGCACACTTTTATCACATTTTTTACGACCTTTATTATGGTATAAGTTTTATTATTCAAAGCCTTATAAAACTCAAATAAAATAATAAATTAGACCGCAATTTAGACTTGTCTTTGCGATTTAATTGGATGCAGTAAAGTGCAAGTACTTAATCGTGTATCGCATAGCCGAGATCTAAAGATCGAAGTATGAATTATGTAATATGTTTTTTTTCAAAATTAAAACCGTGTTATCGACGAATAAATCACAATAGAAAACGACGTTTTTCAGGGTAACATCGCCTTAAGTAACTAGATTAAATTAATGATTAAACCGACTACCGATACTAATTATTGAAACTTGAAACTGGAAAGCCGAAATTTTATTTTAGGCTACACAGCTGTCGCAAAATCTTGAATCTCCCGTCATTGAACTTTTTTGTAGTTTTCTTCAGAGGAACATTTATCAGTCAGTCATTGAAGTAATAAGTATATATTACTAGCTGTGCCCCGCGGTTTCACCCGCATAATTCTTGATCCCGTGGGAAAAACGGAATGAAAAGTATCTTATGTCACAGGTCATGGTCTACCCATGTGCAAAATTTCATCCAAATGAGTTCAGCGTGAAAACGTAACAAACAAACAAACTCACTTTCGCATTTATAATAATAATTTAAGATAACGTGAACACACACGGCCCTTTTTATCACCAGCGCACAGGCGTTCGTCTAGTGAGCCACACACCGCGATAGCGATAAATTTATAACGATTTATGAACTCCCATACCTTTCCCCGAACCCAAATGTATAATACCGATATGTAAATAGTAAAGTTTTTCAGTACATGTGTTATGTATAAATAAGTTCTACTTACCGAACGACGTATCATGCGACGCGTCATGTGACACATCATTATTCGACTCATGCGTGGTATCCCCATTCACTTGCGTATTCTCAACGCTCTTACTACTGGTCAACACAGCACTCTTAACAGGAATCGCTCCCAACGGATCTACCATTTGACCTTTAGACTCTTCCTCTTTGGCTGCCTCCTCGCAATCCCTTAAGAACGGATTGATACGATTTCTTGACCCAGGAGTTAGTACTGGCGTTTTCGCCTTTTCGAACAGCGAATCATCTAGTTCATGTTTTGATTCGACGATATCGTGTTTCAAGTCATTGATATCGTTCCGTAGTTCAGTAATTTCGTTCCGGAGGCCGGCCATAGAGTTCTTGGTTCTACTGAGGTGGGTGTAGTCCATTGTTTTGTCGAAGTCCGGCGTCTCGTCGACAGACATGCTTCGAATTGAGAGGGTGTCGTCGTTCGTCAGGTTTGTTGATGATACTGCTTGTGAACCTGAAGTAAAGAAAAATTATTTTTAGTCAATATTCATGCAAATGACTATGAATTAATTATGTTGGCTTTAAATTCTAACTTAATACTGGCACTGTATTTTTTTTATGTTGCAGCATGATAATCAGAGCCTTTTTTGGACCCGAGGCCCGAGGTTTAGTTTTTTTATTTATTTGAATTGTTGCTTTTTTGGCGTCTTAATCTTATTATGAGTTCTTCGAGCGTTCCCTGATTGTACCAAGATGTTTGATTTGAAAAATTTACATAAGTACATTTTTTACAATGCAGGGCTAGTTACTTTTAATTTCTTTACTTACCATAACCGCTGGATGATATTGAAGGCGAGTTCTTGTTGGGCACTCGTTCGCACGCCAGTTCGTGTAGCGAGTCTAAAGTCTTCGATGTCGGCAAGAAACCACGGGACGTGGCGCGGCTCCGTGTGCGCTGTTGGTACAAAATACATATTCATTCATATTTTCTAAGCTATGGGAAAAATAACAGAATATAAGGATAATAATGCTGAATGACGCCAGAATTATTGAATATACTCAAAAAGCCTTATTAAAAATGTCGTCATTTAAATTAAAGTCATTTTACAACACAAAATTGAATATTTTAAAAGTAGTTATTAGTATTTTCAAACTTGATTCACACAATTTTATTAGTAAGCCAACTTTAAACGTATAGAAGTAGCTTCAACTTCGACATAAATAAGGATACGTGCAGGAGGATGATGACTTCAGTTGTTCACTTACATGGGACCGCGGCGTGGTTAGTTCATCAATGGGAGCCGATTCAGGCTCAGAATGTGAGTCCTCATCGTTCCGCCTGCCCGGTTCTTCGTGAAGCGTAGTCATGCGTAACCCAAGCTTGCCACTTGCTGGAGACGCTGCAATATTATACACTATTTAGTATTATATAATAACTTGGAAATACCTGACTTAATTCTGGTAGAAAGAAAATTGTCAAACTGACAAACGTCGAACTTTTGAGTTATTTTCATGTTTAGTTCAAAAATATTTGAAATAACAAAAAGTGATGGTGAAATCCAAATCCATAAATCTTTCAATAAATTAGTCTTAATTATGATACGGTGTAAAAAGATGTGGTGAAGAGGTTTTAATAGTAATACTTCAAGTAAAATAGCTTGTGTTCAAGAAATAAGTTAGTATAAAGACAAAAATACTGGCCCCATCTGGGCGCCAATAAGAAACAAAGTGTAGTCAAGATATACAGCTTGCTTTTCAAATAGAGTCAAATAATTAACAACTGTGCAATTCTCTTCGCATTTTACCAAATAGCGGAGTGCCTAGCTTATTCTAGAGAAAGTAATAGCTAATTAAATGATTAACACACCATGAATGAGTTAAGTTTAACATAAATAACATCGTTTAAATGAACGCTTCCATGCTTGAGATTGTACAATGATTGAGTCATGCCAATGTTTTCACTATACGAACTAACTAGCTCACTATGAGATGTAGCAAATAAATAAAAATTAAAACTATGTTTAACACTTTACGAGGCCTAAATTCTTTTCAGTGTAGATATGCGATATGCAACATCATCTGTCGCTTTTAAAATCTGTATTTTACGCAGAACTTTTGTCATCTGAATTTCACAACCCAAATGAGCCATAATGATATTCTTAGCTTAAACACTAGGGCTTCTGACTACCCTCAATAAAACTAACAAAAGTAATTACATTTCTACGTACTAATACGTACTTGTGAACCCGAACCAACGGTTTTGCGTGCTCTGACAGACACAAAGGGCTCTTAATATGGTCTTTCTCTAAGGATTAACCGCGAGATTGTCATTTTATTTTGGCTCAGTGTACATATGCGCAATACAGAAATTACATAATGCACGAAAATATACGTTGACGAAACAGTGCCAGCTTTTTTCAACAGATTGGTCTCTTATGACTAGCAATCGAGATCTCAGAAAAATGTTAGCGATAACATTTCATTCATAATATTCAAATACATGCTATGTAAATCAAATTTCAAACGATACACTGAAAAGATTATACAATGAGCTTTACAAATAATACAAACATGTAAAGAAAACCGTCAAAAAACAAGCGAAACTAGTGATTCTACGACTTAATAACTGGACGTACACTTGTTTGGCGTCTGCAGTCGCAGAGAGTTCAGGTTCAAATTCAAGTTTAGGAACGTGGGCCGAGCTGCAATGAAAATATCAATGTCTTCGTCAATACAAACCTTCAAAACAACACACACATTTCGGGAAAACTTACAGAATAACAGTTCTAAATTTATTGTGAAGTTTACAGGACTAAAGAGTTAAGTAAATACCTAATACATAATTTCTCATCTTAAACTTAAAGGAAATGAAGGGACTATTATAATAATTACGAATTAACACAATTGGCACAAAATTAGGGACAATATTTACACAATTTGGCTCCGAACTTAGAAGCTAAATTGAGGTTTTCTAATATTGTAAATCTATTGTTAAACTATTTACAATATTTTTCGTCAGTAGTATTCATAATAAAATTAGGGTATATTTATGAAATATTGCTAAATTCTGTACATAGGCTTAAAGAGATAAATATTCTTTTACACACAATATACTTATCTAAATCATTTCTAAATTAAAGGGTACGGAATATCAAACCTACATTACAATGTTTATTGTCTAGCACATGCGTTTAATATATCTATCCACGAAGTTTACTTCTTCAAATATTTGTCTACAGTACATGCACAGTTTCACCTAACACACACACAAACCTACGTCCAATTTCATTGGTCTATCACTACTATACATAACTACGAATACAAAGATATAGGACTGCTTTTCAAATGTTTACGCATCGCACAATTTATCAAATGTACAATTATCAGTATTTGGCTGATATTACAGAACCCTAACACGTATAAGCAGTATTCGTTGTCTAAACTGAAAGCGTCGTTCGTTTTTCGAATCCACAGCAAATAGATCAACATAGAGGAAGTGGGAGGGAGAGGAAAAATCACAGGTCATGCTGGTTCATGCAAATGAAAGAGACACGCAAACGAACAGACAGTCAACACAACGACAGAAGCCTGATGCTCGAAGCTTGCTTTCCTCTAATAGCCAATACAGGGTCTAATTTTATCAAAATGAACTCAGCATCGTATTTGTTCTCACTCAATTCCGATATGCCAATAGTTTCAGATGATATTTTACAGCCAATCAATGGGTAACATACAAACAAAAATTTCTTATGAGTAACAATGATCACAACACATCTATTTAGTTTTTAATCGTTCGGTTGCATTCGTCTAATAATTTCGCAATACAGTTGCCATTCCGATTTAATACCATATTGTTTTCTCTGTTTACCTGATAGGAACGAGCCTGAAGGTAGCGGGGGTTAAGATACAGAAAATATAACGTTAGTTTCAGAGTCTGGGAATCATTTTAGTGGTCCTATTCAACCTTGTTCTTTAAGATCTATTGTAATGGAGCCCAATAAAACGTGCAAATTTAGATTGAGATTTTAAAATAATAAAAGAAAAATATATTGCAAAAGCATTCAATATTTTAGAAAAAATCGTAATCTGTTAACATACTTGGGGTATTCGACTCCATTCACATTCAAAAGTATCTCAAAGAAAAAGATGGACAATAGAAGAAATATTAGTAAACTTATAAACAGTCACATCAAAGAACATGACAGTGAAAGAAGTAGTAGGGGAGAGACAGAAGGGGAAGTTGTTTGAGCCATAGCGTCGCCACAAAGCAATTGGAAAATAAAATAATGTAATAGTGAGATCATGAAGAGTGGATGTTTTAGTTCTGTCGTGACAATTTTGTGAACATGAATCGCCTGATTTTTCTTTTAATAACTTTCCTATGTAATGTAACTATTAACTCCAAATATAATACTATTCTAGATTGTCTATCGTGCATCGATATCTGTACATACTAAATCAAATGTAATGTTACCTATTCTACTGAAATGCACTAAAAATTATATTGTTTGTCTAAGATACGGTTTACAACTCGATGTAAGCCTATGACGTAGTTTGATGCGCTATTTGTATGCACATGGTGCAGATACTGCAAATAACGTTTTTTATTAGAAATTATATTTAAAAACTGTTAGCATGACAATGTTTATGAGTGGTAAAGAATGAATGTATCGGAAATAGGAGTGTGTTGTACTGTAAAAAATATATATTTTAGTTCACAACATGGAGGAATTTATCAGGATTTTTTTATAGTTTGTAACTTACCGAGTCCGAAAGGTTTGGTAGGTGTTGGTATTTCGGGGTCGTTGTGTGACGGGGCTGCGTAGGAGTGGCGATGCACGGAGCGACGCGGCGTTTCGTCGGCTAAGTCCGCCATACTGCCGGCGCGATTTGATGCGAGTCCAGCTAGTGACTCGAACGACGAGTCCAGGCGCATGAGCTGGAGAATATTTGGAGGATATTAACGCTTCATATAGGCACATACATTGGTAATTTGTGGGGTATTTCGAAAGCAACATGGACTTACAAGACGATAACAAAATAATTGCCTAATATTTAGCTTCACATTAAGCTGTTCACACAGAAAGCTTAGATTGATTTTTTTTATTTTGTAATACATATTTTATATTATTACTTGAAGGTTTTATTTTATTATTGAATTTTTTTATCGGACACAATACTTTGAAACTGTCGGCTACAAGAGTAATAAACGCCAACTGTTTTTTTGTTTATGGTTATCAACTTATCACACAATGAATATTATTTACAAAATAATTTTATAGATGCTATGGAATACTAAATGTACGTGAACTAACTACGTGAATAATAAGGTGAACAGCTAAAAATACTATTGATGGCGAATAAATTAAGGTAATATAAAACTTAAACGGTGAAAAACATGGATAGGTATTTCTAAATCAATATTTTTATTCCTGTTTTAAACTTTGAGACATTATCCATTAACATTATATTCGAACGAAAGTTAAAAGTAAAACATTTAGATGAAAATTATTTGGTCATCACAAAATTCGATAAGATTCGAGGAGCATCGAATTCAATTGATTAAAACTGCTTTACGATTTGCGATAGCACTGCAATAAGAATTTTGTAACTAACAAGATAAAGTTACAAATCGGTTGAAAAACGAGGCAGGATCAAACTCCTTTACAATTATTTAACATTGAACGTAAACACAGATATCGTGATAGCTTGGCATCGAAAAATCACCTTACACCGTGAAGTCTATTAAATTCGGCTGTGAAAACAGGAGCACAATAATAGTAGGTGCTGACGTAATGAAACTATAAAATTTGAACCTTACACCGTGCTGCATAAGATCTAAATTGGTTTTGATGAAAACAGGAGTATAGAACAAAAATGAACTTCACAATCTGAACCTTATACCGTGTCGCATAAGATCTCAATTAACTTTTCAAACAGGACCAAAACTGAACAACTTTATGAGAACCATAGACCGTGCAGCATTAGATCTTAATCGGATTTAGAAAACAGGAACTGAACAACTAAATGGGAACCTTATACCGTGCAACATTAGATCTAGACTGGCTTGTGAAACAGAATGGAACTAAGAAAAAAATGCGTGTGTTTCGGCCATGCTGTTGACTCACGTTGTTTCCGTTCTTGGCGACGCTCTCGAGCGCCTGCGACAGCTGCGGCCGGTGCGTAGCGACAACACATAGGTTAGCAAGCGTACACACTGCTAGAGACTCGGTTGGTGTTCAGGGTTGAGCGATATTAGCGGCCATTTTAAATGATTTAAGAAAAAAAATACGTATTGTTGTACTAAATGCCGAAACTCGCGGGAAATGCGAGCGAATAGGGTGGTGAATATTTAGTACGGGATTTATGAGAACTCTATACTGAGTTCTCGTGTCGTATGACCGCACCCGCCACAGACGTTGTCGTTTAGGAGAGATAAAAACCCGCTTTGACTAACCTGATCGATGGACGAACATTACTTTTACAGTTCAGTAACGCATGGCAGATTTAAAAAAAAAATTGCAGCTTCACTCGTTTACTTGATGAATGCGGCGTGGACAAATCTCTCTTTCTTTTAGAAATATACATGGCATAATCACACTTACCCTGAACAGCAACCAATTCTATACTATATTGCCTATTCCTAATGTGTTATATTTATTTACATCGTGACTTACGTCACTTTCGTGTGTTAATGGCGACATTTTTATTACTTGTGTTCGTTAATTTGGGGTTTATTCGGCTTTAAAGCTTTACAACATCTAAAGAATAAATTAACTTACAGATAGAAGAAATCGCGCCTGGAAATTCGTAATGTTTTCATAATGTTTTTCATTATTGGAAGCGTCTTATATACCATCGACAACCGACATTCATAGCTTGCCATAAATGTTTTTTTATCGGATCATCATTTAAAAGTTTAAGTCGCTGGAATTTAAGGCGCTTGTAGTTCGCAGCTTGGCCCTTTTGTACAATACTTTTGCCTCATAATGACCTCGTAGTTTTTACTTCATGTGCAATAATTCAACTCTATCTGGCGTGTACCTACTAGTGTGCTTAAACTAGCTTCGACTGTACGTGTGTCTATATAAAACTGTGTCATATTTTCACGATATCTCTGTACTACGTACTATATTAACATCAAAATGTTGACGACAGCGAAGAACAAAAAGACACAACTGTTTCACCAACTCAAATAATTCAACTCGGAATAACTATTAAAATGAGACATTCTTTCAATCTATGAAACATGAAACTACATCTCGCAAAAGGTTTTCAAGTTCTCAGTTGTTTTCTTAGTGTACTTTGATTCCATATGATTTTTTAAGAATATAATTGTCGTCTTTATTGCCAGTTTTCCAGTACGTAGTACAAATCTATCGTTGTTTCTAATTCAACATAAAATAGCAGGGCGTGTACCTGTGAGAAGTTCGGCACGGAGGCAGTCTTGCGCATGGTGATAGGTTGTCCGCGCGCTTGCTCCAACTCTTTGACGGCGACGCTCTGACGCAGTCGGTCGAGCGTCAGTATGCTCTCCACTGCGCTAACGCCGCGCGTGTATTTTTCTGAAATAATAATAACATTCTGGTGATTATTATAATTCTACTACAAACTGGGAGAATCTGAATATTTATCTCGTTTCATAGTAATTGCAGCTCTGTGTCAAACAACAAAAATTTTCAATTATTGACGTAGTCAAATGAGTTGTTTTGTTATTCTGTGCTGACTGTACCTTATTCTTTATTCTGCGAATATTTTATCGGCCAGTCATAAAATTATTCCTTACGAGCCTCATATTTTGTTAACATGTTGGTGTATCCCATAGGTATAGATCTTACGTAGATTAACGCTTTCCGCTGAATTCTCAAACCGAACTAATTTTTAGTTCGGTTTGAGAATTCAGCGGAAAGCGGTTTTGAGCATCAGGGGGAAGTCTCCGAAAGGATGGCCATTTCTAAAATAATCCAATATCCTTACCGATATACGTCTCTCCATCAGCCGCGCTGGCCTCTTCCCCAGTGGCCGCGATCTGCGCCAAGCTCTCCCGCTCCTCCAACTCCTCAGAAGCCTTCGGTATGTTGGACACCACCTCGTACGTCACGCCGGTGTGCGTCAGCTGGTCCGTCCTGTCCACGTAATAACTAACAGATTTGTATATTACGTATGTCAACTTGTTTAGGTGATTGATATTGTATGGAAGGAAGATTTTAAGTAATTTTTAGGTATTAAGTTATTAATTACGAATGACTATGAGGCAAGGTGCCTTTGATATGGATTGAAAAGTGTGGCTGGTAGCAAAAAATAGTTATTCGTGCACCCTTCCACAAAGGAAACCAATAGGGAATATGCATGTATTTTTTTAATATTTTTATTCGATAGTTTACATCGTCAAATAATAGTAAAAAAAAAATCGACGGCAAAAAAGCAATTTAAAGTAGTTAAAAAAATGTTTAAAAATATCCAACCGATCCGGGCTATTTAAACGCCCTCCATTTGGCGCGCTTGGTGTGGTGACGTCACAGTTCGTGAAAACAGACAAGCAACTGTCAAGGCAACGTCAAACACTCCTTTTTCTATGAGCGTTTGACATTGACTTGACACTTGTTGATTGACTTGACATTGACATTTTGATTGTTACCCCGGATTGTTACGTCACATCCGCTCTCAGCCTTTTCAAGTATTTGAATTACCCACAGTTTTTTGGGACTTTTTAAAAATTAATTTCTCGCTCAAAAAGAAATTTTATTCAAAAATATTGATGGAGGCTTAATTCTGAAGTAACATAGTTTATAGAAAAAAATATTTGACCCATATTGGAATCACATGCATATTCCCTATTATCCTAAGAGGAATTTAAAACTCATTTAACACCAAACAAACTGTGAATGTTTTTTTTTTTTGGAAAGAGCAAACTTCTTACTAATTTTAAATATTATAGTGGCCAAATTAAACATGTCTAACTACATTATTTTAACCCACCACCCTTCCTTTACCGTCCAAGCTTAATAGATAGGCGTAGGCGCACCAACAATTTTTTTTGTTAATTAACCCCATTTTCTACTCTACCACCCATTACAACAGATAGGAAAGAAAGCGAAGACACCAGCTGGTTGACGACTAACCTGACGATCTTCTTCCGTATCCTGTCGGTGAAGCTCTGTCGCTTGTAAATGTTTAATCCTAATCGTTTCCTAAGTATGAGATCCATCGGGGCGGGGTGCGACAGACGCACTGTTGTCTTCAGTATCAGGTAGACGCGTTCGTTTGCTGAAATTCAATGAAAATAAATAATGATATGTCATCATTTTGATATGCATTGAAAACTTGCATGTGCTTTAACGGTTCAACATATTAATGTAAATAACTAAAATAACTCTATTTTTACCCGACTACGGCGAAGAAAAAAGGAGGGTTATGATTTTGACCGGTATGTATGTATGTATGTATGTTCATCTGTTCCCTCCTATCTTCCAAACCACTTATCACAATTTGACAAATGAGGTATTGTTAGAAGCGTCGTGATTGTCCGCTGGTTATAGGCTATGTGAAGTCACATTAAATTAAAAATGGCGCCCTCCAGAGGACATAAAGTGAGGAACTTAAAAAAAAAATGGTTTAATCGTACCATGTTGGGTATCAAATGAAAGAGCTTAATGAGCACATTTCAAAAAAATATATATTATAACCCCAAAAGAATTTTAAAAAAATCAAGTAATAAAAACCAAAATCCGGAGTCACACGTATTCTGTTCGATTTATGCCCTAACACGTGTGACTCCGGATTTTTAATTTGTCTGTCTGTGGTGTCTTGTTTATACCTTTTAAGTCGTAGTTGGGTTTTAGTTTTTATTACTTGATTTTTTTTCACGTAACGGAGTGTTTTACGTAAATAATCGAGACTGTCGAATTATTTTTGTATGAAAAAGGACAAAAAAAAAATAAGCCAGTAACATGTGGCAAAAACAATGCAAGTTATTTATTGCTTCAGTTTTATTGTAAGCCACAGGCACACACAGAAACTTGCCTACAAGGTATACTTTCTCTTACAGTTCCCAGTAAAGTTGCGTTTTTTTTTTTAACTGTATTGTCGTTGCATCATGTATCTTCATTGACATAAGGTCTAAATTACAATGTCACGCGGCTGTGAAATGCAACAACCGAATCAAAATCAAAATCAAAAGCCATTTATTCAAACTAGGCTGAGAATCAGCACTTTTCGAACGTCAAAATCACATAAGACAGTCCCCCCCAACGCCCACCCTTCACCACTTCCTAGTGCTTTAGCTGGGAAGAAGAAGTGGCGCAACAACCTCCCCAGCAGCACAGCTGTCTGTTCAGTTAGAAAAAAAAATGATTCTATACAAAAGTATGCAAAATCATTTACATTATGCAACACAAAACATAAATCTAATTATTAGCCATATGTCAGCTAGCACACGCTAATATACCAATAAAAAAAAAAAAAAACGAGAACTATATGTACTCAAGCAGAAATAAAAAGTAAATGTAAACATAAATTAACTAAATAAAAGTCTCCAGGCACAAAGGGCGTGCCCGCCTACATATAGCTATTTTTAGATGTAACTAGAAGTTATAAATGATAAACTAGGACAATTGAAGTAACGTAAATAATATTTATCATTTATATTGCTATGACAGCACGTACCTTCAGTGATCCGGTTGAGGTACTGCGAGTCGTGTATGGACGAGTCCCAGGAAGCTACAGCAGACACGTCTTTATCGTGATGGTGTAATAACTGCAGTTCGTAGAACTTATTGCCGTGTTCCTTCGGTAAGATGGAGTGTAGGCCTGCTACTGTGACTTCTTCACCGCTCGGGTGCGTTGTTAGGTCATCCGCTGTGAACAAGATTATGTAGGGATGAAGTATTTTGAATATTTAATAAATTCATGTCTCATGAATTCATTAAATTTTATATTTTACTCGCATAAGTTTCGATCCCGTGGGCATATCGGGATAAAAGGTATCCTATGTCCTTCTCCAGTTCATGGTCTACCTATGTGCCAAATTTCATCCAAATCCGTTCAGCCGTTCACGCGTGATGGCGTGACCAAGGGAAATAGGGATTCATTTTTATTATATATATAGATTTATTTCGGTTACCTTCTATTTATTTTTTCTCCTTTCTTCACTTCGTATCTAAATGTAACGATGTGACATGTAAGAATCCTTTACCAATACTTTACTATGACTATGACTCTACAATAAGATTGTAAGATGGTTTCGAAATTTAGTTGGTCTTTTGGTAGTAGGTATGTGGTGGAACTTAATTCGATAATTGATCAAATTAATAAGTGTCTGCTTTCATTTTATTAAACTGACTCCTAAATCAGCTTGTACTTCCTCTGAGTGCGAGAAATCTTTTTTCCGAAAAGGTTGGTTTCAAACTTTCTAGAACTGGTCACACAACTTCATTTTTCATTTGAATTGATAGTCATTATTTTGTTTTAGTGCGACAACACTACATTCTATTAGCGATATTATTATTTGATTGCGTACTTACCGTTGAGATCTAGAAACAGCACAGGTATGTGTTGTTCCATCCCTAGCGGCGGCACCCAGGCGGCCGGCGCGCCCGGGATGGGGCTGCCCGGGCTCGGCACCAGCACCTGCGGCGGGGATTGTACATTAGTGTGTCCTAGCAGACTACTCTGAGAGCAAACACCGAAACAAACTCAGTGTCAGTGTCTTAAAAGTCCAAACATAATAATCTTGGTCTGAGATGGTATTTTGAGGAAAGAACCACAGATTTGAGTGGACCTGTCCAGTCTGTACAAATTTTACTATTTGCGATGAAGTAACAGAGGGCCTAGACAAGTGACAATCGCTTCGAAAGCGTTTCGTATTTCTACATCGACTTTCAACAGGATTGACATAAGCTTTTCGATAGCTTATGTCAGTCCTACACATTTTTGCCTTTTCCACCATCGTTATTGTTGATAGAATGTCACTTTGTCTAGGGCCTCAGGTTACTTTGTAGAAGGGACGAAAGCAGTCAACTATTATTGATTACTAATGCAAAATAAAGCACTACTCACAGCGTTTCTCTCCTCGGTGAGCGAGACCCACTGCTCAACGAGAGATTGTTCCCGTTCGTTGTCGCGATCATTCTTCATTGCCGGAGACATGTTCACCAGTTTCTGTGCAAGACAAAACAATATAAAATCATCAATAAAGAAATGAAGCTTACTTTTAATTTATGATAAGCCTAAATTTTCTACGGAGCGTTTTGCCTAAGTAGAATCATTAATTTCAATTATGCTCATAAAAGGCACTTGTGAATTTTAAAATTTACAAGAAATTATAATGGGACAGGCCGGTCAGAGTTAATTGTAGATGGCATGACCAAGCTCGCTCCCTACACTGAATTATAAATTTCGCCCATTCCATTTCGTGTTCATTTATGAGTTTGATTCTTTTTTTTTTTCAAATTTTAGTTTCGAATTGAGAAGAATGGCCAAGAAACTTGATTCGTGTTTGATTCGTGTTTGATTTCTTTTAGAAGGTGTTGCCATAGCGTATAGTTTTACCTGTAACTGTGCGTGCAAATGTTGTCGTCTACGAAACAGTGCGTCGCTCCACCTTTCCCGTAACACCGCCAAGTCTTCATCTTGATAGGAGTCTAGTGGCATTTGTAGGCGTGACCTAAAGGATAAACGTTACAGAAATGATGTATCGATACAGCCTGTACGGATATTAGCTAAGTTAAACCTTGAGCTGCGCTTGCGCAACTGGTGCACTAACGCTTGGTACGTTATACAAGACCGTGACTGTGTGTATCATCGTTTTGTTTTCCTCGAAGAGGCATAATATTTCCACGGTATGTCTGCGTGTCATGTGGCACATACCTGACGCTAACCGAGCCCACTTCGACGCTGAGTATCTGCTGGCACACGAGCGGCAGCGTGCCCGAGTTGAGCGCGGGGCGCACGCGCACGGCCAGGCGGCGCTGCTGGCCCTGCCGCACCTGGTACACGCCGCCCGTCCACACGTCGTTGCGCTGCACCACCTGCAGAAACAGAACATTAAATAACCTCTCTGTCCAACGACAGAAAACCATGAAATCGGGAGATCGTTTTCGACAGTATTATTTTAGTACTGTATTTTAGATATAACTAAATATAAAAAAATCACTTACTTCAACAGGTGCATATTCGCCGTTATCATTTAGCTCGTGTATCTCGACCCACAGTTCGATCTTGCGCGTGAGTTCGGTCCATCGGTCGGCCAATGAGCGCGCTTTAGCTAGTTGTTGTTGTTCTACTTCCCAGTTGCCGCGAGCGCGACTGAACCCGGCTGAACGATGGCCCCAGACTTCGATAGATAGGGCACCCTCTGGGGAAGATTATTATAAGTAGTGTTTAATCGTGTATATTCAATTGTTTCTAGAGAGTGTTATTTTGTGTAAATGTTGCACAATTTTTTAAGTTGTAGTTTTGTAATCAGAAAGCAAATTATGAAGATGTCTAAAGATGATTGATGCAATATTGAAGTGGGTAAAGTTCTGTATTCAAGGTAAACAAAAGTTAGTTTTTTTTTGTATTGTTGAAAACACTGAACGTTGCTGGCAACACTGACACAGTGCGCAGGTAAAAAGGGCGGGATGTCAATCTTTAAAAAAAAAAACATTTTTCAGCTTTAAACGTGTGGCTGGACGGCAATATCATCGCGTCTGCAGTACAGTATGTTTCAGAACAGCAACATAAATAGTCGTGTCACTGCAACATTGATGCAGAACTTCTGTTTAGCACGAATGCCAAGCAGTGAGTTTTTCTGTGTGAATGTGCGTCATTTTGATGTGCGATTGTTTTTATTCTACAGATGCCACTCACCCGCACAATGCTCAATAAACTCCTCCGTCAGCGGTATAGTGAAGTCCTTCTTATGATCGAACCGGAACGTGACGAGCGACTGGTGGCGCGGCTCGGCGGGCGGCGCGGGCGGCGCGGGCGGCGTGTCGGCGCTCACCACGGGCGGCACCACGACGGGCTCGCCCGCGCCGCCGCCGCCGAACACCGAGTACTGGCAGAACACGAAGTGCGACAGCGACGGGGGCAGCCCGGTGGCTTGCTTTATGGCGACGCGGATGGTCACCTGTGGAGTAAAGGTTTTATTATAACCCCACATCACGCCTGATTTCCACATAGAGTTAGACAGAAGTAGGTACCTACAGTACAACGTACACCCACACTTCGCCAGTATGTAATAGCGGGCGAACCGGACACAAATCCAGCCTCCGGGCTATTACTGAGAAATTCCTAATAAAAAGTAACCAATATCACTTTGCCCGACCTGGGATTCTAACCCAAGACCTCATGTTCAGTAGTAGTGCTTACGAACACTAGACCAATTAGATATTTAAATGGCATTCGATTTTTTGCAGAGTATGTCTACATTTTTAACGTCAATTATAGCAATTTACAATTTTCAAAGTCAATTAAAGATTCACATAAAAATTATGAAATTAATTTTAGAATTTTTGTTACTTAGGGCGAATTTCTCCAAAATTTTTATACCGAGTATAAGTCTTATCCTGCGAATAAATTTTGAATTTTTGACAGTTATTCCTTACAAAAACTGTCAGACGCCATTTTTATTCCACGGATAAAAGATATCTGACTTTGGTAAAATCAGCACTTATACTTATACTTGTATTCTAATTCCAAAACACAACATGATTATAATAATGTTTACTTACTTGTTGCGTGGCAGAATCAGCTGGATCGTCATCGTCTCTCATATCACCAGAACTGTCTGAAGCTGCTTCACAAATTCTGTCTTGAGGAAACTGTCCCGCTACTCGACTTATCTCAACCTGTAATAAAAACATTTTTTGCTCAAATTCTGAATTATTCTTTTAAGTACGTGTAAAATGCCTGATACAACAGGGGGCCTAGACAAAATCCCTTTTCTGTAAGCGTTAACGCCAACGGATAGATCAAATTGTATGGAGTTGACAGCAGCAGTCACGTGATCTTTCCGTTGGCGTTAACGCTTACAGAAAAGTGATTTTGTCTATAGACTCAGGCTGGATAACACTGACAATGTAACATTAACTGCTTTGTAACTTCATCACTGTCTGTGCATATCAACAATATACATTACACCACGCCCTGTACCATTTTAGCTACAAGTACAGGGGTAGTAGGCGTATTAATGCTATCATTATTCCACTGCGAAAATGGGATGGTGCTATCGGCCTTGCTTAGCTCCGTCTCACTCTCACACTGGAAAAAAAGGCATTAATACTTGATACTACGGCACCTGTGATAGTGGTTGGCCAGTTGTTAGTTTAATGAGTGACCTTAGCGGACGACTAGTTAGTTCGATTTAAAAAAAGTTCTATTTTCAAACGTACCTGTAACCTGCCAGCCACTTCGCCCTGCTGACTGATGATGGGCGTGTGATAGTCCAGCGTGACGTCATGGAACAAAGCCTCTAGGAACACGTTAGCTACTCCAATGAGGTTGTGGTTCTCTTGTGACTCGTAGAACGGATCTAAGGCCATCTCTGCCGGTTCCGTCTGCAAAGGTAACATTTTAACATTTTTTATCTATTCTAGATATTTAATAATAAATCTGGACATAAATTGAACATATTAAAAATAAAATAGTTACATGCGACTTAAACATACCATTTTTGGATTTTTTTTCTGTTCATATTATGTCTTTTGGATGCGAGCGGCACGCATCATGAAAGCGCACGAAACCAATATGGTTATTCACAAATGCATAACTCGGAGTACCAATTAGTTTTTGTTTCATGTCAATCGCTTCATGCTATCAAAAGATATATGAATGGAAGTGTTCAAGAATAACTTTTCACTGATACGATAAAAGTGTCTTCGTCTTGGGCGAGCTGGAATTACATATAGCGGCCGTGACATAAGACATCGCTTTATTTTCTCTTTAATAATCTACTGTATTGTACCTCTTCGGTGTCGTCAGCTCCCGCACGTTGCTGCCTCCGGCGCCAGTCATCGTACATGTCGCGCATGTCGATCAGCTTGTTGTCCAGCTTCTCCATGGACCAGATTTGACCATTCCTCCCGGGACGACGCACCATTATAGCTGGCTCTGATACGAAGGCGCCGCGCTGCAATGAATATACGATTGTGTAAATGTTAACACGTTTATTGCTACCAGCATTTCCATGAAGTCTTCCAGGGGCAAACATGTCGCGGGTTAACGGCACTGCATATGGACATTTTTTTTTGCAATATTTAAAATTGTTACTTATACCCGGGCCACCGCATAATTATTCTACATTGATTTTGAATAGAGAATACAGCTTAATTTAAAAGAAAAATATGTAATAGTGTCGAAATACGCAGGGCTTGTTTGCAGCAACTGAGAGAGAATTTAAAAGTACACTGGGCATGTCAGCAGCACTGTAACTGTTAAAATAATGTAAATTGCGAAAACGCTTAATCTGATCAAATCCAAATAAATCATACAAAGTATGAGGAACAAGGTAGCAAGTTCAGCCGTTATTTTAGATAGAAAAACTCACAAAAGCAACAACTGTATTTATTACAGCTTATAATTTATTAGCACACTTGGAAGAGAGAGTAATGTATGATCACAGTTTGTCATTCATCGCTTTTTACAACAACGACCCAGGAATGTATAGCTTTTTTTTTGCTGGGATGACGGTTATAAATTCTTATAGATAAAAATATAAGTCAGAAAGATCATTACCATTACCTTTCGGTTAGGACTAAGGTTCTGCGGCGGTATCTGCAGCGTGACACTGAACCGCGTGTTCCTCCTCATCTCTTCGGCTAGAAAGTTGGCCTCTTGAACCAACGCGTTGGCTCTCAGTATGTCTGCTTTGAGTCTTCCGAGTGACCGTTTGAATGTATCGTCGCGTTCAGCCGCCCAGCGCTCTACGCGGGCCGCTGTTGTTGGTGTGCACGCTGTCATTTTACCTGCAAAATACGATAATTTGTTTCAAGAATGTTTCAAAAGTTCAACTGTTATAGAAATTTAGCTGGTTTATTTAATCTTATGGTCATCGGGATTGGTTGTGAAAATATGGAAAGGCAAGATAAGACATCATATTAAATAACATGATATTCAAAGTACATGGATACTGGTCAAAACAAAAATCAATGCGAAAAACAAGCATTATAATCTGTAGAGGCGTAGTAGGCGGGGAGCAAACAATAGTTACACCATATTTCAGGTTATTGGTTTGTTCCCAGAAGGAGCTGGGGCAGTCGGGTAAAAAGCCTAGGCACATTGATTTTTGTTTTGATCTTTTAAGTTATTCCCAACTCTGTTGGAGTCGGCTTCCAGTCTAACCGGATGCAGCTGAAAACTAGTATTTCATTCATGGATACTGGTAATGACAAAAAAATCAAATAAGTTGGTTGCCCTTTGAATATTTTTTTTGCTGATTGAAATTTTATTTTTGTTTTTTTTTTACATTTGAATAATAGTAGTAATAAAGTTACCTAGTTTGAGAGGGTCATACGCGTATGGCGGGTATGGCGTTGAAGGCGATAGTATATTTCTCAGCTGTTGGAACTGCCGCTCATATTCTTGTCGTTGTTTCTCTAGCGCCACTGTAAAACAAAGAAGTTTATTTGAAATTCTTTGAATTAATCTTTTGAAATACAAGGTTGAATAAAATAAATTTTCAGGGATTCATATAGACACAAATTGTACTTATAACTTTACAAGTAAAACTAAACATTAGTTAAATTAGTTTTAAACGTCGCGTCCTTTAAAATTATTTGATAATTCCTAATTTTATAAATTGTCCAAATCATTGTGTGGCGGCATATAATAGATATATGTGTGGAGGCATAAGGAATAGGGCGTAAAGTTCACTCATCCTCTAAAGAAAAGAGAGGATCCTCTAACCAGACAGGTGTTGTGTCTGATGGGTTACAATATTACTGCCCGACGATTGATGTCGGGACGTTGTATATATAATAGTCGTGCGATAAACCTGCTTCCGCGATGCTGGATTTTACGTGACATCAGTGTGATGCGTAGTTCTCATGTGGCGATGTAGATGCCGCCACAACTTTTGTCATATTCTGAATGACGTGAAATCTTATAAAAACTTTAATTAAATTGAGAAAGTTACCTTGTTTATCCTCCTCATGTTGTTTCTCAAGCCTGGATATGGCAGTCTGTATGGGATCGTTGCTGAGTTCATTCAACATAATCTCGTCCCTCGCAAAGTTGTAGTCGATCGGCTGCGCAGGAGTTTGAGGTTCAGACGCCGCCGCTGTGGAGTAACCAGAATCTTGTTCTACAACGTGACGTTAGTAGAACAAAATGAGATGTGAAATAAAAGCGAATAACGGCAAAATAAGTACGAAATTGTGGAAGCAAAATTTGAACTAAAAGACTACTTTCCTCTTAGGAAAGAAATAATACAACATGATATGCCACACTTTAAAATGCTGACAAAAACTTATACAGCTACAGATTTGCAAAAAAAAAAAAAACAATATAGACTTGAGAAGCTCCTCCTTTCTCTCATCGGATAACAATAAAATATTGGCAAAATTAGACCAAAATACATTTGTGAAAGTGAACTATACAATATAGATTATTGCTTACACATGGATAACAAAATCATGTTTCCTTACCTGTAGCCTTCGGACAGTTAACCCTGAAGAAGTGATGGTTACCCCACAGTATCCTGTCGGCATGTCCGAGCCTCACCCGCGACACGACGGGCGTGCCGTTGACGAAGCACCGCGCCGCGCCCAGGGGCTCCATGTGTAGGCCTCCGCCCTCGACTAGAAGTTGACAGTGTTGAGGCTGGATGCCTAAACCGGAGAGTTGGATGTCTGCTGCACTTGAGCCGCCCACGAGCGTGCGGTCCTGAAGAGGATGAAAAGATTACGACAAGTTGACATTTATTTTGTTCTATTGCCTGTTGCTATAGGCCGATCGCTTAACTGAGTCCCTTCGTGAGGTAGCTACGTGGTGCGGGAGGGGTGACAGTTTTCACAAGTTCACGAATCACTGAGCCCTCGCATCAAGACACCACACCCCTCCCGCACGGCGCAGCTACCTCATGAACGGACTCAATTAAGCGGTCGGCCTATAGTTTCTAGATTGCCATTATACATTATTAGTGAGAAAGGATACAAAAGAGTGGGATAATCTTAGAGGTTACTTAGGGAGTGTAAAATGACCAGCATTCACCTGTAAACTGACTTCATGTGATTAACCTCTAGTTTATAAAAAGCCTTAAGAAATCTGCTGTCATAAGATTTTGTGTTTGTGCTGATTGACCAAAATGAAAATTACTTAGCATTAGTTTAAACTGCACAAGTGCACAGACTTTCTACAAAACTGGAGGCATATCTTGCAGCTGTCTATTAGAGGTTTCCACGTTCAGTAGCTGGTGCCCAAAAAGAGTCAGTAGACATACCTTGAGATAATAAACAAGCAGTTCGTTGAGCGATGGATCCGCGTTGAGATTAACGAGGTAGTATTTGTTCTTCTCCACTTTGATACCGCTCGCTTGCACGCTGATACCCATCTTTTCTAGCGCCTGCTGACGCTCGCTCTGTATTCGACCTGCAAAACAATTATTATTTTTATTATAAACTAGCTTCCGCCCGCGGCTTCGCCCCCGTGCCTTGTCGATAAAAAGTCTATGCCTATGTCCCTCCCCAGGATGCCAAATTTTATCGGAATCCGTTCAGTGGTTTAGGCGTGAAAAGGTAACATACAGACAGACAGACGGACAGACAGAGTTACTTCCGAATTGATAATATTAGTATGGATACAAGATCCTAGACTGCCTCGTTAGTCTAGTGGTCGCAAGCGCTACTGCTGAGCATGAGGTACTGGGTTCGAATCCCAGGTCAGGCAAAGTGTTATTGGGTTTTACATCAGGAATTTCTTAGTAGCAGCCCGGTGCCTGAATTTGTGCCCCGTTGATGGCAGAAGGCTCGCCCCCTATTACATGGGACTTGTGGGTGTACTATAGATACTACTCTGCCTAACCCTTTGGGGAAATACAGGCGTGATGTTATGTTATGTGAAGTGTGTTTGGCTAACGTTCATCACGCTAGACGGTTTTTCATAGTACTCATTCGTAAGTTACCAATGCATTACTGTTTGTTACCTTATTCCACATTTACACAAATCATTATGTGAATGAACCATTAGGGGTTGCTAGAGAAGATAAGGTCATATTACATCATCATATTCATCTCGATCTAATACTCGAATTCTGATGAGTTAGAGCAAAGGGTTACATAAACGTTTTCTGATGGGAGCTAACGAGTCTATAGCGTGTGAATTATATCGACAAACAGTCTTACATATTGTGCAAAATCAGGTCAACTATAAATCTCTATTATTATAATGGCAAATACTTTATTTACAGAAATATAAAAACAGTAGGTATGTAATGAAAAGTATGCTATCGCTACTAAAAAAATGCATGCGGTGACCTTCCTGCGTGCTGGTCGGTTATTGTAAACTAGCTGCGCCCCGCGGTTTCACCCGCATAAGTCTCGATCCTGAGAGAATATCGGGATAAAAAGTATCCTATGTCCTATTCTAGGTCATGGTCTATCCATAAGCCAAATTTCATCTAAATCCGTTCGGCCGTTTTAGCGTGAAAGCGTAGTAAGCAAACAAACTCACTTTCGCATTTATAATATTAGTTATTAGGATTTGGATAGCCGTAGTTATTTAGAGTTGCAATATTTTTACTTTTGTTTACTTTTAGAAACAGAGGCCCTAGAAAAAGTGACATTCTATCAGCACTGACGATGATGGAAAAGGCAAAAAGGTATAGGACTGACATAAGCTATCGAAAAGCTTATGTCAATCTTGTTGAAAGTCGTTGCAGAAAAACGAAACGCTTTCGAAGCGATTGTCACTTGTCTAGGCCCTCTAGTTACTGAGGATTGGGGATAAATAAATAAGGACTACAGAATATCATACCAGTTTCAACGAGTTTCTCCTCCCAAGTTCGTGACATTTCCTTCAGCAGGTGGTCGCTTTGCGCCAGCTTTTCGTGAACTTCTTCACCCACTGGGGAACCCTGGAAAGACATTCCAACATTTAATTTAATAAAAAATCATTTTCTGCTTACAATAAAAAAACATTTTCTTGTTGCTAATAATTTGTATCCACCAGACAATCTACAAACAAACTTCAAAACGGTAGTTACATCCATACATATTATAAATTAAAGTTGCTTTTCGTGTTTGTCTGTATGTCCGCGTTGTTTTTCTAAACCACGTAACAGATTTTGATGAGATTTTCACCATCGTTTAGATAGTTTATTCCGGAAGGTTTATGTGCATAAAACTTTAATATTAAACCGTTACATATAACGAAGACATCTCGATGTTTTGTCAAGTCGTAAACACCGTGCGATATAGGCAGGCAGTGTCGCTAGTATATAATAATATCGTGATTTGAATCATTATTTCATTTCATGCTTTAATAATCCTGTTGCCAGCTAACTGTTGATCAAACACGATTACACACTAAACCATCAGGTATTAAATGTAATTAATTTTCAGAAAATCCCCGTGGATACGTAACGGGAATACTAATCCTTCAGGAAAACAGATCGTAAATTACGGTATCGCCCGCCCCTTTGCGATCGAGAAATGAACAAGTTCGGATAGCGTATTTGGGCCTATGTTTTAGACATAGTATCTTTAGGATAGATAAGGCTATTTACGACTGAAGGATTGCCTATTCTAAGCAGTTATTTTTTATTTATTACAAAAGCTCTTTATTTTTTCACCGAATTTAAAAGAGCTTAGAAAATATTAAGAATGTCGTTATCACACAGTATTTGGGTTTCAGAACTCCTGTAAAGTACCTACCTACATAAATATATCCTAACCCTAAAAGACGTTATTTTTTTTTTGTTGTAAAACTAATGTTTACTTTCAAGTTTAGTTTACAACAAAAAAAAACTATTCTTAGCTTGTCGATAGCAATCTAAACTGACTATTTAAGGCCTTAAGGCCCGGAATTTCCAGGGCTCGGGAAAGTCCGAAAGGGATACCGGGGCCCTGGCAACAGGCAACTGAAGGAACACGGGTGAGTAAGTAAAAGTTTGACACGCCCTCCCGCTCCGCCCAGAGCGGGAGAAGTCATGGTTGATGATTTCCCACCCTCAACAAAAAAAAAAGGCCTAGAATTTGGCACATTCAGTAGCGTCCATCAGTTACGTTAGTAGTATATCCTCAGAACCTTTGCAAATATTGCTTCCGCTAAGCCACAATGAATATGAAATTCATCAAGTCATTGTAATACTTCGCCATAACACGGATTAAGTCCCCCTTGTATCGATCCCTCGTGTTGCCCACGTATGCGGCAGTTCGCATGTGATATGCACATTTGTACAGCACATGTCGTTCCTTAAGGTCGTTGAGCCGCCTTGGGTCGTAAGCGGTAAGACCTTGTTTTCTTTGCATAGATGCAATTTCAGTTCCTCGTATAAGGAAGAAAGTCGCCCTAGGTTAACAGGTTTTTCTTGCTTTGTCAAAGCCTAAACTATGTTACATTATGTACTAGCTGATGCCCGCGGCTTCGCCCGCGTGGATGTCGGTTATTATATACTCAAACCTTACTCGAGAACCACTCTATCTATTGGTGCAAACAGCAT